>CM028130.1:432547500-433902500 GCA_016271365.2 Neoceratodus forsteri
TTTATGCCCTGCGCCAGCCTAAGTCCTCTTGACACCTTGGCTGCCCTTACCACCTGGTCACTTCCTTTGCTTCTTGCAGATATTCCTCCCTCCCCAATTTTCTGTATCTCCTGTAAGCTGCCCTTTTCCTCCTCATCCTGTCTAACACCCCATTGCTTATCCAGCTGAGTTTCTTTCCCCTAGCCTTCTTAGTCTGGGCCCTACAGCAAGTTTCTGTTGCCTCCACTATCCCGTCTTATCAGTTCCCACCTTTGGTGTGTGTCCATACCTGGTTAACTTTTGCACAGGAACCCCTGTACCACTTCCCTCATCATCTTAAAGCTGCCATTCCTGAAATACAGCACCCTTGTGCCAGATGCCTTCCCTCTCTTTAGCCATCTGTAACTGGAACCATACTGTCTGGTCTACTCCTCGCCCCCCCGGTCCACTCCCCCCCCAGTGGTTCCTCCGCCCTCACATCCCTCACCCACTCCCTGTTTGTAAGTATGAGGTCAAAGGTGATCCTTTCCCTAGTTGGTTCCTTGACCAACTGTACTAGAAAGCTTTCCTGGAAGGCATCCAGCATTATCTGCTCTCTTCTGTTCCCTTCCTCCTCCCTCCCCAATTTTCTGCATCTCTTGTAAGCTTCCCTTTTCCTCCTCACCCTGTCTAACACCCCTTTGCTTATCCAGCTGGGTTTCTTTCCCCTAGCCTTCTTAGTCTGGGCCCTACAGCAAGTTTCTGTTGCCTCCACTATCCCCTGTCTTATCACTTCCCACCTTTGTTGTGTGTCCATACCCGGTTAACTTTTTCACAGGAACCCCTGTACCACTTCCCTCATCATCTTAAAGCTGGCATTCCTGAAATCCAGCACCCTTGTGCCAGATGCCCCCCCCTTAGCCATCTGTAACTGGAACCATACTGTCTGGTCTACTCCCCCCAGTCCACTACCCCCCCAGTGGTTCCTCCACCCTCACATCCCTCACCCACTCCCCATTTGTAAGTATGAGGTCAGAGGTGTTCCTTTCCCTAGTTGGTTCCTTGACCAACTGTACTATAAAGCTTTCATGGAAGGCATCCAGCATTACCTGCTTTCTTCTGTTCTATGTGGTAGGTGTGTCCCACTCCACTCCCGGCAGGTTGAAGTCCCCTACTATCACCATCCCCCTCATTCCTCCTGATCTGTTCTGCCAGTACCCTGTCCATCCCTTCAGATTGAGAGGGTGGCCTGTACACCACCCCCAGTCTTAGTGATCTATTTTTGGGACCCTGTAATTGCACTCACAGTGCTTCTGTATCTCCCTTGTCTCCCCCCTACCTTACGCATTTTAATCCCTCCTTTACGTACAGCACCACCCTCTCCCCCTTTTCCCTATCCTTCTGATGTAATCTGTACCCCAGAACCGTCATGTCCCAGTTGTGGATTTGGGTGGCCCATGTCTCGATTATAGTCACCAAGTCCACTCCCTCCTCCTCCAGGAGAGCCTGTAGTTCCACCCCCTTATTCCCCAGACTCCTAGCATTTAGTGTTACCACCCTCCAACTCTTGTCTCTACCTTCCCCCTGCCTCTCCCCCTTATTGTCCGCTTCCTTAGTAGTTGCCTTCCTCCTTACCTTGCTATCATGGGGGTTAAGCACATTTGGTTTCACATCACTAGGCCTCTGAACTCCTCTATCCATCTTGCTAACCCCCTCCTAGTTTAAATGCTCCTCAATGTGTTTCCCTATCCTTGCCTTCAGTACATTTTTTCCTTCCTCATTTAGGTGCAGTCTATCTTTCGCATACAGACTGCTGTACTCCCAGGTCCCCCCCACCCTCCTACCAGCCAGTACCCTTTTCCCAACATCAGGCCCCAGCCATTCATTAAACTTTTGAATTCTTCCTTTCCTTGCCATTACTTGCCCTGGGAATGGGAAGTACCTCCGAGAAGGTTGTTGAAAATCTGAAATATATTGAAAAGCAACAAAGTTATGAGTCTACTTTGAATTCTGCGAATGCAGGCTCATAACTTTGGTACTTTTCAATATGTTTACACCAAATTTACAACATGGCCATATCTTTACAGCACCTCATGACTGTGATAGCTGTCATTTTTCAAATCCAGTCCAAAATGTTTTTCTACATCCTGAAAAGTGATTTTGCGGTCCCTGCACAAAATCATCTTTTGGGTAGGAGCTTAAAATTTTCTTTGCACTTGTTCATAAGTTGGAGTCATAAGAAGGCTATGTTGAAAATTTGGTGTAACAATATTAAAAAGCAACCAAGTTATGAGCCCACATACAATTTTGCGAATGGAGGCTCGTAACTTATATTTTAACCCAAAATTTACAACATAGTCATATGTTTACAGCACCTCATGAATGAGACAGCTGTCATTTTTCAAATCCTGGCCAGTATGTTTTTTTTTCACATCCAAAAGGTGGTTTTGCGTTCCCTGCATGAAATCACCTTTCAGCCAAGAGTTGAAAATTTTCTCTGCCCTTGTTAATGAGGCGGGGTCATAAGAAGGCTATATTGGAAATCTGGTGAAAAAACATTAAAAAACAAAAAGGTTATCCGCCTACATTAATCTTTGCTAATGCAGGTCCGTACGTGTGGCAATATTCAATATTTTTACCCCAAATTTTCATCATAACCATTTCTTTACAGCACCTTATGATTGTGACAGCTGTCATTTTTCAGCTCCTACCCAAAATGTGTTTTTGCATCCTGACAGTTAATTTTGCAGTCCTTGTGCAAAACACCTATAAGCCAGGAGTTGAACATTTTGTCTGCCCGTCTTCATGAGGCAGGGTCATAACAAGGCTATGTTGAAAATTTGGTGTAAAAAATATTACATATCAACACATTTATATGCCTACGTTACATTTTGCAAATGCACGCTTGTAACTTTGGTAATTTACAATATTTTTACCACAAATTCCTCAGCTGCAACCCTATTGGCTCTGGCCAGAGTTTGTTTTTGTAATTCCCATAACAAGCAAGATAGGTTAACAGTATAGAAACTAATGCTCGCCAAATAGTATTTTATGACAGATTTTCAGATTTCACAAATTTTTTTACTGCCCACATCACCAAATTATGACTCACTGTTTAGAGCAGACAGTGACTGCATGTTACAGGGGAAAAAGATGCTGTGCTGCTGTTAGCCAGGCCTGCGTGGCGGTTTCTTTTTCAGCATACAGCATGATTTAAGTGGGAGGAGACCAAGATGGGAGACTCACCAACAGCCATACAGACAGCATGTGTGAGAGCAGACAAGAGGAGTGGAGGAGACAAGGTAATTCAACCAGATTAATGCAATTTTTTGTCTGTCATCAGATCATCCCCCACCCAACCCCTCATTCAGCTGCTGCCTCAATACACTGGTGTCTTGGGAACCCATTCCCTTTTTGCCATCTTAGAGCAGCCAATACCAGCCTGCTTGCAAAGGCCATAACAGTCTTCCCAGTCCTAGGGCTCAGCTAGACCACATGACTCACAAACGTCCTCAGTGATGATGGTCATGGTGAGTGATGCAAGTGGGATAGGCTCTTTTTTTTTGAAGGCAATGTGTGAGCTAAAGCAGCTACAGTGAAGATCAAGGAGGCAGAGTGGGTGATTTGACTTCTTGCAACTCCTTTTGCCCAGATCAGATTCCCTTTCAAACTTGAATTATCCCCCAGTCTCCATTGTTAGTGTGTGTTGTGCAGAGCAGTTCTTCAGTATCACAGCCAATGTCTCTCGCTCTCTCTCTGTTGCTGATAAGGAGCTCAAAATCTTTATTTATGAACCTGCCTGTTCCAGACCCTTTTGATTACTGTTTCTTTCTGCTGGCTACTGGACATTAATTCTGTTTTAAATGCCCTCACCACTGTTCCCTTTACCCTTCCCTTGGACTCCCCTCTTGCAGCAAGGTGCCTCTCCCACTGTGCCTCTATTATCTCTAAACTCTGGTTTGGTGCTCTCTCCACCCTTTTATCTTAGCTCCCTCCTCACTTATTCCTCCTCCTCTTTCTCCACTTCCTCCTTTCATAGCTGACACTCGTTCACTGTCCATCTCTCACAACAAGTCATCATCAGGTCAAGCTGCATTCACTTTTAGATTCTCCAAACATTGGTCTAATCTCCCCCTTGCTTTTCATTCTGTCTCCACTCAGTCATCCCTAAAAACTCTCCTCTGTGACTTCATGGCTAACTCTTATAATTGCTTCTAACCCTAACTTGATTGCTTGGGATCTCTAGTAACACCACCTTCACTGTTCACTTTATGGTTTTCACTCATTACTGTACAGTTGTTATTATTTTTTCTTTCATTTTTTTCCTCTTTTTATACTATTTTAGCTCTTTATTGTCAGTATAGGTTAATACTGTTCTTCACTTTTGTATTGATAAATTATTGCTCTGTGTATTGTTTACGCCCTGCTCTCAGTCCACCCCTCCCACCGCTCTTGGTTTTCCCATGACACATCTGGAAACAAACAGAATAATGGCTGGGGATTGAGTGATAACCATGCTGTAATCACCTCGCGTGGTTGCTAGGGCAACATGGTAAACCTCGAGAGAGCAACTCGAGAGGTTTACTATAGCCCTAGCAACCGCAAGAAGTGATTTCAGCGTGATTGTCACCTGATCCCCAGCCATCATCTTTTATAGTGTATGGTCAAAAAAACACTGTTTGCATTCTATGTGCGAGAATTACGGAACTCTGGTGCATTCTTTTTTGTTATGCCACTGTTTGGAAGTTCTGAAGTGTGGTTAACAACTTTTAAAATTCTAAACAGTGCATAGCAAAGCTGTGCGATTACTGATTATGGTGGTTAATAGGCACTTACCATACATTATAAAATTATATCAGCTCAGTATGCCCTTCCTGGTAAAACACTTAAAAAAAAAAAAAATATATATATATATATATATACTTATGTTTTATTATTTTCAGATATTAAAATACAGATATTCTCATATAGGAATTATATAGTTAAAACATAAGAAACCTCTCATATATGTATCCTTCATAGGTGACAAATAAAGACAATTTTCCTATAGTCTTGAAAAATAAGAAATAAGACAATGCCAGCCTGTTCAGTGGTTATTTGGTGTTCTTTTAGGGAGAACACAATGGGTAATAACCAGTTGTTTATAACTGCTATTTAAACCATTCTTTAAATTAATTTAACAGGGAGATTAGGACCCCTGCATAGAAAGCCCCCCCCCAATAAAATACAGTAGACCCTATACTTTGGATCAAAAAGTATTAAACTTACAGGCATGTAGAAATGCAGAAAATGCAAAATTGTGGAAATGGATTGACTATCTAGGAAACAAATACACTCCCAGTACATCTTCACATTGCCCCTAAACCCCTGCAAATAGGAGTTCCTTAGTGAAATGGAAGCAGTTATAAAAAGAAATTAAGTATGACAAGGCACTTGACCATGAGGTTGCCACCATTATTATAAGTCTAATTGTGACTATTTATCCTCCTAATTTTACCCAGTAATGAAAACACAACATATAGTATGGACAAGGAAATGCTCACAGTTTTTATTTATTTATTTATTTATCACTTTGATAACTGGGTGAAGTGCACTGATCCCAGGGACCGTTTTCAGGCATGACCCTGGCCATAACACATGGCGCAGGGTGACAGTGGAGTACAAGGTAACAGTATACACTTGAAACAGATTTGATACAAGCAACAATAGTAGACACAATATAATACTATTAGTCCCAATTTAGGCTTATGTTGTATCACTAAAGAGAAAAAATGTGTAAGTTCTTACAAGATATACATGGGTCTCCTATGGAGACAAAATGGCCACAAATGATAAAAGTTAGGCAGAGGTTTTGGAAAGCAACAATTAAGCCTTTCTCAGGGTAATCATCTGGAACCTCTGTTTCTGCACCTCTCTGAGCTGCAAATTTGGCCTCTGTCTTGGTGACCCATCAGCTTGCTTCATCCACGCCCAAGTACTGCCACATCTTTCCTCCCAAAACAATAAGTCATGCTGGTAGGAGGAAGGAACGTGTGATCCCCAGGGCTCAAAGGAGCTGGTGCACAATATCGATTTTTTTTCCTTTAAGCCCTAGTTTGAAAACACAAGTCTGGACAAAATTTCACATCACTACCCCACCTCCATTATTAAAGGGTAAGTAGCCCTGGCACCAAGAGCAGCAAGTCCCAAACCTCTACTTCAGCAGTTCAGAGTAGCACAGTCCTAGCCTAATTTGGAGTACTCTAAGCTAGTCTCAGGTTAACTCTGCATGCCCACTTAATAGTTTGTGGCTCAAAAGTGACTGGTAATTATAAAGTCTCTGTGATCCGAGTTTTGGGTAAGAAAGCAGGTCAGGGCCTTCCACACCCTCTGGCATTCCAATGAGTTGCAAGTTGCCCACCCTCAGCTCTTTCTCAACAGCCTCCATGCAGCTATGCAACTAGATGTTCTGCTGGGTAAAGAAGGCAGCTGAGGAATATGGTGGTAGAAAAGTGCTTATCTGAATCAGAAACCTTCACTGATAGGTCTCTGAGTTGAGCGCTGTGCACTTCAAGGTGAGCCAAGGTGCATCCCATCTTGGAGTTCATGGCTCACACTGACTCCAGCAAGGTCTACCATGGCAATTCTTCAGTGGAGAGCTGGCTGCCAGCTCTGGAGCTACCCACAGCCTTGCTCTGTTGGACAGAAGTGATTTAGCAATTCCTGACTGTTGTCCATTGGGGTGAGTCCTATCAACAAAGGTATCCTTTTGTTCCTCCAATGCTCAGGAACTCAAATCTGCTGGCCAAATTTCTCAAATCTCAACTTTAATATAGAAATTAAGGGATTTTCAGGATTCTGATGCAGAGCACATGCAAAGCATGTCCTGCCTGGAAGATGGCTCTCTGGTGCCCTATATATATAAATTTAATGTGCAGCAGCCCATGGAAAAAAGAAATAGTAGATTTAAAGAATGAAAAAAGATCTCTCATCAGCAACAGAGAGAATGGCAGTGAGATCTTGGGACATAAAACTCACTGAGCTAAAGATAATTGACTGAATGATCTAAGCTAAGGAAAGCAAGCCATCATTTCAAGTTACAAAAAGGCAAATGGTTAGGTATTCAGTTATTAATCTCAAAAGGGTAGTTAAGAGTTAGGGCATCTTCACTAAAAAAGAAACACACCAAGGGCACTATGGCCTGCCACACTGGTGACCCTGGTTCAAGAGCAAATTAATGGTGCCAGGGGTCAGCCATTGGGGGAGAGGATCAAGCATCTGAAGGACTGCTCTTCTTTCCTGGGGTAGGAGTGGATCTGACACCTAGCAGAGACCCATAAGGGCATGAGACATCAACAGATGCTTCACATCATTGCATGTCAATGTCCCAGGCAAGAAAAAAATGAAGGAAACATTCCTGCTGGAGCAGAATTGCAGATGGCCCTCCCACAGGCCTGGCACTGCTGACTGGACACAACACTGGATCTTGCTTCAGGGGGGAGGGCAAAGACAAATTCCCCCAGACCCCATCATGAAGAGTAAGTCATGGGAGAAGGGCAAGTCGTAGAGATGGTGGATGGCTGATCTGGGGAGGGCTGTCCAGATGGGGGCAGGCAGGAGGATGGGGATAAATATCAACAATAACAAAAAAAAACACACCAAGACTACCAGTAATTAGGGTGATTCTTGAAACTGCAGGAGCAGTGGTCATGTTATTTATCAGTACCCAAACCCCCAATCTCAAGTTGCCTTACATAATGTAACAGTTACAGCAGCATATATTAATCACATTCATACTTGGCCTCAAATATCAAACAATTCAATATCTTATTAATAACCCCAGTAACTAACCCAAAGTTAGCTTAGCAGTGAAGAAGCATACAGTATGTGGCTAATCAGGGTAGACCAGCACCAAAAGGTAGTTTTTAAGCCACCTCTTAAAATTGACAGCCAAGTGGGCCACCTTTAGATGGCGGGGATGTGTATTCTATGGTAGGGTGCACCTACTACAAATGCCCAGTCTCCAGACTGCTTGGACCAGCAGTGACACAGGGACAAAGGAGCTCTTACAGGTAGATAAGGTCTGAGTCATATAAGGCTTTGTATGTTAACAAATCTACTTTGGAGGTGACACATCACTTTACTGGCAGCCAGTGCAACATTTGCAGTACTAAGGGGACAAGCTCAGAGTAAGAAACAATACTACAGTGACATTGATACTGCTGTCTGACTTTTTGTGAAAGTGTTTAATTGCAACCAGCTCTTGAGTGTTACATTTAATATTCATACAGTATTTCCAACAAGACAAACAAAACTACATCATACATCAGGGACCTGTCTTTGTTAAGACAGTGTTACTAGATGTGAACTAGTAAACTAAATTTGTGTAGGATGTGAGTATTGTACTTCAAACAAGATAAAAATTTCACAACATAGTATGTCCAACATTTTTAATCATGATTTTTATAGCATGCAAAACAAGAACTCACACATGCTGCGTTTGGTTTATGAAACAATAAAAATAGTTTTAGGAGTATGTTAAGCATTTCAGCCTGCTTCTTTCATCAGAAGACAGGAAATTAATGTGTTGGTTTGGCAGCACATATTGTGATTTGGCTACAAATATCTGCTGCCAATTTGCTAAATAAAATTACAAATTTAAAATTTCCAGCTTAAACCCTGGGTTAGATGTTAAGATATGGAGTAAACTCTTGTTCTGAATGTTTTTGTAAAAGTGTCTGTGTACACTTACCATGTGCTATTGTTTGTTGTATCACTGTTCCTCCCTTTGTAACCCTTTTCCCCGGGTCGTCCCTGAAAAAGGGACATTCCGTCTCAGTGGGCCTACCTGGTTACCAAAATTCAAATAAAAATAAATAAATAAAGTAATGAGGTTAGAAACAGTTTTCAATTGAGTTTGTATTTATCAATCAAAACTGTTTCATAATAGGAGGGGGTGTTGGTGGGGCAAACCCAGCCCAATGATTGCTTCAGTTTTTGATATATGATGGGACTAAATGGAAAAACATATTTCAGACTTGGACTCGACTTTACCCCTTGAATGAAAATAAAATGGTATATACAGCTCAATCTGCACAGGTAATCATTAGGGATGTGCGAATAACAAATAGTATTTCCCAAATACCATGAATAATGCACTATTCGTCAGTCATTAGTATTTGGAAAAGTGTCCCCCCTCCCCAGGTGGCATGGGCTAGTCTTCTGATCACCTGTCCTCCCCATTTTATCTTTTCATGATCTCACACCCACCTATCCCTTATCCCGTGTCCCAGATTTAAACCAGTTAATGAAATGCCATATTGGCATATTACCCAGCACCATCATCATCACTGCATTGTAAAAGCTTCCGGTACAATATCAGTTCCCTCCCCACATGCCCAAACACCACCCAGCTACAATCTGCCACTCAACCCCCTTTGCTCTGATCCTTGATGGGGGGGCTAATAAAAATAAAACTGACACAGCCAATTCAATTCCCCCCCAAAGTGCACATCCAACTACAGTCTATGGCTGCTTCAGTGAGAGCTTTCAGAAAGTTTCAATTTCTTGTCAATGAATGGTGATAAGTGCATACAATTGCAACAGAGGGGTTGGGGCAGGAGGAGTATCATTAGTGGTGCGAGGCAGCCTAATTGGCTTAAGCTGCCTTGCAGCCTAGCATCACTAATGATGCTTCTCCTGCCTGCCCCCTCCCTTATGATCATACACACGCATTGCTACATTCATTGACAAGAAACTGAAACTTTCTGAAAGGTCACACTAAAGAGACTTATGGGCCAAGTAGGATGTGTACTCCAGAATGGGGGGGAGGCAACTGGCTAGCTAGCTTTACCTTTGTTAGCCCCCCTCCATCAGTGATTGGGGAAAGGGGAGGTTGACTGGCATAATGTAGTTGGGTGGTGTTTGAGCATGTGAGGAGGGGACTGATACTGTGCTGGAAGCTTTTACAATGCTGTGATGATGATGGTGCTGGGTAATATGCCAGAAAGCATTAAAATACATGTCTCTGCATTGTTGTCCTGTGTGCTGGGGTTGTCAGAGTGCTGAAAATGTTTTCTGCACTCTGACTGTGCGATAACAGTGATCACCTTTAGGTGTTCGCCATTATCACATAGAACCTTCTGTGATAGCCCTTCGCAGTGAAGAAAGGAGATTTAAAGAAACAAACAAATGAGTGCTCTGTCAGCCACAGAGTGAAGTTTGTGAAAGCCAGTTACAGAAGGTGTGGCACTGTTGTGCCAGGTAGTAAAAGACTTAGTCACTAGCCTGTGTGGCTAGTAACTGAGTGAACTCCATCCCCAAGTGTTAAATGAAAAGTTCTGCCTGCTGAATTTGAATGTTTGGGACCCTCTCCTCATGGGGGTCAGCACTTGAGTGAGGGTGGGGGCGGACATCCATGGTACCTCAGACCTCCAGGGGATGCTGTGTCCTCCTTGCCCCTAAATTTGGATCCTCTTTGGGATGCACCTTACAATTGGGATTATGGGCTCTCTTCTCACAGGGGTCAGAGTCTTGAGGGAGAGTGGGAGGCACTGTCTGTGGCACCTCAGACCCCCAGGGGACTGTTGCCTCCCCTTGCCTGCAAATCAGAGTCTAGGAAGAAAGAATGTGAATCCCAGAGGCTTGTGGGTTCCCCATATGGTAGAAAGTGCAAAGTGCAGTTAAGAGACCCCCCCGTGTCTTGAATCCACTGCCCTGAGATGCTTCAAGATGATATGCTGTGTTGAACCAATGAAATGTGCCCCATTGCGGCTAGGAACTATGATCACCCCTTAGTCTGGGGTTAGTAAAGTCAAATGGAGACCAATCTCCCTGGAGATTTTCATTTTAAAATAAATGATTCTGTTCTTTTTTTTAAAAACTTTACAAATCCATTTGGACATTGCCTTTCTTAAATGTTTTGCCAGTACATAACCCCTTTTAAACCTGCAGCCTAGTGTAAGTTGGTAATAAAATTACCTTTCTCAGGTTCTTGGTGAAACGGCACAAAGGAAGAGAGAACAGACAGGTGGTACTCGTGTAATAAATAGAATTTATTACAGATCAGTAATAGAGGTTTACCACCAGCAGTGCAATCACTGGGAGAACTACCAGTTTTCCTTACCTAGATAAATGCAGTCTCTCATCTATTCTATTCTCAGAGAAGCTGCATGCTGCACAGGGTCTTATACCCTGATAATTACTAAAGAAACAGCTAAAGAAGATACATAACATGTGTATAATTGGCCAAAAACAGGTGGCATGAGTAACTGTCCTAACTAACAAGAGAAGTTGCTTAGTTTGCATAGATAAAGTAACACAACAGGGCTTGTATAAGTCACAAGGTCACTTGCAATTACAGTGATGCACAAGCACTGAAGATGGCACTGTTGTCTTACTTACCATAATGCAGTAAAAATAGAGTGAAAAGCATCTCTTATAGCAGTAAAACATGATGAAGCATAATATGCATTAGTAAAATACAGTAGAACACAGATCCTGACACTTATGCTTTTACAGCAAGTGTCTTTGCCATAAGGTTAGTACATGTACCTACATATATGTTGCTGTCCACAAGGTGGGGGTACAATCAGGGGTGCTGGACCATGGATAACATTCCCTCCCTTGTTGTCTTCAGAAGAAAAGGTAACAACCACAGGAAAGTTGTGGGATGGAGCTAAAAAGTCATTTACAAGCCAGATGCACGAGCCTTGTAAAGGAATTTGAGTTGTTCTCGGTGTTGTCTTAGAGTACATCACAGACAGCAAAGGGTTAGTATCAGAAAAACAATCAAAAATGCTTGGATAATAAAAGTTTTAAAAGTAAGTTCTAACCAAGTATTGGATAGAGCAGTGCTTAAATCACCATCATGAATAAGTTCAGTAAGAGCATCACCATTAGAAATATTATTGCTAATATAAATCAAATGCAAATCTTTTCTAGCTGAAAGAGAGTTCAAAGGAAGAGTCAAAGGGTCAGTGTGCAACATGGGCAAATATTGAGACAAGGCAAGCAAGTATTGCGGATCGGTATCAATAACATCTGGTTCTGGGAGAGGAACAGGAGTGATCACAGTGTGACCAATTACTGTTTTCTGCTGTGGAGTAAAACAAAAGTTAGGAGCTGAAATATCACAAGTTTTTTCACCATTAGCAAATGATCAATGATTTGTCACTACACAATACAGCCCATCAAAATTGTAGGTAACTCTCACAGTTGGAACCCTCCATTGCTGTAGATGTATGGAACAGGCAAATGACTGGTTGGTGAGCCTTGAAGTGAAGTGATGTACCTTTTCCAGGTAGCTTCGGGATGCAGCTATTTCGGCATCAGGCGCTGAAAATGCAGCTTGCAAAGATTTGGATTCATCATCAGTGTCAGTCAGGTTGGATGGCAGATCATCACCCAAAGTATAAGCCCAGTCAAGATGTTCCAGAAAGTATCCTTAGACAGGTTTCACAATGTCAAAGACGTCACAGCGGCACAGGTAATAATATCTCTTCTTGGCGCAGCAGCTGGTATGTGGCACAACCCAAGCTTGGAGAACAGAGTGGTAAACCAGGAGGGAGGGCAAATCAGTTTGTTCTTGGTAGATGTTGTCATCCAGATGTCCGATAGAATTAATAGCAGACAGTTTGTCAAAGACAAGTTTGTGGATCAAAACGTGGTATTGACGCTGTAATGGTAATGAACATGTCATGGATTGAGCAAGTCTTAGTAAAGTAACAAAGTGCTTGGTTTGGATATTGTGAAACATACCCAAGATTTCTAGCAGTAGACATAGATATATTAGCAGAATTTGCCATACACATAGTAATGCATGAACTGGATTTGCAATGAGGACAATACCATTTAGACATTCTTTTATCATGAATAATATCAGGAATGCATCCTGTTTCCAAATCCCTGAAGAGATTATTAACAGTGGCCAAAACATATGACTCATACAGGGTTTTAAATAATTGATTAGCAGTTTTTTTCTTGGGACAATACTAACTGTACAGAAAGTATTTATATAGGTTTTCTAGAAGTGTTATGTTTGTTAAACACATTGAGGCAAGTGCTATGCATTTTCACAATGTTTTAACACTTTTATGAGCAAAACTCTAATCAATTTTTAGAGTTAAATAAAACCCTGCTCATAGGTGGAACATAACAGTTTACGGGCAATATATTGCTTGTCTGCCTCCTTGTTATTTTGAAAAATCAGTTCATTAATCTTATTCTTAGTATCACTGAACCCTTTGGCAATTTCCTGCATGTTATATACAGTAAAATGTTATTCTTTACTTAAACCATCTACACCATGTAACAGTGGGGGTAGGATATAATTTTTAACAGCTTGCTGAAAATTAAGTGTTTGTGTTTTAATAGCAGCTACATCTGCTCTATTCCAGATAGACATGCCTGAACCAAAAAGGCCAGAGACGGTGCCTGCTGCACCAGTAACATTTGCAGTGTCACGCCTAATGTGTGGTCTAGCTTTAGTATTAGCTGCGGGTCTAAAAACTCCTACATGATCAGTGACATGAGGTCCACTAATTGGATCATTTGTGCATGTTTGGTAAGCAGCGACAATGTCTGGAAGCATCATACTGAAAAATTTAGAAGTGTTGGTCATGTAACAGAGACCAAACTCAGCTATAGTCCAATGTGTAAGATTGAAAATAACTGGGACATGCAAAATTGTACATTGTTAATCAGGGCTCCTGGGAGGGAAGTGGCGGTCAGACCACTAGGGGGACCAGGCTCCTGGGGAGGACATTCAGTCATTTTTTCTTCGGTGGGTGGGATTACAGAAAGAAACAGAGCTTCAGTAGCTACATAGTTGTGAAGACAGAAAGCACATGACTCCTCAGAATGGAGGCGGTCACAAAAGGCAGAATCTATTAGAGTAATATGGTTGCAGTGGCCAGTATGGCTGGAAGAAGTTTGTCGAATAAAGAGTGTACTGTTTGGGGAAATCCCTGTGTTGGGCCATCCCTGAAAGTACCTTTGGATAAATGAGCTACAGGAAGTGTGTAACCATTAAGATCAGTTTCCTATTGTATTTGCAATGTAGATTTGTCTGGGGCTACAACCATGGCATTAAGGTAGGCGTCTGAGCCTTCCTTAACAGTAATCATTTTGTTGGGAACATTTATATGGACTCCCACTGGGGCCAAATGTTCAAGTTTGCTAAGCAAATGTTGTATATGTTGTTTGTGTGCATTTGATAGGGGTTTGTTCTGAGAGTCAGTTAGAGAGAGAGTGGTCCCACCAGGATGAGGAGGTGCAAGATAGCCATCTTGTCAGTGTACCTGAAAGAAACAGAAAAGGGTTATTAAGTGAAGGGTACTATTCTATCCTAAGAGAGTTGGGAAAAGTAATTTTAGTCACATTTGTACAACTTGAGCTGATTAGCATGGAACCATTTGTCGGTGGTCTGTTTTTGCTGTTGAACTCAGACCTGATAGACAGCGGGACTGAGTTTGCTGACAATGGGATATGGGCCTTCCCATTTGCTGGCAAATGAATGAGCCGGCGGTCTGTATTGGAGTAGCATGACTTGGTCTCCAGCTTGCCAGTTGACCTCTTTGGCATGCTTATCAAAATGGGCTTTTGCTTGTTGTTGAGCCTTACCCATATGATTGGCAGTGAACAAGTGTGTCTTCATGATGTCATCACAAAGTTTTTCAACATACTTGTCTACAGATACTCTATCTGCAGTAGGGGTGTGGAGGTCAATCAACAGGTGCTCAGGTAATCTCATGGCTCTACCAGTCATAACCTCATAGGGTGTGCACTGGGTAGTTGCTGCAGGAGTGCTCCTGATTGCCATCAGTAGTAGTGGCAAGAGGGAATCCCAATCCTTGGGATTGTCATTGATAAATTTGCATACCATCCATTTAATTCTTCTGTTTGCTCTTTCTACCTGCCCTGGAGATTGAGAATGGTAAGGGATATGGACTTTTTGATCTACTCCAAGCAACTGGAGTGTCTGCTTCATTAGCTCAGCTGTAAAACTGGTTCCCTGGTCTGAGCCTACCTTAAGGGGTAGGCCCCACCTGGAGAACAATTTGATCCACCAGGATCTTGGCAGTTGTCTTTGCCATGTTATTCTTAGTGGGAAATGCTTCCACCCACTTAGAAAACAAATCTGTGACAACAAATACATACTTGTTGTTCTTGCTGGAGTTGGTCAAGGGGCCAATGAAATCAGTTTGGATCACATTCCATGGTCCAGTTTGCCTTTGTGGCAAAAATTTGCCATTTTTTCCACTGAAATTGGATTATTCTGGGCACACACTATGCAGTTGTCCACATAGTGCTCTACATCTTTTTCCATGCCAGGCCACCAGATGATGGTTTTGAGTCTCTGGAAGGTGTTGCCTGCTCCTTGGTGTCCACCAGTGGGGGTGTCATGAACCATATGAATAAATTCGGCTCACAAAAAATGTGGCAGTCTCCAAATGGAATAGGAGATTTGGGTTAGGATTGATCAGTGCTGGGGCTGATGCTAAGGCCTGCTTGAGCTGTGTAACAGCTTCAGTGTGAGTGGGGCCCCATGTCCATGAGATGTCCTTTTTCAGAAGTTCATACAAGGGAGCAGCCTTCAAGGCAAAGTCTGGGGTAAAATCCCTGGAGTAGTTTACCATTCCTAAAAAGCGTCTGAGTGTTGCCACGCTAGTAGGAAGTGGCAGATCTTGCAAGCCCTGGATCTTCTTGACAGCTGGGCTTTTGCCTTGGTCTGTGATACATAGGCCAAGGAAGATGAACTCTTTGTCATACAATTGTGACTTAGAGGGGTTGCACTTGAGGCCTGCTCTCTTGAGGAGAGACAGAGGTTCGTCTAGAAGGACCAAATGATCGTCTTTCATGGTGGTTGCTAAAAGCAAGTCATCCATGTACTGCAGGAAACACTGGGGTGTGGAGAACCCCTGCAAGGCATCCATCATGCAGAGAAGAAAGAGGGAAGGGTTGCTGTGAAAGCCCGAGAGAAGAAAGACCCAGGTGTACTGGCGTCCATCAAAGGTGAAAGCGAATTTGTATTGGCTTTTCTGTGCTAATGGGAGTGACCAGAACCCATTAGAGATGTCAAGAGCTGTGAACCACTTTTTGTCAGGTGTCAGCAACTTGAGTACATCAGGTGCTGATGCTACTGTTGGGGCATGACTGGGGGTAACTTGATGAAGTTTCCTGTAGTCAATTGTGAGTCTTCAAGCTCCATTTGGCTGTTTCACAGGCTAAATAGGTGAATTAACAGTGGAAACATAGGTCCTAATCACTCCTTGATGTAGCAGTGATTAGATGGGCTCCCTCAGTGATGGCAAGGCTTCAGCAGGGAATGGGTACTGCTTCTGTCTCACAGGGTCAGGCCCTGTGATTTCAATGGTAGGGTGCATCCTACCACAATCGTGCTTGTTGGTGGCAAACATGTCAAGGTGTTTTTGCAGCAAGGGTGCAAGCTCAGAAAACAGATTATGACTTTTGAATAAAGCCATGACGTCATACTACTTGTTGTTATGGGAGATGGCTGCCACCATGTGCGAGTCTGGAATGGTGACAGCATAACACTGTCCTTTGATCTGAAGAAGTAGCCTGTTGGCTAGGTCCACCACACAGCCATGTAGTGCTAGGAAGTTAATTCCCAATATGCTGGGGTGATGACATAATACCATGAGGTCAAAAGCAAAATCAGTTCTGAGGTGGCCTACTACTACAGGTAGAGGAAGAGATCAGTAGGTGTGTAGCTGGGTACCATCTAAACCCTGGGCACTGATCTTCCAGCTAGTAGACCAGTCAGATGAGACTGGGTCCTCATCATGGAGGACTGACATGGCTGCTCCAGTATCCAGAAGCATGGTAAGTTGGCTGCCCCCCATTTGTGTCAACAATCAGGTCACTCACAATCCAGACTGGGGCCTGTAATTGTCAATTGATATTTTCAGAATCAGCATTGTCATTCTACTCTTGGAATCTGAGGCCTGCAGGATCTTTCAGGGTCTCTTGTATATCTTGCACAGGGTACAAGTGTACCTATGACATCACAGGTGCTGCGACAGCCTGCACGCATGGTTCCTCCTTTGTTGTCACATTGTTTTGGCCAGTAACCAATGCCACAAAAGGATTCTTCCCTCGGCTATTTGTTTGTTTGGCAGCCAAGGCCAGGAAAGGTTTCCCCTGACCACATGGCTGTCCAGCGGTCGGAGCAAGGGCTGCTACAGTTTGTGTGGCCTTAGCCGCTCTCTCGTCATGGATCTCCTCCAGCAGCTTGCGGAGGGTCTCGTTCTCCTCTTTGATCTGTCGATAGCTAGGACCGTTGTAGTTCTGGCTATTTTGCTGGGTATTTGGATTTTTCCAATTGCCTTTGTCTCTATTTCTGTTGTTTCTATGGTTCCGGTCCCCCCTCTTGTGCGACTGGTGGTCATCAGAAAGGGTGTTGTTTTTCTGGTTGTTGCCATCCATGGTATAGTGAGTAGGGGCCTTGGGGCTGGGCTGTACTGCAGCCACCTTGTTGGATTTACCGGAAGCAAGGTTATGGAGTTAAACCTGGTAGGCATGCTCCATTTTGGTGAGAATAACCGCAAAGGTATTGGTACTTGGGTAAACATTAAGCTCAACCTTTTCCCGCAAGGCTGGAGTCATGTTCTGGATGTACAAATCCTTGTACTCAATTTGGTCTTGGTGTGCAATTTCACCTGCTAGGCTTTTGCCAGTATTGTATGTGAGCCATAACCATTAGTGGTAGGCTGCAGAACTTTCTTTGGTGTTCAGCTTAACCTTGTAGGCCAAGTGAGCTCCCATGAAGCCTGGGGAGTTGGTGACTATGAGGACCGCGGCAGTGTTGTCATAGACAAGGGTGTCGGAGTTGTGTACTGTCTCTGGGAGCTGGCCCAGGGAGAAGGTTCGATAGTCTGTCGCAAAACTTGAACCTGGTACTTGGATTGGAGAGAAAGCTTCTCACAGAGGGAGTGCACCATCTCCAAGTGGCAACTGAGACTGTCAGTTGGGCCCATCTGTCCGATACTTTGGGCAATTTTCTGGACAGAGTGAGTGACTTGTAGGGGGTTGGAGGTGTGCATTGTCACATTGAATTCACTACCTTCCATGGCTCCGGGAAGAGCAGCTTCCGCTGCTGCATCAGCGACTGCCTTGTACACATGATCCTGGTTGACAGAATCTTTGAGTATTTTGTCAGTTTGGTTCCAGATGGCTCTCTTTTGACAGTGTTCTACTAATCGCTTCAGTAATCATGCTGCACATCTCCGACTCATCTCCCCTGGTGAGAGGAGCAATTGGAGGTGCACCACGGAATACAGGCCCTCCGTCTGTGTCATGGGGGCCACCATCTTGGCATTGTATGTGGCATCCACCATGTTTGTATAGATGTGGCGACGCAGAGTGCATGCTGACGTAGGCACCATCTTGTGAATGGCTGGTGGAAGCTGCTCCACCACTAGGGTTGGACTTGCATGTGACATGACATGCCTCGTCATCAAAGTCAGAGTTGTCATTGCTGGATGACTCAGTCTCAATGGGTGCATACTGAAACCCATTAATGGCCTTAACATGGCTGGCAAGAACCTCCCATTGATGGCACCACTTCGCCATCTTTGCTCTACACTTCTTGTGACAAACTCTTGCACTGCCCTGCTCAATACCTTTTTCAACTTCATGCTGCAACACTCTATACGTGGCACCCAATTCAACATTTTCCCTAAGTTCTTTCTCCAACTCACAACTCACTCGCTTGTAATCCTCTTTCAACTCAGCATTCTCCTCTTTCAAGCCTTCATTTGTATTGCTCAACATATCATTCAAATATGCTGTTTCTTATCACATTTCATCCTTTCACAATTATCTCTCAACTTGCAAATTTCCCTCTCAGTGTCTTGAGCAGTACAGTGCAACAGTCTATTATTGGCATCATGGAGTGACTGTGTCTCCTCCACTAGTTTCTGTTCCTTTTTCTGTAACTCCAATGCCTTCATGCCCATCTCTTTTTTAAAAAAACGCATTTTGCAGATCAAAGGAGGCACACCTCACTATTAGGCTTTCAACAACAGTATATAGAGCAGCAACCAAAAGACCTTTAAGGTTGCATTTTTTTAATTGTTTGTTTGGATTTGAGGTAGTGGTCGGATATTAGCAGCAATGGTTTGTCTGCAGATTTTGTGTCCAGCGTGAAATCTGTCCATCTGTCATGGTATGTGAGGAGTTTGAAACATCGAGTCTCAGTTCTGTGCACAGAACAGACATGACAAATAAGGGGTAAACAAACAAACAAATAAGCAGTTGAAAAACTGGTCAAAATGGCTTGGTGCCTTTGCCAACTGCTTTCCGGTCCCCGGTGGGTGAACGGTGATGCCAAGATGGTACGCTGTCACTCTCAAAGGGAGTGTAAAAGAGTCTGGTGTGGGTCTACCATGCGCAAGACCAAGACAGTGTGGGTCTGCCACAACCACTACCACTGTAAGCATGAGTAGGTCCAAGTAGGCAAAAAATGCACTACACTACTCGACATTCAAATAAATTGAATGGAATCTTCTTTTGTACCTTCCAACCTGCACATGGTCACCAAATGTAACTTGGTAATAAAATTACCTTTCTCAGGTTCTTGGTGAAACGGCACAAAGGAAGAGAGAACAGACAGGAGGTACTCATGTAATAAATAGAATTTATTACAGATCAGTAATAGAGGTTTACCACCAGCAGTGCAATCACTGGGAGAACTACCAGTTTTCCTTACCTAGGTAAATGCAGTCTCTCATCTATTCTATTCTCAGAGAAGCTGCATGCTGCACAGGGTCTTATACCCTGATAATTACTAAAGAAACAGCTAAAGAAGATACATAACATGTGTATAATTGGCCAAAAATGATTGGCATGAGTAACTGTCCTAACTAACATGAGAAGTTGCTTAGTTTGCATAGATAAAGTAACACAACAGGGCTTGTATAAGTCACAAGGTCACTTGCAATTACAGTGATGCACAAGCACTAAAGATGGCACTGTTGCCTTACTTACCATAATGCAGTAAAAACAGAGTGAAAAGCATCTCTTATAGCAGTAAAACATGATGGAGCATAATATGCATTAGTAAAATACAGTAGAACACAGATCCTGACACTTATGCTTTTACAACAAGTGTCTTTGCTGTAAGGTTAGTACATGTACCTACATATATGTTGCTGTCCATGAGGTGGGGGTACAATCAGGGGTGCTGGACCATGGATAACACTAGCCAGCCCTGCCATGTGCCCAGGGATGCCTGGAGGTCAGCTTCAGCCTGGGAGGTCAAGTAAGTACTGCTTGATCACTTTTTGTATACTCCTCTCTCTTAAATACAATCCATATCCCTGGACATGGGAGGGGGTTGCATAAGCATAAAATGGGGAGGACTGGAGGCCAGAATACTAGCCCTAGCCACTTGGGGAAGGGTAAAAGGTCTTGTGTTCAGTGTATTGGCAAACCATCCAAGTGCATGAATAACAAATACCGAATACCCAAATGTTTAGGCATTGAATAAGAATATTTGGCTGAATATTTGGGGTAAGTTATTTGCACACCCCTAATCATCATACATGGGATATCATTGAGAAGTACACCCTATGTTTCCTTTATTATTTGCTCTGGCTAGTATTCTGTTGGCTGATGCAGTATTGTTGGACATAACACATAAAGCTGCATTGTATGCAGACAGCATGCTCCTGTTTGTTACTGACATTGCATTCTCTCTTCTTTGCTATTTGATCAATAGAAAAATTTGTAAGGGTCTCCAGATGTAAAATCAATAGAACAAAAATGGAAATTATGCCCATGGGGGAACCTATAGGGTGGAGATCTAGTCATTCACTAAATACAAGGTGAACAGCTGACGATCAAATATTTAGGAATCTGAGTTAGTGAGATTTTTTTTCAGAATGATACTCCTAATAACCGGAGCATATTTTAAAACAGAAATACAGTGTGAGTGAGTGTGTGTGTGTGTGTGTGTGTGTGTGTGTGTGTATATATATATACGTATGTGTGCACGTGTGTGTGTCTGTGGATGTGTGTGTGTGCATGTGTAAAAAATGGATTGACCTACCTTTGTCATTTACTGGATGGATAAGCACACTAAGGATACTATTTACTATGGGGCAATTCATTGGGGTTTCAGTACAGGCATGGTCCCTCAAATTACTCCTCTACACTTTGGCATACAGCCTCCGTTTAGTAGTCTTCATACTACCCTCCTCCAAAGCTAACAAAGCCATTAAAGGCTTGAAGGGCTGAGGGCTAATGCTGGGGTGGAGCAGAGGTGGAAAGTGGCTTCTAATAGGAGGCGTCTGTTTTAGCCAAAGTAGATTTCCCTTTTCTCTGAAACCTGGAAGCTCTACCAGTTTCCTGGATATCATGGAAGAGAGACAGAAAAGCCATTATGTTGCCTTGTCTACTAAACAGAATAATAGAGTCTTACTAATGCACACAATTAGATTTTTATTGAGCAAAAAAGGTATGCAATTTTTGGGGGAGTGGGGTTAGATAAGTAACATCTGGTCCCAGACAAATGAGAAAGAGCGGGAACATGACTGAGACCTATAAGTACATCATGGGGTGAACAAGCTGTAGGTAGGGAGTTTCTTTCTGAGGAAAAATATACCAGAACATGGGGACATGCAATAAAGCTAGAGGGAGAGTTTAAGAGGGATGTGAAGAAATACTTCTTCACAGAAAGTGTGGTGGACACCTGGAACATCCTGTCTGAAAAGGTGGTGGGGCAAAGACAGTGGGTATCTTCAGGCATGTATGGGATAGGCACACAGGCATAAAAAGTAAAGGAAAGGGAGGTGCGAGGGATACTGGTGACATAATAAGGTCCAGGGTGTTGGAAAAGTCAGTGAAAAATAGGGCAGACTAGATGGGCCTACTGGTCCTTTTCTGACAACAAATTCTATGTTTTTACTATGCACTGCCAAAGGTCAGGTAAATAATTGGTGCATCAGGTGATTTACACCAGAAACATCCCCCAACAGCAAATACAGATGCATAATGCCAACTTCAGAAATGTTGCTGCAGCCATATCTACTGTATAAATAAGAGGCGTAGGGGGCTGGTTTATATGACTTTCAGGGCAACTCTACAGTAGCCCATATACTTGGATCATTAGTAAATATTAGGCTAAAAATCTTACTGAGATTAAATTACTTATTTCTGGTTTTATATAACACTCTCCAAAAACATATTGTTTTTTTAGCTGAATGTATTTCTGACATAAAATTCAGCCTCAGGGTATTTTTAATTTTCTAAGATATTTTTAAAACAGCTTTGCTAATTTTGTAATTAATGACTCAAATCATTAAAAATGTGTGCCACTTGCAATTTAAAAAAAATGTCTTCCATTGAGGCTACCTGTTGAATGTACATACTAGATTCAGACTGTAAATATATTCGGGTGGTGTTACCATGTTTCCAATGGTAAACAGCATCGCACTGTACCATATTTCATGGTGGGCATGGCATGAGAGTGGGAACTTTTAAAGCTTAAAAAGCCTCTGTCTTAGTTCAGGAATGAAAGAAAACAAAAAGAAGAATGTGTATTTATTTATTTATTTTACATTTGTTTACTGGGTAAGTACAATGAGTCAAGGCCCTTTTTCATGAACAACCTGGGGCCATTCATACAAAACAGCCAAGATGTTAGTTATAAATGCTTAAAAAGATAACATGCAATATGCAGGATTAACTTAGTACTGATGTTTTCGCCAGAACAACATTATTGCTGAAGAAAACTACTTGGTGACTAATAAATACTGCTGCCTTAATTGACAACACTGTATATTGTGTATTATAACATGGGTAACAATATTGTAGCCACCTGATTGGCTAATAGACAAGAAAAAAGGAGAGGTAGAAGTACAAGGGGTTAAAAAAAGGGGTAGATTTGTACAGCAGAATTTTAACAGACACTAGGTTAAGCAAGGAAAGATCATGGGAGTGGTGTAGTGCAAAGGCTGTGGGGCCGCAGTCTTTCAGACACCATTTGGAGACTATGGTGCTGCTCCATATGTACTAATCTCTCAAGGTTGCGGTCAAAGGTTGCTGGACTCCACACTGAACTGGCAAGGGTACAGAGGACCTTCTGCTTCACCAAGGGGCCACCAAATCTGCCTCTGCTCTCCCAGAGGATGCCTAGGCAGAGACAGAGTGGATGGACCTTGGTGGGCTCCATGAGGGTGGAGGTGACAGGTCCTCAGCCTATACCACTGCAGAACTCCTTTGCCCTACTGGCAGGATGGGGCAGCCAAGAGGAGGCACCCATAGCAGTGAGAAGGCAGAAGTGGGGGTCCTCAGAAGGAGAGGTCACAAGAAGGGAAGAAAAAGGCCCCCAGCCAAGGAGGAGGCAGTTGCCACTGGAGGGCTGTATTGTTAGGTGGATAGACTTAAGACCAGGGGAACAAGGGACAAGGAGGTGGTGTGCCTGACCAATGCTTCAGCTTGGGGGGATGGAGAGTGTATCCAGAGGATTGCTAGGGCAGCAGGAGATAGGAGGGAGCTAGACATCATTGTCCATCTGGCAATAAATGACCTGGTGAGGGACAAGGTAGGAATAGTGCAGGATAATTTCAGAGAGCTGTGGAGGGACCTCAAGCATGTGGCACACTCTGTGGCTTTTCTCAAGGTGTAACTTATATATGACCGAGGAGAGGTAAGAGTACCCCACGCCAGGGCATTTAACAGCTGGTTAAAGGCATGGTGCATGGTGGAGGGCTTCAGCTACATTGGGGACTGGAGGCCACCCTGGAAGAATATGGGCCTCCATTAGAGAGATAGTCTGCATGCTTCCAGGAAGGGGACTACAGTCCTTGGTGGGAGATTTAAATACTATTTGGACGAGCATCTAAACTACCTGGGGGGAGGCGTAAAAACCAAGGAAAGCAAAATTTGACCCCCACCCAGAAGATGGAGCATCAGAAAAGGACAGTCTAAGGGGAGAGAACTCCCCTAGGGCAGGAGTACAAGAAGGCATTGGTGGAAGCAAGACACAGGAAAGGGGGGTATTAACTCAGGTAAGCAAGGGTAAAGAATCGAAGGAGACAGGGAATGGTGAAGGTAAAGAGGGAAGAGCTGGGCATGGGAAAAAATTCAGGGAACAGCACTAGCAGGAAAGGGAAGAGCAGGGAATCAGGCCAGGGGGAAACAAGGTGTGGAGGACCATGTGTACCAATGCACGGAGTCTTGGAAACAAAATTCGGGACCTGAAAGCCAACATGGCAGAGACTGACCTGAAAACAGACATGGTTCCAGAGATCTGGAAAAGAGCGGATGTGA
This sequence comes from Neoceratodus forsteri, assembly GCA_016271365.2. Lineage (NCBI taxonomy): Eukaryota > Metazoa > Chordata > Ceratodontiformes > Ceratodontidae > Neoceratodus > Neoceratodus forsteri. The sequence continues at coordinate 432,571,735 of CM028130.1, forward strand.
TTCCTCTACATAAGAGTAGCAGCAGGGAGGAGGCTAGCAACTATAGGCTGGGCAGTCTTACTTCAGTGGTAGCAAAATTAATGCAAACCCTACTGAAAGAAAGACTGACAGAGTATCTTGAATCCAGTGGGATGCAAAACTACAGGCAGCATGCATTCATGGATGGGTCATACCAGAAAAACTGATAGATTTCTTGGAGTGAGTGATGAGGGAACTAGATCAGGGGAGAGCAATGGACATGGCCAATCTGGACTTTAGCAAGGCCTTCAACACTGTGCTGCACAGAAAGCTGAAAAAGAAACTGAGCAGCGTAGAGGTGGGGTCCAAAGGGACAAATTGGGTTAAGAACTGGTGAATGGGTAGGCAACAAAGGTCGGTAGTTAACAACACTCACTCTAATAATGAGAGAGTGACCAGCGGAGTGCCTCATGGATCAGCACTGGGACCAGTTCTCTTCAATGTCTTCAAAAATAACATTGCAAGGGTTGGCCCAGTGGTGCTGAGGGTTAAGGTGCTGGATGCCACACCTCACTGTATGCCAGTGACCCGGGTTCGAGAATGGGCCTGGGTCATCGGGGGTTGGCTGAGGGAGGATTGAGCATCCCAATGGATGCTCTTCTCCTCCGGGGGAGGTTACCGGGCAGCACACATGCCTGTAAGCACTACTACTACTGGTGGAAGCATGGGCGGTAGAGCGTATGGCTCTTTGGAGTTGGGTTGGGGAGGGCACTTCTGGACACTTGACTACAGCGTGCATCAGCACACCATAAGTCTGGATGTCAAGTCCTTTGCACAGGCACCCTCAGGACTAGGGACAGAAAAAGGGAGAAAACCATAGGTAAAAACTCCCTAGAATCATGCATCATGATGCTGGGATCCCGCTACGGTGGAACCCAGCTGACAAGATCAGAGGAAGGTAGAGGTACCTCTGGGCTGAGACCGAGGGACAAGTAAAAAAAAAAAAAGTGACATTGCAGAAGATCCAGAAGGGAATGCAGCTGTTTTGCAGTTGATACCAAAATGTGCAATAGGGTGGATACTCAGAATGGGGTGGAGAGAATGCACAGGGATCTTGGGAAACTAAAGGAGTTGTCAAGAGCACGGCATTTAGCCAGTGTGGAGGGCTGAGGCACTTAACACGTTATATCCTGACACATCGGCAACCCTGGTTTGGGAATGGACATGAGTTGCTCGGGGGCTGGCTCGGGGAAGGAGGACCGAGCGTCCGGAGGACAGCTCTCCTCCCTCAGGAAGGAGGGCTTATGTGATCTGCTGTCGACTGCCACCTGGAGGTATCTGGGTGGTAGTGCAGGTCTAAGCACGCTACACTGATAGATCGATCCAGCCGTTTGAGGACATCTCCGTAGAGGTGGAGCTCATTGCTACGCCATTGCATAGGTGGGTCCAGGGGGAAACCTAACCTAGGAGAAAAAACTCCTCTGGCCACAGGATGAGGTTCAGTCCCTTGCAGACTCAGCACTAGTGACTATGCTCCTACCACAGTCCAGATAGCCAGGACATCAGCTAGAAAGGTAAGTACCAGGAAGCTGGGTGACAGGGCTGGGTAGACTGGGCTGAAGGGGGCATGCCAGGGGAGACCAGAGGATAAAAATCTCTATGGAAAAAACCAAGAGCCTGACAGCTGGGGTTCAATGCTGAAAAGTGCAACATTTTGCACCTAGGGCATAAGAACCCATAAGTTGAGTATAGGATGGGAGGGGGATATTGAAAGTCACTAAACAGGAAGGCACCATTGGGGTTATCACATCTGATGACCTCACAGTGGCAGGGCAGTGTGACAAAGCAGTGGGTAGGGCGAGTGGGATGGGGTATCCCCCAGCAGGAACAGGGAGGGCTGATGCCACTGTATTGCTTGCTAGTGAGACCACACCTGGAATACTGTGTACAATTTTGGAGACAACACCTCAGAAAGGACAAAGGTGGAGGCAGTTCAGAGGAGGGCAACTAAAATGGTGCAGGGATTGCATGAGAAGCTTTATGAGGAGAGACTGAGGGATCGCAACACGTACCATCTGGAAGAGAGGCAAGAGGGAGATGACATGATATAGACCTAGAAGTTCTTTACGTAGGTGAACAGCCAGTGCAGGAGCAGAGTCTTTTTTAAATGAGTAAGAGCACCAGGACCAGGGGCATGCAATAAAGCTGGAGAGGCAGAAGTTTAAGAGAGATGTGAACACAGAGATGTGAAGAAATACTTCTTCCTTGAATGGGTGGTAGACACTTGGAACAGACTGCCAGTGGAATTGGTGGAGGTGAAAAGAGTGGGGGCTTCAAGCATGTGTGGGATAAACATAGGGGTATATTAGAAAACAGGCAGGGAGAAGGGAGGGGAGGGTCTCTGGAGACCAGCTAGAGTCTGTGAAGACAGATTGGGCAAGGAACATCTGGACACTATTCTCACCTAAAAGCCTGTACAGAGTAATACAGCCACTATGGATCCTGTAAACTGCAACTGCTGTGGCACACTGTTTAGCAAGGCTTTTATCCTTAGAGTGGGGCACTGTCCAACATGCTTCACATTCAAGGACCTTAAATATCAGCTGCATGAAGCCTGGGCTGAGATACAATACCTCCGTGCTATCATACATCAGCTACCGTTGGGCAACGTCAGAGAACCTACTGGTCCTAGATACTCTGCACAAGCACCCCTACCTCAAAGAACAAACAGGCTAGGGGACTGGCGATTGGTCAGAAACCATAGAACAACCAAAAAATCTTCTGCTAAGGGGAGTTCCAATCCTATTTCGACATCAAACAGATATGCACCACAATCTCCCAGGGCGACTTGCGTAGACGGTGTCGATGATTCTCCAACTTGCATAACAGGCATAAAATGTTCTCCGCATCCAAACCAGCACAAGGAAGTGCACCCCGCCACTAAACATGCTAAATCAGAAAAGAAGAAACATGTTCTAATAATAGGCGATGCCATAATTAGGGGTATAGAACCTCACCTCCAGCAGGACCATGCTTCAGTTGTGGTCAGGTGCCTTGAGGGGATCATATGTGCAGTAGACCACAACACTTATGTCATTCTCCACATAGGTACAGATTACTTAGCCATTAGGTAGTGGAGGGAACTAAACAAAATATCTCCAGGCTAGGCGACAAACTTTCTTCTCTTTCAACCGGTCTCATCTTCTCAGAGATTCTGCCTGTCTGGAATAAGGGAGACAGCAGGCAGAAGATCAGGGAAAGGGACATCACCAAATTTAACCCCTGGTTGAGGAACTGGTGCCAGGAAAAAGGTCGCCAGTATATTGGTAATTGGCAGGACTTCTGGGAATGGGAGTTTTTAAAATTCAACGGCCTGCACCTCTCTAAAGAAGGTACATGAGCGCTTGGCGAAAGTTTGACATCTATATTGGTCAGTTAAACTGGTGGACGGGGGGTGGCACAGGCACCCCTTACACCACAAGGGTTGCCTTGTGCCCCTCCCCATCACCAACTAGTTCAGCATACATATGCTCCTATCATACACACAAGCAACACAAAACACATATGCAACAGAGCCAGGGTAAGCCTTCAACTAACCAAAATAAACAGTGTTGGAAGGCAATATGCATCAACGTTCGTAGCCTGACAAACAAAATTCCAGTTCTCACGGCCATGATGGCAGAAGCGCAGTTAGACTTGGTCGCCGTTACGGAAACATGGTTCACCGGGAACCACTCATAGGATGTCACCATCCCGGGGTACATGCTATTCTGGAAGGATCGAGAAGGTAAAAGGGGGGGGTAGCATTATTTGTAAAAGAGGACATAAATGCAACAGAAATCCAAAGGAAGCAAAGCATGGCAAAGGCACTTTGGATTACCCTCAGAGATGGAGAGAAGGCCCCAATCCGGATCAGAGTTATCTACAGACCCCCATCCAGGAAGCTGATACAGATAAAGAGCTCATGGAGACCATCTTGATGATGGCAGACAGGGGAGAGTTGCTGCTAGTAGGAGACTTCAATCTACCAGATGTGGACTGGTCCTCATACACAGCATCCTCCAAACGAAGCAAAGATTTCCTGTTTGCACTGCAAGGAGTAGGTTTACAACAGCTGGTGAATACCCCCACCAGAGACAAAGCAATACTGGACTTGGTGCTCACAAACAGCACAGAAGTCTCAGATGTGCAAGCAGGGGTCAATCTGGATACCGGTGACCACAGAACAATCCAGCTAACTGTGAACAAGGTAAAAGATACTAGTCGCACTAAAACCAATGGGGCCCGATGGCATCCACCCTAGGGTACTGAAGGAGCTTCTGGAAGAACTCACCACACCACTGGCTGAGCTTTTTAGCAAGTCACTGGAAAGTGGAATAATACCTCAGGACTGGAAAAGGGAAACAGTAGTACCTTTACACAAGCGTGGAAGCTGGGAAGAGGCAGGAAACTACTGACCAGTCAGTTTGACCTCGGTGGTAGGAACAATTATGGAGTCATTGCTAAAGGAGAGGATAGTGAAGTACCTGGAGGATAGCAAAAAGATTGCCCCCTGGCAGCATGGCTTCAGAGCAGAATGCTCTTGTCAAACCAATATGATCGACTTTTTTGACTGGGTCAGCAGAGCAGTTGACAAGGGAAGAGCAGTGGACATTGTGTACCTGGACTTCAGCAAAGTCTTTGACACTGTCCCCCACAGAAGGCTAGCTAACAAATTAGAGCATTCAGGAGTCGATCATAAGATAGTGAACTGGATCACTAACTGGCTGCAAGACAGGATGCAGAGAGTGCTTGTCAGTGGATCATATTCAAGGGAAGGCAAAGTGACCAGTGGCATTCCACAGGGGTCAGTGCTGGGACCTATCCTCTTTAACATATTTATTGGGGATATTGCAAACGACTTGAAGGGGAAGGTTTGCCTGTTTGCAGATGACATAAAACTGCAACAGAGTACACATGCAGGAGGGAACGAAAGGTATGGGAGCAAACCTGAGAAAACTCAAGGAATGGTCCACGGATTGGCAGTTGATGCTTAATGTCAAGAAGTGCAAGGTTATGCATATAGGAACAAGAAACCCAGGGATAAAGTACACACTGGGAGGGCATCAGTTAGAGGAGACAAAGACAGAAAGAGACTGCGGAGAAGTCATCGCGGATGACTTAAAGGTTGGAAAACAGTGTGAAAAGGCAGCACAGAGGGCGACTGTCATCCTTGGATGCATTGGTAGGGGAATTACAAGTAGAAAAAGCGAGGTTATCATTCCTCTCTACAGGTCCTTGGTGAGGCCACATTTAGACTACTGCAGTCAGTTTTGGAGGCCCCACCTCAAAAAAGACAGACTGCCTGCAGACAGTACAGAGAAGGGCTACAAAGATGGTGCATGGACTGCATTGTGAGCCATATGAAGCAAGACTCGCGGGGAACTAAATCTGTACACCCTTGAGCAGAGAAGAAACTGAGGGGACATGATTAAAACTTTTAAGTATGTTAAGGGAATCAACACAACACAAGCAGGAAATCTCTTCCTGCAAAACAGGGATGCGCGTACAAGGGGGCACAACATGCGTCTGGTGGGAGGCAGATTCAAAAGCAACCTGAAGAAGTACTTCTTTACACAAAGGGTCATAGGCCCATGGAACAGCCTACCTCAGGAGGTGGTGGAATCCAAGACAGTACACAAGTTTACTCTCATGGGACAGACATTGTGGATACGTTAGGGTGCAGTCTAAATAGGGAGGGGGGCAGAAACATGGGCAGACTAGATGGATCATGCAGTCCCCATCTGCCAACACGATTTTTATGTTCCTATGTTCCTAGGACAGACTGGGGTGGGCCAGGTGGTCCTTTTCTGCTGACAGATTCTTTGTTTCCGAGTTGCTAAGTATGAGAGTCTAATTATCAGGTCATTACACTGTAGTTGTTTAGCCTGTGCATCAGCTTTGGCTAGAACATCAGTATGCTACTAAGATCGCCTGCTTCACAGCATCCCACTCCCCTGAAAATTGTAGCAAGAGCAGATAATTTACCCAGCAGACTCCCATATTTCACGCACGTAGCTGCTACTTGTCTCTCCCCATAAACACATCATGAATCAATGGCATCCCGTTCCTATTATGCAGCTGTTTATGAAAAACAACAAAGAGTGATGCTCCACGCTCTAATAAAAAGCAAGAAAATGCCATAAACCTGAAAAAAAAAAAACTAAATGCTTGATCATCAGCATGTGATGCACTGAATCTTGAAAAATGCTCTGGACTATTATTACAGTCCTGAAGTGCTGCTTTGGGGACTAAACTGGAACTATTTTTTTTTCTTATCAAACAGTATTTTCTTAGTTAATAAAAAAAAATCTTTTTAAAACATGTTTAAGTAGGACCTATGTTATAAGTGCATTAAGACACTTTAGGAATGTATGATTATGGGGAATAATTGCACTTTGCCCTTCTTTGTTGAAAGGTACTCGGCCCAAGTGCCTTGTGTCTAACAACACAGCTGAGTCATGCAATTATTCCCCCATAATCACACATGCTGTTATGTCTTATTGCTTATTTTACATCCCTAAAGTCCCACTTCGCCCATTTTGCAAATTGTGGCAGTGAGCAATTTTTTGTTACATTTTACCTGACATATTTAGTTTGTTTCTGGCTCTTTGTAACTAATTTTAGCCCCTACTGCTGGCGCCATGCTGAGTGGCAGTGACCCTTATCCTACACCAATGAATTCTGAAGCACACTTCAAGGAACCTCTTATTCTCTGAGGCAGTTAAGCACAAGGCAGCAACAGAACTCTGTCTGGATACTTAAAGGAAAACAAAGCAAAATGACCAGCTTTCCCCAGCTGTTGCAAAACATGCCCGATTAGTGCTTTCAGACTAAGGTTTTTTTGTTTTGTTTTTGCACCCTCTGCACCTTCGGGCACCCCTCTCGTTCAGGCCCTCATAATGCCACCTCTGGTACCTGCCAGACTCACCCCTCCAGCATCACTCTGGTGGGCCATGCATCCCAGTCCAGACCTCTGGTCACCTCTATGGGCCAGTGTATCTCTGCTGGGGACCTCCCCTCTCCATTGTCACAGGACAACTCCTGAGAGCTCCTGCACTGTCCCTCTCCAAGTGGGCAGCTTATCCTTGCCGGGGGCCCTGCCATGGACTAGTAGAGGAATGTCGCTTATTGGCGCCTGAGGGGGCATGGCCATCGAGGGCATTGAAGGAGGGTCCAGGTGTGGGGAGGGGCAGAGAGGCCATCATAGGGCATACCGGTGTGGCAATTTTCCCTGTTTTGTGTCCCCACCCGCCCTTCTCCCCTATTGGTGCGTGTGCATAGCTGACCTGCAAGGGGGTGCCAGATAGTGCATGATCACCCTTATTGTCACCAGCACCTTCACAAGCTACCATTAGGAGCCACCGAAGAGTGACCCGGCAACCGCCCTTCCCCCGGGAGGAGAGCATCCAAAGGATGCTCTTGTATCCTCCCTGCCGGCCTCCGCTCCTGACGTCCTGGGCTCAGGATGCGAACCTGGGTTGCCAGTGTGCCAGAGCGATCCCCCATCTCTTAGCACCATGTAGTTGGCTAAGGGATTTTTTTTAAGTACCTGTAAATGCTTTTTTAATGAATAAAACAGCAAGCCGTAACTTCCGGTTTCTAATGATGGCAACCACCATCTCACAAGCTGCACACTTCACTCGCTCACTTTATGCTAATACGTCCTGCTGACTTCATTGGTAGGTAGGGCATATCAGCGTAAAGTGAGATAAGAAAGCACATGGCTGCTCGTGAGACGGCGGTTGCCAGCAACGGAAACCAGAAGTTACAGCTTGCTGTTTCGCTGATTAAAAAAACATTTACAGGAACTTTAAAAAAATTCCCTTACTATCTGAAAGTACTAATTGGGCATTTTGGCAGCAGCTGTGGAAAGCTGGTCATTTTCCTTTGTTTTCCATTAAGAGAAGTGCACATTCCCAAATGTCCAGACTACAGGAAACTACACTTCCCATAAATTATAATTTATTTAGTGATTACTGGAATTGAAGATGGGTAAGGTGCCCCATTCTCAACAACATCCAATGGCAAGAGTGATCAGCAGTCTGAGAGAACTCAGCATGTACTCACTTGCGGAGAGGATGGAGAGAAGGGACATGATTGAAACTTTCAAGTATCTGAACAGTTTAAACAAGGTGGATGTTGGGTACCTCTTTTGTTTCAGTGGGAACAAGACCCCAAGGTGGAACTGTTTTAAGCTGGGTGGGGGAAGGTTCAAAAAGGAGGCCAGGAAACACTTCTTTGATCAGGGTTGGTGGGGGGGACATGCCTACTGTGATCACAGGATATGGGGCTCTGCAATCGAGCAGATTTGACTGACAATAAGGCCTTCTTCTGCTGGCTATTTCATATGTTTGTATAGCAACAATATATCATTCATTCAGTAGAAATCTCTACTGTATCATGTTTAATACTAGTACAAATGTTTGGGGGAGTAAACACATGGCATCGTAGGGAAGACATTACAATTGTAAAAGAATTTCATCTTCAACTTCAGATTTTTTTGAACTTGAGTTTTGAAAAGTCTGGAGTATTTGCTGCTGTCTTAATGGACTCTGGGGGCCCCATATTCAGACAACAGTGCCAGTGCTGAAAATTGTGCTGCACTTGCAGTGGTCCGCACCTGAGGTATATTCAAAGGCATTGCACTGGCACTATTTTCTTTGACTACAGGGCTGAATTCAATGGGCAGACTGGATGGGCCAGGCGGTCCTTATCTGCCATCAACTTATATGTTTCTATGTATTATGCACTGCACAAATGCCTTGTGCTGGCACTGCACAAATTCTGAATATAGCACTGAGAATAGCACTAAACACAGGGGGCAGTGCATTTGCACTCTGAATATAGCACTGAAAATAGCACTGAACACAGGGCAGTGCATTTGTACAGCTCTGAATATAGCACTAGGAATAGTGCTGATCACAGGGTGCAGTGCATTTGCACCCTGAATATAGCACTGAGAATAGCGCTGAACACAGGGACAGTGCATTTGTGCTGCTCTGAAAACAACACTGCGAATAGCGCTGAACACAGGGGGCAGTACATTTGTGCAGCTCTGAATATAACACTGAGAATAACGCTGAACACAGGGGGCAGTGGATTTGTGCAGCTCTGAATATAGCATTGAGTAAAGAACTGAACACAGGGGGTGGCTGTGGGTGTGAGAGGAGGGCAATAATGAAAGACACACAACACAGCAGCATAGGTATCAAAAATAAACTTTACAAGCATGGCAACAGGCCATACAATAAACATGAACAATAACAAGAAAAACAAGGGATGGGAAATTAAAGAAAAGGGGCAACTGTCTGTAAGGGGGAGGGGAATAAACAAAACAAGAAGGGCAACCACTTGTAAGAGGAGGGGGATAAAATCAAGAAGGGAAACTGTCCGTAAGAGTGGGGTAATAAACAAAACAAGGACAATGTCCACAAGGGGAGGAAAAACTAAACAAGTTCGCAACTGCCCGAAGGGGGGGTAAACAAAATAAAAGGGCGACTGTCTATAGAGAGGAAAGAAAACAAAAAGGGCAACCACCTGTAAGGGGGGAATAAACAAAACAAGAAGGGTAACCCCCCTACAGACAAAAGGAAAAAGGGGCATCTGCCCATCCAAACAGCAGAAAAGGACATCTGCCAATCAGTAAAAGCATAAGGGACACCTGCTCATTAGTAAGCAGATATAAATGTCCACATCAGGGGGCAGCAGGAGGTAGTGGTGGTGGCTGCTGCTGCTGAATCTCATGTGCTAGTGCCACTGGCAGGCCAAGCACCTGTCAACAAGAATCCACAGAAGGCAGATCTGGCGTCTTACCAGGTCATCACATCCTGCAACCGTCCTGCAGCACCCTGGCACCTATGGATGAGAATACACTGAACACAGTCATCTGTGCACACAACACAAGGGAGATAGGAGTGGCATAAGGTGCATAACAGATGGGCAACCAACTGACACAAGGGCCACCATGCTATACAAAGGTAAAGGAAAGCCAAACAGCCACAGTTGATTGTGTGTGGCATACCCAAGACAGGATTGTGGACTCAAGCTGTAGAGAGCTGCACATACACTAAGTGTGTCATGCTGCAACACAGAATGCTATAGACTGTGTAATGACCTGAGATGTCTGAAGCCACACACACACACACACACACACCATGTGCCCTGAACCCTGAACATCAGCCATGCAGCGCACAGGCCAACACTGGTGTGCAGGACAATAGACAACCATGAGACACCCTTGTCAGCTGCAGGGTTGTGCACAGGCATACATGTGTTGCACACAGCACAGCTGTATATGGACGGCACCATAATGCAGCACAATAGGCAGCAGCCTGAATAACATGGGAGTGCAGCGTGTGGTATTGGGGGTGCTGTATGAATTCAGCTGTGTCACCACAGCTCTGGTGTGGGATGTAGACCCACCTAGAGGAACCTTCTCAGAGGATGTTGTCACCACCATACATACAGGGTTGCCACTCATACAGAACCACTGCAGGACACTGGCCTTGTAAAGACCTAGCTGTGTCCAAATGTATACATGGCCATGCCTGTGTATAATGGTATAATTGTACTCTGGTCAGCACTGTGTTGGTTAGACACTACCGACTGTGCATCACAATGTCAGTCATATATGGTAAACTACATGCAGTGTCCACCAATGCCACCTCTGCCGCTGACCCCCATGCCACATAAGCATGACATGGTATCGTGCATCTGGCACTACAGATGGTACTGCTGCATGCGTACTACCACGGTTGCTGTATAATGAACATGTCATGACAGAGTACTGTACTGGTACTACATTGACCTGTGCCTACCTTCACCGGACAGATACGCATACATAGTCCTGACCATGTGGCACAGTAGCCCAGACTGACATTGACTGGTATAACAACCTGGGCTGTGAGCATTGCCACCAACTCCCTGGTGCACCAGGTTGGTGACACAGGGGACACGCCGCTGCACAGTGTAAAGCATGCCACATCACAGTAGATACACACAGGGCACCATGCCTGCCACAAGTAGGTGCACACTAGTAGACTGCACAGACCCATGACACACCACAGTGCCACTGGTGGAACAATGCTCCAAGAATGGGGTGAGCCTCCCCAATCACAACTGCATAGGTGATGCCCCCACAGGCATGCATGCAGCACGGCAAGTCACACATGGACATCAGTCTCTAACCACAGATGCAGGCAGCATATTGTAGACATGCAAGCCCAAGTGCAACACATAATGCAGAGTACTTACATGGACACCTCTCCATAGAATAGCTCTGCTGGGTCCCATCACAGCCTGATGAGTTCTGTTGGTGCTTCTGTCTGTGTCCCTGCTGTATCCGGGCCCTGGCATGGCCCTGCTGGTCGCTGAGCTTTGTGGAGGGCAAGGGAGACATGATCAATATCATGCAAGTGGAATGCACTACACAGTACCATAAACTCTAAACAGTATACACGCTCATATGCCAGTACTGTGCATCACCTGCCACATGTGGATGGTGCAGCTGGACAGGACCGTGCAGGCCATGTCTTACCATTGTGAACTGCTGTGGCACCACACACATACAGGTGTGTCATGGCCCAGTCAAAGGGGGAATGTTACACCCCACTGTTGCAGGTATGGCCTAGCACAGTGTATGACAAACCAAGTATTACCCCTATCCAGCCGTTCTCCCCACCCCTGCCTAACAGACCCTCATATGCCAGCTGCAGGCCCTGTACGCCTCGTAGCATGCAGTATGTTGCATGGCGTACCAGATACCAGTGGCACAAGAAGCATACTCATGCAACAGTAGGGGGAAGACATGGTACCATAGGTATATGCCAACACAGTGGCTAATAAAGAGAGTGGCACAACCTGTGCAATATAATGGTGCATCATGCAGTGCCTGGCATATGCCCAATGGTACCCATGTGGCATAACATGGACAGTGTTCACAGAACAGACTGTGCCCACATAGAAGTGCTGTTGGTGACACCTACCCCCACAGATAGAAAACATGTTACATACTCCCAAGCCGTAAATGACAAGGGCATTTATCTGTCTAGTGTACAATACCAGTTAGAAATACCTAGCTAAACTATGTACATACAATAAACTGTCATCCACCCTGACACTGCAGAAGTGTCACTGTGGTAGTACACAACCATGTTGCCATAGCAGCTGTGCACCCCAGGGATCCACAGTAGGTTCTGTAATGTACAACATATCGGGGACTACCAGTGGGACAGTGGGCTCATACACCCGAATCTGTATGCTCAGGACACACAGTAGAGAAGGCCCCTTAGGGCAGAGGGTATACAACTGGGACACAGAGCTACAGTGAACATTCCCTCAAAGACAAAGCCCCACAGCTTATATTATCATGGAAACAGTACTGCACACAGGACACTACTCAAACCATACATAGAGCCATTGGCACTCACCTGGCCTTGGCAAGGTACCATGCTCCACCATCACCAGCAGCTGCTGCAGTCAGTATGCCTCTCTCCACTGGAGGTCTGAGAAATTGTGGCGACATTGTTCACTTGTGTGGGTGATCCCAGTGTGCCTGGTGAGGCACTGACCCATAGAGGCCCAAACCTCATACCTTGACCTGTCTCTACCAGCCTCATCACTCAGTAGCTGGTCCTCTCTGGTCACCGCCAAGTCAACAATGTTGGCCAGCTCTTGTGTTGACGACCTCTGGTCTCTGCTGCACAGCCCTGCCTGACATATTGGCTAACTATTTGCTCTCACTTATAATGCTCCAAGCCCTTTAAATGTTCCAGGACCTATGGGTGTGTCCTTTTCATTTGCGCAATACGTTTCGACATTAGTGCTGTGCTAGCATTGATCAGCACAGTGCAATACATACTTCCAGTGAGGGGGGGTCTTCAGCACGTGGAAGGCATATGGTGGCATGTGCACAATGTGCGCATGCATAGGCCTATGCAGCTCTGCAAATACCATTGTGTAATAGCATGGCGCACATGCCTGTGCAGTATGATGACATCATCCACGTTGTGTGACATCATATATGCTGCACTAGCACAATATCAGTGCTAGCACTAGCACAATTATGATAGCGCTTGGAGGAAAGCTGCAATATTCAAACAGAATATGCAAATGTGCTACTTAAGCATTCCAAGGGCAAAACTTACATTAGCTTGTCATCACTGGAATGTAATCATTCATTAGCATGCCTAATTGAGCTTAGAGCATATAAAAGGAACAAAGTGCACCACCAAGTTTCCACAGAGGAACTGTAGGCAGATAAAGGTAAGTGTTTTGTGGAATGGCTGACAAAAAGGACATGGCTGGTCAGAATACTGTGTATATGCTGTATCATGACTAGATTATTGCTGTATCTGCACATGGCCAGGTGCAGTAATAGGCAGGCAGCTAGATGTGTGTTTGACCAGGACATGCATGAATATGTTTTTTGTCCTGGCCAGGGGGACAAGGGGCCGCATGCCAATGCACCTTAGATCTGTGCTCTGCTGTGTGTATAATGCTCAATGGTTTCTTTCCTCCCTGCGTCATACAGGTACAACAATGGAGGATCACTCCTGGAGGAAGAGAAAGAGGATGTTTTCCAAGGAGGAGGTGCATGCCCTTACACAAGCCTATCTCAACCATGAGCATCTGGTCGACAGGGGAAGAGGAACCAGGTCCAAGATCCAACATGCGTGGGACATCATCATGGAGGCAGTCAGTGCTGTGGATGGCAGAGGCCACACAAAGGATGAAGTTAAAAAAGAGGGCAGGGGACCTCCAGTGGCACACCAAGGACATACTGGCAGTTGTGAAGGCCAGCCAACAGGCAACAAGAAGTAGGCCCAGTGGAGAAGTGCCTCTGTTGCCTGCAGATGCATTAATAACCTCAACCATCTGTGTAGTTCAAGTGACCGGCATCCATGAAGGTGGCAACGAGAGCCTAGTTAGACTATCACAGCTGTGTGACTAATTGTGCTACAACCATCATGTTGAGCCTGTGTGAACACATGGAACAGTGGTGTTGTGCCATGCATGCTGGGGGGGGTGGTGACATGGACTGTGGGTGGATAAGCAACCTGTGTAGGCACAGGGGTACACCACAGATCCGTTTTTGTGCCTGCACATCCTACCATAGGTGGCCATAGCCCTGTGCATGCATCCTGAATGGGCTGCATTCCACCATGCATGTAGGACATCGCCATTGCATGTCCTGTCTGCAATGGTATACCTGTGTGTAGTGTTTGCCAGGCACACCAAGATGTCCTGGGATTGTCTCCCCCCTCCGCTGTATGGTCCTTGTTTATCTTTTGCATACTACAGCTCCTTGCAAATTTCATCAATCATTTGTCTAGTGGAATCAAGTAGTTGTGGCAATGCAGGCATATTTAGGAGGCACACACACTGGGCTAATGTATCACGTCTACCTACCATATTTGCATGTGTGTGTGTCACCAGGTCCCCTTTCCTATTGTTGTTCCCTGTTGGTAGCCTTATTGCCATGATAGTTGTGCCATCAGAGACATGTCCAGAGCCTGACTGTCAGATTTGTTGCACAATGGGTGTAGTCTGCATGTTATTATCCATTTGTCTGTGTGGTGTGGTGTGGTGGTCTGTTGTGTAGACATTTACCATGCCACATGTGTGTCATCTCCTGAGTGATCACTGACAATGGAGGTGGTTGGGTGTGTTCAGCATTGGTGGTATATGGCCAGTGTCCAGCGTGTACAGCATGGTCTGTATGACACAGTGCACTCGGCAAGCATGCTGCCATGGTTGGAACACAGGTATGTACATTAATATGCAATCTTGCTCTTTTCTCATCTCTCATCAGCCTAGCCTATGGTGGAGGACACACTCCTGGAGGACAGAGCTGGACCATGACGCCATGCCTAGCCTGAGGGCCATGCCTGCTGTGACAGATGGTGAGGAGAGTGAGGAGGACAAGGGTGAAGATGATGACAGAATATTTGTGGAGTGGAGGACCGAGTTCTTTGTCTTGTACCAGGAGGGGTTACCTGCCCCTGCCAGCCCCTCTACACATGGGGTCCAGCCCCCCTCCCTGGCACGGCCATTGTTGTGATGCCCAAGCCCACTGTGCTTGGCACAGCCATAGTTATGCCATCCTGTAGTCCACACATGGCAGGGCTCACACCCTGCCTTCCTAGGCCAACCCCACTGGCCCAGCCAATGCTGTGCCAGCAGCAAGGGAATAACCCTGGCCCCCCGGCCCATCCCTCTGGCAAAGCCACTGCTGGGCCAACCCAACCACAACACTTCACAGCACCGACTGTGGTGCAAACCCAGGCTACACACCGGCCATGGGTGCAGCCTGACCCTGTCCCAGTGGACAGTCCATGGTGACACCAGGAAACCACAGACAACTGACAGGTACTGCAGTCAGCTGTGGGGGCCCAGAAGAGCATGCTGCAGGAACTGGCACTTATGCACCACATGACTGACACAAACATGTAGCATTCAGAACAGTGTGCTGTGAACTGCAGCAGGACCTGTATGCCAGCATATCTGCCATCATGTGTGCCACTGTGTGGGAGGCTGCAGCTAGAGTCAGGTACCTCAGAGGGTGGTCAGAGCCTCGGCTGGTTCAGTGGGGATGATGTCACCCCCACGGCTTATGCAGCAGCATACCTGCACACCATGCAGTGCTGGTAACAGGAACCCCAGCACACCCAGGATGCTGAGGGCACCATACACCCCTGGCCATGGCCTGCTCCTCAGCATGGTCAGTACTCCATGAGACTGTGGCTGACAGTGATCAACACTGTCCCTATGCTCATCCCCTATTCCATGGATGGAGAGACCCCCATCCCTCCCAGGTATAGCACAACCATATGGCCTGTACCCGCTGCTGTGGTAGGGGACGCACCTAAGGTGCCTATTGGTCCCCCCATCCCATCACTCATGTGCCACCTTATGCTCCCCCCCTCACATTATCCATGTGTCACCACCCCCCACCTTGCCACAATTGTCTGTTTCCCACACCTGGATGGCATGATATTTGTTTTGATCTCCATTTGATCCCCCTTTGAAACCTGGATGGCCTGACGTTTGTTTTGACCCTCTGCCACCTGAATGGCAGGATATTTGTTTTGAAGCCCCCCCCCAACCTGGATGGCATAAGATTTGTTTTGACCACCCCATCCCAGATGACATGATATTATTTTTTTGATCCCCTTTTCCCTCTTCCGAGTCTGGATGGCCTTCTATTTCTATGCCGCGTGGTGTGCCACAAGGCTCCATCTTGGGCCCTATTCTCTTTTCTATTTATATAAACCATATAGACTCCTATATGCGCACAAGTAATGTTCATCTATTCACTGATGATACCGTGCTCTATACTACTAACACCTCCCTAGATGTAGCCTACAAGGAGCTTCAGTTAGACTTTGACATCCTTCAACGCAACTTAATAAGGCTCAAGTGTCTGCTTAATGCCAAAAAGATCAAAGCTATGATTATCTCGCCTTGTGCTGCCCACTACATAGGATCATCTTCGAGCCTCCAGATTTATACCTTGCTTAGCGAAGCCTTGGAACTAGTGGAAAAATTCAAATAAATGGGTGTTTGGCTGGATAACAGGCTCAACTTCTTGGCTCACCTTAATGAACTATCTAAAAAGCTAAGACAACATCTAGGCATCTATTATTGGATAAGACACCTCCTTACTCTTGAAGCAAGGAAATGACTTGTCCAAACAACTTTTCTACCGCTGCTTGATTATGCTGACTTTCTCTATAGTCACTCTCCTATTCAGGCTCTATGTAAACCTGACACCCTCTACCATCGAGCGCTGAGATTTATCCTAAACATGCCATTATGCATCCACCACTACCTGCTCTATCAGGTGCTAGACTGGCCCTCCCTCACTCTGAGGAGGCAAAAAAATGCCCTCATGTGGACATACTGGGCCCTAACCGATAAACTACTGACCTATATTGCTACGCTGTTTCAGCATACTGAGGGAACGTATGGTCTAAGGAGTTTGTCTCTTGTCTCTCTTAAAGTACCCAAAATAAGGACATGACATGGCTCAGCGGCTATCATCTTTTCTCTGTCCACCCTTTGGAATGACATGCAAAAAACTCTCAGGCTGTCCTCTTTCATGGGGCCTTACTCTTTCAGGAGGCTGCTCACTCTCAAACTGAGAGTCCCGGGTGTATGCCGCAAATAACCACCTCCTCCATCTCCAGTGGCTCCTCAAACTCTTGGCACTTACATGTATTCCCCTAGCACTTCTCTTCTTCTTTCCACTTTAGGATTATTCTGCCATCTCCCATCTGTTTGTTTAACTACATCTATTTCCACCCCTCACTAACCCTTTCCTTTGTTTTTCCCCTGCCCATAAACCTTCGGTTGTTGTTCCCTCACTTACCCTACCTAGTATCCCTCATCTTATTGTAACATTGTGACCTTTGTCTGAATAATCCCACGTCTTGAGGGAATCCTTTATATATACAGTCAATTATCTACCCGGATAGTGTTCACCATATGTACTCCCCAGCCCTGATCTTATTTGCTTCTCTGTAACTGTCATTTATTTGCTCATTGTGTGTACACTGCTTATCTGGTAATTTTGCTGTAGTTGTATATGTCCTACTTGTCCAGGACCATCTTGCAAATGAGCTTGCTCAAGGATGATTTTGCCTGGTTAAATAAAGTTTGATTGATTGATTGATTTTTGATTTCTGTATGGTATTTACTTAATACATTTTCAGAATATATTACAGACTTCTCTGTGGTTTGTACTTACCTTCTGGGTCCAAAGAGGTCTGTTATGAGGTGGGCTGTGTACTCCTGTGACCTCCTGACCATCCTGGGATTATGCCTGTCGAGCTGCTCTTGCATCCTCTGGTCCTCTGGCTCAGCATCCCCTGCAGGGTGTTCATCTTTGGCCAGCAGACCAATCCCATGGTTGAGTACTATGGTGTATACTATGCAACAGACAAGGAATTTGCCACAGGCCTTATGAGGGGTGTATTGTAGGGTACCACCAGAACGGTCAAGGCACCTAAACCACATCTTGATCATTCCAAAGACACGATTGATGATGTTGCATGTAGTGATGTGTTACACTTGGTACCTGTCCTCTGCAACAGATGCAGGTCGTAGGACAGGTGTCAGGAGCCAGGGACGAAGGGGACAGCACCTTTCCTTGTGTAGCTAAAGGTCATGGGTCAGTGACATCATCAGCAACATGGGGAGGGGGAGAGGCCTTTGGGGTATACTCACCAACGAGGTGTCCAGTAGGGATGTCCCCTCCTTTGAACCTCTGGCACAGGATGGAATTGTGCCAGATGAAGGCGTTGTGGGCACTGCCAGGATACCATGCCAGAACACTGCTGATACGCCACCCTATTGCATCACACACCACCTGGCAGTTTATGGAATGGTACCCCTTCCTGTTCACATAGGTCTTGGATCCATCACTGCTGGGTGCCCAGATGGCAGCATGGGTGCACTCATTGGCACCAAGTGTGGATGGTAGGTGAGCAACTCAGTAAAACTGCTGCATGGTTGCTGTACGCGTGGTTGGTGTGGTGGGAAATATGATAAACTCCCCAGCATGGGCCAGCGGGACATCAAAGAACTGGCCCAACAGCCGTGAGGTGGCAGACTGCGAGATACCAGTAGTGTCTCTGCTGTTATCTGAAAGGTTCCAGTGGCCAGGAAGCACATAGCAGCTGTCACCTTGAGCTCTATAGACATCATATGGCTGCGTAGGATGTCTGTCCAGAGGTGATCATGCAGCAGCTCACACAGCTGCATGATCATGGGCTTGTTTAGCTTGTACTGACCCATGATTTCTTCATCAGTAAGGACTTTGAATGTGACTCGTATATGGTACTGTCTGCAGCACAGTGCCTCCAGGGCGTGCACGGGGGGGGAGGGGGCACTGGCCATCTCCTCATCTTGTATGATCAGCTGTATCAGGTACACAATGTGAGCCATTTTGTTTTCAGCTGGGCGTGTGGGTGTTCTGCTATAGCTTTCCCTGCCTCTGGGTTCACCTCATGTTAAGAGCTGCTTTTTATAGGCGGTATTTGCACAATGCTATTGTACTGTCTTATTCCATTATCACTGCGCTATATCTCAGACTATCACACTGCACACCATATACACATCACCACCCCCAGTTTTGGCACTTCATACACTAACTTTGTGCTACAGTGCTCGTGCAAATAACATATGCAGCGCAATCCTTTGAAATTTGGGAAACAGGTGCAAATACATGCACCACGCCAGCACAGATCATTTACACTAGACACAATGTTTTTATGTCTGGGCCTGGAGGTTTATTCCATAATGTCAGTCCAATGTCAGAAAATGTCCTCATGCCTCAATGTTTTCTAACATTAGGAATAGCAAAGGTACTGGTGGTAATTAACCACTGCAAGTAGTTGCTATTGGTTAAGTACAACAGATTATACACCCAAGAGTTGTATAGATATACTTAACTCTCAACTGTCCTACTTTAGAAAAGCTATCACACATTTAGCCACAGAGAGGCCTGGGGCCCCATATGCAGTTGTAATTCACTGCCAGTAAGTGGTCTCAAATGATCACTTAGCGACTTTCCCATGTAGGAGCAGATCTAGAATTTTTTCAAGGAGGTAGCAAATTTATGGGATAGAACTTCCCCCAAAATGTAGAATATTCCCTTTTAAAGCTCAGCTTAGTTTAAAAAAGCAAATGTGAGCTGGCCTAAGGGGGTACGGGGGTGATATTTTGTTACATAGCTGGATCCACTGGTGGTAGTTTCTCTTGCACCCTGTTGTGCTATGCACAACTGTGATAGTTAAACACATTGTTACAACGCAGAAAAAGGGAAAGGGTCACTATGCAAATGGCCTGCAGTACCATGCTCAAAGTATGACAACCCTTGCAAACCCAGTTGCAGAGTTTTGTGATGTTCCCTACCTGTAAGGCCTGCACAGGCAGGTGGTAGGGGTTTTGCAAAACAGAGATGGGGGGGGGGGTTGTGACAAGGTAGCAGAAGGCAGAGATGGTCATGGGACCTTGACAGAACTGGACCCTTGTAGGGGAAGGAGTCTAGGTATGCAGGTTCCACTGTATGCCAGGGATATAAATCATTATGTTGGTGGGGTTTCCACTGAGTCCCCAAAGAAGGACAATGAACCAAGGCACAAACAAGATCAAGCAATGGCCCAGAAGCGGGCATGGAGGTGAGGGGTGGGTGGGGAGAAACATTTGGCAGTAGTTCCAGTCCCAGGGACATCAGGATGGCTTCTCCTTATGTTTGTTTTGATGCTTTCAGACTGTTGAAAATATCAATAAAGAAATACTGTTAGGGCCCAAGCCACACAGGTGGTTAAAGGTGCATATCCGGGCCCCAGAACTCTGAGCTTACGAATATTCGCATCAAAGGTGTGAGCCACAGTCCCTAGCTGCCTAGCCTCCATCCATCCTGATGCACGGACACCAGTGTGGAAGGCTAGAGGTATGTCAGGGGTGGAATGAGGATAAACAGTAGGGATCCACTTCGGTGCCCAGCCTACAGTGAGAGAGGAGGCAGTATAGCGCAGTGGTTTAAGGCTCTGAGCTGCAAATCTGGTGACATTCAGCAGGCCAGACCTGAGTTTGAATCCCACAGCTTCCACTTGCAGACCGTGTGACCCTGAACAAGTCACTTAACTTCCCTGTGCTCTCAGGTCGCACCTGTAAAAAAGCTGTCAGTTTAGTGTGCTAGTCCTGGTTAAACTAACAAACAAAAAAAAAAAAAAGAGGTTCTCCTACTTTGTGCAGATCAGGGAATTGTAGAATACAGTGTTCCTCCAAGGGCTGCCTTATTCTAAAGTGACTGATTCAAGAAAAAATAATAATAATGAAAAAAAAAAATGAAAAAAATCAAGTGATTGCTCTCAGCCCTCCATGCCAGCTTAAAGGGCTAGGGGCAATGTGCCTCAATATAGCCAAAACTATGCTTGGTGGACATGCGTACTGGACCCACTGGCGTTAGAGCAACCCATGGAGTTGAATAACACCTGTGATCCCCTGCGTGCCCCATAACACCTGGACATCATTTGGAGGATCACACAGTTGCATGTCCGTGCCATCATGCCCACCCTGACCAAGCCACCCACACAGATGTGCATACTGCTCAGTATCATGTGTGGAGGAGGCATGCATTTTGGTTTTTGAATGCCCTTGAGTGCCTCACAAGTGTGCATCTGGCATAAAGAGGGAACTCAGTAGATTTTCCCAGCCCTTCAAATGTGTGGAAGGGCTGGGAGACTTTTGTGGATCCAGCCCTTAGTTTGGGATTCAGAGGTGAAGTACAGGTGGTTGGCAGTATGGGAGTGTGTCAGTGTGCTGGCAGGAGGCAACCCCCTGCAAGGCCCTGGGTACAGTGAAAACATTTGTAAATGTGCCAGAACAACGGCAACATTGCTCATGTCGTGAGGGTTTTGCTTTGGCTATTCTAGCACATTCAAATAGTACATACAATGTAGAAACTTCATAAATGTGAACCTTGGTGCGGTCAAAAAAAAAAAGGCAGCAGACAATCAGATGTTATTTTTTTTTTTATTTATTTAAGAATCAGTTTACAACCTTTGAGCCAGAGGCTCGTTTCCAAAGGTACTTCGTCACATAAAGACATACATTGCGTTTCGGTTACATAGCAAAGATTTGCAAAAAATCAATAGGCATTCACCAGAGGTGCCACGTCACATAGTGGTCAGACAAATACAATTGGGTACAGGGTTCATGTAATTGATAACAGGTATTACAAAGTCGGTATCAAGTGAGCATTCTGGTAGATAAACATTGAAAACAGCTGGCACTGGCCAGGTTAAACCTAGGCATGGTGTACAGGGAAGTGGTGGAGGGATGGTTGGGTGGAGAGCTGCCCGGGGCATTGTCAAGAGAAAGAGGTGGAGGCTATGTTCAGAGACAGGAGCAGTTCACAGTGCTGAAGATGTGGTTCAGTGCGGTTTTGAATGTGGAGATGGTGATGGCATTGGTGATGGTGGCAGGGAGAGTTAAACCAGGTTGGGGCTCTATAGCTGAAGGACCTCTGGCCACGGCTGGTTCTCTTCTGGGAACCTTTAGAGTGGTCTTGTAGGAAGACCGTGTTGCAATGGTGGGAGGGCTCTGGTGGATGGATGCCGTTACCCCAGGGGGGGAGAGCCCGAGTAGGGTTTTTTTGGTGAGGAGACAGGTCTGGTATCGGAGCCGTTCATCCAGGGTAAGCAGGTTAGCATCGACATATAGCTGACAGGTGTGTGAGCCTGGGGGCACCAGTAATCAATCTGCACGCTTTATTCAGGGTTAGGTGAATTTTGTTGAGTGCAGTGGTGTCGGCAACACCCGTACTGGTAGACCATAGTCTACAAGGGACAGAAGCGGATGATGTAACAGCTAGCCGGAGAGCATTTGGTGGAAGAGCAGGTTTTATGGCGAATAGGATGCCAAGCCGTGTGTTGGTGGCGGATGTTAGGGCGTCGTGTGGTTGTGAAATATGGGAGGCTGAATCGAAGTAACCCCAAGGTATTTGTAGGAGCAGACTTGTTCCAGTGGTTGGTTGGTGCTTGGAAGGATATAGAGTGGGTGGTTGCTAGCTTTGTTTTGGGGGTGTGAAAAGAGCATAGTTTTGGTTTCTTAAGATTGATGACGAGTCTGCTCCTTAAACCAAGCCTCGGCACTGTTGAAAGACTGCTGTAGGGTCCTGTAGGAGAGTGGGATTACGGTGGGTGGCAAAAGGACAGCGTCGCTGCATACAGCAGAATTTTGCCAGAGCATGCACTGGGCAGGGTGTTCAGATACAGCGAGAAGAGAAGGGGCCCAGGATGGAGCCTTGGGAGACCCCAGAGAGAATGGGGCGGGTGTCGGGAAGTGTGCTATAATCTTGACACACTGGGATCGAGTGTCAAGATAGCTAGCACACCATGCCAGGGGCCAGCCGAGAGACCAGTGAGGCAGAGTGCATTCAGCAGCAGTGGATGGGAGACAGTGTCGAAAGCCTTTGAGAGATCAATGACACTACCAGCTAGGGAGCTGGTATCCAGGAGGAGTGGGAAGTTGGAGAATTCAATAAGGGCAGTGCTGGTACTGTGACCATGACGGAAGCCATGTTGCTCTGGGCATAAGATGTTATGTTAGCCAGATAATCAGTGATTTGAATGGCCACCACTTTCTCCAGGGCTTAGAGAGGGAGGGAGGATGGAGATTGGCCTCAGTAGTTTGGCGGACTGACCTGTCGCCTCTTTATGAATAGGTGTGATAATGGCTGTTTTCCAAGCTGTGGGGAATTGTCCCAGGCAGAGTGACTGGTTAATTAGGTTTGTGAGAGGTGCAAGGACTTCATCTAGCACCAGCCTGAGGATGCTGGGGTCCAGTGAGTCACTGCGGGATTGTTGCCATTGAGAGCTTTGATTAGGATGGGTCTGGCTTCCCGGTGGAAATCTTTCGCAGGAGGACTGGGGTGCTGGAGGACAGGGGAGTTTGGCTGGGGAGGTCAAAGAAATTACTAGGGAGGACTGAACTAAGGTCAGTGAAAGTGGTGTTGAACCAGTTAGCTATGGTGGCAGGCTCGGTGGAGGTTGTGCCATTTCTAGTGAGCTGGGATGGGGCAGGAGCAAGCTTTACATTGAGTTTGCTAATATTATCCCAGAAGGTCCGGGCTGAGCCCCAGGAGGAAGTAAGGAGGCCTGGTAATGGTCTGCCTTGGCTTTCCTGATGGCCCATGAGCATTTATTTGGGCTGCATTGTATGCTTGCCTATCAGACAGACGACCTGTTTCAGTGGCAAGGTGCCAGAGGTTATCCCGTTTCTAAGTAATTGAGAGGGTCACAACCCAGGGGTGCGTTCTGTTTTGGACCAGGTTTTGCTAAGGGTGCAAAGAGATCACAGGCCATGTTGAAGGTGTGGGTGAAAAAGGTGAGGTCAGTATCAATGTTGGTTGCCTGCTGAATGGGGACCAGTCTATCTGGGTGAGGAGTGCCTTAAAGTTTCTGTCCCCACAGGGCGGAGGCACCTGCGGAGGGTGGTCTGGGCTTTGGGCTTGGGATTGGGGGCTACCAGTGGAATAGGATAGGGGAGTGGTCACTCAGGAGTCTGGGAGGACCTGGATGTTTTGGATTTTTATAGAATTGGTTAGTTATAATAACATCCAGCAGGGTGCTGGTACCACTCTTGGGTTAAGTCTCGTGGGCTGGGTGACGAGGTTGTGTCAGATCTTGGGCGGCAAATGAGTCTCTGGTGGTGGATGAGGAGGTGCTGAGCAGGTACATTAGGTCCCCACTAGGACTTGTTCTGCCTTATGGTGGAGGGTGGCTAGGTAGTCCGTTAAAGATATCAGGGCTGGGTGCTGGTTCTTTGGGGAACATAGGCTGTGGTGAGAGATAGAGGGCTCCTAGAGGGTCTGGGGTGAGTCTGAGGTGAGGCCTGGGCCCCATTTATGAGGGTAGGGGTGGGGAGTGCATGTCCAGGTATTGTGTCCCTGGTGTAGATTGCACCATAGTAGGAGATCATTACTCAGTTTTACCTACTTGGGCTGAAGATACCCTCACCTGACAAGTTAGCTCTACTTTTTTGGGTGCTGTTGGGGTGGAGGGAAGTGGGGGCTAGTAGGTGCGTTCAGCAGGAAGGTGGTACTTAAGTGAACTGGGGGATTGTTTGTGGCTTATGCCAGGGTGGCAAGAGGTGAAAAAAAATTTACACTCAGTCACAGCAATTTCAATATCATGTGGTATCAGGGCCTTGGGGGAGGAAGGAGGTTAGGGCTTATAGGGTGGTTTGGATGTTTTGTTTTTATCAGTTGCAGGGTGGGGGGAAATGCAGACAATGTACAGACATAAAGGTTAATTACTTGATAAATGATAAAAGGAAGTTTAAAGATTTTTCAGTTAAAGTTAAAAAATGGAAAAGTTAACGCTGATCTCCTGGAATGTCAATGGCCTTCATACAGTGGTAAAGAGGAAGAGGGTTTGGACTAAAATCAAAAAAAATGAGAGGGGATATAGTGATGTTGCAAGAAATCCATTGTACTAAAGAGGAGGCCGACCATTTGTCCCACTCCTGGGGTAGCACCCTTTTTGTGGCCCCCTTCACCTCCAAAGCCAGAAGAGTAGCTATTTAGATACGCCCCAATTTCCCTCACAGAGTTAAAACAACACTGGCAGACCCACAGGGAGGCACATAATAGCCAAGGTGGATGTGGGTGGTCTGGACTATACCCTGGTTTCAGTATATGGACCTAACTATGATTCTCCAGACTTTTTTACTCACCCGGGGGTCATGCTAGCTCCATATAATGATAGTCTTATAGTGGGGGGGGTTGATTTTAATGTTTATCTGGATCCTACCTGGGACCACTCTGAAAAGAAATTTAACCCCATTCTGTGCAGTGTACATGCTTTACACGGGCTGGCCAAGGATAGGACCCTTATTGAGGCTTGGAGGCATTGCCACCCTGCCGAAAAGGAATACTCTTTATTTTCCCATGCTCACCAAGTCTACACTAGGCTGGATTACATGTTTCTCTCCTTAGGCCTGGTGGATGAGGAACTCTCTGCTGTATATGGACCCATGATCATCTAGGACCATGCTCCCCTGGGGGTGTCTATGACTCTGAGTACCTCCTCACCTGCCCCATCACAATGGAGATTAGACCCCTCACTGCTCCTTGAGGCAGACTACACTGTTTACATTAATGAAAAGATAGGCTCTTTTGTTATAAATAACCATGGGAAAGGAACCCACATTAATTTTGTGTGGGACACCCTTAAAGTATACATTAGAGGGGAAACTATTTCTTACTCTGCCTTTAAAAAGAGGCAAAAGAATGAGGAGGAGGAGGCGCTCATAGCAAAAATACAGTTCCTGGAGAAAGCAACTATGGTACACCCTGTGACAACCCACCTCTCCCTCTGGGCTGAAACAGCTTTTAGAGAGGTGTCTGGCCTCGGGTATTCGCTGCCACCAGCTGGACTGTCTTCCAGCACGACCTTCAAGTGTACAAACTTGAATACTGAAACGTGCAATTGCACAAGTTAAAGTCTGGTAGTGTGGCTCTCTCGGGTGGCGGATGCTACACAGACCTTACCTCGGTCAGTGGAAACCAAATATTACCTTAGAAAAATTACATCACAGTCACAACTGTTGAGCAAATAAATAGCTTTTTACTTAACATTGAGTCCAGTTGATGCCATATGGTGTCGGAACCTCCATTACAGAACCTGACCCAAAATGACCACCAGGACTCAACAGAAAGTGCACTGAGCATTTACAGGATATATATTTACAACACAAGAGAATAACACTGATGCAGGAAAAATAAACAAATGTTTTTTAGACAACATATGGCAAAAGAAAATGGCTATTACTGCAATATGCTAGTACTAAACTTACCCTTCCCTGTCCTTCCAAGAGACACTGGACCCTATGCTAACTGCCAGCTCCCATGGACATAGCTAAAAGCATAGGCACCCAAGCTTAGATTATTCCTCCAGCTTTAAAAGTAAGAAGAACACACTTCATTGTCTTTCAGCCACTTATATATTCTCCTGGAAATAGGTAATGTCTATTCCCCCTTTGAATGCACCCAACCATCTAACATGTATGTATTTAATTGTCCCAATCAGACTGAACACCTATCAGTGATCAATTATATTCCCTTTTAACCTTAAGTTTATATTTGAGTGAACCAATCATTTCAAACTGGCCTGTGTGTGTGGACATGTCCACTCGAGATTTATGACCCAGCTCTTATCTAGCAGCTAGGGAGGACTGAGAATTCCAGCTTCTCAGCTTGCATGAATGTTTTTTTTCCAGACTGCTAGAAAAATGTGTTTGGAAAATCCAAACATTAACTCCTTCTTTACCATTTCTGTCACATCTGAACCCCCCCCCCCGATGATGAAGGCATGTGTCCCTTGGGCCACCCCAAGTGACACAGCCATTCATTCAACTACTGGGAAGTGCCCAAAGTATCCGGCCATGTCATTAGCCCTGCCTAGAGAGCCCATCTGCATTTGCATTTTGTTTGCCACTGCGATGCTGGATGGTCATGTTGTATGCCTACAGTACCAAACTCCAACGCAGTAGTTTTCCATTTTGCCCACTTGACCTATGAAGCCAAATCAGGGGATTATGATCTGTGACCACAGTAAATTCTCTCCCATATAGGTAAGGCTGCAGCTTCTGAAAGGTCCACACTATTCCCAAGCACTCCTTCTTGATTGTGGCGTATGCCTCCTCTCTGGGCAAAAGCCTCCGGCTGAGGTACACAACCGGGTGCTCCTCCCCCTGTTGGCTAACTTGACTCAGCACAGCCCCCAGCCCATGATCTGAAGCATCCACTTGGACCATAAACTTTAAACTATAATTGAGGCTGGCCAATACAGCTGGGCCACTTAAGGCCTTCTTTAGCTCCTGGAAAGTGACCTCACAGCCTTCCGACTACTGCACTGTATCTGGCTTTCCCTTTTTGGTTAGGTCTGCCAGGAGCTTAGCCAGATCGCTATAGTGAGGAACAAACATTCGGTAGCACCCTGCTGTCCCTAGAAATGCCCTGACCTGTTTCTTTGTGGTAGGAGTAGGCCAGGCCAGGATGGCATCAACCTTGGCAGGCTCCAGGCAGATGTGTCCACTACCCACCCAATGCCCAAGGTAGGATACTTCTGCCATACCTATCTGGCACTTTTCCACCTTGACTGTCAGACCTGCATTCTTTAACCTGTGGAACACATCCCATACATTCTTGATGTGCCCATTCCAGGTCTGGCTGTATATGGCTATATCATCCATATAAGCCAATGCAAACTCATCTACCCCAGACAGAATGCAATCCACAAGCTGTTGAAAGATTGCAGGTGCATTCTTCATTCCAAGTGTCATTACCTTGAATTCATATAAACCAAATGGAGTAACAAATGCTGATCTCTCCCTGGCTGCAGGGGTCAGACGTACCTGCCAATAACCCTTTGTTAGGTCTATTGTGGTCAAATATTTGGCTCCCCCCCAGTCACTCCAGGGTCTCGTCTGTTCTGGGTATGGGATAGGCGTCAGACTCTGTGCAGCTATTAAGCCTCCGGTAATCAATGGAGAATTGTGTGGTGCCATCCCTTTTGGGGATCAGTACCACGGGTGATTCCCAGGGGCTACTAGATTCCTGGATTACTCCAAGTTCCAGCATCTCCTTGAGCTCCTCTTTCACAGTCTGCTTAATGTGCTCTGGTACCCTGTAGGGGGACTGTTTCAGGGGAACTTGGGTCCCTGTATCCAGATGATGCTCTGCCATTGTGGTGTGCCCCAGTTTCCCTGTGAACATGTCCTCAAATTCTCTCAGCACACCCCTAATTTCTTGCACCTGGGCTGGTGTCAGCTGTTCCGAGAAGGTAAGGTTGTCCACAGAGGATGCAACTCTGGCCTCTCCAAGCAGGTCCACCAGTGGATCCATCTCAGTTTCTTCCTCTGGAGCACTGCATACAGTGAGGACCATTTCCTTCCTGTCATGGTAGGGCTTCAGCATGTTAACATGATACACCTGTCGCCTGCATCTCCTGTCTGGTAGCTCTATCATGTAATTGACATCACTAACCTTTTGGACATTGGAGAGTGGGCATTCCCATGCTGCCTGTAATTTATTCTGTTGGACAGGGATGAGTGCTAGCACTCACTGTCCCACCTCATAATCTCTGGCTCGGGCCCCACTGTCATACCAGACTTTCTGCCGCTGTTGTGCAGTGGCCAAGTGCTTCTGAGCAAGCCCCATGAACTCCTTAAGGTGGGTCCTGAAGTTCAGGACATACTACACAACAGACTCCCCTTGGGAGGCATGGTCACCCTCCTATTCATCCCGAATCAAATTTAGGGTCCCCCGCATCCTATGACCAAATAGGAGCTTGAAAGGTGAGAACCCTGTGGACTCCTGTGGGACTTCCCTGTATGCAAATAGGAGATTAGGCAAATATTTGTCCCAGACCCTCTTATGCTGGTCAGCAAAAGTCCTTAGCATGGTCTTAAGGGTTGAATTAAATCGCTCCACTATACCATTAGATTGGGGATGGTAAGGGGAGGTTTTGAACTGCTTTACCTGACACTTCTCCCACAAACTACTCATTAACCCTGACATGAAACTGGCACCCCGATCGGACAGTATCTCCTGGGGAAAGCCCACCCAGCTAAATATTCCCAACAATGCGTCTGCCACTGGTTCTGCCTCAGAGGATGATAAGGCCACTGCCTCTGGGTATCTTGTGGCATAGTCAACAACTACCAGGATATACCACTTGCCAGTGCGACTTGGGGTGCTCAGCGGCCCCACTATGTCCACAGCTACACTCTTGAAGGGTTCATCAATAATGGGCAGGGGCACCAAAGCTGCCTTGGCCTTGTCCCCCATTTTCCCCACCCGCTGGCACCGTGGACAAGTCCTGCAATAATTTGCCACATCCTTGCCAATACCAGGCCAGAAGAAATTGTTGGTTAGACGCTTTTTCGTGCACCTCACCCCCAAGTGTCCAGCAAAAAGGGTATCATGGGCAAGGGCCAAAAGCTGCAGACGGCGAACCTTAGGGACTACCAGCTGCTGGAGTACCTCACCATCTAGCCCTTCCTCTGTTGTACATTCTCTGTACAACAGCCCATTGTCCCAGTAAATGGACTCTTTACCCCCTTGAGAGTGCTCAGCCCTATGAGCTATTTCTCTCAGTTTTTGCAGGGTAGGGTCGGTTTGCTGTGCAGCACTCCGCTGACCTCGTCTGACCCTTCCCAGTGCCCCTTCAGAAGGAAGTCCTGTGGGCTCCTCTATTTGTGACTGGGGTTCTGGACTGCTGCTTCTAGCCAGCCCCTCCCCTGGGCTAGACACTTCCTCAGCTGCTGAGGGTGTGGTTGGACCACCCGGAGTTACCCCACCTTCACCTTCAGAAGCTTGCCCTTGTGCCTGACTACGAGTTACAACACACACCAGTTTTTTTCTGGGTACCAAATCATTCCCCACAATCACATTTACAGGGAGGTCCTTTACAACCCCCACCTCCTTTTCTCCATGGCCCCCTTCCCAGCTCAGGAAGACTCTAGCCATTGGTATTTGGACTGCTGGCCCTGTGAATGCCTGGATCTTGGAGTATTTCCCAGGCACCATCTGCTCTGCCCATATGAGATCCTGCCTCACCAGGGAGATGTAAGCACCAGAGTCCCTCAGTCCCTGTGTTACTATCCCACTAACTACAATGGGATGCATATTTTCATCAGAGGAGAGTGGTTCTTCAGGCTGGGCACACCCCACAAACACACCAGTGCTCTTTTGATCACCCCCTCCCCCATACCTCTGCCCCTTAACCATTTTTTGTGGGCAGTAATATCTCAAGTGCCCCACTTGATTGCAAATATGACGTTTCTTGGGTCCTGTTTCTTGAGTCCCTTTAGAACCAGAGGGTTCTGCTTTGGGGTCAGGCATAGGCTGGTTTCCTTTGGGCTGCCCCCATAGGATCCCTTATAACCATGTGCTGCCCCTCACCATAAGACTTACGCTGTGTGCATGGCTGGGTTGACAGATACATGTCAGAGCTCGCTGCCACCTCTTTTGAGGAGGTGCATGCCCTGTCTAGGAGCCATATACACATATCCTCAGGTACAATTTTAAGAAATTGTTCTCTCACCAACACATCTTTGATTAGTTCTACAATGTTTGCTTTAGCCCCCTCCACCCACCTATCAAGGTAAGTACACAGTTGAACCTGCAGTTCTGCATAACTGTATTCTGGGCTTTTCTTTAACTCCCTAAATTTCCTTCTATAAGCCTCAGAAGTTAATTCAAAATGTTTCAACAACACTGTTTTAACTTTATCATAATCAGCATAGTCTTCATTACTCATTTTAGAAAATGCATGCAAAGCTCTTCCTGTAAGTAAGGGTGTGTGATAAGTTGACCAGGAAGCCTTAGTCAATTGGAATTGGTCACATACTCTCTCAAATGAGCTTAAAAATAAATCAAGGTCATCACCCTCTTTAAACTGAGGGAACAATTTAGAATTAATTTTGGCTTCATGAGGTAAACTCACTCCACCATTACTCACGGTTTGCTGGCTGTGCAGGGTCATCATCTCCTTCTCATGCTGTTGTCTCTGGAGTTCATGCTGTTGTCTCTGGAGTTCATGCTGTCTTTATCTTTCTTCACATTCTTTCTCTTTGTCTTGGCATTCTCTTTCTCTTTCTTCACATTTTTTTCTCTGTCTGCCAGTCTCTTTTCTTCCAGTTCTTTCTCTGCTTCCAGTCTTTTTGTTTCTGCATCCAACCTTCTTGCTTCTGCTTCAGCATCCAGTTTTTTCACATCCAGCGCCTTGTCTTGCAGCAACAGCTGCAGTCGCAGAGCATCAAGCTGGTTTGGGGGGTCCGCTACATCAGTTCCTGACTCACCCCCAGAGATTGTCTGCTTCTGGTCATGTGCCACGAGGGCAGCTATGAGGTCTGCCTTTTTCTTGTGTTTTAGACCTTCAGGCTGAATCCCCTTTTCCTGGCACCTTTCACAAAGCTGTGGCACAGTAAGTGAGTCATATTCCGTGGAGCTCATTCCCTACTGCTACGCTATACTGTGCTAACTAGAAACAAATGAAACTGTTGTACAAATGTATTCCCTTATATATATCCTGTTTTTCAATGCTAAGGTAACTGTTCCACTGACAAACTCTGTATCTCAGTGTGCTACGCAGTCTGCTATCATCACCCCACCACTGTCACCCAATTATGACAACCCACTTCACCCTCTGGGCTGAAACAGCTTTTAGAGAGGTGTTTGTCCTCGAGTATTGACTGCCACCAGCTGGACTGTCTTCCAGTATGACCTTCAAGTGTACAAACTTGAATAATCAAATGTGCAATTGCACAAGTTAAAGTCTGGTAGTGTGTCTCTCTCGGGCGGTGGATGCTACACAGAGTTTACCTCGGGCAGTGGAAACCAAATATTACCTTAGAAAAATGACATCACAGTCACAACTGTTGAGCAAATAAATAGCTTTTTACTTAACAGAAAGTGCACTGAGCATTTACAGGACATAT
Source organism: Neoceratodus forsteri (assembly GCA_016271365.2). Taxonomy (NCBI): domain Eukaryota; kingdom Metazoa; phylum Chordata; order Ceratodontiformes; family Ceratodontidae; genus Neoceratodus; species Neoceratodus forsteri. The sequence goes on from CM028130.1 coordinate 432,603,754, forward strand.
ATTTACAACACAAGAGAATAACACTGATACAGGAAAAGTAAACAAAAGTTTTTAAACAACAGATGACAAAAGAAAAAGGCTATTACTGCAATATGCTAGTACTAAACTTAAACTTCCTTGTCCTTCCAAGAGACACTGGACCCTATGCTAACTGCCGGCTCCCATGGACATAGCTAAAAGGGTAGGCACCCAAGCTTAGATTCTTCCTCCAGCTTTAAAAGTAAGAAGAACACACTTCATTGTCTTTCAGCCTCTTATATATTCTTCTGGGAATAGGTAATGTCTATTCCCCCTTTGAATGCACCAACCATCTAACATGTATGTATTTAATTGTCCCAATCAGACTGAACACCTATCAGTGACCAATTATATTCCCTTTTAACCTTAAGTTTATATTTGAGTGAACCAATCATTTCAAACTGGCCTGTGTGTGTGTGGACATGTCCACTCAAGTTTTATGACCCAGCTCTTATCTAGCAGCTAGGGAGGACTAAGAATTCCAGCTTCTCAGCTTGCATGAGTGTTTTTTTTTCCAGACTGCTAAAAAAATGTGTTTGGAAAATCCAAACATTGACTCCTTCTTTACCATTTCTGTCACACACCCCACCCAGTCCCTCACCAATAAAATTAAAATACTCAAGGGACAGCTCAATCAGCTGTCTTCAAAGAAAGTAGAAAGAGATCTGCTCCTCACCAAGTCAAAATCCCACTTTGAGGGAGATAAAGCTGGTAAGTGGTTGGCAAGCATGGTGAAAAAGAAATGAGCCGAGCAAACCATATTGAAATTGGAGAATGGTGAGGGGGCATTAACATATAATCAAAATGAAATTAACTCCACCTTTAGAAACTTTTATGAGGCTCTCTATACAACACAGATCCCAGCAGGATCAGACCCATCTACTTTGCTGGGGGGGCTAGAACTCCCTAGGCTATCTGAGGTCCAACAAGAGCAATTAGAATCCATGATTACTTTAGAAGAAATCAAAACAGTGGTGTGTAAGTTAAAGAGGGTGAAAGCCCCATGTCCAGATGGGATACCCACAGATTTCTACAGAACCACCTGGGACTCCCTGGGAACTCTTATGGCAGAGATGATATGAGAAGTCCGGGTGGGGTGCAAGCTCCCTCCATCACAGGTACTGGCAACCATTACAGTTCCACCCAAACCTGGGAAAAATTCAGAGAAATGTGGCTCTTATCGGTCCATTTCCTTTCTTAATGCTGATTATAAAATCATAGCCAAAATTCTGGCCCAGCGGCTGGAGAGGTTTCTTCCTGAGCTCATACACCCAGACTGGGAGGGGGTTGTGAGGGGCCGCCAAGCTAAACATAATCTAAGATGGGAAATTAATATCATCCATAAATGGTCGGAGGGGGGAGTGAGAAGTCTCCTTGCCCTGGACACTGAAAAAGCATTTGACTGAGTTGAGTGGTCATTTATGTTTGCAGTTCTTAGAAAATTTGGATTGGGGGAGTCTTTCACAGGGTGGTTGGGGTCATTGTATGAGTCCCCCATGGCTCAGATTTTAATGAATAATACCATCTCACGGCCCTTTCTCCTCTCCCAGTGAACTAGGCAGGGATGCCCCCTTTCCCTTTTACTGTATGTCCTCAGCATAGAAGCCTTGGCTGCTACTATCAGAAACAATGCAAGGATCAAGGGGTTCATTAATGATGGGGTGAATCACATCATATCTTTGTTCGCTGATGACATGCTGCTATGTTTGGAGAGCCCAGAGAAGGTCTTACCAGAACTAAGTTCAATCTTTGATACCTATGGCAGTCTATCAGGCCACAAAATAAACTGGGACAAACGTGAATGGCTCCTGATGGGAAACAACAGAGCCCCTATCACCATTGCCAAAGCCACCATCCACCCTACAAAACAAGTTAAATATTTGGGCGTGCTCTTACCCAGTAGGTTATTACAAATAATTAAAATCAACTATTCCCTATTAGTCAGGAAAATAAAAGAGGACTGTTTTAGGTGGTGTGCCCTTCCTCTTACCCTGTTGGGTAGAGTCAACTTAATTAAAATGTCTATCCTTCCACAGGTTTTATATATGTTCCAGTCTGTACCTTTGGCCCTCCCATAAAAATACATAAAGACATTGGAGGGAGAAATTACTCAACTACTTTGGCAGGGGAAGAGACCCTGGATCAAGAAGCAAACCCTTTGGCGTGCTTGAGTCTTGGGGGCGGGGGCTGCAAATATCAACCTTTACTACTTAGCCTCCCAGTGAGCTCACATTCACAACATGTTGAGGGATAGTCCGGTTGGACCCCCAGTGTGGTGTGGTTTTGGGGGGGATGGTGTATCATTATATTATTCGGTACTGGTGGATTCATTTGCTGGTGAATCTAAATCTAAGTTGCTTAATCCATGCACCAGAGCCACTCTGAGGGCATGGAGAACCACTCACTCGATTTTGGGTGGGGGGGCCATACCCTTCACTGGACTCTACACTGATGGTACTCCTTCAGAGGGAGAAACAGATCCCACCAGTAATAACACAACACCTTGCCCTTTGGTACAAAAGGGGGTTGTTTAACATTAGTCAGTTCCTTCACAAGAGACAAATAGTCTCTTTTAAAAGTCCTGAGAGATAGATATGGCCTAGATCCCTCTCATACCTTTACATATGTTAAGTTACAGAATAGGCTTAGTATCCCTGTTGGAGGGGAGAGTGGAGGCTGAAAATCTAAGCTACTCCCCCATCGAGGAAATATTTAGAAGATTCTCCAAGTCGGAGTCCTTTAAACCATTAAGGAGATGTTATAGGCTTTTGATGGAGGCACTACCCAACCCCTTGGAGGCAATCAAAAAAAGAAGGGAGAATGGCCTTTGTTTATTGAATAGAATCGGAATTACAATCCTTTGAGTCATAGACTCTCTTGCAAAGGCTCCACGTCAGTTACAAAGCAAGAAAGAAATACACTTACAGTAATGAAAAACATACACATACAGTATTAAAGTAACAGTACAGGGATATGCAGTCCTAGCTTAATCTTATTTAGATGGTAACAGTAACTGGGGGCATACAAGATGTCCCATATCAGAATAGTGCAGGATGCAGTTTCGTAGGATCTAGAGCGACCCCGAGTCAAATATCTGGGCAGGGGAGAAGGAGTGTAAGGGCCATGAGAGGAGGGCTGGCACCAAGGAAAAAGTGGGTTATCTACAGTCACACAATGTCGAGTCAAAGAATAGGGTTTTGAGACCTGTCTTGAATAGAGTGAGACTATGGGTCATGGAGATTGGGGGCGGTAGGCTATTAAGCCATAGTGGAGCGCGGTAGTGGAATGATCTTTGCCCAAGAGATGTTCTACAGTGGGGGACAAGGAGGGAAGTGTTGCCTGTGAGCCTTTTAGTCCGCCTGTAGGGGTCAGCGCTGATAATCGGGTGGAGGCCGATGGGTGCTAGCTGGAGTTGTATTTTTTTGGCAAGGATGCAGATGTGGTACTTTAGCCTTCCCTGGAAGTTATGCCAACCAGTCTGTGTATAAAGCTCACAAGTATGTGTTAACCTGTTACAGCCTGTGACTAGGCGGCAAGCTTTGTTAAGGGCAGTGTTGATGCAGCGTAGGGTGGTTGGATCAGCAGATCCACAAATGACTATCCCATAGTCCACCAAGGAAAGGATAGAGGAGGAGACAGCAAGATGCATGGCCTGGGGAGGTAAGCAGTGTTTAAGCCTGTAAAGGATCCCCAGTCTAGTGTTGACAAAGGAGGAGACAAGCTGTATGTGATTATGGTAGGAAAGGGAGGTGTCTAATGTGATTCTGAGATATTTAAAACAAGAAACCTGTTCTAGAGCAGAGACATGAGAGTTTTTTACTAGTAGGGGTGCATGACAGTGGGGGCTTTATCGGTGTGCAAAGAGCATGGACTTTGTTTTTTTGTAATTGATTATGAGGCGGTGTTCAGAGAACCATGATTCTAGCTCCCTAAAGAAGTCTTGCAGGGCTAGTTGGAGAGAGCTAGGCTGAAGGTGTTTCCAGAACATTACAGCATCATCAGCATAGAGTAGCAAGTGACCACTGCAAGACTTAGGGAGAGAGTTTAAAAAGAGGGTGAAAAGTAGGGGGCAAAGTATGGACCCCTGTGGGACACCAGAGCATACTAGTTTGCATGAGGAGAGGGTTGTGTTGATCTTGACTTGTTGTGTCCACCCTGAGAGGTAGTCTTTGAACCAGGCGGTGACCTCAGGTACAAGGTTGAGGTGTGGAAGGGCATGGAGCAGTAGCTCATGACTGACAGTGTCAAATGCCTTGGTGAGATCCACATAAATAGCTCCAGCCATGGAGCCTTGGTCTAGGGCCTCATGGATGAATGAGGTGAGTTCAGTAAGGGCGGTGATGGTACTGTGGCCCCTCTGGAATCCATGCTGTTCTTGGCAAAGTAGGTTGTGTTTGGTTACGTAGTCAGTAAGCTGATCAGATACTATCTTTTCAAGGACCTTGGAGAGGGGTGGTAGGATTGATATTGGTCTATAGTTGCTTGTGACTGTGGGGTCGCCGCTCTTCAGAATAGGGGAGATTACAGCTTCTCTTCCAGGCTGAAGGGAATTGACTAAGGCATAGTAACAGGTTGAGAATTTTTGTGAGATGGGGTAGTGTCACATCCAGGGTCAGCCGAATGAGTTTGAGATCCAGGGAGTCATTGCTATAACGAATGTTAGCCAGGGCTTTGGAGAGATAGCATTTTGCCTCAGAGCAGGAGATGACTCTTAGTCTAAAGTGTGTTGTGTTGTTGATGTTCGAGATGTTGGGGAGTGGGTGGGGGGAGGGGTTGAAGAAGTTCGGTGGTAGTATATGGGAGTGGTCCGAGAAGGAGGAGTTGAGGGCTTCAGCGATTGCAGTAGGGTTCTGTGTGGAATACCCATTTACTATGAGTTGAACAGGGGTAGGGGAGTGTGATTTCCCCACAGAGTTCCTTGATATTGTTCCAGAATTGTTTACCAGAGCCCCAGGAGGAGGTTAGGGTTTGTTGATAGTACGCAGCTTTGGCTTGCCGTGTGGCCCAAGTACATTTGTTGAGGGCCTCTCTGTAAAGTTGCCTATCCTGAGGGAGTTGGGAGTCTAGGGCCTTGTGCCATAGGTTGTCCCTATGGTGAAGCAGGTCAAGTAGCAATTGTGAGATCCAAGGTGTGCATCTGGTTTTTACTACTTGTTTAGTGAAGGGTGCGAAAATGTCACAGGCCTCATTGAAGATGGCTATAAAGTAGGAGAGTGCCATGTCTACAGACTGAGTGGTGTGAATGGGGGACCAGTCGCTGGAGGCTAGGTGAGCTTTGAGAAGCGCTAGGTTTCCTTTTTTAAGTTGCCTATGCACGGTGACTTTGGGGGGGGCAGGGGGGATTTTAGCAGACCACCGGCAGGTCACAGGGGAATGGTCGCTAATAGAGTCAGGGAGCACAGTGACTTGAGAGAGATTCTGAGGCCTGTTAGTGAAGATGAGGTCTATAAGGGTTGAGGTCCTTGTTCTATAATCCATGCTGGTTAGGGAGTTGACGACATGGGTAAGATCATAGGCAAGGGCTGCGTCTTTGCAGTGGGATGAGGTAGCTGATAGCTAAATTGACATTAAAGTCTCCCAGCAGGAAGACTTCACTCCTGGGGGGGAGGTGGCAGATAATGTGGAGGACTGATTCAAAAGTGAGTTTTTGGTCGCTAGGGGGGGATATAAGTCGCTGTAATGTGGATGGTTTTGGAGCCCAGGCTGAGTTTGACTGTGAGGGTCTGGGCACCATATTTGGGTGGCGGATTATGTACCTCTATGGTGTTTAGCGAGGATCTAACATAGATGGCACTGCCACCGCCTCTCTTGCTAGTCTAGTCTGCATGGAAGGTGGTGTAGTCACTGAGGGAGACAGCTCCATTGGGTATTCTATCAGACAGCCATGTCTCAGATAGAGCTAGGATGTTGGGTGAGTGCTGGGCAATCCAGCCCTGGAGGGGGGGGTGAGTTTTTTGGGAGGCTGCATATGTTAAGAGTAGCCAGCAGGAGACTACCATGTGGGCTGCTAGATGAGACTGCTGTGTGGGGTGGTCCAGGGTTGGGGTGAATATTACCAGATAGTAGCAATAGGAGGAGGGCGTGCCGCAGAAGAGCTAACCTGTGAAGTTTGGGCGAGTGTTGTAGAGACTGGGAAGCTGTGAGTCTGTTAACATGGGTGGTGGGGACTAGGAGATTGGAAATTAAAGTTGGTTAACATGGTGACGGGTGGATGGGAGCCCGATTGGGAGCTAATGGAGGGGGTATGGGGCTGTGGTCTGAGAGGAAGGAGTGCAGATGTACAGCGTGTGTTGTGTGTGAAGGGGATTGTTAGTAGAGATGGGGGTGGGTAGGGGCAAGTGAGGTCATTTAAGCTTGGGTGGGGGGGCTTGGTCGTACTTACTTTTGTGTCATAATACTTTACTCTGGGATGACTGGAAGTGATGTTGCAATATAGATTAGATTCCTCTGGGTGGGTGGATGACCCAGCAGTAGGTTCATAGAAGTAATGAAAACAGGCAGTAACAGGGATTGTATTGTTAATATAGGGAGGGCGAGGTATAGGTGGATGGGAAGAGTGGCCACTAGTGGTGATCCGGTATAACCTGCAGCTGGTGAAGTGGGCTGATAGGTTATTTTCACAATCATGTGACCAATCCCTCACTATAAATGTGAATGCCGACCAAGGGTGGTGGTGGGGACGGTGGGGAGCCAAACGCATAGCGTTCGGCAGGGCAAAACCTGCACTTTCACCAACAGACCAATGGTCGCAATCAGGCGAGATGTTCCCAGGATTGAACTCAGTACCTGGGCAGCTTAACAGTGAGGATCCTGTTCCAGCAATTCGGGGGAGAGTTTCTGGCAGCCCTCACAACCTCCAGACTCCTTGGGGAAGGGGGGTACGGCTCTGCAGGAAAGGACAGAGACACGGCTTAAATAGGTGGGGGGAGAAATCAGTTCAGAAAAGGGGCGGGCAGACTCGGGAATTCAAGGCAGCACAGCAGCACAACAGCAAAGAATTAATTAACCTGCGTTACAGTAGTTATATTCTAAATTCTATTCCGCTAACAATGCTAAATTCAGGAACAGAACAAGTGAGTGTTTAAATATTCTATCTCCACATATATACCGATAAATTAGTGACTTTAAGAGGGAGAGAGTGAGGAAAATAAAAAGGCGCCAAGAAGTAGTTTTAAAAATTGTCCTCTGCCTGCGCTTTCACCAACGGACCAACGGTTGTGATCAGGCGAGCTGCTCCCAGGCTTGAACTCAGTACCTGGGCAGCTTAACAGTGGGGATCCTGTTCCAGTGATTTGGGGGAGAGCTTCTGGCAGCCCTCATGACCTCCGGACTCCTCGGGGAAGGTGGGTACGGCTCTGGGCAGCTTAACAACAGAGATCCTGTTCCAGCGATTCGGGGAGAGCTTCTGGCAGCCCTCACGACCTCTGGACTCCTCGGGGAAGGGGGGTACGGCTCTGGGCAGCTTAACAGTGGGGATCCTGTTCCAGTGATTTGGGGGAGAGCTTCTGGCAGCCCTCACGACCTCTGGACTCCTTGGGGAAGGGGATATGGCTCTGGGCAGCTTAACAGTGGGGATCCTGTTCCAGCGATTCGGGGGAGAGCTTCTGGTGGCCCTCAACACCTCCGGACTCCTCGGGGGAGGGGGGTATGGCTCTGTCATAAAAGGTTCTCTGAAGAGCTCTGAACTTGTTCCCACTGTTAAACAGATAAGGGACACGAGTTAATCCCCTTACCCTGCACGATCGTCTTGTCTCCCACAGACCAGAGACACCAACACATCAAGAGGGATTGATTGGCGATGACTTGTCTCTTATCCTAAAAAATCTGCTGCAGTGTTCAGTTAATAACAGATTGAGAGAAGTTCAATATAACGTCCTAATGTGGACTTATTTCACCCCAAAACTGGCACATAAAATTGACCCAGAGTTGCCACAATTCTGCCTCAAGTGCTTGGTGCAAGAAGAAACATTTTACCACATGATTTGGGAATGCCCTAAAGTCCAGCTTTTCTGGAGAGGAATACTACAGATCATGTCCAGAACCCTGCAGTCGACTTTCAGGCTGGACCTAATGGAAACCCTCCTGGGTCTTCCCTGTTTCGGTGGCTCAGGTCCTAGTCAATGGAACAAACTTAGGTGCCTTGGCTTGGTGGTGGGGCTGAGGGAATTGGCACTACGCTGGAGACTTGACCAGCCACCCTCCATGGCGTCATGGCCCAACTCCCTCTTCCAGACAATGAAATTAGAGAGCACCCAGTACCTGGTCAGAGAACAGCTGGATAAGTATGAGGAGTCCTGGTCGCCCCTGGAAAAGGCTCTTGGAGAGAGTTGGTTCCCAATGTTCTGAGGATAAGAGTTCAGAGGCCTAGTTTGACATTCTGGGTTACAAAACTCTGTTAGCTAATTAAACACTGTATTTTCTTCCTAAATGGTCCTACTAACTAATATGCTAAATCTAGGCATATATCATTTAATTAACTGGTAATTTTGGTTACAAGGCTATACATCAGAAATAGTTGTATTATATTATTTACATATATATATACATATATATATATATATCTATACACTTAGGGCTAGCCTTATATGTTATGATGTTAAATGCCTGTGTATGACCTTGTATGTACTGTAACCACTTCAACCCTCCCTCCTGTCGGAGGAGAGTAGAAAAAATATCTGTGTGTTTCCCAAAGTTAAATAAAGCTTACAAAAAATAAAATAAAAAAATTGCAGGGTTGGGGGGGGACTCACATTGCAAGTGGTGGGAGTCACATGGATGCCAAATTAGATAGGATTTCCATATCGGAATCCGATTTGTATCCTAATATTTAGAATTTTGTATTTTCAGCAGCTTTATCAGAAAATACCAAATCCTAAAAATTCTGTAGCAGCTTGTTTCATTACTATGGCGCCTGAATCTGTAAATACATTTAAAATAAGTGCTATTTAGTTATACGTTCTCTTTAAGATAGTAACTGAATGAACTGTTTGAAAAACAACTGTGATGTAAACAAACTGAGTGTAGGAAACAGCCAGCATTTATATTTTTCTTTTTTTTTTTTGAAATTGTAATTTTTTATTATTGCATTTTTCAAACAGTACAGGTTCAAAAAAGAAAAGTAAAATTTAGAAGAAAACAAACCATATACATACACAAATTGAGACAGTATTGGTTACATATAGTAATTTCGAGACTAACAGAAATGTCCTAGACTGGATTGTGCATTTCGCACTCCAGTTAGCATTTATATTTTTCAATTGCAGCATTATAAAAAGAGAAAAACATTAACTTTTGAATGACATCCTAAAGAATCCATGTGTACAGGTATGAGTTCTAATGGAAATACTAGGTTTATAAATGATTCTAACTTATATAAGGACAATTATTTGGTATGCAACAATAATAATGAGAATGTGATTTTATAGTATCTAAGATTCTGTTTACAGTGTATAAGTGTATGGCACATAGTTCAATGCAGAAATGAATATGTGAAAGTAAAATTATATACTGCAAGGATTTATATGATTATTAAAATGAAGATTTAATTTTTATGATTTTAATTTCAATTTATATTAACTGTAAAAGCCCTGAAGAAGAGGTTATTTCCTTGAAAGGTTGGCTGGCTTAGATACAGTACTGTTGCTTCATGGATAAAAAAATACTGAACTATAAAGTATGTGTGTCTCCTTTTATTTCAGGGCTTATTTCTGCCATGTTTTGGGAGGACCTGTGGGTTGCTGCTGAAGTTTTGGGCCCATTGTTTACCCTAGCAGACTGGAGATAGCCATGACAGTAACATTTTGCCCCCCCTCCCCCGAGTCCATCAATCAATAGCCTACAGTTTTAATGCCTTTTTTCAGCCAGTAAGGGGTCACAGAAAGACTGACAAAGCATTTCAGCCAATTGGGATGCCCCTGGACCCCGGCAATAAAAATGTGTTTAATAGGATTTCTGTGGTGTGTCCTGTGCAGGCAGAGAGAGTGACTGGAGGAGAGAGAGGCAAGAGCCACAGATTGCTGTGCCCTTTGTTGCTAGGCCATAGTCTGCAAACTAGACAGACAAGACCCCCCCCCAAGTGAGACTCAGTATTAAGTAAGACTAGTTCAGCATTTCGGCAAGCATCCTGGAGAGCCTGAATTTTCTTGGAAAGACACCGACTCAAGAGTCTGTGAGAGCACCCATTCTGATAACTGTGTTGTTTAATATTTTGGCTATGAGTTGTGGCATACAGCAGGCTCATTTCTGGTTGCAAGTTGCATCAGGGCACCAGAGTAAAGTGTAAGTCCAAGAATTGGAAGGCTATAGCCTGTAGTTCAAGGGGGTGGTGCAACTGGCCACACACCCCTTTTTACTTATTTAAAGGCTGCTTTCCACACTCCACACACAAGCATTTTTCCTTGCAGCTGGAGGCTCTGTCGGTCTGCCTTCTCTCCTGGGACCTACTAGGGCTTTGCCCCACCTTCCCCTCCGGTGCATGCTTGGACTCTGCTTGGTTTGCGCTGGACTCCTGTTTTTCTGCTTTTGGTGTTGTGCCCCAAAGTTCGTCTGCAAGCAGACCAGGGAAAAACCTCAGGGAGGGAAAGGGTTAACCCCCATCCACCCCATACACAGCCAGCTGGCTTCCTGACCAAGCTAGCTGGCTGACGACTGCCTGTCCCTATCCCCCTCTCCCCCTCCCCCTCCTGGACTTTTCCTGAGCTGGATCCTTTGCTCTTGCCAGGCCAGGGCTCGGGCCATTGCCTAAAGAGGCCATAAATCAGCCCAAGGGGCTGACCCAAGCCCCAGGGACCCAATCCTCTGGCCAGATGCCAGGTCCACCCCTAGGCTAAAAAGGAGCTTTCCTGCTAGCCAGAGGGCAGTTCTAGGCTGGATGGGTGAATAAGTGAAGAGCACAGGATTACGGATGCCTGGAGGCTTACCTGAAGCTCGGGTCTGTAGCTCCTTGATGACTGCTCCTCTGTAGCCAGTGGTCCACAGGGGGTCTCCAGCAGCAGCAGCAGTCATTCCTAGTCCCTTGAGAGGTCCAGTAGTAGCAGCCATCCTTAGACGGTGAGTCTTCTAGGTTGGAATCTGTAGGAGGGGTCTCCCCTTTTCCCTGGGTTTTGTCCTGAGGGTTTTAGTGCAGGCTGGGGTGTCTGGTTATGGTGCTTGGGTCCTTTTGCCCCTGCTCCTGTGTTTGTGGGTAAGATCCATGTTTGTTCCTGTGTTTTTTTCCCCTCTCTCCTGTTGTGTTTGTTGCTGTTCCCTTCCTGCCTTCCCGGGTGCTCCATTGCCACTGACTGCCCAGGCTGGTGTTGGTGCCAGCTGTACACTGGCAGGAGGCTGTCCCTGGGCTATTTGTTTTTTTTTTTTATATATGCAGTGCCCCCAGATTGATTTCACATTTTCCCTGTAACTGCAGATTGATTTTCCTGTGTTTTCCTGTAGATTACATTGTCTTCTATGGAGGACTAATTGCTCTGTTTTCCTGTACAAGCAATGCAAGTCTATAGAATGCATTTTGCTGCAGATAGGTGCAAATCCTTATAGATCTCAGAGCCCTGTATATATTTGATCCCTGCTGTCCATTTCTCTTTTTGTTTTGTTTATTTTTATTTTTTGCTTTTGTGTTCAGCACTGGTCCCCGACTGTGAGTCGACTCTCGGAGCGCACCCCCAACCCCTGACAGAGGCAAAATCCCTTTTTAAAATATAGTAATGGTGGTCAGCGGTATCCCTTCCTCCCTCCTGCCAGCATCCCCTCCCACAAGCTCCCAGCACAGTTGCAGCTCATAAGCAGGAGCTGCCAACTCGTGCTGCACCCGAGAGAGGAACTGTCATGTGGCCGGACTGCAGTGTGTTACCGCGAAGTGCATCTGGGCAGAAACAACTGCCCAGAGCACTAGAGTTCAGCCCCACAGCTATACAGGGGCAACAGGGTGGTGGGTTGGATTGCAGCTCCCCAATGGCCACCACGAACACCACCAATGATCCATCTGGAGGCAGAGGACCCAAGCCAAGCAGTGAGTGGGCTGTAAGCTCAAAATTTATGTTATTGTAGCGCTAGAGGCGCTTGAGGGGCGAACAAGGGCATAAAGGAAAAAGTGGTCAGAGCGCTCACCTGTACAAAGGAACAGGGGCACTGCGGAACATGAGCCCCAGGACAGTGGATTGTAGCACTAGATCAGTGCCCCAGTGGTAGGGGATGGGAGGGGGAAGGCTAGGGTGGGCATAAATAGGGTGGGGAACCCAGGAATTTTGTGCTGCAAGGGCAGGGGTGTGGTTGAAGGCACATGCCCTTTTGTGCAGGCATCGTAGGCAGAACTAAGCTCTAGGCCCTACACAGTGAGGCTACAGCCCAGTAATTAATATTTGTGAGGGGCAGAGCTCAGTCTGGGCCTACTGCATAGCCCAGCCGCCACCCCCCCATACATATGCCAATAGTGGGAGCTGGCCAAGGCAATCCCTCTATGGGCCCGCTGAGCAAAAAAGATCCCTTGGGGATTAAAAGGGTCAGTGCCCCATTTTGGAGGGATCTCCCTCCAGACGCCCTAACCCCTTCATTGAGAGTCCCAACCACCCCCAGCGGCCATCCTATATCCCCTCTGGACTGCTTGCTGGTAGCTGGTGTAACCTGTGGATCAAGGGGACGGCCAGGCATATGCTGTGCTGCCTGCCACCCAGACCCTGGCCATAAGGTAAACCCAGTACCTGGTAAAAGAAAAAGTATTATATTAGTGTATAATTGCTATTTTCAGTGTTTTCTCTGGGTTGCACCCTGGGATGTTATTGACCCCAGCAGACTGAACCATTTGCATTGGGGTCATACTAAAACCAGAGCAGGGCTTGAACTGTCTGCCCTGCACCCACCGCAGACAGCTACCCACACTGGGGCTGAACTTGCTTGCCCCGCACCTTGATCAGTTGGTTCCTGGACTGTTCTGTAAGGGGCTTGAACTGCCTGCACCACCACCAATTGCATTGAGCTACCCCAGTTCCCTTCCCTCCCCAGACTGAACTATTGCCATGGGGAAGTGGACAGACTGCCCAACTGTGGTAGTTCTACCGCTTAAACTAACCAATTGCCCTACAACAGACTGCGACTGCTTGTGGACCTGAGTCCTAGTGCCACCTTCCTTTCACCTGACCAAGCATCTAGTGCCTTCTACACTGCCTACCAATTACCTCCGAAGACAACAAAGACTGCAGTAGCCAGCGTAGAGATAGTTAGTCCCCCCCAGTATAGTCAGCCTAGGAGCCACCCCGGCTCATGGTAGTGAGGTTTCCTCCGCAGTATGCAATTAGAACATTGACCCATTTTTATTTTGCTTCTTTGAAGTGTACATAGCTCCCTTCCTCGGCTGGGTGGCAACTCAGCAGCAGCCTTCCAGAGGACCCTCCATCACCACTGAAGGACATCACCCAGACCATCCTCCACTCTTTCACTACCTGCATCTTCAGCTTCTGGACCAGCCTTCATCCTTCATCTTCTTCAACCCTTCCACCTTTTTCATCTTGTTGTTTTCAGTCCTCCTGCCGGCCAGCGAGACCGATTGATCACTAAGGTACTGTACCAATCCTTCAAACTAGCTAGCAACCACCTGCACCACACCGAAAAGACTGCTCCTCCTACTGGACTGTCAGGCCATAAACTAGTGTTTTCTAATTATCCTTGGCCAAGGTGATAAAGCAGTGATAAAGTTATTACTACTGACGTCTGCAGATGTAAGGCACTTGGTGACCCTTTTAGTGGTATATTACATATTGATATTATACATACATGTGACTGTTTATCCCTACATTCACTGCATTTAGATCTGCGTAGTTGCATTCCATCACTAAGTATTGTGTTGTGCATGCAAATTATTGCGAGTGCCTTGTATTCTGCAACAAAATAACCCATTATTTTCCAGCATAACCAGTGGCTGTTACAAAAAAAGCTTGCTGTTTGCACCTGGAACAGTTGTGCCTGCTTCTCCTTAGAAAGAAGAGACGAATCACCCTACAAAGTCCGGTCACCACATTGGTTTGTATTACTCCGTGCTTCTGTGTGTGCTGGTTCCCTTCCTGCTCCTGTCCTTGTGTTTGCCTTTTTCATTTCTTTTGGGCTTTCTAGTTTTCTAGTGCCCTGTCTATACATTGCTACTTGTGCTTCAGATTGTACTCTGTGTTTCCTTGCCTCATGTTACCTTGTGCCTGTACCCCAAGGCTCCATTTCTCAACTACTATTGCAGCCCTCTGTTCCCTGCATTGTTCTCTGTACGCTTTAGCTCACCCTGCTTCTGCCTAACAAGCCTCAGTCCCTGCTATTGTCATTGTCTGTTTCAGCTCACGCTGCAATCTGCTGCCTTTTTCCCCTTAATTGACTACACCTGTCCATGGCTTTGCTGCCTAGCTAACACCTTTTCTGTTTTACTTCTTCACTATAACCTAAGCAACGTAGTTCATGGAACTCAATCCTGCTTCCTGAACTTATACCAAGCAAATATTGCTGCTGTTTTTAGTGCACTGCTTTTCCCTATAGTTTCTATGTACATTCAGATTGCTACTCCTACAAGCTATAGTTAATTGCTGCCGGATGCTGCTCAAATACTTTTGCAGCCCTACTGCATTACTCCCCACTTCTATGTTTGTGTTATTTAGGCTCATTTATTGCTATGCTACTCCCACCTTTACCAAATCTTGCTCATACCAAACCCTTAGCAGTTTGTTTCTGATGATAACATAATCCTACTTTCATGGTTGGCACGTATTCAACTTATTTAATTAGCTGCTTGGTGTTGTGGTGTCATGTCTGTGGCTTCGTTGTTTTTCCTATGGCAGGGGACTGAGGAGTCACATTGGGCATCATGGCTCCAGGTAGCAGGAGCAGCTTTTAACTTCTTAAGTTTTATTGTTCACTGGCTCACCCTAGCCTTCTAGTGCTGCTCCACATGTCCTTTATGGCATTCTGCAATCAGCTATTCCAGGCAACTCTCTACCTAATAGTAGCTGGCTCCTCCCAGCCTTCTACCATCCTTTCCCTGCTATTCTGCACCTGATTTACACAGTCATCCCAACCTTCCTGCCCCTTGCAGTCCTCCCAGCCTTCCTGTCCCTTGCACTACTAGTATTGCTCATATACCAGCCATCATGGCACTTACACAATCAGCTTTCAAGTCCGTCCATTCAAGGACCTCTCCCCTTTCAATACTATCATCCCCTTCCAAGTCTGAGAGCATATCATATTTACTTGCTTCAAACCACACCTCCTACCGTACTGGCTTTGCAGCCTCCTCCTACCTAACCGGCTTCACAGCCTCCTCCTCTCCAAGCATCAGCCCTGGGCCTCGCCCAGCCTTGCCATTCTCTTACTCATAATATACCATCCAAGTCACTCCCAATTTGTCTTTCTGGTGGACTTGGTTAGCATGCATTCCTGTGGTTTACAACTGCTAATTGTCTTACCTAGACTCACAAGAGGGTCCATATTGCTCAGCCTGACCTACATACAGGTCTCATCCAGCCAAGACCCATGAGAGGGTCCACAGTGCTCAGTCTGACTTACGTACAGGTCTCCCCATGTCACTATCATCCATTACGACCCATGTACGGGTCCCACGGTCATTACCATGTGCAGGTCTCATGCTCATTACAATTCATTTTTCCACATTTTGGAGACATGCTGACCGTATCCATTACTCCAGGACTCAGGGCTAGCCCTGTGGCAGACGGTCTCTCTCTGCACCCCGAAGTCTGCATCATGAGCATGTGAAGCTTGTTGCGGGGTCCTTCTCACCTGGCCCATAGTTGGGAAGGTCCTCCCTCTGGGTGGACCTTCAGTCATCAACCGTACTGATGGCACCTCTTGATGCAGCATTTAAGACTTCAGCGGTGAAGGGATGGGGCTGTCATGGGAAGGACTCCTTTAGCTGCACGAGCGGGTTCGGAGGCACCTTGTCATGCTATTCTCCCTACAACCACCTCTGCTTCACCTGGTTTGTTCATACAGCGGTAGGCCGGCTGAGCGCCTCAGCAGTTGTTACTCTCCTCCTCCTGCCTTAGTCGACTCTTGTTGCAGAGTGTGCTCTCAACCCTCCATGGTGTTCCCATTAGAGGGATAGAGTGAGAGTGTTCCCAAAATTGCAGTTCCCTTGGATTGGTTTAATAAATTGCAGTAGCAGAGCTGTCACTAACCAAAACTGTCCCAAAGCCTGAAGGGAAGGCAGCCTAGGCCTTGGATCCCCAGAGATTTCCTCCTCAAAGGTTTTTTTCCCCTATCCTCCGTGTCTATGGTCATAATACTAGATAGGCATCCTCGTAGTCCCTAGGTCACTTAGGGAGGTTTCCCACTTAGGTAGGTTTCTGTTGTTGGATGGAGTCGGGTGGATGTCCCATAATCGTTCCGTCTCCCCCTTTGGCTGTTCTCTCTCTCCTTAGGAAGCCAAGCCTCCATGCCTTACAGTCAGACCTCCGAGTGGGTCATGATTCACCTGTCATTTCCTGCCTACTTTAGTCAAACAATACAACCGACTGTATTTTTTTTTGACTTCACCAGGAGAGATTTTCCTGCCAGCCTGCATTCTTCTGTTCTCATGCAAACAGGAGTCCAAGGAGACTGCCCAGACAGGTGTTTCCCCTGTAGAGGACCAATACCTTCAGCTCTGGAAGAGGATCCAACCCCAGCTAGGGTATGGACACCAAATTTCAGCAGCTAAGTTCATCACTTTAAATTGCAATTTTGTTAGTCTTTTCCTTATCTTAACGCAGTCAGGCATCAGCAACTTTTCTTTTCATAGTGGATTGCAGTTTAGGGTTTTACAGTTCATGCATGCATATGTGGACCCATGGCCTGTTTGGGGGGGTTGTTTAGCTAGAAGCTGCCAACTTGAGCTCTAGTCCAGCGTTCCAGACAGTGACACCAGGCCTGTATCAGACTTCACCTATTATAATGGGTACCCCAGGTTTAACTACTGTATATTGACTGGTTCCAACTGTTCTGTTGTGGGGTGTATGCTGTTTGGAGGGATGGGAGCCTGGAAGAGTTGTGTATCAACTTATGCTGTGCTAATTCCATGTTTCACCCACAGGTACCCAGCTTCTGGTTATTAAACCTGTGTTCTGTAGTACAACTGGTGTGGTTATTGACTGCCATACAGTTTGTGTTATAGAGTTGATAAGTATATGTGGGGGGAACTGCATTCTTGAATATATCAGAGCATGGATGGGCAAGCTTTAAGGTGGGTGCTGGGGGTGGGACTGCAACCCAGGGGGCAGAACCCAAATCACCATCTAGCCTGCTGCATACTCTGAATGGAGGCACTGAAACCATATTCCCCTTACACCCTAGTAAGGTTTGTGCCCAGGTAAGCCCCACACACCCAGGGCCCTCAATCTTGGAGCTCTGCAAATGGACACAGGGCAGGGAGATATGACTCGCCCTGCATATACCATCATGTGCCTGACTAAACAGGGGGGTCACATACATTTTCCTGGTGAGCGAGTCTATTTATCTCCAAGAATTGGTTGCATTATAATAATATTTCTGGAGCAGACTCCTCCCAGTGTGTTTTTGATTTTACAGATGCTGGGCCAGACTGGAGTCCTGACAGAGCCAATTAAAAGTAAAATGAGGGAGGACTGCTTGTAAGTTAAATGTACACCCATAGAGGCATAAAACTGACTAAATAAAGTGTAACAAATACAACATGCAATAAGTAAGCAATAACCCATGACAGGGTATGGGGTTATTGGGGATTAATCAACACCCCAGGTGAGTTGTGAGGAACGAGGCTGCGAGTGCCCTCACAGCACCCGGGGTGTTGATTAATCCCCCAATAACCCCATACCCTGGAGTGGGTTATTGCGCTTATAACATGGGGTCTTTGTTAGTAATGACAAAATTAAGACAAACCATTTTATGGCAGTTCAAACACAAGAATTGGTACTGTATCCTGACAACTTTAGAAACAGTACCCAAGAAGTCATGCATATTGCACTGATGTTATGAACACAGAAATGCAAGAAATATACTATTATGATGATATTTCACATTTCTTGTCCATAACATACTGTGCAAGTGCAACCCCCCCTACAAATGGGGGTTCATGAAAGTCTTCCTTGTGTTTGTCTAAATGCCCACTGCCAGGCTGGTGTTCTGTGTCCTAGCGATTTTAAAAGTGTTTGCATGTGAGTGCCCTGTTAGCCTCCGTGCCTGTCTCTTTAAGAGCTGCCTATCTCGTGGTATAAAATTAATCTGGGTAGGGACCGAGTAGTTTCAGGCTTGAGTCCTGCCCGGGCTGCAGTGTTATCGCTCCATTGTGCCATTGCTGTTTGTGCAGAGGGAGCCCTGCTAGGAACTGTGACTGTTTACTGTTTCTGTTTTAATACTGATAATATTGTAGTTTGTCTAACCTGCCTTCCTTTGCAGCATGGACATTTCAATATTGCCCCACCATCTTGGTTCTGGACTGCCTATTGGGACCAATCAGTAACTTTGGGGACTCTAAAATGGTGTCTGTCCCCAGGGGTCTTGTGGGAGCAAATTTCTGTAGGAATGGTAGTTTTTGCACTTTGGCACCTAAATGGACCTGGAGGGGGACCTCTTGCTTTGACAGACTGATGGATCAACCAACCAGGACCTTTTGGACCGAAGGGAAATTTCCAAGCTGCCTGCTGTAGTGTGTTCAGTCTGGAGTTAGAGTTTGGAGCGTAAACAGCTTGAGTGTTTCGAGCAGCAGCTCCTGCATAGTTCTCGCGGGAGATTGGTGGAAAGACTGAGTTTGGCCTGCCTGCTATACCTCGAGAGGGAATCCTTTGAAAGGCTTAGCAATTGGACTGTATCTGAACTGGAGTGTGATAAAGCCACTGAAGAGTAATCAGATTTAAACCTGAAGAAGACTGAAGATTTGCTGTATGCGATCGGCCGGTCAGGACATCTATTCACCATAGAACTCCCATTTTTGCACAGAGACACTGATATTGCGAATGGACTGCTATCCGTTTGGTGGTATGTTGATTGCTTTACTATAAATATGCTGTAACCTGCTAGTGGGTCGCGATTTGGTTCCCCACTGTTTAACTGCACCTTACTTGCTGGAAGCTGCATCCAGCACCTACCGGACTGAATCCACATTCTTCTCCGATTGGTCTGGGCCTCTGCACTTCGGCCCAGTCAGGTACTCACGCCACAGAGAAGACCATTGACGAGAGACTCACCTGGGGATCAGCTCCTTGCTCAACATCACGAACAGGAACGACACCACAGTGAATCGTGTGGGCCCTGCTTCTCCCGGCAAACCAGCAAGTCATCCTGCAGTCTCCATTTTGTCCATCCTGTGTCCTGTACTGGGTAGAATGAGTAAACACCAGGGTAGCTCCATGCAACAACAGCTCAATCAAAGTGTGTTATCTGATTTAATTGTTTTGTCTAATTCATTCATTCATTCTTTATTTTTATAAGGCACTTTTCTTGTGACCAAAGCGCCTGTACAGTACATAAAACAATAAATAAACAAGATTAAAACTATCATAAATCATTAAAAGCTCTACTAAAAAGATATGTCTTCAAAGCTCCTTTAAAGCTAATCATCATGAACTGAGCCTCCTGGCTCTGGATTACAAATTGTGTGTGATTGTGCATGCCTTTTCTTTTCATCACAGGGCCCCAACCAGCTGCGACGCCGGCCTATCTCAGGCAACGCATCAGGCTAGCCTATCTCACCAACTGGGTACCCAGCATGTGTGTGTGTGACTGTGTTGAGGGACTAAAAAGTGCATGCATAATTGCCTGACTAGATCAGTTATAGAATCATTCAACCTGATTATGCCCCTCCCTTGTTCAAGTCCCCCTGAATAAATCAGATCTAACTCTTTTTGCATCTAATTTGACTGTGGTTCCAGTTTGTACCAAAAGCACTGTGCTGTTGTTATTTGCTTTGCCTAACCTTGTTTTATAGGGGGTCTCCAGGGATGAACTGGTAGAACCAGCCCTGGTGGTAAGTGCAAACAGTGTGGGGATTTGTATGCTGAATAGGGGCTACTGTGAAAGTGTTAGCTCCATATTGTCTAGGCCACTAGAGGGGAAAGAGGGGAGTTACAGTGTTCTGGAGGGCTGTACCCAGGTTAGCCTTGCTACAAACAACCCTGTCCTCTGGGTGGAGGCTCCGGTTTCAGTACCCAGGCACCTTAACCTGCTACTAGCCAAGCAGGCAGGGGTAGTAGCCCTTGGGATAGGACCACCTAGGGGTTACACAAGACATAGAGACATGCGTTTGTTGCATTTTCTCCCCCCTCAAAAAAACAACACTTTTTGCCTAACACAGACACACACATACAGAGGACAGTGCAACAACTTGCAGTTAAGCACTGTGTTGCTCTGTCTCACTGTCTCGCTTTATCCCTGCTGCAGCTCACTCATCCACTGCTGCACAGTGACAGCCCGCAATATCCACAGACCCCTTCAGATAAGTTTGATATTAGATCAATGGTAATAAGTCCCTCAGTGAATTCTTTCCTTCTCCAGCACTAAAAGAAGACTTTTGGTTAGCCATCTGCTGGGCATACCCAAAACCAAAAAGGTGAACTTTGCTGTTTTAACCCTTCCTAATGTAACCCCTAGGCAGCACTATCCCTAAGGTTACGGCCCTTGCCTGTATTTCTGACCACAGGTTGAGAGGCCTGGGTTCGGTATTAAGGTGTCTCCACCCAGAGTAACAACAGAGGGGATATCAATCTAACCTGTTACAGCCCTCTGGGAAGCTATAACCACCCACCAACCCTCCTAGTGGCTTTGTACATTTAACACCAAGCAACACACAGTCAGCAAGTAACATTAATAATATGCACACATTCTTTCCACTTTCCACCATGGTCTGGTTGTCAGCAATGTCCCTGGAAGCCCCTGTAAAAACAAGGTTAGCAAAGCAAGTACACACTTTCAGTTCTGTAACCCAACTAATAATATGTTTGTAAGGCAGGATAAACGTGAAACAATAATCAGATTTATTAAGGGGTCATACACAAGGAAGGGGTGTGAAGTTAGTTGAATGATTACTATACTGACTAAATTCAGGCTATGAATGATTACTATTGTAACCCCCAGGGGGTGCTATCCTTAGGGTTACTACCCCTGCCTGCCTCCTCTGAGACAGGATGAGGGGCCCAGATCCGTTGACGGGTGCCTCCACCCAGAGGTCGGGGTTAGTACTGTCGAGATTGCCTCGGTCACAGCCCTCTGGGTTACTGCAACCCCCCTTTCGTCCAACTAGTGGCTCACATGGTGTACCCACAATACTTTTCCCCAGTTCACTTACCCCCAGGCTAGTATCTCTCAGCTCACTCCGGGGACCCCCTGTAAAGTAAGGTACAGTTTTATCAAAGTCACTATGCAGCAGTTCACCAGCAATGCACACAGTAGCCAGGGTGTAGTTGCAGAACAAACAATCTGATTTATTCAAGGGGAAGTAACCTGGACGGGGGGAATCAAGTTGATTGGCTTATCACTATACCTGGCTCTGTGCACAGGCCTAAACCTAATATTTACTGTCCCTGGGTACCCAAGCCCTAATGGCTAATCCACCGTGGCAGCTGGTTGGGGCCCTGACACAGATAGCCTTTGCAATACTGAACGAGTCAGAATGAGAAGCAAAACTCAAGTAGACAGTCAGCAGTATGCTGAAGCAACTGGAGGCCACCTATTGCAAACTTAGCAGGGAGCTACCCTGGTTCAGTACTCACGACTCCAGCAAGCAACAATTTCTTCACCTCTGGCAGGGTTGAGCCTGAAGTTTACCAGCCTCCTCACACATTTATATGGCAAATAACAGAGGGGTACCATACCAGGCAGCTGCTTCTAGACCCTACACGAACTTGCAGTAGACTCTGGCGATAAACGGCAACTTCAACCTCACGGGTGGACCGAGCACGATTCAGCAGATTCTCCAGTCCTCTCAGGTTGAGCCTGGTAGGTAGCTGGGCTGGCATCAGCCTCCTCTGACCGCACGCCAGCGGATTTAGTCCGAATCACTCAACGGCAAAAACGGCCGCCTCAGGCCTTCACGCGCTTCCCGCCCGAACACTCCACCAGCGCAGAAGCACACAGCTCCTTTCTTCTCCTCAGCCACTATGCATCTGCCCCCAACAGCCAGGGGCTCTCCCTTCAGTTCGGGCGCTACCCGCTCCTATTGGTCGGCGGCACCTGCCAGTCAATTTCTCCTGTTCTCGGTGGTGCAAAAACCCGCCATAGCCCATAATACCTTTCTCAACTTACTAACAGCCCCTCGATTGGTAAGACCGCTCCCTTATAGTTCCAACATACTGATTGGTCCAAATCGCCAGTCCAGGACCAAAATGGAGGGGAGAATCAGAACAGTCTTTGCTGCAACAGAAAAGCAGGTTAGAACAACTACATTATCATTTATTACCTTAAATTACTCCCAGCAAACAGTTACATCTTTGGGAGGAGCTCCCTCTGCATAATTTAGCGATGGCAGAAACGGAGCAATTATCCAACAGCCTGGGTGGGACTCGAGCATGGTAACACTCAAACTCCTTCCCAGATTAATCATGACTGCAAGTTAGGCAGCCCTTAAAAAGGCGGGCACGGAGGCTTTGATAGCGCTCCTGGCAATCGCATTTTAAACTGCTAAACTGCAGAACACCAGCCTGCCAGGGAGCATTTAAACTAGCTCCGGGGAGGCTTTTAGGAACCCCCATTTGCAAGGGGGTTACACCCTCCCTGGCCTGGAAAAACTTGGTGTCCGCGCCAAGTAATTACCCTTAACTCACTTGAAGGTACACAGCCTAATTGACACTACATCACACTTTGCATTACATACATGAATATTTGCAGTGTACTATGAGTTACACAATGTTGTACACACATAACCCTTTGTTCCTCTTTTTCCCAATCAGGTCAATATTTCCTGCTCATGGCCCCGGGACAGGGGGAACCCCTCCATTTCAGTTACTGGCGGGTCACCTAAAATAGGGGCACTACACCCAAAGGATAATACCAACAAACTAGAGTTATCCTCCAAAGCTAGCTTAGGCAAGGAGCTCGGGGACACATACACCCCTTTGTGGACTACGTTTAAGGGCAGGTCAACTGGCTGACCCAGAGACTCATAACTCAACTTTATTACAGGTCGTACTTTTCAGCTGGAACGTCTAGGTGTCTCGGGGAACCCTGAAACAGGCCCTGATTCCAGCTCAGCCCCACTGACATTAGGGACAGGAACCTCCACAGGGGAACAGGGCCCAGTGCTCATAGTATTATTGGTGGCCTGACCCTCTACCCCAGGACCCACTCCACTGGGCTCAGCCGAGGGCTGTGTAGCTACTAGTGAGGAACCATCAGGGCATTCAAAATATTCTTCCGGTTCTGGCATATCACTGGCTTGTCCCCCCACTTCACTCTCTGCATCCGAGAAGTTGGATAGTTCAGCCAGGCCAGATAGTTCAGCCAGGCTTAAGGACCCCACCCCTTGGGCTTTCCTGCTACCCAGCTCATCTTCTGGAGGTATTGGCTCCAGAGACAAAGTATGGGGCTCAAACAGTCCAGATGGGCCAATCTCATTTCCAGAGTTAACAAGGAGATTGCCCCGAAACAACTGACTCAGTTCGTAAGAGGGATAGTATTCAATATCATCTTCATTGTCTTCCGACACTGATTGTTGGTCATCTCCTTCTGCAGGGTTTAGACAAGGCTCTCTTGGTTGGCTTGCTGAAGAATCCACGGGTTTGGTTCTTTTCTTGGCAGCAGACCTAGTCACAGGCCGGGAGGGGGCGGCAGTTGAAGGTTCGGCTTCAATCAGGATTTGCCTGATTGGTAGTAGATGATTTCGGTGAATAGTTTTCACATCTTTGGAATTGTTTTCAGGTCGCACTTTATATACAGGCAAATCGGCCAGTTGTCCCACAACAATGTGAAGGAGGTGATGCCATCGGTCAGCAATCTTATGCTTCCCATGCAGCCCCAGATTTCGCAGCAACACTCTGTCCCCTTCTCTTAGCTCCAATGTCTTCACTTTCTTGTCATACCTCTCCTTATTGGCCAAGTTTCTTTTAGCAGCCATGGTCTGGGCCAACTGATAAGCATGGTTTAACTGGGCCTTCAGCTTCTGTACGTATTGTAGATGACTTCCTGCTTGCACCCCATCAGGGGAAACTCCAAAGCACACATCCACGGGCAATCTAGCCTTTCTCCCAAACATTAGTCTGTACGGGGAAAACCCCGTGGCTTCACTCTTGGTGCAGTTATAAGCATGGACCAGGGTGCTAATCTGCTGGCTCCATCTCAGTTTGTCTTTGGGTTGCAAGGTGCCCAACATGTCAAGCAATCTGCGGTTAAACCTTTCAGGCTGGGGATCTCCCTGAGGATGGTAGAGGTTGGTTCTTGACTTTCGCACCCCCCCACAAAGACAGCATCTCTTTAATCAAGCGGCTCTTGAAGTCCCTTCCCTGGTCGGAATGAATCCGCTGGGGGGCCCCGTAGTGGACAAAAAAGTTTTCAACAAGTATCTTAGCCACCGTGGTTGCTTTCTGATCCTTAGTAGGGAATGCCTGTGCATACCGGGTGAAATGATCGGTGACCACCAATATATTACTGATATTTTTCAGATCTGGTTCTAGACTCAAAAAATCCATGCAGACTAATTCCATAGGGGCGCTAGTGGTAATGTTGACCATGGGAGCAGCTCTCTGGGGCAAGGCTTTCCTTTGCAGACACCGACTATAGGTCTTGACATACTGCTCTACATCCGCATTCATCTTTGGCCAGTAAAACCGGGCTCATACCAAATCAAGTGTTCGGTCGATGCCAAGATGCCCTATCTGATTATGCAAGGACCTTAAGAGCAGCTCCTTTAATTCTGAAGGCAGAACCAGCTGCTGTTTGACGATCTGGTCCTCTTTATTTACAGTCTCTCGGTATAGTAGTTGGTTAATCAGCCTTAATTTGGGCCCTTCTTTGTATAACAAGGTGGCTCTTAAGTCAGTGGAGTGCAATTTGGACACATCCCGCCCAGCCTGCAAGGCTTCCTCAACCAGTTTTATTATAGAATCTCGGGATTGAGCCTGTTGAAGACTAATATTGTCAAACTGGGGCAGCGAACTAGTGGCCAGCACGGAAAAATGACAGTAGGCAGCAGGTATGCAGTTCTCAGATGGCCCCAAGCAATCCACCATACAGTTTACAGCATCCAGGGACACCTGGTCTTCCTTGTCGAACTTCTGGCAAAGGGCTCTTATGTCAGGCTCAGACAACCTGATCCAATCAGTTTGGGACACAGGCCTCCGAGAGAGAGCATCTGCATCTATATGGTTTAAGCCGGCCCTGTATTCAACAGCATAGTCGTAGGTGGCCAAGGCAGAGAGCCACCTGTGGCCAGTGACGTCCAGCTTGGCTGAGGTTTGTACATAGGTCAGAGGATTGTTATCAGTCTTCACCAATATCTTGGCACCGTACAAATAGCCGTGAAACTGATCAACAATGGCCCACTTTAGAGCCAGGAACTCTAGCTTATGCACAGGATAGTTTTTTTCTGAAGGAGTTAGACTTCTGCTGGCAAAAGCTACAGGTCTAAGGCCATTTGAGTGCTCCTGATATAACACAGCCCCTAATCCTTGAAGACTAGCATCAGTATGGAGAAAGTAGGGCTTGGCCGGGTCAGCATAGGCCAACACGGGGGCATGTGTGAGTTGATATATGATGTCATAGAAAGCGTCCTCACACTCAACAGTCCAACGATCCCCAAACAGTTCGTTCGGCTGGAAATACCTCTTCTCTGCCTCGGATCGCACAACTTTCTTATACTTTTTACGTGTAGGAGGGTACCCCTGAGTGAGGTTGAGGAGAGGACGAATCACTTGGGAATAGTCCTTGACAAATTGCCTATAATATCCACAAAACCCCAGAAACCATTGCAACTCTTTCAAGTTCCTGGGCTGAGGCCAAGTAGTCAAGGCCTCCACTTTGCTAGGGTCAGTCTCTATGCCCTCAGTAGACACTATGTGGCCCACATATTTTACAGAAGTTTGGAAGAATTGACACTTTTCTATAGACAGCTTGAGGCCGAACTCTTCCAACCGATCCAAGACCTTAAGTAATCGCTGCTTGTGTTCTTCCAACGAACGTCCAAACACTATGACGTCATCTAGGTAGACCAGACACTCGAGCAAATTCATATCCCCCACAGCCCTCTCCATCAGGAGCTGAAAGGTGGCAGGGGCACCAGAAATCCCTTGAGGCATCCGAATGAACTCATAGAAACCTCGAGGGCAAATGAATGCAGTCTTCTCCCAGTCCTCGGGGGCCATCGGGATCTGGTAGTACCCGCTGCAGAGGTCCAACACAGAAAACCACTTACTGCCATTTAAACAGTCCAAGGCGTCCTGTATGCATGGCATGGTATACTGGTCGGGGATGGTCCGCCGATTCAAAGTGCGATAGTCTACACACATCCTAACCATCCCATTCTTCTTCCTTACCACTACAATGGGGAGGCATAGGGCTCCTGGACTTGTATCACACCAGCAGCCAAATATCTTGTAGATGCCGCCATGTCATCTAACGCCAGCCGGAGCCAGGTGCCAGGATCTCTCTCGAAAGGCCTTTATATGCAGCCGAATGTGATGCTCAGCCCTTGCACACATCCCACATCCCACTCTTTAGGAGAAAACCTGGTCCCTTTTGGCAAGCCTCTCACTGATCCTCTTTTTCCATTCAGCTGGCAATGGGGAGTCACCGAAATCAAACAAGTCAGGAGTAACTCGGTCGTCTGTCCCGGGACCCTTGCTATTTGGCAGTACTGCAGTATCTGCACAATGGACACTTGCCAGGGTGCACCCTCTTCTTATTCGAATCTCTTTGTCGGCCACATTATGCACTTCAACCATCACTCTCTTGACATAAGCATGAGCTCTAGCCGGCAAGATACTGGGCTTTACCAACAGTCCCTCAGGCAATCTTCCCTCCCCAGGCGCATCCAACATCAACAACTTATTTTTAACATCCAATCTTAGTCGTACCTCTCCATGCAGGACACATTGGGCATTCGGAGCGAGTATCACTGGGGCCAGGTCCTTTTTCCACACTACCCCCACCGGGCCTTCAGGTTCCTCCTGGCTAACCTTCTTCTGAGTTGCAACTGCCTTTTGGATCACAGCGGGTACCCTTAGGACTCGCCCAGTTTTGAATGCTTGCTTTTCTGAGCACAACTGGGCCAATCATCCAAACATATGGGCATTCATCCCAATCAACAAAGGCACCCCATCATACAGTCCCGTGGGCGGGAAAACTAAAACTAAGGTTTCCACCTGCTCATCCATTCCAGCCACAGAGGTAGAGAATGATAACCAAACCCAGATATACCCCAAATACGGATATGCCTTGTCACTCAACCCCCACACATGGTGACCAGTCAAGGGTTGCAGAGGTACCTCAGATAAGTGGGTTTGATACCAGTCCTGAAACATGATGGTTACCTGAGAGCCACTGTCTAATACAGCTCGAGCGGGAATCCCATTTACTCGCACTGGGGTCTTCATTGCAGGCCCGACCACATTGGACCAGTTGGGGGCCACAGCATTGAGAGTTGGCTGAGCCTGGGCCCGGGTCACAAAACTTTTCCTAGGGGGTCGAGACTGGGTCCGGCGATGTCAAGTGATCAGCCTACCGTTGACTTTCCTTAAATTCTCCAGCCTCTAACACTCAGGTTGAAAATGCCCATCTTCTGCACAACGGTAACAGAACTTGGGGTCCCGAGGGTCACTACTTGGCGGTTGACACCCTATCTGTGGGGGGCCGGTGAGGGGGCTCTCTTGGGCCGGGGGTCTGGTTTCTGTTTGTCTCAGGGGCCCCGGACCTAACAGGGTACATAGTAAATTGCTGCAGGTCCCTCACAAGTTCCCGTAAATTTCTGACCTCGGCCCTCAACTCACTCTCTACGTGGGGGTCGGAGGAAATAACTCGCATTCCCACAGCACCTGGAAAATCTGGGGATCCCTCAGACCCTCTGGACAGGCTGATCTCCTCAGGGGCGCTAAGCTCAGGGGTCCCACTAGGGTTCAGCGCCCCCACACATGGCTTCCACCCCCTCTTCATCGGTCTCCACCTCTCTAATCTCCCTCATTAATTGACAATATTCAGGTGGGGTAACCCGTCGATCATGTAACTTGAGTTTTAACAGTATTACACTAGAGAATCTGGCAGACTTTAAAACATGTTCTAACCTGACCTGATTCAAGGCCGTAGCAGTGGTTTCCCCTTTCTATAGGCCTCCTGCAAAGCCCGCTCCACCCTAGTGACAAAGGCGGACAGTTTCTCATTCCTCCACTGCTTGGTAGACCTGAATTTCCATAGTAAATCTTCACCAGTCTCTGTACTCCCAAACACCCCTTCTAAAGCAGAGAGATACTGTCTTGGGCGGTGGCTTCTGAGACTGGTGGCCATAGAAACCTAATGGCTTCTAAGCGGGACCCTGCAAGCTCTCCATCAGTCTCTTCCTTTCTCCCCTCAGAGCATTGCCACTCCTGGACTAAGGGGGTGGCATAGTCCATCCAAGCTTCCAGGTCATCCTCCCCTGGAGGCACTGGCACCGTGCCAGAAAAAAGTTTTAGCTTACGGTAGGAATCGAGCTGTATAGGTGGGACCACTAGGGGCAGTGAAGCCAAAACAGAACTCTTGGGGGGACAGGGGGAGGTGCCGGGGGAGCCCTGAGGGGTAGCATCACTAGACAAATCCAATGCTTGCAGCAGTTTCTGGGCAGTTCTCCCCTCCACAGCCAGCAATTTAAGCAGTTTGTCTTTAAAACTATTCATTTGGGGGGACTCCACCAGGGGTGACTGACCCACTTCGAATATGAATTAGCCTCCATTCCTGTGAGGCACCCTCCGGGTAGATCACTGGAGGTACCTCCTCAGGGTCGATGGCCACACTGCACAGGAGTAGCACCTGCAATGTCTGGTCGAGCAGGTCAGCCATATGCCCTTTTACTTCCACTTTGCCTAAACATTTTACTCGCTTTGCTGTGGAAATGATGTCAGCAGTTGGAGTTCCCAAAGGCACATCTAACAGTAACACAATCTTCTGGGAGTCTAGCTCTTCGGCTTCACCCCACCCCATCAGTCTGTGTACCATTGTCTTAATAGGTCCCAACTTAATTTTTGCCAACATATCCCCTTCCAATTTTTCCATTTCTTATGTACTTCCCCACTTGGCCACTAGGGGTTGCTGATCCCAGTGGTGCCTCCAATTTGTAACCCCCAGGGGGCGCTATCCTTAGGGTTACTACCCCTGCCTGCCTCCTCTGAGACAGGATGAGGGGCCCAGATCCGTTGACGGGTGCCTCCGCCCAGAGGTCGGGGTTAGTACTGTCGAGATTGCCTCAGTCACAGCCCTCTGGGTTACTGCAACCCCCCTTTCATCCCACTAGTAGCTCACACGGTGTACCCACAATACTTTTCCCCAGTTCACTTACCCCCAGGCTAGTATCTCTCAGCTCACTCCGGGAACCCCCTGTAAAGTAAGGTACAGTTTTATCAAAGTCACTATGCAGCAGTTCACCAGCAATGCACACAGTAGCCAGGGTGTAGTTGCAGAACAAACAATCTGATTTATTCAAGGGGAAGTAACCTGGACGGGGGGGGGATCAAGTTGATTGGCTTATCACTATACCTATCTACCTAGGGCTCTGTGCACAGGCCTAAACCTAATATTTACTGTCCCTGGTACCCAAGCCCTAATGGCTAGTTCACTGTGGCAGCTGGTTGGGGCCCTGACACAGATAGCCTTTTGCAATACTGAACGAGTCAGAATGAGAAGCAAACTCAAGTAGACAGTCAGCAGTATGTTGAAGCAACTGAGGCCACCTATTGCAAACTTAGCAGGAGCTACCCTGGTTCAGTACTCACGACTCAGCAAGCAACGATTTCTTCACCTCTGGCAGGGTTGAGCCTGAAGTTTCACTAGCCTCCTCACACATTTATATGGCAATAACAGAGGGGTACCATACCAGGCAGCTGTTTCTAGACCCTACCACGAACTTGCAGTAGACTCTGGCGATAAGCGGCAACTCAACCTCACGGGTGGACAGAGCGATTCAGCAGATTCTCCAGTCCTTTCAGGTTGAGCCTGGTAGGTAGCTTGGCTGGCACCAGCCTCCTCTGACCACTGCGGCGGAGTTTAGTCCGAATCACTCCAGCGGCAAAAGCGGCTGCCTCAGGCCTTGCCGCGCTTCCCGCGTGAACACTCCACCAGCGCAGAAGCACACAGCTCCTTTCTTCTCCTCAGCCACTACGCATCTGCCCCCAACAGCCAGGGGCTCTCCCTTCAGTTCGGGCGCTACCCACTCCTATTGGCCAGCGGCACCTGCCAGTCAATTTCTCCTGTTCTTGGTGGTGCAAAAACCCGCCATAGCCCATAATACCTTTCTCAAATTACAAACAGCCCCTTGATTGGTAAGACAGCTCCCTTATAGTTCCAACATACTGACTGGTCCAAATTGCCAGTCCGGGACCAAAATGGAGGGGAGAATCAGAACAGTCTTTGCTGCAACGGAAAAGCAGGTTAGAACAACTACATTATCATTTATTACCCTAAATTACTCCCAGCAAACAGTTACATCTTTGGGAGGAGCTCCCTCTGCACAATTTAGCGATGGCAGAAACGGAGCAATTATCTAACAGCCTGGGTGGGACTCGAGCATGGTAACATTCAAACTCCTTCCCAGATTAATCATGACTGCAAGTTAGGCAGCCCTTAAAAAGGTGGGCATGGAGGATTTGATAGCGCTCCTGGCGATCACATTTTAAACTGCTAAACTGCAGAACACCAGCCTGCCAGGGAGCATTTAAACCAGCTCCGGAGAGGCTTTTAGGAACCCCCATTTGCAAGGGGGTTACACTATACTGATTGAATTCAGGCTATTTGGCATGCACCTTTAGTCCCAAATAATCTGTTCCACAACACTGGGTACCCAGGACAGTATGCTGGCTAGCCAGAGGCATTGCAGCTGTTGTTGGGGCCTTTGATGGAAAGAAAAAGGCAGTTAGCATGCACAACAAAGCTTTGATAATTTGTAATCCTGGCCGGTTGGCCCATTCTCTTGTAACCCAGAAAATTACTGTAACAATCAGATGGTACCACAGATAATTAAAGGACGAGATGCAGGGAGCTACCCTGGATTTACTCACACTACCAGTGGGCTGTGATGGATCAGGCAATGCGGAGACCTCATGGAGTTCACCAATGTGCATGGGGAAGCAGGGCCTACCTGACACATCTCCACTTCACGGCCTTTCCCTCCAGGTGGCTGCAACCTGTGAGTTGTCTCTGCATAGGAGCTGGATCTACAAAGCCAGTCTCTCACCGAAGAACAGTCTCTGGTGCAGGAATAAATGGCTTGGACCGAGACTGGCAAGTGCCCAAGGCTGAATAGGCAGTTTTGGAGAAGTTCAGTTGGTTTGCTGGTACAGGCCTCCAGCTGGCAACACAGTTCAGCCACTGACAAAACAGGCCACAGGCCACGATAAACATTCAGCACATTTAACAAGAACAGCATCAACTTCTCTAAATCTCAATTTAGTATTCAGGCCAGTTGCTATTGCTGTAGATTCCCTGAGCAAACCTCTCCATCATTAAATCAGTCTCTCACAACCTCTGGGTCAATCACTTCACAGGAGCTTCTTCTCGGTCCAAATCTCAGGCTGTACCTTCTAACATCTTGGAGCTTTCTGCCGCAGTTCAAAGTCACAATTTGGATTATTTCAATTTCAGCAATCTGGCAGTCCAAAGCAGGAAAACAGTAGCAGAGAGGCAAGTCAGGCCCTTCCCTGCCTAGTCTCCAGGGCTCCTTCCTGGAGCAGCTTCTCAATGGCTCTAACTGCTCACTCTTCAAGCTCTAACCCCAACTGAACTACTGTCTCTAACAGTTATGGGGATTGCCTGTGGTTTCCAGAGTGTTGGTTGGCTGGTAGAGCTGTCAGTCACAGTTTGGATGCCCCCTTCAGTTCAGTTTAGGCACCAACCTTAAAACTACAGATTTTCTTTCCTACGAGACACTTGAGCTAAGGACCCTTAAAGGCCCCCTGTGTACCACTGGTCCAAATGCTGGAAGTCCCGGACCTAACATGGTGGCTCCCATGCAGATAAACAAAGCTGCAAGAAGGCAAGTTAGAACAAACTCTCTATTTCAAATATAACAGCAGATCAGCGGTAAATAATTACAGTACTAGTTCAGGCTCCCTCTGCTCTTTTATCGACAGCAGAGTGGATTAAACCAGTGTCTGGCCGGTTGTGAGCTTTGATGCATTCGGACCCAGCCCAGACCATTTACTATACACATACTGGCTAAAGTCTTAAAGTGACAGGCGCGGAGGCATAGCTTGGCACGCTCACATAAAAGAACAGGATCAAACAAATAACCATGGATTTACTACCTCTGTAGGCTGTCTGCCTGCCAGTGGACATTGATGGAGCCCTGGGAGACACCTAAGCTATGCCCCCAAATTGGGGGGGTGGGGCTACACTAGGGAAAAAGTCAGCAGGGCACCGACCACAGCACAGCTGAAAAGTGAAGCTATGGATTGCACTGGAATAGCAGTATATACCAGTGGCTTGACCCAGCCCCATTTCAAGTTTTCAAGTATTTTTTGTAGGGTAGCTGAATCCATGCCCCATAAGCGTTTTCCCTATTCTCAGTAAATGTGGGATTTTTGCATCACAATAATGCAACAAGTTAACTAAGCCACACCTTATTCTCAATCCCTTTTCAGGTTAATGCATTTGCAGCCATAGCTTTTTTGTGTGTGTGTGTGTTTTTGCAATCAGTGGCCTCAGAGAATTCCTGGCTAGGAACCCTGTACTCCTTACTGGATGATGGCTTAGCAGCCTTTTCTATTTCTTTGGTTCTCAGAGATGACTGCTCTGAGTGTTTTGTAGCTTTTTAAAGTCTTCTTGTGTGCCAGAGACTGCTGTAGAGAAGAAGAAGAGCCATCTGAAGCATATCTTCTACTTTAAGTGGTACTTTTTTATTTATTTATTTATTAGAAAAGTTGGATTTATAAACTGCTCAGTCATGGACTCATTTACAAAGTGCTGCACTGTCATGGGGTTGACAGAGTTACATAGCTGGTTACAACAGTGAGAACAGTACAGGTGCAGAAACATTAAACATAGAGTACACATAGGTTACATAATAGTGTTACTTATAATAGGTTACATGCATATACAAGGCACCCAAGGGTTACATTGGGGGTACAGCCCTGGACATACCTACATAATACCTGGAGAGGGTGTAGGTAGGGATGGGGAGTGGGGCGGGAAGGAGGGGGAGAGGATAGGCTGTCCAGAGGACGTTGTCAAGTCAGGGAGGCCTGACAGGAGGATCCCACAGTGGGATTAATTAGGTGCATCTACAGCAACGAGCATCGAAGATATTCAATATTTGCATACATATGAACACGGTGCAGCTTTTTTAAGTCTCATTAGGTGCCAGAGAATGCTGCAGAGAAAAATAACCATCAGAAGCATGCTTTCTACCTTCATTTGTACTTAACTCTTTATTTTTATACATAGGCTGAGTTGTAGGAATACACTCTCATGAGGGAAGCTGGTGCAAACAAAGACTAGTGTTAGACTGCTCTTTGTTGATTGTTTTAGGGAAGAAAAACTTTAAAATTGTAATCTGGGGGTAGGCCCAGTGGAACTGAGGGTTGAGGTGCTGGACGCCACACCTCTTGCCATGCCGGTGACCTGAGTTCAGGAACAAGCTCAGCTGCAGGGGATCAGCTGGGGGGGAGGGCGAGGAGCTGGACCGAGCAGCCGCTAGGCAGCTCTCCTCTCCCGGGGAGGAGCTGGAGTCTCCCGGGTTCTTGACTGCCACCCATTGGAGGCTAGATGGCACGCCAAGCTCAGAGGGAGACTCGTCGTTAGGCTGGGTGGGGGGAAGGGGCTGTCACTGGAGCCATGGGGTGCATGCTCACATCCACAGGCATGCATGACCACGTTCTGAGGTCCCAGGAACTAGGAAGGAGAAAAACTAGAAAAAGCATATGTCTCCCCATTGCCGAGCAGGTGGGAGGTGACAACGGGGAGCTAAAAGATACAACCAACGCTTATAAGATCTACACTTAAAAATCCTTTAGGCCCGTTTCTTTGTAGGAATTTTTGTCATGCCACTTTGTAAAATGAAAAACAATTTTTATTGGTTGTGTTTATGAAAAAAGTACAATGGTTTTAAAAAATAAAGTCAGATTTAAACAAAAGCGATTTTCTTTGTGTAATTTATAACTGTGAACCCAAATTGGGAACTGATGGGAAGAGGAATGGAACCGTTAAATAAAATGATAAAATATAAATAATTGAGGTAAACTAGTGGACAGTATCAAATTAACTCATAAACGTTGCAAAATAACAAAATTATAGTCAAAAGTAAGAACACTTTATAAAAAAACACTTAGTCACAGGGACTAGAACAAGACTCCAGAGGGACTAATCTTTTCAGTGGAGAAATTAATCTGCAATTAGAATGTCAGGGGGCAGGTGGCCACAATACAGAGTTTAAACTTAAACATTCTAAGGTTCTATCTCTGGGGAATACTTCAGGGCTGAGATGATGTCAGTTGTATGACAACACAAATTCACTCTTGCTGCTAGAAATAACTAGACCAAAATCTGGCTGACTGATAGAATACGGAGAGTGGTCTTAAATTTTAAATTCTCTGAGAACAGGACAGTGATCAATGGGGTGCTGCAAGGGTCACACTTGGGCCCACTCCTGTTTAATATGTACTGTAAATCTGGGACATACGAGAGGGTATTGAGGGTACTGTAAGGTGAGTCTGTTCATCGATGATACCAAGCTCTGTGGGATGGTATTTAGTAAAGAAGGGGTTAACATTATGAGACAGGATATGAGGGGACTGGAGAAGTGGTCCACTATTTAGCAGTTGAAATTCAATACCAACTACTGCAAGGTAATGCACATAGGAGGGAAAAATCCTGGAAGAGTGTACTATACGGATGGGATGCCAGCAGAGAGCACAAAGGAAGAGAGACCTGGGGGCGGAGACCAGCAGCAATACTCTAAAGTTAGCTGACAGAATGTTGGATGGCTAACAGAATTGTGGGGTGCATACAGACAGGGACTACGAGCAGGAGAAGGGAGATAATATTGCCCGTATATAGACCACTGGTGAGACAGCATCTGGAGTACTGTGTCCAGTTTTGGTGACTGAACCTAAGGAAGCATAGGGATAGTATACAAACAGTACAAAGAAAATATGGTCAGCAGGGCAAGATGCACAGTGAGAGGCTGAAAAGTCTCAACATATAGTGTATGGTGGAACGTCGTTCTACGTTGATTTCCATCTCTGTTAAAATGCTGTTCTACCACAGTTGAAAGGTCTTGGAATGCTATTCAATCCTTCTGAGGTAGAACAACATTTCAATAGGGTTGGAAAGCACATGAGCTACACACACCACAAAGCAGTGGAGTGAACAGCCGGTCAACAGAAATCCCGGATCAACAAGATGAAAAGACGTAGTGATGAAACAATCTGAAACTCGCATCTGCAGGATCAGCCAGATACGTTCTAAAAAATGCAGGATCAACCAGATAAGTTCATTTATGCAGTATTTAAAAATAACTTACTAAATCAAATTTGTTTCCTCCAGTCCACGGTGTCTCGCTAAGCAAGCATAGACCTGCCATATTTTTTTCTTGAAAATCCCTCCCACACCAGAATGACAACCTATGGGAGTGTGCGCTGCAAGCATGGGGACATATATTCCCTAGCAACCACACAACTCACCGTAGCAGCCTGTCTCCTGTAATAAGAAACGGCAGAGAACAGTTTCCTTTTGAATTTAAAAAATAAAAACATTGCTTCAAATTTTATTAAAGTGATTTCTTGAAGTGCAATACACTATAAAAAATATTGGATGGGCAACCCTATGCCCAACCAGTGTGTTTGCCACCTCAGGGTTCTGATTCCCATGAACCTCCTAAGCTTCGCTCTTGAGGTCACAGGGAATCAGAACCCATCTGTGGCAGAACACACTGGTTCTGCATGGTTGCCAATCAAGTATTCTCTATGTATTCACTGACAGACAGAAGGGGGTGGGGAGGCATGACAGAGCTTTCTAGTTCATAAAAGGGTTCAACACAGTGGACACAACAAGTGTGTTCAGTGCATCCACAGAGGATGTGCTTTCAAGCTGGAGGGGAGAAGTGCTACTTCATGAAAAGAGGGGGGTGTATGGGTGGAACAAACTTCCTGACAAGGTTGTGGAGGCAAAGACAATAGCACTGTTCAAGAGGAAGTGAGACCCATATAAAGGGGCTATCAGATGTAAAGATGAGGGAGGGTGAGAGGATACTGGGAGGAGAGGATGGGGACAAAAGCATCTCTGAGTAGGGAATTTATTTATTTTTGTTAACCAGGTTGGCACATTGAGCCAAAGGCCTCTTTTCAGGTATGGTCCAGAGCTGCACAGGCAGCTAAAAAGATGAAACACAACAAGAAAAATAACACTTGTAATATGCAGGTAAAATACATAAATAAGAACACACTTTATGATGTGAAGCATTATGAACAAGTACAGAGTTAGTAAGTAAAAATGCTTTAATTTCAAAAAATAGCATGAGTATTAACACTGTGAATAGTAACAGGAAGAGCGTTCCAACATTTATTAGCATAAAATGACAATACACGTTGACCCATTTTCATTTTATGCTGCTAAATGTCTTGGGAAAGACTGAATAGACTGTTTAGGACTTTTCTGACACTTTTTCTGGGTTTCTAAGTTTCTAGAATGATTTTATATAATTGTATGCTGATGTCTTGTTGTCTGAACCTACACAGAAATGTAACAACATGTGTAACATCTTTGCTACCCAGGCAAGGTGCACTGTGAAGCCTCCTGAGAATGGACCTTAGAACTCGAGACCTACATTCCATCTAAGACTTATAGTGCATTTTCGTCATGCACTTCTTATCTCAAAATTTAATTTGATCACAAAAGTTAGCAATGGGAAAAATGTTTTGTAAAATATTGCTTAAAAGGTTCTTCTGACCCTGAGGTATCAAGGGACGAATATGGTATTTTTATTTTAGTTTAAGGGTTACTGTCAACAGCTTAGCTATAACAGTTGAAGCTTAGGCCACACCTAGGAACAAGCCTCTGCTCAGTTGGCGTTCCCCAGTCACCACATTAACAAAGCAAACAAACAAAAAAAAACCCTGTCAAATGCTGTATAATTACATGTTTTCTTTCCTTATGACAAGGGTGCCTGATATTACAAGATTCCACCAGAGGGTGCTGTTAGTTATCAACTAAGCATTCTGTTGAATGGAAAAGATATTTAGTGACATCCTGTAGTGTTAGCTTGCCCGCTCTGTTTTGCTGCTATATGATGCAAGCAGTTTTTCCAGAAGAACAACTTGTGAGTATACCCTGATTCCCCCATCTCAGTCATTTCCCTACCAGTAGCAGAAAATAGTACATGCATAAGAGATTTCAATTTATCTGCAGTAAGTACTAATCTCCCATTAACTGTCATTTCCACAGTAGACCCATATATGGTGTATCCCTGTACTATTTCTGAGTGCAGAATTTACCTTGCTTTTGTCTTTTAGGGAGGCAGTACAGTTCTGTGGTTTAAGGCACTGAACTGCAAACCTGGAGACCTGGGTTTGAATCCCACAACCACCACTTACATACTGTGTGATCCTGAGCAAGTCACTTAACTTTCCTTTGTGCTCCCAGGTCGCACCTGGAAACAAGCTTCAGCTTAGTGTGCCTTTCCTGGTTAAACAAGTTCCCCTAGCCCTTTCCTTTAGTAGTAAAAGTTTGACTTGGTGATACCAGCAAGCTTTAGGCAAAAATGATCCTATATATGTTGTGATTTGACTACCAGCACTGTAGTAGCATTCTTAAGGTTACTTAGCAAAAATAACCCACCGCATTACTGCGAAAACCTAATTTGTTGCCACAAGAGTTTTATCTGTAGACCAGAAAAACCTTATTTAATTTGGCTGTTGGAAATCTGATTGTTGGGCTAACCCAATGGTGGCCAGTACACCTTGTATTGGGATCCATTTTTGTTTATCTCAAGAAGCTCGAAGATACACCAACAATAAAGTGAACGAAAAGTACAATAAAGCAAAGTTTTTTTATTAATTATTTTATTATTATCTGGGTCGGGTTTTTTCCCATAGGAAAAGCTGGTTGTAATTTGTTGTTATAACTTGTTGGTCATAATGGCAAACACGCAACGTTTTTCCCTATGAGAAAAGTACAACCCACACAGCAGCTCGCGCTACACTGCATCTCAAAACAGCTTCACGGAAACAAAATCACATACCCATTCTCATCGCACACCACTTCACTAAGGAGCATAATTTGCCATAAATCGCAGGCAAACCTAAAAAAAAAACAATGACAAGCTGTTTTAGCACTCTCCTCCCCCTCCCTCTGCAGGTCACATGAGCAGCATCACCACAGAAACAGAGGAATCCATAGGAATGAAGACTTTTTAAAAAATCATTCACGTTTAACAGTTTAGCAGTTTATACCACGTTACTTCTTTCTAGTTGCAGTTTGCTTGTTGAACTATTTAAAAATTGCCTCCTGTCATGAATGTTTTGATAATAAAATTACTTGCTTCTTGAGATAAAAACAGCCTAATGGTCTAATTCCTTTACCAATCAACTAACACACATATTTTATATAATTGCTGAAGTGAAAATATGCGACCCCAGCAATTATATAAAATAAAACATGGGGTGCTGTGGAAACTCGAATTTTACACACACCCTCAGCGTTGGATGCTTATATGAACCCCTTGAGCTTTGCTCTCGGGGTTTATGTAGCATCCAACACCTCAGGTGTGTGTAAAATTCTCATTACACACACCACATCATGTATTATTCTATATAATTAATGGCTTTTGTTTTTTTTTCCATAGGGAAACCCGTGGCGTAATTTTCCATTATAAAGGAATGTTTATAACGGCAAATATGCACAAGGATTTCCCTTCTGCTGTGCATGCGCCAGCGCCAGCCGCCGCTATTCCGCATCGACAGAAGCCAACCTAATGCCCAGAGACCAGACCGCCACTCTGACTTGGCAGTAAGTACAATTTAAAACCAAGAAATAAATGGCTGGACTAAAACTACTTAAACTGCATCCTACTAAAAAATAACCAAACAAGCAAAAAAAAACAAGCCTTTCTTCCAGAAGCCGCATCCGACAGCTGACCCTGCTGAAACCAGGTCGGACCTCAGCTACACCGGAGACGTCTTCTTTTATTTTATATAATTGCTGTGCCAAAAAATTGAAACCCAGCAATTATATAAAATAAAATATGGGGTGGTGCAAAACCTCGAATTTCACACACCCTCAGTGTTGGATGCCTAGATAAACCCCTCGAGCTTCGCTCTTGGGGTTTAGGTGACATCCAGCACCTCAAGTGTGTGTGTAAAATTGTTGTTACACACTCTACCCCATACTTTATTTTATATATTATTATCTGGCTTTTAGTACAAAAATTTTAAATGCTGCTTTTGTCGCTACGTTAACCTCGGACCTGGTATGTTCTCTGTGCCAGGTTCTTTGTTTTTTTGTAAGGCTTTTTTCCCTTCGCAACTGTCTTGCCATTATTCAGTTCTATCAGCCCTGGGTGACCAACTGGTGCCATCTACCGCTACCCCCTTCAGTTCTCCAATACTGGTGGGGTTTCATGTTTTCTCTGGTTTTCCTACCCCTTTCCAGCCTCAACATACATGATGGTACCATACAGTCTTCTGGTGGCCTCAGATGTCACAACACAGGGGTCACTGCTGTGTTATGAAGTGCTTGGAAGCACATCACTCGGCCCCAGTCACCCACTTGCACAGCCCAAGTCTGCTACTGAACCTGTGATGGTGGTACAACAGAGTAACACACTGCCACTGGGCCAACAGGCAGCTGTGTGCCTTATTCTTTTTGCACTATCTTCTCCAGTGGTAACACGTTTTAGTCTAATTAAACCAACCACCAATTTAATATAGATATGTTTTTGAATCTACAATTTATACCCCCACTGTGCCCCTGATAATCTAGTCCCTCAGGAGCTCCAGTGGAATACCCGACCCCCACACTTCAACTACCAGCAGTCACTTCTCCTCCATTTAGCTCTGGAATACTCCCCAGGTGAGGTCTAGGTAGGGGGATGTACTCCTGATAGCTGTTACTCATCAGGTTGTGGTATAGCGAAGGTTTGGGCCCGGGTATACTGGGGTTTCTTGTCCTCAAGCTTCAGGGCAATTTTCACTGTTTTTCAAAGTCACTCCCATGAGGTGCCGGCAGTTGAGTTGCCAAGTGTAAGCACACACACATGAAGCATGCAGCTGCGCAACATTGGCCAGCGTCTCCCTGCCTCAAGGCATACTGGCCTGCAGTGCCACCCATGGTCACCCAAATAGAGCTGCTATGGTGATGTCGCTCAGCCGCCTTCTCATTCCTTCTCCCCTGGCCAATCCCTGACAACCCAGGCTTGTTCCTGAACCAGGGTAACTGACATCACAAGTGGTAGCCCTACTACCATGCCGACGGTCCAGTTACCAATTTAATATATAATATATTCCTTAAGCAAGGGAAACAAAATACAGCAGCAGACAGATTGGATAAGAGAAATAATTGTATAACACTTATTTTATGACTCTGTATAAAGACAGAACACTGACAAACACTTAAAAGTCAGCAATTAAAGAGCAATCAGTCCAGTAGTGAGCACTGTAAAGGAATACATTCAAAATAGCTACTGTGGCAGGCTTCAGCAGCCTTTCATCAGCTCATCCCAGGTCTCTCTCAGTAGTGAGTTCATAAAAAGACTTCAGGGGCCAGATATTCAAAACAACGCAAGAGCAGGGCACAAAGGTTTGCACTGCGCTTGCACCTGCGCCCAACCTGGGCATTGCTATATTCAGTCAAATAGCACACTGGCACTACCTGATTGAATATCGGGCCATGTTGGTGCAGTGCAAAGTCACTTTGCGCTGCCCCAACAGGGACCTGGGCTGCATCCAGCCCTTAGTGAATTATGTCCCCAGACTGGATAGAGCTGAGAACCTCTATGATAATGTAATACTTGCTGTCTAGTGGCACCCCCACCCTCTGGTCCTCATCCTGATGCCTGTAACGTATTCCCTGGTGTCTAGTAGCATCCCCCACCCACTGATCCCTGACCCATACACATTCCCATGCATCTAGTGCCTAGTGGCACCCCCCCATCCACCGATTCCCAGACCCATACATACTCCAGGATCCCTGGTTCTGGTGGCACCCCCCAACCTCCAAGTCTGTAACCTGTTCATGTGGCAGGTTCTCTGGTGTCTGGTGGCACCCATACCCTCCATTTCCCTGACCTGTTCCTATATCATCTTTCCTGGTGTCTAGTGGCACCCCCCACCCTCTGATCACCCATCCCGGTGAGGGGCACAGAGTCCCTGGTGTCTAGTGCCCCCCTGAATGCCTGTGTCCTAAATGCTTCTGTAACCCCTGGTGGCTAATGGACTCCCCCACCCACCAATCACCCACCCTGGTGAATTCCTTGAGTATCTGGTATCTAGTGGCACCTCCCCACCCACCAATCTCCTGACCCATATACATTCCCATGTCCCTGGTGTCCAGTGGCACCCACCACCCTCCAAGTCTCCAACCTGTACATACTCCAGGTTCCCTGGTGTCCAGTGGCACCCCCACCCTACGAACACCCACCTTGGTATAGTGCATGTATGCCTTGGTGTCCAGTGGCACCCCCACCCCAACACCCATCCTGTTGCTCGAACTATAGTTCCAGGTGTCCAGTGGCCCCCCTCGCTCACCTGTCCCGATGATGGAAAGATGTCCCTGGTGTCAAGTAGCGCCCCACACCCTTTGATCACCCATCCCAGTGGTGGGAACAGAGTCCTTGGTGTATAGTGGCCCCCTCAAATGCCAGTCCCCTAAATGCTTCTGTAAGCTCTGGTGGCTAGTGGACCCCTTACTCATCACCCATCCCAGTGAATGTAATACTTCCTTGGTGGCTAGTGAGACCAGCCACTTGCCGAGCACCCATCCCACTGCTACTGCAGAGTTGCTGGTGGCTAGCGGTAACTGTTTACTGTATGCATGCTCACTGTCATCCCATGTAATGGGTGGCTACAGAGGTGAGAGGAGGGCTGTGCTGGTCATCATATTGGGCTCACCCCATGGCCAGCCATCACAGGTATAGGGGGATGGCCAAGGGTGTACTGGGTGCAGGTGGAGTGGCTGGGGGCCATGGACCTACCACTGTTCGGTGGTCCTTGTAAAAACTGGTGGATGGAGGGTACCACTTGATGCCAGGGATTGGTCTAGGTACATGGGCCGGGAGCTCATTTGGGGATACCACTGGACACTGGGGAGGTAGAAAACTCTCCGGGCCGGAATACTGTAAAAGGGGGTGTTCTGCTAACCACCAGGGACTCACTGGATTCACCAGGATGGGTGATCGGTGGGTGGGGGTGCCACTAGACACCAAGGCAGACAGTCATAGTGCCAGGATGGGGGATCAGAGGGTGGGGTGCCAGTTGACACCAAGGCATCCTGTGTTTCGCCAGGTCGGAGGTTCAGAGGGTGGGGGGGCAGGTGGCTCCAGTACAGCCATCCTACCACCATGGCTTTGCACACAGTTAAGACTAGGTTTGCAAAAAAAGTGCCTAGTGCCCCTTTGGGTGCCATTTAGTGCCAGTGCAAACCTCTGAAATTTGCACTGAGCCCGTATGCAAGGGGGATCCCCCTCATTTGCATGGGTGTAGCATTATGGTAGTGTTTGGGCGCTAAACGGTTTTGCCCATGCTGTGGGGTCTCTGACTACAGACCCCACCAACAAACTGGGCACAAAACCCAGTTAGTGTGGGCAAATCGCCCTTAGCACCAGTGCTACATTTTGAATATCTAGCCCCAAATGTTGAAATGAAGCCTTTTAAAATATCTAACATATATGGTATCTCCTTCAGTGTAATTTGGCCATCATCCATTTCCATATCTCCCTCACATTCCACAGTTACTAGTTTGTAACAGTATACCTCCTGTATTTCTGTATGGGGGTTAGGGGTGGCATCATCGTTCATATCTTACTTCCTCTCCTCCACATTTTACCATATTAGTACTACCCACTCAAGAATCTGTTCTCAAACTGGCCTGATAATGCAGCATTAGGGCTACCACTAGCTATGCCGACAACCTTGGTTAGGGAACAGACTTATTTCGCTCAGGGGCAGGCTGGAGGAGGGAAGATCAATGGACCAGGGACAGCTCTTCTCCCTTAGGGAGGGGGGACACAGTGTGCCTCTGTTTGTCTACCATTTGACATAGGCAGGGAGACAGCACAGCAGTGTCACAGCAAGGGGAAGGGCAGTCACCAGTGTAGATGCCTACCACTGCATGTCTGCCTGCATGTCATTGTACATGGGCACCCTTGGGGAGAAAAAACAGGGTCTGGAAGAAAATGCCTTGGCTCTGCCATTGCTCCAGCACCCCCACATGCCCACGCATGACTGACATGTTGGCAGGCACACACCACTGCTGTGGTCCTGCGTATGTGGTGGATGTCCATAAGAGGGTCAGTGACAGGGCTGGGGGGTACCATCGGGTGTGTCAGGGACCGAGAAAAAGATCAGTTGAAAAAATGTTCTACAATGAAGAGCTTAGTCCAGGCACATATCTACCAGCTGCCTATAATTGTCAGTCAGTTTAATTTTCTGCAAATGCAGAAACTGATTATGGGTAAACAGGGAGGAGAGAAGGCACTGTGGGTCACCTTAGAGACTGGAAATGGCACCATAATCTGCACAGGGGGTTGTATTCAGACCCCCATGTCAAGGGGAGGGAATGGACAAGGATATGATAGAAGGCATTCTTAGGATGGCAGAGAAAGAGGAGATACTGTTGATGGGAGACCTGAATATGCCAGATGTTAACTGGAGCACATTTTCTGCAGCCACATCCAAGAGCAGGGCCATTCTCGAGGCCCTACAAGTGGCATGCCTCAGACAGCTAGTTTTGGAACCCACTCATAAGGGAGCAATCATAGACCTTGTACTCTCAAATGGGAACAGTGAGAGGATCTCAGATCTAGAAGTGGGTAGCCATCTGGGAACAAGTGACTACCAAACAGTGTGGTTCACGATAAACTCAGCTACAGAGTCAAGCCATACAAAAGTGAGGGCACTGGACTTCAGGAGGGCTGACTTTGGCAAGATGGGAGAGTGCCTTAGAAAAGCACGGCAAACAGGCTAAAAGGAGGGTGGTGCAACAA
The DNA here is from genome assembly GCA_016271365.2 of Neoceratodus forsteri. Taxonomy (NCBI): domain Eukaryota; kingdom Metazoa; phylum Chordata; order Ceratodontiformes; family Ceratodontidae; genus Neoceratodus; species Neoceratodus forsteri. The sequence goes on from CM028130.1 coordinate 432,648,056, forward strand.
TGGGAAACATCAAACTGCCATCACAAAGGCAACGAGCCTTTTGCTGCCATTAAATAAACAAATCAAAATGAAAGAAGAAGCCACTATGGTTCTCCAAAAGAGGTATGGGAAGGTTGGGAGAAAAAGATAGCATTCAGGAAGTATAAGGAAACACAGAAGGAGCAGGACAGAGAGCTGTACCAGTTAAGGCAGAAGGAAGTAGGAGGGAAGTCAGAATAGCAAAGGCCCAAACTGAGGAAAAGATAGCCAACTCGGTTAAGAAGGGGGATAAAACTTTATAGGTACATCAGGGAGCGTAGAAAGACAAAGGGAGGGATAGTGAGGCTGAATAGAATGGATGGTGGGTGGGCAGAGAGGGACAGTGAAAAAGCAGGGATACTAAACGAATATTTCTGCTCAGTATTCACAAAAGAGGAGGAGGGGGAAGTGCCTAATCCAATTAACAGAAGCACTCTGGATAGGGGGGTCGATCCCAGTCCTTTCACAGAAGAAAGGGTTCTGAAAGAACTCCTAAAACTGAAGGTGGACAAAGCAATAGGGTCTGACAGAATTCACCCCAGAATTCTAAAAGAATTATTGGGCAAACTAGTGAAACCACTGACTACCCTTTTTACCAAATCATGGGAGGATGGTGTAGTACCTGAGGACTAGAGGAAGGCAGATGTGATTCCCCTTCACAAAAGTGGGACCAAGACAAAGGCAGGAAGCTACAGACCTGTCAGTTTGACCTCCATGGTAGGGAAAGTGATGGAATCACTTCTGAAGGAAAGAATTGTTGAGTACCTAGAGGCCAGTGGTGCAAAGGACCCAAGGCAGCATGGGTTCACAGCGGGAAGGTCATGTCAGACGAATCTAATTGATTTCTTTGACTGGGTGACCAAAGTAGTAGACCAGGAAGGGGCTGTGAACATGGCCTACCTAGACTTTAGCAAAGCATTTGACACAGTCCCACACAAAAGATTAATAATCAAATTTACCAGCCTGAGAGTGGGTCCCAGGGTGGTTGCCTGCGTAAGACATTGGCTGGACAACAGGACATACTGTAGAAAGTAATTGTAAATGGAGTCCACCCCGAAGAAAAAGGGGTTACTAGTGGGGTACTGCAGGGTTCAGTACTGGGTCCAGTCCTTTTTAATGTCATTATAAGTGACATTGCAGAGGGACTGGAAGGAAAAGTATGCCTCTTTGCAGATGACACAAAGATCTGCAACAGGGTTGATACACAAGGGGGCATGGAAAGGATGAGAAGGGACTTGGCAAGGTTGTAGGAATGGTCAGAAGTATGGCAGCTTGGATTCAATGCAAAGAAGTGCAAAATATTGCACCTGGGAAACAAAAACCCAGGGGAAGATTACACAATGGGAGGGGGGAGGTAGTAACAACAACAAAAATGGAAAGGCACCTGGGGTAATCATATAAGATGACCTTAAGATTAGCAAGCAATGTGAGAAGGCAGTAGGAGGGTTGGGGATACTGGGATGTATAGGGAGAGGCATCACCAGCAGAAAACAGGAAGTTGTTATCCCTCTGTACAGACAGTTGGTGAGACCCCATCAGGAGTCCTGCGTCCAGTACTGGAGACCCCATCTCTGCAAGGACAGAGGCAGTCCAGAGGAGGGCAACTAAAGTGGTGCAGGGTCTGCAAGAGAAGCCATACAAGGAGAGATTAAAAGAGCTTAATATGTATACCCTTGAGGAAAGGAGGGAGAGGGGGGACATAATAGCAACTTTTAAGTATCTCAGTGGAATCAACAACGTCCAAGAGGGTAGCATATTTCAGAAAAAGAGATGTGCAAGAACAAGGGGACACAATCTGAAGATGGGGGAGCAGTTCAGGGGCAATGTGAGGAAGTATTTTTTCACAGAGAGGGTGGTGAACGCATGGAACAGCCTGCCTGAGGAGGTTGTAGGGTCTAAAACTGTGGGAGAATTCAAGAATGCATGGGACAGACATAAGGCAATTTTTGTGGGGGGGGGGTAGGAAGAAATAGGCTGTTGGTTAACTAGGATCTGCAGTTTATCCTGTAGGTAGGGAAATGGGCAGACTAGGTGGGCCAAGCAGTCCTTATCTGCTGACAAAGTCTATGTTTTTATGTTTCTATGATTCTTTCTTGCTCAGAAAAAGTGTCAGTTTTCCTGTGGTGGGGGAAATATTGGCATTAAATGAGAATCTTTCCAGCATATAGGATGAGGGCAATTAGTGCAATCTCAAAAAGATAGTGGATGAGGACCTTCTTGCTTTTCTGTGACATGAGTGAGTACATCGATTTTTAGGGTAATAAAAATACAGTACCTAGTTTATATTTAGCTAATAAATGCTGGATGATTCTGTCAACTTTTTGGGTGTATAAGAGCTTGGAAGTCACTTTACATTTTTCCATCAGTTCAATATTGTGTCCATCCCTCTTTTTATTTATTTATTTATTCATAATTCGGAAAACACCTTTGAGCATGAGTGCTCTTTTGTAAAGGTTCCACGTCTGACAAGTACAAGGACGAGAAACATAACATACATTCACCACCTCGAGACGAGCCTGGTCAGGTACAAGCAACAGTAAATTATTAATCAGGAAAAGTCTTTTCCCTGTAAGTTGCTGTCACTGTTAACAGGATGTCCCTAAATAGGAGGTGTTACATAAGGAATAAAGCATGACGAAGAGGGATGATGCTGTAATGTACTGAGTGATGGGTTGGAATCCTGAGCCCAATGTGCGAGGGACTTTTAACCAACACAAGGCACATTAATATTGTATAATCCCTCCAGTGGAATTCCTTATCCCACATATAAAATGTTTAGTAATGGTAGTTTTATAACAGTGTATTGTAATTTTGTGCTATATCTTTAAATGGCTACCTTTAGGGCATTAGCATAATTAGATATGTGGCAGCGGTTAAGTTGTAGCTGGTAAGCTGCACTAGTTGGTTGCAGTTTCACTGCAAGGGAGTGGGTTATTTTGTTACTTTAAATAGACATTCCTGACTTTTAACCTCCTGTACTTCTCAGTGATCTGTGAGACTAAACTGAAAGCTTGGGCTGTGCTTCCTGTTCTTTCGGCATAATCTGAGTTAGACCTGGTAGCCTAGGCTATTGATTAGATGTCATGTGACCTCCTTCAGGTGCATTGCTGGGCAGTTGAGATTCAAACAGAGTGTCTGAGCTGTCCTTTGCTGGGTGTGTAAACATTTTATTATGAAATGGGTAGGGAAATCTCTGCATCCTGTTTGGCCAGGACCCATGCGTGGTGACAGTACTACCACTGGGTAAATATTTTTCTTTTAAATGTCTTGTTTTATATTTAAAATGTACCTAGCAAACCCATTTTATAAGTGCAGTAAGACACTCCGTGGCTTGGTAGTAGTGTGACAACAGCACATCCAGGGGCTGAAGTCACTTGGTCTATGGCCTCGTGCCTACTGCGCCCCAGTGTGTGCAGCTGTCACAATACTACCAATGCCATGTCATGTCTTATTGCTTACTTAGCTGTCAGAGCAATGTTTGTTGAAGTTTCACTGATGGTTTAGTGATGTATGTGTGCATGTCTCTGTTGTTTAGAATCATAGTTTTGAAATATTTTTATTATTTTATTAGGTGTTTCAAATGTTTTTCTTGTGTGAGCAGCACTAAGGCTTTTGGAATTTGATCTGTGAATAAGAAGTACTGTACATTTTTTCAAAGTAGTTGGATGGGTTTTCTTTACAGTTTGTGATTCTTGATTAGTTTTGCTGTTGGGGGGAAGTGTTTTTTTTTTTATTTGCTTGATTTGTTTTGATGTTGCTTTGTTGTTTGATTTGCATTGTAACTTTTTTGACCCTGCAGATATGTAATTAGCATACTGACCTTTTTGACCCTTACTACTTGTGCACTCTGAACCCCTGTCATATCTTCTGAGCAGGAGTGCATGCTGGATTAACGCAGTACCATGTGATGGGATCCTGACCAATGAGGAATCCGAACTGACCAGACACCAATTTTATAAATGTCATTGACTCTAGACTGCATAAATATTTCTTTAAACAATTAAAAATGCCCAGTCTGCCTTCTCCATGAATGCCTTACATGCATTCTGATGCCTTACATAATTGTTTGTCTTTGATTTCTTTCTCCTTTGTAATGTTCTGGTACATTGTCTTTCCATCTCCTTTTCAGTCTCCCCCACAGCCTTCTTCTGCATGGAACCCACTTCTGGATTTTATTGGCAAGTCACTGCCCATCCCTTCAACATACATGTCCTTCCCATCTCAGTATCCTCTCCTTGACAGTCATACCAAAGTTATTCTGACCTGACGTTGCCCATACTTCCTTGTTTGACACCTTCCAATCAGTGTATACAGGGCTCCTTTGTCACTTCCTGTCAAAAACAATCTAGTCTCCAGAACAGTGTCATGTTCCAACATAAATTTATTTAAATCCTTTAGTTAGAATACTACAGGAGAAAATGTTACCCCAGTATTTCACCAAACAGTTCTCTCAGTGTCAGAGATCTTGCACAAGGAATTTCTGAACTCTGGGAGAAAATGTGGTTCTGCTACATCAGTCAAACTTTATCACATCAGCAATTAGTGATTGCATGGAAACACACAAATACACTCATGTAGTCTCCATGTTTAACATGTTCCAAAGGTTAAAATCAAACTGAAATCATTATTTCCTGGAGGTGCTCAGGTCTGAGCTTTCCATTGCTTAACCTTGATATAAAATGCCCACCCAGGAATAATTGAGTTACAAGTACTTAACCTTGTGTAACCCCCCTGCAAATGGGGGTTCCCAAAAGACTTCCAGGAGCTTGCTTGAATGCTCCAAGCCTGAATGGTGTTTGGCATTTAAGCCATTTATCAGTGAGTGTTTTTAGAGCCTCTGGTACTGTCTCTTTAAGAGCTGTCTGCTTGCAGACATAATTAGTTGTATGGGGGACTGTGCTTCTCTGGTACCACTCAGCTGCTGCCAATTCACTTCATTTTTGCAGTCACTAGAGTGCAAAGGAACCTATCTGAAAGATGTAACTGTTTGCCAGAAATTATTTAGAGTAATAATGAAATTACAGTTTGTCTAACCTGCTTTCTTTGCAGTCAGAACTGTGTCTGCTAGTTCCCCATTCTAGTTTTGAACTGCTGAACTGGACCAATCAGTGTGGGGTAAGCTAGCTCTAAATGGTGCCTTGGACGAATCAGAACTTGACTCATAATCTGAGCCAGCCACAAGAGGATTGTATGGGCAGTGACTCTGGGAGATGTAGTTTAGACTTCAGTGCCTTTTGGACCAACAGCAGCAGTCTATTGTGAGTGACAGCCAATCCAGTCAAGAACTGGGAGGAACTCAAAGGAAATGCCGGTTTTGTCGGTTGGAGTTCAGTTGAGCTTTGGCAGTGAAGAAGGAAGGAGCCCTGTGCTTTTTCAGTGTGCAGTTTTAGTCAAAAACGTGTGTAAGGCCCAGAGTTCCGGTCTGCAGCTTGTTAGGACTGAACGTCCTGTGAAAAGAATCAAAGGATCTCTGAAGAGTAGAAACCAGGCTCACCCTGTAGAAGACTGGAAGAATTGCTGAAAATTGCACTCGGTCTGTCAGGAACTGAATCTGCTGTGTGTTCTCCCGGTATTGTGCAGTAATTGCGATCGGGATACAGATGCAGCCTGCCTGGTATAGTGCTTTCTTTATATAAATGTGTGAAGAGGTTTGTGTACCTCAAGTGAGCCCTGCTGACATTGAAGGACCCTATCTTATTTGGAGGTCGTGAGTACTAATTCAGGGTCGCTCCTGTTGAATTGCCACATTAAATCAAATGGAATTACTGTACTGCTGACTGTTTAATTTTCCTTTCTCTGTGTGAAAGGGCCCTACCAGCTGCCACGGTTTGGACTAGCCACTAGGGCTTGGGTACCCAGGGACAGTAACTGATAGGGATAGGCCTGTGCACAGAGCCATAGGTAGATTATTAGAGTGATAAGCTAATTAACCTGATTTCCCTGTCCTTGTTATATCCCCAAATAAATCAGAGCTGCTTGTTTCAGCAAAGTTATACTGCCTGAGGTATTTGTCTATGTTAAAGTACTGTACTGTGATTGTTGCACTGTATCTCATTTCACAGGAGGTCCCAGTGCCGAACCAGTCCTGGGGTAAGTGTATACTGTGAAGGTAATTTGATATATTGTGTGGGCCACTAGTGGGAAGAAAGGGGGGTTGCAGTGTCCCAGAGGGCTGTGACCAAGTTAGTTTAACTATTGCAAACCCTGACCTCTGGGTGGAGGCACCCGCCATTGGATCCAGGCCCCTCAACCTGTTAGTGGCAAATCAGGCAGGGGTAGTAGCCCCTGGGATAGCGCCATCTAGGGGTTACACTTGTATTTTCTGAGCTGTGGAAGAGCACTTGTCTACTATTTATTTATTTACATTTGTTCACCGGGTAGAAATACTGGACCAAAGTCCCTTTTCAGGCTTGTCCCAAGCCATAAGGCACCACAAATACAACACAGCAAAGAAAGCAAATGAGCACTAATGTAGACAATTGGGTAGTAGCAAACAGATCACACGTCAGAAATCAGTCACATTAGAACAGTAGTAATTCTCCTGGTACTGTACATGCAAGCCATATGTCATTTTCTCCCAACAAGACTAGGAGAAAACAGGTCAGTGGCAATATCTTAAGCACTGCTCTAAAAGTATTAGTAGTTAGCTGAAGTTGTTTTAATATTAAAGAAACAGGACATTGTGTCACTGGACCCTTTGGAAAAGTGCTTCTGCTTCAACGGTACACCTATTCACTTCTATTTACACAGCAGTGGCATTACAGCTGTGTGAGTGTATGCTTCTTTTTTTTAAATGGTCTGCAAATTTCTTCTGATCAGCCAGCAGATGGAGCTTCTTGCTTGTATCTTCACGAACACACACCACATGGTAGCAAGACAAACTGACTGATGCCTAAAAATAGATTTTTTATCAAATCTTAATTTCTATGCCTTTCACACCCCATTTTCTGCATCCTGTGCTCTCTTACTGATACCCACAGCTGACATTAGTAGAGCTCTGGCATTTACTGTTACATTTTACACAGTGGTGCCATGCCAGTATTGACTGCTTCCAGCACAACAAGCTAGCTTAGTGGTGCTGAGATAGTCCTCCTGCCTTCCATTTTCCACTCCCCTGGAGAGTAACCACTTCAGTGAGTGACCTTCCTGTCGGTTGCATCAAGGCACAGAAACTGCCTGCAGTGCTGTCACTCTAACAGCAGACCAACGGTGCCAGGACTGAAACGCACGACTCGTGATGAGTGCAATGGGATCAATACATCACTGCGCTAGGGTGCCGCTGAACCACTGTGCTGCCAGCTGAATGCACAACTCTTGTAAAATGAAGCAGAAATGCAAAACTTTTAAATTGGGGGTAATACAGAATGAGATACATGCCTTAATGTTACTTTGAAATAATGTAATTTTAAGATCTATTAACCACCGGAAACTCTTTTTATTCAGTTCACTTGATCTCTGCTTCAGACTAAAAATGAATGATGAATAACAGGTTAGTTCACAGTATGGGAGCTGCAGAGTGATGTAGGATTGGAGGTTTTTCAGACAACCATTATTCTGCAGAATAAATAATTTAAATGGCAAAAATCTTAGTCTAAGTAAATAATAAACTAAGTAAATAATACATGATTAGACAAACTAACATATTTTGCAAATGATTACATTTTACCTCCAGATGCCAATATTATCAGGAGTCCCATGTCTGCAAGTAGAATCCATCGGATTTTAACAGCATGTACAAATTACCTGGATTAACATGACACAAATGAATCAGATGTTCAGTCAACCTGAATATCACTGTGATTTCATGTTACTCCCTATTCAAAGCTAGAAATCCTAATTATTTTACCTTTTTTTTGGGATGTACAGAGGAACCTGTAAGGAATTCTGTTGACAGAACCCACCACTGAGTTTTCTAGTGGGGCAACTCTTTGAATCCTTTTCAGGAGCTTGAGATGAGGATCACTGTGGACAGAAGAACAATGCTAGTACTTCTATCACTGATTCGGTTTCCCTGGTAACACTGTCCGAAAGAAACACTAGGAAGCAAAAGGCCTGTGTTTCCTGTGAGATTGCATTTCCATGCACTTGAATGGCAAATCACCATTCAAAGGTGTCTGACCTAGCCTGACCTGATTTGACCCCAAATTTCACTGTCTAACCCTTCATCTCAGATTTCCTGACCCATTCACTGCGCAGAACATTTCCTAAAATAAGTGGAAAGAAAAGAAAGTGAGAGACAAAAAAGTTTGACAGTCAATGCAATCCCCATTGTTTTTTTCTTTCAGAAACAAAAGAATGACATTCAACTTGTATAAATCTAGACTTCAGCTCATTACCTGTCAGCACTTGTTTGAAGCATAGTATGCTGGGGTAGTTTTGATTGACAGGCCAATTAATTTTCCCACCGTTGTTCCAAATTAGGGCCTTTAATTTTGCTCCCCCCTCCACATACTGAGTCACGGGCCACTTGTTGCTCCTTTTTCTCAGCCCTAGTATGTTTGTCTTATTGTATTTTTTTTCTGTCATTTTTCTCAACAGGATGCTAAAATCTTTGTCAGTTGTTTGAGAGATCTGTTTTTTTTCCTATAGAGATTTTTATGCTCCTTGTGGCTGGACAGGCTGGATTCCCTTCACCCTGCCCTGCCGACTACCACCATCCCCTACCACACAAGATTTACCAGGCAGCCAGATACCCCATGGATCCCCTCCATCTGGTGGGGTCGGGAGGGGGAGTGCTGCCCCCCCCCCGAAGCAATACATCTAGTTTGGCTCTCAGGTCCTGTTTGGTGAAAGGGGTGAGGGGTTGGCAGGCAGGGCATCATGTAAGCATGCCCATCACCATTTTGCACATAGTTTTCTGCCCATCCCCATGCTGGGGTACGCTTATCATTGTTCATGCGTGGAGGCACCTGCACACTGCGTAGTCCTGCAGCATCACCTCCATTTCTGCCACTCCTCAACCCACACTGCCACCACCTGGTGACAGTCATTCAGTGGAACTGGCAGTCCTCCTTCCCCGGGAGAGGAGAGCAGTCCTTGGATGCTCAATCCGCTCCCTCCTCAGCTGACCACCAGCAATCTGTGCTCATTTCCAAACATAGGTCGCCCGTGTGGAGCGAGGTGCAGCATCCAGCACCTCCACCCTCAGCATCACTGGACAGGCTATATTGTTTGAGAGATCCTGAGACACTTTATAGTTAGACTGAAAGATCTTTGGAAATTTAAATTGCATGTTATTTTTTCTTATAGAATGTTATATTGCCAAGCTGTGTGTGTGGTTCAGTGAGGCAGGGGGTGACACTCACCATGCCCCCCCCCCACCGTGCTACAGATAGAGTGTATGCTGCAAGTGTACTTCGGATGCTCTTTCCATTGCTCCCACACCTTCTCTGGTGGGTCACCCCTCTCCATATGGGCATCTTCCCTAAGGTGCCTTTAGCCAAGGACCTCATTATTGTGGCACCTTTAGGGGTGAAACCCGCCTCAAGAGGGTTCTGTGCAATCATTACCTGAAAACGGTATTAGTTCCTACAGAGCAGAGTTTGAAAGGCCACATGTAAATGTTATGGTTTACCTCCTGCCAACCACACTATTGATGAACTACCATCTGTACTCCATACCCTCATTCATTCCAGTAGTACAAGCACCACTATGTTGCACAAGCGTTCCTGTGTATTTAGTCATCCCCTGGACCAGTGAACCAATCAAAACTGTTTTGAGTAAGAAGAAAAAGTTCCCCTGACTTACCATGGGTTTGTGACAATATGCTTTTTCCATTGCTGATCCTCTTCTGGTTTCAGCATACTTTGATGCTTCATTCTAGACCTCAATCACATCTACCCCCAGCTCGTTATCCGTTTTTCTTTAGAAAAAAGAATAAAACATGAATTTATACTGATAGGATAATTTTTATGTACCTAGGTATTGAATTTACCTGTTTTTAGCCAGAGGAAAATTGAGACTGAATTAACACTCAGGCTCCTAGTACTCGGGACACAGACAGCAGTGGCAAAATCATGATTTAGTGGCACGTCAGCATTACTTTTAAATAAATACTTTGTTGCAAATACACCTCAACAATGGCAATAACACAGAAAGTAAATTATATATTTCAATTGCTCTTTAAACTCCAGATAGCCTAAGTTTTGTTGTGTAATATGCATATGTGACCCATGCAATGCTTTTGAGGATATCTGTAATTTCCCTGCTTCTTAGATACATCATACAATATTACAGCAAGTGGAGACCCAGTGAGCCAATCTGATCACTTTATCATGCTACAAAATCATTCTTGATATGCTAATTGGCCAATAACAGCACTTCAGGTATGCAAATTTGCTTCTGATCTAATATTCACCTCATGAATGGTCTGAAATGACTTAAGTTTATGGAGGAAACAATGGTGACCAACTCTTGCTTATTCATTGATGACACCCTGTATCTCATTCTCTATTTTTATTCTTACTTTTTCACCTGACCATACGCTATGTAGAAAATCATGGGTAGGTCAAGGTTCATGGGGGGGGGGTCATTGCCCTTGTATTCGTTACTCGGTACTACAGCTCTCATCATACGGGGGTTAACCTCCCGAATCTAATAAATTACCCTTGACCTTGTGCTGGCAAATGGGGACTTTGTGAGAGAACTTACAGTGGAGGAACCGCTGTCAGGGAGTGACCACCACTCAGTATGGCTCACATTGGATATGGGCAAGGAAGGAGTGGAATCTGGCATAAGAGTGCTGGACTTCAAGAGGGCCGACTTTGGGAGGATGGGGGAAGTGGTAAAAGGGTACCTGGCCAGAATTCAATTTAGTATGGACACTAACTAAAGGTGGGAGCTCATAAAGCTGGGGATAGTGGAGGCAACCAAAACCTGCTGCAAGACCCAGAGCAAGAAGGCTAAGGCTAAGAAATCGAGCTGGTTGAGCAATGAGGTCATGGAAGAGGTAAGGAGGAAAAGAGCTGCCTTTAGGAAGTACAAGAAAACAGGGAGAGGGGAAGACAGGGTGGAGTACTTGATGGAATCGAAGGAGGTGACAAGGGCAGTAAGGGGAGCCAAGGCATCTATGGAACTCAGGCTGGCACAAGGCATTAAGAAGGGGGAGAAGGACTTCTTTAGGTACATCAGGGAGAAAAGGAGCTGTAAGGACCACACAGTAAGGATTAGGAAGGAGGGGGGTTGGGTGGCAGCAGGGTGGGTAAGGCAGAAGCACTAAATGAGTACTCTGCTCAGTATTTACTAAAGAGAAGAGGGGTGAGCCAGGGGAGAAATGGCAGAAACAGGGGGAAGGGGGTGACAGATGGGGAAATCATGGAGGGCAGAGTTCGGGAGGGTTTGAAGGCACTGAGGGTGGATAAGGCGCCAGGCCCTGATGGCATCCACCCAAGGGTACTGAAGGAGCTGGCAGAGGTCCTTGCATGACCTTTGGCAGACCTATTTAATGCCTCACTACATTCAGGGTGTGTACCTCAGGACTGGAGGATGGCTCATGTGGTGCCCCTCCACAAGAGTGGCCCCAAGGATGAACCGGGAAACTACAGACCAGTGAACCTCACATCCATCATGGGTAAGCTAATGGAGACTATCCTGAAGGAAAGGCTGGTGGCCCTCCTAGAGGCCAAAGGACTACAGGACAGCAGACAGCGTGGCTTCATATGGGGCATATCCTGCCAAACCAACCTGGTGGAGTTCTATGACTGGGTAACTAGGCAACTGGACAGGGGCCGTGCAGTGGATGTCCTGTATCTGGACTTCAGTAAGGCATTCAACTCGAGTGCCGCATGGAAGGCTGGGAAGTGTTAGTAGGCACAGGGGCAGGTACAAAGCTGGTGAGATGGGTAGGGAACTGGCTTCAGGGAAGGCAACAGAGGGTGGTGGTGGGTGGGGAGCTCTCACACCCAAGGGTAGTGATGAGCGGTGTTCCACAGGGCTCGGTGTTGGGACCAGTGTTGTTTGGGATATTCATTGCAGACATATCATTGGACATCAAGAGCAAGATGAGTCTGTTTGCTGATGATGCCAAGGTAGGAGCAGTGGTGGATGACCTAGGGGGATGGCAGAGGTTGCAGAATGATATGGCAAAGCTTGAAACCTGGTCAGACACCTGGCAACTGGGGTTTAATGCCAAAAAGTGCAAGGTGCTGCATTTTGGGATGAAGAACCCAAGGAGGAGTTACCAGCTGGGGGGAGTGCAGCTAGCCCAGACAGAGGAGGAGAAGGATCTGGGGTGCTCATTACAGGGTCAATGAACAACTTGGCACAATGTAGAAGGCAGCTGCAAAGGCCAACAAAATGCTGGGTTGATTGCAAGGTATATCCTTGAGGAGGGAGGAGTGATTCTGCCACTATATAGGTCATTAGTTAGACCGCACCTAGAGTACTCGCGGCAGTACCGGGCGCCCGTATCTGAAGAGGGACATTAAGTTACTGGATGGGGTGCAGCGCAGGGTGACAAAGATGATCAAGGGGCTGGGGGACTTATCATACGAGAGGAGGCTGAGGGAGTTGAACATGTACTCACTGGAGGAGAGGAGGGACGAGGGGACATGATTGAAACCTTTAAGTACATGAAAGGAATGAACAAGACAGGTACAGAGGGGCTGTTCAAAGTAAGGGAGGGGAGGGACACCAGGGGCCATGATATGAGACTGGAGGGAGGAAGGTTCAGGAGGGAGATGAGGAGACACTTTTTTACAGAGAGGGTGGTGGCTGGATGGAATGCGTTACCTGCAGAAGTGGTATCCAGTAGAACAGTGGACTGCTTCAAAAGGGGATGGGACAGGACAAGGGGGAGGGTCAATGAAGAGGAAGGGTGGAAGGGAGGGGCAGCTGCAGAATAAGGGGTGCTAGCTGCACATTCGAGTAGACTTGATACACCTCTAGGCCTTTATCTGCTGGCAAATTTCGTATGTTCGTATTACACTAGGGCTTCACAGTTACAAGTTATCTTGTATTCTCCTCCCCCAGGTTATCCCCCCAATGGAAAAATAATGATTTTTCTGTAAATAACTTAAATGACATTGGCCCTTTTCTTCTGGCTAACAGGAAAGCCCTCCCCCCCCCAACACTGGCGCATTTCACTCATTTTATGACTCAAACACTCTGTATATGTTTTAAGCTCGAACAACACCCGAAGCTGACTCAGGTGTTCTATTTTTGCAGAGTCTTGGCAATTGATGAGTTTCTTCCCATTCCTATTGATCCCACCTTTCAAACATGGAGACAGCTGGGACTAACCTATATTCACCAATTTCCTGATTCTCTGGGTATTCTCCCTTTTGAGACCTATCTTCAAGTGCAAACACACCTTCTACACAAGTAGGCCGGCCACATTCACCTCCCATTCTCAGCCCAGGCTTTACTCATGATGATCTTGGATGACTTATGAGATTTACCATGGGGCCACTTGATAGGTAACCTATATTGAGGACTGCAGGATCTCTCTTTTTTTTTTCTATCTTTTCCTTCGTGCTCCTCTGGCCGGCTTGGTGGCTGTATCAGCCCGTCCCTTTTGGCACCGCAGCTGTCTCGATTCTTCTGACCCTCGGTTCTCTGAGCTCTCAGGCAAGCCGTTGGCACCAGTTGGGGGGCTTTATTAAGCCCCAGCTCCCAGTTTTTCCATCATTTTTCTCCCCCCTTGTTCCCTGGACCCCCGGACAAGGTCAGGCATGCATGTGGCAGCGTGCATGCATGCCTTGGCCCAAGATGACTCTGCTCCTCCCAACCCTGGCCTAATGCCTACCCCCCGACACCTGCAACACCACCACACCTCCACACAATGGCGGCCAAAGGCCGGGAGAGCCAACCTCCCAATCTGGGAGAGGAGAGCCTGCAGCTGCTCAGTTTTACCCATTCCCCCGGCTGAACCTCAGGGACCTCACTCATTACCGAACATGGGTTGCAGGTGTGGCAGGAGGTGAGGCATGATGCCTCAGTCCTCCATGCCATTTGACTGGCTGGACTGCAGGATCTCTTAAGAGACTTGACCCAGTCAGTCCTAGACCATTGAAACAAAGAAGTGAATACTTTGATCACCCTATCCACCTGGTAGAAGTTTACATTGCCAGCGCTGAAGGTAATTTCCTCCATGTTGTGGAAGGAGTTTACCTGGAAGTGCCTTAGTAGATTTTTCAGAACCCCAGCAGTACTAATGAAGCACATGCTGTCACGATATGGGCAGTGTTAAAGAGGTTGCAGTCAGTCACAGGCTGACCACTTGTATGTCTTCTGGTCCCGTCCCATTGTTATGACTTACTGGGAAGACATAGCAGACCAACTTGAAGAACTATCCTATTCCCAAACCCTGATTTCTCCTACAGTGGTATTTACTATTCATCCCCTGGGCACTTGTCTCCCCCCTGGTCCTTAATATATACTTTCTTTCAGGCAAAAAGGCTATAATCCACATCTGGCTGCAGCAAACTGCCCCTTCAGTACAAACCTGGCATGCAATTATAGATGAGATTTGTGCCATAGAGAGACTGACAGCTACTTTCCGTAACAGATCTACCTAATTCTCCACCAGATGGCAATGCTGGGTGGGGTACATTTCGAATATTGAGTCAGAGTTTGTCCTCTAGCAGGGTCTACAGGAAAATCCTCCAAACAGTAATAATGCCATTGACCCAACTCTTTAGTGTCATTGGGCTGAGCCCCAGACTGCATTTCATTAATAGGACGTATGGCTGTGGGAGGGATGGAGACAGTCTTAGCTTGGATGCCAAGAGTTTATTCCTGTAATTCTGTCTGTAAACAATGCCTGTATGTAACCCTAGTTGCAAAAATGTGACATCTGTACTGTTATGTGCTTCAGTAACATTTAAAATTGAAAATCATGGGTAGGTGTGTGTAAGCAGAATTTTTTAAACACCCAAAGAATGGGATGCTGCATAAACCCCAAGAGTGAAGCTCGAGGAGTTTATAAAAGCATCCCACACAGAGGGTATGTATAAAATTCTGCTTATACACACCTACACATGTTGTGTTTTTAGAATTACTGTCCAGCATTTTTAATATGGAAGGAGTTTAGAGATACATAGAGGCAATTCAGCTATATAAACTCATTGTGGAACTCATAGTTCAGTTGTGTAAGATTTTACTTGTTTATTTTTCAAACTGTAAAAATCCAGTTGATTTTTTGTGAGGGATGCATTGTTTGAAACAAGCGACTGCTGTGCTAGTGGGGCTTGCAGCTTTAGCAGCGTGAGTTTGATTGACAGCTCGTTGTTACACATGACCAGTTGTAACCAAAAATTACAACACAGTTATTTAGCTATTAAAATTGCTGGTCAGTAATTATAACACCAATAATGTGATGGCATGAATATTGAACTTGAGAATAATGGCCATGATCTTTATCTGATGTCGTACAACATCCACAGTATCACATTTACAAATAGAATAGTGTATGGGAATCCATCACACCATTGAGGGGTTCCATGACATAATCCACCTCAAGAGCAAAGCTTGAGAGGTATTTGGTGTCATTGAACCCCAATATGGTATTACAGCACTGTAACAGATGGATTTCCATGAACTATTTTTTGTAATACCTGGTTTCAGTGTTTCATTTGTCCAGTTCATTTTTATGTTGTCTTGCGCGTGTGCAAGCAACATCTTGCGGTAGTAGCACAGTGATTGGTGTGTCTGTGTTGGCAAATGCAGGGCATGCTTTAGTAGGTGTGTCCCTCATTCCCCAATTAGCCAGCATGCTAGTGCTGATGCAAAAATTATGTAAAGTGCCACCAACTAGAAAGAAATCTGCCACTGCAATCAGAGACAAGCTTGTCATGCAGCGGAAGAGATGACACAACTCCCATAAGTGCCTTTCCTGGTGAAACATTTCAATAAATATGGCGGCAGCAACAATCCCCAAACAAAGCCAACATCAGGGATGCAATCCCGTGTTGGCATGTCCCCACCCATTGAGGGCCACCCAGTGTGCTCGCACACACAAAGCCGACTGTGTCGGCATGTTCCCCCACACCCCATTGTGTGGCACACTGGGAGCCCACCCTAGTCTGCCCAACATTGCCCCCAGAAAGTCATGGGGCACACTGAGAGCCCAGCCCAGTGTGCCCAACATTCCCCCTCTCTGAAAGTCATAGCTCCCAGTGTGCCCAACATTTGTTTTATTTCACCTATAAAGGAAGAAAACTGTCCCGCAATGTCCGTTTTGTTTTTGTACCTGAAAAAAAGAAAACAGTCCCTCGTTGTCCGTGGTGCCCCCTTCCCCCAACCTGCACCCACCCTCTGAGCACCCCACCATCCCACACACATCCCTCAGCCCCTACTTACCTCTAGAGGTCTGGTGCTGCAATCTTTAGTGGAGTGGGAACACGTCTGGACTCTTCAAAGCCGAACTGCAAAATGAAGAAATGCTGGTAAGCTGTATAATGGCATAAATGGGGGAGTCAACTTAGATGGATATCTCAGCCATTGTTTTGAATTTTGGCTCCACATTTTCAACATGGGGTTCTTGTGACCCTACCTCATGAATACATGCACTGTCATCTCGTTATTCGGTCCGGAAAGGCGATTTTGTGGTCACTGCGTGGAATCACCTTTTGGGACAGATTAATGAAACAAGAGTGCCACTGTTCATGAGGTGGGATCCCAGAAAGCCTATGTTGCAAATTTGGTGAAATAATTCCAAAAAATAACTGTGTTATGAGCGTGTATTGCGCAGTTTCCACGCACGCTCGTAACTTTGACAATTTTTAATATTTTCACTCCAGATTTTCAACATTGCCATTTTTTCACACCTCCTTATGAACAGTACAGCTGTCATTTTTAACATCCTGCCTGAAATGTGTTTTCGCACATCTGGTGCAAAATGGCGCGGTCACAGTGGGAAATCAACTTTCGGGACAGATTAACAAAATCACAGTGCCACTGTTCATGAGTGGAGGCCCCAAAATGCTTATGTGGAAAATTTGGCTAAAAAAATCTCAAAAATAATTGCATTACAGGTGTGCATTACGCAGTTTCTAAGCACGCTCATGATTTCACCAATTTTTCATATTTTCACTCCAGATTTTCAACATTGCCATTTTTTTACACCTTCTCATGAACAGTACAGCTGTCATTTTTCACATCCTGCCCAAAATGTGTTTTTGCACCTGTGGCACCAAATAGCGCAGTCACTGTGCAAAATCACCTTTCGGCTAAGAAACTGATAGTGCCACTGGTCATGAGGTGGGGTCACAAAAAGCCCATGTTGAAAATTTGGAGTGAAAATACCAACAAGCTCCTAGGGCGTTAGGGTTTCCAACTGTAACTCCTCACCCTGTAGAGACTGACAGGCGTCAGGGGTGTGACTTGGGATTGTCGGCTGTAATGCTCATGCCATTCAACCCCCACCCCTACCCTGCAGCCAGTGACAGGCATTGAGGTGTGCCTTGGACTCTTTGGCCCCAAAGTTCACCCCATTCTCCTATACTGCACCCATTTCAGCATATTTCCTTATGGAATGGGGTGAGCATAAGGCCCGGAGACCCCAAGGCACACCATAACACTTGTTAGTGTCTGCAGGGCAGGGTGAGGTGAAAATGGCATGACGTTGTCTTCCCGATGTCTAAAAAAACACACCCTAATGCCCAGTCAGTCTCGCAGGTGGACGTGGGGTTGGCGTCAGTTCAATACTTCACTGCCATTCCTATTATGCATCTCTCTAACTCCTGCACTACCAATGCCAATATTCGGCTTTGACAAAGTGCTTGTTTTCTTCATTTTCCAGTCTGCTCACTGCCATGGCTTTTATCAGTTTCACTCACTATTGCGGTTCTACCAGTCTCGCAGTCTCTGTGTTCACCATGATGATGATGTTTGTCACCATAGCAGTGACACATAGAAGTAGCAGTCAGTTGCTAAAGTGGTTCGGATATCCTTGCCGCAGTTTAAACTACTGATGTGTGCGCTGCTGTTTGTAAGGTTCTAAGTTATAATACCATCAATATGTTTGTCAGATTGTTGCTATCATGGTTTAGAAAGCAGCAGTGTTACGAGTTTTCAGGGGGCAATGTTCTCCATAGACAAATGCTGAAACCAGGTATTACACTATAATAATTAGTTCATATTGTTTAACAACATTGGGCTTGATTTCCAAAGCCCCGGGAATGATGCATGGTGCTTGCATCAAAAAGAAATGATGCAAGGGGTACCTTGCGCCACACCATACATTGTTCATGATTTTCATACGCAGCCTGGGCCAGAAAAAGGGGCTGCTTGTGCCAGCCAAGCTTGCACTCTTCTTGTGGCAGACACATGAATGTGCCATGGTGGAAGGGGGCTTGCGCCACAACAGCTCTGCAGTATCACCAAAGTTGGGATTTTCAGAGCCCCCTGGCTGCAGGTCTCGCTGACGGGTTAGACCATTAAGAGCTGGTCTAACAGCCCTGTGTGCTGCCACCCTCCAGAGCTGCTGGATGGCCAGTGAGACCAAGCAGCACAGGATGACCATTCACAGCACACTGGGCCAAGCATGTACCAGTACTGGTGTCTGGTTGGGGGGTAGCCAACTTCAGCAGATAGAGATGGGACAGGCAGGGTGTCTGGTCAAAACCGTGACAGCAAATGTGCATGGTCAAAAAAACACACAGTCATAACAGTGCTGCACAGTTTCAGAGTTAGTATATCTAATCTAGCGTGGTTTTGGACCGCGTGGTTTTGTACTGACCATGCGGCACAGTTATTGACCACAATCTTTTTTCACTACCTGGTCTTGACATAGCACTGACAAGCAGGTGGTACAAAACTAATGTATGTCAGAACAGCTGGTGATCCCAAAAACAGCACATATTCAGAGGATGCACTTGGCATACAATGAAGGCTGTCATCCATGTAATGTGTCCAGTTGCCTGACCTGCCGCAGCACACATGTATGGTACCCTGCAAGTGAACTGTGGCAATGTCCATGTATGGGCATATCATAGATTAACTGATATGCCAAGGCAGCTGTCAGACCCATATAAACCTCAGATCACCCTGTGCTGCCACAGCTCTGTCAGTCTGCCAACCAAGGACCGCAGAATGAGCCTGACACCACAGACAGGCCTCTGACAGTCATTATGCACTATGCTCTGCGTGTTGTCTATATGTACATGGGTTGCAACTGGACATGTACCCAAGACAGCACTGTACAACACCGTTGAGCATCACAGCTGACTGTGCAGGGTCCCATAGCACTGTTGCCTCCAGAGTGAAGTATGCCAATGTAGGTCCAAAATGCATCCAGCCACTGCTGGAGTGGCAGACACTGTCATATATGTTGACGCCTCCTCTTGCCAACAGACCATCTGCTCATCACTAGCTGTTGGCATCCTGCACTTCCCTCTGTGTTGGAAACACAAACTAGGGAACCTGTGTTACTGATCCTGCATGTGTGCCCTGTAAGTGCCAGGGCTGGGAGCAAGTGTCACTCCAGGGTCTCGTGACCGACACCAGCTATATAAGTAGTGGACCCTGTAAAACCAACTCTGTGGTGCCCAGCATTGTAGTATACATAGGTATTGCTGACATCTCCATCAGCCTCCTGCATATGGGAACTCAACATACAGTGCATTGTGCTGACAGTACTTGTGCTGCCTGCCTGGATTGATAGTCTTGGTCACGCTTCTTTGTTCTGCAGTCCGACAGCACATTGACAAGGCACAGTGAGCTACCAATTGCCACTGTCTTACCATACTATAGAGCACCACTGGTGTATGTTCTGCAATGGCCTAGCCACTGCCACTGCCACTGTGCACAGTGCATAGTGCCATACATGCATGCTGCTGCATGTCTGGGGAACTGATACACTACCAGAGGACAGCCTTCCTTGGTCTATCATCTGTACTCTTGCTGTTGTCATTGTAACCTGGTTATCTGTCCTGAATATCTGTTGTATAACATGACTGTCAATGCTCTGTATGTTGTCGTTGGCCCCCCCAACACGATGCCAGTACTGGTAACTGCCTATCACTCACAGGCCTGTCATGTTGGTCTCTGTCACAGTCATAGTACTGTGCAGCCCATTGCCTACCTAAACAACCATTGTTGTCTTCTACAGACCCTGTTGACCATCTGGGCACAGAATCCACTGGATCTCTGTTGATGGTTGTACTGCCATTAGTTTGTGCCGCAGCTTCCATCAATTCCCTCCCATGCTCCTTTTGTTTGACACGTGGGAGCGGTTGTGGCAACTTTGGGATGTTGGGTGCTGGGACCACTCCTGAACCAAAATCTGATGCAGGGTCCATGGCACCCTGGGATTAGATGCAAGTTGCCATTTGCTGCAGCATGCATTTATCTCCAGACCCCTTTGAGAATCAAGCCCATTGTGTTTTCATAGGTGATGTACCTATCAGTGTTCCTTCATTGTGAGGGGTCAGTCATTTTATCCCAAACCCTTTGTCTCACATGACAAAGGCAGTATGCTAACACTGTAAAACTAAACTACATATTCAACATGTTAGTCAAGGCAGAAAAATATGCATTTAGGACCGACTAGATGGATAAAAGAGTTATAGGTGTGGACTCAGAAGCTGTTGAATAAATCCATTTATTTTCACATATGTTGAATACATTTTAGAATCCTAGATTTATTCAACATATGTTGAATAAATGCCACCTGTCAATCAAAGGTTTTTTGTTCACTTTTTTGACAAATAAATGCAAATAACTTTAAAATGAAAAATGATAGCATGGTACTGTGAAGGCAAAATTTGTCCAGCACACAAATATCTACAAACTGAATGCTGTTTCATTTATATATACCTTTTGGTTTTTTTAATAATTAGCAAAAAAAAGCAGAAATATAATTTTGTTTTTTACTTTTTAAACAAACACATGTAAATAATTTTAAAATGAAAATGATAGCATGGTCCTGTGAGCACACATTTGTTCAGCACAAAAATATCTACAAAATGAGTGGTGTTTCATTTATATATACCTTATAGTGTTTTTATAATTAGCAAAAAAAAACAGAAAATTCATTTTTTTGAATTTTTTTGACAAAGAAATGCAAATAACTTTAAAATGAAAAATGATAGCATGGTACTTTGAGCACAAAAGTTGTTCAGCACAAAAATATCTAAAAAGTGAGAGGTGTTTCATTTATAGATACCTTTCAGATTTTTTAGAATCAGCAAAATATGGCAGAAAATTACATTTTTATTCACTTTTTTGACAAACAAATGTCCCCCCCCCCAAAAAAAAAGCAAAAACGAAAGAATTGTGCATCAAACTTTTTCACTATGTACTGGCCATAATATAAAGTTGGAGCATCGATAGCAGACATTTAGCAATCACAATGCTAAGTGGAGCTACACTGGGAAAACCACAAAAAGTCCATGTAAGTTTACATTAAAAATTAAACAATTTAAGTGCTGGCCTGGTGGCGCTGAGGGTTGAGGTGCTGGATGCCACACCTCGGGCCATGCCGGTGACCCGGGTTTGGGAATGAGCCTGGACCGCCAGGGGTCGGCAGGGGAGAGAGAGGATCGAGCATCCGGAGGACAGCTCTCCTCTCTCGGGAAGGGATCATGGCGTAGCCCGGCACAGCAGTGGCCCCCAGTGGAGACCGGCGGCACTGCGGCGCACAGGGGCTCACAAGTAGGGAAGACGCTGGGTGGCTGCCTTCCGGACGTGAGTGGGAGCACCCACATCATGGGCTGGGCAGCATTGCATGTCCCACGTCTGGGGTGTAAACTCTACGGAAAAAAAACACCAGCTCGGATAGGCGACGGCCATCCCAGTGCCGAACCACCACATGCCCAACACTGAAGCCCTGCCACTGCCCTCTCGGTCTCCTCAGGCCATTCGTCCTCCTCGGGGCTCGGGGAGAAAGTAATGCCCTTGAAGATGGCAGGAGTCACAGTGGGCAGTAGAGTGGCATAGGTGAGTGGAGAGGCCCGAGAGAGTTCCGGTGTCTGGCGGAGATAAACAGAATTGAAAAAAAAAATTAACAATTTAAAACAAAACTCCCTGCACTATTCCAAAGGATCCCTATTGCATAAATAGAATATGCAACAGGGACCTTGTGGAATACATGATTTATTTTCACTTGAGCGGTTTGACCTTGGGTACATCACTCGTAGCTTACGCCACTCCACTCGTGAGGTGACCCAATGTCAAACAGTTCTTGTGAAAACAAATCATGTATTCCACAGATCCCTGTTATGTATCCCTTATTTTATGTTGCTCAGTCAATAGCAAACTACAACTACATGAATGTGAAAGCACCTGGTACAGTACCACTGCATTCATAACTTCAGTTTATAATATAGAATAATGTGCCTCACATTATATCTCTTCCAACATAGTGTCCCGCACATGGGTAATGAAAACCAGAGATATGATAGGTGAGAATTTTTTTATATTGCTTTTTGGCCCCTGGCTGCCTTCTCACACTTGCACCAGCAAATTCCAGATCCCTTGATAAAGCACAGGCAAGTGTGTGAAATGATCGTCGGGTTTTTGTTTTCTTTTTTTACCCTGGGAATGTTATCCTGTGCAATGTTTTGAAATAAAGCCTGCTTTTTAATGTGACACATATCTTTGTGGACAGCTGTTTGCTTCTTTGTATTTTGAGCGAGGTCCGGCCTTTAGAACTTTAATGTATGTTTTGTGACCTAACACTCTACTTACTCCAGGAAGTGGCTTTTTTTGGTTTGGAATCAAATTCCAGTTCCCCTAACCCCATCCACCACTCCCCCCACTGTCATGGCAGTGGAGATCCACATGGGGTGGGATCTGAGGACACCAGCGCCATCATTAATGGTGCACAGGTGTTCATATGGATTTTTTCAGTTTTCCACACTACCCAATCAATGCCAGGCAGTGCTCCTGTAGGCCAGACACACATGTAGCACACCCCCGTGGAGGAGGCAAGCTCCCTGTCCCACCACAGGGACTGCTGGTGGGGCAGAGCCTAGCATCCATCACTCCCTGGTAGGCAGTGCTGCCAGACACCAGTACCTTCCCAGCCCCCATGGGCCTTCCACCTTTCTCCTGAGTCCACTCCTGAACTCCATTCACTAGCATGGGAGTATGGCACACTGCCCACTGGACTATTGGATAGCCCTCAGATGAGAGTATTTTTATGGTAGTATTGTGATAGAGATGATGATGATGAGAATTATGAAGTGAAGGAGGTTGATCTGGGGGCAGTAGTGCACTTAATGCGGACCCTACTGTTTTCCCATGACATGCTACATGCTTATGACTGCTTTTCTTTGTTTTTATTCTGTCTTTTTGACTCCCTATGCACCAGTCACAGCCCACAGGCTGACAACCATCCAGTCCCAGCACGACATACCTCTCTGCCCATAGTCCCATACAGCTTGTACTTGGGGGTCTTTGAAATAGAACTTCCCTCATCCTTCTGAGGCTCATTGTCTGGTTGGTGAGGGGCTCATGGTGCATGATCTGAGTATACTGTGCCACCATGCAGAGCATGCTTTGGGGGTATTCTCCCCTTGTAATCTAATTTCTTGCTGCAGTACTGCTGTGTATATGCTAACCTCTCTTAACATCATGCAGTGCCCACTGCTGGGCTTCCTGCTCATGAGAGAGCTGGCTGCCAAGCCCACAAAGATGGTTACTAAGGCTGTGGCCAGTAGTGTACTAACTCCTTGGGTTAATACTTTCCCCAGCTCTTCGCCACCTGGGTGTAGATTCCTGAGTCCACTTTAGAACCTGGTTCACCTACTTGGAAGTGTGATGCACTTCCACTAGGCCACCAGGACACCTATATGGAAACTTTTAAGTAAGATGCTCCTCATCAGTTAGATGACAGCACATTATGCCTCTCCAGCTCCCTTACTCTAATTAATCTAGGGTTCTGCATCATAGTTTCCTTACATTGGATTGCATTTATTTTTCATTGTATTCACTTTGGGGGTATCAAGTAACATTTGCTCTGTGTTCATTATGATTTGCTGCTGGAATTCTCTTTATAGTAATGCAGTTTGCACTAGTTTTTATTTTGCATCTTACTGTTGTTTTCTCCATGTAATCCTCTCCCCTGGGTTGGATCAGGAAATGAACTTCAGTTCCATGAGCCATTCCCGGACAACAATATTTTGAATAAATCAGTTATCTCAATACCTGGTGGTTCTGTTTTAAGTTTAAATAACTTTTTGAAACTTAGTAGTAACAATGAGCTGCACTCCAACTGCTACTCATGATTTCTCATGGAGGAATATCCCCTATATCACCACTGAAGGGTAAATCTCTGTAATAAAAATCATATAGAAAATCTTCATTTCTGGATTGGATCATGACAAACAGGGAGAACAAAGTTGTGTCAGTAGGGGTACTACCTGACTCAATAAGTGATCATTCTCCTACCTATTGTGATTTGTCCTGTCACTGGGACTGCCCACCCCACAAAAATATCTTTCAGGAACTATGCTGGTGTCGACCTAAATGCACTAAGGAATGGCTTGAAAGGTATATGCTGGTCAACCCTCTACTCGCTCACATCTGTTGATGCAGCTCTAGGTTTCCTGGTAGCAGCACTATCGTCAGTGCAGGAGAAGCATTGCCCCCTGACTACATGGCGGATTGGGGGGGATACAAAGTGGATCAATAAAGATTTACTGGCCCAAATGAGAACCAGGGATAAGGCTTGGTATGCTTATAAGGCAGACCCCTCGGCAGGGAACTTGAACAACTACAAGAGGCTGAGAAACCAATGCAAAAGCAAAATGAAACAGCTCAAGGCCACGTTCTATAAGGGGCAACAGGCATGGCACCTGGGTGGCCTGTGTAATTTCTGGACCTCAGTGAACTCCTTAATAAAATGGGCACCCTCTAAAAGTGATATTCAACTAATCTCAGACTCTGGACTGGTTACAGACCCATTGGCTGTCACTGGTATCAATAACAAACTCTGTAACCTTGAACAATACCTGGCCCTCCTTCCTCCGGTGGACAGGGACTCCTCATCTCCAAGTCAAGAAGGACAAAGCCAATATCGACCAACATTTCATTTCAAAATCAAATCAAAAACTGAGGTCTGTAAGCTTTTAAGGGTGCTACTGAATACTGGAAGTACAGGAAGTGATGGCCTGTGCCCCCAGTTCCTAAAACTGGCTCCGGACCTTATAAGCAAGCCGCTAGAATACATCATCAACCTATCCCTGACCACTGCAACCATGCCGACATTCTGAAAAGAGGCTAGGGTAGTACCAATATATAAATCAGGTTAAACGAACCTACCTGAGAACTATAGGCCTGTCTCTGTTCTCTCACACGAGCAAAATACTGAAGAAGGTAGTTTTCAGGTAACTAACAGATCATCTTACAGTAAATAACAAGTTATCCCAGCTCCAACATGGCTTCAGAAAGGGTTTCAGCACCACAACAGTCTTAGTGCAGTTTACTGATCATGTACTCAGAGAGGCAGACAAAGGGAACGTCACTGGTGCCATATTCGTTGACCTCTCTAAGGCGTTTGATATGGTGGATCAAGGCATGCTACTCAAGCAACTCTCGATACTGGGTTTCTCATCAGCCATGGAATCTTGGGTCAGGAACTACTTATCTGATAGAACCCAGTCAGTAAGGATGGGAGGAGTGCTGTCCAGCCCTCTTTGGGTTCTGAGGGGTGTCCCGCAGGGGTCCATTCTAGTACCACTACTATACTCAATCTTTGTGAATCTGCTGCTACTTGAAACCACTTCTACAAATAGAGTTATGTATGCTGATGACCTAGTGCTTTTCTTAGGAGACAGATCTGCTGACAAGCTGTCTCAACAGCTATCTAGGGAGTTTACATCCACTGAAAATTGGTTCACTCAGCACAGAAATGTTAGTTAATGCAAAAAAAAAAACTAAAGCCATGCTATTTGGCTCAAGCCAAAGGCTGAGGAGGAGCTCAAATGCCTCCATGCCCTCTTTGAACATTCAAATTTAGGACGGATCCGATCTAGAACAGGTGGAAAATATAAAATACCTAGCAGTCACCCTGGACCCCTCACTCACCTTTGCCTCTCATATGGGGCAGGTCATAAAAAGGGTGAATCAGAGGCTGGGTGCTTGTTACCATGTGAAGCACCTACTATCACCTGAAGCAAGACTGGCAATAGATCAGTATACCCTGATCCCAATCCTAGAGTACTGCTCACCTATCCACCCCATCTCAGCCAGGTTTCTGACTAAACTGAATACTGCCTACAATAACATATGCAGGTTTGTCTCTATGGCTCCCTATAACTCTCACAACTGCACTCTATACAAATCCTTAGGATGGCTGCCCCCTTAAACTCGCAGGGACCTCCTGTATGGGATCTTCATCTGTAAGGCACTCTGTAATGGGGTAGGGTCTCCACTGTTGGGCATGCTTACCAGGAAACAGGTCTCCAGACAGCTCAGGCTTTCCTCATGCCTTGCCCTCGAATGCCCCCAAATAACTACAGCAATGGGGCAAAAAGCGTTTTCCAGTGATGCACCTAGGTTCTGGAACTCTCTACCAGCTGAGCTCCAGTCCCTAAAATCCCCTCCCACCTTTAAACTGCACTTCCATAAGATCCTAACGGCTAATGCAGACTGCAAATGCTAGCCGGCCCAAATACACTTAATACCAATTAAGCACTAGAATGTCTTTCAACAGCTCCCTACGTAAAGGGTTTTAAGATACACCTCTCTGGTAAAAGTCACTACTGTTGCAGTATGACTGAAGACTGTCTGTCAACAGAAATAAGTATTGCATTGCCTGCAACTGTCCGATGAGGTTAGAATGCTCTAATTTCTCTTTTGTTCTCTACAGGGGTTAAATGTTGAAGGTTGATGATTGTAACTTATCCATGCTCTTTATTTCGGTACATTGTAAAATTGAAATGTCTACTGTATTCTTCTGTGTTGTGTTGTACCAATACCTATGCCTTCTGTTTTTGTACTGTGCAATCTGCCATCTTGATGGCCCAGGTCGTGCCTGAAAAAGGTCCACTGGACCAGTGTACTTACCCTGTTAACAAATACATAAATAAATAAATAAAAATAAATTTCACGAATCTCAATGTGCAGCCAATTGCAGTTTATATGATGACAAGCATTTGTCAATGCCGAATGTTCGCCACTGGTAAGGCATTGCTTTTGTACTGGTCTTTCAGATTTTGACCCCAAATTTTCAGCATAATGTTTTTATGACCAGTCCTTCTGAGTATGACAGGTGTCATTTATAAAACAATGGCAGAAATGTCATTGTGCACCACAAGTATTAAAACACATTTTGGGTAGGATTTGAGACATGACAGCTGTCACATTCATGAGGTGGTGTCAAACAAGCATTTGTCAATGCCAAATTTTTTCTTGCTGATATTAGCATTGGACATGCAGGAGTCGGACAGATGCAGAATAGGAATGGCAGTGAAGTACTGAACTCATGCCAACCCCATCTCCACCCTGCAGAGATGGACAGGCATTGGGGTGTGCCTTTGGGTCATCGCCCATAACGCTCATGGCATTTCACCTCACCCTATCCTACAGACACTGACAAGTGTTGAGGTGTGCCTTGGGGTGTTCGGCTTTACAGTCACCCCATTTCATAAGGTCATATGCTGAAATGGGTGCAGCATAGGAGAATGGGGTGAACTCTGGGGCCAAAGAGTTGAAGGCACACCTCAATGCCTGTCACTGGCTTCAGGGTGGGGGTGGAATGGCATGAGCATTACAGCTGGCAATCCAAAGGCACACCCCTGATGCCTGTCAGTCTGTACAGGGTGGGACGTTATGGTTAGAAATCCTAATGCCCCGGGCATTTGTTGGTATTGGCACTACAAATTTTCAACATGGCCTTTTTATGACCCCCACCTTATGAAAGCATTTGGGACCTCTGCTCATGAACAATAGCACTGTGGTTTTGTTAATCTGTCCCGAACACCGATTTCTCACAGTGACCACGCTATTCTGCACCAGATGTGTGAAAACACAGTTTGGGCAGGTTGTGAAAAATGACAGCTGTACCATTCATAGGGAGGTGTGAAGAGTTGGCAGTGTCGAAAATCTGGAGTGAAAATATTGAAAATGCTCAAACTTACGAGAGTACGTGGAAACTGCACAACGCATGCTTGTAACACAGTCATTTAGTGGAATTATTTCACCAGATTTTCAACATAGGCATTTTGTGACCTCTGCTCATGAACATTGTCACTATGATTTTTCTTAATCTGTCCCAAGCGTTGATTTCCCACAGCGACAGCGCCATTGTGCGCCAGATGTTCGAAAACACATTTCGGTCAGGATGCAAAAAATGACAGCTGTGTAAAATTGACAATGTTGAAAATCTTGAGTGTGAATATTACAAATTCTCGAAGTTACGAGTGTGTGTGGAAACTGTGCAATGCACGCTCGTAACATAGTCATTTTATGGAATTTTCTCACCAAATTTTCAACATAGGCATTTTGGGACCCCCACTTATGAACAGTGTCACTATGATTTTTGTATTCTGCGTTGGAAGTGCGAAAACACATTTCGGCTAGGATGTGAAAAATGACAGCTGTACTGTTCATAAGGAGGTGTAAAAAAAATGCAAATGTTGAAAATCTGGAGTGAAAATATTACCAATTTGCGAAGTTACGAGTGTGCGTGGAAAATGCCCAATGCACGCTCGTAACACAGTCATTTTTTGGAATGTTTTCAGCAAATTGTCTTTTCAAATTAAATATATTTTATTTGTAGGAAGAGTTGACAAATCTTGTGTAGCAGACATTGGACAGAGAAAAATACATGCTGGCTTTACATAGACACACATTGTATAATAAGGTCTTATTACAATGTTTGTTCTGGATCTCTTAACGGAATAATAACAGATGTTCAGTAAGGACATAATCTTAATCTTATTCACATAATGAGTTCTCATCAATCTACAAAGATCTACCTATGTTCCTCCTCCTACCTCCTCTCCCCCCAGAATTCCCCCCACCCCATCAGGTATGCGGTGACAATTGCCTATATTTGCGTTAGCCCAGGTATAGGAATCGGAGATGATCCAATTTAGTATATACGTGGCACTGGTACGATTCCTCCCCTTTTCCTCATAAAAATGTTGATCGGTATACTGTGGGTCACTAAATGGTCAGTAAGGTATGTAAAGGCATCCATACTTTCTGATAATATTGTGGCCTCTTTGTCAGTAATGAAATCGTGTTTTCAACCTGTAAAGCAAAACGTATTTCTTTTAGCCATTCTGCATATGTTGGGATATTTTGGTCTAACCAGTGGCGCATGACCACTTTTTTAGCACATACAGATATTAGTGTCATGTATTTTCGTTGAGTGCGTCTTAAAACCTCTCCATAATCTCCTATTATACAAATTTCCAGGCTAAAGGCCACAGATAGCCCTAGTAGTGGATCTAAGTTGGCCCTAATACTATCCCAAAAGGGTGTAACTTTATTACATTCCCATAGTATATGCAACAAAGTGCCAGGCTCCTGTTTACGACGAGAACATAAATTTGAGGGAAGTTCCCCCATTTGGTAAAGCCTGGCTGGAGTATAATATAAATTGTTTATTACGTAAAACTGTAAAATGCGGTATCTAGTCCATTTCACTTCTTGATACAGGTGCGACCAGATTTTAGCCCATGATCTTGGAGTCAAAGTGTTTGAAGGTAGTGCTTGGTCCCAAACATAATACAGCACTCCTCGTATACCCTCTATTGCATCCCTGAGGAGATGGTAAAAATAGGAAATGATATGAGAGGAGGGTAAATTAGCAATAGCCGGTAAGAAGGGGCCAGCTAAATACTGTGTCCAGTACCCCGTTCCAAAGTGTCATAGCAGCATATGTTGTAATTGAAGATACTTGAAACAAAGAGAGTTAGGGAGATTAAACAATAAACTGTCCATTTGAAATGGTATCAGTTTGTGTTCATGAAGTAGATCTACGACTCTCAATTGAGTATTTCCAGGCCAGAAATTGTGCGACAGGGGCGTTCCCCCAATTCTAAAATGAAGGTTCGCACTTATAGCCTGGGAAACATCCTTCGCCAGAGATATCTGGAAAAAGTTACACATCTGGGTGTGTACTCGAAGTGTTGTTCCTATGGGAAGGGTCCTGAAACCCTTAGGCAATTTTTTAAGAGGGGAAAAAATGAGAGTATTAAGGGATATATTGAACAGAGAAAGTAGACTCTGCTCAATTTGGTACCACAAGGGGATGTATTGAGCCTGTTCCTTATATGAGACATCCTTCATCCAGTATGCAAGGACTGAGCAAGTAATGGAGAACTGATAAAGAAGCAACTCCGGGAGTTGTAAGCCTCTATTGTTCCTACTCCTCTGCAGCTTAAAAAGAGCTCGCTTGCCACTCCATAGAAAATTGGACATAAGTTTATTAATCTGAGTGAACCATGTTTTGGGTAAGAAAAAATGTGTCATCTGCAAGGGGTACAGGATTCGCGGGAGAACATTCATTTTCAAAACATTTACCCGTCCCCAAAGTGTAAGTGGTAGCATGGCCCAGCGGGAAAGATCCATTTTAATCTGAGTAAGAATTTTATCTAGGTTGTATTGTTTCATTTTGACTTCCGAACAGGAAAGGTATATACCCAGATATTTTAATTTGTCCTTAGTCCAGCGAAATCCAAAATGAGCAACTTCAGCTTGAAATGTATGAACATTTAAGAGCATCATTTCCGTTTTTGTAGCGTTACGTTTGTAATTGGAGAATTTACCAAATGTTTTAATAATTTCAAGTGCAGCAGGGATCGATTTTAGAGGATATGTTATATGAAGTAAGATATCATAGGCATAAACCAAAATTTTATATTGATTAGGCCCAATAGATATACCAGAGATATTTGGGGAATAGTTGATACGTCCAACAAGCGTCTCCAAATATAAGTCGAACAAAAAGGGGGAAAGTGGGCATCCCTGTCGAGTTCCTTGTTGTAACTGAAAGGATTGAGATAGGTGCCCATTACATAATATGCGTGCGGATGGACAAGTATATAATATCCTGACCCATTTTATATACTGTGTTGGGATGTTATAAAGATGCAACAAGTGGAATAGGTATTCCCAAGAAACCCTATTGAAAGCTTTCTCTGCATCCAGGGAGACCAAGGCAGATGGAATTCGGGACTCCCTGGATGCAGAGATCAAATAGGCCAACTTACGCATATGATCGGATGAGACCCTACCGGCAGCAAAGCCAACTTGCTCGCAGCTTATGAGGCATTGCCAGACACTGGATAGCCGAGTGGCCAAAATTTTTGCCAATATTTTTATGTCGACATTAATTAGGGAAATTGGGCGGTAATTGACAACTTGAAGGGGGTCTCTATCAGGTTTTGGGATAACCATGACTGTAGCCTTGAATAAAGTAGGGTCTGAGATACCTTGTTCAAACATATAATTGTAAGTGTCTAAGAGGACTGGCACTATTTGCTCTCTGAAAAGTTTGTAAAATTCTACAGTAAACCCATCTGGGCCTGGGGATTTGTCTGTGGGAAGGGAATCAATGGCCTGCTTAATTTCTTCCTGAGAGATTGGAGCTTTGAGTAAATTTGCTTGACATGTGTTAAGCTGCGGGAGCTGCAATGACTGCAGGAACTGTTCTAGCATATCCGGGCAAAAAGGGTGAGAAATGTGGGAATACAAGTTTTTATAATATTCTTGGAAACAAGTAATGATTTCTCTCGGGGAAGTGACTATTTGTCCTCCAGGTTGTTGTATACTTGGAACAATTCTATTGGAGGCTTGTGCCTTGAGTCGTAGGGCCAAGAGCTTTCCAGTTTTTTCCCCCTGATCAAAATACTTGATCTTAGGATGTACAAGAAGATACTCTACATGTTTGGTCAAAATTGAATTATATCAATCCCTTAAAATTTCTAGGGCCTTGAATTGATCTGTTGTAGAATCCGGAGAAAGTGACAATTCTGTGGCCCTAATGTCGCGTAGCAAGGCTGAAGTAACCTTGGAGGTCATCTTTTTTTAGCTGTAGCCATACGAATTATTTCTCCTCTAACTGAACTTTTTAGAGCCCCCCATAACATGTCTATCTTAGGCATAGAAGGGGTATTTATCTTAATAAAGTTAGTGATAAAAGCAGACAGTTGGTTTTTCAGGTATTCTGATCGAAAAAGTTGACAGTTGAATTTCCATACCTTATCTCTGGATGGGGCAGACCAGGGCCCCAATTTAATAAGATGGGATGGTGATTGGAGATCACCTTGGGGAGATAATACCAGGATGTTACAGTCGAGAGGTGTCCCATATCAACAAGGAAATAATCTAAACTAGAAAATGAGTTGTATGGAATAGAATGAAATGAGTATTCCCTCTGGTGTGGCTAGAGGGCCCTCCAAGGGTTGATTAATCCAATGGAGTCCATCATTTCTCTGATGGCCACCTGTGCTGGGGAAGGAGACAGAGGACGACTAGGACAGCGGTCCATAATATTACAATAAACGAGATTCCAGTCTCCACCTAACATTATAGGGAATCGGGACCATGGGGTCAAGTCATTCATGAGGGAAACAAAAAAGGACGGGTCGTCTGTATTGGGGCCGTATATGGAACCAAGCACTACCTCCAATTGACCCAACAAGGTCTTTGCCAAAATGTATCTGTGCTGGGAGTCTACAATAGTATCAGCAAGACGGAACGGGATACTCTTTGCAATAAGAATCGCAAACCCCACCTTTACGAGTGTCCGGTCCAGTCCCGAGGGCCTGGCCTACCCAAGATCTTCTTAGTTGTGAAACCTGAAGAGAGGACAAATGGGTTTCCTGAAGAAATGCTATATCAATGCCAAGTTTACGGAGATGCAACAATATTTTGGCCCATTTGATCGGGGATTTAGACCGTTTTACATTCCATGAACATACTTTGTATGAAGTCATCTTATTGATAGTTTTTCCTGCCTTTAAACCCTAGGCCTGGAGTGATCTTGTTTTCCAGGTTGTTAAAAAAAACAACCCTTATTAAGGCGCTGTCGTACCACATACCTGATCCCTCCCTCCCTCCACTTCCCCATAACTACCCACTTACCCTCCTCCCCCCTTACCATGTGTCAACGCTTTCCTGTACACAGCTATTGGCCGAGGCTCCCCGGAGCTGTCCCCCGGTCTGACCATTTTGCAAGATCCCAATCAGGGTAGACATCAGGCCAAAGGACAGTCTAGTGAATGCCCCACCGAGGAGCCGCACATGCCTCCCATCCTTCATCCTGATTCGCAACACCCTTTTGAAGTTGCGGTTTTCAGATTACCCCATTCCCACCCCAACTCTAAGTGATGAGATTGTAGCATATGAAACAATGTTTCTTATGTATTAAGGCAGCGACACTGTGTTCGTCATTTACAATTGGTTAGCTGTAAAGAATATTTTTCTCAGAACTTTATGCAACTGGCAGAATCCTCTATAGTCCATCATGCAGATTAGCTATCCAGGTCCTTAAGACGTTTGCTCTCCATTGTAGTTCAGCCAAAGAAAGAGAATCGAGAGTCCAGTAAAAAAAGGGAGATGCGACCCCAGATTTGACTACACAATTACTCCCCCTGCCTGCTTGTACCAGATTGTAGTTACCTATTAGAGAGATCGGAGATATCTTTTTACTTTTGTCTCCTTAATTATGTTTGTCATCATGTTCCATAATGAGGGATTACAAAGGCAGTTGCCTTCGTACTAAGGGTCTGCACAATAAGTTCTTAGCAGTGCACCTTATCAGGATACCTGTTTCCCCCAGTTAAACCTTGTTACCTCGGCCTCCTGCGGTCAAGGGTTATATCTCCGCTTATAATTTCATTCAAATAGGAGGGAACCAAGGAAGATATATATAAGTTTAACGCCTTCCTAGCGATCAGTCCCCTTACCCTCTTTCCACTCCCTCCATCCCCCCCATCCTCCTACTTTGATTTTTAAACATACCGTCTTGTATTAGTGCAGTAATAGTCGAATAAACACACATTCACCATCATAGCTTAACTGTAATGCGATGGTAGTCATTTGGACCATTATTTTTCTCTCCATCTTAACGTTAGGAGAGGAAGAAGGAGGGAGCAGGAGAAGGACTGAAAATAGTCAAATAAAAAAGGGAAGGGTGACCAAAGTATCTGAGTCTGGAAAACTCTCCGATGATTTGGATTCTCATTGAAAATTTAAGATAATTGCACCATTATAAACACAATGCGGCATTTAAAACTTCTGGGACTGCACTGCTCTGCTGTTAAGCCACCGTGAAAGGCTTTCTCATTCGTGAAGCAGAGCAGATGCATCTCGCATTAAACAGCTGCACAAGTAATCCTCCTTGAAATAAAAAGAAAACACTTTCCCACTTAAACTCGGAGGAAGTGATCAACCCTGTAGTCAGGGCTTTCCATATTGTCGTATGCGAAGTATTGAAAAGTTGGTGTCCTACAAGTAAATGCTGAAAATAAAAGGGAAAACATTAATTAATCGAGTCACCAAGTCAGTACATAGGGCTAGGATGCCCTCTTGTGGTGATAGCTTTGAATGTCATTGAGTTAACACAAAGTATGGTGGTGCAATGCACTTAGAAGATGCTAAAGCAAAAGAAATTTAACGATCCATGGTTGGGGTATCCAACTTAGCTGTTCCATCTCTTTATTTCCTGATTTCTTCTTTTTCTGGGCAAGGTGGAGGGAGCCAAAAGGAAAAGAAGAGGACTGGGGAAAAGTTCACTTTTAAATCGCACCTCACCCGGTATTTCTGCTCTACCTCTATTGCTGTAAACTTCTGCTCCTCAGTTGTACTTCGAGAAGCCCCAAATTAAGAGTGAAAATGGAGCAAAGAAATGCGTGGCTTAAAGTCACAATAACAAGCATTGCTTAGTTGATGTCATAAGTAGTGTATGCTTTCTCCCATTGCCTGTTCACTTTCCATGGCAAGTGACAAAAGTTCTAGGGCTCAGTGTGGCTTGAACAGGTCAGGCATCAGCACCCTTAACTCAGATTGACCTTGCTCAGCTGTATCAAAACTTTTCCAGGTATTTTGATGGTACACAGATAATTTAGATGGGTACTGGACTTTAAACTTAATGCTGGCAGATTAATTTGGTGGCAATGGGATGGTATGCAGCCCTTTGCTGTCGTATGGTGGCGGGGAAATCTTGCACGAAACGCAACTGCTGTCCTTCCCATAAAATTTCCTGAAGGCTCCTGACTTGCCCTAATACATGGGTTTTGTCAGGTAGTTGAGAAATGTTAGTATTAGGGGCCTTGGTGGTTTGCCCTGTCGCGGCTTGGGTCTAAGTGAGCGATGGACCCTCTCAATTACATATGTGGTGTTGGGAGAGGACCAGCAATTTTAGTGAACAACCGCTGCAAAAGGTAGTGGAGCCACTCCTCTGAGCCCTCTGGAAGGCCAAAGATAAGAACATTATTACGCGACTTGACCTTCCAGATCCTCAAGTTTAGCCTCCATCCAACTAATTTTTGGCGCAGTGCAGGAGTTCAGAGTCAATTGATGTCTTCCATCCTTCTAGCGAGGTCGTCCTTGCTGCCACATCTTTAATCGCATGGTTAGTATCAGTGAGCTGTGTACGCATGGCCTTCAATTCTGAGGTGAGTTCCTGGAGTGTTGCGGAATGGATTAACTCCTCTAAAATTTCTGTTCTGTTAGAGGGGCAGCTGGTGGTACTAATGTCGAGATTATGCCCGCTTCAGGAGTGGATCCTGGTTGCCCCCTGGAGCGCTTCGAGTTTTTCTCCGGCGTTTGCGGTGGTGTATGTGGGGGAGGTGCCTGGCGCATCTCTGCCTCCATACCCGAGTAGGCCACAATCTTCTTTCGGTCTAAACTTCCGATATAATGCCGCCACACCTTCCGCTTGATTCACCGTGAGTACAGAAGACCGCTAAAAAGGTATGCAGTGAGTACACTCTCAAGATGAATGCTCTGGAAGTTAGTGAGATACACTATAGAAATTAGAGCTGAGCCGGTGATGGGCTGTCCGAGCTGCTATACCTTCCGTGGCATCACGTGATCCGACGTTTTCACCAAATTTTCAACATAGGCTTTTTGGGAGCCCACCTCATGAACAGTGACATTGTCGTTTCGTTAATCGGTCCCAAAAGGTGATTCCACGCAGTGACCGTGAAATCACCTTCCGGGACTGAATAACCAGATGACAGTCACTGAATTCAGGAGATGGGGTCCCAAAACCCCCATGTTGAAAATTTTATGCCAATTAATTTATCCTTATCCCTTTGATCTTGCCCTGTTCTAAACCCCTGACCACTCACATCTGCTCCCTATCTCCAAGTGTCTACTGACTTCTACTGCCACTCTTAGTTCTGACTATATGCCCTTCTTAATCTATTTTGACATGATGACTAGGGCTGTTCTGAACTACCTAACCGATATGCTTGTGGTTCTACTCGCCTCAACTCCTTGTTTCCTTCTCATGGGTTCCCCAGCTCCCCTGTCAGTGATGTTCACCTGGGACTTCACCTACTCTAACATGGTGGCTGAACATGCCTCCTCACCTACTCCCCAATGTATCTCACTCCCACACCTCTAGGGTCACTACTGAGGCTCACTGTTCACAAGAACTTACCTCCCAGAGATAGTATCCTGTGCCATTGCACTTGCTATGCTCTGGACTACCATGTTATCCTTGCTCTAGCTGGTGATATTGAATCTAATCCGGTCCTCAGGTCAGTCTTCCCAAACTCATCCTGGGGCCACCCAACTTTTGCCACAGGCTTGGGACTGACCTTTGCCTACCTTAATATCCGTAGTCTCTGTGACCTGAGGCATGAGTCAGGTGAATAAAACCAGACATCCTCATGCTATCAGAAACCTGGCTGAAACCTTCCGTCTCGGTTACAGCTGTGCACTCCCGGGCTATTTCATGCACGGGCTGACCAACCATCCGCCAAAAGAGGGGGCGGGCTGGCACTGTACTACAAGGCTCACCTGGACGTTGCTCTGCATCTTACCCCGCCCCAACAATGGTGAGGCCATACATACCCAAAACTTTTACCTTCCTTCTCGTTCTTTCTCTCTCTCTCTCTTTCTCTCACTCTCTCTCTCTCTCCCACCTCCTTTACACAGGGCTGATTCATAATATATATGCTGATGATACCTGACTCTCTCAATCCGCTTGTAATATTGCCATCTGGTATATTATGACCTGTCTGTTATCCCACATGTATTTTTTGTACACATTACTGATTTACTGTCTCTTCCAAACTGCTGTAATACTGTCATCTGTTGCGATACCCCACATGTATTTTTATGCTTTGTTCACCCTTGCCTGTAACCTGTCATTGTCCAGAACCACCTTGAAAATGAGCTTGCTCAATGGTGTCGCCTGGTTAAATAACGTTTGATTGACTGATTGATGTGGTACTACTTCATGGTGGAACAAGAAACTGCACATAGTTGGGACTTATTTACCTCCACGAACTAGAAGCCTGTCTGGAGGAGCTCACAGAACATATTCCTGCCTTGACTAAAAAAATGAGGTAATCTGTCTGGGTGGCTTTAATCTTGACTGGCTCGGACCATCCTCTTCCTCCCTTGCTTCTGCCATTAGCAAGGCCAACCTATCCCAACTCATCTCATCCCCCACTCAGAAGTTGCCGCATGGCTCCAGCTGTACTATGATTGACTGGATTCTCACTAACCCGGAAGGATTGTTACTCCTCTGCTGGGTTTACCTGATTCAGTCAGTGATCACTGCCCGGTCTTCTGTGTGCGAGGTGCCTCCCTTCCTCACAACCCCACAAAGTCCTATTCTTTTGCTAACCCGTCCTACTTGACCCGGCCAAGTTCTCGTGATCTTATGCACACTGACTGGTCTCCTTATTCACAACCAGCAACATCAACCAGGCCACAGACTACTTCAATATGACTTGCTTGCCTGACAGCACAAGCACATCCTATAGCCTACATGCAGCGTCAGAGGGAGGGTAACCAAGTGGCTGAACCACCCTCTCCTGCAGCTGCTCAAGCAGCGTGATAAGCTTTAGCTAAAATGGAAGCGATCCTCCGATCAGTCTGACTTTGCTGAGTACCACACCTTGCGTAATCCCTGCAAGAAGTCAATCCTGGTTGCCAAGAGCAACTACTACTGCGGTCTCCTACATTCTTCAGCCACTGACCCCAGGAAATACTGGAACCAGATTAATGAAATCATGGGTAATACTAAGCTGCTGACTCCCAAAGACAGGTTAATTAATGACTCAATCTGTAACAATGCCCACATGATTGCCAATGCCTTCAACTTGCTTTTCACAGAGGTTCCCAATATCTCCCCTCCTGGACCCAGGGGCTCTAGTTCCTCTCCTACAGCTCCTCCACATACTCCTCCTACCCTGATACTTTCTTCTATCTCTTGTCTTGACATTCTTAGGCTATTACAGTCCATTCCCCTCCGTGGCAGTGCTGAACCGGGCAGTATTGAACTTAGGTTACTCAGACTTGGTGCCCCTCTCCTAGCTACTCCTGTTACTCGGCTTTTTAACTTGTCCATTAGCACCTCCACAGTGACTTTTGCCTGGAAATCTGCCAGGATCATACCGGTCTTCAAGAAAGGAGATTCTAAAATTCTGTCCAGTTATCACCCCATTGCACTTCTACCTACCGTCAGCAAGACGTTGGAAAAATGTATTCACCATCAGATCACTGCCCATTTATTAAACTTCAATCTTCAGTCACCATTTCAACACAGTTTCCAGGCTGGTCACAGCATCACAACAGCTCTCACCCTGTTCACTAGTGAGGTTAAGTCTAACATGGACACTGGCCTACCCCTTGCGTAGACCTACCCCTGTGGAGATGGTCAAATACCACCCTTTATGGGATGTGACTCCCGATGGTCTATCGGCGGTGCTTGACCTATCATAATTTCCGATGATGAGCATGGATCCTGAGGCCTTGGTTCTGGCCTATAATAAGACCATCACCAATGCTCTGGATTCTATTGCTCCCATCCGTGTGCGTCCTCTCTCTCGTCGCCCCCGGTCCCCATGGTTCGATGGGGACTTGAGAGAGATGCGCCGACTTGGACGCAGGTTAGAGAGGTGTTGGCGGAAATCTGGCTTAGATGCCAACCACGTTAGACTGCTAGAGCATTATCAACTCTACCAGTCAGCAATTGCCCATAAGAAGGCAGTATTCCTGTCTGGGGAAATTGCTGCTGCTCAGAACCGACCGGCTCAGCTCTTTCGAACCGTAGACAGACTGTGCAACCCAGCCTGTCTGCAGGTTCATAGAGCTTTTTTGCAATCTCAGTGCGAGGAGCTCGCTCGGTTCTTTGCAGATAAGGTGGAAGACATCAGGGCGGACACCTGCATGACACTCTCTATGGGAGTGGCCATGGACCTGGCCCCGGTCACATGCCCTCTTATTCCTGGGGTTTCTTCAAGAGCTGGAAATCGAGGATGTTATGAGGATTGTCCATGGTATGCGCTTTCGTCCTGTAGTTTAGATCCGGGCCCCACAGCCTTGGTTATGGGCTGTGGGAGATTATCTTCCAGTTCTGACGAGGATAGTCTGGTGCTCCTTAGACTCTGGTGAATATCCTTGCTCCCTGAAGGAAGCAGTGGTGACACCAGTGTTGAAGAAGACTTCTTTGGATCCCGACTTCCGGTAACTACGGCCTATCTCAAACCTTCCCTTTGTTGGGGAGGTAATTGAGAAAGTAGTGGCTACCCAGTTAGACAACCACTTGACCATCCATAGCATCTACGATCCCCTTCAATCGGGTTTTCAAAAGAGGCACAGCACCGAGACTGCGCTGGTTCGGGTGCTCAATGATCTCCTGATGGCGAAAGACCAGAAAAAATGGTCCATCTTGGTCCTTTTGGACCTGTCATCAGCATTTGACACTGTAGACCATGGGGTTCTGCTTGAGCACCTGAGAATCATCTGTGGGCTTTCAGGTTTGGTCCTCAGATGGTTTACATCTTTCCACACCGGTAGAGCTTAGAGGGTAGTATTGGGAGTGTTTTCTTCCAATCCTGTCTCTCTGTCATGTGGGGTGCCTCAGGGCTCTGTGCTGTCTCCCATGTTGTTTGCGGTGTACATGCTTCCCCTCGGAGACATTGTAAGATGGTATGGGCTGGAGTTTCATTGTTAAGCCGATGATACTCAGCTCTACCTGTCTTTTGCACCTGACCAGAATAGAGCACTCTCGGTGTTTAATAGCTGCCTCAGTGAAATCCAAGGCTGGATGAGGTCCAGCTGGTTGAAGTTAAACCCTGGGAAGATGGAGGTGATGGTCCTGGATCCCGGTCGCCGGATAGGGGTTGGGGGATAAACCTTCCCTCAGGTTTATTCCTGGGGGTGTAGAGCTCCCCACCTCTGAACGGGTGGAACACTAGGGGTGATTCTTGATGATTGGCTGACACTCGTGATCAAGTGTCGGCCATCGTTAAAGTTTCCTTTTACCATCTTAGGAACATCGCTAGGATCAAGCACCTTGTTCCGTCTGGGGACCTACTACGCTGATCCACGCCTTTGTGACCTTGTGTCTGGACTACTGCAATTCCCTTTACTTTGGGCTTCCTGGGGTTGATATCCGCTGCTTGCAGCTGGTGCAGAATTCTGCAGCCCGGTTGTTAACTGGGACTTCTCATTTTTTCCCATGTTACCCCGGTGCTGCGGAGACTGCACTGGCTGCCAGTTCAGTGGCAGATCACCTTTAAAGTTGGTCTATTGACCTACAAAGCCCTGCATGGTTTGGGCCCTGACTACCTGAAAGAGCTCCTGGTTCCCTATCTCCCGGAGCGACCGCTCCGCTCGGCCGGCGAGGGGTTGCTGGAGATTCCGAGGGTCATTTTGAAATCATCAGGTTCCCGGGCCTTTGCGTTTGCGGCTCCAACCCTCTGGAATTCTCTACCATGTCGGATTAGAAAGTGTGCGACAGTGGGGGGTTTTAAACAAGCCTTAAAATCCTTTTTATGGATTAAGGCTTATGGGGAAGCAACTGACTGATTTGGGTTTGATTTTATTATTGTCTTATGATGTTTGATGTAATGTATTAATTATTTTTTTATTGTGATTTTTATATTAATGTTTTATCATGTTGTGATTCTATAACTTGTTCTGTGCTTTGATTTCTTAAAAAGTGCATTATAAATTAAGAATATTATTATTATTATTACTTACCAGGGCCCTGTTCCTTGACCTCACTAAAGCTTTCAGTCTGGTTAATCACCCTCTGCTCGTGCACAAACTGCAGTCTCTTGGTGCCTCTGGTTCCACCTTATCTGGATCTGCAGTTACCTCTCAAACCATTCCCAATCCATCTCCTTCAATAAAGTCCTTTCATCTCCAGCTCCAATCTTCTGTGGTGTCCCTCAAGGATCCATTCTTGGGCCCTTGCTTTTTTCCATTTTTCTCAATGATTGTTCCTCTTCTTTCATCGACTGCAACTCCATCATGTATGCTGATGATCTGGTGCTTTACTCAGCCGCTCGCTCTGTAGCCGATCTTAATGTTCACCTGTCATACTCGTTCCAAACAGTTCAATCCTGGCTCCAATCCAACTCCCTTATCCTCAATCTTCCAAAGACACAGGCTATGCTCTTTGGGTCTACTAGAAAAGTTCATGCTGGGACTCCTAAGCTTTGCGGGTGCTGCTGTGACAGGTCTGTAGTCTCGTCCACAGACTCGTTTAAATACCTCGGAGTGACACTCGATCCTGCTCTTGATTTCTCTTCTCATTTAAATGAGGTTTGTAGATCCGTCAACACTAAGATTGATGCACGCCTACTGGGTGCATCACTCCCTAACTCCTGCTGCTAGGATCTCGGTAACAAGAGGTGTCTTGCTTCCTAGGCTTTATATGCCCTCCCCATCTTTTCCCACACTAACATTGGTATTCTCCATAAGTGGGACACCACCTACAATAACATCTGCAGATTTGCCCTGTCAGCCCCTCACCTTACTCACCACTGTCTCCTGTACTCCTCCTACACTGGCTGTCCCCAAGAATCTGCACTTACACCTCTGAGCTGCTTCACTGACTCCATGACTAGACTCCCACCCTGACAGCACTGGGGCTATGCTCACCTGGTGTCTCATTCCGCCTTCTGAGATCCTCTAATTCCTCTTCACTCTCCACCCGCACTGTTCTACAAAAATAGAGAACAAGATTTCACTCACTTTGCCCCAAATTCTGGAACTCTCTACCTCCCAGTCTTACATGTTCTTCATCTCCTCCTCCTTCAAGTCTGCACTTTTCTCCTACCTATATGCACTTGATTCCTGTAACTGTATCTAACCCTCCTTCTTCTCCTGCTTTCCATAAGCTAGCTTACCGTTGTCACTGTAATTATTGAATGCTTTGTCTTGTTTCCCATACCTGCTTCCTTCAATCCCTGCAGGATGGCCACGCTATAAGTATGTTTCTGTTTCCGACTATCCCTTCAAGGATGTCAACTGGTTTTGTATTATTTGCTGATTTGTACTTCATCATTGTCCTGTTTGTTACAAACTGTATATTGTACTCTCCTGGGTCATGCTTGAAAATAGGCAGGATTTTGCCTAATGCACTACCTGGTCAACAAAAGCTAATAAATAAATAAAATAAAATTCACAAAATGGCTGATATATCCACATAAGTTGGAAAAACCCCATTTATGCCATCATACAGCTTACGCCATTTCTTCAGTTTGTGGTCGGCTTTGAAGAGTGCAGGCGTGTTTCGATCACGAATCATCGTGCCAGGCTCCGGAGGTAGAATGGGGTGAGAGGGTGTGGGGAGGTGGGGTGCACAGAGGGCGGGTGCGGGTTGGGGAGAGGTGCTACAGACAGTAAGGGACCGTTTCTTGTTTCAAGTTTGAAAAAAAAAATACCACGGACAATTTTTCCTTTCCACACACACTGGGGTGGGCCCCAGTGTGTCCTATCATTTGGGAGGTCATGTTAGCTTGACTGGGTGGGCTCCAGTGTGGCACACAATGGGGGCAGAAAATGCAGATGCATGGGGTGTGTTATAAACATGCCAACAGGGATTGGGCACCCGTCGACAAGTGTGTCTGGGGAGATGAAGCTGAGGGGATTGGGCACCCTCCTTGGCACACAAACACTGGAATGGGACACATATGCCAATGGGGATTGGGCACCCCCATCAGCAAATGAACTGGGAAGGGGGCATGCCTACAGGGGGATTGGCCACCCCAGAAGTCGGCTTGCTGGAGACTGTGAGAGGTGGACGGCGATAGCCGCTGTCATGTTTGTTGAAATGGGACACCAGACAAGGCAAACTGTGATTTTCCACTGGAATAAGGGACCACCCCAGCAGCAAAAACAGCTGATTCTTAATGATGGGGTGCTCCCTAATTGCAGCAGCGAGTTTCTTTCAAGTTGGTGGCATGCTACAATACTGCTGCCATGGACAGCGTGCTCCTATATTGGCACCACAGAGACCAGCCCCAAAATGGACTGCTGGCATTCGCCACAACACTGCCGCACCTCCTCAACTCGCTACTACAGCAAGCTGACGCAATATTTTTCTTGCGCATGTGCGCAAGCGAACATAAAAATGGGTATGTTGACAAGTTGGGGTCAAAATATTGAAAATTACCACAGTTACGAGCGTGCGCTGAAAAACTGCAACATAGATTCAGAACTCTGTTGTTTGTTTCATATTTTTACACCAAATTTTCAACCTAGCCTTCTTATGACCCCAAATTGCCTTCTTATGAGCCCACCTCATGAACAAGGGTGCAGAACATTTTCAAATCCTGCCCAAAAGATGATTTTGCAACAAAAGTGTGAAAACACATTTTGGCCAGAATTTGAAAATGACAGCTGTGGTGCTGTGAAGAATGGCAATGCTGAAATTTGGGGTCAGAATATTGAAAATTACCAGTTATGAGCCTGTGTTCGCAAAACTGAATGCAGGTTCATAACTTTATTTTTTGTTAATATTTTTGCCCCAAATTTTCAACATAGCCTTTTTATGACCACACCTCATGAACAAGTGCTGTGAAAATGTTCCACTCCTACCTAAAAGGTGATTTCATGCAGCAACTGCAAAATCACCTTCCAGGATGGGAAAACACATTTTGGCCAGGATTTGAAAGATGACCGCTATCACATTCATGAGGAGCTGTGAAGAAATGGCTATGTTGAAAATTTGGGGTAAAATTTTGAAAATTATCAAAGTTACCAGCCTGCATTTCCAAATTTCAACATAGGCTCATAACTTTGCTGTTTTTTTAGTATTTTATGCCAAATTTTCAACATAGCCTTCTAATGACCCCACCTCATGAGCAGGGGTAAATAAAATTTTCAAATCTTCCCCCAAAGGTGATTTTTGCATAGTGACCATGAAATCACCTTTCAGGACGGATTTGCCTAATGTCACTTGCATTGTTCATGAGGTTGGGCCCCAAAAAAGGCACGTTGAATATTGGGGCAAAAATATCCCCAAATGACCAAGTTATGCCACTAAGTTCAAAC
This sequence comes from Neoceratodus forsteri, assembly GCA_016271365.2. Classification (NCBI taxonomy): domain Eukaryota; kingdom Metazoa; phylum Chordata; order Ceratodontiformes; family Ceratodontidae; genus Neoceratodus; species Neoceratodus forsteri. The sequence continues at coordinate 432,692,450 of CM028130.1, forward strand.
CCCTATTGAAATACATTGAACTGCATGTTTTATAATTCTGTTTGTTATATTTGTTTTAAGTTGTTCTATTGTACGGTGCCCAGAGTCCCAGGGATTGGGTGCCTAACTAAATAAATCATTACTTACTTACTATACCTGATCTCCTCAGTTCACGGTCCAACTTTGAAAAGTGAAGACATGTCTACATTCCAGAGAAGATTACGGCATCAGATTCCTGGTGGGTAAGTAAGGGCTTGGGGGTGGTGGTGGTGGGTGCTGAGTGGGATGGTCGGGTGGGGAGAACGAATGGCGCAACAGACATTGATGGATGGTTTTCTGTTTTACAAGGTGTATTAAAAAAAAGACAGAGGGAAGGTTTTCTTTATTTCAGGTTTGGACACTGGGGGATTGGGCACCCCCAGTGTCAGTGTTATGTTCTGGAGTTGGGGTGGGGTGGTGGGTGCTGAGTGGGAGGGTCAGATTGGGGTGATGGTTACACAGGTGCCAGCAGTAGCACCAGCAATGGTAGCATGTCACATGGGCCACTCAAATTGAGTGACTCAGTTCTGAGTGACTCCATTTGAGTGCATGTTATGTGGGCTACTGCTACTGCAGGAGAATAGCGAGGCGTGGTTATAGCAAAGGTGGAGGGTAAGAATAGCGAGGGAAGAGGATGGTGAGTGGAAGAGGAAAGGACAGGAAATGGGTATATGGGATATAGTTGCCCAAGTCAAGCTGCAGCTGGCCATTTGGTCTAGTGGGGACAGTGCATACCTGGAATTTAGGAGGTATCAGGTTCAGGGAAGACTAGGGATGGTAACTTCTTCTTGTGTGATAGGGACTTAAAAATAATATTTTTTTTTCTGTTCCCTGATCTCCCGGTTCCGTGTCTCCCTTGATGGTTTGAGGCCCCCCTCCCCCGAGTAGCACCCTGCTGAGTTTTATCCACTACCCCAGTGTCAGGCCCCCCATTGGACTTGATTACAATATTGTAGTGCATCCTTAGTTTGTACTGCGGACCATTGCTAATTGTGGGTCCGCTGTTATGCACATTCGCCGATTCTGTGTTCGACGATGTGTACTCGCCAATTTAGTGGTCACCATAAATCTTTCACCATTATGATATAGAACCCCAGCCACAGACATCAATGGACTGTTTGCTTTTTTTATAGGCTATATTAAAAAAAAAAAAGAATACAGGGACATTATTTTTGTTTCAGTGGACACAGGGGATTGGGCACCCCCAGTGTCAATGTTATATTTGGCCACACTGGATGTGGGCTGTCTGGTGCTGAATAATTAAAATGGGGGGGGGGGGTGGCAGTTATGGTGGTGGTGGAAACAGACATTGATAGAGAGTTTTCTTTTTGCAGGGTTTATAAAAAACAAACATTGGGGATAGTGGGGGGTGGACATGCTCTTAGGGAGATGGGGGAGAGAGCGAGGAAGATCCTCTTCCTTGCTGTCTCCCCCTTCTCCCTCAGAGCATGTGAGTCTTCATGCAAATCAAAGGACCGAAGCCCCCTCTGATTGGAGCGGCTTCTGTCCTTTGAGGTACATGAAATTTCAGCCCACCAAGCAGAGAGTTGTGACACGAGCATAGTGCAGTGGTGATTGGTCTATACTGCTGAACCCCTGCTATTTTGAACTGCAGTGGGCTTGGCAGTGACACACCCCTCAGAAGTGCGCTCTCATAGTAGGATGTTCCCTGCGCATGCTCACATGGTGAACATAAAATGGATAGAGCAAGAACACAGTGAAACATTTTGTGGTTCCACTGTCAGCACTGCCAATAGCTATACAATTTTGTGGGATTACCTGCAGGTTTCAGGGGTTTATCAATAGAATCCCAAACTAAAAATGTGAATACTGTATGTAAGAGCATAATGTGGGGAATATGGCTTAGGAGTTAAGTCAATGTTTTACTACAAATTGTAAGCTGAAGCACTTAAAAAATATCTGTGTTGGGCCGGCCCGGTGGCGCTGAGGGTTGAGGCACTGGACACCACACCTCCCACCATGCCGGTGACCCAGGTTCGGGAATGGACTCGGGTCACTTGGGGGTTGGCAGGGGTGAGGAAGGATTGAGCATCCGTAGACAGCTCTCCTTCCTCAGGAGAGGGACAGTACAGAGTGCTGTTTGCCTGACACCTAGTGGTGGCTGGGTGTCAGCACAAGTGCACCGTCAGAAGGGCAGGGCCTCACATACAGAGCATATGGCTACCTCCATGGAGGCAGAGTCCAGCCATCTCCACCCACTGCATGTATGGGGGCCTGGGGAGAAAAAGCAGCAGAAAATACCGGGAGCTGGCAGTCTCTGTGATGGCCCGATGCGCCACTGCATCAGTGAGCCCCGATTCTGGATTGTGCTCTGGGGTGGGGAGTAATGCCGGCATTACCTTCCCTGGCCATGGGGGGTAATCCATGGGGGAACTCCAGGGCATGGCTGGTGCAGGGCGATCGGGCCAGAGAACAAGTCCCTCCGAGGGAGGGCTGGAGTTACCTGCCTAGCTTCATGGAGGTGGAGAAAACAGTAAATAAAGAAAAATATCTGTGGCATAGGAAGGGCCAGAAATGTTTGGAGTGAGATCGGAAATCTGGAACTTGGTTTAGAAAGGTCAGTTTCCTTATAATGCACAACTGTGGCATTTCTTTGCCACACTTATGCCCTTGCTTTGGATTTTGATTTTTTTCTTGTCTTTTATCTACACCACTTTCCAGCCATCTGGGGAAACGTCTTCTCACCAAAACATTAGAGGTTGAAATAATTGTGAATCGGGCAATTCTCTCACAATTCCCTGAACTTGGGAAATTTCTGCATACATTAAATGCTTGAAAAACTCATCCCCTCTCACTGAACATTTCATTAATAGGGCTCCAGAAATCAGGCCCAGATATTTTTCTGATTCAGTATTGCATTTCTGGAATGCTGGCAATGTGTGGTGCCTGTACATTTCACCAGTGATTTGGGGGATACAAACAAATACTCTGTGTGGTTAGAGACACTGTAACTAACAACACAACTCCAGGATCTGTCACCTAGTGGGCAGATCAGTTCACTTATAGTTTTTATAGACTTAGGGGAGGGTCTTTAGTACCCATAATAACAGTACCCAAGGGTGCCCTTCTTTTCCACAGGCCTGGTCAATTATCAGTCGACTGTCCGCAGAGCAGACTGGTTGGTAGAGTGCTGTTACCCCTGAGCTGTTCATTAACTTTTATATATTTATCTAGAATTTATAACTTGGAAAGGCAGACTGAGCCGAAGCTGTTGCCCGGTGGGACCCGGGAGAGAATTAAATACTGGAAGGGTGAGCAACCTGCTCAGGGTCACACAGTACGCAAGTAGCCTTTACAGGATTGAAACCCAGGTCTGCTGGGAATCCAGGTTTCCCACCTCTGTATTCTAATGACTAAGCCATACTGCCTAAACACATTCCATAGCAATTACGATTCAAAGTAATAACAAGAATTAATTTGATGGGATTGGTTTTACATTATAAAGTACTTGTAGTGATATGTGTGTGTAACCTGGTCACTATGGGTGCTGTGGTTACTGCCCCTGCCTTGCAGGCTCAAACAAGGTTGAGGGCCCAGTGTCAATAAACTGCTGATTGAAGCATTCATTTCCAAGGTTTTAGTTGATTTTGGGGTGCCTCCACCCAGAGAAAGTTACAGTGGACCTGGTGTCAGTATGGTACAACCCTTGGATGCAGTTCCTACACACCACTCTGCTGGATTACCTCACACAGTGCAGCAACAGTTATTCTAGTGTGCATGCAACTTACACTCTATAAAATATGCTTTCAGACAAGGCTTTAAACAAGATAAGAACAGAAACTTTATTTAGAAACTGAAAGATCCTAAATGGGAGAAAAAGGGGGGTTGTTGAGCATTTAGGGTACACAGGAGAAGTGGGAGCAGACAAACGCAAACAGAAGACAAATAAAATGAGCAGAGTGGGAAAGAAAGCCAGAGAGCAAGACGGAGAAGGAAAAGAAAAGCAACAAGGAAGGCAAGGGGTGAGAGAGTGAAGGGTGTGAGAAATGAAACAGAAGAGCGCAGGCAGGGAATACAAGCTGTGCACAGCCACACAGACCATGCAGGAGCCCAGTGTGATGAGACTTGCTATGCGTGTGCAGCGTTGGAGAGGCTGCTTGTATCTGATATGTGGGAGGAGCTATTACCCCACATTCAACCTTGGGCTTCAGCCCTCCTGTAAAAAAAGAATTGCATACAAAGAAAGTGTTCATAACAAAAATGTTGCCTAATGTGCAATACTGTGTATCTTTTTGTTGGACTGGAACGATAAGTATTTTACATGTATAGCTGAAAATCCAACCTTCAGGTTGGTTTGTGCCTATGCTGGTTTTTTGATAAGTTAACATCCCAACTAGACAACAGGTTCTGAGGTAGGACAGGGTATAACAGGGCAGACTGGATGGACCAATGGTCTTTTTCGTTTCTTTTTCTTTTTTTTTTGTTGAAACTCAGGTTTATTCAAAGAAAATTGATGCAAGCATACATGCAATATCATTTGTTGTCACCAGACAATGGGCCATTAGGTCAGTACTGAAAGATGATAAGATCAATGGGGGCTATGCATCATTGCTGGGCCCACATAGCTCTGCACTTGCATACAGGTGCATGGTGGCTGGCATGTACAATTGCTGGCCACTGCCATGTGCCTGCCTGCAGCCCCACCTCCTGGTGCACTGCTGCACTAGGGCAGACTGGAGGACACAGGTGGGCATCCAGTCAGATGCCCATCCTGGGTCCCGAAATGGATCCCCTGCTCCACGTGAGGAGGATATTCAGGGATGGCATGGGAGGATAAAATTCAAAATGACGGGGAAATGCCCGAATGGCTGCCTCCAGCCTCCTTTCTACCCAGACATCTGGGGTAGCACTGTGGGGGGGGGGGTTGTTGTCCCACAGCCTGCAGGATTTCCCTGGTTGACCACACAAAAGATATGACAAAATCCCTGCCTGCGTATCCTGCACGCTCCTTGCCCAGCACTCCCCACCTTTGTGAAGGCACACAGTGCAGGCACACCCACAGACACGTCCTTGGACCAACCCTGTGCATAGCTGCATGATTGGCCAGGTGAGCCAGTGTGGAAAGGATGCATGTACCTTCCATGAATGCCACCAGGGGTCTGCTGGACCCCTGTAGTGTGGTAGTCCAACTTATGGTTACCTATGTGCCACATAACTGCGGTGCATCAGCAATCCACGGTTTAGTGCATAGACACCAATATATGTAAACCCTCAAGTAAACTGCATGAATCCCCTTCACAACAGTCGTCTTTTTCTGATTGACATCTTCAATGTTTCTATGACCATGAAGCTTTTGGTTGATTGGCTTTGCAGTTAATTATATATGATTCCTTATGACAAAAGCATATCTAATAAAATATTGAGATAGTAATAGTTTTTAATATTTTCCAGTAGTGACCCAGCAAAACTGTGACTCACTAATAAATTGTTGCATCTAGTTTATATGTAGTGCCAACACTATTACATAAGCCTTTCTGATTCAGAATGACTTTCTCAGCCATGTTTATAGTCTGATAAGGCTGTCCTGCAATTTCCTCTGAACAACATTAACATAAGAATAATAATGTCCAAAACTGTCATGTGCATACATTTGTATTCGGACTCATCAGATATTTGGAGAAATGTGTTCATAAAAACTTGAAAAATACAGAGTTGAGGTTCTAACACTGAACCTTGGGGGAGGCCCATTCTTGTTATGGCTGACTGTGCTTACTTCTTGTTTTTTTTTTTTTGTTTTCTGTTTTTATATACCAGTGATTATTTAACTAGACAACAGCATTTTGGTCCAGACCCTGATAGATAAGTTTGCTTAACAAAAGTTGATGATCGGCAATCTTAAATTTAGTTCATCACACCGAGATACTAACGCTTTTTTGGCAGCTACCCAGTTGTGCAGTGCAATTAAACCAAAGAACTGTGAGGCCACAGCCTTATTAACTCAGTGTACTCTATAATTTGAATGTTACTCCATCATGATTCTGTTGAAACTATCTTGCCATACATTGGCGGCACACTCCCCTAGCTCTCATTCTTGCCACCCCCATAACAGATGTACTTTGTACATTTTCACATTGTTGTTTTCTCTGTGGAATTCATTACTTGTAATGTGCTTTTATTTTTCATGTACATGCACCTGCTGTTGTCACTTTGTTATTGCTGTTTCACTTTCTGCTGTACCCCCTGCCTGGGTTGCACCTAGAAACAAGCTCCAGCTTAGTGTGTCTATCCCGGTGACTAAATTTTAAATCAATCAATCAATTGTTGACCAAAGTACTCCATGACATAGCAATATGCCATCAGGCCATTGATATCCTGCCCCAAATCTTTTGTAACACAACATTTAATAAGACGATCCTTTGAATGTTTACAGTTGGCAGCTGGAGTTTCTGAAGTTCTGTTCTAGTATAAGGCTGAGGTTCAGCAAGGCATACTAAGCAGCATCAAAGACTTCACCCAGAGGGTCTGAGTATTGTGCAGTCTGACTCAGGAAACCCCTGGACTACATCAACAAATGACTAATAAAGGGTTCGCTTTGAAGGAAATCAGAGACTGATAAACTGCTACCCATGCCCACTGGGATGCAGCATTCCTGAGATTCATCAATGCGAAGGGTGTTTTTATCTTCTGGGAGTAAGAGGCTATCATTAATTCTGACAGTCATGAGACTTAAACTGGCTCAACTTAACATCCTTAAAAAGGGTGTTTACTCTTTGTCTCGTTTCAATTTGTGACTGTAACAGTAAACAGAATGTGAAACAAATGTTGCAAAGAATATCAAAATTAGTTGCTTTGCTTTATAACAACTTTATAACACATATATTGTACAGTCACAGTGTATTAAAATAAGGACAAATTAGGGAATGACAGGCCACACAAGTATAATGCTGTACAATGGACTGCAGGTGCTAGTTTCATTTACATGGAAGGATATTTTAGTCGATCTTTAAGTGATGTTTCAGTTTTATTTACTTTTAACAGTTTTACCCAGTCTTTTGGACATCTAACACCCTACAGCAGTATGGCTGTCACCTTGCCCATTTAGCCAAATGACAGAAATCTTAGCCAAACCTTGAATTTTGATCTTCAGCCTGTGACACTAGTAGCAGTTTGGAGACCTGAACAAAAGTGTTTGTAGCTGAACACAGAAATGCACATCAAAAGGCTATTTGGCTAGTGGCAGTTTACCAATTGTTTATCTAGGAAAGGTACAGTGAGGTATATACAACCTTGTTTCCAGACTTTCCCTGTACATCATGGTTAAGGGAAAAATGGCAGCAACATAAACAGAAGACATTACACATTCATGCAGGCAAAATGAATTTAGCAGAGCTGGTCCATCAGTGCAGTGGTAGCACTACCACTTGTGGCGCTGACTACCCAGTTAGAGAGCTAACCCAGGACCATTAGAGGGCCAGCCCAAGGGAAGGGGGGACAAGCCTCCCAAAAACTGTTCTCTGGAGAGGCAGGGATCTGGTGTGTGGCAAGAAAATGATGTCTGACGATGGCTAGAGGTGGGTGCATCCTGGGCCAGTGCTTCGGGGATAAGTGAAGTATGGGCCTTCTGCACATTGGGGTGGGAGTATCCCTGACATATGCTGATGTCATTGCACATCCACTTCCACCAGGGTAAAACCCTCCATACCATGCAGGATAAAGCCAGAGAAGCCTCTGCAGACCACTCTGCCCAAATGACACCCTGTCCAGATCATCAGGGAACAAAGGTGGATGTTAGTCTCTCCCCCAGCCTCCTGGGGGAGTCCTGCCATGAGGGGTACGTCATGGCCTCTTCATGTGGGCTGACTGGGGGAATGCTGGGTGAGGGTCATTGCGGGCTGAAGGGCAGAAATGGGGTAAATCCCTGCCACCAACTAAGTGACATACAACAGAGGTTACAAAACAAAAATTAATTTTGCAGTCACAGTTACAAGTGATGCCTACTGTAGTCTTTACAGAACCAGCTTGACTGTCACTCTATCATTCTGTCTCTGTAAGAAATGTAGCAAAACCTCTCTGAATGCTGTGTGTCAGTAGCCATACAGAGTAACTGTTTCTCAGGGTAAGTGCAATAGAAACATAGAAACATAGACTTTGACGGCAGATAAGGACTGCTTGGCCCATCTAGTCTGCTCATTTCCCTACCTACAGGATAGGCCGTAGATCCTAGTTAACCAACAGCCTATTTCTTCCTACCCACCACAAGAATTGCCTTATGTCTGTCCCATGCATTCTTGAATTCTCCCACAGTTTTAGACCCCACAACCTCCTCAGGAAGGCTGTTCCATGCATCCACTACCCTCTCTGTGAAATAATACTTCCTCACATTGCCTCTAAACTGCCCCTTCTATCTTTAAATTGTGTCCCCTTGTTCTTGTACGTCTCTTTTTCTGAAAGATGCTACCCTCTTGGACTTTGTTGATTCCACTGTGGTACTTAAAAGTTTCTATCATGTCCCCCTCTCCCTTCTTTCCTCAAGGGTATACATATTAAACTCCTTTAGTCTCTCCTCATATGGCTTCTCTTGCAGACCCTGCACCATTTTAGTTGCCCTCCTCTGGACTGCCTCTATCCTGTCTATGTCCTTGCGGAGATGGGGTCTCCAGAACTGGACGCAGTACTCCAGATGGGGTCTCACCAACTGTCTGTACAGAGGGATAACAACTTCCTGTTTTCTGTTGCTGATGCCTCTCCCTATGCATCCCAGTATACCCCCAGCCCTCCCTACTGCCTTCTCACATTGCTTGCTAACCTTAAGGTCATCTGATATGATTACCCCCAGGTCCCTTTCCTTTGTTGTTGTTGTTACTACGTCCCCCCCCATTGTGTATACTTCCCCTGGGTTCTTGTTTCCCAGATGCATTATTTTGCACTTCTTTGCATTGAATCCTAGCTGCCATACTTCTGACCATTCCTCCAACCTTGCCAAGTCCCTTCTCATCCTTTCCATGCCTCCTAGTGCATCAACCCTGTTGCAGATCTTTGTGTCATCTGCATAAAGGCATACTTTTCCTTCCAGTCCCTCTGCAATGTCACTGATGAAGACATTAAAAAGGACTGGACCCAATACTGAACCCTGCGGTACCCCACTAGTAACCCCTCTTTCTTCAGTGGACTCCATTTACAATTACCTTCTGTGTCCTGTTGTGCAGCCAATGTTTTACCAGGCTACCACCCTGGGACCCACTCCCAGGCTGGTTAATTTGACTATTAATCTTTGTGTGGGACTGTGTCAAATGCCTTGCTAAAGTCTAGGTAGGCCATGTCCACAGCCCTCCCTAGTCTACTACTTTGGTCACCCAGTCTAAGAAATCTATTAGATTCATCTGACATGACCTTCCCACTATGAACCCATGCTGCCTTGGGTCCTGTGCCCCACTGGCCTCTAGGTACTCAACTATTCTTTCCTTCAGAAGTGACTCCATCACTTCCCTACCACAGAGGTCAGACTGACAGCTTGTAGTTTCCTGCCTCTGTTTTGGTCCCACTTTTGTGAAGGGGAATCACATCCACCTTCATCCAGTCCTCGGGTACCACACCATCCTCCCATGATTTATTAAAAGAGTTGCCAGTGGTTTCACTAGTTCCTCCCTTAGTTCTTTTAGAATTCTGGGATGAATTCCATCAGGACCCATTGCTTTTGTCCACCTTCAGTTTTAGGAGTTCTTGCAGAACCCTTTCTTCTGTGAAAGGACTGGATTGACCTCCCTATCAAGAGTGTTTCTGTTAATTGGATTAGGCACTTCCCCCTCCTGTTTTGTGAATACTGAGCAGAAATATTCGTTCAGTATCCCTGCTTTTTCACTGTCCCCCTCTGCCCACCCACCGTTCATTCTATTCAGCCTCACTATCACTCCCTTTGTCTTTCTACGCTCGCTGATGTACCTTTAAAAGGTTTTATCCACCTTTTTAACTGAGTTGGCTATCTTTTCCTCAGTTTGGGCCTTTGCTATTCTGACTCCCTCCCTGCTTCCTTCTGCCTTAACTGGTACAGCTCTCTGTCCTGCTCCTTCTGTGTTTCCTGATACTTCGAATGCTATCTTTTCTTCCTGACTTTCACAGCCACCTCTTTTGAGAACCATAGTGGCTTTTCTTTCATTTTGATTTGTTTATTTGCTTCACACAAAGGCTTGTTGCCTCTGTGATGGCAGTTTTGATGATTCCCCATTGTTGCTCCACACCTCCTTCTAGCCTGTTTGCTAGTGCTTTTCTGAGGCACTCTCCCATCTTGCCAAAGTCAGCCCTCCTAAAGTCCAGTACCCTCACTTTTGTTTGGCTTGACTCTGTAGCTGAGTTTAACGTGAACCACACTGTTTGATGGTCACTTGTTCCCAGATGGCAACCCACTTCTAGATCTAGGATCCTCTCACTGCCCCCGTTTGAGAGTACAAGGTCTAAGATTGCTCCCTCACGAGTGGGTTCCAAAACTAGCTGTCTGAGGCCTGCCACCTGTAGGGCATCAAGAATGGCCCTGCTCTTGGATGTGGCTGCAGCAAATGTGCTCTAGTTAACATCTGGCATATTCAGGTCTCCCATCAACAGTATCTCCCCTTTCTCTGCCATTCTAAGAATGCCTTCTATCATATCCTTGTCCATTCCTCCCCTGACATGGGGTCTGTACCTAACCCTGTGCGGACTGTGGTGCCCTTTCCAGTCTCCAAGGTGACCCACAGTGCCTCCTCTCCTCCCTGTTTACTCTTTTGTTCAGTTGCTTTTATCCCTTCCTTTAAATAGAGAGCTACTCCTCCCCTCTCTCCCTGCCTGTCTCTCCTGTAGGTTATGTACCCTGGTATGTTAACATCCCAGTCATGGTTCTCTGTGTACCATGTTTGTGTGACTGCTCGATATCCAGGCATCCCTCTTCCATCAAGGCCACCAGCTCAGGAGCTTGTTGCCCAGACTATGAGGCATTGGTACTAATTACCCTCCATTTCCTGATGGCCTTACTCCTTTTTCCCCATCCCTGTCCTTCTTGCCTTTGTCACTTTCTCCATTTACCCTGCCTTCTCCTATCGACACCTCTATGTTGGTGTTTGCCGCACTTACTACCATGATTTTTGGGGTGGGGGCTAGGATTTCCCTGCTCCTTTCCAGTGCCTCCCCCCTTGGCTAGTTTAAATGCTTGCCAATGAAGCATTTAAACCTATCACCTAGGATCCTGGTTCCCCTCCTGGACAGATGCAGCCCATCATGCCAGTATATGCTTGCATCACTCCAGGTGGACCCCCAGTTCCCAATGTAGCCAAATCCCTGAGTTCCACACCAGTTTTTCAACCACTGATTGAATCCCATGGTACAGAACACCCTAGCCTCTCCTATGCCATAAATGGGCAGCACCTCCAAGAAGGTTACCGTGTGTGCTACTTGTCCACAGATGACCACAGAGTCAGTCTTGGGATGAGACTTTAAGAAAGGGGCATCCTTCGGCACCAGGTAGAGTCTGTCCGCCCGCTTGGGGACAGCCGGGATAGAATGAGGCATCTGCTAGATGGTCATGGTGAGGTCTTGATGAGGGGCCATCCATGGTGGGAAAAGGGATGGGAGACAGAGACTCCAAGTCCGAGTGTTCCGCGAGTCTCTGCCTCATTGGGTCCTGTTCCTCAGACTCCCAATCGAAGTAGTCTCTCAAGGCCCTCAAGAGGTCCAAGAAGGAAGGGTCCTCCAGTGGGGATTTCGGTGAGGGCTTACCCTTCGGTTCCTCGGGGTCCTCCAGGACCCCCTCATCTGAGGAATCTTCTCTCCCGTCTGAGCTGTCATCGTCCGCCTCCTCGACAGGATGGCGTCTGTAATCTGCAAGGGAAATGTCCTGCTGAGTCTTCCCCGAGATGTGGATGGTGGTAAGCAAGCTGTGGTTGTGGGAGTCTAGTTTCCAGGTCAGAGGCCAGCTCCGACCTGGCCCCTCTGCCACCAAAACTGTATCAGGGTCTTGAAATCTGGGACAACCGGAGGAGGTGGAGGTGGAGCCGGTTGAGGCTGGGAGGGGTGAAGGAGGAGGAGGAGCAACTGGTGGGGGATAATAACCCTGGGGTCCCATGTAGTGGGAATAAGGGTTAAATCCAGGATAGAACTGCCCCAGATGACTCCAATCCAGAGTGGAACCCCCTGGGTAAGGATCCCAGGATACCCAAATGGGAGACAATTTGGGTGAGTATAAATCTCGTCATCAGATCTGGCGTCGGGGAACCCGTTGGACCCGCTGTTGTATAATCGGAGGAGGATCCAGCGTCGGGTCAGCCCACGACAGAGGGACCCCACATTGGCACGGTGCTACCCGATCTAGCGCCAGAAGGGGATCGGAGTCAGAACCTGATGAAGAGGCCCTGGCATCGGGGCGGATCCAGCGTCGGGGCCAAAGGTAAAGGCCAGTCGGCCGGTACCAGCTGAGGGACTGTCGTCAGGACCACCGGCGTTGGGGGAGGCGCCGGAAGCCCACCGGAAGATGGAGGAGGGCCTCTACTAAAAGGCCATTAGGCCGAGGAGGAGTCTCCTTCTCCTGGACCCCAGCAGGGGAGTGCAGAGAGGAGCCCACAACATCGACAGGGTCGGTGGGCTCTCCATTGCCATCGCCGGACGTGTCCGCTGGAGAATGAGAGGACACGGGCGAGGAAGGAGGAGGAGGGAGAGGGGCTTTCTCCCACCAGATGTCAGGTGAGGCCCCAATGGGGGAACCAAGCCCATGTGGTCATCTGGGATGGCTGACTTAGTGGGCGGGGTCAGGCGGAGCTGACTTACCAGCCGCTGCGCAGTCCCTGGAGGAGCCGGGGGCCGGAGTATCAGCCGAGGCAGTGTGGTCACCGGAGGAGCCAACAGCCGACTTATCCACCAAAGTTTTGTCCGACTTACCCTCCAGTTTCCTGGGTGGCAGCTGGGCCTTACTCGTAGAGGGTCTGACGCTTCTGTTCAAGGGAGCAAGTCCACTCCCTAGACTTCTTATGTTTTCTGGAAGGGAAGACTTTTCGGACGAGTCCCGGAGACCATCCATTTTCTTCTCTAAAGAAGCCAGGAGGGCTTTAAGTAAGTGGGCCTCCAAAGCCTACCATTTCCTCTTTTTGTTGGCCTGATTGAAGGATTGGCACTCAGGACAGGAGGAGACTGGATGGTCTGGGCCTTGACAGAGGACGCACTTTGGGTGACTGTCTTTGTGTGGGATCTGCTGCCACAGGATGAGCACTTCTTCTTAGGTGAAGACATTAATAAAAGACACAAAACCTGATAGAATAAAGCAGTGAGGGATAACCGATGCAATGAACTTTCACGACGATCGCTAATGGAAGTCTGCAATGCGACTGATACGAGGTGATGGTGGGAAATAACTGGAGGGCGGGTGTGGGGACTGCCTACTATATACGGTCACGTGGACGTCAGTCATGTGACAATGGGTGGGCAGTCCCCTGTCAGGTATTGCTAGAAAAGTCTGCCGTGCAGCCTGATGCCAGGTGGCACCAGTGCTGCTTTTTATACCAAGTGCACACATTTTTTTTTCCCCCTTGTATTCTATCCCCTGATCAGTCTGCCTGCACCCTAGCTCAGTCACCCACCATCACTGGGACTTCTCCATCTCCCCCATGACTTAACCCTCATTGCGGGGATGAGAGGGCTTCCCTGTGCCTCTCTGTAGCAGGATCAAGTTGTTGCCCAGTCGATGGTTCTGAACCTGTGAGGTGGCCATCTACTATGTAGCCCAGCAGGGTTGCTTCCTCCATTTTTTCAGCCCCATGATGTCAGCATGCAGTGACACATCCATTGATGCCCTACCTGTGTCCGGGGCCTCCTGACTGCCGTACACCCAGCCCAGGTAGAGGAGAGAAGTCCTTCAGATGCTCAGTCCTCTCTCCCTGGCCGACCTTTGGTGACTCGAGTCTGCTCCCAAACTCAGGTCACTGGCATGGTAGGTGGTAGTGATAATGCTGTGTCACTGGGCCGTCCATCAGAATTTCTTTTTTAAAAATTATTTACTAGGGATAAACCATCCTAGATGCAACATCTCATTTTCTATGGGGACCTGCTTAAGCTAATTGTGCAGCTAGGAGGACTGATGCACACGGAGGGCAGGTCACTATCTCAAGGTCACACAGTGAGTCAATAGCTGTGTTGGGGTTTGAACCTGTGTTCTTCTCTTTCATGGTTCACTGTTGTCAGCACCAAACTACACTGCCTTCCTTGAATATGTGGACAGTTCTCCAATTTATATATACAAACAGAGGAGAAAAATAAGCAAGTGTCTTGTTCCAGCTGAGGCACTTACTTCTTTCTTTCCTCTGTTCATATATGTGTCATAAATATGCACACTGCACTCTTGTAATTGAAGAAGTTCTCCAATTTGCTCATTTTTAATTACTAATTTGTAACCTACTGTGAAAATGTGAGACTTCCAGTCCACCAAATCATGTTAGATATTCTTGCTAAAGTCAAACAGAGCTGAAAGAAACATTGTCATAAACCCCCTATCTTACTGATCTAAAAGAGGAGAAAAAAAGATGTTTAGCGATATGAGACACCAAATAACCTCCCTCCCATTGCAATTTAAATTACAATAGTGAAAAGGTCAATTTTACAAGTGTTTAACGGGCCATAAACCCAGTGGTTTACAAGTGTTCAGTACAATTTTAATTTGCGTATGAATGACATCTGTTTTATAATTCTTAATCAATTAGGAGTGTTTATTTCCAAACATTCCAGGTACTCCTATAACCACAAAGGGGTGTACCATGCAAAATAGTTCTAAAATTCTGAACTTCTGTGTGTTCAGTTGGCATGGTCCATTTCCCACACAGGGATTTCCCTAATATTCTATGAAGTAAAACAGATGATTTTGAATTTGAGTTCCAGCTTCTAAAAACAGAAATTGTCAACATGATTCTAATATGTTTATATGTACAGTTTATTTGTCTCTTATGGTTATAGTTTCTTCACAAGTCCTTGTGTGCCAGGACTGCTCAGCTTCTCTTCGTGGTCCTCTCACCTAAAGAACTTGAGAATGCTCTCTTATAACCTCAAGAGACTATTACTTATAAAATGGCAAGAACATATCGAAAAATGTCATTGTCTGAGAGACATCAGCAGACTGTGCATGATATCTCTTTAATATTATTTATTTATTTATTTAAACTTTCAGAATTACAGTCCTTTGAGTTATAGACTCCATTACAAAGGCTTCACATCAGAAAACAATGAAGGTACTTACAAACAATAGTACAATAAAGTGACCAGGTTAGGGAACAATGGGGGATTACAGACAGAGAAGAAACAAAAAGTTTTCTTTGGGTAGAGAAACCCAGCATTGTATGTAGTAGCATATTAAATGTTACACAGAAGTTTCAATGATATCAAACATGGTACACAGGTAAACCATTGACAGATAGGCATGGCCAGAGAGGTGGGAGAGAGTGGCAGGTCAAACCCATAGGGTGGGGTGGCAGGAGGGACGGCAGAAGGAGGGTTGGTTATGGGCAGTCACAGGAGAGGATTCTAGTAGGAGGCTTTGAGATTGCCTTAAAAAGGCAGACTTTCAATTCCAAGGAAATGGGGGGGGGGAGGGTGTTTAGCCAAAGGGGAGCTCCGTAGCAAAAGGCTCTTTGGCCAAGGGTGGTGTGACAATGGGGAATTAGGAGAGCGCACCTAGTGGAACTACGGGACACTCTGGTATTCTGGGTAGAATGGATGAGGCTATGCAAACAGGGTGGGGCTTGGCCAAGGTGGATCATTTTGGTGAGGAGACAAGTGTGGTACCTGAGCTGAGCATTGAAGGGAATCCATTCTGCAGATTTGTGCAAGTCACAGGAGTGTGTCCTTCTGTCACAGCCTGTGACCAGCCTGCACACTTTGTTTAGTGCGATATTGATTCACCACAGGGTAGCGGGGTCTGCAGAGCAGTAGATGACAATGCCATAATCTACTAAGGATAGGACAGACGAGGTTACTGCTAGCCAGATGGCCAATGGGGGGAGGCAGTGTTTGTGGCGATACAGTATCCCGATCCTGGTGTTTATAGCAGTGGACAGTTGTTGGACATGGTCTTGGAATGAGAAGGATGTGACGAGAGTTATGCCTAAGTATCTGAAGGACTCAACCTGTTCAAGAGGGGCTCCTAGTGAGTTACAGATGGACATAGGGAAGGCATGGTGCGGGCTTTGGCAGTGGGCAAAAATCACGGACTTTGTTTTTTTTGCAATTTATGACTAGGTGGTGGGAGTTGAACCAGGTCTCAGCCTCAGAAAAAAAGGCTTGGAGGGAGCATTGGAGGGAACTGGGACTTTGGTGACTCCAGTAGATTACTGCGTCATCCACGTAGAGCAGCTCAGCTGCCGAATCTCATTTTCCTCCCCTGAAAGCCTCTTTACTGAACAACAATATCATTAAGCCTCAAAACAAAGCTAGTGGCCAACTGGCAACTATACTGAAAATCCTAGCCTTTACTACCACAGTTTTTTAAATTCAGTTCTTGTAAAGTAAACACAAACTTTACGTAAACAAACTACAATGCCAGCATCATAGCATCTTAAAGACATTTCCCCACAGGATAAACAAAAAAACTTAAAATCTCAACATCTAATCTAAGCTCTGTGGCCTGTCCCGGAAAAGGCACTGTTCTGCCACGTTCCCCAGCTACTGTAAGCACATTTATTTATTTATTTAGCTTTTGTTAACCAGGTAGGTACACTATACAAGACAATTGCCTATTTTCAGGTACGACCCGGGAGAGTACAGGAATAATAGATTTAGGTACATACAACGACATTGGACAAATTAGACATGTTACAGTTCATGTGAGGATACAGATTCAACACAGCATACGTAACATGGTAAGGCATAGATTATACAGTATTAACATAACAAAAATAAACACCTTGTGGGAGATAAGAGCAGTAATGTTACAGATTCAACACAGCGTACGAGCATGGTAAGGCATAGATTATACAGTATTAACATAACAACATAAACACCTTATGGAAGCCAAGAGCAGTTCCAGGGGCACAGTATCGAAATCCTTCAGATGTGACACTATATACAGCTTAGCAACCTCTTGGAATCTGGTCTTTTGTCCAGGAGTAGCTCCAGAGCAGAGGAGTGCTGTGCTGGATCAATTCATGGGGGTTTGGGGCAGCCACAGGCTGAGACAAGTTTGAGATGGTTTCATAGGGAGGAATGGAGACACATCTGTGAGTGCGCGGCACGGACCTGGGCAGGGAAGGAGTTCCACAGTCTGGGAGCGAATGTAGCAAAGTCCCGCCCACCCATTTGAGTCCGTGTAGCTGGTGTCTTGAGGAGGGCCTGTCCCTGGGACCTGAGGGAGTAGGAGGAGGAGATGGACGGGACAAGAAATTTTGCAAGCCCTGGAAGGGTGCCAGTGCTATGGACCTTTCCGGTGAAGCACCCTAAGACGAAGTCTATGTGGTTAGCGGGTGAGAGCCAATTTAGCCTGCTATACAGGTCGCAATGGTGAGTGAGATGGGGGCAGCCAGCGGGAAGCGGAAGACATTATTGTAGACAGTGGACCACCTAGTGAGGTGGACTTTGGAAGAGCGGGCAAACAAGAGGAGCCCATAGCAGAGCGAGGGTAGGAGCACCCCTCTGGCAAGTGCAATCCGAGCTGCCGGAGTAAGATTACTTTTTGCTCTGTATGCCAGACCCAGTTTGCAGTTTACAGTCTTGTAAGTATTCTGAATGTGGCGGCCAAGGTCAAGCTGCGGGTCCAGCGTCACCCCAAGGTATTTAAAGTTATCAGTAACTGGATCTTGACCCCGCGACACCAGAAACACATAGTGGAGTAGGGGCAGCCTTAATCTTGGCCTGAGACCCAAAGATCATGGCCTGGTTTTCCTGGATTTAGAACCAACTTATGTGACAATATCCAGGATTGGATGTTCCTCAAGTCCTCGCTCAGGTGGTGATTTATGACCCCTATCTCAGGGGAGTGAGTCAGGATGACCAGGTCATCTGCATAAAGGATAGGCTTGCAGTGGATAGCAGCAGCCGGGAGTTTGTTCACGAAGATGGAGAAAAGCAGGGGCCCCAAGATGGAGCCTTGTGGGACACCTATGGTAACAGGGATAGTGTCCAAGAACTCCTTCCCATACTTAACAAGTTGCTGTCTGCCACTTAGATAGTTGGAAAACCAGTTGAGCACCTCAAGTGATAGACCATAGGAGCTGAGCTGGGTGGAGACCATGGTGTGATCAATAAGATCAAAGGCCTTAGAGAGATCTATAAAGATGGCTCCAGAGAGTTTGCCTTGGTCCATAGCTGCTCTGATCCAAGATAAGACCGTGACAAGGGCAGAAGTTGTGCTGTGCCCTTTCCTAAAGCCATGCTGCTCAGGGGACAACAGGTCATGAGACTGCAAGTACTCTGAGAGTTGCCCTGCCACGACCTTCTCAAGAAGTTTGCTGACCGCTGACAGTATGAATATTGGACGGTAGTTTTCTATGAGTTTGGGGTTTCCTTGTTTAAGTATTGGGACCACCCTGGCTACTTTCCATACTTCCGGAATGACACCTGACGACAGGGACAAATTGAAGGTATGGGTTACCATGGGGGCAATCTCACTGGCACCAAGACGCAGAAGTTTCAGCTCCAATCCATCATGTCCAGCACTCAAGAAGTGGGAGAGACCCGAGAGCAGTCTCTGCACCTCTTGCACTGCCACCACCTTAAAAAGAAGAGGTGGGTAAGATGAGGATGGTGCGGCCCATTTTTCACCCTTTTCCCCTCCCCCATGGGGGAGTGACGAGGTAAAGGTAGATAGGTCCGAGAAGTATTGGTTGAATGCATTTGCGATGGTCAGGGAGTTGTTGCAACTGGCACCATCGATGATCATATCCGAGGTCTCACCGCTCAGGGTCCCACTGACTATATTCTTAATGTTTCTCCAGAACCTCCTGGGTTTCTTAGCTGTGTGTAGCAGCACAGATTTGCAAAATTCCCCTTTGGCCACCCTAATAGCCTTCTTACACTGATTTCTGAGCATCCTGTACTGCAGAAATATGGCCTGTTCTGCCGTGGCCTTGAATTTTGCCCAGCACTTATCTCTGTACTTCATAAGGGTTAGCAGACTGCCCTGCAGCCACTTTGTCGCCAAGCTCCTGACCCTCCGTCTGATGAGGGGGGCATGCTTATCCTGCAGCACCCTAAACACAGTGAGGAAGTGACTGGCTCCTGATGAGGAGTCCTGTGCGTTCCATACTGCTGACCAGTCAGCGTGCTGGAGATCAGCATGGTAGGAGCCAAGATCAAACCTTGAGTAGTCTCGGACCTGGATAATTTTATGTGGGATTTTCAGAGAAGGAATCTTCCACACCCCGTACACGGGGGAGTGGTCCGAGATGGAGTCAGAGAGGATGCCCGATGAGCTGATCCTCTCTGGTTGATTTGTCATGACCCAGTCCAGGAGAGAGCTCCCTCCACCATTGGGTGGGCATCTAGTAGGCTCCTTAATCAGTTGCGACAGGGAGAGACCAGCAAGGAGTGGTTCATATGCTTTGGAGTTGCAACCAAGCCAGTTTAGGTTGAGATCACCTAGAATAATAAGTTCATTATGTCGGGTCACAGCACCTACAGTATCCAGGAGGACGGACAGCCCCTCCAGGCCGCCCCTTGGGGGATTGTAGGTGAATACAACATGTATCTTTTTGGTCATCCTGAGCAACAGCACCGTGTGCAGGAACTCACAAGGGGACTGCACAGGTTGTGGACAGGGTAGTACCAACAAGTTAAGACGGCTTTTATAATAGACCAAGATGCCACCCCCCCTTTTTCCTGGGCAATCAAGCCTGAGGAGGTCATAGCCCGGGAGGGCACATGCAGAGTTTGGTATGGTGGGTTTAAGCTAGGTTTCTGTTATTCCCAGGATGTCAGGGGTGTGGTGGGTGACCCAAGCCAGTAGTTCTGCCAGGTTGGGCAGGATGCTACGAATATTGACGTGGGCTATTTTCAGCCCTTTGAGTGCCATCCCGCCTAGAGCAGCAGGGGCCATTTGGCAAGGCAGGCCAGGGTTTAGCTCGATGTCATCTGATAGTGCTAGGGTCACCAGGAGTAGCCATAGGAGATGTTTTAGGGAAGAGGGGAGGGGAGCCATCCCTGGTGCACACCCTGCGGCCATATCTCCTGACCAGATGTGCATGGCACCAAAAGCACCTTAGGTCAAGACTGCAGAGAACCCAGGGAGGGGGTCTGCCTTCCGCTAATAGGTTGGAGAATGTGAAATCAGTTTCCTCCAGCAGGGAGCAAGCGCCCCATGGTTCACCCGCTCTAGGGACATCTGCACCAATATACCAGTGGATGCCAAGGACAGTGAGGATACCACAGGCTAGTGTGCACACAAGTGGATGCAGCGGTATTCACTTAAATAGGTACTGAGGGTTCCCCCATGTTCATACCAGTGATAGACTGACCGAGGGGAATGGTCCAGAAATCAGTGCTGGTCACTGGCCCCAACTCCGTGGCCAGTGGTGATTCCCACACCACTACCAGACACCTGATACCACCCTGTTTTTCAGCAGTACCTACCTATTATTACCACCTATCTATTCTCACCACAACAGTTCAGAGCTCATACCTCCAAGAGTACCAAACTAAGCCCCTAAGTTGGTGAGCACCCATGCTATGTTGGTAGGCAGGTCACCTGTAACAGATTGGGGATTATAAAACAGTACAGTTCACAGGGATACTAATGCTGTTAGAGTAGTCAAAAATATAAGCCAGTGCAGTTCAGTTCACAGGGATACTAATGCTGTTAGAGTAGTCAAAAATATAAGCCAGTGGACCCTCGACACCCCACTAGATATAGGTGAACGTATGCCAGCCCCTCAGCAAACTGTACAGCCCTCTTAAAACAAAGATATATCTTACACCAAACAAACTGCTTTAAATATTGTGTATTCTCTGCTACTAGTTAATGGTTGTAACACAGGGTACTGTAGGAATTGATGGAACAAATTATGCTGATATTGTTTGTCCAATCAGATTACTTAGTGTTTGCTATAATTGCAGCGCTAGATAGTATATCAATTTTAGGTTAAGTTAGAGTTAGAGACTTTATGGTGCCCAAGATCCTATGGCCAGTGCCAATTGGTGCTGGTCTATTCAGGGGCGTGGCTACTGGGCATTTAATGGGAGAGAGGAATGGGTGGGCGGCCTAAAACCCCACGCTGCAGCAACTCCTTCTGATGCTGCTCTCCAGCCCAAACAATCCTTTCCCTCCAAAGGCACTAGCAAAGTCTCGAACAGTGTTCATCGAGGGAGGACCACCCGGTTTACCGGCGCCTCAACCCGAGGTGCTCCTTCCTTGTCCTGAAATGCAGGGGGAGCCTCTCGCAAGAACCGCCCACTCCCCCCTGTGCGAAACAGTCCAGAATACTGTGTTGCAAAGATCTGGCTAGTATTTTCGCTAGCCTTGCCCCAGGCGTCACCTTGTGCAGGAGCCAATTGGTGCAGCTGCCTTTTCAAATGGCAGTTTGGCGCCGATATTCAGCTGGGGCTCTATGTGGAAACAAAGGCAATGGCGTTTAGTGGATGGTCCCGAAAAATCCAGCCCACGCTGCAGCAGCTCCTTCTGATGCTGCTCTCTTCAGCCCCAAACAATCCTTTCCTCCATAATAGCAAGGAACTGTAAGGGCACATTTGCAGTGGTTTTGAGAACAGGCCAAAAGTTTCATTTGTTCTTCAAAATGGTTGTTGGATAGATAGACCTTAGAGACAAGTACATTAAGAGCTGATTTCAATTGAAAATGTGACCTGGTGACTTAATAGTCAAAAGCATTTGCATCACAAGTCCTATGAAGACAGGTTGAAGGAACTGAACATGTACCCCCTGGAGGAGAGGAGGGAGAGGGGGAGAGGGATATGATAGAGACATACAAGTATCTCACAGGGATGAACAGGGTGCAGGAATACACTATTTTTAGCGAAAAAGATGTTCCAGGACTAGAGGGCATGGGATGAAGTTGGAGGAGGGACGATTCAGAGGAAACATGAGGAAGAATTTCTTCACAGAACGGGTGGTGGACAAGTGGAACACCCTGCCAGAGGAAGTGGTGGGGGCTGAGACAATCATGGGATTTAAGAATGCATGGGATAGACATAAAGGAATTCTGGAGATCAGGGGTAAGGGGCAACAGACTTCTAGGAAAACATAAACTGAATTTACAAGCTCAAATGGGCAGACTGGGTGGGCCATAGGCCCTTATCTGCCGACACTGTCTATGTATCTATGTAGCTAAAAGAAATGATCAACAGCTGAGGTCCACAGTCACATAATGTGTTAGAATTCCTGAAAGGGATGAACTGTGCCTGCACACATGCAGGATGTGAAATCCTTTTGTCTGTATGCATCTTTGTCATTCAAAGACATCTTGAAAAGCCCAAATACAGATCATGGGGCAGGTCAGACGAAAATGGGTGTTTACTCACCTGGTAAAGGTGATTGTGTTAGTTGTATCCATGACACTCCAGACATTACCTCATGGGGTTCTCAACCCACCTGATAGGCTAGTGATGCACATGTGACCCAGATCAAATTTCAGAGCATAGCCAGGTCCCAGGAGTCCCCATTCTCCAGTTTCGAATCTTCCACAGCTGAAATGCAAAATGCTCTAAACAAACAACCCCTAACCATCGTGATTCCCTATTGTGTGTAAACAAAAATGTAAGGAGAAAACACTGAGCATGAATTCTTCACAGTTTGTATTTATTTCCTATTTATTACACTTCTAAAACGGCCCATAAGGGCCCCGCCTAAGGAGTATGACAGTAGACTTTTATTTTCTGTTCAATACACTTCTAAATCAGGCCATAAGGGCCTCGAATAAGGAATATGACAGTAGACTACAGTACCATCTGTTCCTATCCTTCATATGAGATTATAGCCTTCGAGGTTGTTCAGCGAGACTGTGCCGTAGTCGCCCTGGGGGTGGGTCTTGGAGTGTCATGGATACAACTAACACAATCACCTTTACCAGATGAGTAAACACCCATTGTGTTATGTTGTATCCATGACACTCAACAATACCTCATGGGTTACTTCTAATAAGCAGTGTAAATTTAAACCCAGGGTGGGCCAGGGCGATCAGGCGGGCATGTCCTTGGAGCATGCTGAAGCTAAAACTTTGAGGCGAACTCGGTTCGTTTTGTACAGGGACTCAAGTCTGTAATGTCTAGCGAATGTATGCATGGAAGTCCAGGTTGCAGCCCTACAAATGTCCTCCATCGGTACGCTAGCCCTCTCCGCCCAGGAGGTAGCTATTGCTCTTGTTGAGTGTGCCTTTATTCCTTGAGGGGGAGTGAGTCCCTTTGTCTTGTAGGCCTCCTGAATTGACCTTTTTATCCAGCTAACGATGGTGGTCTTAGAAGCAGCCAACCCTTGCTTGTGGCCTTGGGTGATGATGAACAGTCTCTCGGACCTACGTATGGTTCTTGTTCTAGTGATATACAGTGCCACTGTAGTACCCACGTCCAGTGGGTGATGAGTACCAGTGTCCCCTTGTCCTGCCTGAGTGTGAAACATTGGCAACTCCCGTGCCTGTTCCTTATGGAATGTGGACATGGTCTTTGGCAGGAATGCTGGCACAGTTCTCATAGAGACCCCTTGTGCCGTGAATATAGTGTAGGGCTCCTTGCACGATAGAGCTCCCAACTCACTGATTCTACGAGCAAGAACAGACAGCCACCATGAAGCAGGTCTTTAAACCTAACCAGTATAGGGATATGGTGTCATTGGGCACGAAAGGGACTTTCCCTAGAGCGTCGAGCACCAGGGTTAAATCCCAAGGGGCCACTGGTGAACGAATGGGTGGCCGAATGTGTTGCGCCGCTCTGAGGAATCTGATGGCATCAGGGTGTGCACCAGGTGGGGAGAAACCGACTCTCCCCATGGCTGCCCCTATGGCCGACAGTTGCACTCGCAGACAGGAGGCGTTATAAGCCTTTGTCTAACCCGTGCTGTAGATAAAGTAGGATCGTTGAGATATCTACCTGCATCGGGTCGAGATGCAATGACTTGCACCATTTGTTGAAGATGTTCCACTGCCTGTTATAAGTGGATGTGGTAGACTGCTTCCTGGATTGTAGCATAGTCGCTATGACCGACTCATGATACCCTTCCCTTAGCAGTCTCTGCCTCTCAGGAGCCAGGCCGACAGTTTGAGGGAGTGCGGCGCTGGATGGAGTAGCGGCCCCTGCCGCAACATGTCCCTCTGAACTGGGAGGGTCCAACAGTCCAGTGCCATGGATATCACCGCTGCGAACCACGGTCTCCTTGGCCAATATGGTGCAATCAGAATGATCTGCAACTGGGACTGCCTGAACTTTGTCAGGACTTGAGGGATCAGTGGGATGGGAGGGAATATGTATGACCGTTCTCGATCCCATGCTTGTGACAGGGCATCTGTTGCTATTGCCTGTTTCTCCTTGTACCTGGAGAAGTAAGCCTTCACTTGTGTGTTTGCTTTGGATGCCATGAGGTCCATCGGGATATGGCCCCACCTCTTCTGTATCATGGTGAAGAGATCCGGGTGCAGCCGCCATTCTCCGGGGTGTACCTGTTGTCTGCTTAACCAGTCCGCTCTGACATTCAGCTTCCCTGCCAGGTGAACAGTGTGGAGGTGGGACAGATTGGACTGTGCCCAGTTCAGTACCTTGGCGGCTTCCCTGAGCATGGCTCTGCTGCGTGTGCCACCTTGCTTTGCTATGTATGCCACCGTGACCTGATTGTTGGACTTCACCAGCACTGCTCGACCCGCGATATTGTTCCTGAATGCTCTTAGAGTGTTGAACACTGCCCTCATCTCTAGAATATTTATGGGTAGTCGGGCTTCCACTGACGTCCATTTGCCTTGCGCAGTGGACTGGAGTAAGCAGGCTCCCCAACCTACGAGGCTGGCATCGGTTTCCAGTGTGACCTCGTAGGATAGTTCTAGGGGGGCACCCTCTCTGTAGGTTTGGAAGGTGAGTCCACCATTTTAGTGAATCTTTCACCCACTCAGATTGAGGTTGTCTTCCGATGGAGAGCCCTGCTGCAGTACGCAGTATTGTAGCGGGCGCATGTTCCATCTCGCCCACTGTACTAGGTCCAAGCAGGATGCCATTATGCCCAGGACTTGGGCTGCCTGACCCAGTGTGGGCTTCACTGATGACCTTAAATTCCGTACCATTGAAATGATGGAGTCAGTGCGGGGTGCTGATGGTCTTGCCAAGCCCTTTGCCGTGTCTATTTCTGCACCCAGGTGTTCTATGAACTGTGCTGGGTCTAGGGAGCTTTTCTCGTGGTTGACTATCCAGCCGTGTTGTGCCAGGGTAGTCAGAACTAGGTCTGTGTTTATGTGGGATTGGGCGCTGCTGCATGCCCTGATCAGCCAGTCATCCAGGTATGGGATGATATCCACACCCTGTTCCCATAAGCGGGCTGCTAGAACTACCGACACTTTTGTAAACACCCTTGGTGCCGATGTGAGGCCGAATGGCAGTGCCTGGTATTGTAGGTGCTGACCCAGTATGTGAAACCACAGGAAACGTTGGTGACTTGGCCTGATCGGGATGTGGGTGTATGCATCCTTCAGGTCTACAGATGTGAGATAGTCTCCCACCTGTATGTTCCTCAGGGTGGATCGGAGTGTTTCCATTTTGAACCTTGGTGTGGACACAAACTTGTTCAGGAACTTTAAGTCCAGAATCGGTCTGAGGTCTCCGTTCTTCTTTGGGACCATGAAGAACATGGAGTAGACCACGGTGCCAGCCTCGTCTGCTGGCACTGGCCTGATGGCGTTGTTCAGTAACAGGTCCCGGAGGACCTCCTGTACCTGGTGGGCCGTTGTTCGTTTTTTTGAAATGGGAGATAGTACCAGCCTGTCTCCCAATGGTATGCTTGAAAATTCGATCGCATACCCATGGGAAATGATTTCTAGAACCCATCTGTCCGATGTGGTCCGCTGCCATTGTTGCTGGAAAGCCTTCAGCCTCAGACCAGCTGGTGGGTAATTCTCTATTGGGGCTGGGGGTGGAGACAAGATGGTGGAATAGTCAGTACTGTTTTGACTTTCCTCCTCTGCTCCTGCCGCTGAATCTCCTGCCTCGTGATGCGGGCTATACTCCTTGAGCTGGACCTCTGAAGCCACTGTTACTGTGGCTGGAGGGTCTGCCTCAAAAGGAGTTGTTAGTGTAATTCTGTCTTCTGTTGTGCTGGAACCTGTTGTTCCCTCGAAACCTGCGTTGTGCGGAAGGTAAATAAGTGGATCTCTGTTTATCTTTTGAGAGGTCCTTGCCCTCTTCTTTTTGCTTTATGAACTCCTTCAATCCTTCTATGAACACATTGCTGTCTTTGAAGGGCAAATTTTGTAGCAGCATCTTTGATTCATTATCTGCATCCCATAATTTGAGCCACAGCGCTCGTCTGGCCCTGTTTGTTAATGCGGCAGACCTGGCTTCTAGTTTTAGTGTGTCTACAGCCATGTCCCCCAGGTATTTTGCTGTGTCCAGGGAGCACTCTAAAAGCTCTGCTTCCCTGGATTTGGGATCTGCTTTCTCCAGCAGCTCTTCCAACCAGCGGATCTCGCTCTTGCGGAATAAATTGCTGTGACAGCTGCCTTAGCTGTCATGCCTGAAATTGAACAGTTTCTTCATCATTTCCTCAATTTTTTGTCAGTAGGGTCCTTCAGTGAGATCGTGCCACAAGGCAGCACTGTTTTCTTGCTAAGTGCGCTACCTGAGGGTCTATAATTGGTGCGGTGCACCACAATTGGGCCTTGTCCTCTTGTACTGGATACATTCTGTCTAGATTTCGTTTCTTGGACATATGGCCCGGTTCTGAAGTCTCCCACTCTTTCATGAAAATGTAATCTATAGCGGGGCAGCTAGGGAAGGTGTCCTTGGATTTTTGATTCTGCTGGATCATTGGATCGAGCTTGGACTCTGGTTTAGGGATGTCGACGTCAAACCCCATGGTTGACTTAATGGCTCTCATGAGGCCTGAGATCAAATCAAAAGAACAAAGCTTGGAAGTTAAGGAGGGGGTAGCTGGTATGATGTCCATCTCTTCCTCCCCTGAGTCGGCGTCTTCGCAGTCATCTGGCACCCCACCCGCGTCCTCCTCCCCTGGTGAGGGAGATGCAGGTTCTTCATCAGTACGTGGTTGATGGGGGGTGCTAGGAACTGGGGTTTGGCCCGGGGCGGCAGGAGGTAGTGATCTTGACCTTGTGAGGGACTCCAGCTTTTCCATGACCTTCAGCATGAAGTTCTGCTGACTCTCCATCATGGCCACTGTAGCCTGTTGTGTTTGGATGAGGAGTGCCCTGGTTCATCCATCCTGCAGCTGTAGTCCCTTGCCCATCCAAGTCAGCGGTAGAAGGTTGGCCGCTAGCTTGCTCCTCTTTGTGCAAGCATGCTGGGCAGAGGGGGCCTTGGGTGTGTGGCATCAATGCCGCGCTGCAAGACACGCACTTCTTGGCCTTCACCATCTGAAAGAGATGAGGGGGCAATCATCATATATTGAATAAATATGGGGGACACACATATCTACTTATGTGATTACTTCGTCATTGGGTAAACTTCTATGCAGAGAGGGTCCTACCCCTGTAAGACAAACGAGACCAGGCATGTCCTGCATGGTAGGGCTGATAGGTACGCCCAAAGAATTTTGGCTGGAAATGGGAGGATCGAACAGTCGAAGGGAACACCCGATCAACGTTGCATACCCTGGTGACTTTATTGGGGGGAGTCCATTAGCTTTGGCAATGCAGAGCGACTGGGAAACTGTTAAATCCCAGCCTTTAGGAGCGTAGCACAAAATGTCCCGCTCCTGAAACAAAATGGCATCTGAGAAGCCTCCCAGGATATATAGGAACCCTCTCCCAAGATGGCGGCAATGGAGAAAAACCTCTCTAACATGGATCCCTGGTAGTATGCTGGAGGAAGGCCGGCTCCTCACTCTCTCTGTGGATTCGGTCATACAGTGACCGCAGAAGCACTTTGCCCGTGGTCAGGAGATACAGGGGTCGTGAACACAGGGCAGCCGCTGGGTAGGTGCTGCCAGTAAGAGGGGCAGAAGGAATCGCCAGGTCTCGCTCATTTCGCACTGCCAGCCTTAACCTGAGGCCTCCATAGCAAGGGAGGCAAGGTAGCGACCCATCTCCCTCGAGAGCTGCAAGGCACAGGGCAACTGGACAGACCTGGCATCCGCTAAGGAGGGGACGTCGAGGAGTCGCTCCTTGGGCCATGCACAAGGCCAACACCCGAGAATGCGCTCGCGCATGGCTGGATGGTCCCGCTTGGGAGGGGAACCATTCGCCCAATAAGGGAGCGCGTGGCGTTCCAAAAATCGCTGGGAGGCCCGCTTGGAAGGGGGACCACCAGCGCATGGGGCCTTCTAGGGGCTGGAATGCCCCGCTTGAAAAGGGAGGCCCAGCACATGGAGCAGCTATTTAAACACAGTGGAACAAGGCCACGCTTGGAAGGGAGGCCACCAATTGCAGAATCAGTGCGGATTTTAAAAAACGCCACGGAGGTGTGCCACCAGCATTGCAATAACAGTCATTGAATTAAACACCAAAAACCAGACTAAACCATGCTAGCACATCAGACTAGCCATATAACTATACAAGTTGTCATACATTTCTTCTCAATAGCATTTAAAACAAAAATTTTTTTTTTTGAACTGTAAGACTTCAACACAACCAAATAAGGATATATCTTTCTGAGCCTGAGCTCCAATCCTTCCTGCTCCTTTACCACAAAAATTCACATGAGAAGAATCTCAGTAGGCTAGAACTTTTGGAGGCTGTAAACTAGAAACAATCGTGATAATTCATTTTAGTCATCTTAGGGCTGCTGTGGCTACTGGAAGCCAAGCAGCAGAACAGGTTTGTTAAGCAATTGAGATAACAGTTGGCCTACCTTGAGTAATTAGATAGCAGGGACTCCTGGAGTGCTTGTCGCCTCTTCAGATGCAAAGTTGAAACTGGAGAATGGGGACTCCTGGGACCTGGCTATGCTCTGAAATTTGATCTGGGTCACATGTGCATCACTAGCCTATCAGGTGGGTTGAGAACCCCATGAGGTAATGTCTGGAGTGTCATGGATACAACATAACACAATGTGGATTCAAGCAGGACCCAGAGTCACTGAGTTTGTCAGACTTCGTTGCTTCACTTCTGTTTTGCTTGGGATACTTTCCAACAAGTTGATTTTAAAATGAAAAATGCAGATACCTGGTGATGATGCTTTGTAGAAATCCAGTCCAGGAGACTTTCACGGATGTGGTGAGCAAGAATGGTGTAGTTACTCCAAGCAGAAAACCATGTAAATCCACAAAAACTAAGCTATAGACACAGACAAACACAAGCAGCCACCATACATACATCACCACAGCATATACTTTCACAGACTCACTTTCAGTTAAAATGCCACTTCCTGTATTTTCCATACTCTAGTGTCAGCAAGTTATTAAAATTAGCCACACTGACATACAGTATTTATTTCCCATCCAGCTTTCACCAAGGGACTGAGGCAGACTTTATAGAGACACCACCATTTCAGATCACTCACTACTGGCTGTTAGGCAGACAACGCACGCATCGCCACGGGGTACTGCAAGTGAGTCAGATCCAAGCATAATGGATATACTTTGGCCTATACAATCATATGAACAGTCCATTCACTAAAAAACAGGTGAAGTCAGTTGCCGTTGTTGAGGGGACCGAATGGGGAGGCTCACTGTACCAGGTGGGATGAGGATGGAAGTAAACAAAAACAAACCCCAAAAAATACATTGTCTCATTTTCTCGCAGCACAATAAATTATCTCTCTGGCTTAGCTCTTGATTTGGGGGGGTAATCTTCTCCATTACTTTCCAGGCTCCTGCTGTGTGTGTGTGCGTATGTGGGTGTCCGATGGAGGGGAGGACTGAGGTGCAGGCAGGGAAGATCCTTGCAACCCCTTCAAGCAGACCAGACTGAGGTAGCATCTTTAGTAATAGATGCCAACTGACTTGTTTAGAAGGCTGCTCGATACAGAATAGTACATGATGGTGGGGGGGTGGACAAGACAGAGGACTCTCTCCTGTCGATGTACAGCGGGGGTGGGAGACTACTATTGTTTACACCTCAACAAAATTTTAACACAACAAACAGTTCCACCAATGGACACTCAAAATGAGAGGAAAAAAGTTCACACTGTTAAACTGGCCAAAAAATTATCACAGCACCACCTGCTGGTTTTAGTGTTGGCTCATTGCTATACTCAATTCAAAACTACAGTACAAAACAGGGACTTGTTTATTTTAAAAAAATGAAATGATTTCCACTTTATATATATTTAAACAGTTTTAGCTACTTAGAAATAACGTGTTTTTTTAACTCAAATTAGGCATGAGCTATTTTATAAGTGTAATAAGCCACTCCAGAGTGTGCGTTATACAATTTTAATGCACTTCCCAGGGCTCAAGTACACTCGGCCTGCGGCCTCGTGCCTCACTATGCCCCTGGGGCGTGCATTATAAATCCTATCATGCACACCCTGTTGCGGCTTATTACTTATATGTTAAACTTATATTATTCAGCAGTTCTGGAACCCAGTAACATCACAGTTAAGCAGATGCTCTGCATGGAACTCTTCATTGTAGGCTTCTGCTCAACTGATATCACTGGGTTCCAGAACTGCTAACTAATATGGAATAATTAATCCCCTCTCATTGAGAATGAGCAGATTATCAACACTGAGTTAGATCGGTGATACCAGGGGCATGAGAGTGAAGCTCAAGTGCCTTTCTAATATCACCGATCTAAAGAGGTATTGAGAATCTGAGAGTTCTCAATGAAGGGGGTTTATTCTTGTTTGTAATGCAATGTAAGACTGCTTTTCAATACTGCATTTTACCTAATATCTGTCCCGGGACTCCCACCCCTGTCAAGTTTGAGCTTTCCCTTTGCCCCTTCCCCGAAAGCTCATCTTGCTAGCTACATATAGGCTCCTTCCTCGCACTTTATCTCATCTTTTCCTCATGGCACTTTCTCCCCTCCTTCCCCTTGTTCCTTCTCCCGCTCCTTCTGTTTCCTTTTCCCACCCCCAGGAAACTTTGTTTGTCAATGCTGTTTATTACTCATTTGATTTGCCTTACTACCATTTCTCTGTATTACCCATGTATTAAAATCAGTATTGCTATATTGCCTTGCATATCTATTAATTTGTATTCTGTATACCAGTGTGAACTTATATACTGTAACCTCCCAGCTCCCCTTTCCCCCAGGTTGCACCTGGAAATGAGCTCTGGCTCAGTGTGCCTCTGCCGATTACCAACTTCAAATAAAATAAAACAAAACAAAATAAATAAATAAATAATAGTGGGTTAAGTCATGCAGAGAAACAGAGATCCATTTTCCCACACCCAGCGCTTCCTCAGTCATCATGCAAGAAACAGGGTTTTTATGCCTGAAATTCACAGAGAAGAAGTTTGACGGTGCCCTATAAGAAAGACTTTCAGCCTGGTGACCCTGCCCCTTACACAGCCCCGATCAGTGCCCTTTTTTATTCAGTTAAATAATCATGCTCAGTGTCAAAACAGTATTTCTGATATTTATGGCATGCCAGAATTCAGGTGACTTCTTGGGGATAAAGCAGCCGATTCTGAATCGCTGTGCAGCGCTATCTGTGCTTGGAAAGCTCAGATTGTGGTTATGTGCTGGTGATTAGGGTAACACTATTTTCATTGCCAGGGAAATTTACTTTGTTTTTCATGTTTTGTAGTCTTAAGAACAAAGGGTTCTACATTCTGAAACGTGAACAGCAAGGTTTGAAAACAATTGGAAAAATGGGCCTACAGTGTATTATATTGCTACTCTGCACACTGCCCTGCGCTAAGCAAGTTATGGTTAATTTCCTACTTTGAGCCCTGGACAAAGAAAGTTATGAGTCATCTCCTGCTTTGCATGGGGCCATGAAGCAAGTTATACATCTGGCACTGTACTTTCTCAAAAAGTAAGGAAATTCATGGGAAAATACTGTGTTAATGTATACATTAGGGTTATTAAATCAGAAAAGAAGGAAAATGTATGTGTTATGGTTTTTGGCCCTAACACCCACCCCCTACCCCATCCACTATCCTTGTGAGCATGCCCCACATGTCTGCTGCTTCAAGCTACAGATCTAGGGCTGTGTTCCATGAGTCTGCTGCTTGACATGGACTCTGAAAAGCACTGCTTGAAGCAAACTACAGGTCTATAGCTATTCCCCGTGGACCTGCTGCTTCAAATAGGGCCCTCTGTGATGCATGTTACTGGATTGAGGTTGTGCCCCACGAGTCTGCTGCTTTGTGCACATGAAGCAATTTATAGGTCAAGGGCCATACTCCATGTGTCTGCTGCTTCCTTAAGAAACATGTTACATGAGTGGGGCTATACCCCATGGGCCTGATGGTTCACATAGGGCCCAAAGGGCCCTGCACTAATCAAAGTACAGATTCTGGACTCTGCCGCAGAGGTCTTCTGCTTCACATAGGGCCCTGAGTGAAACAAGCTACAGCTCTGTAGTTGTACTCCAAAGGTCGGCTGCTTCACTTAGGGCCTGCAGATTTGGAATCATGAACTACAGGTCTGCTCCTTTGACCATACAAAGAAAGCTACAACTCTGGGGCTATGCCAATGAGTCTACTTCTTTGTGTGTGAAGCAAGCACAAAGTTGGTGCACACAGACAGTAAAAATGAAAACAATAACTGTAAAGTAAACATGAAGTACTGCAAAATACACATTTTATGGAGCTCACAGCTGAGAAGTACAGTACAGACAAACCCCAGTGCTTCACATCTATGGTGTGACACTCATTTGGGGATTTTCTTGCTCCTTTGTGTGCAATGCTACATCAAATAATACAGCTATGGGACACTGGTGGGACATGGCCATGGACCTGTAACCTCGCTTTGGGTTACAAAGGTATAGGATTGAGGAGGGGTGGGCATTAGGGTTAAAAACCTTAATGCCATAATTCCCTCCTCATGGTGCTTTCTTTTTTTAATCTTTATTTGATTTTATCATAAAAACACAATAAAAATACTGTGTACATGCTTAGTCATTTCATACCTAATACATAGCCTAAGCACTAATCCAGGTAGAAAAAGAATACTTATAAGATGTGCATGTAGTACTACAGAGGAGGGTATATCTAAAATAAATCAATATAACAACTTGTTATTCAAAATTGCCAAAACCCTGTTAAAGGAACATTACCATTGAAAAATATAACCAATTAAAATAAAAGAACTTAGCAATCTTCACTAATAAGGTCATATAATGCTGTCATATGATTGATATAAGAAGGGTACGGTGCCATGCTGCTGCCACAAACTGACAACACCATTTACCTGAATTCCTACTTCAGCATATGCAGAATAACATATTTTAACCAACATTAGTAAAAATGGGATGCATGGCATTATTTTGTGTAGTTTTTTTAGCTAAAAAATATGTCAATGAGGTGAAATTTCATTAATCAAAACCACTGTACAGTTGTTAACTGGGCCCCATAAACCAAGGTCAGCTCTCATGGAAATAATCCAGAGTCTGTAGTGAGCAGATCATATGCTGTCTTGCTCACCCTTCCTGGCCAAAGACATTCTCTGGACCCCATGGCACATGGTTTAGATTGAATTAGGTTGCAGGATATAGACAGTAACATAACATGAGAACATTACTACAGGGAGTAAACAATATTTTTCTATAGAGTCTGAGGTCAAAGTAATTTAAAGTGCTATGCACCCTGGGACCCATTTGAGAGGAGGACAGGTGTCCGAGCTCTGCAGTGACACACTGGGAAGCAAAAACATACAATATCTTAGAAACATAGAAACATAGAATTTGACGGCAGATAAGGACTGCTTGGCTCACCCAGACTGCCCATTTCCCTACCTAATGGATAAGCTGCAGATCCTAGTTAACCAGCAGCCTACTTCTTCCTACCCCACCCCCTAGAATTGCCTTATGACTGTCCCATGCATGCTTGAATTCCACCACTGTTTTTGACTCCACAACCTCCTACGGAAGGCCGTTCCATGCATCCACAACCCTCTCTGTGAAAAAATACTTCCTTAAATTACCTCTGAGCCACCCCCCATCTTCAAATTGTGCCCCCTTGTTCTTGCACACCTCTTTTTTTGAAAGATGCTACCCTCTTGGACTTTGTTGATTCCCTTGAGGTACTTGAAAGTTTCTATCATGTCCCCCCTCCTTTCCTCGAGGCTATACATATTAAGCTCCTTAAGTCTCTCCATATGTCTTCGGGTGCAGACCCTGCACCATTTTAGTTGCCCTCCTCTGGACAGCTTCCATCCTGTCTATGTCTTTGCGGAGATTGGGTCTCCAGAACTGCGCATGAGTACTCAGATGGGGTCTCACCAGCTGTCTGTACAGAGGGATAATAACTTCTTGTTTTCTACTGGTGATGCCTCTCTCTATGCATCCCAGTATACCCCCAGCCCTCCTTGCTGCCCTCTCACATTGCTTGCCCACCTTTAGGAATCAGAACTCCTCTCTGATGATGCTCCAGCTTCCACCTGGTGCTCCTCAGCTTCAAGTTTTATGATCAGGTTGTTTGCATCCTCGGGGTTAGAGTATATGTAAGTTTTCCCTCCTGCCTCCATCTGCAGTCATGCTGGTGACAATAAAGCAAAGGGGATCTTTAGTGCCTTCAGTCTATTTTTGCTCCTTCAATGTTCTTCCTCCTTAATTGGGTAGAGAAGAGGCAATCTAGGAATACATGGACAACTGTTTTCTCTGCTATAATCTCCCACAGCCATCAAGCAGCATCTGACATCTTATCTCTCAGGCTGGCTTGAATCACAGTGATGAGATTTGTTTGGGTTTGGTACGTATATGCTGGTGCCTTTCACGTAGTTACTCTGTAGGTGTTGTGGCCAATAAATCCTAGTAGTAGAAAACCCTCCCACTGCAAGGCTTGTGGTGCTCATGTCTCCAAATACATATCACATACACAAAAAGGTTCACACTGGGAAGGTGGTGCTCACAATAGAAAAACTAAACACACAACTTGAAGACATTGGACACTTACCACCATTGATAATGATGCTCTGAATCAATGAATTTACTTATCGTGCCATATTTTATTAGGAGCCAAAAAAATGTATACAGGTGCCCACTGTCACCTGACATGTTTCAGATTTCACAGTCCTTTCTCAAAAGCAAGTAACACACAAAATCACATGCCTTTTAATAGGACCCAATAATGTGCAGTCATTATGGCGTCACAGTAAACCTCATTAGAATAGACCAATTCAATATGCACAAGTGCAAGTGAACAATTACTAACACAAAGACACACAATAAAGACATATAATCTTAATTATGAACTGGATGCTAAAAACTGAGAAAACTGATTGGCCAAGAGGTCTTTGAAGCTGTAATGATATCTGAGTACATACTCATGGCTTCAAAAAACCTCTGGCCACTAGCCTCCTTACTGGAACAAATTCCTCCAACTGCAACTCGCCACATCCGATGGTCCTGACCGAGTCAAATGTTAAAGAGGCAGTTAAAAAAAAAATACAAACACCAAATCGCTGCTGCTGACTGCGGCACAAAAAGACACCTGCTTTCCACACAAAAGTGCCACAAATTCAAAATACAGCAACAGCCCATCATGGTAATCCTCAAGCATCCCCCACTACCACAGTAGCCCCTTGCATTCAGACTGCTTCTTAAAACAAAATAGAACCTCTGCATTTGTACTGCAATTCCTCACACAGTCTAACTTTTTTGTGCTCCCACGTATTTCAACAGTTGCTCTCCCCTTCCAGTAATCACTGCGGGCTACTTAAAGAGTTCCACCACAAAACCAAAACCATCCACATGCATTGGGAGATTCAGAGACCACTTCTCAGCACAGTGAATTTTCACAAAATAAATAAATAAATAATAATTCCATGCAGCTCTTCACCTGGTCCCACAGCAGGCAGCGGGACTGGGTCAAACACAGGGAAAAGACAGTACTGCTGGGAGAGTGAGACAGATCACAGCACCAACTCCTCCACAAACTCCATTTACAAGAGCGCCACCTGCTGCCCAGAGCCCTCTGGAAACTATCTTTTTAACAGATACTCCTCCAACATCCCAAAAAGGCATTTTAAAAGGTTTTAATTTTTTTTTTTTACTAATAAAATGTTTCCAGTTTATAATAGCAGTAATGCTCTCCAGGGTATGGTATATCATGGGATATTGTCACTTCTTGGGTGCATGAGGAGCTCAGCTTCACCTCTTGCCTCAAAACGCACCTGAGGCATGATAATATCCCATGATATACCACACCCTGTTTTGCATTATTGCTTAAATATAACCATATTGTACCTTTAGAAATGAATCAGCATTAAATTCAAAATTAAACAGTAGCAATATGTTATAATGTTACTGATCAGAATCTGTAGCAACCATATATGTTCAGTCTAAATATGTAGGTTCCATCACTAATCATTATTTAAAATACATAAAGCTCCTGCAGGTGCACAATGCAAACTGTGTATAAATAGCTTATTTTCTCCAAAGAGGCACACTGCTTTTTTCTCCAATACCTAGAAATCATGAAACAGAGAACAGCCACACACCAGGAAAATCTCATTTCAGGTATGGTTTCAGCTCAAAACTCATGTTTAAACCAGGTACTCTGTTAGCCTGTCAGTTTATAATCCCCAAACCTTCCCTCTTCAGCATTAAATTATTGAAGTCCCTGCCTCTTGGTTTGGGCAAATTTTGTCAACAGCTATGAAAGAGACAGCATGTTCTGATTTATTTGCAGCTTTCTCAATATGGGCTGCTGTGGCATAAGTTATGTCTTCCCTTTCTATGGCTTTCCAATGCTCTCCAATGTGTGTTTTAAAACATTTGCTCATTTTGCCAACATAGAGCACCCCACAAGTGCATTCTGGCAGATCTATTACCGCTGAGGTATCACAGGTAATAAGCTGTCATACTTTAAAATCTCTACTTTTGTGGGTATTCTTAAAGGAACTACCCTAACATATTTACAATAACTACATCACTTACATGGGTAGCATCCCTTACAGTTTCATCCTAAATGCATGGTGGTGACAGGCCTCTCCTGATAGTGGTTATGAATGAGGGCATCTTTTATTGTTGGAGCTCTTCGATATGCCATCCAGGGGAGGCATCTAGAAATCTCCTGTAAGGCCACATCACTACTTAAAATGTGCCAATGATTTTTTTTTATTTTTTCAAATTGATAGGCATGGGCTGAAAATGTTGTAACAAAATTAAATCTGTTTGCCTGTACATTATCATCAGCTACTTACTGTGTTCTGAATTAGATTCCTTTACTTGCCCATCTACCAAATCACATGCCTGGCTGGCAGATAATTTCCCAACTATGTCCTTTTTCTTGGAATCAGTGTTACAAGTCCTTTGCTGCTCTTTCATTATTTTCACTTGTGCTGCACATTTGACCAGCACATAACAAGTATTTATCAATGCCGGATGTTCGCTGCCGGTATTGCTGTTGTACTGGATCTAAGGTGCAGCTCCCCATTCCGGAAGATTAATATGGGCTGGGCTTGGTTGGGGTGGGGGGGAAATTACAGTGTGGCAGCAACAGACATCGATGGACATTTTTCTTTTTACAGTGTTTATTTAAAAAAAATTAAACTATACGTAAGGGTTTTCTTTATTTCAGGTGGAGACACGGGGGAATGGGCACCCCCCCCATCAGTGTTACAAGCAACCCCCAGAAGCTTTGGGCTTAGATGCTCTATGGTGCATTTTAAGGTGTACATGGAAGATAAAGCAAAGTTCTGTTAGGTCTCCCCCACCCCTGACTCCAAGGAAAAAATATAATTCTATGGCTGGCCTCAGATACCTAGAGACTACAGCTGGACCTGGCTGAGAGCAGGACCATTTCCATGATTTTACCAGGGGATCTGATTTTTTTCCCTTTAAAGAGCGAATATGGGAGTCCTCCCCAAGAAATTGTTTAAATGGTAAGTGTTCAAATTTGCAAGTTGTTGCACTTTGAAGGGGTAAACTAAACTCCAGTTTTATAGGCAATCATTATTCAAAAATCAATGCCAGCCACAGTTTATTTCATTGTTTGATCTACCCTATATTAATGTGAAAATCACTTATTTACTACCTTAGCAGCCAAGTGACCATTAATGTACTTAAATGTTCCATTTTCCAGTCTATCAGCAGCCTACTACAGCATGTGTAACCTGACGTGTGTGTGTGTGTGTGTGTGTGTAGCCAGGGGGAGACACACACACACACTAGCTCAGTGAGCAGTTTCAGGTTTCAGTTTCAGTCCCTGGAATGTTACATGAAAGATAAAGCAAAGCTGTGTTACGTCTCAACACACCCCAGATTCCAAGGAAAAAATATAATTCTATGGCTGGCCTTAGGTACCTAGAGACTGCAGATGGACCTGTATAACCAGACTGTGTGTAAATTGCTGGAGCTGATTTATGAATATATCTGTTGGCACATTGTTTTGAAGTCCACGCACTTTCACGCCTGAACAGTGTCATGATGAGGTTTGCTGATGATTGGTCATGCCTCTTGTAGAGTCTCCTGCACTGGACCACAGTGACACACTTCTCAAAAACCTGTACATAGCAAAATGTTCGACTTGCGCTAGTGCACACGGCGAACATAAAAATTACCCTTTCGATATATTTCAGATAGTGTGGCATGGATGACAACTGGAAGCCATGAGCAAAATATTCTTGTCTGTCTCTTTTCAAAAAAAAATCAATGGTAATTAGTGGGGTGTTTTAAAAAGAGATAGGCAAGTCTCCTTTAATCTGAGCACAGATGCAAGTGGGTCAGAGCTAGAAGATAATCAGGATCCTTTTTTAGAAGAAACCAGGCCAAAGCAGACCCACCCTTTCAGCCCTGCCAAAGCAGCAGACACAACAGATATCAAGGGAAGTTTAAACAATTTCAAGGAGGAAGATGAGGAGGGGGAAGAGGCGGAGGTCTGGATACACACAGAGGTCAGGGCAGGAATCAACAAGGGAACAAACAACCACAACAGAATATGCAATATCAATGTCCATATGGGAACAGAAGGAGATGAGACTGAGGTGGGGACTTTCAGCACTTTAAAACACCCACACTGCACCACAGTTTGATTCACAACCTTCTGCCTTGCTGATAACAATGAGCACCTGTACTAGCCAAGCTAGCAGTATAGCCTAGAGGTTAGAGTAATGAGCTGTGAATGAGCTTGACACATCCAGCAGACCTGAGTTTGATACCCACAACCTCCTCTTGCATACTGTGTGACTCTGAGCAAGTCACTTAACCACCCAGAGCTCTCAGATCACCCCTGAAAACAAGCATTTGTGCTTAGTGGGCCTTACCCTGTTACCAAAGAATAAAATAAAAAATAAGAACTGCCTGAAGCGTCTGCAATTCCAGCCTGCTGTATGCAGTGAGACTGTGTTTTCTGGTATCACGTTATATAGGCAAAGCAAATTGAACAACTCAGATATGAGTGACTCAGTTTGCTCCCCTGATGAAATAGCAACTGTGACAGCACGTCGACGGGAGAGAATAGCGAGTATAGAATGAGGTAACGGTGAGGGCAGATCATGAGCGAGGATCACAAGGGAGTGTATAGTCATGTGGGTTGAATGAGGGAAGAAGCATGCTGCTGCCAAGCTGGGCACCTGGAGTGGTGGATACGACCGCCACTCAGAATGCTGATGGTTTCGGGTTCGGGACTGCCAGCAGGAATATTTATTTTGTGCGTTTGTGGTAGGTGTTAGTTTTTTTTGTGTTTTCTGTCACCTGGTTCCCCTGACTGTGGTGCCTCAGTGGCGGTAGCCCCCTCCCATGTATTCCCCTTTACCCCAGTGTATGCCCCCCAGAGTTGATTATATTAGTATAGGGAGTGCGGGGGGCAGAGCTCCCCACATTAAATGTTAAACAGTAATTTTACCATTACATTTGTTGTGTTGTCATTTTGTTGCCATGTTGGTAGGTGCTAAGGTGGCTTAAAGTGCCGATTATGTAGTCAGGGGAATGTACTTGTTCTTGTGCGAATCTCATTAGAAGTTTTGCTGTTATGACCTGGAACTGTGTTTTCTTGTGCTTGCCTGACTGCTCAGTGGAGGGGGCTCGGTGGCAAGCCGGTGAATCAGCACATCAGGATTGGTGGGTGGGGACTTTCAGCACTTTAAAATGCCCACGCTGCACCACTGTTCCATTCACAACCTGCTGTCTTGCTGGTAACAACGAGTACCTGTACTAGCCAAGAAGTGCCAGCACCATCTGCAATTCTAGTCTGCTATGTGCAGCAAGACTGTGTTTTCTTGTGCTTGTCTGGCTGCTGTGTGGAGGGGGCTCAGCGGCGAGCCAGTGAACCAGTGAGTCAGGATTGGTGGGCGGAGACTTTCAGCACTTTATTTATTTATTTATTTTATTTAGTTTTTGTTGACTGGGTAAGTGCACTAGACAAATTCTGCCTAGTTTCAGGCACGACTCGAGGGAGAGGGATACAGATAGTATGCACCTTCATTTTTAAATGAATATGGAGAACTGATTCAAAAAGCACATTCTGAATCTCATTTTAAACATTTATTGTTATTGAAGTTATATTGTGGCACTGTTTGTAAATGTGAATAATTGTTTTGTATGTTGTGTAAATGTAAACTTTGTATTGTAATGTTATGTGTCAGGCGTGGCTGAAAAAAGGCTGTGCCCAGTCCACTTCTTACATTTCCTGAGGCTATGGAGGGTGCTCCAGTATGCTGTTATGATTCAGATATGGATTGGACCCAACAAGAGCTAAAGACTGAAGCAGAAAAAGAAACAGAACAGGTATTTGTAAACTTGATGAATACAGTGGATAAATGTGTAGAAAGATAACATTAAAATTATTGAAAGCAGTTTCAGAGCAAGAGAACGAATGTAAATTACAATGAGAGGCTTTGCAAGCAGAACTGTCTGAAATGCAATCTAGTACAGTGACAGTCAGCCCAGCTGATTCACAAAAGCTGGCTCAAGTAAATAATGATGCATCCACTTCAAAAGATGCTATGGGAAAAGGTATTAAACTCCACAAGAATGTTTCCCCATCGGCTGGCAGCTTCAAACAGTGTCATGCTGCGTGCCAAAAGCCAGGGAAACCTTTCATAGTAGAAAATTCAACTCAACAAACCTTAATGAAGAAGACAACCCAATTCAAGTGGCTGGCAGTGCTATCAGAGATAAAACCAAGTGCCAAGAGCCGAGTGGGTGTAATTTAAGCAAAAATGATGGCTTAAACTTTTGAGTACCAATGCCCGTAGTCTGGATAACAAGCTTCCTGAATTAGTGGCCTTGATGGAGGAGGAACATCTGGATATC
This sequence comes from Neoceratodus forsteri, assembly GCA_016271365.2. Lineage (NCBI taxonomy): Eukaryota > Metazoa > Chordata > Ceratodontiformes > Ceratodontidae > Neoceratodus > Neoceratodus forsteri. The sequence goes on from CM028130.1 coordinate 432,733,823, forward strand.
GTGGCAGTCACAGAAACATGGTACACACAGAACCATGACTGGGACATAAACATACCAGGATACACTATCTACAGGAGGGACAGGGAGGGTAAAAGAGGAGGAGTAGTAGCTCTCTACATAAGAGAAGAATCAAAGCAACAGAACAAAAGGGTAAACAGGGAGGAGAAGAAGCACTGTGGATCAATTTGGAGGCAGGCAATGGCACCACAATCCGCACAGGGGTTGTATACAGACCCCCTCCCGGGAGGAAATGGACAAGGAAATGATAGAAAGTATACTTAGAATGGCAGATAAAGGGGAGATATTGCTGATGGGTGATCTGAATATGCCAGATGTTAACTGGAGTGCAGTTGCTGCAGCCACTTCTAAGACTGGGGTTATTCTAGATGCCCTACAGGGGGCATGCCTTAGACAACTAGTATTGGAACCCACTCGAGAGGGAGCAATCTTAGACTTGGTCCTCTCAAATAGAGATGGAGAGAGGATCACAGATGTAGAAATGGGTAGCCATCTGGGAACTAGTGACCATCGAACAGTATGGTTCACAATAAACACAGCAATAGAGTCAAGCCATACAAAGGCAAAAGCACTGGACTTCAGGAGGGCTGACTTTGCCAAACTGGGTGAGTGCCTAAGGAATGCACTAACAAATGGGCAGGAAGGAGGGGTGGAAGAACAATGAGGAATAATAAAAACTGCCATCACAGAGGTAACAAGTCTTTGTGTGAAGCAAATAAACAAAACAAAATGATGTAAGAAACCACTATGGTTCTCAAAGAAGATGGCAGTGAAGGTTCAAGAGAAAAAGAAAGCATTCAGAAAGTACAAGGAATCACAGAAGGAGCAGGACGGAGAATTGTATCAGTTAAAGCAAAAGGAAGCTGGGAAGGCAGTCAGAACAACAAAGGCCCGAACTGAGGACAAGATAGCCAACTCAGTTAAGAAGGGGAATAAAACCTTTTTTAGGTACTTCAGGGAGCGAAGGAAGACTAAGGAAGGGATAAGGAGGCTTAATAAAGGGAAGGGGGTTGGCAGAGGGTGACTGTGAAAAGGCAGAGGTACTAAACAAATATTTTTGCTCAGTATTTACAAAAGAAGAGGGGGAGATACCTAAAACAAACAATAGAAATACTCTGGATATAGAAGTTGATACCAGCCCATTTACAGAAGAAAGGGTTCTGAAAGAACTCTTAAAACTGAAGGTGGACAAAGCAATGGGGTTTGATGGGATTCATCCCAGAATTCTAAAAGAACTAAGGGTAGAACTAGTGACACCACTGACTACCCTCTTTAACAAATCATGGGAGGATGGGGTGGTACCTGAGGACTGGAGGAGGACAGATGTGATTCCCCTTCACAAAAGTGGGAGCAGGGAGAAGCAGGAAACTATAAACCTGTTAGTTTAACCTCAGTGATAGGGAAAATGATGGAATCACTACTGAAAGAAAGAATTGTCGAGTACCTAGAGGCCAGAGGGGCTGGGACCCAAGGCAGCATGGATTCACAGCAGGAAGGTCATGCCAGCAGATCTAATAGATTTCTTTGACTGGGTGACCAAAGTAGTAGATCAGGGAGGGGCTGTGGACATGGCCTACCTAGACTTTAGCAAGGCATTTGACTCAGTCCCACACAAAAGATTAATATACAAGTTAGCCAGCCTGGGAGTGGGTCCCAAGATGATAGCCTGGGTAAAGAATTGGCTGGAGAATAGGACACAGAGAGTAATAATAAATGGAGTCCACTCTGAAGAAAGGGGGGTTACTAGTGGGGTGCTGCAGGGTTCAGTATTAGGACCAGTCCTCTTCAATATCTTTGTAAGCGACATTGCAGAGGGACTGGAAGGAAAAGTATGTATCTTTGCAGATGACACAAAGATCTGCAACAGGGTTGATGCACAAGGTGGGGTGGAAAGGATGAGAAGGGACTTGGCAAGGTTAGAGGAATGGTCAAATGTATGGCAGCTTAGATTTAATGTTAAGAAGTGCAAGGTAATGTACCTGGGAAACAAAAACCCAGGGGAAGAGTACACAATGGGGGGTGAGATACTAACAACAACAAAAATGGAAAGGGACCTGGGGGTAGTCATATCAGATGACTTAAAGGTGGGCAAGCAATGTGAGAGTGCAGTAAGGAGGGCTGGGGGGATACTGGGATGCATAGGGAGAGGCATCACCAGTAGAAAACAGGAAGTTGTTATCCCTCTGTACAGACAGCTGGTGAGACCCCATCTGGAGTACTGTGTGCAGTTCTGGAGACCCAGTCTCCACAAGGACATAGACAAGATGGAAGCTGTCCAGAGGGCAGACTAAAATGGTGCAGGGTCTGCACCAGAAGACATATGAAGAGCGACTAAAGGAGCTTAATATGTATAGCCTCGAGGAAAGGAGGGAGAGGGGGACATGATAGAAACTTTCAAATACCTCAAGGGAATCAACAAAGTCCAAGAGAGTAGCATCTTTCAAAAAAAGAGGTGTGCAAGAACAAGGGAGCACAGTTTGAAGATGGGGAGGCGGCTCTGAGGTAATGTAAGGAATTATTTTTTCACAGAGGGGGTTGTAGATGCATGGTACGGCCTTCCGGAGGAGGTTGTGGAGTCAAAAACAGTGGTTGAATTCAAGCATGCATGGGAGAGTCATAAGGCAGTTCTAGGAGGTGGGGGTAGAAAGAAGTAGGCTGCTGGTTAACTAGGATCTGCAGCTTATCCATTAGGTAGGGAAATGGGCAGACTGGGTGGGCCAAGCAGTCCTTATCTGCCGTCAAATTCTATGTTTCTATGTTTCTGTGTTTCTTAAATGTGAAATGGACCTGCAATCCGAAGTCGGTACACTTACTGAGCCAAAAAACAGAAGAGATTGCATTGCAGCACATAATGTGCAAACACAGGCCACTGCTGAAAGTGTGAATTGCAATGCGCTGCAAAGCAACATGCCTCAGATGAGCCCTCAAATGGTTGATCAGATGCTTTTGACAAGGGATGACGCAGCACAAAACACTGACACCTCAGGGACTGAACAGCAGCAGGGAGAGTCGCGCCCTGTACTGAAAACAACCACACAGAGCATTGTTAAAATAGCTATGCAACAAGTAAGTGGGAGTTCCAGTGGGGAAAATGATTTTCAAGAAAAAGACAGTGAGTCAGAAAGAAAACTTTGTGAATCTACTGACTTTGAATCTATTCAAGAAAAAATGTGGGAAAAAAGACTTTGGGAGTAAGACGAGCTACAGTACAAATAAAAGATAAGCCAAACGAATGGTCTCCGGAAACAGCTTTAAAATCTGCTGGGTGGCTACCAAATAAAACAGGGAGGGGGGGTGGATGCCAGATCAAACAGACCCAGTGGTACAAAGGTATAACAAAGAATCAGTGAATAACCAAAGAGAAAATTATGAGATAAATAACATAAGCAGGCCTGCTAGTGAAAATGAGAAACCCAGCACCTTGACAGGGGCCCCTGAGAACAACCATACAGAAACTAATAAGAAGACTGAAAAAAATGAGAAAACTGAGAAAACTACACCAAAGAAATTCACAGATTTATTTTTTGTAAAGGAGGAACCAGCACCCCGAAGAATTTCAGTAAGACTGATATATAAAGAAGGCCTAGAGCAGCCACCTGATAGAGTGTATATAGCAAGGACATTGTTAAAGTGAGATTTTTTTCTTCTGAAATATATGCTCTAATTAATACTGGGGATGCTAATTATGATGTGAGTTTTAAAACTGTAGCAGGTTTGGATAGGTTTTGGGTAAAATATAATGCAATGTATAAAACACAATTATGGACTCATTTTTTAGCAGTTCCATTAACAAAGCCCATGGTAAGAACTATAACAATGTTGTTTAAAAACGAGGTGGGAAAATATTTCAGACATCGTGTTCTGGTTAAAGCAAAGATGTGAAATTCTTGAAACTCCTGTTCCAATTATGGATTGAAAGCAAATTTGAATGGGGGGGGTGGAAATTAAAATAAAACTGAGGCAAACAGATAGGATAATGCATCTACCAGGAAGTTTTTATTTAGGAAGAGACAGAGGTCCTTTGTTTTATATGGGACAGCCCAAATCATGTTTTAAATGTGGGTCTTATGGTCACTTGGGGAATGCATGCAACAGCATAAACTGTAACCATTGTTTTGAATATGGGCACCTGGCTAAAGATTGTTTAAACACTTTTAAATGTAACCTGTGTGAACGAAGAGGCCACTCCTATGCTAAATGCCCCTGGGCCTCACATAGTAAGGGGAAAGCCCTTCACCTGAGAATTTGGTGTCCCAGGCCCAACAAAAAGGTTCTATATTAGTTTCAGGAAAAAAAGATTAGAGGAAACATTACAAAATAAGAAGGCAAAAGAAAGAGAAGGACAGAAGGATGGTAATGAACAGGAAGCTGAAGCAACAGTTGATAAAAAGGAAAAGGGAAATGAAGTTGAAGAAGTGGCAAAATCACAAGAAGAAGGTGAAATAGTGGAAGTAAGTGCAGGAGTAGAAAAGATGTGCAGGATAAAAAACAGATGCCCCCCCCCCCAAGGGGAAGATTTTAAACAAGTGGTAAGAAGGAAAGGGGTAAAGAAAATACCTAGAGAAGAAGCTAAAATAGTTAAAAAGGATAGGAAAAATCCTGCACATGGAATGTATAAAAATAGGTACCAGATACTGTCAAAGAAGGAGAACTGGGGGGGGGGGGGCACAGACTCTGATGAAGAAGAATCAGATAGCTCCTCAAATACCTTGTCTAGAGAACTTCTAACTGAAATAGAGGACCAGGAAGACTTTGGTCAAAGGCAAACAGTAAGTAGGAGGACAAGATCCCAGAACAGGAATTTTAAGGATGGTACCTAAGGTTTTAGCCCTCTATTCACTCTTTACTATCCCTACCTCATGACTACTATACAAATTGCAATCATAAATGTTAACAGTATCAAAAGCCATAAAAAATTGCTGTTTGTAATGCAGAGCTTAGCTGATAATATAGCCAACTAATTCTTCTACAGGATACTAGATTAAAAACAACATATGAAATAAGTAAAGCCTCAAGATTATGGATAAAAGGCTCCTCTTTCTGGTCAATAGGTCAAGAAAGATGTGACAGGGTTGGGATACTATTTAATGACACAGAATTGAAACTAATGAAATTAATTGAAATAGAACCAGATAGGACTTTAGTGTTTGACATAAACTTCAAAGAACACAGACTCAGAGTCATAACAGTTTATGCTCCACAAACAAAAGCAGCCAGAGTTAATCTCTTCTCAGAAATAAAACCATATTTATTCATGGCAAGGACACTAGTATGGGCTGGGGATTTTAACCACAGGACATCAGTTGAGGATAGAGGTCAAAGAAACCAGAAATTGTTTTCAGAGTCTAATAGTCTGAAAGTCATAATAAAGACTATGAAATTAATTGATGTATATAGGTACATTAACCCAAAAGGGGGGAATACCTATTTTAGAGAGGCTACATCAACAAGAATTGATTACATTTTTGCGTCTGAACATATATATGTTAAGGACACAAAGATCACCGGATGTTACAATTTACCTTACAATGGGGGAAAACATTGACTCAGGGGAAAGGAATTTGGTGCATAAACAATAGCAGGCTGTCAGATGAGAAATTACTGTATAAATGGCAGGAGCTATGGAAAGCTAGACTATCAGTTAGACTTTTGTATGACAGATCAAGTGATTGGTGGGAAGATACCAAAAAAGATATAAACCAGTTATTTAGTAAGTACACAGGAAGGAAAGTAGGGATAGAGTATTTGCATTATTTAAAACTAAGAAATTAATTACAAAAATTAATATCAAGGACTGAAACAGAAAAAATAGATTATAGTGCACAAATATCAAACATACAGAAACAAATGAAAGACACACAATACAACAGGGCAAAATCATTGTGCCAAGAAATGAGGTTTGGTACACAGTGCCAAAAACAGACATTTGATCCCTACAAAGACTGTAGCACAAGAATGGAGAAAAGATTTATTAAAAATATATATGGAAGTAATGGAAATATGGTTAATACAAAAACAGAGATAATGGCAGGAATACAAACTTATATAAGAAAACAATTTGAGGAGATACCACAAATTGAACAAGGTGGAAGTTTTTGGCCAGACTTGGGGGTGCCATGGCTAACAGATTAAGAAACACTACATTTAGTAAGAAAGACAGAGGAATTAGAAGTGTTACAGGTGATAGGTAAATTAAAAGATAATATAGTCCTTGGGAAAGATGGTTTAAGCTCAGAATTTTACAAAACATTTAAAGATTACCTGATTCCGGTGTTAACTGAAGTTTTCAATAGTTGTTTAGAAGAGAAAACACTAACTACAATGCAATATGAGGCTTTGTTAATACTGATTCATAAGAAAGGGGATAAAGCAGATTTGAAAAACTGGAGACCCTTAAATTTGCTAAATACAGATTATAAAATCTTAGCAAAAATACTACAAGCAAGATTAGCTACAATAACAGGAAGCTAAGTTGCCCTTTCCAAACATGTTCAATAAAAAACAGGACAGTACAAGATATCTTGCTTTAGCTGAGGGAATTAGTAACTAAAGGAAATCAGGGGAAAGTAAATGTTTTTTTATTAAGCATTGACCAAGAAAAGGCATTCGATCGAATAGCACATGAATATCTATTTCAAGTGTTAAAAAACTATGAGATACCAGGGAAATTTATAGGATGGGTAAAAAGCCTGCACTGTCAAGCAACACTGACACTCTACATTAATGGATGGCTAGGTCAACCTATTAAGGTGAAGACAGGAGTGAGGCAAGGATGTCCATTCAGTTCTTTATTGTATGTATATGGATTAGACCCCATTTTAAGGTGCATACAGAATAATGAAAGGATAAACCGCATTGCGTTAAACAGCCAGTGTCCTAAAATGAAAATATTGGCTTATGTGGATGACATGGCAATAATATTGTATAAGGAAACAGAAGGAAATGAAGTGATAAAAGAACTAGATAGATTTTCAAAGCTATCTGGGTCTAGAATAAACTATAACAAAAGTGTAGGGTGTCATATAGGGGAACTAGATTCTACTCCAGAAAACATAGGGGGTATATCAATTGTGACTCAGGACATTAAAATCTTAGGGATTATATATAGTACTCAAGGAATGTTAGAGAAAAGCTGGGAGGTCTGTTTACAAAAAGCCATGAATTTAGTCAACTTTTGGAAAGGGTAAAAGATAGCAAAAACCAAAAGAGTAATGCTGATAAAAACACACTCCTGATACCCATTTTTCTGTACACAAGTTATGTTGTTCCAATACCAGAAGGCAATGAAACTAGAATATTAAGTGTTTTTTGTTCAGGGTCTATGGGGAAGCAGACTAAACCTCATCAAAAGGAATATAACATATAGAACTAAACAAGAGGGAGGGATGGGGATGCTGAACCCCTTATTATTTTTCTTTAGTATAATATTAATGCATAGTATAGTATGATTTTTAAACCAAATGGCAAGTTATGGACACCAGGTATAAGAGAATGGTTTGAACCATACAGAATGGATTGGGAAAGAGGGAACTTTAAGAAAATGAAGAAAAAACAAGATACGCCAGATTTTATTGTTACAATAATAAAGAAAATAAAACAATGGGGAATAACTGTAGATATGATATCTACAATGTCAAGGAAAAGAATGTATGAAACTGTAAGGCTCTCTAATTTTACTGACCAGATAGAATTACTGCAATGCCCAACTGAGAAAGTAGAGGTAGCAATCAAGAATATAAACTGCAAAAGAATTCCACGGTACACATGGGATGTTAAGTGGACGAGTATTCATGGGAAGTTGGGTGTGAGGAATTCCCATAAACATAAGCAGTTAAGTGAAAGATATTGTTTAAAGAATAGTTGCTGCCAGCAACTAGAAACACGTGAACATTTATTCATTGAATGTCTGGCAGTACAAGCCTTTTGGCAATATTTGGCTAAGGAATGAGAGGAACCTCTATATCAGTCCTTGTCATATGGAGAATTGGTGTTAGGATTATATGGGAATGAATGGAAGAAGTATAACAAGAATACACTGGTTTTGATAGCGGCAGTTCTAAAATACTAAATCTGGCAAGCCCGATGTGCATGGATCTGTCAACAAAAACCTACTTCAAATGATGAATTAGAAGTAATAGTGAGACATGAACTATTGAAAATATATATGCAGGAAGCAGCAAGTAACCTGATACAGATTCTTAGACAACTATGGGACAATTGCAAATTCCTAGATACAAGTTAAAAAACAAGTTCTGACCAAGTAGAAGGAGTTACTATATGTGGAAGGAAGTAAGGGAATAATACATGTGAACCCTTATTGTATAAAAGGGAGTAATAGTATGGAATATTACTTTGGGCTGTCAAACTGATGACATTTTTGTATTTTGTTGTAAATGTGTCCTTTGTTTCATATCTAAGTTAAGTATGTATTCGAATGTAAACTGTGTCACATTATTTTATGTTAAATACAAAATTTCCCTACTCTTTTTGAGATGTGCCATGGGATCTTTAACATCCACCTGAACTACCACCAGAACAGGCAAATGGGACCTCAGTTTAATGTTTCATCCAAAAGATGGTACCTCAGGAGTGCAGCTCCCCCTCATACTGCACTACAGTGTCAGTATTGGGATATTAACCCAAGTACCTGGTGTGGGGATAGAACCCACAGCCTTCTGATCTCCTGGCCTCAGAGGCATTTAAAATGCCTGTGCTGCACCACCATTCCATTCACAACCTGCTGCCTTACTGGTAACAATGAGCACCTGTACTAGTCAAGAACTGCCTGAACCATCTGCAATTCCAGCCTGCCGTGTGCAGTAAGACTGAATTTTCTTATGCTTGTCTGACCACTGTGTGGAGGGGACTCAGCAGTGAGCTGGTGAACCAGTGAGTCAGGATTTGTGAGAGGGGATTTTCAGCACTTTAAAATGCCCACGCTGCACCACAGCATTAGCGTGGTGCACAAGCATGAGTGGCACCACTCGGTAAAAATATTCTCACAGTTGTTTGATCAAAGTGCACGATATCCAGAACCTGCCTAGGTGTTATTTGCTTGGCATAGTATTTGCCTATTTTTAATAATATTTCTTCTTATTATTTATAGTGGGGTTTAGTTGGGGTTAGTTTTAAAATGTGACTGCACCCAAAGTACGATGCTAACAGTAGATAGTGTGCATCCTAATTATTTCTTCCTAATGCTTATGCTGCTATGTTCTCAAACTTGAGGTTTGCTTTTGACAGGGATCCATATAAGTGGAATCCCACTATGGTACATTTGCAGATACTTAACTTTAAAAAAGTGATTCAAGATCCCTTCTCAAATTTGAAACTCAAGAAGCTGTTTCTGCCCTTTTTAAGGAATTTCATTTTATTAATGTTGCTCTCCTCAGGTAATGTCCATTCTAACCCAGGGAAATTGTGAATCATAACTATTTTTCCTTACAGGAATTTAGTGAGTGCTCAGACCAGGGACTTGTGCATCTCAGTGTGAGGAGCCTGTTACCAAAAATAGATTATATCCATACATGGGTGCACAATTCTAACTCCAATGTATTTGTCCTGTCCGAAACCTGGTTAAGTAAAAAAGTATTGGACTCAGAGATTCAAATAGATGGATACAGTATACAGGCAGGACCATTCAACCAAGGGTGGGGGGTGGCAGTTTATTTAAAAAATAATTTATCTGGGATAGTGAAATTGGCCAAGTCCATTCTCAAGAAATTAGATGTTGTAATTGTGCAAATACAGGGATCTCAAAATTTTAGTTTTAGCCTTACGGCTAGTTATAGACCTCTCTCAGCACCACCAGATGCCTTACAACAGTTTGGCAACTTGCTTGCTCCTTTTGTAAATCAAGAATTGTTAGTTATGGGTGATTTAAACTGGGATATGTTAAGACCAACAACATCTCTACTGAATCAATTTGCAACCTAAACCTAACTCAGATTATTGATACACTAACGCGTCCTAATAAAATTTGTAGTGACAGAGACACTCTGTTGGACTTGATCCTAACCACTACCTCTAACAGATTTATTTTTACAGTTTTTGACTCAGACATTAGTGATCACTGCTATGTTGCTTGTATAAGACACCAATTAAAATTACCAACTACAGCTCGTATTGTAATTACACAGAATATTTCTAAATTTTGTGAACAGGCTTTCATTTATGATTTACTTAAGGTGAATTGGTCCCTAACATGTTGCTGCCCTGATATCCATTTAGCATGGGAGTATTTTAAAATGTCCCTCTTGAGTGCAGTGGATAGACATGCCATTTTAACTAAAAGAAGAATTAGGTCAGTCCCTGCACCTTAGTTTAATGGACACTTAAAAAATTATTAATTGAGAAGGAACGACTTTGAAAAAGAGATAGACTATCAAAGGAATTGATGGATATGCAGACTTATAGAACAATTAAAATTAAATGTACCCGTGAAATTACGGAGGATAAGAGTAGGTTCTATTATCAACACTTCCAAAATGTATCTAATAATAATAGAAAGGTATGGGATGGAATAAGAACAATGGAGGGTAAAGCTAATAAGTTATCATTATCTAAAGTAATAGTAGTAGATATCTGTCCTAACCCCCCCCCCTTCTTGTGTTTCTCCTCTTGACCCTCCAGCTTGATCAGAGGGGTGATACACTCTAAGGGCAGCACCTGTCTGACTTATACCCTAGACTTTCTAGTATATAATGTAATGCACTTTTGGCACCTTATGCATCTCAGCTACAGTCCTGCCTGATCTCTTCATTGGTGTAACAGACCCAGTGTCCAGTACTTTAGACTGTTTGATCTTTTCACACTGTTTAACTGAAGTTTATCTGAAAATTGGATCCTTGTATTCTCATGTAGTGTCCCTACTGCTATTCTGCTGTTCAACCTATTTGTATTATTTGTATTTCTTGCTACCTCGTCTCATGTCGAGGCCTGATTATCACTGTATATTTTATCTGCACTGTATTGTTTGATTTGTGCCACTGCGTGGTGCGGGTTGTAACTGAAAGTGGTCCTTTCAGATCAACTCATTTACCCAGTTATCAAAGGCATACATAAAATAAAAAGTGTTAAATTACAAGTATATATTTATCTAGAGGCCCACTGAAAAAGGTCAATGCTTTCAATGAATATTTTTGGAAGTAGGTGATATATTTGATAAAAGATTTCCAAATCTGCCTCATAGCAAATTGGATTAAAATTTAAGTAGTGATGATAACAAGCTTTTACTTACTGTTAATGAAATTAGTGAACAGGATGTTTTGACTGAATTGATGAACTTGGATGCAAAAAAAGGGAGCTGGCCAGGGTAAGGTAGATCCTGTTTTCTATAAGATTGGAGGTTCTGTACTGGTGAAATATCTAACATACTTATTTAATTTTTCTTTAAAAACTTCTGAATTACCCTCTGATTGGAAAAGGGCCTGTATCATTTCAATATTCAAAGGTGGTAATGAAACTGCCCAGGGTGTTACCGCCCTATTTCGATTCTTTCATCCATCTTAAAAACATTTGAAAAATTTGGTATATAGGCAACTATCTAATTTTCTAGTGAAGTGTATATAGGATAAAGTATGGGGTGGTGTGTGTAATGAGATGTTTACACAAACCTGAGGTTAGATGCCACATAAACCCCGAGAGTGAAGCTCAAGGGGTTTGTCAAAGCTTCTAACTCCGAGGGTGTGTGTAAACTTCGAGTTTACACACCACCCCAATATTTATTTTATATAATTGCTGGATTTCCCTTTTTAGCCAGAGCAATTATAAAAAATAGCAGAGCTGAGCAGCTGCACTCCATTTTCATGTTAATTCAAAAATGAAGTGGCGCTATCTCCGTGAAGTGTTCTGATATTTTTAAAATGTTAATTTGGCTCCAAAATGTTGAAAATTAGTAGATTTAAAAAAAAATAACTTACTGCTGAGTTAGCCTGGCAGTTTTCATTACGGTGAGAAGGCAAGCGGCGCATCGGGAAGGGAGAACTCCAGTGGGAGCATGCGAAGGGAGAGGGAAACTATGCACGTGTGTAATAAACACTCTTTATTATGGCAAATAATGCCATAGTTTCCCTATGGGAAAAAGGGAGACCCAGTAATTATAAGGTATTAACTGATTGCCAGTCTGGGTTTCGTAATGGTTACAACACTACTTTTGTCACTTCTAGAGTTACTGATGATATTTTCTCTGCTTTTGAATGGGGTAAGTCAGTTCCTGCAATTTTTCTGGATCGTTCTAATGCATTTGATTCAGTGGATCATAATATACTATTAAATAGATTAAAAGCTTCAGGCTTGGGAATGAGTTCATTGTTTTGGTTTTCCTTCCACTTGTCACCCAGACTACAGTGTGTTAAAGCTGGGGAACATTGCTCTGATTTTGTATTTGTAAACAAGGGGGTTCCCCAGGGGTCAGTCTTAGGGCTCCTCTTTTTTCTTATTTATTTTAATGAGTTACCTAAATGTATATCAGCTAATACAAACACTATTCTTTACGCTGATGGTACCATTTTATATACTCAGAATAAGGACCCCAGTGTGGCAATAAATACTGTACAGAATGATTTTGATAATGTTCCGCTTACACTCATTAAATTACATTTATTGCTGAATGTTGATAAAACCCAGTGGATCCTGTTCTCTGGTCAGGCAAGGGAGAACCATTCTAATCTCACTATAAAAGCACTGGATGGCACAGAAATATGTAAAACAGCTTCATATAAGTACCTGGGCATATTCTTAGATAAGTCCATGAAATTTGACTTGTATATTCTAAATTTGTCTGCGAAACTTAAGAAATTGTTATTTTTTATAGCAATAGGGCTAGTTTTAGCTTTGCAATCCATAAACAGTTGGTTAACTCTTTATTTATGTCACAGATTGATTTTGGAGACTGTGGCCCAGATATTCAAACTGCTCCAGGCTGTGGCGCAAGCTTGGGCGCAGCTCAACTTGGCTGTGCAGGGGTGTGGACTGGGCGATATTCAACGGAGCTGCGCCATGGCTCAGCAGCATTGAATATTGCACCCTGGCCACCCTCAGTGTGCATGGTGCAGTGGCACTGCACCAGCGCAAGTGGCCAGAGTGGAGCATGGGGATGCGCTAGCACAAGTTCCATTGCGCTATGCACAGCAACCGCGATATTCAAAACTTGACATGCAAATAGGGCCATAATGTATGCAAGGCACAAATGGGGCCATTTGCATGTCATTATGGCCCCATTTGCATGCAGGTGTGCCGATCTCCAATGACTTGTGCGCCTGGCGCCCTGCCAGGCAGCAGCCGTCAGGGACCAACGCCCCCTGCAGCCGTTAATGTGCTCCACAGCCCGATCACGGGCATTTGTATATAAAAATAAATAATTCTAATATCCCTGGTGGTCCAGTGGACCGCTCTCTGCCGAGTGTGGGCATCTGTATAAATAAATAGGAAAGTCCAATATTCCTGGTGGTCCAGTGGACCGCTCTCTGCCCAATCACGGGCATCTGTATAAATAAATAAGAAAGTCCAATATCCCTGGTGGTCTAGGGTACCCTTTCCCCACCCACCAACTGAGCCCCACCACCCCACTCCCCCCCAGTCAACCGGTGGGCGGCAGCACCCACCCGCCTGCCACCCGCTGCCCACCGACTGACACCGTCCGATGAGGGCTGTACACCCACTGGTTCACAGCATGAGCCAATGGGCATGCAGCCCGTACCGTACTACACATTCCAGATATTCACAGATTACATATCTGGAATGTGGCAATGCAATGCAGGCTGCATGCCCGTAACTCGCTGGAACCAAGAGACGTACAACCCTACCCGGCGGTGTCAGTCAGTGGCGATGGGCGGCAGGCGATGTGTGCTGCCACTGGCTGACCGGGAGAGGGGTGGTGGGGCTCAGTGGGTGGGTGGGTGGGGTACCCTAGACCACCAGGGATATTGGACTTTCTTATTTATTTATACAGATACCCTGTGATCGGGCGAACTCTTGACGCACACTGGACCACCAAAGAGTATTGAACTTTCTGTTGTTATTTACAGCTGCGCGGTGAGCAGAGAGCGTCCACTAACCACCAGAGATATGAACTTTCTATTGTTTTACACAGATGCCCACGATCGGGCAGAGGAAGATCCACTGGACCACAGGGATATTGGACTTTCTTATTTATTTATACAGATGCCCGCGATCGGGCAGAGAGCAGTCCACTGGACCACCAGGGATATCGGAATTATTTATTTTTATATACAAATGCTCGCGATTGGGCAGACAGCGGTCTACTGGACCACCAGGGATATTGGACGGGATTCTTCTTTTATTTTTGCAGATGCCCATGATTGGGCATGGGGGGGCATCGCCAGGTGCAACCAGAGCTCGGGTGGCCACCCACAGGTAGCAGCTGCCGAGTTGTGCCCTGCAATGCAACAGCTCACCTGTGGGTGGCCATCAGTTGTTCCTCTTTTTTGGATCAACTTTGTGCTGGCGCAGGTAGGGGTTGTGTATACATGGCTCTGCACATCCCGGGCTGAATGTCGGGCTGTGCAAAGGTATGCATGTGCACGCCCCCCCACCTGCGCCTGCATACATTACTGATGTGCTCCGGTGCATTGGGATTTGTGCTGCGTACTTTTCCTTTTTGAATATCGCACCGGGGCGCATCAGTGGGTTGCACATGGCGCAACACTGTTGAGCCATGCGCAACCCTTTTGAACATCTGGGCCTGTATCTATATATATATGAAGACATCAGATGTGATATTGAGAGTGCCTGACCCATTGTACCATAGTACCCTAAGATTTGTCTATGGCCTGCCATGGAGAAACCACCACTGTAGTTTGTACTCTGCGGTGGGTTGGCAGTTCTTGGCAGCCTGGAGACAAAACTATTGGTTAATATTTGTATATAGGTTTGTTTTAAAAACTCTCCCTGCACATTTGCTGGAGTTATTACATTCTAGACAACTTAATAAGTATGTACTAAGATCAACTGAACTCCCACAGTTTATCAATCAATCAATCAAAATCTTTACTTTACCAGGCGGACATCATTGAGCAACGCTCATTTTCAAGATGGACCTGGACAGAACATATAGTCATAACTTACATTGGACAAAAGGCAAGGGGTAAAATAGCATAGAATTACAGAGACTAAGTGACACAATCAGCAGGACTAGACAAAATATTTACAGTGTATAAACGTTTCATTGGTCAATTGCAGATTAAGTGGTGCAATCAGCAAGACTAGACATAATATTTAGAGTGTATAAACATTTCATTGGTGAATACTCTATTAAATGATACAATCAGCAGGACTAGACATAATATGTACAGTATATAGACATTTCAGAGGTCTATGTGCTGGTTGAGATAACTACTCAAGTATAAGTGTACAAGCCAAAAGCTAACAGAGGAGGGAGGATAGTACAACACCGGATGTTAGGATGGTGCCCGGTGAAAGAAAATAGGGCAGGAAAAGGGGTATGGAGAGGAAGTGCCAGTAATTGAGGAGGTATAGAAGCCTGGAAAGTGCTGGGTCACTACAGCAGTTTTTAGAGCATGAGCTAGGAAAGGGTACTGAAGGGAGAGGAAGTTGAGAAGCCTAGAGTGCTGGTTCAGAGGAGCATATTTTTGGAGCATATGTTTGGTAGGTAACCGGAGGGTGAGGGGCCAGGTAGTACTATGGTCATGGAGAAAGATTTGGTTCTAAGCCCATAAGCCAAGTTTGGACGGAGATCAACACTGAGGGGATAGAGAATACTGGTAAGTGCTAGAGGTGTGGGTGGGGAAAATAGAAAGTTGTATAACCAGCATTTTGACCCCAGTTCTCCATATCGGGAACAGGACAGGTTCAATGATAACAATTACAAGATTCATTGAAGAAGAAGGCATAGCTTGTTTTGAAAGCAGCCATCGACAAAGGGTGGACCAGTTTCAAGGATTTTTGTATCATATTCCATAGTAGGGGGAGCATATAACTTATTGAAGCTCTACCGAATTGAGATCTCACCTTGGGTACAAATAGCGAAATATAGGAGGTGCTTCTTAATGAGTACTTGCCTACTGTACATAATGGCAAGCAATCTGATATATATTGAGGCAGCCTACTGGAAATGGCTCTGAACGTCCAAATGGCTGCATTTCTCTGCCGTCTGTACTTAAGAGATGACCATCCCACTGCTGTATATAAGGAACAATGATGGGTCGAGTAAGGGAGACCAGTGATAAATCTTAGAGCTCTGTGGTAAAGGGTATCTAGCTTTGAGAGTGCAGCAGTCGGGCCCTGACAGTACAAGAAGTCTGCGTAGTTGAGAAGGCAAAGAAAAGTGGACTGAACCAGACTCGTATTGGTCTCTCTTGTCAGGAACTGGTTTATCCTGTAAAAAAGACCTAGTCTCTGCCTGAGCTTTTTCAGCAGCTCTTCTATGTGATCATTAAAGGATAACCTATGATCAATCCAGACACCCAGGTATTTGAACTTAGACACGTATTCCAAGGGTTCTCCCAGTAGTGTAGTGATCTGAGGGGATGTTATAGATGTGGCATCATATGTGCGAGGCGAGAATAGCATTGCTTTGGTCTTTTTTGCATTTAGTAATAGTTTCTGTTTTAACAATTGTAATTGCAGCAGATTAAAATCATGCTGCAGGTCATTGCAAGCGGCAGTAGGAGAGGGTCCTTGGGAGTAGAGCACTGTGTCATCAGCGAAGAGGTGAATGTTGGCAGCTTTGATGTTGTTGTTAATTCTATTAATATAAATTGCAAATAGTTGAGGACCCAATATGGAACCCTGGGGAACTCCTCTCAATAGAGGTTTTAAGGGAGAACATTCCCCTTCTGCCTTGATCTGCTGGTACTGGCCTATAAGGTAATTAGCGAACCACTTTTGGGAGTGATGGTCCACGCCAATGTTCCTGAGTGATGTAAGAAGCAGAGTGTGCTCTACAGTATCAAAGGCCTTGCTTAGGTCCAAAAATACTGTGCATATGAAGTTTTTAGCATCTAGGTCACTTTAGCGAGAGCAGTGACAGTGCTATGTCGTGCCCTAAAACTGGATTGTAAGGAGTTAATTAGATTTTCACATTCTAGATATTTTTTGAGCTGGTTACTCACAATCTTTTCCAGGAGTTTGGATAAGATCGGAAGTAAGGAGAAGTGCCTGTAATTATTAAGGTCTGCAGGATCTCCGGATTTAAATGGGGGGATGACATGAGCTGCCTTCCATAGTGGTGGCAAGGCAGCCTGGGAGAGTGATAGGTTAAAGAGGTGAGTAAGTGGGACAGCTAGGACCTGATAACCAATTTTCAGGTGGTAAGGGTCTAAAAAGTCAGCTCCAGCACTTTTCTTGATATCCAGCTGTAACAGGAGGTCTTCAACCTCCTTCAACGAGACCGACTGCAGGGAGAATGAGGAGTTAGATACCGGGATTCCTTGGCCCTGTACACCAAGTTAGGATCATTGTTATTGGCAGGAGAGGTGTCAAAGGCTAGTCCCACAGTGGCAAAATGATTGTTGAGGTGTTCAAGGATGGAGGGCTTATCAGAGATGGAGGTGCCACCAGCTAGGATTTTAGTGGGTAGTGAATTTCAAGGAGTGTATCCTTCTAATTCTTTTAAGGTTTTCCAGAATTTGTTTGGGCACTTCGAGGATGCATCGAGTTCCCTACAATAAAAAATGGCCTTTGACTCTCTGACCAGCTTGGTGCAGGGGTTCTTCTCCTTCCTAAACAAAGTCCAGTCAGTTGGGAGCTTAGATTTCCGTGCCATTTTCCAAAGTGCATCTCTTTTTTTGTAAGGCAGTCTTTAGCTCTGAATTAAACCAGTGGCAGGATTTCACCCTATTATGGACTTTAATCAGTGGAGCAAGGTTATCTAGGACTCCTGAAATGATTTCATGAAAGATGTCGTAAGCCGCGTCCACAGATTTTGCAAGGTAAAAGTCCTGCCAGCATAATGAATCTCTTAGTTGGGTAATAAATGTATAGGGGTTGAAGTTGCAGCAGCTTCTTTTTGTGATAAATTTTGAAACTGATGTGGCTGTTTTTGATGCTATTACACAAGCAATGTAATAATGATCACTTGTATCTGCGAAAAATACGTCATCATGAGTAAATAGATATGGTTTACTTACTAAAATAAGATCCAGTAGAGAACTATTGTTTGGGTTCTTTGGATTTGGTCTCGTGGGTTCATTGAGAAGTTGTGTCAGCCCAATGGCATCACAAAAGGCTTTAAGGGGTGCAGAGGCAGTGGCAAGCCAATTCAAACTGAAGTCTCCTAAAGTTATGACTTCTATGGTTATAGATCCCAGAGTCTTATTTAGGTGATGCAGCAGCTGTAATCCAGCTGACCAGCTTATGATGCCTAGATTTAGAACCAAGTATGGTGATAACACATTAGCAGTTACTGTTCCTCGTACCTAGGTTGCTATTCAAAGGAAACTCAAAATGGTGTCTCTTTTATCAATTTCCCATTTGAAAAACTGTGTCAGAAATGTTATGACTCATTAAGTGTGATTGTTATGGATGAACCTTTGTACCTATATTGTATGTTTTATTTGAGGCTACAAGTTATGTCTATTTTGAATAATATGTTTTTCTTCAATGTTAAATGTTGAATGCAGTTGTAAATGAGAGTGTACTCTCAATTTGCCTTCCAATAAATGAAATGAATTGAATTGAATGAGAGAGGAATCAGCGATTACATCTAAAGTAATTAATTTGTCTAATCATAGTCTTACTACAGCGGAAACGTCATTATTGAATAAAGGACTGAATTTTGCACCACCAGTACCTATAAATACTTTTCAAACAATATTAGATCCTTTTTTAACAAGAGAAAAATGAATAACTCAAATGACATTGTAGAAAATACTACCCCAAATCAAGACCTTGTCCAAGGTAGTTTTCAGAAGAAATCAGTATTTTTGCCAGCACTTAACTATAAAAATTTAACGCTAAATGAGATAGCAGCTTTGAATACTTTACAAAAGGATAGCAACTTAATAATCATAGCCTCTGATAAAGGGGAAAATGTTGTTCTGATGAACAGAAATGATTACACAGAGGAAGTATACTGGCAGTTGAACAATAGAGACTTTTATCTTAAATTAATGAAAGATTCAACCAGGGATTTCAAATTCACCACTGATGAAGCAATTATGAATGCATTTCAGAAGGGACATATTGATGTGAAAACTAAAGACTTTCTTACTGTTTATTTTCTAATTACAGCGACTTTTTATGTATTGCCCACAATCCATAAGTGTATGGTAAAACCACCTAGTCGTCGAATCGTAAGTCGAATTAGCGGTCTAACAGAACCCTTGTCTGAATATATAGATTCATTTTTGAGACCATTTGTTGCTGCTTTACCAGCTTACTTGAGAGATACAAAAGATGTGTTACAACAAATGAGGGATAGTATGGTGGACATAGACTCTTATCTGGTTATGCTAGATATGGAGTCTTTGCACACTAACATCCCCATCTTAAATTCACTTACACAGCAAGTAAAGAATCCACCAGTTTTTTAGATCTTGTTTTGACGAATACTCCAGAGGGAAGGATTAACCCTGATATTTAATGATAAGAGATAGACAGGAATACTTTGCTTGTGATATCCAGCTGTCATCCACACCACCAGGGCCGGCGTCAGGTTTTTGTGGGCCCTGGGCAATGGCTCTCCAGTGGGCCCCCCTCAGACCCGTCCATCAATGTGGAAAAAAAAAATCAAGCCAGTCAGCTTGGTAGAGACTAGAGATCCAATGCAGGCAGCACTGCCCCCCCACCCCCGAAAGAGGACTGGATGGCATTTTTCACACACAGCCGTGGCTTGTTGGCAAACAATGATGCAGCAGCGAGCAGCCCACCAGCAAAGGAGGCAGTATAGAGCAGTGGTTTAAGACTCTGAGCTGCAAATCTGGAGACCTGGGTTTGAATCCCACAGCCCCCCTTGCATGTACTGTATGACCCTGAGCAAGTCACTTAACTTCCCTGTGCTCCCAGGTTGCACATGTAAACAAGCTTTCAGCTTAATGTGTCTCACCTGGTCAAACAATTGGAAAAAAAATTTATGCCCCCAAGCACCATTACACTTGCACCCCCTACCTGGCTTCTTCTCTCCTCACAGCAGTCAGCAGCTATAACTTCCACACCAACCCCGAGCCACTCAATGCTCAGACCACGGTGGTCAAACAAGATAACCTTTTATTTTTCAAGACTTTTCTGTTTATAACTTTAACGTTGAATAAGTAAGTGGAACTGTACACAATATTTTACAATGAGATGCAGTGCGAGGCTGGCAATTTTGCACTCATAGAATTATGCAAAATTCCACGTTGCCAGTACCAAATGTGCAACACTCTTCTCCCTAATACTGTCCACTAGGACTCAATGCCAACCATCACCAACCCTCCACACAGCAGCTATCAGACAAAGTTCTGCACCAACCCCGGACAAGCCTCTCCATGTTTGGACTGTGGCCACCTACACTTCAACATAAAGTCTGTCCTGCAGCCTTCCCTCCATCTGGGGGCTCTACCTACCTGGTGTGGTGCTGGTCATGGTCACACGAGGAGCTTCATCTACAGTTGTTGTCGGTGCCATTTCAGAGCTTCCTAGCCCGACGCACAACCGATCACTCTACTCAGCCCCAATGCACTGCCACCACTCTGCCTGACTCCCACCTTCACAACAACATTACACAGCTAAACTAAAGTTGGCGAGCCGGGCCACTGAGGTCCACCCCTCTGCCACACTCTTCAGCCATTGGCCTGCACATCCACATCCAACTCCATGGAAAGCTCCCTAGTGTCTCACAAATGGATTGGGGCCCTGCTGGTCAAGCAGTGCTTGCAGCCTCTGTTTTGTTAGGGGAATCCTGGGTCCCATAGTTTTCCACTTGGCTTGGCACTGATTTAAATTGTCACATCTTCACCAGTGGTTGGAGTGGAGCCTGAGCAAGCAGCATAGCAGCTGTAAGTCCTGAAAGCATGCCAGCGCATGTTGAGATTTTTTTGGAGCCCCTGGTCGGCTCCCCTCTGGTGTCAGGGCCCCAGGAAATTGCCTGGGTCACCCGGATGCTGACACTGGCCCTGCACACCACACTGTCTGAGATATACCAAAAGGGCAATTTTTTACGTGCTAGATGGAACTGTAGCATGAGTGAAAGTTATGAAAGAGCAGTCAAGCACTTCTAACATTGATTCCAGGAAAGAGGATATAGCTGGGAAACTATCTACCAAGAATGTGATTTGGTAACTGGGCAAGAAAAGGACTCTCTAATTAAGAACACAGTAACTGATGATAATGTACAGGCAAACAGGTTTAATTTTGTTACAATGCTTTCAGCCCATGCCTATCAATTTGAAAAAAAATATTAAAAAATATTGGCACATTTTAAGTAGTGATGTGGGCCTACAAGAGATTTCTAGATGCCTCTCCCAGGATGGCATATCGAAGAGCTCCAACAATAAAAGATGCCCTCATTCATAACCACTATCAGGAGAGGCCTGTCACCATCATGCATTTAGGATGAAACTGTAAGGGATGCTACCCATGTAAGTGATGTAGTTATTGTAAATGTGTTAGGGTAGCTCCTTTAAGAATACCCACAATGGCAGAGATTTTAAAATATGACAACTTATTACATGCGATACCTCAGGAATATTATATCTGGCAGAATGCTCTTGTGGGGTATTCTATGTTGGTGAAATGATCAAAAGTTTTAAAACACATGTTGGAGAGCATTGGAGAGCCATAGATAGGGAAGACATAACTTATCCCATGGGGATCCATGATGTAGCGCAATAACAAATTCGCAGATGTCCTCGACCGCGCGGGGAACCCATCATCACCCGGCGTGTCCCTGGAAACAACCGGCACCAGAGCGATGCTCAGTGCACAGGGGCTGTGCCCCTACACCTCCCCATACAGGGGCTGCACCCCACCCCCACCTATACGTATCTAACTCCCGTATCGCACAGACAGTGGAGTTAGATATTAACCCATCATCGGACAGTCGATTGAAGTGAAACCCCATTGCTGCAGATATAGACATGGTGGGGGGTTTGCTATGGGGGTTTCCATGTGTCAGTGCTACTGTAGCGGCGGTATACCATGCCACGGTAGCCCCAAGTAAGGAAGCTGCAAAAAAGTAAGAACATGCTGTCTCTTTCATGGCTATTGACAAAGTTTGCTCCAGACCAAGAGGTGGGGAGTTCATTGATTTAATGGTGAAGAGGGAGGGTTTGGATATTATAAATGTAAATGCTAATAGATTACCCCATTTAAACCATACCTGAAAGGAGATTTTCCTGATTGTGTGGCTGTTCTCTGTTTCATGATTTCTAGGTATTGGAGAAAGAAGCAGCATGACTCTTTGGAGACAATAAGCTATTTATACACAATTTGCACCGTTTTATTTTTGCACCTGCAGGAGCTGTATGCATTTTAAATTCTGATTAGTGACGGAACCTACATATTTAGACTGAACATATATGGTTACTACAGATTCTGATCAGTAACTTTATAACCTCACACTACTGTTTAATTTTGAATTTAATGCTGATGAATTTCTGAAGGTGCAAGATGGTTACATTCTAGATTGTATGTCTTAATTATACATCTTTATTTCAATAATTGTTTACTTGCACTCGTACATATTTTATTGGTCTATTTTACTGAGATTTACCATGATGCCATAATGACATTACATTATTGGGACCTATTTAAGGGACGTGATTTTTGTGGGTTACTCACCTTTGAGAAAGGATTGCAAAATCTGAAACGCATCAGGTGATAATGGGCATCTGTGTACATTTATTTTGGCACTTAATAAAATATGGCACAATAAGTATTTAATTGATTCTGACTGAGTATCATTTTCAATGGTGGTGAGTGTCCACTTTCTTCAGGTTGTACCTCCAAATACATTAACAAATCTTTGCCTTCATGTCCCTTGGTCAAACCCAAGAACCTCAAATTGTGATCTTGTGGTGCTAGTTTCCACAGTCTCCAGACGTTGAGGCAAAATGTTGTTTTCCACAATTACAGTCATGATTGCTGCCAAGGCCTTCTCTGCATGGGCTGCTGTGACATCAACTCTATCTGAGTAGCTCCCCACCAGCTGCTCCACATGCTGCATCCATGTTGAGAAGTCCCTGACCCGCTTCTCCATAGCTTGGGAAGAGTTGCTCATTATCTGTAAGGAACTTTTTATCTCCGTAGTGTCACTCAGTGGGGGCTATTCTCCTGCAAGGAACTCTGCCTTTCCAGACCCTCCTGCTCCTTGTTTAAGTTTAGAAAAGCTACTGGAGGCTACTGTTGGTTGCAAGACTTGCACATCTTCCTTCACTGCTGTTCAGCTACCACTTGTACAAGTTTAAGTTTGCAAATCTTTTTGACATCAAAAATAAAAATCAGTTTGAGGCAGGAGCTCTCTGAAGTAGCCTTGGTGGCCAATGGCTAGCCATGCCCCGCTTTTGTAACTTTCTTACCGTAAGTTAAGCATTAACAGCATATGTGATACAAAGGTGGCACTATTCCCCCATAAGAACCATTTATTGTATATTTCACTGGATACCTCACCAGTTACATAGAAACATAGAAGTTGACGGCAGATAAGGACCTCAAGGCCCATCCAGTCTGCCCATTTCTTTTTCTACCTTATAAATGTGCCATCGGCCTTTGCTCTGTCAGTGACCTATCTATTCATAGTCATTTGTATTTCTCCCTTATGCCTATCCCATACCTGTTTGAAGCCCTGCACTGTACTTGTAGTTGAACTTGTAGACCTCCCAGTTACAGCTGTGTACCTCCCAATTAAAGCTGTACACCTCTGGAGGGATGCCTTTACACTTCCAGAGGTATACTGCCTGTAAACCGTGAGAAAAAAAACTTCTGCCTCCCACCCAAGGACACCTGCAGATTTGCATGGAAGAACATACCTACAAAAGAAACCCTCCCCCTTGGGTAAAAAACCCTCTGTCTCCTCACTAGAGACATGGGATCCTGAAAAAAAACCTCTGCCACCCCATGGAGACCTGGGGATTCTCTGAAAAAAACATTTGAAGGTCACTTACAAAAACCATCCCCCCATTGCCCAAACCCAACAGCACGTCCCTTGATGCTCCATCTAAATACTATACTGCAAAAAACAAAAAGTCAGAGGACCACAAAATGCACCTTCTACTCACCAAACAGCCATATCCCTCGACATTCCTATCACCTCAACTGCCAAGCTGCTCCTGATGAAGCCTTCCTCCTCAAGCCTCCAGCTGCCTCCTCTGATGTCATGCTCTCCATGCTTGTGCCACCACCATTACCAGGCCAGACTGCTCCAGAGATGCTCTAAGCTGCAACTGGCTCTCCTCCACAGACCTCCCTCCTGACCGGTGCCGACACTCCAGACAACCGCTGACATTCCACACTGTCGCACTGTATGGCCCTACCAATGATCTAAAGGATAACTGGCTTGAACACATCCCATATTATAGGGGAACCATACACTACAGAAACAAAAAAAGGGACAAAAGAGAGCCAATTACCAAAACTCCACTACACTATGGAAACACATGAGGCCAGAAATGGACAATGCAAACCCAAAAATGGCTCCAACCACGGCTCACCAGGAAACTGACCCTGCCCAACACAGCAGGTAAAAGAAACAAAAAAAATGGCACGTATTATATAAAATATATGATCGGTATGTGTGGCATACCAGGGCATATACCTACCTTGGGGAGCTAATTAGATAATGAGGCCACTCACCCTTTGGGCTCATATAGATTTTTAATGTATCACTAATGATGGGTGTTGTCCCAAAGGTATGGAAGAGCAAAGGTTGTCCCTGTTTATAAAAAAGGGTGACCCCAAATACTTTGAGAACTACCATCCAATTGCTATCCTGCTGGCACTAAATAAAATTCTTGAAAAATTAGTCGCCTAACAGGTTACCGATTACCTGCAAACACATAAACTGCTGTCTGTGGAGCAGCATGATTTCAGGCCAGGCCATAGCAATTCTATTGCTCTTGTACAACTCACCAGTGACATTAAAATTGCTATGGACAAGGGTGTGTACACTGGTGCGGTCTTTATTGATTTAACTAAGACCTTCAATTTGGTAGACCACTCCCTTGCCTTATCCAAACTTACTGCACTTGGTTTCTCCTCCCCCTGTCATAGCCTGGTTCTCTAGCTATCTCAGTGACAGACTACAGTTCATGAAATTTAATAACTCCACCTCTAACTGTGCTGCTATTGGAACTGGTGTTCCTCAGGATTCTATCCTGGGCCCTTTACTATTTCCCATTTCTAGCAACGATCTCCCAAAAGCCATCTCAAAGTGTTCTACTCTGCTATATGCAGATGATATGGTTGTCTACTCTAGTTCAAAGAGCATTGATGTGGTGAACTCTTTACTTAATGCTACCTTTGGTGGTGTTCAGTCTCAGCTGTCACAAAATAGACTTCTTCTGAATGCAAGTAAGAACCACTCCATGTGCTCTGGCTCTCTTCCTACTAATTTAGCTGTCTTGTGTTCCAACAGTAATCCCTTTACTGAAGTCAAAGCTTTCAAATATTTGGGCATTATGCTTGATCCCACCTTAGACTTTTCCCTCCATATCACTAATGTATGCTAACTAGTTCACTCCAAACTAAGGCTTGCCTATAGAATTAGGGATACCCTTACCTCTTCTGCTCGACTTGCTGTTGCTCATGGAGTTTTGATGCCCAGTGTAACATATGGACTGATACCCCTCTCCCAGGCTAGCTCAAGTATTCTTTCCAAGTGGACCATTGCCTATAATGGGATCTGTCACTTCACCGTATCAGTGCACAGGCTGACACACAACTATGATCTTTATAGTAAACTTGGTTGGCTATCTCCTATGTCCCTCTTGAGCTATTCACTAGGATGCACCATTGATAAGTTCATTACATCAGCTACCCTTACCACACTTGCCGCCATGTTCAAAAAGTCTGATGAACTGTATCCCTTCTGGTCCTCCCACCAAGAGCTACTCCCCACACCTATATGCATCACAAATATGGGAACTCATGCTTTTTCCTACTTTGCACCTCATTTCTGGAACTTGTTACTGCATACCTTGTGCTCCTCACTGTCTCACTCCCTCTTCAAAACTGAGCTCTGTAAGCACCTAATGTCCACTGCCAATTGTACATGTTCCTGTAATTGATACTCTGTGTGTTCTAATCTGATGTTTTATGTCTACCTTATGTTTTGTGGTGAAAGGTTTGATATCTGCTGTTTAACAATACTGTACTCTGTATCGATCCTTGTTAGCGTCTGTTAACTGTTATTCTGATACTCTGTACTACTGATTTGTACACTGATCTGTATGCCTAATCATGTTGTTTTATTGTTACACAGCACTCATTATATTAGTATGGTGCATTTCTCCCAGGCCATGCCTGAAAATAAGCATTAATTTATTTAGTGCATTTACCCGGTCAACAAAACCTAAATATATAAATGACCCCCCTCGGTGGGTATATTTCCTTTATACCACTCATACTCATTATTTATTCTCTTTCTAAATATATGGTCTGACTGAAGATATCATACATATGTAGCCCAGACACTGTGTGCTAATGGGCTTCTACCCCTGCCTGTTGACAACCACACATGTTAAGAAGCCTGGGTCCTGCTACGATGGTGTTCAGGGGTTCTATCCCAAATTGGTAAGAAAGTAGTGCGGTCCCCAGAGTACAGAAGCAGTGGGCCAGGTGTTTGCTGATACAACCCCTGGAATTCTGCATCTACTCACCTCCCCTTCCAACCACCCCATGCACCAAATACCACGTTGTACCCCAGTACCATAAAACACATATACTTAGCAGCTGTACCAATAATTTGATCACAACACAGGATTTGCAACAAACAAACCTCAGCTTTATTGCTATGGGGGCAGGGCTAGGGAAAGTGGTACCGGAAACAGGGTAGCTGTAAATAGAGAAAGATTTGGTTATTTTTGAATTAACAGAGCCCGCAGGCTCAAACACACCATTGCCCACCCCCACTGGTACCAGTGAAACCCCCCCAATGTCCTGATTGGGTACCAAGGTTTCGGCAGACCTGCTCGGTGCCACGGGTTGGCCGGTGTTGGGGCCCTTGAGACAATACTCCATAGAATGCTAGAAATTGTTTAACCTTATCTCCCGTTTTGCTCAGGGCAAGCCCTGGGTACTCACGGTCCTGAAGTGGGGTTTCAGTCACTGGCATGGTAGGCTGGGGCAGTTCAGGTTCTGCCAATCACTCTCAGGAAGCAGGAAACAGACGGGCAGAAAGGATTTGATGGAACAGCCTTGGACTTGCTTGAAGGTCTAGCTGCTTGTCCCCTTTTGATCTGCTTGGAGGTCTGGCCACTTATCCCCTTCAGCCTGTTTCTAGGCCTGTTGCAGAGCCCCAAGCACAAGGCCTACTAGGCCACAAAGAGCACAGACCCAGGAGTGGCTCCACAGCCCGGCTCCCTCTATGGGTCTAGAGTGCTCTAGCACTCAGGCATGCACTCATGGCCCCCTGCAGCCCAGTCTGTCCCACTTGGCAGGGGTTTGCAAGTTCCCTACCTGGCCCTGGACTGCAGCTGCGAACAAACTTAGTTTCTGCTTTTCCCTTGAACAAAGCAAACAGCTCCCATGTGCAGCAAGATAGGTTCTCTGGACTTTCCACCTTGCCAGTGGCTTTTGGCTATTGGCTTTCAGTCTTTAATACAAATCTCCACCTCTTCTCAGCTGGCTTTCAGCAGACCACAGGCTCTTGCAACACTGGACACCTACAAATCTTTTTCTCACACTGTTCTCCACTTCAAACAGCAGTGCCCTTTTGCTCTGGCACTCACAGTTCCAAACCACCCCTTTCACTGCTTCAGGGTTTTTTCTTCACACTGGTGCAAGCTCACTACAAAATCCTAGATCCTCACACTGGAAGGAACTTTTCAACCAAGACTCAGATAATCAGATGCAGAATCACAACTCTCTCCGCTGGAATAAAATCCTTTTTGGATCCTCAAAACACTTGCACAATTTGTCAAATCAAGGCCTGGGAAAAGACCTGCTCTCTTGACACACACACACACAGAGAGTCTGAGCCCTTCCTGACTTGAAAGGAACCCACTGAAGACTTCCCCAACTGCCCAAAGCCTCAGTGGTTTCTCCCAAAAATCATGGTTTCTGATTGGCCAAATCTTGTTATCAATTACAAGCATTATGCCAGTTTGATATTCGATTGGCAAAGGTCCTTGGTGCCCGAAAATAGTACACATCTCTCCCATAAACCATCACAATCAGTTTTTAGGCACCTAGTTTTCTGATTAGCTGTCCATTTGGGGTCATAGTACCACAGTGTGGCTGCTGGTAAACAGTATAACATGCAGTCCAATCAGTGTCCTCACTTTACAGTCCTGCAGCCAGTAAAAATGTATTTATTTTACATTTTCCCCACTGTTATGTAGCAGCTCCTTCCCTCTATCACACCATGCCACAGTTTAGATTTTTTATTCATCCCCCTGCCTGTCACTGCTGCCGTGTTATACTGTCCCCCCTCCAAACAGCAGGCAGCTCATTAGTATTCAGGCCAGCTCATTAATATTCATACACTGGCCCAATTCTGGAGCGTTATTGGTGCCCCTTAATAAAACAACACAGCCACTTCTCAGGGGCCTCTCTCAGGTGTCTGATCCCTAATTAACTTATTTAGGGGGTCAAGAGCACCGGGGAGGTATTTAGTCAGCAGCAGCAAGAAAGCGGCCTGTGGGCCAGTGCTACTGTGCATGCGCAGGCTCCGCTACTACTCCTTCGGACCCTCTATAGATTGGAAACACCACGGGGCTAGACGGAGACAAGGGGGCACTACCAGGTCCCAGGATGGGTGGTGGAAAGCAGCGGGGAAACGGGAGCACCTGGGCCAGTGGGGACATCAAACGTAAGCCCCCGCAGGGGGGTTACATATAGCTTCATGAGAGGCCAATGATATGATATCTCACAAACTGCAAACCCACGAGTGAGATATATTAATATAATTGGCCTAGAATGAAGATAAATATAATATCTTCAGTCAAGCCAAACAAGCAAGCCCCCTCAGTACAAAGAAGGATTAATGGCCTTTGCTCCAAATGACTTACCCCTCACCTCAACAACCTAATGAAACTGAGGGACAGGGCCTGCAGTGCATTCAAAACCTCTGCCCAGCAGCAAAATTGGCTGGCTTACAGACAATTACAATATTCCTGCGCACCCACTTTAAAAAGGACCAAGGTTAATTACATGAAGGACATGCAGTCTAACAACCTACAAAACCCAAAATGCTTTGGTCCGAAGTAAACTGTCTCCTGAAAGGGTGGGCTGCTGCTCTTAACTGGGAAATACAGTAAAATAATGACTCTTTGTGACCCAAACTGATTACTCAAGCATTCAATAGACTCTTCATGGATCTTGATACTTTAAGGATCCCTGTGTTGGTTCCCCCTAATCCCCTACCTTGACTGGCCATCCTAACTTCTACTTCAGGCTGATCACTAAAAAGGAAGTTCTGGAACAATTTCTTAAAAATTAAAACTGATAAATCCGCTGGCCTTGATAAACTCAAACCCAGGCTCTAAAACTTGCTGTTCCAGTTACTACTGGCTAAGCTCTATGATATTACTCTGCTCCAAGGTAAGGTGCCCAAAAAGTGGAAGGTGGAACATGTGGTTCCTTTCCATAAAGGGGGAGCCACAGAGCTGATAGAAAAGTGCCATCCCAGTCAGCACTCTGGCAAAATTTCAAGAAAGGTTAGTATATAACTGACTGGTAGCTTATACTGAGTCAAACTCCTTGCTCACAGATGTCCAAAATGGACTTTGAAAGCATCATGGCACTAGCACAGCCCTGGTATGTCTCACTATTGACATCTTTAGTGCAACTGATGGCAAGGCAAGGCAAGATAAATGTTATTTTTATGGTGCCCAATCCCAGGGACTCTGGGCGCTTAGCAATAAGATAGACAGGAATACACGTAAAATATTAAAATAATCATATAAAGTCATAGCACTAAAACAGTATTTAAAAACATAATTCTTCAACAGAAAATCATCAAAAGAAGGTCACAGAGTGGGGCAGATTACACACTCTTATCTGGAAAGGCAAGAAGGAATAAGTAGGTCTTTAGCCTTTGCTTAAACAACTCAGCTGATGGGACCTCCTGGACAACAGCTGGAAGGGAATTCCACAGGGTTGGCCCAACAGCACTAAATGCTCGGTCACTTGATGTCTTGAGTCAAACCCGGGGAATGTCCAGGAGGCCCCTGATCAAGGAGCAGAGCGAACAAACTGAGGTGGCAGGTGTAAGGAGCTCAGCCATGCAGCCAGGAGCAAGTCCATAATGGGCCTTATAGGTGAGCAAGCCCACCTTGAAAAGGACCCTCCACCTGATAGGCAGCCAGTGCAGAGCTCTTAGGACTGAGGTTACATAACTGGACCTAGACAGGCCTGTCAGCAACTGAGCTACTGCATTCTGCACAAGCTGCAACTGGCAGAGGGTCCCTCCAGTGACCCTGAAGTATAGAGAGTTACAGTAGTCGAGCCTTGAGGTGACAAGGGCATGTACCAGTGTCAGCAGGTCTTTGGGAGGAATAAGGGGCTTGATCCTGGCAATATTACTCAAGTGGTAGAAATCACTTCTGACAACAGAAGACACCTGAGCATCAAGTGTCAGTCTGCTGTCCAGGATAATGCCAAGATCTCGCACCCACGGGGAGGCAACCAATGGAGCAGACCTCAGGAACAATCCAGTGTCAACTCCTGATGCACTCCCATCACACTCATGACCTGGCTTGACCACTAGCACCTCTGTCTTATCCGGGTTCAGTTGCATCCAACTGGAGGACATCCAGTCATTGATTTCTGCCAGACAGTTGTTAATCACGTCTACAGGGTTGGGTGTTTCAGGGTCAAAGAACAAATACAGTTGGGTATCATCTGCATAGCAGTGAAAGTACACACTGTATTGCCGAATGAGCTCACCAAGGGGCAGCATGTATACTGCGAATAACATCGGTGACAAGATCGAACCCTGAGGTACTCCACATGACAGGGGCATTGGGGAGGAGGAGAAATTTCCCATCACTACCCACTGTACCCTGTCAGAGAGATAGGACTCAAACCAGTTCATGACATTACCGGCAAGTCCACCATACTTAAGGAGATGATCCAGAAGCACAATGTGATCCACAGAATCAAAGGCTGACGAGAGATCGAGAAGAACAAGAACTGACTTGTCCCCTCTATCTCTAGCCCTAAGAAGGTCATTATGTACCCTGACTAATGCCATTTCAGTGCTATTTCTGGCCCTGAAACCTGACAGGAATGGCTCATAGATGTCAAAGAACATGAGGTGGTCCTCGAGCTGTTGCATCACAAGTTTCTCAACAACCTTGCTCAAAAATGGCAAGTTGGAGATAGGACAGTAATTCGCTAAGACATCAGGGTCAAGGGATGGCTTCTTCAACAGGGATCTCACTAGTACCTTTTTCAGGGCCGTCGGAAAGAGACCCTCTGACATCAATCACCAGGCAATCCTAGTGAACACCGGGCTGACAGCCCTGGTACATCTCATCCAGAAATGAGTTGGGTCTGGGTCCACTTCACAATATGTGTGTGCTTTTTCTCTGAGATCACCTCTGTGACCTTGGCCACCTCCACAGGTTTAAACTCCTCCAAGACCAGAAGAGTGCTTCTGCTCCTCTCAGCTCAACCGCTGCGAGGCAGAACTTGCCTCACTGACAATATCCCCGACCGAATGGCTGACACCCTGTCAGAGAAGAACAGAGCAAATTCATCACATAAAATGGTTGAAAAAGCTTTTTTCAGCTGTAGACAGGCTGGATGGAGTAGCCTGTCCACAGTCTAATATAGCTGAGAAGGTCTGTTCTTCCCTGCCGTAATTTCCCTGGACAGGAATTCTGCCTTCTTATGGGCAATTGCCCCTTGGTGCTCATCATAATGAGCATGCAAGGCCAGTTTGTCTTCCTCTGATTGGGTCTTCCACCAGCAGTGCTCCAAATTCCAACCCCTTATCTTCATCACCTTGAGCTCTCCATCAAACCAGGGGGCTCTCAGGTGAGAGGATCTGGGTCATATACGGACTGGTGCAATGTCATTGAGCAATTCAGATACCACCTTATTATCAGTGGCCACCGCCTCTCCAATGCCAATCACACGTGCAGCTTCTACTCTAGATACCTCAGTCATCGCCAACAGTCCTCTCCAGACAAACCCCTTAAAGGGTGATAGCTGACCATCTCCACAGGGAGGGGCTTTCCGGGGGCCCAAACATGAATTTCACTGTACAGTGATCAGACCAACTGACCTGATCAATCTTGATGCTTCCGACCCCAAGACCTAGTTGAAACACCAGATCGAGCATGTGGCCATAGTGGTGATGGGTCACAGAAGTAACAACTTGTGCTAGGGCCAGTGATGACATCAACTGGAGAAGGTCATAACCAAATTATGAGGATTAGTCATCAACCCAGGCATTGAAGTCCCCCAGGATTAAACACCTGGGAGACTCCAGCACCTGGTCAATGACAAAGTCAGCAACTTCCTGCAGGAAATCCCCACCAGATCCTGGAAGACAGTAGATGGGGAGAATCCTGCAACCTGCACCTAGACCCCCAAGCACAGCCATATACTCAAAAGACCCGGGCGTTCCAACCAGGTGTACAGTGAAACCCAGGTTGGATCTAAAAAAGATAGCCAGACCCCACCTCTGCGTTCCCTCCTTGGACAGTGCACTACAGAATACCCAGAGGGGACAACAGTCTCCAAGACTGGTCTGGTACCATCACTCAGCCAGGTCTCCGTAATGCAAGTCAGGGTGACATAAGAAGTCAAGTCTGCTATAATTGCGGTCTTATTCCTTATCAACCTGGCATTGCATAACACTGTCCAAAGAGGGTTTGTGGGAGCTGCCGGCCCCCTGACTACCTGCCCATTCAGGCTGTTGGAACCCCTAGGGATAGAGACCAGACATGTCTGTCCCCTCCCAAGGCTCCGCCTGACCCCAGGGTGTCTCCTGCACCTGGGGCCTGATGTTTTTCTTTTGTGGCCCCGACCCTGTGGAATTCTCTGTCTCATCGTATACTAGAGTGCCTGACCATCCAAAGTTTTAAATCAGCGTTAAAAATGCATCTATTTCACTTAGCTTATCCTGATTTGGGCTGAAACTGATGCTTAGCGCAGTATATTTATAACTATTTAAGCTGCACTTGATTCGATTACATTTTTATTTTTTGTTGGAGTTTTTATTTAAATATTGGTGTTATGATGGTTTTAATTATGATGTTTGTTTTATTTTAATGTACATTTGCCTTGGCTTTAGAAAGGCACTTTTTATAAATAAAGAAATCAATCAATCAATCAAACCTAGCCACCCCGGTAACGTTGTCCTCCACTACATCTGCCGCTCCCTGCCACCGTCAACCTGTATGCACCCTAGCGATACCAGCCTTTCTGCAGTGCTTTGCTGCAGTAGCTGACACTGGGAGGTCAGAAAAGGGGCAAAGGTTGTGTAGTTGGGAAGCGGTGTAACTGAATCGCAGAAAGCTACGACTCCAACACATCCTGACCAGACCAGACCAAACTACCATCAACTAATTAGGACAGCCCACTGAGCTTTGCCCTGTTACATACAAACATATGAACATACGAATTTTCCAGCAGAAACAGGCCACATGGTCTATCAAGTCTGCTCAAGTGTGCAGCTAGCACCCTTACCTTGCAGCTGCCCCTTCCCCCTTCACAATTACCCCCATCCCATCTGCTTTTGAAACTACCCACTGTCGTACAGGATATCATCTCCTCTGGCAGAGTGTTCCATTCCTCCACAACCCTCTCTATGAAAAAGTGTCTCCTCATTTCCCTCCTATATCTTCCCCCTCAAGTCTAAGACCATGCCCTCTCATGTCCCTCCCCCTCCTTAGCTTAAATATCCCTTCGGTACCTGTCTTGTTTATCCCTTTTAAGTACTTCATATTGCTCTGATCCCTTCTCTCCTCAGGGAGTACATATTCACCTCACTCAGCCTCTCCTCGTATGGCTTGTCCTCCAATCCCTGGATTGTCTTTGTAGCTCTGCATTGTACCCCTTCCAGTAATCTTACATCCTTCTTCAGGTATGGGTGCCAGTACTATATTAAGTACTCCAGATTTGGCCTGACCAGTGACCTGTAGCGAGGCAGGATCACCTCCCTGCTCCTGGAGGAGATTCCTCTCACAATACATCCCAGCATCCTGTTGGCCTTTGTTGCTACCTTCTTGCACTGCTCTGTATTGTTCATTTTCCCCATTACAGCCACCCCTAGATCCTTTTCCTCCTCGGTGGTACCTAGCTGCACTCCTCCCAGCTGGTAACCCTTCCCTGGGTTCTTTGCTCCGAAGTGCAGTACTTTGCACTTTTTAGCATTGAACCCCAACTGCCATGCTTCTGACCACTCCTCCAGTTTAGTCAGGTCATTCTGAAGCCCCTGCCATCCTGCTGCATCATCCACTGCTGCCCCCAACTTGGTGTCATCAACAAACAGATTAATCTTATTCTTGATGCCATGTGAGATGTCCACTATGAATATCCCAAACAGCACCGGTCCAAGTATCGATCCCTGTGGCACCCTGCTCATCACAGCCCTTGGAGATGAGAGTCCCCCCCCCCCACACACACCACTACCATCTGCTGTCTCCACTGCAGCCAATTCTCGATCCATTTTACCATCTTAGTCCCTGCCCCTTGTACCTCAACTTTCTCCCTAACCTCCCATGCAGCACTGAATCAAAGGCCTTGCTGAAGTCAAATATATGACATCCACAGCATGGCCCTTGTCCAATTCCCTCATTACTCAGTCATAATACTCAACTAGGTTGGTCTGACAGGATCTTCCTGGGACAAACCCATGTCAATGACCATCCTGGAGCCCACTGTCTTCAAGAAAGGTCACCAGCCTCTCCTTCAGGATTGTCTCCATCAGCTTCTCCACAATGAATGTTAGGCTTACTGGTCTGTAATTGCCTGGTTCATCCTTTGGGCCACTTTTATGGAGAAGCACCATGTGGACCATCCTCCAGTCATATTTGTTTTGTTTTTCCAATTGTTTAACCAGGTGAGACATGCTAAGCTGAAATCTTGTTTACAGGTGCAACCTGGGAGCACAGGGAAGTTAAGTGACTTGCTCAGGGTCACACAGTATGCAAGTGGGGGCCGTGGGATTCAAACCCAGGTCTCCAGATTTGCAGCTCAGAGCCTTAAACCACTGCACTATACTGCCTCCTTGTCATGTGGTATACACCCTGTGTCCAGGGAGGTTTTGAATAGGTCAGCCAGTGGCCCAGCCAGGACCTCCCCCATTTCCTTCAGCACCTTGGGATGTATGCCATTTGGTCCTTATGCCTTATCCACCCTCTGAGCCCTTAGACCTTCCGATACCCTGCACTCTGTGATCACCCCATCAGTTACCCCTCCCCCCTGCCCACCCTCTGTTAAATGGCAAGGATAGTGCAGACCTACAGGGCTATCCTTCTTAGGGATCTTACCAACTCACAACCACACAATCACCCTATTACATCAATTCAGTTTCAGTTTATTTATTATACTGGAAAGGCACTGTGAGCAAAAGCTTCCCTTTTTCACAAGCGTCCAGTTTTGAACAGATACACACAATTTTATACATAAAAAAACAGTAAGACGATTAGGATAAGCAGTGTGGTACAAACAGGAAACAGGTCACAAGATTAATGTCAATTGCACAGTGGGTAATAAACCCGGGTAATAAAAAACTAAACAATAAGTTTGAAGTGCCATAGAAAGGGGAAGTGCTAGTGGGGGAAAAATAAATTGGGGAAGAAAAATAAGGAGAAAGGGGGAAGCAGATAAGGGGAATAGTCAAGTAAGAGAACACTTGCAGCGAAAAGACAAAGACAGGTGATTCTTTAAGTTGTGTTTAAATGAAGCGGTAGATTGACAGTGGATGAGGGAAGGGGAAAGGTAGTCAAAAGGTTTAGTGCCCTTGAAGGAGAGGGTGTTTTGGCCATGGGTGATGCAACAAAAAGGGGTGACAAAGGACAAGGAGAAGGAGGACGAGTGTCTAGTGGTCTAGGGGAACCAACAGAGGAAAATGGATTCGATGCTGTTGGGGGAGGCCAAGGGAAAGCTTATGAAAAAGGTGAGTATCTTGTTATTGAGTCTGTCTTCAAGGGGAGCCAGTTAGATAGCCTGTAGAGGTCACAGTGGTGGGTAAGTCTGGGCAGCCCTGAAACAAAGCGGATCATGTTATGGTAGGTGGTGTGGAGCTTGTTCATACTACCATGGGATAGAGGGGGTAGTAGATTAAAGCTCCACAGATGAAAAGTGGAAGTAAGAAACTGGTAGCTAGGAGTGTCTTTGATTCAGTGGTGAGGAAAGGCCTAGCTCTGTAGAGCATGCCGATCCTTTGATGGGCTTTCTTGATTAGTAGGTTTGTGTGGGTATCAAAGTTTAAGTGGCAGTCAAGATGCAGACTGAGATATCTTAATTCAGTCACTCTCTCTATGAGGTTGCCATCATTGACAGGAAGAGTGAAACTGAAAGAAGTCAATTTCTGAGGGTTGGAGAAAATCATGGATTTGGTTTCACTAACCACTCATACCCCACCAGTCACTCACCCCTTCCCACACCACAACTTCCCACCCAGACTCCAACCCCCTTCCCACCCAAATACCCCGAAAACAGGCTCAATGTAATATAATTAATAAATACTTAGTAAATATGGGAGAGTCCAATAAAGTGTAATGTGCCATAATAAGCAATTCTAATCCACTAGGGATTACAGTCAGATATGGTTTGCGATAATAGAGAAAACCAAAAAGATACCAGCCGTTTGTCCAGTCCTGGCTCTAAACTTCTGCAACCACCAGATCCAAAATCACAGGAACAGAGGGAATGGTACTCACACTACCATCACAGATTTAGATTGTCACTTGCTGGGACCAGTGAAGAGTGGCATGAAGGGCCAACTTTAATAAAGCTTTACAGGATATGGCACTTCTCTCACAGGTGCCAAAAGTAAGCTATTAGATTGTCCTCAGAATAGCACCTCTTACTGACACAGGACCTTTGAGAGATTCTGGGTGAATGAAAAAGCTCTGCACTCACCGGTGCTCTTTTGAAAGTTAGAGTACGGCCAGAACAGGGAGAAAAGGGAGGATGACAGGCTGATTTCAAAAGGCAAAGTTCTTTCTGTGGGGGAAAAGTTAGACCATTAAAGCAGCTGCCAAAGTATCCAAAGCCCCTAAAAAGGTGACAAGGTCTCAGTTCATGCAGAGCTGACAGGAAAATTAGGCAAAGGAGGGCCACTCCTCTTCTCCACAAACACACAGCTTCCAGCCAGGCAAGGTAGTGGTGAGGTAGCAGCAAGCTGGCATGGTTCTCCCAGGTGGCAGTGGAGCTCTCACCTTCGCGCCACATGCTGGTTACCCCCGCCGCTCAGCAGCACTCCACCACTCCAACTACGACTCCTTCTCACACTCCACTACCAGCGAGGGACAGCCAGATTTAATTCTCCTCCTCTGGATCCATCAGGAATCTGATGACAGCAAAGCCTCAGGAGCTATGTTTATTGATTTAACCAAGGCCTTCAACTTAGTGAATCATGAACTCCTGCTGTCCAAATTAAGGAGCCTGGGCCTAGATCACCTATCCTGCCCTTGGTTCAGAAGTGATCTCTTGGGCCATAACCAGTCTGTTAACCGGGGAGTCTGCCTTTCCTTTATACAAGAGATCTCTGATGGGGTACCACAGGGCTCTGTCTTGGGACCCTTACTTTTCTCCTTTTTCATTAAAGAATTACCCTGCAACTGTGGTGAAGCTAAAGCACTATTTTATGCAGACAATGCAGTGCTCTAGAGAACTGACTCTGACCTCAATGTACTTGAAACTGGGCTAAAAGAGAATATCAGGGAGCTTGAAAAATGGTTTACGTTAAACCAGCCTATCCTGGACTCGAAGAAAATACAGGCAATGTTATTCTGGTCTAGAAAACTGGGTTCAGTCAGAACTGAGCTCTTACAGATTGTTACCACTCAGGGCACTCAGTTGGAGGTTGTAGATACTATAAAGTACCTAGCTGTCATTCTAGACCAGGAACTTTCCTTTAGACCTCACATTGAACAAAGCACCAAGCTTATCTCCCAAAAAAATAGGCTTACGTTATATGCTGAAAGCCTATTTCTCAAATACAGTCTAACTGCAGCCAATAGTATACTACTCCTATCTCTTATGTATGTGGCACCTGTTTTCTCCTCACTTAGGGTACAAAGCCCAATAAGTTCAGAATACTGTATCATAGGTTAGGCAGGTTTGCAGCAAGTGCAGATAATGGGGAACATCACTGTACTCTCTTTTGCTGTCTTACCTGGCCACCCTTGGAGGAGAGACTCAGCTATCCTTCGCTGTGCCTGACCTATAAGATTCTGAGTTACTATTTCCCTAATCTCTATCTATTGGGCTGAAGACGTCAGAGGAGGTTCCTTTGTTCATCCACTTAACCACTTCTAAATGTACTCAGGTCCCTGACAGCTGCTGGCCAATGATCCTTAACATACAAGACCCACAGCTTTGAAATGAACTCCCTTACTAGCCAAGAGAGCCCCTCATCTCTAATATTCAAAAAGCTGCTCAAATGACACTCTTTCCCTAAGCAATACTGTTCCTGTCTTCACTGAGACCTGTGTGAAGGTCTTTGCCATTCAGTGCCTATTCCTCTATATCTTCTATATGAGCTATGCATATACTGTTGCCTATATGTGATGGAATGCTCATCACATCTTGTCATTTTGTACTGAATGTAATGGACTGTTACTACCACTATTATGTCTCCTGGAATGCTACTACTCTGCTGTATGTACTTTGCAAAAATGTTCCTTCTGTTTGTTCTATGAAACTAATCCTTGGTTACTCCTGAAGAAGGGACCCATGTCTCTGCGAGCTTACCTGGTTAACAAAATACATGAACTAACTAACTAACTAACTAAACTAATGCCATGTTATGTTTGGTTTATACAAAAAATGTTTTAGGGTTTGAGTGCAGATTTAATGATAAACTGTCCTTTCACAGCACATACTGATTTTTAGGGCTGCAGTGGACATAGCCCTGCAAATCTCTTGCTAGGAGAAAAGGACTCAGCGCATTCCTTCTGACTGAACAACATGTTGGAGTTACACCACAGTCACCTCCAAGTTTGTGAAGCATTCTGCTCATCTGTAGTGGAAGTAGCACTGCACTATTTTTACTGTGTCGGCAGTCATTGCGGAAAATGGCATATGCCGACGCTGCAGCGACATTTAGAAAACGAAATACATTACAGAAGCATCGCTGTTGCCACTGTAATGTACCCGCTGGACCCCGGCACTGCTTTCTCTGGGTTTTTCCCTCCCTGAATCAACTCTGACTTGGAGCTGACAATCCTAAGTTATGTGGGGTGTGGGGGACAAAGCCCCTGCATGGGGGGTTCGGGGGGTGAAGCCCCTCTTAAAAAACAGACAGTTTTCCAATGGATTTATGCCGACCGCAACTTGTGGGCGACATAAATCTGTCACTGTAGTATCATGTCTGAATTAAGTTGTCTCTGTAGTATCATGGATCCGAACATGGCACACTCTGCCATGTCCAAGATGGCTGCCAAATTGTATTGTGCATGAGTGACTGCTAGCGCATGTGCAGTACAGTGCGGCCATCTTGGTCATGGTGGAGTGTGCCATGTTCCTCCGTGACCGCCAATATTTTTTGTTTTGTTTTCATTAAAGAAATCCCCCCGACCCTCCCTCTCAGCCTCCACCCCCCACCCCCCCAAGAAACATAACAGTGACACTGGGGGTGATGGGTGTAATCTTTAGGTTCTCCCGGAGGGCCTCTCAGGCTCAAAACTATTGGCTTAAAAAGTGAACCTATTTTCAGACTACCCTATCTGGGGGGGCTCAGCTTTTGGGGGAGCTCGAGCCTGGAAGCCACCCAAAACTCTACACATATCCCCCAGTGTCATGATGGGGAATCTTTGCTCTTTGTTTATTATTTTTTAAACCCTGTAAAAAGAAAACCATCCATCAATGTCTTTTGCATCCGTAATTGCCCCCCACCTGACCCTCCCACTCAGCACCCACCACCCTGCACCTCCCCAAGCCCTTACTTACCCATCAGTGGTCCAATGCCATAATCCACTCTGGACAGCAGACACATTTTTGCTCTTCAAAGCCGGATCATGAACTGAAGAAACAGGTATGGAGTTCAATGTATTTCAATGGTGTTTTGAACTTAGTGGCATAACTTGGGCATTTTTGCATATCTGTAGCCCAAATTTTCAACATGCCTTTTGTGGAACCCCGCCTCATGAACAATTGCACTGTCATTAGGCAAACCTGTCCTGAAAGGTGATTTTGCGGTCCCCGATCGAAATCACCTTTTGGGCAGGAGCTGAAAATTTCCTCTCCCCTTGTTCATAAGGTGGGGTCATAAGAAGGCTATGCTGAAAATTTGCTGTAAAAATGTTAAAAAAACAACAAAGTTATGAGCCTATGTTGTATTTTGCGAACGCATGCTCGTAACACTGGAAATTTTCAATATTTTTACCCCAAATTTACAACATAGTCATATCCTTATAGCACCTCATGAATGTGACAGCTGGCCTCATTTTCAAATCCTGGCCAAAATGTTTTTTTTTCTACATCCCTAAAGGTGATTTTGCACTCCTTGGATGAAATCACCTTTCAGATAGGAGTTGAACATTTTCTCTGCCCTTGTTCTTGAGGCAGGGTCATAAGAAGACTGTTGAAAATTTGGTGTAAAACTATCAAAAAACAACAAAATTATGAGCCTATGTTACATTTTGCTAACTCATGCTCATAACTTTGGTAATTTTCAAAATTTTTACCCCAAACTCCTCAGCTGCAGCCCTATTGGCTCTGGCCAGAGTTTGTTGTATTAGAGTTTGGCTTGAAGCTGTAGCAGTGGATTCAGAAGCAAACCAACCAGAATGTTTGACTGTAGTTTGGTCTGACTGGTTGCTTCTGTTTCAGCTGCTCTCAGATGGGTTGTAAGCAGAAGGGGCGTGTTTATGCAATGATGATCATGCCCAGCTTATACTCAGGCAGACTAGACCCTAAATGTACAGACAGATGGCATTTTAGAGTAGACTGCTTGTGTGTTTATCAATGGTTAAATTGGAAATGTTTAGGTGGGTGAACTCTCACATTTAGAGTTCTAGGTGGTGAAACTCTCCTACAGTAGTCACTTGGAAAAAGATGACAGAGATGGTGGAACTGTCATACAATTGTTTTAGAGATGGTGGAACTGATTTCCTGTAGGCTCCAGCATAATGTAACCACTAGTATTTATGTTCTATGGCATTTGTGGTGTGGTCAGTACTTCATTTTTTGCTCCTTGGAGTCTGGAGTCACTGGTGTAGGAGGGGAACAGAGAAGCATTGTTTCGGTATGATCACCCATCAGGGGATGGTGTTCTGCAGGTGAGGATCCACATGGCAGTCAGCAACGGTGCCGCCCATCTTTCAACAAAGGCAGTGTTGAAAGTACTGCATATTTTGGTGGATTTTGAAGGCCTTACTGTGCTGAGATGATAGACAGACAGACAGATAGTTAGATAGATAGATAGATATGGAGTATACAAGGTCTGACTCAAGATCCAATATTCCACAAAAAAGGAACTGGTTCAATCTCCACTCAGGTTTTATGCAATCTTCTTTATGTAAAGTATTTGCCACGTTCTGCTTGCCATTTCACATATGTTACGCTTATTCATAAGTTGATCAGCCCATCCTTTCTTTGTTTTTCCCATGATTCATACCTCATCTGTCACTTTGTTTTAAGGTCACTCTGCTCTAGGCATTCGGGCTGTCATGATCCACAATTTATCTTCACAAGCAATGGGGCAGGACCATACTCATAAGTGGCAAGGTAAACTTTGTGGTAGCTGCTCCCTCATCGGTTTAAACATTCCATTGTGACATATGCAGCTTGAAAAAAAAACATGGTCATTTTAAGGTTGTATAGTTCATGGAAATAAAAGTGGCATTTTTTATCTTGGACAGATGTATACTACATACATGGAGATACATTTTCTGTCTGTCTATCTATCTCTCCATTCATTACCCTGGATTTCCCCTTATGCAGTACCTCACTGATTCAACAGAATACCTCCTAATTAAAGCCGAATACCTCAAGAGTTAAAGCTGTATACCACCCAATTAAAGTTGTATACTTTGAAACACAGGCACTAAACACCAGTAAACATATTAAAATATGTAAATATCCCACCACATAAACAATTACCAACCAATTAACACATCAGGTAACAAACTTACCAAGCCAATTACATTTTATTTATTTATTTAAATGTTGGTAACCGGGAAAGGCATGCTGAGCTGTGGCTCATTTCCAGGTGTGATGGGGAAGGGGGTTGTAGGGAGAAACAAACTTTATAATACAAAACAGAGGCAGCATAACAATACAGGATAACAGGTGCACACAGAGGCATCAGTAAATATGCTTGTGTAATAAAATAACAGCTTATGTACTGCAGTGAGCAGTAAACAGTTATGACTTCATATACTATACTTGCAGAACATTGAACACAGTCCCACACCTGGAAAACAAAACCCTACAACTGAACAAAAAAAACACTACCAGAAGCCTTACATTAACATAACCCCTCCTCCATACCTTACCAACTGCCTTGTCTTAGATGTTCCAGCTCTTTCCTCAGTTGCCAGGCCCTCCTTGCTCCTGCTGACACATCCCTCAAGCTCCAGCTGTCTCCTACATTGTCACTGCCATGTCCATCAATGCCAGTTCCTCCATGCTGCACAGAATCCAGACACTGCTGAGGACACATGCCGCTCCTGACCACAGAATTCAACAGCTATTGACTACAGACACAGCTCCTGAATGAAACGCAACTCCAGACAGCAAACTCCAGCCTTGCACTATGATGACGCCTGCAAACTAAAGGAAGGACCACCACAGTCATGCCCCTTTACATAGCCTGATCCTACGCAACAAAAAAAACCAACAAAACTGGGGCCAAAAGACTGACCATACAAAAACATGCCAATGCAATACAGAAAGATGGGGACAAAACATAAAAAAGGCAAACCTGGGAACGATCTGAAACTTGATTCTAAGGTAAACATCTTTATCCATACTATATAATTAAGCAATAAGGCATGACAGGGTGTGCATTATTATGTAATAATGTCACGCCTTGGGTGGTTGAAGCACGAGGCTGCAGGCCGAGTGTGCTCAACTCCGGAGAAGTGACATTATTACACAATGACACACATCCCTGGAGTGCCTTATTAAGCAATATACCCTGACAGAGAGTGGGTATATGAATGGATTTACCACGGCTGGTGTGGTTCGGTCATGAGGTGCAGCCAAGTGACTTAACCACACCAGAAGTGGTAAATCCACCCATGTACCAACTCCCTGTTTGGGTATATTGCTATTATGCAATGGTAAGCATTTGTTTTATTTTTATTTATTTATTTAGCATTTTACACATTTTTGTTAAATTATTGCTATGCCTCTAAAAGTAGTCTGAAGCAGGGGATTGCCTGTTAAAAGTGTCTGGCAGTTGGTCATGAGTGCCTGGGCTGACTTGAGCTGTGGGGTCATTGTTTACTGCACTGTGTTTGAAGCAGGTGTCTGAGTCACAGTGCTGACAGAGGATCTACAACTGTATATGCAGGTAAGATTTTAGTGTCGGATAGCTCATTTTGGACACTGAATATATTTTCTAGCATATCTGTATGTGTTAGATGGAAGGCATATTCATTTTGTTTGAATTTCCTGGGCTCTATCAGTAAGTGGCGAATGCAAATGGAGGCAGTCTGTTTGATGTTTTGCCATTGGAGTGATTTTTTTAGAGTGGCATGGGTTTTGGGTTGGCTGGCACCTTTTCCAGTGGGTACACTGGAGGATTTATCATGCTAAAAGGTGCCAGCCAACCAATCAGATTGTAGAATTCATGTCTTTGGATTTACCGCATTGTATAATTGCTATTATACAATGGCTCATTTATGTTTAAAAAAAAAAAGATTAAAAAAATGTTAAAATAGGGTTTTCACTTAATTTTACTATGTGTAGGTGTATATATTGAAAAAAAGTGCACAGTTCGTGTTTATGTTACTAGGTGGTGCTGCCACCTCCCTCCCGTCCTATAGCTCTGTTCCTGTGTATGTTGTGATGCTGTGTGTCATTCCCCATCTGTTAAGCGGACCTCTGTCTGCCTGTTGATATTGCTTTTTGTTTTAAGGTAAGATTTCTGCATTTCTGTCCTTGGCATTGGTGGGCTCCATTTTGTTCCTTATCTGCTGACCTGCTCTACTGTTTGTGAGCGCAAGTGGTAACTAAAAGGAATAGCCATGTGCTGTCCTTTTGAAGTTCTGCTGTTTTGCTCACAAGAAAGTCAATTGGAGTTCATTTTCTTTCTTTTTTTTTTTTTACCTGAAATCCTGACAAAAAAGTAATGAAAGGTACTGAGCATCCACGATTAATAGTGGTAACGGACAGCCACGCGCTGTCCCACTGTCCATATCAAGAAGCGGTCTCTCAGCTACAGAAGCTGCTGTATATATAAAAAAAGTAACCAACTGGCAGAATGTAGAAAGAAAACCAGGAGCGAGGAACACTCTGTATCTGTGTGTATATTGGGAGGGGGGGGTTCATGACAGCTTAAGTACTTCAGCTGACGGCTTAATTTTCTGTGGACTGT
Source organism: Neoceratodus forsteri (assembly GCA_016271365.2). Classification (NCBI taxonomy): domain Eukaryota; kingdom Metazoa; phylum Chordata; order Ceratodontiformes; family Ceratodontidae; genus Neoceratodus; species Neoceratodus forsteri. The sequence continues at coordinate 432,778,632 of CM028130.1, forward strand.
GCGGGACTAGGAAAGGATTTCCAATCTAGTAATGTGGTTGTTCATCAGGGGGGACGGCACAAATAAATAGGCATAATAAAAGTGTGGTAGCTATGACTAGTATAAGAAGTACCAGTTTATTCATTATCAGCCCTGACATTAGGAGAGAAATTCAGTAGAAAAGGAGGAGAGGTACACAACAGCTGGATTTTTGTTTTACTAAGGGCCAAAAATTACAATATTAAGGAGTAGGGGTGATATGTAACAGCTGGTCTGTTTACGAGGGTCAAATTAAAATGATAAGGAGTAGGCCTAGTAAATAGAAGGTTGAGCTCAAGAAATTACTTTCAATATAAAGTTCTATATGTATCAGTTCTTCTGTTTCAGAAGCTGTCTTTATTGCTTATTGATGAATATCAGATAACACCTTTGAGTCAAAGACTCCTTTACAAAGGTTCCACATTATTACATAAAACAGAGACAACAGTGACCAAAGTAACAAGTAACATAATAATTACAGACAATGGTTACAGAATGGCTACAAAATGTTTACAGAGTAATACAATATAGCAGCTGAGAATACAGAGTAACAGAGTGCTGCTAAACATAGTTGCAAAGTGTAGAAGGTTGCAGGTACAAGCATACACTTCAGGACGATGGCGCTAGACATGCCCAGGTAGTTATTCATTAGCCAAGGCTGGACAGAGAAGTCCATTGTCACAGTATAGGCACGCCCAGGGGTGGCTGGACCAGTGTTAGGTCCATAGTCATGGAGGGTGGAGTGGGGAGGATGGAAGGTCAGGTTAGGGGCAGTCACAGACTGATCCCTGGGTGATTAGGTCTCTTAGTTGGGACTTGAACCGACCAAGTTTGGGTTCAGCGAGGAGGGAGTTTGGGTGTAAGTTGAGCCAGTATGTGGCCAGATATCAAAATGTTTTTTGGCCCAATGTGGTCTTGCAGCGAAGTACCCTGAAATGGGTTGTCGCTGATTGCCGTGTGAGGCGGGTAGACAGTGGTGCCTGAAGTAGTGGGAAGAGGGCTGGTGGTAGTAACCTGGATGTAATTTGCTTAGCGAAGAGGCAGGCCTGGTATTTTAGCCTCCCATCAATGTTGAGCCAGTTTGTCAAGGCGTAAAGGGTGCAGGTATGTGTAAGCCTAGCACAGCCTGTAGCAAGTCTGCAGGCCTTATTAAGGGCCATTCTAATCTTATGTAAGTGTGTGTTGTTGGCTGCACCATAGTTGATGATTCCATAGTCTATTAGAGATAGAATAGATGCAGAGACAGCTAGGAGGAGAGATTCTGGAGGGAGGCAGTGCTTATAGAGGTGAAGGAGACCAATATGTATGCTGACAGTAGTGCTCAGTGTCCGGATGTGGTCATGGTAGGTGAGACCAGAGTCTAGGGTGATACCAAGGTTTTTGAAAGTGGTAACCTGTTCAAGGGGGTTATTTAGTGAGTTCAGAATGAGCAAGGGTTGTCCTAGGTTCTTGTTTTGTGGGTGTGCAAACATCATGGATTTAGTTTTTTGTAATTTAATACTAACTATGCTGAGCGAACCGATTCAGCTTCCAGGGATTTCTGGAGTGTTGAGCGGAGGGCTGTGGGATCAGTGTGTGAGCTGTAGAGGACGGCATCATCCGCATACAGTAGAAGTTTCCCTGAGCAGGCTTTTGGCAGGGTGTTGAGGAACAGGGAGAAGAGTAGTGGGCCAAGAATAGAGCCCTGAGGGACCCCAGACTTGACTTGGAGGGGGGAGGACAGGGAGAAGGCAATCCAAACTGTTTGGGTTCTCTCAGACAGGTAGCTAGAAAATCAGTCAGTGGTCTCAGGGGAGAGGCCTATCTGAATGAGGGAGTCCAGGAGAAGCAAGTGGTGCACTGCATCAAATGCCTTAGAGAGGTCTATGAAGACAGCGCCAGCAGTGTAGCTGGTGTCCAGGGATGTATGGAGGGCATTTTTAAATTCCAAGAGGGCAGTGGTGGTACAGTGGTTATGGCGGAAGCCATGTTGTTCAGGACACAGGATGCTATATTTAGAAAAGTAGTCAGTTAGCTGGATGGCCAAGATTTTCTCCAAGGTTTTAGAGAGGGGAGGCAGGATTGATATATGGCGGTAGTGCCCAGGCAAGGTACGATCCCCACTTTTAAGGATAAGAGTGATGAGGGGCAGATTTCCATTTGGAGGAAGACTGGCCCAGTGAAAGGGAGTAGTTGAGAAGCATGGCTGGGGGGGAAGAACTTCATTGAAGGTGAGTCTAAGCAGTTTAAGGTCTAGTGAATCACAGCTGAAACATAGAAACATAGAACATAGAAACATAGAATTTGACAGCAGATAAGGACCGCTTGGCCCACCTAGTCTGCCCATTTTCCTACCTAACAGATAAGCTGCAGATCCTAGTTAACCAACAGCTTACTTCCTCCTACCCCCCACTAGGACTGCCTTATGTCTGTCCCATGCATTCTTAAATTCCCCCACTGTACTTGACTACACGACCGCCTCAGGGGAGGCTGTTTCATGCATCCACAACGCCCTCCATGAAAAAATACTTCCTCACATTACCTCTGAGCCATCCCCCCTCTATCTTCAAATTGTGCCCTGTTGTTCTTGCACATCTTTTTTTCTGAAAGATGCTACCCTCTTGGACTTTGTTGATTCCGTTGAAGTACTTGAAAGTTTCAATCATGTCCCATCTCTCCCTTCTTTCCTCAAGGGTATACATATTAAGCTCCTTTAGTCTTTTCTTTGTATGTCTTCTGGTGCAGATCCTGTACCATTTTGTTCCTCCCTGACAGCCCCACTCTGTCTGTGTCTTTGCAGAGATGGGGTCTCCAGAACTGCACACAGTACTCAGATGGGGTCTCACCAACTGTCTGTACAGAGGGATAACAACTTCCTGTTTTCTACTATTGATGCTCTCCTTATGCATCCCAGTATCCCCCCAGCCTTCCTACTGCCTTCTCATATGCTTACCCACCTTTAGGTCATCTGACATAATTACCCCAGGTCCCTTTCCAGTTTTACTGTTGTCAGTATCTCACCCCCCATTGTGTACTCTTTCCTGGGTTTTTATTTCCCAGGTGCATTACCTTGCCCTTCTTTGCATTGAATCTGAGCTGCCATACATTTGACCATTCCTCCAATCTTGCCAAGTCCCTTCTCATCCTTTCTACTCCATCTTGTGTATCAACCCTGTTGCAGAGCTTTGTGTTGCCTACAAAGAGACATACTTGTCCTTCCAGTTCCTCTGCAATGTCACTTATAAAGACATTAAAAAGGACCAATCCCAGTACTGAACCCTGTGGTACCCCACTAGTAACCCTCCTTTCTTCACTGTGGACTCCGTTTACTACTACCTTTTGTGTCCTGTTGTCTAGCCAATTTTTTATCCAGGCTCCCACCTTGGGACCCACTCCAAGACTGGCTAACTTGTGTATTAATCTTTTGTGTGGGACTGTATCAAATGCCTTGCTAAAATCTAGGTAGGCCATGCCCACGGCCCCTCACTGGTCTACTACTTTGGTCACCCAGTCAAATAAATTGATTAGATTTGTCTGACATGATCTTCCCATCGTGATTCCATGCTGTCTTGGGTCCTGTGCCCCACTGGCCTCTAGGTACTCAACAATTCTTTCCTTCAGTAGTGATTCCATCATTTTCCCTACCACTGAGGTCAAACTAACAGGCCTGTAGTTTCTGGCCTCTGTCTTGCTCCCACTTTTGTGAAGAGGAATCACATCCGCCCTCCTCCAGTCCTCAGGTACCACCCCATCCTCCCATGATTTGTTAAAGAGAGTAGTCAGCAGTGTCACTAGCTCTACCCTTAGTTCTTTTGGAATTCTTGGGTGAATCCCATCAGGCCCCATTGCTTTGTCCACCTTCAATTTTGTTAGTTCTTTCAGAACCCTTTCTTCTGTAAATGGACTGGTATCAACCCCCCGTCTTCAGAGTGTTTCTCTTGTTTGGTTTAGGTACCTCCCCTTCCTCTTCCTTTGTGAATACTGAGCAGAAATATTCATTCAGTATCCCTGCTTTTTCACTGTCACCCTCTGTCCACATTCCCTCTCCTTTATTAAGCCTCAGTCCTTTGGTGTTTCTTCGCTCCTTAATGTACCTATACAAGGTCTTATTCCCCCCTTCGTAACAGAGTTGGCTATCCTTTCCTCGGTTTGGGCCTTTGCTATTCTGACTGCCTTCCCTGCTTTTTTCTGCTTTAACTGATAAAGTTCTCTGTCTTGCTCCTTCTGTATTTCCTTATATTTCCTGAATGCTATCCTTTTCTCCTTAACCTTCCCTGCCACCTCTTTTGAGAACCATAGTGTTTTTTTCCTTTGTTGTGTTTTGTTGATTTGCTTTACACAAAGGCTTGTTGCCTCTGTGATGACTGTTTTGATTACTACCCATTGTTCCTCAACCCCCTCCTTCTTGCCTGTTTGCTAGTGCTTTTCTGAGGCACTCTCTCATTTCCCCAAAGTAAGCCCTCCTAAAGTCCAATACTCCTGCTTTTGTATGGCTTGATTGTATGGCTATGTTTATCATGAACCACACTGTTTGGTGGTTGCTTGTTCCCAGATGGCTACCCACTTCTAAATCTGAGATTCTTTCTCTGTACCCATTTGATAGTACCAGGTCTAAGATTGCTGCCCCCGAGTAGGTTCCAGTACCAACTGTCAGAGGCATGCCCCTTGTTGGGGATCAAGAATTATCCTGCTCTTGGATGTTCCTGCAGCAAAGGTGCTCCAGTTAACATCTGGCATATTCAGGTCCCCCATCAACAATATCTCCCCTTTTTCTGCCATTCTAAGGATGCCTTCCTCATTTCTTTGTCCATTCCCTCCCCCTGAGATGGGGGCCTGTAATCAACCCCCATGCAGATTGTGGTGCCATTTCCTGTCTCCAGGGTGACCCAGAGTGCCTCATCTGCTCCCTGTTTACTCTTTAGTTCTGTTGCTTTGATCCCTTCCTTCACATAGAGAGCTACTCCTCTTCCTCTTTCACCCACCCTGTCCCTCCTGTAGATTGTGTATCCTGGTATGTTGACATCCCAGTCATGGTTCTCTGTGTACCATGTTTCTGTGACTGCCACAATATCCAGGCAACCTTCTTCCATCAAGACCATTAGTTCAGGAAGCTTGTTACACAGACTATGGGCATTGGTACTCATCACCCTCCACTTTTTGATGGCCTTACCCCTTTTAGCCTCATCCCTGTCCTTACTGCCTTTGCCTTTTTTTACATTTACCTCTGTCCTGCTTCCTAATGACTTCTGTACCTTGGTGTTTACCTCACTAATTACCATGTTTTATGGGGGGGGGCTGGGATTTCCATGCTCCTTTTCAGTGCCTCCCTCCTTGGCTAGTTTAAATGCTTGCCAATGAAGCATTTAAATCTCTCACCTAGGATCCTGGTTCCCCCCCAGACAGATGCAGACCATTACGCCAGTATAGGTCTGCATCCCTCCAGGTGGCTCCCCAGTCCCCAATGAAGCCAAAACCCTGAGCTCCATACCAGTTCTTCAACCATCCAATGAATTCCCAGGTGAGGAGTACCCTAGCATCACCCTTGCATAGACAGGCAGCACCTCCAAGATGGTTACCATATGCGCTACTTGTCTGAGGCCCCTCCCCAACTCTACAAACTCCTCTTGCACTGCTCTGATCCCATTCCTAGCCATGTCATTTGTCCCTATGTGGACAATGACATCCAGCTCCCTCCCTCGTGCAGCTGCTCCCACAATCCTGAGAATTCACTTCCTGTCCCTCCAAGCCGTGGCACCAGGCAGTCACCTTACCTCCCTCTCCCCTTCCTCCCCCACTTCTACTCCCCTAATGATTGAGTCCCCCACCAGGAGTTGTTTCCTTCCCCTGTGGGGTTCCATGCCACCCTCCTGTGGGTCTACTTTGTGAAGGTTCCCAGCATCTTCATTGGTCTCCACTGCAGGTGCCTCCATAGAGGAACCACTATCTACCAGAAGAGTGTATAAATTGTGGAGAGGTACAGCTGGAGGGATGCAATTCTGTTCCATCACTTTCTCCTTCCCTGAGACCACCCTGGTCCAGCCTCTCCTCTTTCTTGGCAACCTCTGAGGTAGTGGCATTGGCCTTGGTGGTCCCTGGGTGGGGGAGGAGGTTTCACGAATCCTAGCCAGGTCAGCCTGGAGACAGGCAACCTCCTCCCTCAGACTAGAGAGGTACCTGCAAATAGGGCAGCATCACAGCCTCCAGAATGTCTCCAGAACACTGCCACCCCACAGCCATTGCACTGCACCACTCCTATCATGTCTTATTTTTCGTTGCCTCTCCTGTTTCTCTGTATGTTTACTCTCTCCTCTCCTTACAACTCTCACCCTTCCTGTTCTGGGACAGAAACTTCGTATATTCTTCAGTAGCCTCCTTCTTCCTTGCTCAGTGTCAGACCACCGGCAGCTGGGGGGGGGGAGAGCGAGCTACTTTTTTCCTTTAGGGTTGACACAACTAATGTTTCTCTATGGTCCTTCCCTTCCTACTGCCAAACAGGAAGTTCCTGTTGTTGACCAAATCCAGTAGCTATAAAAGTAGAAATGGCTTAGGGTGGGTGGGTGGGATGGAGGCAATTTAAGAAAAGGCTAGCAACAAGAAGTTGTAATTGGAGTCACCTGCTTTTATGTGGTCTAAGCCACACCCCCAATTAAGCTCTTTCTCACTCTCTCCTCCTACTGATTTAGCAAAGTAAGTTGATACAGTACCTTTCACAGCACAGAACCCACACTGACTTTCTTTCTTTTTTTAACCTTAAATAAGACTTCTACTTCTAATAAAGTATCTGCTTAATCTCAGTAGAAACAGATTTCTGCTGAGATAGAAGTGTTAAATTAGTAGGAAATTTGTACCTTCTTTCAGTTAGCTGCTTTCTGCTTTACAGGCTAGCAACAGGAATTGTAATTGGAGTCACTTGCTTTTATATGGTCTAAGCCACACCCCCAATTAAGCTCTCTCTCTCTCTTCCTACTGATTTAGCAAAGTAAGTTGATACAGTACCCTTCACAGCACAGAACACACACTGACTTTCTTTTTTAACCCTAAATAAGACCCCTTTACTTCTAATAAAGTATCTGTCTGCTTAATCTCAACAGAAACTGATTTCTGCTGAGATAGAAGTGTTAAATTAGTAAGAAAATTGTAACTTCTTTCAGTTAGCTGCTTTCTGCTTTACAGGCTAGCAACAGGAAGTTGTAATTGGAGTCATCTGCTTTTATATGGTCTAAGCCACACCCCCAATTAAGCTCTCTCTATCTCCTCCTACTGATTTAGCAAAGTAAGTTGATACAGTACCCTTCACAGCACAGAACACACACTGACTTTCTTTCTTTTTAACCCTAAATAAGACCCCTTCTACTTCTAATAAAGTATCTGTCTGCTTAATCTCAACAGAAACTGATTTCTGCTGAGGTAGAAGTGTCAAATTAGTAAGAGAATTGTACCTTCTTTCAGTTAGCTGCTTTCTGAAATGAGATTTACTGAGGGCTTTGAGTAAAAGAGGGGCAGCTTTTATGAAATTAGTCTTTAGTTGGCTTTTAAAACAAGGCAGGGACCTTGTGTGTATCCCTTTGAGAGTGTTACAAAATGCTGAAAATACTAAAAAAATAGGCTCAGTCTCAAGCAGCTCTCACCAGGAGTGCAGTTGCAGCAATATTTCCTCAGTATTATCAAATACAGCAGAGCAAAGAAAGTTACAGAGGTAGCGAGGATTAAATACATAGAATACTTTATTTTGAAAACAATTACTTGGGACTGAATACATGTAAGAATTTATTTTGAAAAAAAAAACAAAACAGCTTGAGCTCAGCCTTCTACTTACTAGGCCACTGTATCTGGGAAAGCATAATACCGGAAACATTGAAACATAGAAGTTGATGGCAGATAAGGACCACAAGGCCCATCCAGTCTGCCCATTTCTTTTTCTACCTTATAAATGTGCCATCGGCCTTTGCTCTGTCAATGGCATATCTATTCATACTCATCTGTATTGCTCCCCTATGCCTATCCCATGCCTGTTTGAAGCCTTGCACTGTGTTCATATCCACCACTTCCTGAGGTAGGAAGTTCTATGCATCCACCACCCTTTCTGTGAAAAAGAACTTCCTCACATTATCCCTCAATCGGCCTCCCTCTAATCTCATGCTGTGTCCTCTTGTCCTGCTATTTTTCTTATATTGAAACATGTTATAGTCTTTCACCTTGTTAATGCCCTTAAAGTGTTTGAATGTTTCAATCATATCACATCTATCCCTCCTTTGCTCTAGGGTATACATGCTGAGCTCCGTTAATCTGTCCTCATATGTTTTCTGATGCAGTCCTTGCACCATTTGGTTGCTCTTCTCTGGACTGCCTCAATTTGGTTAATGTCCTTGTGAAGGTGTAGCCTCCAGTACTGCACACATTACTCCATATGGGGCCTAACCAGTGTCTTGTAAAGAGGGATTATTACCTCCCTCTTCTGACTTGTGATACCCCTACTAATACACCCTACTATCCCCCTAGCCTTACCTACTGCTTTAGGGGTATGCTTGCATGATTTCAGGTCATCGGTGATGAAGATGCCCAAGTCTCTTTCTTCCCTTGTGACTGCCAGCAACTCCCCTCTCAGCCTATAGTGGTTTTAAGGGTTTCTCTTCCCTATGTGCATGATCTTGCACTTCTTTGCATTAAACCCCAGTTGCCAGTCTTCTGTCCATTTTTCTAGTTTATCCAGATCTCTTCTCATTCTTCCCACCCCATCTGGATCATCTACTCTGTTGCAGATCTTGGTGTCATCTGGAAACAGACAAACCTTACCAACCAGTCCATCTGCAATGTCACTGATGAAGATATTGAAGAGGACTAGCCCCAGGACTGATCCCTGAGGTACCTCACTTGTGACTTGCATCTCTTCTGACTGTAAACCGTTTACCACCACTCTCTGTTTTCTGACTGTCAACCAGTTTGCCACCCAGTTGACCAACTTCTGACCCACCCTAAGCCTACCCAGCTTATTTATCAATCTTCTATGTGGAACAGTATCAAAAGCTTTGCTGAAGTCAAGATAGGTAACATCAACTGCTCCCCCTTGGTCCACCACTCTGGTTACCCAGTCAAAGAAATCTATGAGATTAGTTTGACAGGACCTTCCTTTTGTAAACCCATGCTGTCTTGGATCCTGTGCGCCTATGGATTCCAGGTGTTGCACTCTCATTTCCTTAAGGAGTGCCTCCATAATCTTGCCCACTACTGAGGTAAGACTGACTGGTCTGTAGTTCCCTGCCTCCTCCCTGCTACCACTCTTGTGGAGCAGGATCACATGCACCCTTCTCCAGTCTTCTTGGACCTCTGCTGTGGTCAGAGACTCACTAAACAGTTCTTATAATGGCTCTGCTAGTTCCACCCTTAGCTCCTTTAGTACCCTGTGATGTATGCCATCAGGTCTCATTGTCTTGTCTACTCTACTCTGAGCTTAGCGAGCTCTTGTAGGCTCCTTTCTTTTGTGAAGGGACTAGTGCTCACCTCCCCCCCATGTCTGTGTTGCAGTCCTAGCATCCTAGTAAGTGTCAAAAACCCAAATGCTGTATTCTATTCTAGCTGAATGCTGAGTAATGTAAATGGTTTCTCAGAAAGGCCACATAGTGCGTTGCAGTGGTCTAGGCATGAGTTAATGGCATGAGCCACAGACAGCGGCCGGCAGTATAACCTAAAGGTTAGACTAGCATACTATAAATAAGTTTGGTACATCAAACAGACCTGTATTTGATTCTCTCAGCCTCCACTTGCATACTGCATGACTCTGAGCAAGTCAATTAAAGGGACACTGTCAACCCCATTAGGCCTCAAAGTGACCCTAGTTTAAAAAACACATTTTAAGTTAGTTCATGTTCTATAGAGACTGTTGATGCAGCTGGTCATTTGATTCAGATCCCTTTTGTCTTTTAAAAGGTGAAAAATGGAATGCCCACCATACTGATATTACCATACCAAAACAGGTTTGTTTACATTTCTTGACCAACTCCCACTGCATCTTTCCTGGACTTGGGAACATCCCCAGCACAATCTAGTCACTCATAATGCAGTGGGAGTAGAGAAGACTATTGTTTCATGAGTGGCTGCACTGTTTGAGGGTGTTTCTAATGTTTAGGAAGCATGCAGTAAGAGTAATTCAGTACTTTGAAGCAGAGCATGGCTGGGTATATCTATACATTACCATGCATTTCAGTTATAATAAACAGAGAGGCAGCTAAAACACTCAGCAACATCAATGAATTTTGGAGAAGGCAAGCAATCATAAAATGTGGGTTTTTACCTAAAAATAACATGATGCAAAAAAAGTTGACAGTGTCCCTTTAACTTCCCCAGTGTTCCCAGGTCACCCCTGAAAACAGGGACTTGTGACTCGTGGGTCTTACTTGGTTACCAAATAATAAAAAAAAAAATGAATACATAAACAGGAATGGTCAGATTTGTCTGGGGTAGAAAGGGAGCAGTCTGATAATATTTTATAAATGGTAAAAACTGCTTCTGGTGATGGTTAACGCTTACTTTCCCAGTGTAAGCATATCATCTTGAACAACTCCCAGACTGTGCATTCTCACAGCGGGTCTCAGAGACATACCATAACAGAGTGAAACTCCAGGATGGTGTGATCCTCCTCTAACTGGTAGCCATGTATTTCCACAGATGTTCTACCATTACCCAGCTGCACCATCTCCCCAAACCAAAAAGGCTGGAGATAATTCAATGACTTGTCAGGATTTCTAAAATATCCTTTTTGAGGAGGGGACACAACACTACCCATTTCAGGACATGCAGAACAGCACTTTCCCAAAATAAAGTATTTTATAATCCCAGCAAACACTAGAGCCACAATATCCTGACATTACAACAAGTTTTTTTATCCCACATTCTGTACACAGAAAGTGTTGCACAATTCTGTCAATACCTTATGCACATTTAGATAAGAAAGCATATCTGATTTAATCCAGACCTCACACATATTTATCACAACATGCTCAGACATTATAATGACAAAATTAGAAACGATGGTGGAGATACAGGCATTTACCCTAATGTAAATAGTCAAGTCTCAATAGAACACAATACATTTCTCACATTTTCAGTGACAGTGAGAGCCGCTTGTATGGTGAACATTGTCCACTTTCTGCAAGAGAGCTACTGGTTTATTCTTTCTAGAAGCAATGCTCTTGGAAAGAGAATGTGTGTTCTCTGATCAGACCTTCTGATAAGCAATATAATGGCCTTGTAGAGCACATATGTCTTGGGACAGTGGAGTCTCCTCCACTAGCATACAATTTTCAGACTAAATTATTTGGAATGTGATAACTGGGTACTGAAGACTTGTGTGGAGGGTTCATGTGCAGGGTAGTCTGTATATCCATTGTTGTGGTAATGTAAAACTTTAGTGGAACTTGGGGAGCAACTGAAGACAATGTTTGAGGTGAGAAATAAACCATGACAAGATCAATGACCCCTCCACAACTCAACATATAGTTAATATTTCCTAAAATGATTTGACTATAGTAACCTGAATTGCCCTTACTCAGACATTAATACCAGCCAAGATATGTGACTAGTTGTTTCTTCACCACATTATCTTCAAAGACACTTTTCTGCTTTAACTCATAACATTTTTTGTAGTCATTCAAACAGATGCCTTTCTTTGTCTGTTGACTGACAGTCAGACAAACATTTACTCAATTTTTCAGTCATCTCAGCAGACATTTCATACTTGGTAAGGAATAAACTCTCTGATGGGACAGAAAAACCTTTTTCGACACACCTGCAGTACATGTATTTCCTTGAATACTGAAAGTCCGTAGGACTATTGCTGTCTACTACTGTATGCTGTATAGGTATTACAGTAGACTGGTGCTCCTGATATCTTGATCTGAAAGCAAATGCCTCTCAGATGTAGGCATCATAGGACCTACTGGTAATGCATACATTGAGCTGTTGTCTGGCATTACAGATCTAAGCTTTACCTCTCTCAGGGTCCCATGGAAAACATTGCTTTATTATTAATATAGCCCTTAGTCTAAGTCTACAATGAACCATGCTAGAGGGAAACATTCTTACTGTGAACTTTCTACATGATTCTGTCAAGATTAAAAAAAAAAATTTCCATTGCATGTTTTTTTTCAGTGTTAGTAATCATATTACATTTGGAAACTGGCAAACACGACAGTTTCACAACAATGAAAATGAGTTTGTGCAATGACAGAGTTTTTCATAATATATTAAAAGTAATTGGAGATATATTGGTAGCAAATGGCCTGCCAAACTGAACTCTGCACGGATAATGAAAATTACCTGCTTCTTTTGGATGACCTTATTCTGCTGATTATCAACCAAACATTTGGATCACATATCTGCTAATTAAATTTATTGCTATCCACAAAGAAAACATTTTGATCAGGTATGTGTGAAATCAGCAGCAGATGAGTTAGAAACCTCAACAAAGTATAAAGCTTTAAATGTGCTGTTTGTTGAACTACAGGCATGTGGGGTTCTGCCATTAAAGTGTGTGATTGAATGCTACGGGATTACTCAAAAGAGAAAAGGCCTCACATTGGGAAAGGAAAATAAAATAATGTGACTACCATGCTATATAAAATAGTCTGGTATGTACTTGAGTTGAACTATGTATATACTTTTGGTGCTTACAGTGCTGAACTAGTAAGTGGAGCTACCATGGCAGAAAATAAATATTTTATTAGTTATAATACTGTAGTTGCTTTTACACACATTATCAAGATATCTCACCTATTATTGACCTTAGTTACAGGTTCTTTTAAAACAAGACATGGAACATAAACAGATACAGTGATTGGCAGCTAACATCTGTCAGGCCCCAGCCACTGGTTTTAAATTCCTTGACAATTCCAGTAAGCTAATTGAACAGGTGTCAGAATTCAAATACCTAAGTCTCTACCTTGACCCCCACCTCTCATACAATCTCCACATCGGTAACCTCGTAAAGAAGGTACACTGTCTCTCACCCCATCCTCCTCCTCTCCAAGCTCTCTCACTGGTCTCAATAGCGAGGCCACCAGCTGGTTCCATTCATACTTGGTAGGCAGATCCCAAGCTGTCAGAATTAGCAACTCCACCTCTTCCCCACTCCCTGTTACCTCTGGTGTACCCCAAGGCTCGGTACTTGGCCCACTACTGTTCTCCATCTTGCTGAATGATCTGCCCATGGCCTGCCCATGCACTTCCATTCACATGTACAGTATGCTGATGATACAGTCCTGTATACATCTGGCCCCTCATCTGCTGTTGCTGTGACCAGACTGCAGCAGGACTTCAACAAGGTTTAGCTCTGATTTCACTCTAATCAGCTCTTTCTCAACACCAAGAAAACTGTCTCCATGATCTTTGGCACTAGGAAGAGATTTTCTTGAATCCCTCTCATCCCCTTCTTCCACACCCCGGATGGCACTTCGCTAGAGGCTTGCTCCTCTTTTAGACATCTTGAGGTCTGTCTTTATCAGTATCTTGATTTCTCTGTGCATATTATTGCAGTCCACTAAAAACTCCATCCCAAGCTGGGTGCCTTGTACCACAATTGCAGATGCATCCCCCTGCCTGCTCACCAGACAATTGTGCAGAAAATGATACTCCCTATGTTTGACTATGGGGATGTAGTCTACTGTGCTGCCCCGAAGTCCACCCTAGCCAGATTGGACACCCTCTTTCACTCTTCTGTCATTTCACCCTCGACTGCCCTTACTCCACTCATTGCTGCACCCTCTACCAGTCATTGGACCTCTCATTGCTTCAAGACCAGTGACACTCTCACTGCATTAGTCTAATGGCTAAATTCTGGGCCCAGTCCCTCCCCTGTATCTCACTTCTGCACTATCAGCCCCTGTCTCAAAGGCGTACCTCTCAGAAAAAAATGACCCTCGTTTACTGTCTGTTCCTCTAATGACCACCACGGCAGGCCAGTCAGCTTTCAGATATCACCTGCCTAAATTATGGAATTCCCTCCCTTTGACCATATGGAATGTATCGCTGGTAGGCACCTCAACTCCATTCTAAAAGCTCACTTCTCCCTCACCTGGTCCTGTGCCCTTATTAGCTCTCATACCTTGGCATAGCCTCTGCATTGCCTGTAGGATTTGTCAGGTCTGTCTGTTTGTGTCTGCTTATAAATACTATGTGAATATTACTGTTATGTAGAAATGCTATGTGAATATTAATGTTCTCTGATTCAAGCCTGTGCCTCTGTCTATAATCCAAGGTCTCTGTACACTGTAATTAGCTCTGATCTCTGTATATGATGTTATTGTAAAATGTTTATGATGTGCCTATCCCTATTCCTGTCCCCCAGGATGCATCTGGAATCGAGCAGTAGTCTGCTCAGTATGCCTTCCTGGTAAAACTTTTCAATAAATAAATAAACATATCAGACTTGGTCTGCTCTACAGGATTAGAAAGTTCCTCATCCCTGCATCCAGACTTCACCTCGCTAGCTCTTTACTCCTGCCCTTTATCAACTACGGATCTATTGTCTTCTCTTCCTCTACCTCATCTGTCCTTTTCTCCAAACTTAGAGTCACATACAACAGCATAGCATGTTTTAACACTGTTCTCCCCTGGAAAACACACCACTGCTAACTTTATTACTCCCTTGAGTGGCCCACTCTAGAAGGGGGGTTTCCTCTTAAGATGCTCGCCTTCCTACAGTGTATAAGATAAACCTCACTATTCTCCCTTGCTGCATTATCTCCATATTCCCACTAGCAGCACCTGGGCATTTAACTAGAGGTGCCTCAAGTCTGGTTTTTGACACCCCTTTCTACAAGACTAAGCATGCCCAGAACTCCAGTACCTTCAAGGGAATGAAGCTTTACAACAATCTATCCCCCAAAATCCAGGCTTGCAGGTCCATATACTCTTTCAACTCCTTCCTAAAGCTGCACATTCTCCTGTCATCCACCTGAGCTGCCCTGATATGCCCCCTCCATGTCCCTCTCAGTAAATCCCAGTGTCTCTCTCTCTCCCCCCTCTCCCCCACATCACCTGCACTTTTCTTCTCCCCACCGAGTGCACTAAAACTTTCTGCCCTATACTATGCCTGAAAACATTTCTGTTTATCAGTCTGCCTTCTGGTCAACTCTTATACAATTTTACCCATGTAATATGCTAGTTTTAATTTGCAGTTGTTAGTTCCTTGTACGTCTATACACCGGTATGTATAATGTACTTCTATACACCTGTATATATAATATATTTACTTTGTTGTATGTTGTAGGTAGTTCATTGTATGTCCTATGTATTCCATTGACCTATGTATTTGTTCATCTGTTGTATTTCCTACACTGGGCATTTGTGAAAATGGGCATTTTTGCTCACGTACCTTCCAGTATACAAATACAATTGATTGATTAATTGAGGTGTTAGTCAGCCCCTTTACTTTTGCATTATGCCTTGTTTACAAAGCATCTGCAACAAAGATCCATTTAGTGGCATCTCTGAAATTTTTCTTGGTCAGTGCTACTGCTGTATGCATTTGTTATCTAAAAAATGATCTGTGATTCCCGTAGCTGTTTCCACAAGAGGGAGTATTGTTTAATGGTTGACTGCTGAAGAAGGCTACAGGATATGGGTGCAGTAATGGACATAGTTAGATAAATAAAATGCACCTAACCACTAGTACATGAAGGATAGCTATACTAATACAATAATAAATAAATGCAAGTGAAAAAACATGCAAAAGTGAAAAGACACTTGATATGGCTACTAAGTGTTGTAGTTGGCTAGTGGGATTTGCCAAGTGGCAGTCACCACACTGTATTGCCATAGCAAGATAAACTTGAAAAAACAGTCATATTAACATGACAAAAGTACAAAGAACCCACTAAATACAAGAAAAAACCTTATAAATGTAAACCTTTAGACTTAAGAAAGATTTTAATTGGTTATAGAAAAATACTTGGTTTACAGATAATTAAACTTATTAGATATTTGATTATAAGTTTTAAGTGTGCTATTAGAACAGATAACCCCCCAATTGAACTATACCTGCCTCATTCCATATTTGAGGATATTGTGTTACTACTGAAGGTATAAAATTATAATTTTTATAAAGTGGTGTGTATTCAGATATCTCTTTTAGACTCTTGAGCTTTTTTGAGCATTAATCCAAAATCTTTCTTAAGTCAAAATGAGGAGAAAATTAGATTGGAAGATCCACCTATTTTGGTTAGGAACTTTATATAGAATAAGACTGGGAAAAAATAATTTCTTCAATATATTCTTTACTTTTGGAAACTATGGTGCATGGTATAGAGAGGGTGAGGAGAAAGTGGAAACAGGACCTAGGTATAAAAAATTTCTGAGGAGATGTGGCAAGATATCATTAAATCATACCTAGAGAATGTATCCTCAGTAAAGTTACAGCAAATACAAATGAATACGATGCATAGAATCTACTTTGCTCCCCCAAAATTGTATTTAATTAATCCAAATATATCTGATAAATGCCTGAGATGTACTAGCACAACAGGTACCCTTATTCATTTGATTGGTTCATGCCCCTTTTTATCAAACTTTTGGCATGATATTGAATGCTTTACCAATAGGATAGTGAAGAAAAGAATATGCTTTTCACCTATGTTGAAACTCTTAGCAACAGTACCAGAAAAGTCAATTTTGGAGCCACAACAGTGTAAACTATTAACTATATTTCTTATCATCGCCAAGAAGTGTATACTGTTAAAAGGGAAGAACCCGGACCCACCAATGTTCAATTAATGGTTGAATCTATTGTGATATATCTAAATTAGAACAAATATGGTATATCAAGAATGGATAAAAGATACATTTCTACTTATGTGGAGTCTATTCTAATAAATAACAGCATGATTAAAATAAACTTAATTATAAAGTACCAGGGTTACAACATGATCTCCCTCCTCCCTTGGAAAATGATCGATAGTGAATGAATGCACCCTATCTGAAAACTCCCACTGATGAAAGGTTAAATAGGGACCCTGACACTTTTTTTCTGATAAAGTGGGAAAAAATAGAAAAAGAAAAAAATGTAAACCTTTACAATGTGAGGGAGTCACATTCTTAAAGTGGGGATGTATCTAAAAGGCACGGCAAAAAGTCATGAATTGTTAAGAGGGGCTTGCCAAATGAGGCCTATGGAGCCACTAAAGGTGCTTACCAGAGAAAGACCCAGATGACACTAGCTGGGGACACATGTTGGAAAATTAAAGAATGCCCTATATTGAAATGCCCCCATAACTACAGAGTGACAGTCGATAAAGTGCTAGTGCAAAAAGGTGCAAAAAAAGAGGGGGAAACAAAGAGAAGGTGTGTAAAACTGTAAATGGAACAGGGGAGAAAAAAGAGATAGAGGGTAACCAACAAACCACATAGAAATAATTTGCTCAGTAGGAGTGGGTGAGGCCAAAGAGCATGTACAAGCACATTTTTGGTAAAGTCAGACAGGTGTGGGCCCCAGATGAGGCACATTGAAAACCTGTGAAAAACACAAAAGAGGAAGTTAAGTGGACACATTATAATACAATTTAATTAATGGCCAACATTTTTATACACAGATAATGGTAGTTTTATTCTGTTACAACTCTCGGTTGATATTTTTGATTATTTATTTATTTATTTATTTTTTAAATGTAAAGTTTCTTGATTTTCAAACAACAACAATCAGGATACAGCAGAGACAAAGGAAACAGGAATGCATAAATCCCCCAATATTTTCAATTATAACCAGGAGGTTATAATCTGCACCTATCAATCTTGCTCACGCTCACCTTAGTATGAGGCTAGGCAACCCACTGTGAACCGCTTGAACGGACTTCCTAACAGAAAAGACACTCACTCAGAAAATGGCACAAAACCTCATAAAACCACCTAAATACCAACAAAATAAAATGGACAGGCTATAAAGAAGAAAAAAAAAAACAAGTATGGAATCCAGATTCGACCTGAGTGACATACCGAGCCAGGAAGACTTCATCTCTGAGCAGGAAAACAAAAATGCCCTCCGATAAACAGCAAGTGACTTTGCAGCAATTTTACACTCTCTGACAGTCTTATTTTTTAAGAAATCTGTGCCTAATAAATACAGGCTGTTAATTAAATAAAATAATATATTGGTGGGTGTGTGTGAACCAGAATGTTGCACACACCCCTGGTGTAGGATGCTTGTATAAACCCCTCAGGCTTCATCCTTGGTGCTTATGTCCATCTCACATCTCAGGCATATGTAAAATTCTGGTTACACATACCCACCCATACATTTTCTATATCTAAAACATACAATCCACCTTGAAGTGGAAGATAGAATTTATACAAGCAGTTAATGGACTAAACTTTAGAAATACCGTTAGGTCTAATTCTTTGTTGAGACCTTTGGATTTCATGGATTCTAATACAAAATATCGATCTAGACTATTTCTGTAGATGAACCTTGATTCTGTTTCCCCCTTTAGGTAGGGATTTGACATGTTCAATAGCAGTAAACCTGAGACAGTCTGGATCATGGTAATGAAGGTCTCTAAAGTGTGTGCCAAGGGCAGAATCTTGTTTGGTGTCCCTTATGTTTCTCAAGTGTTCAAGTATGTGTTGAACTCCAAGATGGTGGACGAGAGACTGGAGTGAGCAGCAGCACTCTTTTGACCCTCCCTTCTGTTATGAGTGTAGTTATACCTCAGCTAATTTCTTAAATCGCTGGAGAAACTTTCATGAATTAAATTGAAGAAGCTACTGAATTCACGGAAAAGAAAGGTAAAAAATTACCTTGGCAGTCTGACAATATGACGCCAAAGAGGCAAAGAACACCAAACTCCAGAATGCTCCATCCATGAGTAAACACAGAGGAAAAACTCTAAAACAATGAACTTGTGGGCTCAGCACATGAAAAAAAGAAATACCCTGTTAGAATAAGATGTATTGCAGCTACTACAAGGAAATACAGTGCCCAAAGAGGCCAGTAGAATGCTCCTAGGTGCAGAGAAGATGTCCAGTTTTGAACTGGTGGAAGACACATATGGAGCAGCTGGTCAGCAAACTATTATGGAAAATGTGAAGGAACTAGAGGAAAAATCATTGAATCTACAGGGAACTGCGTTATAGGAAAGAGAAAAATCACCAGTAAATCTTTCAGAAGGTAACAAGACACATGATGTAGAAGAATGCCCAGACAAAAACAGATGCCTTTAATTCTCAAAGAACAACTAGAGACCACAGATGAAAAGAAGCCATGAATCCAGGGAACATCAATGAACTTGTGAGCAAAAAATAAGTTTTCTACAATATAACAAGCATTTGTCAATGCCGAACGTTCGCTTGCAGGTATTTGCAGTGGTGTTTGGCATGTATGGTGCTTTACCCTAATGCCCTGTGCAATTGCTGGTATTTGCACAATAAATTGTCAGCATGACCTTTTTGTTACCCACATTATGCGCTACATAGGCAGAAACACATTTTGGGCAGGATGTGAAAAATGACAGCTGTACTGCTCATAAGGAAGTGTGGTAAAATGCCAATGTTGAAAATCTGGAGTGGAAATATTGAAAATTCGCAAACCTATGAACGTGCGTGGGAACTGTGCAATGCACGCTCGTAAAACAGTCATTTTAGAAATTTTTCACCAAATTTTCAACATTGCCATTTTAAAACCTCTGCTAATGAACAGTGTCACTGTGATTTTCTTACTGTGTCCCATACATTGATTTCGCACACTGACTGTGCCATTGTGCACTACATGGGGGAAAGATGTTTTGGGCAGGATGTGAAAATGACAGCTGTACTGCTCATAAGGAGGTGTGTAAAATGGCAATAGTTGAAAATCTGGAGTGAAAATATTGAAATTGCAAAACTTACGAAAGTCGTAGGAACTGCACAATGCACACTGTGAAACAGTTATTTGTAGGAATTTTTTTTCCAAATTTTCAACATAGCCATTTTAAGATCTCTGCTCATGAACAGTGACACTGTGATTTTCTTAATGTGTCCCATACACTGAGTTCGCACACTGACTGTGCCATTGTGTGCTACATGGGCAGAAACACATTTTGGGCAGGATGTGAAAAATGACAGCTATACTGCTCATGAGGAGGTGTGGTAAAATGGCAATGTTGAAAATCTGGAGTGCAAATATTGAAAATTCGTGAACTTACGAGCCTGCGTAGGAACTGCGCAACGCACCTCGTAAAACAGTCATTTTTTGGAATTTTTGCACCAAATTTTCAACATGGGGTTTTGGGACCCCTTCTCATGAATGATGTCACTGTCATGGCGTTATTTGAGGGCGAAGGGTGATTTCGTGCAGTGACCGCGCAGTGCCTGTGAAATCACCCCTTGGGCCCGAATAACACCACGACCATGACATCATTCATGAGAAGGGTCCCAAAACCCATGTTGAAAATTTGGTGCAAAATTCCAAAAATGACTGAGATATGCAATAAGTTAGAAACCCCTATCTAGCCCATTATACAGCTTACGGCATTTCCTCAGTTCGCGGTCATCTTTGAAAGTGCAGGCAGTTTCCCGGTCACCCTTGAATCATCGCGCCAAGGTCCGGAGGTAAGGGCATGGGGTGAGGGGTGGAGGCTGGGTGCAGTGGTGGGTGCGGGTTGTGGGGCTGAGACTCTGGCCGGTGGGAACCGCTTTTTATTTTACAGGTTTAAAAAAAGACGACGGTGACATTTGCCACACTGGGTGGGCTCCCCAGCATGGCAGAAGATGTGTGGGGGCCGAGGAGCCATCGAGGGATTGGGCACTATCGGCAAACTATGCTGAGGCCGAGGAGCCGACGAGAATTGGGCACCCCGTTGGCAAAACAAGTATGAATGTTTGCCATGCTGGGGTGAGCTCCCAGCGTGGCAGCAGAGATAACCGAGGCTGTGGAGCCGATGGGATTAGGCACCCCTGTCGACAAACAACGTTTGCCACACTGGAGTGGGCTCCCAGCGTGTACGAAAGCTTTGGGGCGGCGTGATGCGCGCGGCGTGGGAGCGATGGGAGATGGCAGCACTCAGTATGGCAGTGGTGCTTTCCTTTGAAGCAGAGGAACATCGCTGTCATACTGAGCTCCTGCATCCATTGGTGCAGGACTGCCACGCCTGCTCAAGGGAGCAGTGCATTGGATGGGAGAGGCACACCTCCAAGTGTGCTACTCTCCCAAAACGTTCCTTGCACATGCATGCAAGTGAACATAAAAATGCCACATGTTAAAACAAGGAAACATTTGGATCAATAAAAACTAACTAGTATAGACAGGAAAAACACAAAATGAAGAGTGCAGCTGGTGTAAGCAATAAATGGAGATGGCAAAGTTTACTGCATAAATGCAATGAAGCCCATGGCTACTTTCTCTGGCTCTTCGTCCTACTCATGACCCTTCTTCAGGATGTGGCCTAAGTGCTACCAATGCTCTTTTTAGTCATAATAATTTAAAGTGACAGTGCAAATTGAGACAGAGACATCAGTGTATGAACCATTTTACATAAAGAATTCTAAATATCTCTATCACTAAGAACTCATGCACATTACAGTGCAGGCAGTAACTACATAAGGTTCCATAGTCAGTATCTTTAGTTTAAATTACAGATTAGTCATTTCCAAACTCATATGCCTTTCTTACTTTGGACAAGTATCATAGAACCAATGTATAAACATACAATAATAAATCAGGGAAGGTAAAGAAAACATGTATTTTGTTATCATTTGAGGGTGTGTGCATGGTATTGAAATCTGACATCCAGTTTACTCAATTTATATTAAAAGCAGCATAATATCTGTATTTTCATCATCATTTAGGTTTCATAAATAACAGGTTCTAATCCCACCACTTGTGTTAATGTTTGGTATTTAAGTTGTGCATCCAATTTATTCAGTTTATCTAGGGAGCAACAAGAAATCTGTGATTTCAACTCCATTTAGATTTCATAAGTATACATGTTCTAATCCCACCAATTGTAAAAATAATGTTATATTTTTACATTATGCATTTTATTAAATAAACACATCAGGATCACTTCATAGTTCAAAATAGTTAAAACACAAATATTACTTTTATTTACTAGCTGTTTTAATAAAAATCTACAAAAGTAGAAACCTTTTCAGTTAAGGAACCTATCCCAGAGATTATTAGGCATCCTGGGGGACTGGTCTGGTCCTTGTGAATTTTAGGTAACACATATATTGTTGGTATTATTGGGGAATTTTCTTTTACAGTAATAAAACCATTCTGTACAGATTCATGCAGAAAATGATCAAAGTGATAGAGTTAATAAATTAGCACAATGAGAACAACGATGGATCTACACCATGAAGGCTCTACATCCCACTGGTTTGTATGATAATTTAGACATAACAGTGTTTTTGTAAATTAGACCCATTTAGAAGTAACAGAGATGACAAAGCTAAAGAGAAAATGGATCGCCCATACAATATTTTCAGAAGGAAAAAAAAAATAAAGGGGAGTAGATATTTAATTAGGAGACAAACCAACTTTCATTTATCAGAAAAATGTAAAGATAGTGAAGGAAGAATAATCTTAATTAAGGGTTTAATTCATGGAAATTAAAAATTACAGGGAGATAAATCGGGCAAGATACTAGTAAGTTTACTTAAAACACAAAAAGAGAACAACTGGATTACTGAACTAGAGCACTCATTAGGAGAAAAGATAACTAAGGCTATGGAAATGGGAGAAATCTTTGTCAATACTACAGGGATATTTTTCAAAATGTAATACCAACAGATATAGGGAATCTAGAGCTTTATTTACAAGAAGTGGATTTACCCACCTTGGAGGCACCAGGTAACCCATTTGAAGAGGCAGAAATTAGAAGTACCATCTTATTTTTACCTAAGAGGAAGACGCCAGGCTTAAATGGATTTACGTCTGAATTTTATATGGCCTTTCATGAGGAACTCATACCTTGGATGGGACGAATGGTGGGGGAGTTGGTGGATGGCACAGGACAGCTCCCGCCATCTATGGAAGAAGCAAAGATATTATTAAAAGAAAGTAAAAGTTCACATACATTTGAGAGTTACCATCCAATAGCACTATTAAATAGTGGCTATAAGATACTGGCAAAAATGGCAGTGAATAGATTAGTAGAGGGGCTATCTGGAGCCATCCATCATTCCCAACATGGGTTTGTAAAGGGGAGGAATATATCCCAGGCTGCTAGGAAAATCAAAGCCTTATTTCATTATATAAATACTAGTTATAAATATACAGATGTTTTCCATGCTATTGCAAGGCATTCAATGTTATAAATAGGGAATTCATGATTTATTGTTTAACAAAATGGAGGAGCTCATTAATTTTACTAAAAATGATTAAATTATGCAAAAAACCTACTGTAAAATTTCAAATAAATTATTTCCTGACCCCGACATATAATATGTACAATGGAGTTAGACAGGGCTATCTTCTGTCCCCAGTTATTTTCATATTATATTTAGAGCCCTTTTAAGGCAAATCAGAAAAAATTAAATAAACTGAGGAATACAGATGAATTACAAATTAAGTGTCTTTACAGATGACATCCTCCTTATAATCAAAAATACAGATTTGTCCTTGCCATCATTCCTGGATGAAGTTAGAATATTTTCTGATATTTCTGGATATAACTTAAATAGGCAGAAATCAATAATCATGCAAATTGCTAATGGTCCTAGGACACCAGTAGGTGATTATGCAAAAGATTTTAAAATTGAAAACCAAATAAAATATTTAGGCATTATTCTAACACCTGATCAGAAACCAACTATTCAAAAAAACTTTTCCAATACTAAACTTAAAATGAAGAACCTCTTAGCCAACTGGGAAGATCTCTCTCCATCATCGTGGGGATGGATTGATTCAATCAAAATGATGGTGATGCCTCACTTTATTTACACACTGCAAACTATACAGGGATACCCCAATGAATCTTGGTTTAATCAAATAAGAGCAATATTTTCAAAGTTTCTATTGAGGGGGGTAAACCCCAAATTACATGGCCCCAGATCACAGTACCAAGGGGAGGGGGGGGGACTCAGTTTTCCCAATCCTATTATGTATGCTGAAGCTCAGTATATAGCATTAGCTTGGAAATGGTCTCTATTTCCTACAAATAAACATCTAATCTATAATGTGATAAAAGAAAATACTAAATTACGAATAATTGAGGTTAATCCATTAGAAGATTAACCATTGTTTTGTTAAGGGATGATTATTTGAAACATTAGGAGAAACTTACAGAAAACTACACATCAAATAAAGAGACAGGATACACTATGGCTATATTTCAATATTCAGCCTAACTAATTCCCAAATCTAGAAAAAGGCAAACAGTATATAAAACACTACATAATTTCAAAGATATGAGATAGCCAAACATGTTAAAGTTCAAACATTTTCTGGGATATATAGAGCTAAAAGAAAAGATAAACATACCATTTATACTAATTATATAACTCATCTTATAGTCAAGGGTAATTGCAATAAAATTAAAAATAGATATGGTGCCATAACAAGTGATTTGTCCCTTGTTATTAAAATGCAAAGAACATAATAAAATGGATGAGGTCAGTAACATCATGAATGAAATACCACAGACACAACAAAGCAGAAGCAACAGCATGGGACAAAATATTGCAGTGTTCACAACACCACCAAGGGTAACACAGCAACCCACAACAGTGCAGCATAGGGGAAGTGTGCTGCTGCAGAAAACATAGCTGGGTGACAAGGAGCTACCAGGGTGGGAAACTGGGAGCCCACCAGTACTGCTGGCAATGGTACAGAACAGCCATGGACACCCTGTGCAGGCCCTACCACAATGTAGAGCTCACAGTGCCAAATGGGCCTGTGTGCACAATGGAGACCATACACCAACCTGGATGTGGCAGTGGAGGTAGATACCCACCAAACGGAGCCCGAGGGATGGACAGGACACAAGGAGGAGTGATGGCAGCAGAGCAACAGCTGCAGTGTGTGCCAGAAGGACAGGGCACAGAGGTACTGTCAGGGTTGGGGTGGCAGACAACAGGAAGACATGATAGGGATGAGGGTGTCCAAGCCCAGGCAACAGACAGGATGTGTGCCCATAGCAGGGAGACACAGGCAGTGGCCACTGGCAGCTTGAGGGGGCCTTTCAGGGCTATTGGCCCATGAGGTAATTTTGGCTGCTGCTTGTGACTGGCATGGTGACACCCCTCAGGACATCCACTTCCATGAGGATGAACCTGCGCCATGGGTGTCGGCCTCCATGCTTGGGTGCTGGGGTTGGCCATTGTTCTGGTTGCTGGGGTGTGCTGCATGGGTCTGTGTATGTCCACCTGCAATGTTCCCCTGTGCCCCTCTGTTCTGCAGGATGCTTGCTGTGCCCTCGCATCCTCACCCTGGCACCTGTCCTCTGACCTGTGGGGTGCTGGGAGCATGCTATAGTATGGTTGCCATCTCCCTGGGGCCACTGTCAGGCTCTCCACATTCCCACTGTACTCTCTGGTCCACCTCTCCCAACACACACCTCAGTGCACCATGGCCACCTGATAGCATTCCCTCTGGGTGCTGCTCCCCTTGTGGGTGGGCATGAATGTTGGCTCCCATGGTGGGTGTCCTGTGTCCCCCCCTGCAGTGTTCCATCCATATGCCCCTCTGTGCCATTCAAGGTCACCGGTGCCTGCAGCTGCACTGTGCTGTTTGGGGTGTTTGCTACAGTGGGCAGTGTTTTCTGCCTGCGGGTTCCCTGTCCCATGTTGTTTTGTCCCATGATGTGTTCTGCCGCTGACACTGAGGGTGGCAATGTTCTGGCTGCTTTTTACTGTCTGGTGATATTTTGTCCCACAATGTTACTCACCCGATCCAATAAAACAGGGACCAAAAAAAAACTAAAGAAAATTTTATATTGCCCTTATGATAGAAAGTAAAGAGCCATATGAAAAAAAAAATCTTAAATGGAACAAGGAAGCCAATCTATTATGGACAGACCAGCAGTGGATAAATTGTAGAATCAGAGCAAATAAGTTATACGTGTCAGCAAAAAATAAAACGATACAATGCAAGATGGTTGACAGAGTCTATATTACACCAGGAATGTTGGCAAAAATAAATAAAAACAATAATGCTAAATGTTGGCATCAATGTGGATCAGATTCAGATTTAACCCACTGTATCTGGAAATGCTCATGGATATATGAATGGTGGGAAATGACTAACAATATTTTATCTCAAGTGATAAACAAAAGTGGCTGATGAATATGGAAGCATTGATATTTAATAATATAGAAACATTGCAATTAAAACAGACCGAACAAAAAAATAATAGCCTTGGGCACAATAACCACAAACAAACATAGATAGAAACATAGAAACATAGAATTTGATGGCAGATAAGGACCGCTTGGCCCACCCAGTCTGCCCATTTCCCTACCTACTGGATAAGCTGCAGATCCTAGTTAACCAGCAGCCTACTTCTTCCTACCCCACCCCTAGAATGGCCTTATGACTGTCCCATGCATGCTTGAATTCCACCACTGATTTTGACTCCACAACCTCCTCCGAAGGCCGCTCCATGCATCCACAACCCTCTCTGTGAAAAATACTTCCTTAAATTACCTCTGAGCCACCCCTCTATCTTCAAATTGTGCCCTCTTGTTCTTGCACACCTCTTTTTGAAAGGTGCTACCCTCTTGGACTTTGTTGATTCCCTTGAGGTACTTGAATGTTTCTATCATGTTCCCCTCTCCTCCTTTCTCGAGGCTATACATATTAAGCTCTTTTGTCTCTCTTCATATGTCTTCCAGTGCAGACCCTGCAACATTTTAGTTGCCCTCCTCTGACAACTTCCATCCTGTCTATGTCTTTGCGGAGATTGGGTCTCCAGAACTGCACACAGTACTCCAGATGGGGTCTCACCAGCTGTCTGTACAGAGGAATAATAACTTCCTGTTTTCTACTGGTGATGCCTCTCCTATGCATCCCAGTATCCCCCACCCTCCTTGCTGCCCTCTCACATTGCTTGCCCACCTTTAGGTCATCTGATGTAGACTACCCCAGGTCCCTTTCCATTTTTGTTGTTAGTATCTCACCCCCATTGTGTACTCTTCCCCTGGGTTTTTGTTTCCCAGGTGCATTACCTTGCACTTCTTAGCATTGAATCTAAGCTGCCATACATTTGACCATTCCTCTAACCTTGCCAAGTCCCTTCTCATCCTTTCCACCCACCCTGTGCATCAACTGTGTTGCAGATCTTTGTGTCATCTGCAAAGAGACATACTTTTCATTCCAGTCCCTCTGCGATGTCGCTTATAAAGACATTGAAGAGGACCGGTCCTAATACTGAACCCTGCGGTACCTCACTAGTAACCCTCCTTTCTTCTGAGTGGACTCCATTTACTATTACTCTCTGGGTCCTATTCTCCAGCCAATTCTTTACCCAGGCTGTCATCTTGGGACCCACTCCCAGACTGGCTAACTTGTATATTAATCTTTGTGTGGGACTGTGTCAAATGCCTTGCTAAAGTCTAGGTAGGCCATGTCCACAGCCCCTCCTGATCTACTGCTTTGGTCACCCAGTCAAAGAAATCTATCAGATTCATCTGGCATGACCTTCCCATTGTGAATCCATGCTGCCCAGGGTCCTGTGCCCCTCTGGCCTCTAGATACTGACAATTCTTTCCTTCAGAAGTGATTCCATCATTTTCCCTATCACTGAGGTTAAACTAACAGGTCTGTAGTTTCCTGCTTCTGCCTTGCTCCCACTTTTGTGAAGGGGAATCACTTCTGCCCTCCTCCAGTCCTCGGGTACTACCCCATCCTCCCATGATTTGTTAAAAAGGGTAGTCAGTGGTGTCATTAGTTCTACCCTTAGTTCTTTTAGAATTCTGGGATGAATCCCATCAGGCCCCATTGCTTTGTCCACCTTCAGTTTTAAGAGTGCTTTCAGAACCCTTTCTTCTGTAAATGGGCTGGTATCAATTTCTGTATCCAGAGTGTTTCTACTGTTTGTTTTATGTACCTCCCCTCTTCATTTGTAAATACTGAGCAAAAATATTTGTTTAGTATCTCTGCCTTTCTAAGTCTCCTCTGCCCACCCTCCCTCCCTTTATTAAGCCTCACTATCCCTCCCTTGGTCTTCCTTCGCTCCCTGATGTACCTATAAAGGTTTTATCCCTTCTTAACTGAGTTGGCTATCTTTTCCTCAGTTTGGGCCTTTGCTGTTCTGACTGCCTTCCCAGCCTCCTTTTCTTTAACTGATACAGTTCTCTGTCCTGCTTCTTCTGCAAATCTTGTACTTCCGAATGCTTTCTTTTCTCTTGAACCTTCACTGCCACTTCCTTTGAGTACCATAGTGGCTTCTTACATCATTTTGTTTTGTCTATTTGCTTCACACAAGGCTTGTCCTCTGTGATGGCAGTTTTATTATTCCCATTGTTCTTCCACCCTCCTTTCTGCCCATTTGCTGGTGCATTCCTAGGCACTCACCCATTTTTGGCAAGTCAGCCCTCCTAAAGTCCAGTACTTTTGCCTTGTTATGGCTTGACTCTATTGCTGTGTTTATTGCGAACCATACTGTTCGAGTGGTCGCTAGTTCCCAGATGGCTACCCACTTCTACATCTGTGATCCTCTCCCATCTCCATTTGAGAGAATCAGGTCTAATATTGCTCCCTCTCAAGTGGGCTCCAATACTAGTTGTCAGGCAGCTGCCCCTGTAGGGCATCTAGAATAACTCCACTCTTCAAAGTGGCTGCTGCAACTGCACTCCAGTTAACATATGGCATATTCAGATCACCCATCAGCAATATCTCCCTTTTCTGCCATTCTAAGTATACTTTCTGTCATTTCCTTGTCCATTTCCTCCCCCTGAGAAGGGTCATATCTAACCCTGTGCGGATTGTGGTGCCATTGCCTGTCTCACAATTTACCCACAGTGCTTCTTCTCCTCCCTGTTTACCCTGTTGTTCTGTTGCTTTTATTCCTTCCCTTATGTAAAGAGCTACTCTTCCCTCTTTTACCCTCCCTGTCCCTCCTGTAGATAGTGTATCCTGGTTTGTTTACGTCCCAGTCATGGTTTTGTGTGTACCATGTTTCTGTGACTGCCATGATATCCAGATGTTCCTCCTCCATCAAGGCCACTAATTCAGAAGCTTGTTACCCAGACTATGGGCATTGGTACTCATTGCTCTCCATTTTTGATGGCTTTACCTTCTGTTGCAGCATCCCCCACTGACCTTTCTACCTCAGTCTTTTTCTCATTTAGTACCCTGTTTTGTAGGGAGAGGCTGGGATTTTCCTGGTGCTTATCAGTACCTCCCCCTTTGACTAGTTTAAAAGCTTGCCAATGAAGCATTTAAACCGATTGCTCAAAAGACTTGTTCCCTTCCTGGACAGATGCAGACCATCCTGCCAGTATAGGCTGGTGTCCCTCCAGGTGGAACCCCAGTCCCCAATGAAGCCAAACCCCTGTGCTCCACACCATTTTTTCAACCATTCATAAAACTGCATGGTGCTAATTACCCTAGCCTCCCCCATGCCATTGACAGGCAGCACCTCTGAGAAGGATACTGTGTGTGCTACTTGTCTTAGGCCCCTCCCCAACTCTGCAATGTCCTCCTGCACTGCTCTAATCTCATGATGAGCCAAGTCATTTGTCCCTAGGTGGACAATTACATCCAGCTCAGACTCCCTTGCAGCTGTTCTTGTGATCCTGTGGATGCGCTTCCTGTCCCTCCAAGTCATGGCACCAGGCAGGCACTTTACTTCAGTTTTCCCATCTCCCCCCAGTTCTATCCCCCTAATAATTGAGTCCCCCACCAGGAGCTGCTTCCTTTCCCTGTGGAATGTGTTAAAGGATACTTAAACCATCTTTTTTACACATTTAAAAAAATAACTTCATAGGCTTGTAAAGGAGAGGCTGCTGTTTACATTTATACTGAAACTGTAATTATTAAAGCAGGATAAATGCAGTTTCATGGCATTTGAAAATTGTAAACATAGCCTCTCCTGATTAAAAAATCCTGCTCTAAGAGTGCTAAAATGGCTGCCTTGATGATGTCATTGAAGAGAGAGATGACCTGCTGTGAATAACTTTCCAATGAAAATGATAACATGGTACTGTGAGCATGAAAGTTGTTCAGCACAAAAATATCTACAAAATGGGTGATGTTTCATTATTTTCACTATTTGCAACAAACAAATGCAAATAGCTTTAAAACAAAATATGATAGCAGGTACTTGGAGGACAAAAGTTGTTCAGCACTAAAATATTTACCAAATGAGTGATGTTTCATTCATAGATACCATTTAGATTTTTATAATCAGCAAACAATGGCAGGAAATTACATTTATTTCCATTTTTGGGGAGATACGCATAAATGGAATATGCTACCTCCCTACTGGGAATATTGTTGATATTTTTTGTTCTTTTACCAATTGGCCGGATGGCATTACTCATAGCTTTGCCACTCATGATGTCTTTGGGTCAATTAGCACTCAAACAAAAATATTAACATTTCCAGTAGGGGGGTCGCATATCCCTTGTATATTCTTTTCAAAAAACTACATTAATACATCAGTTTGTGTTGCTATTAAAGTGGCAAAAGTATGGAAATGTGATGTTAGGGTTTTTAATACTAACTCTGGATCCCCCTTCCCCGAGCAGCCAAAGGAGACAAGACAAAAGCAACCATAGACATCCATCATCAGGTAAGGCAAACAATATGCATCTCTTTACAAATGACATAAGAGACATCCATCATCATGGTCCAGCACTTCTGTATCCATCAATATACATGAACACTTGCACGCCACCTGGAAAGAGCAGAAAAACATTCCCATAGAATCACGCTGCAACTTGTAAAGTAATTTAACACATGACAGGGTGTGCAGCAGTGCTAATTTACCACACAACCAAGGTGGGTTGTGAGGCATGAGTGCAGCCAAATGTCTTCAGCCACCTGGAAGTGCGGTATATGTTTTCCATAAGATCACCTTGTAAATAAGCAATAACACACAGCAGATTGTGTAACAATGCTAAATTGCTGTATTCCTGCATGGGTTGTGAGGCATGAGATGCAGTTGAGTGTCTTCAACCACCTGGGAAGTGTGATATGAAATTCCCATAGGGTCACATTATAAATTGTAAGTAAGCAATAACACACAACAGGGTGTGCTGTAATGTTAAATTACGCAGGCCATAGGTGGGTTGTGAGGTGGGTTCTAGGCACAAGGTGCAGTTGACTGCCATCAACTACCTGAGAAGTGTGGATGTCTTTTATCAGTGCCAAAGGCACCTATGTTGCCATTGAACTTCATGCTAAGGATGTGGGAGAGTAAGCAGGTGGCTGTTGTGAGGAGCACCAGGTCCCTGGCTTCTTTGACTAGAAAAAGAGGTGACATTCAAAGGCACACAGCTGAATGACATAAAATGAAGCCAAAAAAGGGGAAATGACATCAGAGCGAGATGTAGCTCTGGTTAGTATGGCAAATGCAGTTTTTATGTGCACTAACTGAATGCAAGGAAGACAGAGAAGTGTTGATGGGTAGCTGCATGAGGAATGCAGTGTGCTCTAGATCACTGTGCCTGATAATGTGAAGTGGAAATATGAGAATTAGTGGCTCACAGCAGTGTCATAGTGTCATGGTAGGGCAACATTGATAGAGACGGAGAAAATAGAAATGGAAACATTACGCGTACAATGGTTTTGCACCCCCTCCCCCCATTTAGAAGGCATTAAGTGGGTGCTATTTGAAAAGCAAATTGCAGTGTGGTTAATTGGAGGGTGGGCATGAGAACAAAAAATGTTATCAATATTTCTAGTAGGGAGGTAGCTTATTCCAGTTATGCCATGCCATCAATAAAAGTGAAGACAAATGGAATTTCCTGCCATTTACAGCATTTCTGATTATAAACAGTCTAAAAGGTATCTATGAATGAAACACTGCTTATTTTATAGATACTTTGTGCCAAACAACTTTTGTGCTTAAAGCACCATGCTATCGTATTTCATTTTAAGGTTATTTGCATTTGTGTCTTTCAAAAAGTGAACAGAATGTTCTGCCATTTTGCGCTCATTATTACAAAACTAAAAGGTATATATAAATGAAACACCACTCATTTTGTAGATATTTTTGTGCTGAACAAATGTTGTGATCAAAGTGCCACATTATCATTTCTTGTTTTAAAGTTATTTGCATTTTTATGTTGAAAAAGTAAAAACAAAATGAATTTCTGCAGTTTTTTGCTCATTATAAAAAACTAAAAGGTATATATAAATGAAACACCACCCATTTTGTAGATATTTTGTGCTGAACAAATGTGCTCAAAGTACCATGCTAACATTTTTGTTTTAAAATTATTTGCATTTGTTTATTGAAAACAAGACTTGTCCACTGTTTTTGCTCATTATAAAAAAAAATAAAAAGGTATATATAAATGAAACACCACTCATTTTGTAGATAATTTTGTCCTGAACAAATGTTGTGATCAAAGTACCATGCTGTCATTTTTTGTTTTAAAGTTATTTGCATTTTTATGTTGAAAAAGTAAAAACAAAATACATTTTCTGTTGCTTTTAGCTCATCATAAAAAAACTAACAGATAAATATAAATGAAACACCACTCATTTTGTAGATATTTTTGTTCTGAACAAATGTTGTGCTCAAAGTACCATGCTATCATTTTTGTTTTAAGGTTATTTTGCGTTTGTTTGTTGAAAAAAATTCTACTGTTTTGCTCATTATAAAAAACAACTAAAAGGTATATATAAAAGAAACACCACTCATTTTGTAGATATTTTGTGCTGAACAATGTTCATGCTCACAGCACCATGATATAATTTTTCATTTTAAAGTTATTTATGTTTGAATAAGTTCAGAAGAGTTAGAATACATCTGCATAGCGGTCATCTCTCTCTTCAATGACATTATCAAAACAGCCATTTTAGGATTCTTTAAGCAGGATTTTGAATAGGGAGAGGCTATGTTTACAATTTTCATATGCCATGAAACTGTATTTATCCTGCTTTAATAAATGTAGTTTCAATATAAATGTAAACAACCGCCCCTCCTTTACAAGCCTATGGAGTCATTTTTTTAAATAAAAATGTAAAAAAAAGATGGTTTAGATATCCTTTAAGAGAAGTTCTTGCCCATGAAAAGATATGGATTAATGTAAAAAATAAAGAAGATATCTATGAGATTGGTTGGAAAGATCTGAAGGCTAACCTTCTCCCTCTATTAAAAATATAATAGGTTCAGTCTAATTTGAATGATTTGTATAATTCAATATATAGAATAATTATACATCTTACAAGCTTTCTTTCTATGTCTTAATATTTGTAGCTGGATTCCTGTGGGTTGGAGGTGGGGGGTTCTTTTCAGGGATCTTAATTTCCCTTGCATGTAGTATTTACTCTAATGGATCCCATTGTGAAAAAAGGATGTAAGAATGTATTATGTAAGTATAAAAAGAAATAATTGAATAAAAATATTTAAAAAAGTGTGTAAGTGCATGTTCTTTGACATGTCAGATGGTTCTCCCCACATACGTTTCTGGGCAGGGACATTACATTGCCTAAACTACAAACTGTGGTGAGCAGTCTATAAATTAAAAAGCACCTGCAAAGGTGCAAAATGATTGTCGGGTGTTCTTTGGAGTTTCTTATCCTTTGGGGTGGTTTACCTGTTTTTATAAAGAGAAATAAAGGATGTTTTTAAATCTTTAAACAATATATATTTTTGGCAAGCCTACTCCTTTTTGGCATAGAGCGGGGCCTCTTTGCTGTTGTACAGTCTATAAATTCTCTAATCTTCACTTTGGTGTTCTTGGAGGGATGAAAAAAAATGTCTTGCCAGGTGTGAAATGTTTACATACTGAGCAGTGGCCACAGCTGAAAAAAAACAGTGGATTTTGTGGAAGCCACTTAGGTTGCCTAATCAATGCTGGTGAAAAATGGCTGTGACTAAGGTGGTCACCTAAATTTCTGACATGACTGAAAGTAATTCTTGCTTGTTGTGTAAATAAACCTTGGATACTGCAATAGGAAAGCATGCCCCAATTACTGTGTAATATTTCTTTATTTTGGGAGCAATCTGGTTGTATTCTAATATGAATGTCAGAGGCATTTCCCTTTTATTGGATTTTGGTTTTGGCATAAGCACGTTCCCTTTTAAAGGCTACATCCAAGAGGCAGTATTCTCAAAGCTTTCAGAAGGTGCAAAACCTTCCCTAGGTCCCCAAAACTTCCTCAGCTATGGAAAAAAAAGGGGAGTTTGCTCCAAGTGCTATTCACAAAACCCTCCGCAGCTGCAGGAAAAAACACTATGGACTGTGGAAAAAAGTGTAGCTACGGAAGTCCCTCAGGACAAAAAGGTGTGAGATAAGTAAGGCACAGCCCCTGAAAGGCTATTCACAGCCAGTTATTTTCCACAGCTGAGGAAAGAATGTTACACATAGTGGAATGAGGTGTAACTCTCCCTCAGCACACTGCAGTAGTGCCCCAGCAATTGGAATCAATTAAGGTGGAGGTGAGGCACAGGTAATAGCATCCCAGATAGTACAGCAGTGGCTGTTGGTACAGCAACAAATGCACATATTGCCATAATATGACAACAGGCAACAACCACCAGACCCAGTGCAGCCCATGACGGAGCCCCACAGGTAGTAGAGCCTGGCTAGCCTGCAGCATCTGCTACCCCTGCAGGCCACAGGAACACCCCAGGGAGGGACAACCAGCAGTGACAGTCAGCCACTGTGGTACCATGGTATCGCTGGTACCTGTGGTGCTGCAGTGGTCCCAGTTGAGGGACTGGTTGCAGGTCTCTTTGTGTGTGCTGTCAGCTTCATATTATGACAGCAATGTTAAAGTCTGCTGCTTCAGCTACATAGATTTACTATTGCTGTGCCTCCTCAGCCATTTCCACAGCTGCGGATCCACAGCTGTGGATTCGCAGCACTTGCAGGATTCCCGCAGCTGCTGCAATTCCACAGCTGTGGGACATTTTGCGGAATTCACTCAGCTGTGGGATTTTCTTTAAGAATATCATGCAACTGCATTTCTGCAGTGCTGCAAGCATTTTTCCTGCAGTTATGGAATTTTTGCTGTTCTTTGAGAATCCTGCCCCAGGTTTTTGTGTCATAGCTCCTTTCACAGAATTTAACATACATTTCACTGGCTTGAGCTTAGAAATCAATGTCAGAGAAGTGGTTGCAGTGTAATCTGAGAAAATTGACCATATGGAATTGAATAGATGAGGGAAGGTGGGTGAGCACAAAAGGCATGTAACATCAAGTTGCCAGCTGTGCATTTCCTAAATCATTTTGTTTGGTTACTGCCATTGTCCATGGCAGTGAGACACAGGTCTAAGAAACAGATGTTGCTTGCATCAATATTCAAAGTAAAATGTAAATTATATGTGTTGTCATTTATTTTGTCTATGAAGGCCTGTGCCCATGGAGCTGTTCCTCTCCAGATAATCAACAAATCATCTAAGTGCCTGTTCCAGTATACTATTTCTCAAAAAATGTATTATTGCTGCTGAAAATACAGTTGTTTTCCCACCAGTTCAATTAGTTCAATTCAAGTTTATTGCAGGAAAACTCCATTGAGCATGCTCATTCACAAAGAGATCCAAGAGATCCTTACTGCATAAAAGGGTACATAAACAGGTTTACATAAAATAGGTACCTACATTGTATAAAACAATGGAATTCATACAATTGAATACATGCAGTAAATTGACAGGTCTTAGCAATAACATAATGTGACAATTTACAGCAAAAATACAGAGAAGACATGAGCTGCAGAACAGAAAGGAACAAAATGCATAAGAGGTGTGAGAAAGTCATACATTGCAGAAAGGAAAGCTTCATAGACTTTGATGGTAGGTAAGGACCGCTTGGCCCACCTAGTCTGCCCATTTCCCTACCTAGAGGATAAGCTACAGATCCTATTTAAGAAGAGAGTAGGGGACTGGGAAAGCTAATAGGTCAACACTTGCAATGGGGGAGGAGAAAGTGGCTAGGGTAGAGAGAGCTGAGAGGATGATTGTGGGGTGAGCCAGAGAGAGAAGAATGAGGAGGGCAGGAGGGGGAAAGACAAAGATGGAATGGTTAAGGGGATGAAAGTGGCCTGGGAGGGAGCAGTGGGCAGAGTGATGGAGGGGAGGAGAGGGAGGAGGAGAGCAGAGCCTGGGGGGGATATAAGTTGGCATAACTTGAGGTGACAGTGGACCGAATCACATTTCTGAAGGTAGATTTTGTTATTAAATAAAAAATAGTTGTGGGATAGGATGAAGTCCACTGCCACCAACAGAAAGGATAGTGGTGGTGCACTGGAAAATGTATTGCAGGACAAAAAGAAATTCAGAGCTTCCAAACCCAAAGCGTGTGGGATGCAGGTGTAAAGTGAACTGACAGCCACACAGATCCACATAAAATCAGACTGCCACGTGACATGTTTGTTTTCCCAATATATGTAATGAGGCTCTGGTGAAGGATCTTAAGCTGAGAACCAAGGGTTGTAGTAAAAAGTCACAGACATTTTGACAAACTCACAGATAATGATCCTATGCAAGAGGCTATTGGTCTCCCAGGCGGTTTTGTGATGTTTCTGTTAGTCTTTGGTAAATAGTACAAAGTTGGTAATATGGGTTTCTTCACTTTAAGAAATTCTCTCTCTTTAATGGTGATGAATTCTTTACTTTTTAATGCTTCATTTACCAAACTGAACAATGCTAGCTAAAACTGTTGTTGGATCTTTGTCCAATTTTGTGTAGGTGTTTCTACCTGATAGAAGTCTCAATGCCTCCTCCACATAGTCACATTTGTTTAGAATAACTGTATTTCTCCCTTGTCTGCCTCTTAAGTCAGGTGGTTGTTTTAGCTTTTATAAAGCCAGATATTCTTCCCTAGTTAGATCGTTGGGAAAAAGGTAGCATCTTTTATTAAACAAGGCATCTGCCTCTTTCATTACTGTTTTTTTGGTACATAATAACAGCTGGATCAAACACACCTGGATAAAAAATAGAGGTTGACTTAAACCTGCTGATCCATTAATATGAATGTTGTCCTAACTCTACTATACTGAATTGCACTGTGGACCATGCATGCTAATATTTATTGAAATTGTAACTGATGGCACTGCATCCTATGTACTTTCTTGCCAATGTATGGCTGTTACATTGTTTTTTCACTGTCAGCTTACTTGGTTGTACTTTCCTGGGTCGCACCTGAAAATATGTAGTCATTTGCCTAGTGTGCTTGCCTACCTGATAAACAAAGCTAAATAAATTACCTCACTTGTCTCTCAAAATTGTCTGGTTCTACTGAAAGATTCCCAATAGAGTCTATTTCATAAGAGTAGTATGCATTGTCTTGTGAATCAAAGTTGATCAAGTCCAGGTAGTCCGTAGAAGTGGGAGTCAAGCCTAGGAAAACAGCTGGTTCATTCTCAAGTGTAGAAATTAAAATGCTTACTGTAGGTCCTCTCTTGAGAGTTCCACTTCCTCACTGTTGCTCAGTGAGTGTCTTCATATATTTCTGCTTGTGCAGAAAATCTTTAAATTGATCTTACAGAAACTCTTAAAAGAGTTCTATTTGTAGGTTAACAAGGTTTACTCTAGGAGAGGGTATAAAAGTAATGCCTTTCTTCAGAATATTCTTCTCTATATCAGTAAGTTCATAATTCCTAAGATTAATTATTTCTTTTGTTGATTTCCTGGGCTGTGGCTAGTCTTCAACAATCTCTACTCTTCTTCATCTCCTGTTTTTTTTGTATCTGTGGTATTGTGCTGTTGTTACTGTTTTATTTTTTGCAGCAGTTGATGCATCAAGGGACTTCTGTGCTGTCTGAAGCCTGGCCTTGTTGTTTCTTTACATTGGTTTTAGTTTGGTTTTGTTTATTCCTGCTTCTATTCCTGTTAAAGTTCTGTTTATTGTTTCTGGAATGGCTATGACATCAGTTTGGGCCCCCACTGGTTGAACGTGATGGTTGTTTCCAACTAAAGACCTATTCTGAGGTATAATCTTGTTGGTCCCTCCTGTGCTTGTTTTGTTCTCTTTCCATTATTTTATTCTTGTGCAGTTCTAATTTTTTCTTTAGTTCTTGCACTCTTGCCTTACAATTTGACTGGGATTTACATTTATTGAGTTACGTTTCCATCTCTGCAATTTCTGTTTTTAATTCCTCATAATCTGCCTTATTGTCTTTAATGAGAGCCTTAATTAGTTCAAGGGAACATTCATGCAGAGCTTCCTCCCAGTCACCTTTATGTTTAAATTTGTCTAGGCCCACTGAAGATCTGATATTGATCCTTAACCCTCTCAGTACTTACCTGTTCTCTATACATTCGTTCAGGCTACTGATGATATAATAAAGACTAATTCCATTTTAAAAGTATTTCCAGTTTCACGAGACTTTTAAATCAGCTGTTGATTTGGTATCAATATTTACCTGGAGCAAATGGTTGTAGTCTTTTCTGTTGGCATTTCTTAAGTCTCTCCTGAAGTGGTTGAGACAGGATTCTGGTGTTCTGTCTGAACTATTGTTTTGCTTGGAATCAGAAGTGCTTTCCATTTCACTCGTCTCCTGCCTGGCTAGGCGCTGGAAGAGTGCTAAGTGCTAGTGAAGTAAATACGTCTTATGGGAAGATGCAGTCGTGTTACTGTTAGTAAACCTTCTGTAGGAAATTGCTGTAAGTTGCTTTGATCAGTCTGTACTGCTGGTGAAGATGTAATTATCCAAATGGGCCTAAGCCGGAGCAGCACAGAGACAGGATGCCACCCGAACCAAATGATCAGAACACTCAAATCTGTGTACTACATGGAACAATTAGGTGCCACTCTGCCAAGCTGCAAACAGCATAAAAACACAAAGAAGGTACTACACACACAAAGAATACAGCAATTAAAAGTGCTTTATTCCACAAAAAGAGAATCCATACAGGGGACTATCCTAGCACTTCTAGGTCTCACTGCCTCTTCAGATGCGGCAATCCCAATTTTTGAACATGATCTGCATTGGAAAGGGGAGCTATTGCTCCAAATTGGAACTGCACCAGTCTTGTGACTGAAATTGGGGTGCGCCAGGTTGCAAGGAGGCTTGTGCCATAGAGGGGCTGCACCATCCTCTTTTTTAGAATTCTGCAAGCCCCGCTGTGGATGCAACAAGGGGCTCCACTTAGACCAGCCAGGAGGTGGTCTAAGAGCTCTGTGTCAATGCGGAATGATGTTGCCATGGGGGGCTGCCAAGAGGGGCCAGGGCAGACAGAGCATGGGGGCATGAGGGAGATGGAGAAAGTGAAGGGTGGTGATTTTGCACCTGGCCGGGTTGCTGTGCTATGCCAGGCAGTAGACTGAGGGGTGGTAGGGAGAGAAACTGACCTGATCCCCGGTGGGCACTGCCATGGCACCTGCACCAGAGGTGAAATGAGGCACAAGCATGCATTTTGGAAGCATTGACTGCAGGGTGAGAGCTGCCAGTTGTGGAGAGGAACATTCTTCAGGCACCACTGCAGTTCCCTGTCACTCAGCTCCCTCCCATGTTGTGGCAGGCCACCTCCCCTGTACATGCTTGTGCCTCGTGTCACCTCTGGGGAAGGTACCACAGCAGTGCCCACCTGGGGCAAGGTCAGTTTCCTTCCCTGCCAACCCTCACCAGACTGCCAGTCAATCGACTGCCTGGCATAGCACAATTCACCCTGGCTGGGTGCCAAATCACCACCCTGCACTTTCTCTGTCTCCCTCATGCCCGATAGGGCACTCCCCCATGCCCTGTCTTCCCCCAGCCCCCCTGCCATGCACTGTCACACACCCCCTTTGCAGCCCCTCTAGTGTTGCACCAGGGTATCCCGTCAAAACAGTGAGTCAAGTACAGCAACTCAAAAACAGTGAGGCAAATACAGCTCGTCTATTTGAGCGATGTGGTATTTACAACGCATGCTAAGTTTAGCACTGTCAAGGGTATTGCTCTTGTGGTCTGCTTTTTGTGGCTCAGAGAAGGTTATTTTTAGTTAGGGGGGTTCAGGGGCAAAGCAACCCAATGGGGGTGTGTGGGGGGCACAGCCCTCTGTAAGTGACTTAGAATGGGGGTTTTGCCATCGTTTGGTGCTGTGTTGCAATGTGCCATTATAGTTCTCACTTTTTTTGAGTCGCCGTATTTGCCCCACATGGTTTTACAGGTGTGGTTTTGACATAGAACCTTGCACCGGGAGGTGGGGGGCCAGCTCTCTGCAGCAATTCCCACAGGTGCACCAAATGTTTGATGCTACTCTGCAGCAGCTTCTGGGTTTCTGGTGCAGGGATTCCCCTTTTTATAAAATTGGGCACAGGGTCCCTGATGCACCTGGAGTTTGCTGCTGCCCTAAATTGATGCAACTTGCATCACTCTAAGGGCTCTTTGTAAATCGAGCCCCAGGTCTTTAGCAAATCCTTGGTGCTCTGTGGGAGGTGTAGGGAGTGATATTGACACCCTAGTATTTAAATCCCTTTCAGACCACTAGAATGGAGTCTATTATGCAGTTCCTGATGGTCACATTAAAATAGCGGCGAGACAGTTGACTTGAGATATTAACCTTGCATCCTGTGTTAGTTTGAATCCTGGCTGTGGGGGTTTGTATATGACCTTCACCAGGCCCAAGAACTTACTGCCAAAACCCATTTTGTATAGAATGCATCAGAGGTGGCCCCACCCTTTCTGATCAAATGCCTTCTTGGCATCAATTGAGATCACCACTGGGCACCTGACTGGTCCAAATTATCCCTCACCAGTACTTGCATTAGGGTTCAGAAGTTCATATGTGCCCCCCCTATTGTGGACAAATCCAATCTGATCAGAAGAGGTCAGTTTGTGCACTACTGTCTCAAACCTACAGGTCAGTATTTTACATAATTTTAAATTCTGCATTCAGTAAAACTATAGGACAGTATGAGGTCACTTGATCTTTTTGGTTTAGGGAGCACTGTTATTTTAGTTTCCATGATGGAATTGGGCAAAGTTTGATTTTTGAATATTGCCTGCATGGTGTCATTAAGTGACCCTATTTAGGGAGGCAGCTAGTTTTTTGTATAATTTGAGAAGGAGGCCTCCCAGTCCAGGAAACCTGCCCCATGCCACTGAGCCCATTGCGGCTAGTATCTCCTGCTTAGTATTTGGTGCTTGTAGTGTTAAATGCTCCTGCTTTGTGAACTGCGGTAGATTTTCATAGAAGTCTATGTCCTCCACCTGTTGCCATTGATAGGGTTCCCTTACCCTGCTCTATTTAATGAGGGCTAGTAGTCCACAAAGGCCTGGTTAATCTCAGCTTGCTTAGTGGTCTTGCCCACCTCCTGTTTACAGATCCCCATAATGTGCCTCATGGCTTCTTCTTTTTTTAGTTAAAAAGCTAATAGTTTCCGCTTTTATTTCCCATGTCATAATACTTTTGCCTTCTGTTATAACAGAGCCTTTGTATCTGTCTAGAGCCTGATTGTGTTCCATCTTAGTTTTATAAGCTAGCAATAATTTTGCTCACTGTGTGCAGTCTTAAGTTCCTTATCTAGCTTAGTTGTTTTAGTTTCCAGATCTTGTAGGTGTTTCTGGTAATCTTTTCTTAAGTTTTGCAGTGTAGGCTATTGTTATTCCCCAGGAAGCCCTTTAGGCATCCTATGCTATCCTGATGTCTTCTACTGAGGATTTATTTACTGCCTCAAAATTATTTTATGTCATATTTTAACTGCTCCTTGAATTCCTCTTTCTTCAGAAGGCTGGGATCTAATCCTCAAATTTTCTGACCCCTATTTGGTTCCTCCCACCTTCCTGGTCATTTTGAGTGGGGAGTGTCTGACAAAATGATCAGTAAATATTCACAACTAGTGATCTCCCCTGCCACTGCCTTTGATTGTAAAGCATATCAATATGTGTGAACATCTGGTGGAGTGGAGAATCAAAGCAATAATCCTTTGTTATAGGATATAATACCTCGCATGTTTACCTCAACCCTAGATCTGCAGCTTGTTGCTCTATCAGGAGAGCAACTTTAGACAATTTTTATGATCTAGTGGAGGATTTGTCTAGATTTGCATCATGTAATGGACCGAACTCTCCTTCTCACAATATTGTGCCTTGTGTAGTGCTGAGGAGCAAAAACAGATCCTGGAAAACTTTGTATCCTCATGGTTTGAAGCGTAAGTATTTAGGCGCGTTACTTTTTTATGAAATAAAGTCACCTGGACCAGAACCCATCTGCCATTAGTGTCAGGCTCCCCGTTGGTGGGTGTGAAAGGGGTACTTTTATGTACTCATATCACACCACGTGCATGTGAGGTACATTAAGAGTAGAAGACCTATCCCACCTAGCCCCCATTCCATTTCTGGTACTGCATGCCATTACAGTGCAATTCCTGAATATAAGCAATCTGCACTTTCTCTTTCTTACAATAATTTAGCACCCTTTGTGTTTGATTGGGTAGGTCAGTCCCATCATATTCCAGGTTAAAATGTTTTTAAGCTCAGCCACTTTAAAGTAGCGTAGGAAAAATATGGCAGACTCTTGTTCCCCGAGTGCCCCCATGCTGTTGCTGTGGCTACAGGGATGATTCACATTGATCCATAGCATTTCATCAACTATGATATACCTTATAAATGCACTGTTCATGTAGTAGTAGATGTAATAACAATTTCATTAACATATTAGAACCAGTACCAACAGGTGTTATAGAGATAAAACTAAGAACAAAAAGACAGCAAAAAATCCTGCACCAATGGATGTAGGTTAGGAACTGTTAGAGTAGTTGGTAGGCAACTGCTACCCCCCCCCCCCCGTGCCCACAGGGTGGATGTGATCTGCACATTAGGAGAAGTCCTATGTTACATACCAAGCTCTTATCAAAATTAGTCACAGTGTGGAGAGACTAGGCTAAGTGACAATAGAAACCAAGGTTTCGAGTGTGTCTGGCTCCTTTAGCTTTTAAAGTGGTGGCATGTGTCCATTTTGGTTGCCCCAGTCAGCCTACCCCCAAACCACCAAAAAAGATCTGATCCTGTTCATCTAGTCACCCTAGCGGGTCCTAAGCCACAAGATATTACCAAATAGTAGACACATATCAGAAGGTATGCCCGTAAGCAGGTGGCGGTATCATGTTCCCCTCTCCCCAACATGCACTGCATACAAACTAAACCAAATACTGTTTATATGGCACTTTTTCACAGATTGCCCAGCATCTCCATGCTGAGACAGTGATCATGTCATAATGTCAATTCTCCCCCTCCCCACACAAACCAAGCACAGCTTTGTAGTACCCCTAGTTTCTAAGTTCGT
Source organism: Neoceratodus forsteri (assembly GCA_016271365.2). Taxonomy (NCBI): domain Eukaryota; kingdom Metazoa; phylum Chordata; order Ceratodontiformes; family Ceratodontidae; genus Neoceratodus; species Neoceratodus forsteri. The sequence continues at coordinate 432,821,915 of CM028130.1, forward strand.
GTCAACATTTAGTCCTTTAGGTCTGACTGTTCTGCTTGCCACCATCTTCTGTTGTCCATTGGAGTTGGAGCACAGGATCCACTGAACCAGCTTTGCAGTTCATGCTCAGTGGTCACTGTTAGTTTGCATTGCTGAAGAGGCTGTGTGGGTTCTGTAAATGTTCTAAAAGGCAGGAAAGTACAATTTTCAGCCACGGCACAGTTCGAGATGATGTGAATCATTCCTGTCTCTTCAGCAAGGGTCACTAAAACGCCATCATGCTTTTCCTGTCACAAGTTCTAAACAACTTCAAATTTTATGGTTACTAGACATCACAATCAGTGATACTTGTCCATTATCATGCTATGGGAGAAAAGCAATGCACACAATATCATATAACTGGGAGGCTAAGAGATTAACTTCAGTTTTATTACAACACACCACAGCAAGGTTCTTACAGCAAACATAGTCATGCACATTCCATTGCATTACATGTGCTTTCTCTGGTATCTCACTACAAAAGGTCCTTCTACAGTGCATACCAGTACTTTGATTTCATCTAGTGGTGATACATTACAACACTCTGTTACTTATCACCACATTTCCCTTCTTTGAGTTACTAATCAGGCAACATTCTTAAAGGTGGATATTCTTTACGCATTTAATATTACATTTTTAACTAGCATTTCAAAACAGATTTCACACAACAATTTTTGTAAAACTGTCTAACTTGAGTAGACTATCAGTTGCTCCACACAACAAACAGAGGATTATTCTGCCTCATTACTTTTGTTATGTCTTTCTAGCTATACTAGTCTCTGTAGCATATATGCTTCTTGATTACTCTCCAACTGGAGGTTTTCAACACAGGACTCTGTAGTTGAAAACCAATAGTTTCTCCTTTCCTGGACTTGAAACATCAGGTATATCAACCTGGACATCTGTTTCGGTCTCTAGTCCTTGTTCAGTGGAACAACTGGTATCTTCCGAAACTTTAGAGTCAGATCTAGTTTCCTGCTGAAACACTGCTCTCAGTTCTGGAACAAATTGCAAATGTCATCTATTCCTTTTGAATGTGCCTCTCTGTTTTCAAGAGATAGGATTTTGGCATCTGGCACTTCTCTTGCACTACAGTCAGTATTGTCCATCCCTTCTCTTTATCCAGTTTAATTCTCACCTGGGCACTCAGATGCAGTTCAGGTAGCATTCTTGCAGAATTTCTTTGATCAAAATGGACTAATATGCTGCTTCTGCAGACTTGTCAGTGTCTTGAACTTGTTATAAGTTTAGCCAATGTGACTTTGGGTTAGTCTCTAACATAGGAACTGGGTTCTCAGCTGTCTTCCCATCAGCTGTGCTAGGTTACATTTCATTGCATTAATTGGAGTTACTTTGTAGCTCGGTAAGTGAGAAATGGATCATCCTGCTTCAAAATTCTCTTAGCTTGTTGCACTGCCATCTCAGCCTCGCCACTGGCTTGTGGGTAATGTGGACTTGTTGTAACATAACAAACATTATACTTGTACATAAACTTTCGGAACCAAGCCCCTGTAAATTGAGGACCATTATCAGTAACAAGCTCATCCAGACATCCCCACCATGCAAACATATTCATCAAACGGTTTATGGTGCTAGAGATTGAAAGGTCTGGTAAATAAGCAATTTCCAAATAACTTGAAAAATAGTCTATTGCAACCAAATACTTCTCTCCCTCCAGCTCACAAATATCAGTGCCAATCCTCTTTCATGGGTGATCTGGTAATGAGTTGCTATTAGCAGCTCCTTTCACTAAGTTGACTTGTTCACCTGACAAAATTCACATGCTGCCGCTGTCATTTGAATATCATTTCCAATACCTGGCCAGCACACAGACATCTTTACTCATTCCTTGCATTTGGTGATACCTTGATGACCTTTGTGGAGTCTTGTTAACATGTCTTGTCACGTTTCTTGGAATGACTATTCTGTCTCTATAGAGCAACAGTCCTTTAGATTCTGTAAGGCTGCCGCTCACTAGAAGGAAAGTTTTGACACTATTAGGTACATTCCTTAGGTACCTTGGCCATTCATCTCTGACAAAATGCAATACCGTCTGGAGTTCAGAATCCCTAGATGTACTCTATTTAACTTGTTGCAGTTTTAAACTTGACATTGATTTTGAGTATTATAAGGATTATTTGTAAATCTTAATTTCTTCAATCCTAGTATAAACCTGTGAATATACAGTATAACAATCATTGGATATCTACATAAGGTATCTGTCACCACCATTGCCTTGCCTGGCGCATGTTCCGCTTGGGGATTGTACTAATCATCCACATGAGAAGTCATTGACACCTCACTGGTACACTATCAAAGTTTGTAAGTGGTACAGATAGTTTGTAGTCCATCAAAAGCTTAAAAGACTCAACTCCGATGAAGTCACCCAGCAATGGTGTCATAGCCTGAACAAGCTCTCCACAGCCTAAAGATTCAATTCTATTAAATCCTGCTTTAAACTACTAGATTCTGCCAATCATTGATAAAGATCATGCACATAGACATGGCGACTTGTCAGAAACTGAACAATTCAGCTCCAGGGACCCTAAAACAGAAAAGACTGGTCATGTTGCAGTGGGCTCAGAGTCAGAGCCATTCCTCCATGAGGCCCACAGAATCTCCACAGCCAGCTAGTGAGAACAAGGGAGATAAAGAAGAGGAGGCTTTGACTATAATGACTTATAAACTGTGTAAAGAACTGTGGTGGTTGGGAGATGCCCCAGATCATATTCAACAAGAGGTAGCAGATGCTGTAATTGCCTCAACATTCAAAAACAAGAACAAAACTGCAGAGCTGGAGGTGCAAATTTCAAGCCTGACAGAAACCTCAGACTTGCATAATGTTGTAATTTTGCAACTGCATGACAGAGAGCAGCTTTTATACAACAAAATTGAAGACTTGGAAAATAGTTCGAGAAGAGTGAACCCTGAGTGCGCGGTCTCCTGAAAACTGAAACAAGGGCCATGACTACATTCAGGGACAGCCTACTCATGAGGAATTACATATGGACAAAGACTATTCATTGGACATTATAAGGGCTCACAGAGCATTAACTGCACCCCCAACAGACCCCAAAGCTTGCCCCAGGATCATTATAATACCATTCGTGGACTACAGTGCCACATAAACTGTGTAGAAGAAAGCTTGGGACATGAAAGAAATTATTTTTGGAGATGTTCATCTACACTTTGACTATGACTATGCTCCAACCACTAAGGAGAGTCTCAAACTTTAGTTCCCGATCATCAAGGAACTCAAATCCAAAGGACTGAAAGCTTATGTGGATTACCCAGCCTGCCTTCACATTTTTTCTGATGCTGGCCTTAAATTGTTTGAATCCCCACAGGATGCTAAAACATACTTGGCCACCCCGGGAATACAAATTGATGGGTTACTAAATTCCGCCAAGATAAAGGAACTTGAAAAATGCAAATGACAGCTCTTCACAGGAGGCTGTTTTCAAACAGGAGGTGGGGGAGGATAAAAGGCAGGAACTGGCCCTTGGACTAAGATGGTAGAGTGCCAAAAGTCGCAAAATCCTGCTCCACTTGTCACTCCCTTGATGCAGAGGGGTGCCCCTGAGGAAGCTTTGAGTCAGCCTACCTCTTTGAAGGACACTGAAACTCTGATTTAACAGAACTGCCCTAGCTGGGTAAGCAGCCCATGTTGATCTTCTTTTTTCTACTACTATTCATCACATCAGGGATTGGATACTCACTGTGGGGGTACCGGCAGCCTGCATGGGATGCCTCTGCTCATCGTGCCAACAGCTGCAATATTTGGACATTCATAGAGAGTAACAGTACAACTAAATGTTCTTATATCTCATTTTATTATTTATTTTCTCTTTTCTCTATATAGCAACAACAGCAAAGACTCAGTGCTCTCAAATATGGAATGTCCGAGACAAATAATTATTTCACTCATATATTCTTTTATTGTGTAGAAGCAACAAGCACAGTGCAACCAGTGTAGCCCTGGGAGGCTACCACTGGACCAATGTTTCAAACTCTTATTAAATTCTTTGTCAAGGTGTAGTGCACCCCCTAGTGTCTCTTTTTATACACACATCACTTCTAATTAAACAATTACACACATGAATAGTGCCTCAAAACATCATTCAGTATTTGCTGCAACACCTGTTCCTTTATACATCCAACCACAAATCTATGCTTTATGTAAACTTTTCTTAATCCATTACAATCCATTATATTTTTGTTTTCATTTATTTATATAAAGTATTCATGTAATGAACTTAAATCAGGTTTAAATATTATTAAGTGCCCCAATTTTTTACACAGAGATAATATCTAAGTAACTATTTTCTAAGATAGTTAACTTCAATGTGTGGATTACTCTATGTGGGATGTGTGTGTGTGTGTGTGGGGGGGGGGTTGCCATTCAATTTGAATGCTAATAGAATAACTCACTTCATAAAATATGGTTTATTCTATACATAATGGATATCAGTATATATCCAAAGTGTATGCCATAGATGAATCTCCCCTCAAGGGTTGGGGGGGTTTCTTTTTTAAAAACATATTAAGAAATAATGTTCTGTACCACAGAATCTATATGTTCTAATATCTCAGCATTATTTGCCTGAGCTCTCAAATAATCGCTATACTATTCAACATTATGGGCTGGATATTCAAACTGCACTATTCTGTGGTGCAAGCCCTTGCGCTGCTCAAAATAGTTGTGCTGGGGTGTGGCCGGGGCGATATTCAATGGAGTTGTGCTATTGAGCGACTCCTTTGAATATCACCCCCAGCCACAGCCACTGTGCATGGCGCAGTGGAACTTGTGCCACCGCAAGTGGTCAGAGTGGAGCATTCAAGATGCAGTGGTGCAAGTTCCATTGCGCCATGCGCAAATTTCCGATATTCAAAAGGTGACATGCAAATGGGGCCATAATTCATGCAAGGTGCAGGGGGGGCCATTGGCATCTACTTATGGCCCCATTTGTATGCCATTAGCATGCAGGTGCACCGATCCCCGATGACTTGCGCCTGGCATCCTGCCAGGCAGCAGCCGCCAGACCGACGCCCCTGCAGCCCGATCGCAGGCATGAAGTAAATCCCTCCCCCAACTGGCCCGATTGCAGGCAAAACTGCAGTAAACCCTGACTGGCCCGATCGCGGGCAACACAGTAGTATTCCCCCACTAGCCCAATCGCGGGCAATACAGTAGTAATCTCCACTCTATTAGCCCGACTGCGGGCAAAACAGTAGTAATTCCTCGACTAGCCCGACCGTGGAAAACAGTAATTCCCCACTACCTCGATCGCTGGCTAATTCTCTGCTATCTCGATCACGGCAACACAGTAGTATTCCCACTCTCACTAATCTGATCGCGGCAGAACAGAGCTGGCCCCCAGAACATCATCTGGTGGGTTCAGTGGACCTCGAGCTGAGTCGCTGGCACAGAGTCAACCCCTCGATCCGCACTGCGATCTAGTGTCTCTTCATTCACACCAGCCAGAAGCCCTCACTGGTTCGGCGCTCGTCAATGGGCGGCGGCACTTCACCCACTCGTTAATTACCGCCCACCGAGCCGACTGCTCGGCACGCTTATTGGTTCAGAGCGAGCCAGGCATGCAGCCCATATCACAGAGCAGTAGTCCAGATATGGTGAATGAATGAATTATTCATTCACATATCTGGACTGCCTTGTAGGCAGGTCTGCACACCCATTGGCTCTTGCTCTGAACCATCGGGCATGCAGCTCTACCGAGCAGTCAGTCGGGCGGGCGGCGGGCGGCAGATGGGTGGTGCTGCCACCGCCGCTGACGGGGAGCGGGTGGTGGGGCTCTGTGGGTGGGGTGAGGTGGGGAGCCACTAGATTACCAGGGTACTTGACCTGGGGGGTCGACTCTAATGCCCGCGATCAGGCTTCACGGTCCACTGGACCACCAGGGATATTGTTCTGGGGGTTAACTTGTTCCGCCCGCCATCGGGCTAATGGGGATTATTACGTTTTGCCCGTGATCGGGCTAGTGGGGTGGAATTACTGTGTTGCCCGCGATCGGGCTAATGGGGGAATTACAGTTTTGCCCGCGATCGGGCCAGTCGGGGTTACTATGCCCGTGGATCGGGCCATGGGGGGGCACAGGGAAGAGGTGGAGGGCCACCCACAGGTGGCAGCTGCTGTGTTGCGCCCTGCAATGCGGCAGCTCACCTGTGGGTGGCCCTCGACTTACTCCTTTTTTTTTTGCTCAAAGTTGTGCAGGCGCAGGTTGGGGGTTGCGCCTGCACAACTCTGCACAGCCGGGCTGAATATCGGGCTGTGCAGTTTATGCATGGTTCCTCCCCCTCTGGTTGAGCATGTCTTCATTAGCATTGCACTGTTGCTCAGCATGTCTTGGGGGTGCGCAACTGCCTCCTGCTGAATATGGCAGAATGGTACTGGACTTGCTCGGCGTAACCCTATTCGCATGGCACAACCCTTTGAATATCCAGCCCTATATATGTTAATACAGCAGTCTTGCTAGTTCAATCTGATTATAAATGCCTGGCTAATCTAATCCTCTAATTTATAATAACCAAAAGCTTCTCTTTATTATACTTTATTTTTATTCATTAAGAAAGAAAAGGTAAAACAGGTTACATTAATTACCAAGAGAAAAACTTTTAGACATTTAAATATCCATATAGAATATGTAATTAAATAAAGCACAAAACTTTTCTTTTATATTAAGGTGATTAAAAGAAAAAAACAATTTTATTTATTGAGCTGTATTGTTTAAATTAATCTATGAGATGTGAGTTAATTTTGCGCCTACAAGCTTATACTTCCCTACGAAAAAACATTCTTACAATTAAGCATCAAACCCCTTTATACTATTTAGTGTCAAAGCCAAAAACAATTCAATAAAATGGGTTGCCATTAAGGGCAACCCCCACTGTACCAGGCTAGCTGACCCCGGGAAGAGACTAGGATACAACAGGGCCGGGGGGTGGGAGAGGGAGAATGAGGTCATAAAAGGGGAGGTCTCTCTCATGACATCACCAGAGTGTGTCAGAGGGGGCGGGGGATAAGGACCAATGGAAAACAAAGGCAGGCAAGGAAAGGCTAAGATGGGCAACACAGAGGGGCTCAGTCACTTTCTGCTAGGTTTCTTTGGGTAAGTAAATTTCAAGAAAGAACTTAGCACATCAGTCGGTGAGTTTCCTCAAAAGGTAAGAAAAAAATGCTTTAAGTTGTTATTTAAATAATTACTGCTTTAATTAATTAATTGATGGATTAGTTTTTGGTTTGGTCAGGATGCATTTGATAGGAAGTTTAAATTGATGTAAAATTCGGGTTAAGAAAGTTGTTTATGGTTTTCTCCCTTTGGGATGTAGAATAAATTGTGGAGGATGGCAGCGTTTAATTGGTAGAGCGATGCAGCTTTGAATGATTTGAGTTGTAGAAGTAGATAATTAATCGAGGGGCACAAAAAAAAAAAAGATGCTAATGGATCAGTAGTGGAACACATTTTGTAGGCCTAATAGGCAATAGCTAGAGGTTGCAGGCTAGCAAGAAGACAGAAGTTATTGTTGGAAGAGGTGCAAGGCTTTCTCAGGAAAGAAAAATACCTGGAGATGCCACAGTTAAGACCTAGATTCATCGTAAAAGGGATAATTATTCTGGTAGTGGTGGAGGATTGTTGAATGTCAGGCGGAGAACGCGAAGAGAAGAGAGGGGGTATTGGGAAAAGGAGAGAAGCTGCAGAAAGGCAAATCCGGCGTTAGGAGGGCTGATGGTAAAAAATCGGAGGACGGTTGGCAGGCAGCATATGGTGGACGGGGAAGGAGGTAGGGTATCAAAAAAAAGAGAAATGGTGCACACAGCAGGCCAGGAATCGTAAGCCGGGGAGAAAGGGAGGCCTAGGACCTTCAGGGAAAAGCCACGTGGGTGACGGACAGAGCAGGTTGGAGATGAGAGGAACATTGGGGCTCCAGGAGCCACGTGGTTGTTGGAGCGTCAATTGGGAAGAGCGGTGAAAGGAAAAGGGGGCTCGGGGGGGCAGGGGTTGGACAGTAGCATGGACAAGAGCCATGGGGATGGTGCGCGGTTTTGGAGTGTGGTCACTAAGCATCTTGTTTTTCTTTGGTGCAGAGAGGAGCCGAGAATGGGCAAGGAGGCCCATGGGGGGGGCCCAAGGATGGACAAAGCAAATGCAAGGAGGAGCCAGCCACGTGGAGAATGCCATGGTAGGGTGGCGTGGAGGAGAAGGGCCCCTGTTTTTTCACGCGTCTTATTATGATGAAATGGCATTAATCTGTTGGGAGTGATGTGACTTGAGCCAGCATTATCCTGAACCAGAGCAAGGCAGTTGTAATGGCCAGGTTGCTGCATAACATAACCTGGTGTTCTTTTTCAATATTTTCCAACTTTGTGGAAGAAGTACTAATTTCTAGTGCAAGAACAATGATAGGTTAGGATTTCACGGGTAAACTCCTTAAGAGTAACCAGACTAGGGACTAGCTTCTACATTGAACAGCAGGGCAATTAAGAGGTACATCACCTGCCAGGGCCCTAGGGGCCACTAGGCAGAGGGGGGGCCAGGACAAAAAGTGGGAAGGCCCCCATGTGTCAACAAGTTTAGGGCTATGCAAGAAGGGTGGTACAGGCAGATGTGCCAGGGGAAGGGAGGAAAACAGGTAGGGCTGCAGGAGGCTCAAAGAAATTGAAGGGGGCAACAAAAGGGCGGGGCCGCACCAAGGCATGGAAATATTAGGAGCTCCTTTTTTGGTCAACTGTCAGGGTCGGGGGCATTAAAAGGCCTTTTTGCAGTTTAATGACGCTGGCAAGAGCACAGCTATCGAGGAATGGGGCAAAAAAAAAAAAGGGGAGGTATAAGGATGGCAGGAGAATACTGTTACCACCTACATTTCCACTATGGTTTCTTTCGTCAAGGGGTGTCACCCTGCGCATCACTAAAAAAAAAAAAAAGAGAAAGAAAGGATAAATCAGGGAAGTAACCTTTAAAAAAATTTAAAAAAAAAAGAAATTGAAGGGAAAGGCACGGAGAGTGAACTAACAAAAGATATTCTGTGTTGCAAGCAGGGAAAAGGCAGAATGAATACCCGTGGAAGCAGTTCGATGAAAGCAGATGCTATGAAAATGATCATGGACCTCATGGACAGGGCTCTCAAGGTCCTGGATGCTGTGGAGGACACAGAAAAGACGGACATGCCAGCTCAGAAGGACAGGGTCAGGAAGAAGGGACAGAGTGGGCAGGAGGAAAAGGAAGGGAGCAGGGCACCAGTGCAAAATGCCTGAGAGCAGCTTCACCTGGGCAGAAACCAACAGCCCATGCAATACCTGACCCTATACCTGCACCCAGTCAAGGGAGGCCAATGCCGGATCCGGAACCCAGCCCAAGAGAGGTGGGTAGGCCTCACCCAGAACTGGTACCCAACATTCTCGCACCCAAAGCTAGCTGGCCAGAGGCAGACAGAGACCGGCTGATCACGAATAATGGACCACAAGGAGGAGCAGAACCTGGGCCTAAGGCAACGACTGCGCCGGCAAAAGAACCCCAGGGAGATGCAGGTACGGTGTTGACGCTGGAAAGTACCATGAAGGAATATGTGGAGCAAATATTATTGGGTATGGGGGGACGGTGTTAAGAAGTTGCAGAAGGTGCTGGGCTAGTTTGAAGAGAAGGAAAAGGGAAAAAGCAAGGAGACGAGGGGCAAAAGAAATGATAGAGCAGAAAAGGGGGGAGGGGTAAGAATAGCGGACCATGTGCCACTGGCGACAAAGGAAAAAATCTGGAAGGGAGAATTTGTCGATATTTTTGCATTGGTAGATAAGAAAACAGCAGAGCTCTATGAAGAAAAGGAGAGCTTCAGTAAGAAAGAGTTGGTGGTGGCAGTAGTTCTGGTCAAAAAAGGGGAAGAACAGAAGGGGTCCACATTTAAAGGGAAATCATGGGAGGCTTGGACCCTGGGTTTCACTTATTATAGCGCAATAGCCCAGGAGAAAAAGCCAGAATTGGACATCCCTTTACTGGCATAATCTCTGATCATAAGAAATGCATATAAAATGATGGGAGGTACTAACTGATTACAGTATGATGAGAAGTTCAGGACCCGAATGGCCAACTATGAGGAGGACTGCAGATGGGACTCCAGACATAATGACCTATGGTGGGAAACCATGACAGTAGCCGTCGGAGTGGAGAGCATGTGGCAGAGGGGAGGGCCACGGTATCAGAAGTGCTGTTGGAGATACAACAGAGTGCATTGCTCCTTTCCAGGTTGCAAATTCTGGCACGCCTGTTCAAAATGCGGAGGAGCCCACCCAGCCGCAAGATGCAGATCTTACGGAGAAGGTAACCCCGGGGGGTCAAGGAAATGGCTCCTTTCAAGTGGGCTACAGGGGGGCACAGAGAGATAGCACATGGAGAGGGAGGGGGCATACGGTGGGAGAGGATTCCAAACAGGGGGAAAGTAGAAAAGGCCAGTTTCGGTTAGCAAGAACCCTGATCAGGGCTGAATTAATGGAGCAATGGATGAATGAATACCCAAATAAGGGGGTGGGGCGAGAGTTAATAGAGGGTTTCCAAAAAGGTTTCAGCTTACATTACCAGGAAAAGATGTTTGGGACTCGGGCAAAGAATTTAAACTCAATAAAAGGCAAGGAGGCACTTTTAAAGGCAAAGATCGAGAGCAAAAAAGAGGTGGGGAGAATAGAGGGACCATTTAAAGTCCCACCTTTCCAGCACCTACGCATCTCACTGCTGGGCTTGGTCCCAAAGTAACAGGCAGGGGAATATAGGGTAATTCACCACCTATCTTATCCAGAGAAAGAATCAGTCAATGATCACATTTCAGAGGAGGATAGTAGGGTGTCATATGGGACATTGGAGGATGCAGTGGAGATCATCAGGGCAAGACGCCCCCATGGCTGGGAAGACGGACATCAAGTCCGCGTTCTGGCTACTGCCAGTGCAGAGGGAAGACTGGGAATTGCTGGGTTTTCAGATCGAGGGGGAGTATTATTTTGACAAGGCCATGCCTATGGATTGTTCGGTGGCATGCTCCACATTTGAAAAATTCAGCACACGGCTGCAATGGGTATTTGAAGCTAGGTATGGGCACGACACGGTAGTGCATTACCTAGATGATTTTTTGTTCATAGGGAAAGGTCAGAAAGGGGTGTGGAAGATTATGAAGGATTTTCAAGAGATGTGCAGGAAATTGGGAGTATCATTGGCTAGGGAAAAAATGGAAGGCCCTAGCAGGTGCTTGGTATTCTTGGGCATAGAAGTGGATGCGGGACGTGGTTTATTCCATTTGCCAATGCAGAAGATAAACAAACTAAGGTCATTGCTGGGAAAGGTAGGAAAGAGAAAAAGGGTACCCCTGATTAACAGCCAGCAATTAATGGGGCACTTGAACTTTGCGTGTAGAGCGATCGGGCCAGGACACGTGTTTACACGGCATGTGGCAAGGGCCATGGCGGAGGGTTCAAAGCCATATCACTGGGTCAGTATAGGTAGGGAGACCAGGGAAGACTTAAAAGTATGGGAAGAATTCAGAAAAAAACACAATGGATAGCCATTTGGCAGGAGGAGTGGTTATACAACACTGATTTGGAGCTGTACCCTGATACTCAGGTGGGCAGGGGTAGCGCCCACTTCCAAGGAAAGTGAATAGTGGAGCCTGGCCAAGGAGGGTAAAGAGGGACTGACAAAGACATCACCTTCCTGGAGATTTTTCCATATGGGCAGTGACAAAATATGGGGACCATGGCTGCAGAACCAGTGGGTCACATTGTGGTGTGACAACAGGGCAGTCGTGGATGTGCTAAATAACTGGGGGTTGAGGTCAGTATTGGTGCTCTGCATCCTCTGGCAGTTAGTGCTACAAGGTTTGAGGCTCAACATCAGTTTCAGGGCCAGGCACATTGTGGGAATAGACAACTTCATTGCTGACAGCCTTTTCCGCTTACAGATGGAAAGATTTTGGGCACTGGTTCTCAACACAGATCCGATGGGAGAAAGGATCCCAGAGGAGCTATGGGAGATTGGCTGAGGGAGCAGCATATCTCTTTCAGAGCGATGGGCTGACAACACCTGAAAGCTTACGAAAGCTCATGGAGGGTTTTCCAAGCTTTAGATCTCACCACAACATGGAGATAAGTGAGGAGGTCACAGAAGACCAAGTGGGAGATTCTGTTGGAGAATTGGGAGGAGGGAACGGCCTGCACCACTGTAAGGGTACATCTAGTGGCCATAGGATGGGTCTGCCGGATGAAGGGTGGGGGCAATAGTATTCTGGTAAGAAGAATGATGATGGGGTGGCAAACGATAAAAGGGAAGGAGAGGGATAAGAGGTAACCAGTCATGGAATACTTACTGATGCAGATACTTGAAAAATTATCAGAGGTTTGCTACAACCCGTATGAAGTAACCCTATTCAGGGCACTGTTCATGGTTTTATACAGGGGAGTATTCAGAGTGTCCGAAATAATCAGTCCTGCTATACCCACCCTGGGAGAAGGCCTGCAATGGGGGATATAGAATGGAGAGGGACAGGGCTCACCCTCAAAATTGCAAGGTCAAAGATGGATCATACAGGCAAGGGATACAGGGTGAATATTGAGCCAAAAGGGAACCTTGGTATGTGCCCATGCCAGCTGATGCTGGACTTCCACAGAGTCAGGCCAAGGCAAGGGGGCCTCTGTTTTGTACATGAAAATGGGAAGGAGGTAAAAGGGAGCTAAATATCGGGGGTTTTAAAACAGGGCATGAAGGAGCTGGGAAAAAACCCGGACAGGTTCGCATCTCATTCCTTCCGGATCGGGGCAGCCTCTGAAGCCGCCTCCCAGGGAAAAAAGGGGGAGGACATAAAAGCCATGGGATGATGGGCATCAGACTACTACAAGAAATATATCAGAGGTACAACACACTAACTTTATCAGCTTTTGTCTTCCTACAGGAAAGAAGAAAATTGTAGGGTACAAAAAAAAAAAAAGAAGGTTTTTTTTGGGGGGTTGCAAATTGTTGCCTGCCTCACTGTTTTCTTTTATGTGTTATAGATATATGGAAAAGGAAGGACATATGGATGGTGGGACACTCCCACATTTATTGGGCAGAAAGCAGCTGGGTTATGACCACAAAGGAATAAGGATCCTGTGGAAAGGAACTGGGGATGAGATGGGGCAGCTCCTCCTTGCTGGTAGAGATGAGAAAGACCAACAAGGACCCAGACCTCCTGATAATACACCAGGGTGGGAATGATCTGGGACATGGCCCCTGGCTAGAAATTTTTTACAGCATACAAAGGGATGTCATGGTCATGAGGACATGGTGGCCAGAGATAGCAATCATGTGGTCCGAAATGATACCACGTAGAGTGTGGAGACAAACCAGACAGCACAAAGCCATAGAAAAAGTAAGGAGGAGAATGAATAGCAGAGTGGGGAGGTTTATGAGGGAGAATGGAGGAGCTGCCATTAGACATGAGGAGATAGAGGAGAGCATACACGGGTTGTACAGGAGGGATGAGGTACACCTATCTCAGATAGGGAAACACATATTCATCACGGAACTAAGTAGGGCAATAGATCAGTGGTTGAGGAGGCCTTGCTAAAAGGGGGAAGCTTACCATCCAATGCAAGCTGGAGGCAAGCTAATGGAAGCTAGGAAGTAAGCATCTGAGAAAGAAAAAGGGGGGGAAGGGTAGGAGGGGTTAGGGAAAGCAAATATGGAGGAATTAAGATCTGGAAGAAGGAAAAGGGTATGGACACCCTGATAAGTGGATGAGAAAAAGGGGGGCAGGAATTGGACCTGCTCAGAGAGAAAGTATAAGACCAGCTCGGGTTTACATCTGGGCAAGTAATGGAGCGAGACCCACTAGGGTTTCAATGCCCGAGGGAGAAAACAAAGGAAAGCAAAGTAAATTAAAGAGGAGTGGAATAAAATGTGACGGAGAAAAATAAGAGGAACTCAATATTGCAAAAAATGTGTATTATTTATGTTTGTGTGGACAATAAAGGTTTTGCCAACTGAGCAGCCAAATCTACAATATTGAGTGTGATGTCTCCTTTTGGAGGAAGGGATCTGGAACAAGAAATCAGAAAAGAGAGAGAGAAAAAAGGGGGAAACCATAGAGGAATGATTTTCTTCATTATCCAAGCTTCTGTTTTTGCTAATTTTGTTTCTATGTCCCTCACCTGGGCCCGCCATCACTTTGTCAATGCTAATAAACTTAGGTATGTGCTGTGTGCTGTCTCTGAATTATTGATATGTACCACAAGGGCATATCTATCATTTTATTAGATATAGCATGCATGTGCTCCCCCACATTCTTTAGTTTATGTTTAGTTCTGCTGACATAAAATATGCCACAGCTACAGACTGTCAGATGTATTATATTTTGTGTATCACAAGTAATAAAGCTACAAATTTTATATTCCTTACCATCACTCGGTCCAAAAAAGGATGTGGTTTTATCAAGTACATTGCAGTATTTACACCGACTGCACCTAGTGCAACCAGGATTTGGAGGTGGAAGAGAGGACACTTTTTTGTCCAGTGGTTGGATACCATGAACCAAAATATCTCTTATCTTTCTGGCCTGCCTAAACATAACTTTGGGTGGATTTTCAAATACTTGTTTAAGTCTTTGGCTTTGTTTTAATAATGTACCAATTCTTAATCACATTACTAACTGCCCCTGCATCACACGAGTAAGTAGTTACAAAATTTAGTGTCATTACCTGTTTTGGATTTCTCTCACTTGTAATAAATATTCTCATCATCTCTTCCACCTCTGTGCTTGCATTAGTCACAGTCATTTTGCTCTACCCTCATTCTAACAGGCAGGCTAACAGATCATCTGCACACTCCTCATAGTCCTCTTTTGGGAACAGTTGCATTTTAGTCTCATAAACTGTCCTTTGGGATGCTTTTAGTGGTATGCCATGGATGACTGCTAAACACCTGTAATAGAGTATTCCTGTCTGTTTCATTCGGATACAGGGAGGTCAAAAGGTCACCTGTGTCATTTACTCTAATGCAGACATCCAGAAAGTGTATTTCTTCTTTGCTATAATAGTTGTCAAATCTGAATTCTGGCCTTTGTTTTTCTAAGTAATCTTTAAAGGACTGCAACTCCTGCTCAGTGCCATCCCATATCATTACACAACCATCGATAAATCGATGCCAGAACTCTATATTGGTTCTGAATGGGTTCTGATCACTTTGTATTACTTGGTCTTCCCAATACCCCATCACCAAATTGGCATAATTGGGGGCAAATGTTGCTCCCATGGCTGTACCTCTCTTTTGTAAAAAGTGTTTACCCATCAAATTAAACACATTGGGCAGAATTCACAAAGAAAGCCAAAAATCCTGCAGCTGCGGGAAAAAGGCCTTCAGCACTGCGGAAATGCAGTTGCGTGATATTCAGAAAGAAAAATTGAGCAGGTGCGGAATTTCATAAAATCCCCACAGCTGCGGAAGTTCAGCAGCTGTGGAAATTGTGCACATGCTGAAAATCCGCAACTGCGGATCTGCAGCTCCAGAAATAGCTTAGGAGGCATAGCAACAGGTGAACTTAATTAGCTGAAACAGCAGACTGTAACAGGGCTGCCACAGAATGAAGCTGTAAGCACCACAAAGAGACCAGTAATCAGTCCTCAACTGGGACCACTGCAGCACCACAGGTACCAGTAATACCATGGCACCACAGTGGCCAACTGTTACTGCTGGTCCCCTCCTGGGTGTTCCTGTTGCCTGCAGGGTAGCACTCACTGCAGGCTGGCCAGGCCGCACTGCCTGTGGGGTCCCGCCATGGGCTGCACTGTGTCTGGTGATTGTTGCCTGTTACCATATCATGGCAATGTGTGCTTTATTGTTATTACAGCAGCTACTGTTATACTATCTGTGATGCTATTACCTGTGCCTCACCTCCACCTTAATTGATTCCAATTGCTGGGGCACTACTGCAGTTTGCTGAGGGAGAGTTACACCTCATTCCACTGTGTGTAACATTTTTTCTGCAGCTGAGGAAAAAAATCTGGTTGTGAATAGCCTTTCATGGGCTGTGCCATACTTATCTCACACCTTTTTTTCCTCAGGGACTTCCGCAGCTTCACTTTTTTCCACAGTCCTTAGTGTTGTTTTCTGCAGCTGCAGAGGGTTTTTTGAATAGCACTCAGTGCAAGTTCCCCTTTGTTTCCATAACTGCGGCAGTTTTGGGGACTTAGGGAAGGTTTTGCACCTTCAGAAAGCGTTGTGAATCCAGCCCATTATTTTCTAGCACTGTTTTGGTCATATCAACTAACGATGAACTACTCAGTTTCTTGTGTTCTCTCATTTCTAAAACGTAATACAATGCTTCCAAACCAAAGTCATGTGGAATTTTGGTATATAGACTGGCAACATCCAAAGTTACCAAAAATCTTCCTTTTTTCCACTTCCAGTTCTGATGTAAGTCTGATGATAACTCTCATGCCTTTTAAATATGATCTCAAATTCTCTACTAAAGGTTAAATAAGAAAATCTACAAATTGTGACAATGTTTCTGCCAGGCACTCCTGCCCAGATATACAGGGCCCCCTTGGTGGATTGATTAAGGTTTTATGTATTTTGAGAAGGAGATAAAAAACTGGGTGAATTGGATGTTTAACCTTTAAGAATTCAGTTTCTTTTTCACTTAGTTCTCCTGCAATGTAAGCTGCATATAGGAATAAATCTATATTACATTTATTTGATGCAGTGAGATCTCTAGCTAGTGATTTATATGTGATGCGATCTTGTAGCTGTCTCTCTGCTTTCCAAGATATAATCAGTTGCATTCATTAACACAACCCCACTCCCTTGTCCACCGGTTTTATTGCCACATTTGTATGTCCTCCTAAGCTTTTAAGTGCATTTTCTGTATATTTGATAAATTCCAAAATATGTCATTTCTTTGTTCATTATTCTTATAGCATGTCCCAAGATCATACATACAAACTCTGTAGAAAATACTGACTGGATTCATGGGGGTATAAAAGTTGAGGGTCGCTTAAACCTGTATTCACTTCTCTATCCACTTGTGTATCTGAGGATTAGGACTTTATTAAAACAGAGCCAAGACTTAAACAAGTATTTGAAAACCCGCCCAGAATTATGTTTAGGCAGGCTAGAAATATAAGAGATATTTTGGTTCATAGTATCCAACCACTGGTTGCACTTGGTGCAGCTGGTGTAAATATTGCAATGTACTTGATAAAACCACATCCTTTTTTTAACCGAGTGATGGCAAGGAAGATAAAATTTGTAGCTTTATTACTTGTGATACACAAAATGTAATATATCTGGTAGTCTGTAGTTGCAGCATACTTTATGTCAGCAGAACTAAACATAAACTAAAGGAACGTGGGGAAGCACATGCAAGCTATAGCTAATAAAAATGATAGATAAGCCCATGTGGTACATGTCAGTAATTCAAGAGACAGCACACAACACGTACCTAAGTTTATTGGCATTGACAAAGTGATGACCGGGCCCAGGGGAAGGGACATAGAAACAAAATTAGCAAAAAGAGAAGCTTTTGGATTTATAAATTAGGAGGATTGTATTGTACGGGCATTAATGACCAGACTGAACTAGCAAGACTGCTGTACTAGCATATATAATGTTGAATAGTACAGCAATTATTTGAGAGCTCAGGCAAATAATATTGGGATACTAGAACATATAGATTCTGGGTGCAGAACATTATTCTTAATATGTCTTTTTAAAAGGGTATGCCTCCTGAACATGACATTTCTATGGCAACATGCTGCCGATATCGACAACAGTGCCATGCCACCATAGAAGTACTGCTGGGACCAGGCAACCCTTTCCCCTGACCTGCACCTCCTCCCTGAACTAACTCCAACCTGGAGTCAGACTCCAATAGTATGAGGGTGCAGGTGGCAGAGCACCCCTCTGTGGGTGTTCGGAGGCAAAGCCCCCTGATGAAAACACTCACACCAATGTGTGTGGCTCCATGCTAACTGCAGCTCATGCTTGACATGGAGCCTGGTGCTGTGATGCCGGTCAACGTGTTTCTTGTCGAACTTGCATCGTAGAGCCTTAAAAAAGAACCTAAGCCTTGAGGGGAGATTCATCTGTGGCACACACTTTGGATTTACACTGATACCCATTATGTATAGAACATACATTTTGTAAAGTGAGTTATTCTATTAGCATCCAAATTGAATGCCAACCCCCCACCCACCCTACATAGAGTAATGCATACATTGAAGTTAAGTCTCTTAGAAAATAGATAGACATTATCTCTGTGTAATAAATTGGGACACTTAATAATATTTAAACCTGATTTAAGTTCATTACATGAATATTTTATATAAATAAATAAATAAATATGATGGATTATAACGATTAAGAAAATGTTTACATATAGCATAGATTTATGGTTGAATGTGTAAAGGAACAGGTGTTGCAACAAATACTGAATGATGTTTATAGACACTATTCATGTGTGTGTAATTGTTTAATTAGAAGTGATGTGTGTATAAAAAGTGACACTAGAGGGTGCACTACACCTTGACAAAGAACTCAATAAGAGTTTGAAACATTGGTCCAGTGGTAGCCTCCTGGGGCTACACTGGTTGCACTGTGGTTGCTGCTTCTACACAATAAAAGAATATATGTGAAATGATGGTTTGCCTTGGACATTCCATGTTTGAGAGTGCTGAGTCCTTGCTACTGTTGTTCTGCATTTGGGAATTTCTAGCACCATTCTCTGGATAGCATCCTTGCTGCTTTACTCTTTTCTCCATATGTATACGATATCCCGTTGGCATTTTGTGTAGAGGTTATCCATTGTTCAAATGCATTGGCCTGTCTCTGTGTGCTTTAGGGAGGATGGGTTAACCAAGTGCCAGTTAGGAAACATTTGGCTGGCTTGAGAAATTGGTGGAATTTGCCCTCGCCCCCTAGAACCAGTCGCAAAGAGCAATTTCTGGTTGCCTTTAAAGTTAAACATTGGAGGTTAAGTAGTACAAACTTTACCCTGGTCTACCTTTGTGAGGAAACTTGGGAAACATGGGGTCTTTTATATTTAGCCTTCACAAAGAAGTAAAGGTACGTGGATTGCATTGGCTTCCTACATTGGTTGGGGGGGGTATGTCGGTGTACTCCTAACATATCTATATTCATTTGGGCAACTACAGCAGGCACTAGAGACAGATCATACTAGGGCAGTGTATTGTCTTATTGTATTTCTTCCATGTGATCATTGTACATTGATTTACAAAATAACTGTTAGTAGGTTACCACATGCTTTCCTGTAGTGGATTGACTCCACGTACTGCGGGGTGGGGTGGGGGGATAGGAGCTTCAGTTTTAGCTGGAGATTCTTGGCTGGTTTTGGACAGCTTCTCTCCCTGTGGTTTACACCACAAATAACAATCCAGTTGATTGATGGAGCTATAACCCTCCAGGGACAGCAGTTAAAACCCAGTTCCTAAGCTTCCTCGATGAGGAGATCTGGAGACTTGGGAAATGCATGCAATATGTGAAGGGAAGTGTTGGTTACTTTTTGTAGGATGGCAGTAATACTTTTGTAAGATGTCCTGGGGCCCCTCTTATAACTCAGGTCAAATTATAGCTGGTGTTCCAGTTTTATAGGCAGTTTGCCATCCCAGAACTCCACGGTAGACTTCATGGGGATCACTCTCTTTGACGGTGAAAAAAGGTCTGCTATAAGTACTGTACCTTATTGTGGGCCATGATCGGGACTTAGGGGGATGGCAATGGTCAGGAAGAAACATGGCCTCTGGATGCTCCTTAACAGTTAGGCTGGGGCGGGGGGAGACTGTGACTCACCTTTGGATGGGAGACACCATTCTTGCTGCACTGGTCCTTTGGTGGACCATGTCGCACATAGTGCAGAGTTTAACTTTGCATAGCCTGCTACCATTTGTCACTTAACAGGTGGCAATTTCATCACAGGATTCCCCAATGTAAAACAAAGGAAACAGAAATCTGCGAAATTAAGGACAGCAGAAAACATTTTTGAGCAAATAGGGTAAGACCTTTTCTAAAGAATTCACTGGGGTTAGTGAAATTAATTTAAAACCAAATGCAGTCTCTCGATATAATAGAGCTTGAGAGGATATTTTGGTGCTGCCTGGTTTTCTAATATAAATATCTTCATTTATAGGGTCCCCCTTAGTTACAACAGTGCTAAGATCCATCTCAAGAGAAAGTGTTCTTGTTGCAGGTAAATAATTTTCAGAGGTTTCTCTGTTCTAAAGATGATAATTTTCTAAAGTTAAAATCTGATAAACAAAAAGTAAAAATATGAATTCTTTTTATTTTGAGTGCATGCAGGAGTCAGAAAACCAAGAGTAATTTTGGGAAATATTGAAACAGAAAAATAATAGGTGTGTTCCCCCTGAATTCATACTTTTTAGAACCACTCTTTCATTAATTATAACCTTTCGGGTTACTTAAATATAAATTCATTTATTTTTCTTCTACAACAGGGCATGCAAAACTAAAAACAGGGTCTGAAGAATGGACAGGATGGTCCTGAAAATGTTTACTCAAGAAACTGTATATATTTAAAAAGTTGGTTTAAAGTGCCTGTTCAGAAAATACATTAGTCATTTAATTTGAAGTGTCGTGATTACTTTGTAACCTGAATATAGCATGTTAAATGCTGTTGTTTGTTGAATGAATAATTATACACAACAAGCAAAGTGCTTATGGGTTGAGATTCTTTATTTTTTTATTGTTTTGTTAGCTATAAACTGACTCATGCAGTTAAGGTCCCCTCGTGGACTTTCCAAAACTGAGGTAGTGTGCTTCGACTGAGGAGGTTTATATAAAATCAGGTAAGCAGACTCAGAAATAACACTTGCACCAGCTCCAGTGTCAATTAAAAATTTTACTGTGGTACCATTAAGTATCAGACCAATCCTTCATGGCTCACTGATGTCATAACATCAGGTAACTGACTCAAGAAAGAATGATTCATTTTCATGCTTTTTCAGGGGCATTTCACTGACACCTCTTGTATGACACACCACTGTGAAATGGCCTGTTTTCCTGCACTTGTTGCACTCTGCATTTTGTGTTTGACAGTAATCTCCATGTGCATGTCCCCTGCCACATCTAGTACATCTAGGACCTAGCTTCTGAGATTGGGCTGGCTTTTTCCTTAGAGTTCTGCTTTAGTTATCTTCACCTGGCCTCAAAGGCTTCTTTGTTACCTCATCTAGCCCTCTCAGGGCTCTTTGATCATGTATTTGTCTTTTTATAAGTTCAGAATGGTGTGCTATTTCTATTGCCCTTTCCAGAGTCAATTCTGCTTCTAACTGCAGTTTCTGAGAAAGTTTCTCATGTAAAACTCCTATCATAAGTCTGTCTCTGATTTTTTCTGGCTCCAAAATCAATTTTCTGCAAGTTCATTCAAGGTTCTGGTAAAACTTCTACTGTGTCCCCATGACTTTTGATTGTGCTGGTGAAAGCAAACTCTTTCATGGATTATATTTAGGGTTGCAAGAATTTGATTTTTAATTTTTATAATTTCGATGGAAAATATAGATTTTAAATTTAAACCTTTTCCCACTTTACCATTTTAAATTTTCACAGTTGCACAAAATTATGTTTTTTAAGCATTTATTTTGATTTGTATCAATTTAATTTTCACAGATGCAGTTAATGACAGTAAATGTTGAGGATTTACAAACTGTTAAAAACACAAATTGTCATAATCATGTGTCAAAATAGCAACAGCTTACTTTGCCTATCTGCAAATTTCAATTATTTATGATGGAAATATTTTTTAATCGGTTTCTGTGTGTGCAGTGAAATCAACATTTACTGACATTTACAGATTTAAATCTAATCCTTCCAAGCCTAATTATATTGTACTTGGGCACAAAATACGCATCCAGCACCTCCATTACTATCCAGTAATTATTGTTATCTTCTTCTGCTAAATGGGAATGATTTATAGATTAGCTTTTCCTCTTTCCCAGGGCATAAATAAGACAGTGTACCTGCACACCACTGCTTTCTTCATTCAGTTTTGTAGCAATCCTGAAACAGGAAAAATGCTGCTTCCAGTCAGACCAGTCTGGAGGTCGGCTAAAGTCAAAAGTATCAGGAGGATTAAACTTTGGCATCTTGCAAGTTTCTGTTTCTCTCTCACTTGCAGTCAGTCTTTCTCTTTTTTACTTTTTTCCCTTTATGCAGTTTTCACTTCTGACACCATGTCATGCAATGTTTGGGAGGTTTAGTAAGAGATTAACTTCAGTTTTATTACAACACACCACAACAAGGTTCTTAACCAGATTGAAAATTGGTTCATAGACCAAAGACTTGTGGTCAGTGTAAAAAAGACAAAGACCATGCTCTTTGCCCACCAACAGAACAAGACCAAGAATGCACAACTAATATTCCACTCCCACTCTCTCATTCCATTAGAACAGGTCCACACATATAAATACCTGGGCCTTACATCTGACTCCTGCCTCTCCTTCACACACACGATTAACCCTCTATCCTTAGCTATAAATGTCTGTACAGGCCTACTGTATTGGCACAAGACTGCTGACCACTAGAAGCTCTTAATCTGGCTGTTACCTCCTCAGTCCTCTCTCTAGTCAATTATGGTCTCACTGTGTACTTGGCTGCCGACCAAACAGCCCTTAACAAAATACATCTGGCTATAAACAAAATGTGCAGACTCCTCTCCGGGGTGGACAAGTGTACCCACACTTGTACCCTGTATGTTCTGACAAATCTCCTCACACTGGATGAAAGGCTACTTTATCAGACATGTCTCCTCACTAAGAAAATACACCTGGGACTTACCCCCGAGTCTGTGCCTCCCTCCTATCCTCCCACACCTCAGTGAACACCCACTGCCAAAAACAGTGTGGTCCATCCTGAAGCCCAGAACCTCTTTAGCCCAAAGGTCATTCCCACACGGAGCCCCAGCTTGATACAACAAACTCCCCTCAGACATCTCCTCCATCTCCAATTTAGGACCATTCAAACTAGCCCTCAAAGAACATGTTCTTGCTTCACAGTGCTGCCAATGTATCAGCTAGTTTCAGGTCCTTTATCATATTATGGACCCACCCCTCTTCTGAGCTCTTACTAACTTGACGCTGCCAATGCCCTAGGCAGCACCTGACATTGTCAACTCACTTGCCTGTTGCTCTCAAACCACTGGAATTATTATGCTAAGCCTCACCAGAGATGTAACCTGCCCCTTGACAATGCCTCCTTGGCTGCATTCGCAAGATATCTGCCTAATTCGCCACCTCACTTAAATCTCAAATATTGCTACTGTCTCCCTCTCTCAGCAAAACTTATTGTTTCTCTTGAAAACTGTAAACCATAACTGCCTGTAGCACATTCAATGCAATGTATAGCTGTTCATGATTCTGCAAGATTGTATAATTGTAAAAACTGTAACATGTGGCTGCCTTGTTACTCCTTCCATGCTATGTCTGTAAGTGTTGAATGTATGTACTGTTTCTTCTGATGAGGAGCCTTTGTTAATGAGTCTCTGACTCTAAGGTTGTAATTCCTAAAGAGTGTTAAATAAATAAATAAATACATACAGCAAGCACATTTCTATGCACATTCCATTACATGTGCTTTCTCCGGTGTCTGTCTATAAAAGGTCCCTTCTACAGCACATACAGTACTTTGGTTTCACCTAGTGGTGATACATTAGAACACTCTGTTACTTATCACCACACACGGTACCTCTTAGTGCTGGACAAAATGGGGGTAGGTAGGAGTATCAAATTCAGTTCACTGTGATTATCAACCATATAATCCAAGTAGAAAATGTCAAATTACTTGTGCACTCATGTTAACGTGTCAACATATTCCTCTGCTTTTATCAGATCAGTAAAGAAAATCTGCTTTCCGTTCTGAGACAGTCTGAGTTTTGTGGGCATGAGTGGTGTGAAGGTAATATTCTTTCTTTTATTTTCTCCTTCACTTCAGGAAATTTTTTTGATTTCCTGAATCGTTCTGAACTTGTGCCTGGAAACATTTGGAGAGTATGTGATTTATATTTCAGCCTCCCCCCATCCTTCTTTGTTTTTCATAGGATCCACTCCTCTAAATATTCATGAAATTTGACCAGAAGGAATGGTGGTCTCTCCTCTGGTGCAGGATGAGCTGCTGTTGCTTTGTTGTGCCTCTTGGCAAGGATTTCGGGGGGGGGGGCTAGGCTGTCCTCATTTCATTGATTCTTGTCTCTATCTATTCCACCCAATTGTCCAGGTTGGTGATATTTGCAATAATTTGAGTGATGGTGGTTTGAATGCTGTATAGTTTTTTGTTTACTGTGGAGAATCCTCTTCTCATTGTTGTGGCTCTGCATTATCCTTGCTGTATCTCCCACCCTCTCAGTGGTAGTGTCAGCAACCAACTGCACTGCAGCTATGACCTGTACTGCTGAGGTCTTTGGCGGCATTGGGCCTGATTCCAAGACAGTGGATATAGCAGTGCGCAAAGTATGTCAATGCGAAAGATATGCCAAAATCCCTACGACATGCGAGCTGTGCCAGATTCCAAGACAGCCATGAGATATGCCAAGAAGCACTGACATACACATGTTGCAACTAACACTGCTAGTGCATGTTGCAGCCCACAAGAGGGGCGAAGCACTATGCATGTCACAACTGTACGACCATAAAGGTGTGCGTAAGTTGCAGGCGTGTTGTAGGAGCTATGAGATGGCAGGTAGCTGGGAAGAGTCAGCAAGCATTAACAAGAAGAGGAAGAGGAACTTCATGTTTGAAGAGACTGATGTTCTCTTAGAGGAACTGGAGGCAAACCCAGAGCTATTGTTGGGGAAGGGGGGCGAGTGACAAGAATGCCTCTAGAGGAAAATGGAATGGGATGAAGTTGTGCAGAAGGTCAATGCAGTGGCACAAGTATGCTGCACAGTACGCGACCTGCAGAAGTGATACAGTGACCTCAAGTGCCACACCAAGGCAAAGGAGGCATTCAATAAGCAGCAGGCGACGGCCATGGGAGGTGGGCCACAGGACGTGCAACCCCCATGCACACATGAAGAGAGGGTGCTGGCATTTGTGAGCCAGCACAATGTTCATGGGGACTTGGAGCTGGACACATTCCAGATGGATGCAGGGACAGGTAAGTGGATGCACGAAGCATAGCAAATGGAACATGTAGATGTAATGTAAAACTGGGTAAGAGGGAGTGCGACATGCTGCATGCACAGGCAGTGTGCCACAGCACAGTGAGAACTGTGGAGGTGGGGCACAGCAATGTACTGAGGAAACAGTGCACAGATGGGGGACAATGTGGGAATGAAGCCTGGCATGGTGCACGACCCTGTGAACAGCAGGCAGTGCAGCCACCACATGGGCAGTCAGAACGGATGCACTGTAATTACCTCTCCTCCAAAGTGCAGCTGCAGTGGTCACAGGGGCAGGTAAGGTGGTGGCAGCACCGCCCAGCATGAGGTGCACAGTGACACAGGGACATGGATGGTGGCACACATGTTGGGCATTGACTGTTGTGGTAACACTAAAGCACTGTTGTTAACTCCACAGGTGATGAGCCAGAGGACACAGAAGAAGGTAAGCCAATAGCCATCTGTACCACCACCCTGCGGGATGGCGCTGCCAGGTTATGGACTTTGGCAGGCATGGGCATCATGTAATGGTGCAGCAACACTGATCCCCTCACATTCCCCCACAGGTGCAGAGGCAGATGGCAATGGGGCAGGTAAGGACATGGCCAGTGGCAACACCAGTGTGTGGGGGAGAGAATGCAGGGGTGGGACATTAGCAGGCATGACACTGGATGTACCACTGATACAATGATGTCTCCCCATAGGCACGGCAGCAATGGACACAGTGGCAGTGGACAGTGCACCTGACACCACAGGGCAGGCCCTGCAGGACACAGCTGAGACACCACTGTTGGGGGAGCAGCAAACAGTGGGGGAACAGCTGCAAGAGGAGATTGGGCTGGACCTCAGTGACTACCTAAGCTGTGGCAGCCTGGGGGTGACATAGCACAGGACCTGAGCCCCACATCCTACCAGAGGCTGGAGGAGGCCATGAATAGGATGACGACATCATCCAAGGTGGAGAGGCTGTGGACCTTGACTGACTACATGAGGTTCTGCCAGACCCTGGTGACCACCCACGCTGAGCAGGCAGAGATGTTGGCAGCATAAGGCTCAGCATGGATGCCCACCAAGTGGCACAGCTGGAGCAGAAGGCATCACCATAGGGGTGCTGGAGACTGGGGTGCAGACCACTGCTAGTGCCATGGAATGGATCGTGGAGGCCATGGCCACAGCACAGGCCAGTGCACAAGCACAGACATGTGCCACCACTCACCTGGCCATGGCCGTTGAGGGTCGATGGCACAACAGGCAAGGAAGGCCAATGCCCTCATGGTCCTGCTGCAGGCCATGCAAGCAGGCCTGTGCCCACAGGGTCACTGCTGGGTGTGATGCAGCCACACAGGTGGCACTGGAGGAGCAGCTGACACCAGCCACACAAATGGTGCCAGAAACAGGTGCAGAGTCCACAGCACCACTGCCAGGGGTGGCGAATGGTGCCACCAACCCCCCACAGCCCACACACCAGCACAAAAACACTGCCACCACTACCACCAACACCACCCCACCACCCCTGCAGCCGTGACACAGCAGGTGTCAGTAGCACTGCAACCACTGGCACCAGTGCCACTGTCCACACCACAGGTACTGCAGCTCCCTGTGCCGCCAACACCCACAGCACTGGGGCAACATCGGCCACCAAAGGCAACTGGATGTGCACCGGTGGCAGCATGGGCTACAAGGTCAACAGGCAAGAAGGCAGCAGCAACACCCTCCACCAGGGGCATATGGCAGAAGATGCTGGGTACTGGGCACAGGACCACTGTCTCATGGCAGGAGGTGGCACAGGCAGTGGCACAGAAGAAGACCATGGATAGCAGTGTGCCCATGGGGAGTAGCTGAGGGACAGCACCACAGTGTGTGTCACCTACACCTGGGAGATGAAGCAGGACCCGGGGGACAGTGGTGCCAGTGACACCCATTGACAGTGGCGACATGACTGGGGTGCAGTGTGTGTAGGGTGGGATGAGTGCAACTACACAGTCCACAGAGCAGAACAGGACTGGGCATTAGTGACAGGCACAAGACAAATGTGCACTTGTGGCATGATGTTGCCCTTGGTGGGCTGTGGGTGTGGGCTGCACACAGGGTGGGTACAGGGTGCATCTGGCAGCTGTGTGTGCTGGATATGCATGTGCATGTGTGTGAGTGTTTGGAGGCAGGGGGGCCACTGTGTGAGGTCATGTATATGCACTGCATGGGCACTGGGTGATGGAGTGAGTGGGGGTTGTCACCAGTAGTTGACTCTATTGCACTGTGTCACCCATGTCTACCCACCTGCCACTCATACAACACTCTGCGCAATGCCTCTGCATGGTGTCATTCATTAACACTGCCATGACAGGACATATGTCAGCCCACATACCGCACATAGCAGGATGCTTATGCGGTCACACAGGCCGTAGTTACGTGCATGCCGCATCTGCATATCGCAATTGCGTAACTGCGTCATGTGTCACGCATGCCGCATTCTAGCGGTAGTCTAATACACGGCACGAGTGGCTTGTACATGAAACATGTGCGAGAACACCACTGGCAAGTGCTAGGCCGCAAAACTCACTCACCTGACACAGAGCAGATCCAAGCAGCAGTGGAAGGAGACTGGGCATTCCTGGGGTGAAAGGCTAGCCTGACATCAGTCCTCACACAGCACAGCCAACTGATTGGTTAGTATATACCTCTCAATTGTTATGGGTTCAGCATACCTCTATGAGTTACACACACATATATACACTTGCTCTGCATAGGTGTGAAGATGTTCCTCAGGATGGAAAGACCCTTTCTGGACACACAGTCAATTACACATCTTTGTCATACAGTGATAGGGACAGTCCTTTTTACCAACTATATGGGGCCCACTATCTGTACACATGTTAATGTGCAGTATATGACAGTGCCCACATACCAGCCCTGTGCTATGATATGTGCAGGCCAGTGCTATGGTTTTGATGCTGTGAGATGGAGGGCATGGGTGGGTACATGGGCATTGTACAGCCTGCATGTATACAGCACTCAGTGCCCCATGCAATTGCCACTGTACTGTATATGTAGCCATGGGACACACAATGGCAATTGGTAGTTACTGTGACAGTGCAGTACCCACACCTCTGTGATGGGTGAGGGCATTGCACAGTCTGATGTGTTGCACAGTATGCATGCACCATGTGGTACATGCAGTCGGACTGCAGAATCCCAGTGGTACCTCCAGGTGTGGCACACATGGAACAGCAGGAGGTGGGGGTCCTGAGCAGTACCACCACTCATGCAGCACTCACTGATGACACCTGTGCTCACTGTCATGCTTCAATTTCCCCATCCATGTGCCACACATCTGTGTGCAGGCCTGCCATCAGGAGTGCACTGGGAACATGGTGAAGGTAGGTACCTTGCCCAGGGTGCTTGTGCTTTGCCACATGTATGGCCGCAGCTGGTGACCCTGTCATGGTTATGTTGCAGGTCATGGATCACCATGTCATGTAGCAGGGATGTCAACCTGAGTGGCCGTGCCCCAAACTACATGCTGGAGGAGACGGCACAGCTGGTGAACCAGGTGCAGCAGTGGTGCACCACACTGTTGCCACCCGGCTGCAGGCGCTGCATGACTGAGGAGCGGGAGAAGGTGTGGTGTGCCATAACAGCATGCATCAGTGCAGTCTGTGGCATGTCATGCAACACAGGTGGCAGGACCTGGCCAGGTGTGAGCCACAGATAGTAAACTGCCTGTTCAACATGGCAGCATGAAGGGACTGAGAGATGAGGACCAGCGGTGGCTGCACCAAAGGTGGGTATGACAATATGTTGCATGCCACAACCACTACTCCACAAGCAGTGCACATTCCTGCTGTGGCATACCTGTATGACACTGCTCTTCCCCCACACAGGTACAGGTCCCAGCCAACATGGGCAGCAGGGCTTCCAGCCCTGGAGCATGAGCATGTCCACGGTGGCAGGGGACGCATGTCCGGAGGTCAGGTAGGTGCCATCATGGTCCAATGCACAGCATGCCCACAGCAAGTTGGCTGCAGGGGAAGGGGCTGCATTGCAGGGACATGGTCACGTGTGCAATGGCAGGCAGCTGCGCTCTGTCATGTGGCCTAGGTGTAGCCATGTGCACCCACAGTGCCTGTGGCCATTGTGCAATGCCAGTGTGCCTACCACTGCGTAACATGTTGTGGATGGTGTTTGTGCATGTGTGTGTGTGTGTGTCTGGCACTGCTTACGGTATGCGCTGTGGCATGCACACATGTGTGCTGATCTGTACAGTGTTTCCTGCTGTGACCTGTGTCCTTCTCCCTTGCAGGTGGTGGGAGACGATCTGCCCCATGGCAGCGGGCACTGCTGAGGGCAATGGCTGATCTGAAGGCCCAGGTTGCAGAGGTACTACCACTGCACATGCCGTCACCACAGGTTACACCCAGTACCACCCACAATGGATGAGGAGGTGGAGGGGACATGATGGCAGAGAGGACTCCCACAACAGTGGGACTCAGGGTCTGAGGGCACCATGTGGTGGTGCTCATGGTGGAGCTGACTGCGGATGATCCAGGTGCTGTGGATGTGCCTGTGGAAGCTGTGCAGGTGGAGGAGTGCTTGGTGGTGGTGGAACACTCTGCAGGGGAGCCAGAGGTAGCGGTGCTGGCTGGAAGGGTGCCGGAGGTAGAGGCACATGGTGCAGTGGTGCAGGTGGTGGGGGTGCAGTACCCTGTGGTTGGGCAGGCTGTGGTGGAGCAGCAGTTGGTGGTGGAGCAGGTGGTGGGTGACATGCCCCAGGATGCCAGTGCTGTCCACCACTCTGGGCTCAGTGACCCTGCCCCTCAGCTGCAGGTCAGCCATGGCACTGCTGTAGAGGCACCTGGTGGACAGGCAAGCCAGCAGTTGAACCTGTACTAGGGCGGCGGTGCCTGGCGACCAGCACCTGGTGGTGCTCATGTCCACCATTATGGCGGACATCACACACTGCACATATCACTCTCCTCGCTGGACTGCAGAGGCACTAATCATGTCAGAACATGGACTGTGAATATGGACAGTTGACAGTTGGGGTGTGCACTGCCTTGGGGCCTGGAACATACTGTGTGTCCATTGGGGTGGGGGCACCTGGCATGTATCTGTGGAGCAGGGGGCTGTGAGCTGTCTTCCCTGATGCTGGGGGGCACCCATGGTGGGGTGTCTGTGTTGGGCTACGTGTCTGGTTGGGTGGCAGTGGTTGCTGGGGGCTGCCATCTGTGGGGGAATATGGGCCCAGTCCGTATCCTACACTACTGCTGTTTGTACTGGTGCAGGGGTGGTTGTTTCCATTGCTATTGTTGTTCTTATTTTTGACATTATTGTTGTTGTTATTGTTGCTGTAGATGTTCTTGTTGCTGCAGCTAATGTTCATTCCATGCTGTTGCATCATGTCTCTGTGCATCTGTCTGTGGTCTGCGTGTGCGTGTGTGTGTGTATGTCAACCTGTGCATATGTTGGTGCACATGTGGCAGTGCTGCACCATCACTTGTACGTCCCCACTGTGCACATGATTGCTGTGTGCCAGCTGTGTGCCTCACAGCCATGGGTGCTTGTCGAAGGTTATGGCTGCATGGTGCCCTGTCTACAGCAGTGCACCGTGCCAGGTCCGGGCCACATGCTGCCACACATTGCATGTCCCGGTTATGTAGTGGCCTTGGGCCTGTATGGCACCCTTCCACCCGAGGGTCCAGTTTACCCTGTGGGTGGCACCAGTGGCACAGGCATTGATGTGTCTCACCACCATATGTCTACAGGTCTGTGCTACTTGATGCTGTGTCCCTGTTGTGGTTGCACTGTTTACATGTATCAGTGGCCATGGCAGGGCATTTGCCTAGTGGCATCATCATCCCAGCATTGTGTCTGTGGCCTCTGTGCCTTTGCTCCTGTGCCACCCATGCCATTAGCACATGTGTTGCTGCCCATTTCACTCTGTCCTGTGTGTACTGGGTGCATTGGCTTGGGCATTCCACTGTTTGCAGTGTGGTCCACCTGGGCACTGCTGTTTGTGGTGTGATGCTGTCTGTCTGGGGGGTCTACTGGCCTGTGCACTGTTTAAGATAGCTTTTGCCTGTTCTAACTTATGTGGCCTTCATCTGCCGTATCTCTGTACACCATCTGTTTTGGAATAAACAGGGAGGAGAGGAGGCACTGTGGGTCACCTTAGAGACTGGAAATGGCACCACAATCCACACAGTGGTTGTATATAGACCTCTGTGTCAGGGGGAGGGAATGGACAAGGATATGATAGAAGGCATACTTAGGATGGCAGGAAAAGGGGAGATACTGTTGATGGAAGCCCTTAACATGCCAGATGTTAACTGGAGCACCTCTGTGACAGTCACATCCAAAAGCAGGGCCATTCTTGATGCCCTTCAGGTGGCATGCCTCAAATAGCTAGTTTTGGAACCTGCTCTTGAGGGAACAATCTATACCTCGTACTCTCAAATGGGGACAGTGAGAGGATCTCAGATCTAGAAGTGGGTAGTCATTTGGGAACAAGTGACCACCAAACAGTGCCGTTCATGATAAACTCAGCTACAGAGTCAAGCCATACAAAAGTGAGGGTTCTGGACTTCAGGAGGGCTGACTTTGGCAAGATGGGAGAGTGCCTTAGAAAAGCACTAGCAAGCAGACTAGAAGGAGGGGTGGAGCAACAATGGGGAAATATCAAAACTGCCATCACAGAGGCAACAAGCCTTTGTGTGAAGCAACTAAACAAATCAAAACAAAAGAAAAAGCCACTATGGTTCTCAAAAGAGGTGGTGGTGAAGGTTAGGGAGAAAAAGATAGCATTTAGAAAGTATAAGGAAACACAGAAGGAGCAGGACAGAGAACTGTACCAGTTAAGGCAGAAGGAAGCAGGGAGGGTAGTCAGAATAGCAAAGGCATAAACTGAGGAAAAGATAGCTAACTCAGTTAAGAAGGGGGATAAACCTTTATAGGTATATCAGAGCGAGAAAGACAAAGGAGCGATAGTGAGGCTGAATAGAATGGATGGTGGGTGGGCAGAGAGTGACAGTGAAAAAGCAGGGAAACTGAAGGAATACTTCTGTTCAATATTCACAAAAGAGGAAGTGGGGGAGGTGTCTAATCCAATTAACAGAAGCAGTCTGGAGAGGGGGGTCGATCCCAGTCCTTTCACAGAAGAAAGGGTTCTGAAAGAACTCCTAAAACTGAAGGTGGACAAAGCATTGGGGCCAGATGGAATTCACCCCAGAATTCTAAAAGAATTAAGCAGAGAACTAGTGACACCACTGACTACCCTTTTTAACAAATCATGGGAGGATGGTGTGGTACCTGAGGACTGGAAGAAGGTGGATGTGATTCCCCTTCACAAAAGTAGGACCAAGACAGAGGCAGGAAACTACAGACCTGTCAGTTTGACCTCTGTGGTAGGGAAAATGATGGAATCACTTCTGAAGGAAAGAATTGTTGAGTACCTAGAGGCCAGTAGGGCACAGGACCCAAGGCAGCATGGGTTCACAGTGGGAAGGTCATGTCAGATGAATCTAATTGATTTCTTTGACTGGGTGACCAAAGTAGTAGACCAGGGATGGGCTGTGGACATGGCCTACCTAGACTTTAGCAAGGCATCTGACATAGTCCAGCACAAAAGATTAGTAGTCAAACTAACCAGCCTGGGAGTGGGTCCCAGGGTGGTAGCCTGGGTAAAACATTGGCTGAACAACAGGACACAGAAGGTAATTGTAAATGGAGTCCACTGTGAAGAAAGAGGGGTTACTAGTGGGGTACCACAGGGTTCAGTACTGGGTCCAGTCTTTTTTAATGTCTTTATAAGTGACATTGCAGAGGGACTGAAGGAAAAGATGCCTCTTGCAGATGACACAAAGATCTGCAAAGGGTTGACACACAAGAAGGCATGGAAAGGATAAGAAGGACTTGGCAAGGTTGGAGGAATGGTCAGAACTA
Source organism: Neoceratodus forsteri (assembly GCA_016271365.2). Classification (NCBI taxonomy): domain Eukaryota; kingdom Metazoa; phylum Chordata; order Ceratodontiformes; family Ceratodontidae; genus Neoceratodus; species Neoceratodus forsteri. The sequence goes on from CM028130.1 coordinate 432,855,017, forward strand.
TGGCAGCTTGGATTCAATGCAAGAAGTGCAAAGTATTGCACCTGGGAAACAAAACCCAGGGAAGATTACAAAATGGGGGAGGTAGTAACAACAACAAAAATGTAAAGGGACCTGGGGTAATCATATCAGATGACCTTAAGGTTGGCAAACAATGTGAGAAGGCAGTAGGGAGGGCTGAGGGATACTGGGATGTATGGGAGAGGTATCACAAGCAGAAAACAGGAAGTTGTTATCCCCTGTACAGACAGTTGATGAAACCACATCTGAGTACTGTGTCCAGTTCTGGAGACCCCATCTCTGCAAGGACATAGACAGGATGGAGGCAGTTCAGAGGAGGGCAACTAAAATGGTGCAGGGTCTACAAGAAAAGCCATACGAGGAGAGACTAAAGGAACTTAATATGTATACCCTTGAGGAAAGAAGGGAGAGGGGGACATGATGGAAATGTTTAAGTACCTCAGTGGAATCAACAAAGTCCAAGAGGGTAGCATCTTTCAGAAAAAGAGATGTGCAAGAACAAGGGGACACAATTTGAAGATAGAGGGGGGATGGCTCAGGGGCAATGTGAGGAAGTATTTTTTCACATAGAGGGTGGTGGACGCATGGAACAGCCTTCCTGAGGAGGTTGTGGGGTCTAAAACTGTGGGAGAATTCAAGAATGCATGGGACAGACATAAGGCATTTTTTGTGGGTGGTAGGAAGAAATAGGCTGTTGGTTAAATAGGATCTGCAGCTTATCCTCTAGGCAGGGAAATGGGCAGACTAGGTGGGCCAAGCGGTCCTTATCTTCTGTCAAAGTCTATGTTTCTATGAATAACAGGTCGGTGGTGCTGGTGTGTTACGCCTGTCGTAGGCTGCATTATGGAGTGGCGTATGCATTTTCTGTCATATCTGCATCGTATCTTGTGGTATTCGTAGCAGTTGCGGGGTGCGGCATAAGTGCTCTCTTGGAATTGCACATATCGCAAATCGTTGGCGTAACTTGCAATCTGCACTGTCAGGTCTGATGTACTGCATTTATGCCTGGCATAACTGTCTTGCAATCAGGCCCATTGTCTCTATTTTGGTGCAGTAATTAATGATTGACTGCAATCCTGCTGCCAGTGTTTGCTTTTTATCAGTGTTCTTATCAACATTGTCTTTTTTATTCACCAGGATGGTGAGAAGTTTGCAGGTATTGGGCACTGATTCAGGTTTGCAGGCTTGAGCTCTATCAGTGTGTGCTCACAGGTTGGTGGTCATCATAGAATCACTACCCAGGCTCGTTCTTGAACCCTGATTTGTAGTATTGCAAAAGACAGCTCTGAGCCAAGAGGCCAGCTCTAAATACTTTTTTTTCTAATCTTCAGGGCAGTGCTAAGCATAATTGTCCATTATGATTTAAATTAACATTTGTATTTCAGTCATTGGTAGACACATTGATATATATCACAGGAATCCCACTAAAATGAATGGCAATTTTATGTGCTGTATCTAGACATACTGGGACATATCTCTGTTTTTCACTGTACATTAGTGAATAAATGTTTAACTGAGATATAAGATAAAGGACAGGCAAGGTAGAACCATAAATAGTTGTTCAAATTTACTATATAGAGTACATTTATTTATATTTTTATTTATTTGGTTGGGGAAGTTAGCAGTGTGGCAATCAGCTAAAAGAGCTCCATAACAGAAATAAGATGGAGAAAGAAAAAGACCATAGGTTACACATTTGCCCATCTCCTAGTCCCAGTACCCAAATGAAAATGTAAATGTAAGGAATAAATTTCCAAGAAGCAATTAAACATGCTATATATGTAACAGGCTTAAAAGAGCTACAGTCGTATTTATTTATTTATTAATTTCAAAACATTTTTACCAGGAAAGGCATACTAGCTGATGACAGCTCCTTTCTAGATGTGTCCGGGGAGTAGGGTAATAATACAATAAAAACAATAGATACATAACAGGTAAAATGAAACATCATAAAACTAAGATTACAATCATGAGCAAATATGTGGTTATGCAATTTAAGTGAAGATAAAGAAGGATAAGCAGTCCAGTGGATAGCAACGAGGTGCGAATAAAGTGCAAAGTGCAATAAATAAAAGGAAGGATTTCAATGATGTTTTGAAGCAGTACAAGTCAGGGATAGCAGAAGGAGATAGAGGTTGATTGCTATGGGAGAAAGAAGGAGAGTCATCAAAGTGTAGCAAAGGTAGGGATCGGGTACAGTTGCAAGTGTGAGAAGTGAAGTCATGGAGAAGAGAGGACAGTGAGCATGGGGAAGAGGCAGAGTGGATCTTTAGGGTGAGAAAATTCCAAAGTTTGGGGAAGCAGTAGAAGAAAGCAACTTCACCAACTAGAGATTTTCTTAGGGGGGAGTTCAAGGGAACGATAGCCAGAACTGCAAAGGTTGTAGGAGGAAGGTGGGATAGGGAAGGGAAGGGGAGAGTAGAGAGGTAAGGTAGGAGGGGAGTGAGCCTTGTCAGTATTCAAATAGAAAGGAGGTACAGTGAGTGAAGTGTCTGACTTCAAGGGAGGGAAAGAAGAGGGAGGAATACAGGGGTAAATGGTGGGTGCAGGGTGGACATTCTAAAGCAAAGCCACAGGAGGAGTGAAAGAAGGGGTCCAGTCTGGTGAGGGTGGACTTAGGAGCACCACTGTATGTCTCAAATCAGAAGATGGGAGAATAATTGTTTCGCGAAGCAGGAAGAGGAATGCAACTCTATTCCTGCATAACGCACAAGTTTCATGTGAATTTTTTTGTGGATGGCAACATGCTCTGAAAAGTCAAGGTGCCAGTCAGACCAGATCCAGAGGTACTTAAATGATGAAACATCATCAATTGTGGCCCCATCTAGGGTGTGGTAGGAGGGGAAGGCAGTAAGCTTAGAGAGCTTCTGCCTGGTGCCAAAGGTCATGGAGACAGTTTTTTTGGGCATTGAGGAATAGCTGATTTGACTGGAATCAGTGCTGAACATTGTTGAAGGTCAGCTGAAGCCTGTCCATCAGATCAAAGGAGGAGGACACAGAGCAGCAGACAGTGGGGAGGTCATTCAGGAAGACTGAGGAGAGTATAGGGCCAAGGACAGATCCTTGGGGGACACCAGTTCTGACTGGAAGTAGGGAGGGATAGGGAACTGCCAATTCTTACAGATTGAGTCCTACCCTTCAGATAGGAGTGGAATCAATTAGCTGAGGGGTCAGACAGCCATGTTTCCTTGAGCTTGTTAAGGAGAATGGGGTGGGCAATGGTGCTGAAGGCTTTGACCAGGTTGACAAAGATGTAGAGGTAATAAGACCTGATCCATGCCTGAGAGAATGGAGTCAGTAAGCCGGAGAAGGGAGGAGGAGGAGGAGGGGTAGAGTGAAAGTTATGAAACCAGACTGGAAGGGGTGAAAGAAAGCGGAGGAGTTGAGGAAGGGAGAGTTGAGTCACGCAAAAGTGTTCTTGTAGTTTAGCTAAGGTGGGAGCAAGGGAGATAGGGCAGTAGCTGCCAGGGCAGGTGGAGTCCAACTCCTTTGGGAAGGGGTATGACAGAGGCCTGCTTCCAGGAGCTGGGGATTGAGGCAAGGGAGAAAGAGAGGTTGAGAAGGAGAAGATTGGTAGAACAATGGCAGAGGTGGAGAGATGGAAGAGTTTGGGGTTGAGCCCATCTGGGCTATTGCCCTGAGAGGATTAAGGACCATGAAAGCCTTGAGGGTGTCAGCAGGGATGATAGGAGAGAAAGAGAAGGGGAGAGACTGGCTGGTAGGATGGGGTGAGGGGGAGGAGGAGGAGGAGGAGTAGGGGAAGGGATGAGAGAAGGGAGTTGGCACAGGAGTTTAAGAAAGAGTTGAACTTGGAGGCCACAGACAGACAGTCAGAAATGGGGATGTTACCCACCTTGAGGACCGGGGAGGAGGATTGAGTTGTGGGAGAGAAAAGGGCATGAATGACCTTTCAGAATTCTGAGGAGTGGTTAAGGTTGCCCTGAAAGGTTGAGGCAAAGTTCTCAGCCTTGGCAAGCCTGGTGGCTCGGGCGCAGGCATTGTGAAGGGCTTGGTACCTAAGTAACTCAGCAGGGGAGCCAGAGGCCTTATGAGTCTTCCAGGTATGATCACACACACATAGACAGGCCAGTAATTCTGCTGAGATCCAGGGAAGGGGGAAGCCATGGATTCTGGTTTTCTTAAGGTGGCATGGCGATCCTAGATGGACAGGAATTTGGTATTGAAATAGTTGAGGCCAGAATCGATGGTACTGGCAGAAAAGATGGGTGACCAGTAGGTAGCTATCGAGTCTGCATGAAGGAGAATAAGTACAGGAACACGAAGGACCAGATCTGGAGGAGATTAGGAGGGGCTTTAGGATGGTGAATTTTGTGCACACAATAGATCTACAGGGGTCACTGATGGTGTCAGGGAGGGTGCTACCATCTATGATGGTGGGGATGAAAGTTAAGAACCAAGTCCAGTAATGAGTGAATGAGTGATATGTGGTTGTGGTGGGTTGGGTCAGAGATCAATTGGGTTAGACTGAGGATCTTAATATTTTAACAGAAATTAGTTTGAGAGGGGGAGAGCCAGTTAATATTAAAGTCTCCAAGGATGAGTACTCCAGATGAGACATGAGATAAGACAGAGGTAAGGAGCTCTGTAACTGATGAGGAGGGTAGGTCAGGGGCAGCAATAACCTCATAGTCTTCAGGTGAAGCTACCTCTGGCTGCAAGCTGCAACACTGGACTTAAGATTTGCAAGAAAGCGAGTAGTGCTCACAACAGAGGAGGTGAACCCTACAATTTACAATTGTCTTTGGTTTGAAGCAGATTCCTAGGAAAGTTAATATTCTTCAGATGGAGGATACTTCTAACTGAAGGGTGAAATAAGGAACTTAGAATTATCAGAAAAGGCAGTCTTTCAATCAACAGAGGAGGTGGAGTTTGCTTTACTTGTTACAATTGTTAAAAGATTTTACTGTTTTCTGTGTTTCTGCCCTTCTGACTTGATTGGAGTTAGTGATTGACTGTTTGCATTGCAATATTTGTAATACTGTGAGTATTCACTGGGCTAAGAATTAGTCATAAGCCCAATTGAGAGCAGGTTACAGGCTGTGTATTGGTCCCAGACAGTGCCTAGGGGTGGAAACTGTTTTTCTTTTGTTTACCCCAGTGTGCCTTATAAGGCCAAGCCAGACTGTGTCAGGAAGTGCCACATCACAGCTACTTAACAGCCAATAGCTCTGGAAGAATCTTACAGACCTTGATAAAAGTACTAATTTTAGCAGGCTCATCGGATAACCCTCATAGTCTTCAGGTGAAGCTACCTCTGGCTGCAAGCTGCAACACTGGACTTAAGATTTGCAAGAAAGCGAGTAGTGCTCACAACAGAGGGAGGTGAACCTTACAATTTACAATTGTCTTTGGTTTGAAGCAGATTCTTAGAAAGTTAATATTCTTCAGGTGGAGGATACTTCTAACTGAAGGGTGAAATAAGAACTTAGAATTATCAGAAAGGCAGTCTTTCAGTCAACAGAGGGAGGTGGAGTTTGCTTTATTTTTGTTACAAGTGTTAAGGTTTTCAGTGCAGGAAGAGTTTAAACCTACATAGGCTGAATACTGTTTTCTTGTGTCTGCCCTTCTGCACAGCTGACGTGTTTTGGGGCTCTGTTTTCAGAGCACAAGTCACCGCAGGCTCTTTTGGGGCTGGGGAGGTTTACCTGTGTCTGACTTGGATGTTTGATTTTTCTCTGTTTGATTAGCAGGGTATTTTCTCTGTCAAATTGGTTTGAAGCAGTATTACAAATTGTCGTGTATGGCATCTTGCTGACAGGAAGGCACTCATCGCATCAGTAGGTCAGAGCGTTTAGCTGATTGTTTCGTGAGGGCACAGCTGGATGTCATTGTCCACCTAGGGACAAATGACTTAGCTCATCATGAGATTAGAGCAGTGCAGAAGGACTTTGTAGAGTTGGGGAGGGGCTTAAGACAAGTAGCACACACAGTATCCTTCTCAGAGGTGCTACCTGTCAGTGGCATGGGTGAGGCGAGGGTACTTTGCACCATGCAGTTTAACAAATGGTTGAAAAAATGGTGTGGAGCACAGGGGTTGGCTTCATTGGGGACTGGGGTTCCACCTGGAGGGACACCAGCCTATACTGGCAGGATAGTCTGCATCTGTCCAGGAAGGGAACAAGTCTTTTGGGCAATCGGTTTAAATGCTTCATTGGCAAGCCTTTAAACTAGTCAAGGGGGGAGGAACTGATAAGCAGCAGGAAAACCCCAGCCCCCTACAAAACAGGGTACTAAATGAGAAAAAGACCAAGGTAGAAAGGTCAGTGGGGATGCAGCTACAGAGGTAAAGCCATCAAAAATGGAGAGCAATAAGTACAATGCCCGTAGTCTGGGTAACAAGCTTCCTGAATTAGTGGCCTTGATGGAGGAGGAAGATCTGGATATCGTGGCAGTCACAGAAACATGGTCACACAGAACCATGACTGGGATGAAACATACCAGGATACACTATCTACAGGAGGGACAGGGAGGGTAAAGAGGAGGAGGAGTAGCTCTCACATAAGAGAAGAAATCAAAGCAACAGAACAAAAGGGTAAACAAGGAGAGAGAAGAAGGACTGTGGGTCAATTTGGAGGCAGGCAATGGCACCACAATCCGCTCAGGGGTTGTATACAGACCCCCCCCTCTCAGGGGGAGGAAATGGACAAGGAGATAATAGAAAGTATACTTAGAATGGCAGAGAAAGGGGAGATATTGCTGATGGGTGATCTGAATATGCCAGACATTAACTGAAGTGCAGTTGCAGCAGCCACTTCTAAGAGTGGGGTTATTCTAGATGCCCTACAGGGGGCATGCCTTGAGACAACTAGTATTGGAGCCCACTCGAGAGGAGCAATCTTAGACCTGGTTCTCTCAAATGGAGATGAGAGAGGATCACAGATGTAGAGTGGGTAGCCATCTGGGAACTAGCGACCATCAACAGTATGGTTCACAATAAACACAGCAATAGAGTCGTTTACACAAAGACAAAGGTACTGGATTTTAGGAGGGCTGATCTTGCTAAAATGGGTGAGTGCCTAAGGAATGCACTAGCAAATGGGCAGGAAGGGAGGGTGGAAGAACAATGGAGAATAATAAAACTGCCATCACAGAGTAACAAGCCTTTGTGTAAAGCAAATAAACAAAATGAAACGAGGTAAGAAACCACTATGGTTCTCAAAGGAAGTGGCAGTGAAGGTTCAAGAGAAAAGAAAGCATTCAGGAAGTACAAGGAATCACAGAAGGAACAGGACAGAGAACTGTATCAGTTAAAGCAAAAGGAAGCTGGAAGGCAGTCAGAACAGCAAAGGCCCAAACCAAGGAAAGATAGCTAACTCAGTTAAGAAGGGATAAAACCTTTATAGGTACATCAGGGAGCGAAGGAAGACTAAGGGAGGGATAGTGAGGCTTAATAAAGGGAGGGAGGGTGGGCAGAGGGTGACTGTGAAAGGCAGAGATACTAAACAAATATTTTTGCTCAGTATTTACAAAGAAGAGGGAGGTACCTAAAACAAACAGTAGAAACACTCTGGATACAGTTGATACCAGCCCATTTACAGAAGAAAGGGTTCTGAAAGCACTCTTAAAACTGAAGGTGGACAAAGCAATGGGGCCTGATGGGATTCATCCCAGAATTCTAAAAACGAAGGGTAGAACTAGTGACACCACTGACTACCCTCTTTAACAAATCATGGAGGATGGGGTGGTACCTGAGGACTGGAGGAGGGCAGATGTGATTCCCTTCACAAAAGTGGGAGCAAGGCAGAAGCAGGAAACTACAGACCTGTTAGTTTAACCTCAGTGGTAGGGAAAATGATGGAATCACTTCTGAAGGAAAGAATTGTTGAGTATCTAGAGGCCAGAGGGGCACAGGACCCAAGGCAGCATGGATTCACAGCAGGAAGGTCATGCCAGACAAATCTGATAGATTTCTTTGACTGGGTGACCAAAGGAGTTGATCAGGGAGGGGCTGTGGACATGGCCTACCTAGACTTTAGCAAGGCATTTGACACAGTCCCACACAAAAGATTAATATACAAGTTAGCGTGCCTGGGAGTGGGTCCCAAGATGACAGCCTGGGTAAAGAATTGGCTGGAGAATAGGACACAGAGAGTAATAGTAAATGGAGTCCACTCTGAAAAAAGGGGGGTTACTAGTGGGGTACCGTAGTGTTCAGTATTAGACTGGTTCTTCAATGTCTTTATAGCGACATTGCAGAGGGACTGGAAGGAAAAGTATGTCTCTTGCAGATGACACAAAGATCTGCAACAGAGTTGATGCACAAGGTGGGGTGGAAAGGATGAGAAGGACTGAAGGTTAGAGGAATGGTCAAAGTATGGCAGCTTAGATTCAATGCTAAGAAGTGCAAGGTAATGCACCTGGGAAACAAAACCCAGGGAAGAGTACACAATGGGGGTGAGATACAACAACAACAAAATGGAAAGGGACCTGGGGTAGTCATATCAGATGACCTAAAGGTGGGCAAGCAATGTGAGAGGAGCAAGGAGGGCTGGGGAATATTGGGATGCATAGGAGAGGCATCACCAGTAGAAAACAAGAATTATTATCCCTCTGTACAGACAGCTGGTGAGACCACATCTGGAGTACTAGTGCAGTTCTGGAGACCCAATCTCCGCAAAGGGCAGAGCAGGATGGAAGCTGTCCAGAGGAGGGCAACTAAAATGGTGCAGGGTCTGCACCAAAGACATATGAAGAGAGATGTAAGGAGCTTAATATGTTTAGCCTCTAGGAAAGGAGGAGAGGGGGACATGATAGAAACTTTCAAGTACCTCAAGGAATCAACAAAGTCCAAGAGGGTAGCATCTTTCAAAAAGAGGTGTGCAAGAACAAGGGGGCACAATTTGAAGATAGAAGGGGGTGGCTCAGAGGTAATTTAAGAAGTATTTTTCACAGGAGGGCTGTGGATGTATGGAGCAGCCTTCCAGAGGAGGTTGTGGAGTCAAAAACAGTGGTGGAATTCAAGCATGCATGGGACAGTCATAAGGCAATTCTAGGGGGTGGGGGTAGGAAGAAGTAGGCTGCTGGTTAACTAGGATCTGCAGCTTATCCATCAGGTAGGGAAATGGGCAGACTGGGTGGGCCAAGCTGTCCTTATCTGCCGTCAAATTCTATGTCTCTATGTTTCTATAAGCACAAGCTATGAAGACAGGGATGAAGAAAGGGAGAGAGAGAGTTTGAGGAGGAATAATTCATATGCAGAGGGGGAGGAGATAGAGAGTACAGGGCCAAATTGAATGGTAGAGGACAGGAAAATGGCAATACCACCACCCCTGTTAGCACGATCCTGCTGGGTGAGAGTGTACCAGGGTTGGCAACTGCTGAATCAGGGATCTTGGGGATAGCCAAGATTTTGAGATTTTGAACACATCTGTATGTAGATTAACCATAAGTGGCTGGAGTTGGTCAATCTTCGGGAGGAGGCTTCAGGCATTACCGTGTGCCACTCTCAACCCTTTGGGGAGACAAGTGGGAGGAGAAAGTGCAGGGCTGGGACTGGGCTCGATAACACCTGCTACTAAGAGTAGCAGCAAGATAAGGAGCTTGAAAGGGACAGAGATGCATTTTGCCTGGCAGATGAGAGGAGAGAGGGGGTGCCTGGGGTGGAGAGGGTGGGAGGGGAGAAGAGATCTCAGAGTTTCAAGGTGGAGCCAAGAAGAAAAGAGGAGGGTGCAGCCAGAGAGCTAGGGAGAATGAGAAAGAGATGGAAGGTAGGAGGAGGGGAGGGTGGGGAATGGAGGGGGGAGGGAGCAGGAGGGTGGAGGAGAAGGAAGGTCTATAGGAGGGAGGGAAGCTGGGAGAAACAGGAATGAATGGGTGATTAGCAACATGGTTAGTAAGACTGTAGTCAGTGGAAGCGCACTACAGAAAAGGAGTAGTGGAAGAGCTAGAGGGGGGAGTATGGGTTTGACTGACAGGGGAAGGGGTCAAAGAAGTCAGTTATGTGGAGGAAGTGTGGGAGTTTAACAGGAAGACAGGGGAAGCAGTGTGAGTATAAAAGGAGGGGTGCAGAGGAGGAGGAGGAGGATTAAGTAGCAGGTAGATGGGAGGTGGCAGGTAGAACAGGAGGTGCAGTGTTACAAAGATAGGGGACCTAATACAGGAGTTAGTGCAATTGACAGAAAAGTAAGGGGGGGGCAGTCAGAAGGAACAAACAAGAGCACATACTGAGGCAGAAAAGTGTTAAACTGAAGTTATATGCAGTAATCTCAGCTGAACAGGTAAATAATGAACTATAGAAAGTACACAGATTAATATGTAGTAAGCTAAGGAAGCTGTATGCACAGTTAAAACAAGGCACTAATGAGCTACATGCAGGAGTACACAAATTAATAAGTAGTATGCTATGGAAGCGTATACACATTTACAACACGGTAGGAGAGTGCACAGTTAAACAAGGCACTAAGACCTATGCAAGAGTCTACCAAATTAGTAGGCAGTAACCATAAAGAAGCAGTATGCACACATTTTCTAGACCATGTTGATGGGAGAAAATAGTAACAGTAGAGCACTTCCCACCAGTATGTGGTAGGTAACACAATATATAAGGCAAGCAGATATCTGACATAGCAGTGCATGTACACGGTTTAAATGCTGCTGAATTTTAGCAGATCAAGATATGTACAAGGCACTGGAGTTACAAACTTATAGACACTTGCAGGATGGGATTTGAGCAGTCTCCTGGCACCCTGGTGTCTCCTTTCTGGTAACTTCCCTCGAGGACTCACACTCCTGCTGTGGCACTCACATGTGGACCACTTGTGCCTGAAGGGCTTTTAATAGTGTTTCAGCCTACCCCCTCACAACAGCTGCAGCGGCTGATCAGTGCAGAGTTTGAAAGTCCCTTTCTGCAGCTCTAGCTGCAGAAAATTTAGTCCTGGAGCCCTGTTAGCTAAGGGGTTGTAACCCGGTGCAGAGGAGCCAAGGAAGCTTGGGGGAATGACCGCGTGGTGAGGGTCCAGGACTTCTCTGGCTCTGAAAGGAGCCTGCAGCACTAAGTCAAAAGGATGGTGTTTAGCTTGCACCCTCACAGCCACTCTGTTGGCTGACTGGTATAGAGTTTAAAAGACCCTTTTTGCAGCTCCAGCTGCAGAACATGTAGTCCTGGGGAGCCCTGTTAGCTAAGGGCTTGTGACCCAGTGCAGAGGGGCTGAGGAAGATGGCAGGCACAGCTGCATGATGAGGGAGTGGGGCTTCTCTGGCTCTGACAGGAGCCTGTAGCACAAAGTCACAAAGATGGAATTTCAGCCCACCCCCTCACAGTCACATCCGGGAGCTGATTAGGGAAGAGTTCAGAAGTTCATTTTTGCAGTTCCAGCTGCAGAAAATGTAGTCATGGGGAGCCCTGTTGGCTAAGGGCTCGTGACCCGATGCAGAGGGCAGAAGAAGATGGTGGGCACAGCCATGTGGCAAGGGTCTGGGGTGTCTCTGGCTCTGAAAGGCACCCACAGCATTAAGTCAAAGGACAGCATTTCATACCCCTCCACAGCTGCACTGGCGGCTGATTGGTGCTGAGTTTAATCTGGTGCAGAGGGGCCAAAAAGATGGTGGGAATAGCCATCTGGTGAGGGTCTTGGGCTTCTCCATTACTTCTATATTATTTTGTGAACTGTGTAAAACATTTTTAAACATTTTTTATAAATGACATAAAAAGGCAACAACTCACTCACCCACGTATAATCCTATACAGTACATGCTTTACTTGTAAAAAAATCGTAGCACAGAGATCAATTTTCTGCAGAATCCCTTCTTCCCCACCATTTTATGGGAGAATGTTGGGTAATATCAAGATCTTTGCTAGGAATATGTAATAAATAAAGAAAATATAAGATGATATATTTGTGAGCAAGTGGCCTCCTTTTCAAGCATTTGGGTGCTTGGTTTCCAGACCTAAAGCAAACTCTTCTCAGTGTACTCTTCTGTTAAGAGGATCTGGAGGTCACACTGGTATTTGGTGCAAAGCATTCTGACAAAGAAGTTAAATCTTACTTCCCTTATACAAAGTATGACAGATGGCTTTAACAGATAGATAATGAGAAAATGGATTTTAAAGCAAGTGAAAATCAGTCTTACATATTAACAGTAATTTAAGGTCAGAAAGGACACTAGGCCATCATATCCATCTCCCCTGCTTCATAAGCAGGAATTAGAAAAAATGTACAAAGTTTTCCATGGATAGCTTTGAGAAGGAGTTCCCATGTGGCATTTTAACAGCTCAGATAGCTGTTTCAGTATCGTTCTTAAATTTGTTAAGGTTGGTAGGCTCAAGTGAACAACTCAATATCCACAATAGTTGCACTATGATAAAAAATATGGTTTTCCATCTTCTCAAAAATGTTTAATAGCTTGCCATATTTCTAAAAAAATATGTAAATATTGAACCCAGTGAAGGCTTCAGTTATATTGTGCACTTCTGTGGCATTTGAAAAAGGCTCTCCATCACAAAATGGTATCAAGAGTTTTCAGTAGATTTAAATGTTTATATTGATATTAACCAGTAGAAGGACAATGAGTATCCCTGATGAGGGACTGAGCAACAGGTACGGTGGTGGTGGGTGGTGGTATGGCATTGGTGCCTAAACTCTCTCTCTTTGCTTATATGTACATATACAGTGTATTTTCAACATTTTATTTAACATACATTTCTCCTGCCAAACACATACTAGAAAATGCCCCACGGTGGGGAGCAGTATGGCATTTGTCTGTTACTTCTTCCCAGCCCTTAGCTCCTGTCCTGCTGCTTCCTCCATCTTTGCCCTTAACAACCTTGTACCACTCTTGCCTATGGTCCTCTGTCCTTCTTCTTGCTGTATACCTCTTAGCTCAGATGAGGATTGTATTACTTTTATATTATTCAATTTTATCACAGTGCTTTATTTTGTGCACTTTCTGTACCCATTCTGCTCGTACAGATCCTTGCCTTGTTTGTTTGTTTTGTAATTGTATTTGTTCCACTGCCCACTCATGTAACTGTTTATTTGTATCCCTGTGATGCCCCCCAGTTTGTACCTGAAATGATCCCTGACTCTTTGTGCCTTTGCTAACAATAATGTTTCAAATAAATACAAGTAGCTCTTTGACAGTTCTCTGCATCTTCTTATGGTGTTTCCTTTCACTTACTACATTCAGTGTCAGTGGCTCAGTAGATAGGCACACTCGCCTCTGAGGCCAGGAGATCAGAGGGCTGTAGGTTCAGTTCCCACATCTGGCACTTGGGTTAATATCCCAGTACTGACACGTAGTGCAGCATGAGGGGTGTTGCACTCTGAGGTGCTGTCTTTGGGTGAGACGTTAAAATGAGGTCACATCTGCCTAGATTGGTGATAGTTCAGGTGGATGTTAAAGATCCCATGGCACTTATCAAAAGAGTAATGGAATTTCCATGTGTCCTGGCCAAATTTCCTCATTCACTAAAAATACCACCAACAGCCTAATCTGGTTCGAGGTCAGTTGGCATTCATCTGTATCCTCCCCCGGTCATGCCTGAAAATAGGCAGGATTTGCCTAGTGCACTTACCTGGTCAATAAAACATGTGCTCTGTATGCTTTTCTTCCGAGGTGCATGCTACTTCTATGACAGTTGTCAGTGTTCCAGGTTATCCCACTTCTCCAAACAATAGGTCTGGGAAGTACTTTGTTTTTTATCTACAGTGCACAATATTACTAGCGAGGAACAGCTGTTATATTGACCCTTTAAGTCTGCAATGTACTGTAATGCAGTGTCACAGGCAAGGCTGGTTTTAGACTCAGTGCCTTCCCAAATGGATACTCCTGTGGTGCTCTCATCCCTTCAACCATCCTTTCCCATCTGCCTTCAACATATAGTTATGAAAGTTGTAAGAATATTCTGAAAACAATTTGTTTAATATTAGCTCTTATTATGCATTTCAATATGTATTTCAAGCTAAGCACCATATCTACTTTCTACTTTAAAGTGCCTCTAATATGGTGGTGGACCAAGTGGCTACTTGTTTTGTTTATGAATAACATTGCTTTTGGGTATCATATATTCTAGCTAACTACCATTCCAGCTACTCAGAAATATCAAATATGAGTTAACGTGAACCTTCTTTGCAAGTCAGAACATAAACCTTTATTTGTATGCTGACTAGAGAGAGCCTTCACCAACATTCAGGAATGTCCCTATTTGTACTAAGAAGGAAGCAAGAAGCTAATAATTTTAGTTTCCAGGGCAACCTGCTGAAGTTGTTTGCAAAACCCATATTCAGTGACCTCACTGAATAACAGAATAAGTCTGAAGTGGTTCTGGAAATGATCAAATGCAATCCAGCACTAATTTTATCAAAGAATGCCTTCTCCAGACACAGTAAATAAATTATTTCCTAGCTCATAACTATGCAATTATCTAAACTAAAGCTGACAAACATTAACAGATTTCATCTATCAAACAATTTTAATATACAAAAATTGCAATACAAAGCAATATTGTTTTCACTAACTTTACAACACACTTCCAACCCCTCTTAACGTCAGACAAAAGACAAGTATGCTTTTTTTCTTGTTTCATGCCTAGCTGTCTTTCAGACCCTTATAAAAATCAATCTAGCGAGGATGTTTTCTGGTACAATAGAATGCTTATCTCTCTGACATGCTTTTGCTCCTTCCTGTCTTCTTTCTTGTGCCTGATGTTAATCACTCTCTTTAGTCTTCAATCTTATCTACTTACATAAATTCTTAGTGACTGGCTCACTGTACTGTAGCTTCCTCTGCCAAGGAAAGCTGAGATAGCCTTGGATGGATAAATCACAGTTCACACAGATTGCCTATATGCAAGTACATTACCTAGCTATCTATCAATTGTCATTTAAATATTTAAAGCATTTAATTTCACTGATGATACTACTAGTGATAAGAAAAATGGTGCACATGAGGAGATGCTTATTAGTGTCTGGATAAAAGACTTCATAAATATAAGTTTAGATGTTTTGAAACAAGGCCATTAGACAAGAATACTCAAAGAAATCTGAAATACTTATCATTACATTTATATACTATATTAGAAAGAATATTTCATGAGGGGTTGCTAAAATTGTTATATACTTGTCCCTCAGAATAGGTGATAATGTGAGTCAAAATGCTTTAGAGTTGATAAATGGGTAATTAGGCAGTAAGGTATTGTGGTAGGCTGAAAGGTTCCCTAACAATTTTAGGATAGGCCAGACGAATCCAGAAGGAGAGGCAGGAAGATTACTCAGTGACCAAGATGCAAGAAGTTTATTTACAGGGGATAAGAAGAATAACGAAATAACTGTTTTCGGCAATGCTACGGGATAATAAACAAAACAATATGACTGGGACCAACAATTGGTTGAACCCAGAATGGGGGGGGGTTAACCCCTTTCAGTTCAAGTCCTGCATGCACTTGGCCGAAATTACAAATGGCGGATGAACCAAGCTTGGGCTTTGCGATGAGTCAGCTGGTCAGCTGGTGGCCATTGATCCCACAAAGTACTTTTTACAAACTGGCCATAACAGGGCATCCCCAGATGAACAGAACACAAAGAGAAACACTGCTAGCTGATCAATGAAGGTCTTAATGATCCTCTGCGGCCCCGGGCAAGAAGCTGAAGATAGCAGTCAGCAGATGATTCTCTGGATGATCTGCAACAACGACCACTGGCAGGTACCTGCCACCCAGACCTTCTCCCAACAAGAAGACTGGTGGTGATGTGATCTTTGGATGGCCTCTGTGGAGTGACATGGGCACACTTACAGACAGCTGGCAAAATAAGAAAAAGGGGCATGCATAACGTTAACTGTGGTACCTCATGCTTGAGCCAGGGTGGCTCCTAAGCTGACTTACTATTGGATACCTGACTAGTGGCTCTCTGCACTTACCATCACAGGGCTGATGCTGAAACACTGTGGTGAAACTTTGAAGCAGGTTGACATCACTGGAGACAGTTTTGCTGCAAATGGAGGATGGGCCAGGGACCTCCCTAGGTGACTGTCAGGCTCTAAAGAAGCTGGTCCAGGCAATGCTGGGTGCCAGGGATGCATGGGCACAACTCAATAACACAGTCCAGAAGCAAGCACACAGTTCAGGTTTTCAAGCAGACAGTTCAGTTTTTGCAAGGGTATAGTCTCTAGGAGGTGCTAGGCAGACAAGAGCAGAGTCCTATTTGGGTGGTGCTCAGGAAACCTGCCCCAAACCCCATGGGAAACCGAGGCCACCAGACCACCCCCTTCACTCATTAATATGTACACTGGGGCCTATGGGACTCTTGCCCTGGTCCTACCTCCCTCATGAAAATTAGTTGACCCCTATGCCTTAGGTAGGGCCTCATCCAGCCTGCCCTCTAATTACTATACTGAGGGCCTGGATGCTGGACCCTCACAGCCAGACTCTCCTTTCCAGCAGTTGGCTAGGGGCTTTTGCTTTCTGGCCCTGCCCTTGGCATAGAATGGCACCAAAAGGGACAAAGGGGTCTTTAAGCTCACCCTCTCCCTTTCTCTTCCCTACCTCTTGGGGCTTTTGAGTCATGGTGCCCCTGTCCTCCAGTCTTGGGGTGAGCTGCTATTTAGCTCAGACTGTCTTTCTTTCTGGAGACACCTTAAGTCACTGAGGTCTCAGGGTTCTTTGAGAGTTCCACCACTGGTGGCCTGTATACTTTTAACAGTGCAATCTGGAGCTTTCTGAGCAAAATCAAGCCATAATCAGCATGCCACAAACAAATGCAAATACCACATGAACCATACAGTAAGTGCTATACACAAAGTACAAGTGGCAAAGTTGTTAAGCACAAAATTACCTTTCTAACAGTGCTATACAATTAATTATAAATAGTTCCTGTTTTTTTTCTATATTGGTTGAAATAGCAAAAAATGTTTTGTTTTGTTTTTTTTTCAATAAAAAAGGCACTGCAAACCATTTTTTGAAGGAAAACATTTAACATATCAACACCAAAATTAAGCATCCATACATTAGATGGAGGTACAAAACTAATTTTGTACTAAAAAGCATTTTTTCTAGTATGATACATATATTTTTTACTCCATTTTATTCAAGGTGGCTAGGTGAAGCTTGAGACAAATGTCAGCCATACACACCATACCATACAAAAATGCAAATATCTTCTAAAGTATATGGGGCAGACACAAAGTATCAGTGACAAAGTTGTTCTGCACAAAATTACCTTTCCAACTGTGCTATGCAATCAATTCTACTCACTTTGGTTTGTGAAATATTTAAGTTTTAAGCAGTGACGTCCTCAGACATCCTAAGTCCTCAGTGGCACAAAGTGCAGGACTTTTGGAGGTGTTAAAGCCCTCAGGAATATCTTTTCTGCTGCCACCTACAGGCATCTTGGGGCCTCAATGAGTTAAACAGAACCACAACAAACAAACAAAAAAAAAATTAAAAAACCTAACTCAGTGGACTCTGGCCCATCCTGGGGCATTTTCCTCTTCCTCTGGGCAGTTGGCACACTGCCTGTTAATTCACCTCTCCCTCAGGGCTGGCAGCTCACCCAGGGGCCTGCTGTGCTCCTCTTTTCCTCACTAGGCGCTGGCCCTCTAAGAATTGTTCTTGAGTACTTTACCCTCTTAATTTTCTGTTCCTCTCGTCTCCACTTCTCTAGCACCTGCAGCATGAGTATAATTAAAAATCAGGCATCTGCACTCACTGCCACAGCTCGGGACTTTAGTGCTATTGAGGGGAGGCAGAAGATTGGCCGGGGAGCCGCAGTCCCACCTGGCTCCTATTTAATGCTGCACAGCTGCTGGGGCAGAACTACAGGTCAGGGACATGATTTCCACCCAGATCTATTTGTATGTGGCACCACTTGGTCTGTCGGCCTTTTCTCCCCCTTGCTGATCAGGACTCTTCCCAGGGGAACAGGTCACATCGAGGAGCTGTACTCCACCCAACTGACCCTGCTGTTGCTGCCACCACATCCCTGGATGCCAACTGAGGGAGTAATGCCAGAGGAGCCACAGGAACATTTTAGGTATGTCTACCACCTGTGTTCTCCATGTCCTCCACCCTTCTAGCCTAGCTGAGAACTCTCACTGTAGCCACTATCCAGCTCTTTTGTAGGACAGGGAGGTCCTGGGTTCTGGTCAGAGGATTGGGCACTGTGTCCAACAGGGAGGGTCTCTGCTTCCGACCCCTCCTTCCCAGGGCCAAATGATGCAAAACAGACAAAGAGACTGGGAGGGTCAGTGGGACTACAGGCAAGTGGGGATGGGACAGGGAACTGGCTAAAAAAAAAAAAAAATGTCCATGTCGAGGAGAGAACCCCATTTCTTTGCGGTGCCCCTAACTGGGTACTACAATTCATATCCTCTTTAAACATGTCCTCATGTATGGGGGTTAATTATTATCTTGAGTGTTAAAACACAAATGACATTTTAGTGCTATCAACTATTTAAGTAGTCTATTTGACGCATTAAGTTTTACCTGGTCTACTTTAACATTTTTAACCTACCAAACAAAATGAACCAAGAAGAGGGATGGACGGTCTTGAGGTGTCTTACGGGAGTGGTTCCTGCCTCTCCTTGTTGATCCGTCCATCCCTCTTGACAGGAAATGGGCATGACTTTAGATGCATTCAGTGCACTAGCTTTTGTGTTCCGTCCAAGGCTTGGGGCTGGTAGCTATGCATTTTGGGGAACGGTCTATCCATGATGACATACAGGTTTGGTTCCCACCTTGAAGATGAGTCTTCATCACTCCAGGACCTCACCAGCACTCATTTTCCTATGGCTATGGGCATTTCCTGATCATTTGCATCATCCGACTCTTACCCGTCTTCTTGGTTGATGCATGCTCTTTGACTGACCAGTGACTTAGGCTCTGCTTGAGGAGGGTTTCTTTCTTTCTTTCTTTTTCTTTCTTTCTTTCTTTCTTTCTTTCTTTCTTTCTTTCTTTCTTTCTTTCTTTCTTTCTTTCTTTCTTTCTTTCTTTCTTTCTCTCTCTTCCTTCCTTCCTTTTCTTTCCTGACATTTGGATAGGAGGTGCGGCCTGCATACTTTGTCAACTGATATCAGTTACTAGGGGTGGGTGAAACTGCCATTTTCTGCCCCTGCGGAACTTCCACGGAAATCAAGGGACTTTCACGAAGGTTTCTGAACTTCCACCTGTGGTGGAGCGGAAAACTTCCGTGAAAGTTACCAGGCAAGAATTCACCTGGAAATGAATAAAATATGCCCTGGTGGCTAGTGGTCCCTTCCCTCCACCCAGTAACCCACCCACTGTGAAATGTGCAGTAACCCCCCCACATCCCTATCTCCTCTTCTCCTGTTAAAAAAAGTCTCTGGTGGTCTAGTGTTTTTTTTTTAACCTAAACCCACTCGTGATCCCCAGTCCCAGTAAATCCCTGGTGACTCAGTGCCCCTCACCCAGCCTCCCAGGCAGCCAGGTGTCCACAACCTGCTCCCATCCCCATCGTAAACTCTGGCAGTGGCTGACCAGCACAGCCCTCCTCTCTCCTCTACACAGGGCCACCAACTGAGCTGTCAATGAATTTACATATGCTGCTCATTCATGACAACTCAGTTGGTGGGCGGTTGAGAAGAAAGGAAGGAAGAAAGAAAATATGCCTGCTAGGAATTCGTAGGGAATGGGGAACAAAGGAATATGAACCTGGCACTGAAAATTGGATAAAGAAGACACTAATCCTGAAATTTGGGACTGAGATAGGAAGGATTTAAATTAAAAAATCACTAGACCACTAGGAGATTATTTTAACAGGAGAAGTGAAGATAGGGATGTGAGGAAGGAGTTTACTGTTTATTTATTTTATTTATTTATTTATTTCAATCTAGGATTACAATACCTTTGAGCGAGGCTCTTTTACAAAGGTTCCACGTCAGTGTGTGCAACAGTCATCATTTTAGTTACAAACATATAGTCATTGACTTACAGACATGTAATAACCAGTACAAAGACTTGAGCTATGAGCAAGACAAGGGAAGGTGGGTGGGTGGGTGGGGGTGAGGAGGAGATCAGGGGGAAGGAGGTGCAGAGGGTAAGGGGGAGTACTGGAGGTGGTTGGGGTGGGGGCAGGAGTGGAGATACGGGAGGGTGGGAGACAGTGCAGCCAGGGGGCCTTGTCGAGGGAATATGACAGCTAAGGTGCTAGGGGTTTTTTGAGGTCCTTACATTCTTTCTGCAGCTTGGTATTCTGCTTGGCATATTGTACAATCCACTGTATAAGCCCCTGGTAACGGGCCTCCTTTTGGACATTCCAGTCTGGAACCTGTTGACTCACATCATAGGTGACAGCACTCACCATGTACACAGGCTCCATCACTCAGGCATCTGGAACACTCGATGGACTTCCTGAAAGGTCACAACAGCTCAGTTGTGCTGCTTGATTCTTTCCATCTCACTCCTAGTGTCTTCATACAGCTGGTGCCAAGCTCTTTTAATCTCACTGCTCCTGGGGGTCACTCCGCTCACACGGTCATTGATTGGACCCTACAGTTTCTTTGCCAGGGGGCATAGTTCTGCTCTGCTCTATCCATTTATTTGTGCATCTATGACCTTGGTTTCTCTTCTGGAGCCAGTGTGGACACAGCCCCACTTGCTCAGGGTCATACAGCATGCAAGTGGAGCTGTGGGATTCAAACCTAGGTCTCAGGTTTGCAGCTCAGAGCCTTTTAACCACTGTATTATACTGCCTCCTTTCTCCTTAAGAGTGAAACCTCTTTCTCCTTAATTTTAATTAATTGTTGTATTAAGAAAAAATTATGCTGAATTTTCAATTCTGAGAAAATATAGTGAAGGTATGCATACAACGAATACTGATATACATTAACAACAAAGTGATTATTTGAAATTAAGGAAAACTGTATATCAATTATTTAAGCAATATGAACATTGTAAAAAAATATTTATTGTGCCTGTTACCACAACGTTGTTCAAGTATTTATTATGTGCATCACATATGTACATCACATATGTATATTATGAAATATTTTATTGTAATACAGTGTGACACATATTACCAAAATAAAAAAAAAACTTGTATTTATAATGTAATACAGTAGTTTATTCTGTTGAAATGGTAGTTCAAAATTTGAAGGGCTCCTTCCAGTCATTGCAGTACTAGAGCATGAAAAGCTGGCAGGAAGAATTCATGCACTGTGATCAGGCTCATGACAGTTTGAAGAGCTTAATGTTGGTTATTGGAATCCTAACAGACAATGAGAATGTAGCATTTGCAAGAGCTTTTTTTAACTTATTTTGTTTACATATCATTTATGCCCCCTGGTGAGCTCTGATCCCTGTCTCTCTTGGGGATTCCAAAGTGCTTAGCAACTTTCCTCATGATGCCAGCTTTTGCTCGCCGCTCCATTGAACCATGTTTTGATCCCCACTGTGGGATTGGGGGTAGAGGATGTATCCCTGAATTCTGACATGTTCTTTAGATGGCCATCATGAATACCAAGAGCACATGGATTACCATGGTCCAGTCACCTGTGTGTTCCAGGGCTGTTTTTCCCTTGTTTCCACCCACTGGATAGCTGGCATCCAAGGACACAGGTGTACTTATTGCGATGGCATTTGGTGCACGAACTGGCTATCATCCAGACCCTGACCTGCTTATCTCAGTTGTGCTGCCACCCACAGTTACCCAGGTTGCAGCAGTGCCACAGGAGCGGTGATGCACCTTCCCACAGGCTCTATTGTTGTGCCAATGGGCCGGCCCTAAGCCAGCAATCATCCAGACCCTAATCTGCTTATCTCTGTTGTACTGCCACCCACAGTTACCTAGGTGACAGCAATGCAGCAGAGGCAGAGACCCCACCTTCTCTGAGCACTAATGCTGTGCCAAATGGTCTGGCCCTGAGCCAGCCATCATCCAGACCATCACCTGCTTATCTCCATTGTGCTACCACCCATGGTTACCTGGATGTCAACAGTGCAGTGGAGGCAGTAACCTACCCTCCCCTGAGCACTTCTGCTATGCCAATGGGCCCGCCCTGAGCCAGCCATCATCCAGACACTAACCTGCTTATCTCTGTTGTGCTGCCACCCATGGTCACTTAAGTGGCAGCAATGCCACAAGGCAGCGACCCATCCTCCACCGAGCACTACTGCTGTGCCATTGCACTGGCCCTGGCCAGTTCCCACCCAGACCCTAACCTGCTTATCTCTCTTGTGCTGCCACCCATGGTTTCCAGGTGGCAGCAGTGCTGTGGAGGCAGGGATACAACCTCCTCTGAGCACTACTGCTGTGCCAATGGGATGGCTTTGAACCACCCATTATCCACACCTTAACTTGCTTATTTCTGTTGTGTTGCCACCCATTGTTATCTAAGTGGCAGTAGTGCCATGGGGGTAGCAACCCACCCACTCCTGAGCACTACTGCTGTGCCAATAGGCTGGCCCTGAGCCAGCCACACCCAAACACTAACATGTTTCTCTCTCTTGTGCTGCCACCCATGGTTACTTAGGTGGCAGCAGTGCAGCAGAGGCAGTGACCTACCATCCCTTCAGTGCTACTGCTATGCCAATGGACTGGCCTAGAGCCAGTAATCATCCAGACCCTAACCTGCTTATCTCCATTGTGCTGTCACCCATGGTCACCTAAGTGGCAGCAGAGCCATGGGGGCAGCAACCCAACCTCCCCCAAGCACTACTGTTGTTCCAATGGGCTGCTCCTGAGTCAGCCATCATCCAGACCCTAACTTGCTTATATCTGTTGTGCTCCCTCCCGTGGTTATGTAGGTGGCAGCAGTGCACAGGTGGCAGCAGCCCCACCCCTGAGCACTACTGTAGTGCCAATGGGCTGGCCCTGAGTCAGCCATCATCCAGACCTAACCTGCTTATTTCATTGTGCTTTCACACATGGTCACTTAAATTGCATCAGTGCCATGGGGCAGTAACCCATCTTCCCCAAGCACTACTGCTGTGCCAGTGGGCTGGCCTGAGCCAGCCATCATCCAGACCCTATCATGCTTATTTCGTTGTGCTGCCACCCATGGTTATCTAGGTGGCAGCAGTGCAATGGGGGCAGCAACCCACCCTCTCTCTTGAGCACTACTGCTGTTACAATAGGCTGGCCTGAGTCAGCCACACCCAAACCTAACCTGCTTATCTCAGTTGTGCTGCCACCCATGGTTACTAGGTGGCAGCAGTGATCTGAGGCAGGGAGGCAGCCTCCTCAAGCAGTACTGCTGTGCCAGTGGGCTGACTTTGATCCAGTCATCATCCAGACCTAACCTGCTTATCTCAGTTGTGCTGCCACCGATGGTTACCAGGTGGCAGCAGTGGTAGGGAGGCAACCTCCTCTGAGCACTACTGCTGTGCTAATGTGCTGGCTTTGATCCAGCCATCAACCATACCCTAACCTGCTTATCTTTGTTCTGCTGCCACCCATGGTCACCTATGTGGCAGCAGTGCCATTGGGGCAGTGATCCACCCTCCCCTGAGCATTACTGCTGTGCCAATGGGCTGGCCCCGAGCTAGCCATACCGAGATCCTAACCTGCTTATCTCTCTTGTTTTTGCCACCCAAGGTTACCTAGGTTGCAGCAGTGTCACAGGGGCAGTAACGACCCTCCCCTGAGCACTACTTCTGTGCCAATGGGCTGGCCCTTAGCCAGCCACCATCTAGACCTTAACCAGCTTATCTCCATTGTGCTGCCACACATGGTCACCTAAGTGGCATCACTGTCATGGAGGCAGTGACCCATTCTCCACTGAACACTATTGCTTTGCCAATGGGTTGGCCCAGAGCTAGTCACAGACCCTAACCTGCTTATCTCTCTTGTGCTACAACCCATGGTTATCTAGGTGACAACAATGCCACAGGGACAGTGACACACCCTCCCATGAACACTACTGCTGTGTTAGTGGGTGGGCCCTGAGCCACCACCATCCAAACACTAACCTGTTTATCTCTGTTGTGCTACCACCCATGGTTACCTAGGTGGCAGCAGTGCAGTGGAGGCAGTGACCTACCATCCACTGAACACTATTACTGTGCAACGGGCTTGCCTGAGTCAACCTTCCTCCAGACCATAACCTGCTTATCTCCATTGTGCTGCCACCCATGGTCACCTAAATGCCATCAGTGCAATGGGGCAGTGACCCATTCTCCCTGAGCACTACTACTGTGCCAATGGGTTTGTCCTGAGCCAGCCAGATCCAGACTCTAACCTGCTTATTTGTCTTGTGCTGTTACCCATGGTTACCTAGGTGGCAGCAGTGCCACAGGGCAGTGATGCATCCTCCCTGAGCACTACTGTTGTGCCAATGGCCTGGCCATGAGCCAGCCATCATCCAGGCCTTAACCTACTTATGTTTGTTGTGCTGCCACCCATGGTCACCTAAGTTGCAGCAGTGCCATGGGGGCAGTGACCCATCCTCCCCCAAGCACTACAGCTTTGCCAGTGAGCTAGCACTAAGTCAACCATCACCCAGACCCTAACTTGCTTATCTCTCTTGTGCTGACACCCATGGTTACATAAGTGGCAGCAGTTCAGTGAGGCAGAGACCCAACCTCCCCAAGCACTACTGCTGTGTGAATGGGCGGCCCTGAGCCAGTCATCATCAGACCCTATCATGCTTATCTCTGTTGTGCTGCCACCCATGGTTACCTAGGTGGCAGCAGTGCAGTGGAGGCAGAGACCAAATCTCCCCTGAGCACAACTGCTGTGCCAATAGACTGGTCCTGAGCCATCCATTATCCAGACCCTAACCTGCTTATCTCTGTTGTGCTGCCACCGATGGCTACCAGGTGGCAGCAGTGGCAGGGAGGCAACCTCCTTTCAAGCACTACTGCTGTGCCGATGTACTACCTTTGAGCCAGCCATCATCCAGACCCTAACCTGCTTATCTCTGTTCTGCTGTCACCCTTACGAACATACGAAATTTTCCAGCAGATAAAGGCCTAGAGGTCTATCAAGTCTGCTCGAATGTGCAGCTAGCACCCCTTATTCTGCAGCTGCCCTTCCCTTCCACCCTTTCCCTTCATTAACCCTCCCCCTTGTCCTGTCCCATCCTCATTTGAAGCAGTCCACTGTTCTACTGCATACCACTTCTGCAGGTAATGCATTCCACCCAGCCACCACCCTCTCTGTAAAAGTGTCTCCTCATCTCCCTCCTGAACCTTCCTCGCTCCAGTCTCATATCATGGCCCCTGGTGGCCCTCCCTCCTACTTTAGAACAGCCCCTCTGCACCTGTCTTGTTTATTCCTTTCATGTATTTAAAGGTTTCAATCATGTCACCCCGTCTCTCCTCTCCCTCCAGTGATGACGTGTTCAACTCCTTCAACCTCCTCTCGTATGATAAGTCCCCAGCCCCTTGATCATCTTTGTCACCCTGCGCTGCACCCCCTCCAGTAACTTAATGTCCCTCTTCAGATACAGACGCCAGTACTGCATGCAGTACTCCAGGTGTGGTCTAACTAATGACCTATACAGTGGCAGAATCACCTCCTCCCTCCTCGAGGATATACCCCTTGCAATACAACCCAGCATTTTGTTGGCCTTTGCAGCTGCCTTCCTACACTGTGCCGAGTTGTTCATTGACCCTGTAATGAGCACACACAGATCCTTCTCCTCCTCTGTCTGGGCTAGCTGCACTCCCCTAGCTGGTAAGTCCTCCTTGGGTTCTTCATCCCAAAATGCAGCACCTTTCACTTTTTGGCATTAAAGCCCAGTTGCCAGGTGTCTGACCAGGTTTCAAGCTTTGCCAGATCATCCTGCAACCCCTGCCATCCCCCTAGGTCAGCCACCACCGCGCCAACCTTGGTATCATCAGCAAACAGACTGATCTTGCTCTTGATGTCCCATGATATGTCTGCAATGAATATCCCAAACAACACTGGTCCCAACACCGAGCCCTGTGGGACACCACTTGTCACTGACCTTGGATGTGAGAGCTTCCCACCCACCACCACCCTCTGTTGCCTTCCCTGCAGCCAGTTTCCTACCCATCTCACCAGCTTTGCACCCACCCCTGTGCCTACTAATTTCCTTCCCAGCCTTTCATGTGGCACTGAGTCGAATGCCTTACTGAAGTCCAGATACAGGACATCCACTGCATGGCTCCTGTCCAGTTGCCTAGTTACCCAGTCATAGAACTCGACCAGGTTGGTTTGGCAGGATCTGCCATGTATGAAGCCATGCTGTCTGCTGTCCTGTAGTCCTTTGGCCTCTAGGAGGGCCACCAGCCTCTCCTTCAGGATAGTCTCCATTAGCTTACCCACGATGGATGTGAGGCTCACTGGTCAGTAGTTTCCCGGTTCATCCTTGGGGCCACTCATGGTTACCTAAGTGGCAGCAGTGTCATGGGGAGCAACCCACCCTCTTCTGAGCACTACTGCTGTTACAGTGGGCTGGCCCAGAGCCAGCCATCATCCGAACCTAACCTGCTTACCTCTGTTATGCTGCCACCCATGGTTACCTGGGTGTCAGCAGTGCAGTGGAAGCAGCAACCCACTCTTCCCACACTACTGCTGTGCCCATGGGCTGGCCCTGAGCCAGTCATCATTCAGATGCTAACCTACTAATCTGTGTTGTGCTGCCACTCATGGTTACCAGGTGGCAGCAGTGCTGCAGGGGAAGGGATCAGGAGTTTCATCTACAGAGAGAGAGAGAGAGAGAGAGAGAGAGATATGTTATCTGGAAGGGATGCTGGACTTGGGGATGGTCCAGTTGCAGTGAGTTTTTGTTAGTGGAGGGTAGTGAAGGTGTAGGGTGGTGGTTCAGCTACATCAAGAGTGGTAAGAAGGCTGGTCCAGCTGCAGGGATGGTAGTTGGCTAAGATGTGGAGGGTGTTGTTGTGGGATAGAGCATGCAGAGTGGAAAAAGAAACTTAATAAGTCCCATTGGCTGTTGCCATGACAGCCATCATAGAAGCAGTTTCATCATTATTGTCCCTGTCCTATTCCCTTAATGCAACTTTGCTCTTGGTGATGGCATGTTTACTCAGTCAGCGTTGCCATGGAACCTCTGTGATATACAGCTAAATATTGGCATCTAAACCATTAACCTTAACCACACATTCATACTAAAGTGAGATTTTTTTTTATTTTCTTTGTCCGACAAACTCACTGGCTAACCAATACTGAGGTCAGCATGATGTCACGAGCTGACATACATTTTTTCCAACTGTGCAAGCATTATTGGTGAGCTCTACTAGCTCTGCAGCAGAACAGATATCTTTGAACATCTGCAAGTTGAACTGAGACATAGACTGACTGTGGAATGAAGACCAGATGGTGGAACGACTATGTGAATATAAAATCAGGTATAATTAATAAAAACAATGTAAAAGCTAGTTTAAATATTTTTATTGACATTGCTAAAAAACAATAAGGTACTCAGAGGGTAGAATTGTCCATATGTTAATCATACCCTAGGGGCATGTGGCACACATTTTCACCTTATGCCACATTACACCCAAAGGTGTGATTTACATACAGTTAATGCAAGCCCTGGCCTTTCTTTATTGCAAAAATATTTCAGGCCTGCCACAATAGCTTCTTTTTCATCTGTGACCATATTTGATCTTCCTAGGCTCTGTTCAACTTCTCAAATATTGAGCAGAAAAAACAGGACTTCCATGAAAATGAAATCCTTCATCTTTGGTTGACAACCCTAGGCAAGTAAATGGTCAAATAAGGCTAGTCCTCTAAGATACACCCTTGTTTAATCATCCTTATCACCCCCTTTTTTGTATAAATAATGTGGGACCTCTTGAAAAACTGACAGATTGCACTTATTTGTTGCCTTAAAATCTACTCAAAAAAAAATCATTTCCTATAACCCCTTTGCTTCATGGCAGGCTATGATACTGCAAGTGAGATACACTTCCTAGTTCAGAGGTAGGCTGTAACCAGCTTTGGCCAGTTGGAGCTGGTTTGTGGCTCTTGGAAGCTGCTTGTTGGACATGCCTAAAGAAAAGATTCTACAGATAATTTCAGGTATTTATCCTAATGTTTTCTAAAAAGCTTAACTCAGAAAGTGTTTATTAATGTAGGAGTAGTTCTAGAGAGTCTCTTAGTCATTTGCATCCAGTTTAAATGCATTGCATTTGTATTTGGTTGTAAAATTGCTGTGCATACCTCTCAACCTCCAGATGACCAAATCAGGGACAGAGCCCCAGAAAATCAGGGACAACCACAGAAAATCAGGGACACTTCATTAGCATAAAATTTGCATAGGCGCCCAAAGTGGGTTTCATTCCACATGTTGCCAGCTATTTAGAGTCTCCTCACATGAAGCATTTGGAAAGTATTGTTCTTTATTTCTTTGCCAGGACATGTTTTGTTAACTACATAGAACATTAAAGACCAGTGGCAACAGTATTTATTACTTAAGATGTTATTTTATTAACCAAGAAACACCAAGGTGTAAAATTTAAAGTGCATTACGGACATTATTGCATCAAAATGTGTTCAACAGAAATTGACTGAACCCCATCACCATTACCACCACAATTGCTCTCAAAGTGTTTCATAAATAGTTAAAAAATGATTACATGAAAATGTGTTAACAGAAAATGACTGCACACCATCACCAAAAGCACCTCATCTCACTCACACACACACACACACATACGTTATACTCAAGTCTATAGTGTCTCTGTGCCACTTCAATGGCCATTAAGAGTCTGTTGCTGCTGCCTGTTTTGCAGGATGTTCTTTATGTATGCTGCTGTGGCCTTTCTTGCTGCCTCAATGACTTCTTTTGGCTGCCGCTGACAAAACAGTCATTTTCTTCATTCATTTTATGGCAAGAAGTGCATTTAATGTTTTCACATTCATAGATTGCCTCAGCTCAGTTTTTACTTTCCGTACCATGCTGAAGGCTCGCTCTGGTTCACTGTTTGAATGCGGAATGCATAGAACAGTCAGCATTAGTTTGAAATGCTGGCAGGTCTCGCACTTCAACACTGGAAAGAATGGTAGACCAGTAGTTCAGGAAAGAGGGCACTGTATTGCCTGTGCTGTTAGAATTCTGCTGCCATTCAGTCAGCTGATAAACTGAAAATTCATCCAGGAGCTGGCTGCGTTCTTGCCTGGAGTTGCAGAGTCCCAGGCGGGTACCAATGTCTGCGATAATTGTGGAAGATAGCTGCAGCTTGCATGCAGGATCTAACAAAGTGCCAACATTCTTAAGTAGAGGGTCATGTGATGGGAAGTTTTCTTCATTTTAACTAGCACTGCTGCATAAAAGCTTTTGACTTTTTATGAAATTTCTTTCTGCTGTTGACCCAATGATGTCATCTGCATTTTCATCAATGTAGATCTCTGCATCTGGGCCCACACGGATTTCGGTGTCTGGCAGTATATTTTCTTCATCTTCCAGCAAAGAATTACTGGCAGATACAGATTGCAGAAATTGTCTGGCAGCAGGTGGCTTAATAACCTGCTAGCATATGTCTGCATGGTTTTCATGATGTCATTGTTTAGGTTAATCAGCTGACTGTCCCTGCTCTGCATTTGTATATTGAATTTATGCAGAGGTTCCACTGCATACTGTAAAAGAATCCCAGCTTCACCTCATGACTTTGCAGTCTGTCAGCAATGAGCTTAACTTTAGCTGTTCGCTGTTCGAAGGTCATAAAATAAGACTTCAGAGCAGGCCACATGTCCAGCATTCTTTTAATGACCTTGCTCAGGCTCAGCCATCGAGTTGGTGCATGCTTTATAATTTTTAATGGCTCTATTTTGACAAAAAGAGCAAACTCCTTTAACTTCTGCTGGCGCTGTGTACTGCTGGAAAAATGACAGTAAATGTCAGATATTAAGTCCTCAATGGGCAGTGCCATTGCTTTTACACCAGATTTCATGCAGAGATCTGCCAAATGGCATAAGCAGCCCATATGAATAAGACTTGGATTCAGTTCTTTCAGGCGGGATAAAACAGAATTTCTTTTGCCAATCATGGAAGCAGCATTGTCAGATGAATATGCAACCATATTGCTCTCAGGAATGTTAAATTTCTGCAGTGTTTCACGAACACAGCCAAATATTGCTTGCCCAGTTCCAGCTACACAAAGGGGCATATCCAAGAATCGCACAATATTTCTGCCCAAGCTCTGGTCAAAGAAACCAATCAGAACGACGAGTAGTTTGTCATCCCCATATCAGTGCTCTGATCGAGGTATAAACAGAATGGCAAAGTGCAAACATTCTGCCACATCCTCTTGGTATTTTGGCCCCAAAACATCACGAGCAATGCAGGCAGCTTTGTGGCCCCACAGGTCATCTTTTACCACCTCTGCATCCATGCAATATTTCTTCATATACTTCAGCAGATGATCCCCAGCAGTGAATGGAAGTTGTGTTCAGCCAGTAGTGACACAAAGGCTATTTCAGCCTCAACAACCTTTGTGTTTCCTAGCTGTGAGGCAAACATTTCTGTGACTTTTTCTTCCTGCAGCATGCTTGACACTCTGTTTGTGCTTTTCTGAATCCATGTGCCTTTGTAGATCATTGCGACCTCCATGGCCAACACTGAGGTTCGCACAGACTTTGAGAAAGCGAATCCTGGGCCACGCTTGCTCTCCATCACCCAGTCGAAGGACACTTTCCAGCTGCTTTGAAAGGATGCCATTCTTTTTTCTTCTCTGGTGTTCCATCTGTGGAAAAAAAAACGAAGTACTTAGTTTGTGTTCAGACACAGAAACACACTTGACATATTCTTAGCTACACTCTAGAATGCTAGTTGTTCTGACTACCCCCAACGTTTAACTTCATCTCCCTTGGCCTGTCACTGCAGCTCAGTAAACCAGGACTCATACCAGCTGAAGCAAAGGCAACACTTTTCTGGTAGGATTCCATCTTATTTTACAACACTCACTGTATACTCTATAAGTTTTGTAATGCAGGACAAGTACCATGTTAAAATAGGCACTGGCTGGTGTACATTTCTTAAGTGCACAGCATGTACCTGAGGGAGGGTGAGCAACATATAAAGGAAATTGCAACATCATGTACTGCGTACTAGGTTTTGACCATTTCATTTCTTTCTGAGTTGTGGACCCATAGCAGTGTTCAGGAGTGGAATATATGGTTAAGCATAGCAAACTGTCAACTTACCTTCTCAGTTACTGCTGGACGTTTGCCTAGAAGAACTGGTGCTGATGCTGCTACAGTCTTCTCCTGGTTCTGAGACTGGGCCATTGCCATCTTCCATGATTCTTGGATTCTGCCTGCTCTGTGAAATAAAATGAGATGTATGGAACAGAAAATTAGTAAAGGTGGCAGAAACATTTATAGTAAATTTCATCACATTTGCAGTAGAAGCTGACCCTCACCTGTCCAATCCAACTCAAGTCAGGAGTCCCAGGATGGAGGAGTACTTCACCACTTAGATACTCTTTCCAGAATCACATAACGTCATCACATATGAGCTATCAGAAGGTTGGATGCTAGTTACCTGTCCAATCCACTCAGCTTCCCAAGGATGGCGGACGAAGGGTACGCACAGTATCCACAAACTGGATAGATCTCAAAATGTATGCATATGTGTGTGTGTGTGTGTGTGTGTGTGTGTGTGTGTGACTTGTGTTTTCACAAAATACATCTGTAAATCCATGTATAAATAAAAACAATTTTCAACAAAATTTGCATGGCTTGTATTAATTTCTTATCCCATTCAAAATCACCATAGAATAATAAACAAGAACTCGCTGCATGAAGTGAAGCTCCAAGCCAGGCCTTAGAATTCAGTTCAGGTTTGCTAATATTCCATGTAGTGATGTAGTAGGCTGCAATTAGCATGTCACATGGCAGGCTGCTGAGTCAGTTGGACACTGTCATTTTCACCAACTGTGCTGTAACTACCTGATAACGTATACATTATCAGGTAGTTACAGCACAGTTGATGCAAATAGTAGTGTTCAACTGACCCTGACTGCCATCATGTGAAGTGTTAATTACAGCCTGTTAAATTGTCAGCATCTGCTAATGTATCTTGGCTAGACTTGATCACCCGAGCCTCAGTGTCTCGAATTACTCATCTCAAAGTCACAGTGATTAAGGAAAATGTATTTCCATTTTTATACAGGGAGTGCATATACTACAGTGTTTATAGTAACCTGAAACTTTCAAGTACCTCGAGCGAGTCAACAAGTCCAAGAGTGTAGCCTCTTTTAGAAAGATATGTGCAAGACCAAGGTGGCACAATTTGTAGATGGAGAGGGGGCAGCTCAGGGTAATGTGAGGAAGTATATTTGTCACAGAGAGGGTGGTAAATGCATGGAACAGCCTTCCTGAGGAGGTTGTGGTGTCAAACAGTCAGAATGCATGGGACAGACATGAGGCAATTCTAGTGGAGGGTAGGATGTTGATTAACCCTTAGTCATCCCTGAAAGAGGGACCACTAGTCTCACTGGGCCTACCCAGTCAACACAATTCAATAAATGATCCAGAGACAAATATCCTTGGTCAGCTGGAAGATTACTGTAACCATTCAACCAATGTGACAATCAAGTGCCAGCATCACAGTGCCAAGTCAGATGGGTTAGGTATTATGTGGGCATATACTACTCTGTAGAACCCGAACAATAGGCACTCAATGCTTTGATGTACTCAGGGAAATGCTACTTAATCAAGGCACAGAATCCTAGCACTGACACAACCTACTCGACGCCACATATGCTAGTCACACAAAATGGTTTGCACAGTACACTATTGGCTTTAATAACCCCAAAAAAAAATTAACATCTATCCATCATGGTCAATTGCTGTCACAGGTAGTTTCTGGCTTGCTAAGTAATCAAATAAAATTATATTATATTACTAACATTAAAGCAGTGGTTGGGGCTTGAGGGGCTGGTGACTGTGGGAGAACTGAATAAGCTACCAGCTCAGTGACCCAACTCCTTAAGAGCTTAAATGTTAAGATATTTTATTTCTCTGTCCCCAGCCATGTAGTACCCTGCCAATCAGACTCCTGTAGAATAGTATGTATGGTTAAAGAATTAGACAATAAAAGAGACAGAAAAGAAACAGACAATTTAGGCACCAGAACTAGAAGCCAAACTGTAGTCTGTAAGGTCCACATCTTACTTGCTCAGCAGCCTGAAGCCTAGTTTTGCATGCTGTTTTATTCACTTGGTCATTCACTTCTCCAGCACCATATTTTAGTCTGCTAGATACAGTATGTTTATATGGGGTCAACGATAATGGGCAGCAAAAACAGGCAACCGGAGAAGTGAGTAAATGGCCACAAATGAATAAAACAGCATGTCGGGGGAGGACCCCACCCCAAAAAAAACTTATGTATGCAACTACAACAAGCCCTGCTCCCATTTGTTTACAAATAGATGCAGAGTTTGTAGACCAGGCTGTCATCACCTGCGTGCAACTGCAGTGCATCACCATAACTGTGATAACTGTGTACAGTTATGGTGATGCACACAGTTTACTGTAGAGAGGCTTAGAATTGTACATTATTAACTACCTAACTTGCATTATGCAGCTTGGTGATATGCAACGCTTTTTAAATTGGATGGCAACCACATAACAGATACTGTGCCAGGCTTAAAAGAGATTATAGTTGCATATAAAATAACTTTCTTATACTAGTATCAAGGTATTTTTTCATGGAATTATGTTTTATTCATTTATCTACTCAATTACTTCTCTGGAAGTCTGTTTTCTCCCATCAACCAGTTTGCCACCCAGAGCCGACCCAGCTACTAGTTTGACAGGACCTTCCTGTTGTAAACCTATGCTGTCTTGGATCCTGTGCTCCTATGGATACCAGGTGTTGCACTATCCTTTCCTTTAGGGTTGTCTCCATAATTGTGCCCACTACTGAGGTAAGACTGACTGGTCAGTAGTACCCTGCCTCCTCCTGCTACCACTCTTGTGGCATGGGATCACATGAGCCCTTCTCCAGTCTTCTGGGATCGCTGCTGTGCTCAGACACTCAAATATTTCTGATAATGGCTCTGGACCTTTTAGCTCCTTTAGTGCCCTGAGATGTATGCCATCAGGTCCCACGGTCTTGTCCACCCTGAGCTTAGTGAGCTCTTGTATGACCCGTTCTTTTGTAAAGGCCGGGACTATGCACCCCTGTGTCCATGGTGCTGAGCTGTGGGCCCTGCCCTACCTTCAGTATATACTGAGCAGAAGTGGGGAACAATGTATAACTCCTACTTTCTGAATTTGAATCATCTGCATTATAAAAGCAATACATCATATTGATCATAGCCGTAGCTTAGAAGGTCACACCCCCGCCTGGCTTGGTGGCAGTCATGACATTATTAATAAGACTATGTTTCTTATTCTTACATCAATTATTGTTGAGCACATGCATTATTGACACCAACAAGGCAGCAAACTCAGTCCTGTAATTTAGAATCATAATGCATTATGTATATTAATATAAGAAAAAAACATAGTTATAATATACATTATATTATGTCAATCAGACCCCATCTTTAGATCATGAAACACATACTACTGACATTGTAGAGACACCACTGATTAATTTGAACATACCTCGAGTGTCGAGTCTCCATTGGTGTACTTGACTTCTGTTGGCTCAGGCTACTGCTTCTAATCTAAAGTGTGCAGGGTTCGAATCGTCTGACAGGCAGGCTGCTTCAGTGCTTACTGGCTGATTCTCTAATCTGCCACCTGAGAAACCCAAAATTCTTAAAAAAATGATTTACAGCTGCTTTTACTGCCTTTCTGTGATGTCTCTGCTCACTGCTCAGTCAGTACTCACTCAGCAGGGTCAGTCGGAGAATCAATGCAGTGATCGGATCGCCGATTGGATTTGGAAGAGCCACAGAACAAGACAGGATCACGGATGCAGTCAGTCACACTAACGCGCTCACTCCCCGTGGTCCAAACTCCAAACAAATCTGCAGTGCTGCTTCAATTCAGATTTTCGCACTGGAGAGGCTGCTTTTATCCAGAGGTTGCGGACCTGAGTGGGGAATCAAAAGTTCAGGTCCGCAGGGGTGGAGGTGCGAAAATCTGAACGGACCAAGCAGTATAGCCTGATTGGCTGAAGTCTCAACAGGCAGTGACGTCAGTGCGCTCGCTCAATGAAACACCCCACACCCACAGCTTAGACTGAGTTTAGGCAACTGAGACTGAGAGAGAACTAGTCAGTCGGCGACTCGGGAGTCGGCATGATGGACCGCGTGGCATGTAGTTTTCAACCCGACTCAGAATTTCAGGGCAAGGCACAGCGAATCCGGGATGGCGGGTCAGAAGCGGAAACGCAGTAAATGCGGGGACGTCCTGGGCAAATTGGGACAGTTGAGAGGTATGCTGCTGTGTTGGTTCAGATTGCATTTATACAGAGAGAGTGGGAGGGGAACCTGTGGCTTCATGTCCTACAGGTTTTGCATTCAAATGTACTTGTAATACTGCTGTATGAATAGAGTATGTTGCAAGCCAGGAGTCTATGTTACTTAATAACTTTCTCAAGCTTGTGGGATAAAAACCAATCTGGTACAAAAGACCATCATCAAGAGACGTTCTTAACAAAATATTAGCATTAGCTGAAAAATCTGTGGCTGTGTGAATACCATTTTGTGAAAGAGAACTAATCTACATCACTAATGTCTGACATGGATTTTATGTTTTTTTACATATACTGTTAATTTTATACTGTTTCTTTAAACTATTTTTATAATGTGTGATCTATAGCCTATCACTTAATCTGTAGTTCACCCAGCTGTAGAAATTAATGTTAAGAAGCAGGATCACATTAGAAATTAGATCTATAGTGGGTAAATAAATTACAGTACAAAATACATAATATTCAGTTGGAGGGAATGCAGATTTGTTTTAATTTTAATCCATCCTTTGTCTCTCTCCCCCCCACCTTGCCTGGCCTCCATCTACCCATAAAGGCCGCATTGCCCGGACGTACCTTACAACTACTTGGCCTAAGCCGAAGCCGAAGTAGGCAAGTCTCCCAGGAGCACTTGCAGGTGGTGGGGTATAGGTGGCCATATGGGGCTTGAATATAACTGGTGTTATCTTCATGACTCGGATAAATTTTCCTCTGCCCCCCCCAGATGGTGGCTAGGATATCATTGCATATCCAGTTTCCCTGCTGTCTGAAACCTTTCACTCATTCTAACCTATTTCATTCTGTCTCTCATTTATAAACAGGTTTACAGAACCCCCTAAAACCCATCGGATGAGTATTATTTACCTTTTCTTTTGTCCTGTCTTTATTTTTGTCAAGAACTTTGGATCCTTTTTTACCACTCTCTTTATTCTTATTTTATAGGTGCCCTGTCTACAGTATGCTTTCCAGATCCTGACCTATGTTCAACCAGAAGCAGGTAATTATTACTGCCTTTTCTCAAGTGGGGCGAATTGTAATGTGGGATTTTCTCCAGTCCTACTTGGTGAAGTGAAGAGAGGTAATAGCACATAAAGGTGCAGGACATCTAATATGAACCCAACCCATGTAGTTCCTTACAAAATAACAAAATAACTTTAAAGGGAATCCATAATACAACAGGACCTTTAGGTCCCAATTAAGAAAAATGCAGTGAAAGAACATTTTTAATGTACTTACTACTGTATATTGTAATTAAATTTTTTGTCTGGCTGATACTGCAATCCTACATCTGCCATATATACCTACTCGTGTCACAGTGTCTCCATCCACCAGCCATCTGATGATCGACTGACAGACTGAACCATGGGGACCTCTGTGTGCCAAGTCTGTGTGTTGACCAAATTCACTGAAGCTAGGTAGGGTTTAAACTTGTGAAGAAAGGAGGGCTGGGGCTTGAGGCTGCTGCTGGCAGGCACACCAAGGAAGGACCTAGCCTTCTCCCTCCAGCATTGGGGAAGGGGTGCTTAACAAGGGCACCTGACAGTATGTGAGGTAGAGGAATCTTGCAGTTAACTGTGGGATGTCAGGTTGGGGGGTGGGTGAGGGCAAGGGGCAGGGATAGAGATAAGTCCTGATTAACACCAGGAGCATGGGAAACAAGATGCCTGAGCTTCAGGTGATGCTAGCTGAAGGAGATGTGGATGTGGCAGCAGCACTGATTCTAGGGCCTCCTCAGCATGATTGGGATCTAAACATGATGGGGTACACTGTGTTTAAGAGACAGGGCTGTGGACAGGGAAGGTAGGGTGGCACTCATCATTAGGAATGGCATTGATATATGCAGGGTGGGGCAGAGAGAGAAACACAGAGGCATTGTGGATTATCTTGCAGGCACCTGGGGAAAGATGGACAACCTGAGAGTGGTTTATAGGCCACCCATGTAGGCTGAAGAACTAGAGAAGGGCCTAGTAGTCAGTCTAAGAGACCACTGTGGTCAGGGGAGGGTAGAACTGTGGTGCTGGGTGACCTTAACATGCTAGGGGTTGATTGGGGCACTATGGCATCTTCATTGACTAGGGAACAACACTTTTTGGACATCTTCCAGGAATCATTCCTATCTCAACTGGTGGCTGACCAGATGAGGGATGTTCACATTCTGGATGTAGTGCTGCTGGATTGCGATCTGGTTAGGAACCTAGTTGTAGGGACCCACTGGTGTGGAGTGATCATGCCATGGTTTGGTTTTCCTTAGACCTGGGGGGGAGGGGAAAATCACACTAAAACAGTGGTGGCTGACTTCAGGGGAGTGGACTTTGAGGGTATGGCAGGGATCCTCCAGGGGCAATTGGAGGGGATCAGTCTGGACGTGGACAAAGACAGCAGGTGGGAAATTATTAAAAGAGGGCTCCTGGAAGCCATCAAGGACTGTATGAAGGTGTAACGCAAATTTGGTAGGGCCAGAAAGCTGAGTTGGTAGACCAGGGAGGTCCAGGAGGTGGTGAGGGAGAAAAGAGCTGCTTATAGAAAATATGAACACTCACAAAGGGATGGGGGGGGAGTATTATCAGATAGCCAAAAAAGTAATCAGGGTGGTGAGATCGGCCAAGGCAAGGATGGAGCAGAGGTCAGCACAGAGGATCAGAAATGGGGGGAGGGTTCTTTAGGTATATCTGGGAAAGAAGGAAAGTGAAGGGGCAGATAAGCAGACTGAGGTCAGAAAGTGGGTGGGCTGAGGAGGCCAGAGAGCAGGTGGATGTACTTAACCAATACTTTGCCTCAGTCTTCACAAGAGATGATGGAGGGCCTACCCCATACAGGGGGAGGCGGGCTAGGAATGAGGAATGGGGGGAGCTCTTTGATGTTGAAATTCCTGTTGGTAGGGTAAGTGAGTCCCTTAAGTCCCTGAGAATGGATAAGGCAGCAGGTCCAGATGGCCTTCATCCCAGGGTGCTGAAGGAGATGGCAGCTGTCTTTGCTGCACCTCTGGTGGACCTTTTTAACTCTTCTCTTCAGATGGGTTGGGTGCCTCAGGATTGGAGGATGGCTCATGTCATGCCCATCCACAAAAGCGACTCACAGGAGGAGCCAGGTAACTACAGACTTGTCAGTTTGACATCGGTGGTGGGCAAGATGATGGAAGCCATCTCAAAAGAGAGGCTGGTGGTGTTTTTGGAGACACAGGGCCATCTGGATGACCACCAACATGGCTTTGTTGAGGGCAGGTCATGTCAGACAAACCTTATGGAGTTCATACTTGGATTTCATACTTGGATTGAATAGATGTACAGAAGGTTCTAACCCATATTAGTACATCTCCAGCATGCTGGTAATTAATGCCACTTACCTAGTAAGTAAGAATCTAAGTTGTTTTTAAAGGATCCGTGATTACTAGCATTCACAATGTGATTTGGTAATGAATTCCATAATGGAATGATCCTTTGTGTGTAAAAGAAATGTCTGGGGTCTCTTTTTAGGATATGTAAGGGAAGCTGGTATATATGACTTCTCAAATTATAGCTTCTGTTGTTAAATGTCATACCCATGTTGGTCATTAGATTATTATCATTATGTATTTTGTACATAAGTAATAAGCCACCCCTTACTCTTCTTAATTAAAAAGGATACATATTTAAGTCAAGTAATCTCTGGTCATAGCTTTGTCATTCATTCCATCAGTCATTTTCGTTACCCTTCTCTGAATCCCCTCCAGTCTGTTCACGTCCCTTCTCAAGTATGGATTCCATAAAGGTGAACAGTAATCAAGGTGGAGCCTGGTGTAGGATCTATACAAGGGGATAATACAGTCCCTATTTCTTGTAACAAAAGCCCTTTTAATGCATCCAGTTATATTATTTGCTTTATTTATTAATTGTCCGCAGTGTTTTCCAAATGGTAAATCTGATGTTATAATTATTTAAAGTTTCTATAATTGGGTGACAAAGGCTGGACTTCAACAAGGTGTTTGACTACTCAGTGCCACACCCAGGGTTGCTGGATAAGCTGGGGGAAATGATGGTGAGGTGGCTAGGGAACTGGCTAACAGGGTGGTTTCAGAGGGTGGTGGTCAGGTGGGAGGTATCTTCTCCTAGGAGGGTCACTAGTGGGGTCCCACAAGGGTCAGTTTTAGGTCCACTCCTGTTTAATGCTTACATCTTGGACATCAGAGATGGTATCAGGAGTGAGATGAGCCTCTTTGCTGATGACTTGAAGCTGGGGGCTGTGGCGGATGGGAAGGAGGGTAGAAGAGCCCTCACGGGGGACCTACAGAGGACCTGGCAACTCTGGAGAAGTGGTCATGCACTTGGAAACTGAGGTTTAATGCCAAGAAATGCAGTGTTCCCACTTGTGGCTTAGGAATCCTGATCAGGAGTACTTTTGAGTGGGGATAGTTTGCAGGTTTTGGGGGATCTTGGGTTGGTCATGGATGCCAAAATGAATAACTCTGAGAAGTGTAGGAGGGCTGCAGCTTTAGCAAATAAAATGCTCAAGTGCATTGCTGGGGTATAACCTCAAGGAGATGGGAAGTGCGTCTCACTTTGTATAACTGCCTGGTGAGACTGCACCTGGAGTACTGTGTGTAGTTTTGGCACCCGTACTTGAAAAAGGACATTGCACTTTGGTATAGGTCCAGAGGAGGGTGACCTGAATGATACAGGGTCTGGGGGAAAGATCCTATGAGGAGAGGCTTGAGGTGCTAAACTTGTTCTCCCTGGTGGAAAGGAGGGACAGAGAGGATATGATCGAGGTCTTCAAATATCTAAAGGGAGTGAACAGGGTCAGCCAAAGTAGGGTGTTTCAGCTGAGGAAGTAAGGTGCCACCAGGGGACATTCCATCAGGCTGGTTGATGGGAGGGTCAGGGGGGAGACTAGAAGATGCTACTTTACTGAGAGTGTGGTGGACCCATGGAATGCACTGCCTGTGGAGCTGGTGACTGTTGATACAGTGAAGGGATTCAAGAGGGACTGGGACAGGTATAAGGGTAAGGCAAAGCTGAGGAATGTCAGATCTGGAGGTGTAACTCTGATGGGGGATGGGTTTGGGGGGATATATGGGGGAGGAGGGGAGGGCAGAAATGGTGTTCTGACCAGGTGCTGATTTTTGAATAGACTCAATAGACTTTTAGGCCTACTCTGCTGGTATCTTAGTTTTTTAGTACGCTAGATTGTGTTGCTGTCAAGGAGCACATGACAGTGCTTATTCTACCAATATTGAGTGCGCAAAGCTTCATGGTGCATCTCTGAGTTCTACTGGAGGACACCGATCAGGGACTGGATATTTAAAAGTTAGCACCAGCACTAAGTAGTGTTAGCTTGCAGCAACCAGGTTTTGCACCTGGTTAGTGGGTGGGGTCTGCAGTATATTCAGAGACCCTTGTAGCATGAGTTATAACACTTAGTGCCTGAGCACTAACATAACACAGCCTCCATGCAAATGAGGGGGCCCCCTTATATGGGGGAAGCTGCAGTTTGAGGTTTGTGTCAGTGGCTAATAGCACTAAAAAGGGTGATATTTGCCACCTTTGCAAACCTAGTCTTAACTGGGTACAAATGCCTGTGATGATGGGGCTGTACTGTAACCACCTGCCCCCAACCACCAAACTCCTGTTCCAGTGAAACAAAAGATGCCTTGGTGTCTATTGGCACCCCGACGCACTGGGACCCTGTCCTGGGTCATGTAGTGTATACTATGCCCTGGTGTCCATTGGTGCCCATTCCCTCCATACCTGTCCCAGGAAATGCAATGTAAGCCATGTTGTCTAGTGCCCCCGATCACCTGTCTGGGTGCATATCACCCTTGACCTGGTGTATGGTGGCTCCCCTCACCTACTGATCACCAGTCTGGGTGAGCACTACTGTAACCCTGGGTTTAGTTGCACCCCACACTCTCTGATCTCCCATCCTGGTACTGTGACTATTTGCCCTTGTGGTTAGCAGCACCCCTAGCACAGAACTGTCCTTTTGCTGAGAAAATAGTCAGTGTCGACAAGTGACACACACACACACATTCTGAGTGTTCACTACATTTCATATGACAGTCAGCGGAGGAGGTGAGAAGATAACTGCACAGGTTGCCATTGAGGGCTGCACTGCATGCTCCCATCCTGCCCAGTGAAAGTGGGGGTTGAGGTGGGTGCTATACTGGAAGTAGGCAAGGCCTATGCAGGAGCTTGGGACCACTACTGATTGCCGATGTGTCTGTCATTCAGCATGCAGGGTTGGGGGTACCACTGGATGCAAAGGATTGTATAGGGGACATGGGACAGTAGCTTGGGGGTGGGATGTGCCAGTGTACACTAGTGCTGTGGGTTTACTCACTCATATGGATGAGCAAGGGTGGGGTGTACCATGGGACACCAAGGACTATATACAGTAGCAGTCTATGGGGCAAGTGTTCAGGGGATTGCCCATAATTACTGGGGCACAGCCTACCATCCTTGGGATGAATGTACAGTGGGGCACTTTTGAACTAATTTCTCAGCAATGGAACTGTCATTTGGGGAGGTGCTGCTTGCCACCAGTGATGGGTGTTATCTACAGGATGGGGGCTTGGTGGGTGGGCAATGCCACTAGATACCAGGGAATTGGTCACACTACCCATGGTGGGGGATCACAGGGCTGGGGTGCCACCAGCCACCAAGGATGATGTCAGGATGGGCACAAACAAGCTGCTGCTTCCAGTTCAAACAGGCCCATAATGGGTGTGCTAATGACACTTTGCACCATGCATGCCCATTGGGCTTGTTTGCATTTTGCAGCTGAATATCATGCCACAGTTTCCAGTACTATTTGGTCTGGGGCTGAATTCCCCCCATGGGCTGGCTGCAGTCCAGGTCCATGCTGGAGCAGTGCAACTTTACTTAACTGCTGTGCAATACAGGCTGATATTCAGTTGGATAGTGCTAGTGCACTATCTGACTTAATATGTAACCTCTGGGTTGGACACAAGTGCAGCAAAAACATGTGTACTCTGTTTTGCACTTTTTTCAAGATTTGGCCCCTGGCATTTCTGTTTTTGCAGTCTTTTTGATACCTTTGAGTATGCAAAAAAAAAAAAATTGAGATAATGTCGATGCTCAGCCTTGATTTTTTTTTTGTAAAACAGCATATCACTTATTTTGTTTGCTCTATTCTTTGATGTACAGAAATCCTCCCTACACCCTCTAGTTGTATATTTCCTTGTCTCAGAAGTAATATTGAGCCATACAGTTTGTCGACTGCACAGCACTCCACTCTCCTTGGCCGGCTGCCTTGTCTCATCCTTCACACTGTCTTTTGTTTTGAAAAACATATTGTTGCTTGCTCTGTTTTCTCTATTCCCTGGTGTCCAGTGGTTTTCCCATGGACCATTTGGTTGTATATTTTGTTGTCCTAAAAGTGGTATTGAGTCACATGGTGCAGTGATGGCCAGCCCTCCTCTGTCCTCCTCAGTCTGCCACCAACTAACAATTGCAAACTGAAAAGCACATCTTTTCCATTTGCATTTGTTAGTCGGTGGCCAGCTGAGGAGAAGAACAGTGGTCTGTGCCAGTAATCAAGCTGTGTGGCTTGATATTGCTTTTGGGCAGACAAAATGTTCAGTACAGCTAAAGCATGTAGGAAGAGTAACTGGACATTAGGGAATAAAGTAGAGATATGTTTAAAACAAAAAGGACAGTGTGGAAGACATGACAGGGCAGCTGTCCGTGGCAGAGAGAGGGTTGTGTCAGTCATCCAAGATTTAGGAGAAAGTTACTGTTTATTTTTTTGTGTTTTTGTTTGTTTGACCCCCAGTGGGATTACATCTACTATTACTGATCTCTATATATATATATATATATATATATATATATATATATTTTATTATTTAGCTTTTGTTGACCGGTGGGGTACACTAGGCAGAAATTTACTTATTTTCAGGTACAGTCCAGAAGAGATACAACAATGCAATGCAAAATACAATACAATGCAATACAATACAATACAATACAGTACAATACAATACAATGCAATACAGTGCAATGCAATACAGTATAGTGCAATGGATACAGAAATAAGACAATGATGACATTCTGAGAGAGAGAAGATTATGCACTTCACCATAGTACAAATTTAACCAAGGCATAGCAATAGGAGGCAGGATATAAAGCGACAGAAATATAACTACCTAATTATATAGAGCATGTAAACAGTTGAAGCAAATGAGAGCTAGCGCAGCCTAGGGTGGTTAGTAGCAGAGTTGGGCAGGGAAGAAGAACAAGAGTGAAAGGAAGGAAGAGGAGGGAGAAAGGTGAGTAGGGTGGGAGAAAAGATAGGGTGAGCAGAGGAAAAATAGGACAGATTACGGACAGGTACGAGAAGATCAGTCAATTAGCAGGTAGAGGAGTTGTTTTTTGAAAGTGCTACTATTGATGCAGGAGCGCAGGGTTGCCAGGAAGGAGTTCCATTGTATAGGAGCTGCAGAGGCGAACGCCACAGAACAGTGATCCCTCCCCAACACTGTCCTTTTCTACTCTGGATCTTAACCTCCAGACAGTCCAGATAGTGAAGGCTGCACATTAACTCAGGAGTCAATGATGTGAGCATTTCAAATCTTGGCACGTGTTGACTCCCAATTTATAATAAATAAAAACCAAAAAACTGTCAAGCAGATCTGGTTTAACATTAGAGGAAGCACACAAATCTGGATTTAAAACATACATACAATCCAAAAAAAGACACATAGAGGCCATTGTTTGCATGTATTATTTAAATTAATAACATCATCAAATCATGTCTAACATTTCCTATTTCCTTTTAAGTCCTAATCTGGGACTTTGAGAAAGCAGAGGTGATAAATAGCTACTTCTGCTCAGTCTTCACAGTGGATGGAATGGGACTCAAGTTGAGAGGGAGTGGTAGGGAAGACAAAAGGGTGGATCCTAGCCTGTTCAGCCAAGACAGGGTAAGGGAGAAACTAGGCAGGTTAAAGGTGGACTAGGCAATGGGGTTGGACATCTTGCACCCAAGGGTACTCTGGGAACTGAGGGATGAGCTGGCTGCACCACTGATGAGGCTGTTTTACAAGATCCAATTCTGGAGACCACACCTACACATGGACATAGATGTGACTGAGAGGGTTCAGAGAAGGGCAACTAAGATAGTGCACGGTATGCAGGGGAAGCCATATGAACAGAGGTGGAGGGAATTGGATCTGTACCCATTGGAGACTAGAAG
Organism: Neoceratodus forsteri; assembly: GCA_016271365.2. Lineage (NCBI taxonomy): Eukaryota > Metazoa > Chordata > Ceratodontiformes > Ceratodontidae > Neoceratodus > Neoceratodus forsteri. Next base: position 432,899,501 of record CM028130.1, read on the forward strand.
GGAGATAGGAGACATGATAGAAACATTTAAGTATGTGAAGGGGATCTGTAAAGTGAGGGAGAGGATCTTATTTAAAAGGAAGGAGGGGGCTAAAACTAGAAGGTATAGTCTAAAATTAGAATGAGAAGATTTAGAGGCAATGTGAAGGAGCGTTACTTCACAGAGAGGGTGGTGGAGGCCTGGAATAAACTACCAGAGGAAGTGGTGTGGTCTGAAATGGTGGAGGGATTCAAGAGGGCATGAGACAGACATAAGGGGTTGGAAGCGAGGGGAAGGAGAGGGCTTGTGGCATAGGTGACAAGTTGAGGGCAGACTTGATGGGCCAAAGGGATCCTTTTCTGTTGTCAGATTTCTAACTTAGTTGGTACTGACAGTATGTTTCCTAATTTGTGCTGATTTTTGTTTCTTCTTCAGATTGATGAGATAATTGTATGGCGAGTGTAAATTGGAGGAACACAAATAAGAAAATTGCCAATGTGAAAATGTTATTTATGAAAAAAACATGGAGCCCACGGACATTTCAGTTCAGGATGAGAATTTGGTTCAGATTTAAGTTTGGTTATAATGCCTGAAGAACATGAGTAGGTTAATGAGACACAGCGTGAAGAAGAAATACAGAGAAACATTCCACCAAACAGTGTGGATGAGCAAGATGCTAGATGTGATACCTGACACCAGGAATAGGGGGAAAGGAATGACAAATTATGCGTACATTGACTACAGTCCACCCCAAGCATTCAAGCCTGCAACTGGTAAAAGATGCTAGCAAAATAAAATGTACAACTTTTGAACTGATCTTATGGTTTGGGATTTAAACATTGTAAAATGTATTGTACATTGATGGAATGGGCACATGATTATGCGGCATAAAAAGTTCCTAATGCCTGTACACACTTAAAAAAATTACTAATTGTCACAAAAGCGCTCTGCAAGTCAGGCCCTCTGCTCCCACAGTGCCAAACTCAAAGTGCAATAGTGTGAACAGGAGACAAACAGGGTAACCCTCCTGTCTGTTTGGGTCTGAGTCACCTACCAGATTCGAGTCCTGGGTGTCAAATGTGAACGTTATGCTAGCATACCCAGTTAACAGGCTTAGATATGTACCTCTTTGGGGTCCAGTACAATCCTTCACCAGTGACACCCAGCCAGGTTCCCACAATTGTACCCTTATGACTCAATATGAGACTTAGGTGTATTTTACCTTTAACAAGATTAGTAACACATTCCAGCCCTTTGAGCTCTTAACAGCTGTCAGAGTTAAACACTGGTTCAGTATTCACTGCAAAAGAAACTGAGAAAACACAGGCAGAATTTTAAGGAAAATATTGTAAACTATCAAACACAGAACATATACATTAATAACGTACAGTCAATAAAATAAATGGAATTACAGAACAAACAAAACACCTACTAAATACTTAAAAGTTCTTGCTTAGCAAGATGTTACCAGAAGTTCCTGTTTTAAGTTCAGAGACAAAAGTCTCACTCCTTTGGAATCCAAAATAAAAAGCAATGTTTCCCTCAGATGCTTGACCATTTCAAAATCCATCTCCCCACCCCCTTGGTGAGGCCACAGTTAGATCCTCCCACAGACTTAATTTCTACTGTGGAGATCAACAGTCAGGGATTTTTTAAAATATGAGTCTTTTTTCAAACATTTCTCTTTGATCTGTCTGCTGGTTTTTATCTATTTATTGAAAAGTTTCACCAGGTAAGGTATACTGAACAACAAGTTGCTCTTCTCACGGTACAACCTGAGAGGGAGTGGGAGTTTTAAAACACAGAAAATTTTACAAGCAATTTGCACATAATGTATAGGGCATAGTTTACAAAGTAGCTAGTTTCAACATATGCAGTGACATTAAGGATGACCTACAGTATATAGTGGGCTGGATATTCAAACTGCGCTATTTTGTGGTGCAAGCCCTTGCGCTGCACAAAACAGTTGCGCAGGGGTGTGGCCAGGGCGATATTCAAAGGAGTTGCGCTATTGAGCAACTCCTTTGAATATCACCCCCCCAGCCACAGCCACTGTGCATGGCGCAGTGGAACTTGCGCCACCGCAAGTGGTCAGAGTGGAGCATTCAAGTTGCGGTGGCGCAAGTACCATTGCGCCATGTGCAAATTCCCATATTCAAAAGGTGACATGCAAATGGGGCCATAATTCATGCAAGGCACAGGGGGGGCTATTTGCATCTATTTATGGCCCCATTTGCATGCCATTAGCATGCAGGTGCGTTGATCCCCGAGGACTTGCGCCTGGCGCCCTGCCAGGCAGCAGCCATCGGGGACCGATGCCCCCTGCAGCCCGATCGCAGGCAATAGTGTAAAAATATCCCCCCACCCCCTGACTGGCCCGATCATGGGCAAAAGCTGTATAAACCCCACTAGCCGATCGTGGGCAAGCTTAATAAACCCTCACTAGCCCGATCGCAGGCATAATTGTAAACTACCCCCCACCAGCACGATCACGGGCAGCACAGAGTCCAACCCCCAAGACCATATCCCTAGTGATCTAGTGTCCCCCACTTCGAAGCCCCCACCACCCTGCTCCCCCTGGCAGTCGGCGGGTGGCAGCATCCCGCTCATGCCGCCCCGCCGCCCACTGACTGACTGCCTGGTAGGTGACTGCATGCCCACTGGTGCAGAGCAAGAGCCAAGGGCATAGCCCGATATCAGATAGCAGTGTTCAGATATGTGAATGAAAGAATTATTCACATATCTGGACTGCTTTGTACGGTAAGGCTGCATGCCCATTGGCTCTTGCCTGCACCAATGGGCGGCAGCCCTACCGGCAATCAGTCACGCCAGCAGGGGTGGCAGGTGGTGGGATGCTGCCACCCGCTGGCTGCCAGGGGAGTGGGTGGTGGGGCTTTGTGGGTGAGTGGTGGGGACACTAGATCACCAGGATATGGTCTTGGGGGTTCGCCACATTTGCAGCCCGCAATCGGGCTTAGCGGTCCACCAGACCACCAGGGATAAGTCTTAGGGAGTTGGATTCTGTGCTGCCCGCGATCGGGCTGCTGGGGGTATTTTACAATTATGCCCGTGGATCGGGCTAGGGGTGGGGGTTATTTAACCTTTATGCCCGCGATCGGGCCAGTCTGGGGGAGGGATTTTACGCTTTTGCCCACGATCGGGCCAGTTGGGGGAGGATTTTTTACACTTTTGCCCTTGATCAGGCTGCAGGGGGGCACAGGGAGTAGGTTGAGGGCCAGCCACAGGTGGCAGCTGCTGTGTTGTGCCCTGCAATGTGGCAGCTCACCTGTGGGTGGCCCTCGACTTACTCCTATTTTTTTGGCTCAAAGTTGTGCAGGCGCAGGTTGGGGGTTGTGCCTGCACAACTCTGCACAGCCCGCTGAATATCGGGCTGTGCAGTTTATGCATGGTTCCTCCCCCTCCAGTTCAGCATGCATTCATTTGCATTGCGCTGTTGCTCAGCTTGCCTTGGGGCGAACTGCCTCCTGCTGAATATGGCAGAATGGTGCAATTTTGGACTTGCGCAGGTGCAACCCTATTGCGCATGGTGCAACCCTTTTGAATATCCAGCCCAGTGAGTACAAATTGCACCTAGAAGCATACATGGATGCAATATACAGATAGGACAATTGACATTTTAGCAGTAATGGTTTGTAAGTATTTAAGGGACAAATACAACTTGGGAATTAACACAGCAATGTTAGCAAAAAAGAGGGAGAGGTGTATCATGTGAATGGAGAACACTAAGACCTACATGCTAAAGTAAAACTTCTGTATAGGGAGAATAGCAGAGGAGCAGAGTGGGCTAGTAGAACCTGATGAGACACTCAGGCTCCTAGGCGGAGACTGACAACAGAGACCAGATTGCAACAACATAAAACAAGGAGCAAGATTAAGTGCTTGGAAATAAAAAAGGGCTATGAGTAGGTCATACTTAGACCTGCGGGTCAGCAGACAAGGTGTTATGGCTTGCTTAGACATGTGGGTCAGCAGACAAGGTGTTAGACTAGGAGGGGTAGGGAAAAATTAAGGGCAGGTACAATTAACAGAACGGAAATTATGTAGAGCTTTATTTAGTGAGCTGGGTGAAGAGGAAAAATGGATTTCTGTTGGTAAAGAGTTCCACAAACTTGGGAGATGGTAGGAAAAAGAGGACTGGCCAATTGAAGTGAATCTCTGGGGAACTGACAGGGTTCTGTGGTCATGGAATCTGAGAAGGTGAGAGAGTGTGGGTGAAGGGGAAAGGGAGGAAGTAAGATAACGAGGGAGGGTATCAAGCCAGTAGTTACAGAAGAGCTTAGCACAGTGATGCAGCCACCTATTAGTTAGAGATGGGAAAGTTAAAGCATGGTAAAGGTGGCAGTGATGGGTTAAGGGAGGTGCATCAAGGGCAAAGAGACAGAAGGAGTTGAAAAGGGTATCCAATTTAGCTAAATAAGTGGCGGGAGCAGAGCAATAGATGATATCGCAGTAGTTGATGATTGGGAGAATCATCTTTTGGACCAGTTTGAGCCTTGCCTGGAGAGGGAGGCAGGAGTGGTTTCTATATAAGGCACCAAGTTTAGGTCAAAGCATTTTCATTATGGCATCTATATGGTCTGAGAAAATGAGATGTTGATCCAGCCAAATGCCCAGATACATGAAAGATGCCGTGGCCTCAAAAGTTGTCCCATCGAGGATAGTGAGTGCAGGGAGGGATGGTAGCCTTGACAGTCTCTGTCTAGTACCAAATGTCATGGCCACTGTTTTCTTAGCATTTAGGAAGAGTTGGTGAGATTGAAACCAACCCTGGACATTATTTAAACCAGTTGGAGCCTGGAGGCCACATCCAAGGTGATGGCCCTGAGGAGAAAGAACCATAACATCAGCATACATATGTATAGAAGATGCTGTACAGATGGATGGAAATCGTTCAGAAAAATGGAGAAAAGGATTGGGCCCAGTATAGACCCCTGGGGACACCAGTGCATATAGTTAGAGGAGGGAGATGGAGTCAGAGATTTTTACTGATTGTGTGCGGCTGTTTAAGTAAGCACTGAACCATTTATGGCATGTTCAGACTGTCCGCAGATGATGGGGCACAGAGTGGAGGGAATGGGAAACCCTGTCACATACTTTAGCAAGATAATGAAGATGGCAGTAGTAATGTGTCTGCAATCCATCCCAGTGAGGACTGAGTCCTTGATCCAAAGTAGTGAAGTAGAAGTAGAGTGGTGTTTACGGAACCCAGATTGATATTGGGTGAAAAAGTTTATGTCGGAGAGGTACGAAGACAGTTGGGCTAGGACTAGATGTTCTAGCAGTTTGGCTAATGTTGGGAGGAGTGAGATGGGGCGGTAGTTCCCAGGGGAGGAAGTATCACCCCTCTTTGGAAGTGGGAGGATGATTGCATGTTTCCAACCTTGTGGTATTTCGGCCAGTTGAAAAGAGAGGTTGAGAAGGGCAGTCAGTGGAGGAGCAGTGGCTGCGGCAAACAGGTTTAGTAGCTTTGGATCCAGTCCATCGGGGAGCTACCTTTGCTTGGGTTAAGGGCTTCTAAAGCAGCGAACCTATCTAGCGACCGGATTTTGAAGAAGGTGGGCTGCTTGTAGAGGCAGTAGATGACTGACTTTTGGTTGGAAGGGAGCCTAGTAGTGTGGAAGCGCATGAGGTGAAGTGCGAGTTGAACACTGCAGCTACATTTGGGTGGTCAGAGATGATGGTATTGTTTATTTTAAGAAGGGGAAGGGAGGAGGAGCCTGGGGGGAGAAAAGTGAGTGAAGTACTTTCCAGAATTTGGATGGATTATTTATGTTGGAGTTATAAGCAGAGCTGACATACTTAGCCAATTAGTGGCTTTCACACATTTGTTTCTGAGGGCCTGGTATGCTTCATAGTCTTTAAGAAGTTTTGTGCCTTTATGGAGCTTCAGGCTAAGTCACTCCTCTTGCAGGTGATGAACTCTGGAGAGATCCAGGGAGGTGGTTACCTTGGACTTGGAAATGGCATAAAGGTGCATGTTGATTCCAGACTTCAAGGAATTGGTCTCTGAAGTAGTTTGCTGCTTCATCTAGGTTGCTAACTTTGCATATAGGTGCCCAGTTTGTGTAGGTCAAATCATGTAGCAGAGGGACAATGTTCAGGGATTTGTGCGATTGGATTTGTAGTGTTGATGGGGGTCTTTGACTTTCTGTACTCTGTGCACCAAGAAGGTCATGCAATGGTCACTGAAGGAGTCTGCTAGAGTAACGGATTTAATGACCCTGTAAGTGTGAGAGGTAAGGGCCCAGTCGATGAAGGAGTGGATTCCCGTCTTGTGGTTTAGCCGAGTCGGGTCATAAATAAGTTGAGTTAAGTTGAGCGCGTGTATAGCATTATGCACTTTGTTAGGTATGGAGGTCAACCAATTTATGTTGAAGTCTTCCATAATATATAATTTTCCAGCTGAAGAGTGGGTAGCTAGGGTAGCTATGAAGTCAGTAGGAATATTGGGCTGTAAACCAGGGCGGCAGTAGACGCCTGCTACGAAGATAGGTTTAGAGAAAGGGAGAGAGATTTACAACATCAGGACCTTGTATGCTTTCGGTATAGAGCTGGAAAAGATGGAGGTAAATTGGATGAATGAAGAAATGTAGATTGCTACCCCTCCACCTCTACCTAGATGGTCTTGTCACGATATTGTAAAGCCAGGAAGTGTGAGAGACAAGTTGCAAATCTTGTTATTTAGCCATGATTCTGATAGAAGAATTATATCGGGGTAAGCATAGCCACCAGGGGCTGGAGCAAGTCCACTTTGGGGAGGAGACTGCACATATTGATATGTAGGATTTTTAGGCCATGAGGGAGAGATGTAAGTTGTGACTCAGGAGTAGCAGCTGGATGTGGTTGAGGGACCATTCCTGTTTGTGCAGGGCCAGGGTTAGGGTTTATGTCTCCAGCTGATAAGAGTAATAGGGTAATAATAATATAGTGTAACTTGGCACTCTTGAACCAAGAGTGGGTGCATAACAGTCAGGAGTTGTGGCTTTTACTGATAACTGAAGGGGGCCTGAAGCAAAGTATGAGCATTAGAGTATAGTATATAGGCATCTGGACAAGAGAGGCACAGGGGTGAATGGGAGAGTGAGATCAGGATAGAAAAGTGGGTGAAGGGGAGGTAACCTGGTTGAAAACAGGAAGAATGAAAGCATAGTGGCTCCATGGTGCAGGCAAGGGAGTAGGGGACAGGGGAGAGAGAGTGAGAGTGGAGAGCACCAAAAGGATGAGGTATAGAGTGGGAGGCATCATATTTATGGGGGAGAAGGAGAAATTGCAAAGCTCCAATAAGTATAACCAAGTAATAGTGTTGTGAGAGATGGGGCCAGTAAATAATCCTGAGAACACAGGAGTGCTGTAAGGCAGGGAGGGCATGTTTGTGGGAGGACAATAATGGGTAGTGAGAAAAAAGAAAAAAAATAGTTTCCTGCTTTGCAAGAATGATCTTAAGTTTATGATGTAACAAGATTCTGTGACCAAATTGTTTCTTCCTGCAGGGATAATAATATTTTATGAGGTCCTATCTCCTGGCAGATGGCCAGAGCCCTCTATTAAAACAGAACAGGAAACCTTTGATCAGTTTTCCCCTAGTCAGCTTTTATAACAGCCAGCTACTTCAACACACTGTCACCTCTGGGGTCAAAGGTCAAGCCTCTTGCACACTGGCTGACTTGTGTGCCAAGCAGACAGTCCCAAACACATACACATTTTATTTAAAAAATACAAATATGATACATAAAACAACAAGCAGGTGGCAGAGCGTCACAGTCCTCCCCACCTAGACTGAATCTGGGGGCTCCATTCCAGCAAGGGATGAGCTCTCCAAGTCAGTTCATTGCTCAAACTGATGCGGATGTCCATCTGCATTTTCATTGGCTGCCCCTGCCCTGTGTGAGACCATCATGTCATACCCTTGCAAGGCAAGGCTCTATCTTAATAGCCTACCATTCATTTTACCCATTTGTGTCAGTCAAACCAAGGGGTTGTGGTCAGTTTGTACTTCAGAATGCTGCCATATAGGTATGGCTCTAACTTCTTTAGTGCCCACACCATGGCAAGACACTCTTTTTCCACAGTAGAGTAAGCCTGCTCCCTGGGAAGCAACTTCTTACTGAGGTACACTATGGGGTGATCTTTCCCTTGGTTGGATGTCTGACTCAGCACTGCCTTAATACCCACATCTGATGCATCAGTCTGGACTATAAAGGGTCTGCTATAGTCTGGACTTGTCAATACAGGAGCACTGCACAGTGCCTCCTTCAGTCTGGTAAAGGCTTGTTCACAGGTTGGTTCCCAGGTAATTTTCTTAGGCATCCTTTTCTTTAACAGGCTGGATAGGGGAGTAGCCAGGGCACTGTAATTTGGTACAAATTTCCTATAGTACCCTGCTGTTCCTAGAAAACTCCTCACCTGCTTCCGTGTTTCTAATCTGGGCCATGCCTTGATTGCCTCTACTTCTACTTGGTTAGGATGGAGCTGTCCCCAGCCTACAATGTGCCCACGGTATGCCACCTCAGCCATGGCCACCTGGCACTTCTCAGCTTTTACAGTGAGTGCAGTCCTCTATATCCTGCCCAGCACTTCCCTAAGGTGGGACAGGTGTTCCTCCCAGCTGGCACTAAAGATGGCAATGTCATCCAGGTACACCATGGTGTACTCCTTAGCTCCATTGAACACCTGGTTCACCAACCTTTGAAAAGTGGCAGGGGCGTTCTTCATTCTGAAAGAAATTATTTAAAATTCAAATAACCTTACTGGAGTGATTAAGGCCGACCTCTCCCTAGCTCTGGCAGTTAACTCTACCTGCCAATACCCTTTTGTAAGGTCAATAGTTGTAAGGTATGTAGCCCCTCCCAACTTATCCAGGAGTTTGTCTGTCCATGGCATTGGGTGGGCATCTGAATTCATTACTCATTGAGTCCACGTTAGTCCACACAAAAACACGTAGAGCCATCTGGCTTGGGAACAAAGACCAGGGATGAGGCCCAGGGGCTGTGGGATTTCTGGATTACCCCTAAATCCAGCATTTCCTCCACCTCCCTTCTAATGTCCTTTTGGACAGCCTCTGACACCTGATATACTGTCCGCTGTATGGGCGTCCGTGTCCCTGTTTCCACATAGTCTGTTACTAAGGGGGTTAGTTCACGTTTGGCTCTAAACAGTGGGGCAAAGTCTGATAAAACCTCCCTTTCTTCCTGGATCTGGTCTGGGGTCAACTGGGGTGACATTTTAATTGCCTCCACAGAGAACTCCCACTTACTTTCTTTCAGCAAGTCCAGAAGGGGTTCTCCTTCATCCGTCCCCTTCCCAGGACTACACACTGCAAACACCATTTCAACCCTATTAGCATATGGCTTCATCATGTTGACATGATACATTCTTTGTGTATGTCTCCTGTCCAGTAGCTCTATAATGTAGTTTATGTCATTTACCCATCTGACTACTTTGTACGGTCCTGCCCACTTAGCCTGCAGCTTGTCTTTCCAGACTGGGATTAGGACCATGACTTCCTGGCCCACAGTGTACGAGCAAGCTCTGGCTCTGTGATCATTTTGTTGGGCATCTGCTAGGTTGCTCTGGGCTGTCCCCACAAACTCCTTCAGCCTTTCCTTAAACCTAAGGACATAATCCACTATGGGAGTTCCCTGGGTGGCATGCTTGCCTCCCCAGTCCTCCCAGATCAAGTCTAGGGGCCCACATACCCTGCCTCCATATAAGAGCTCAAAGGGGGAAAACTCTGTTGACTCTTGGGGCACCTCCCTGTATGCAAACAACAGGTGGGGAAGGTATTTCTCCCAGTCCCTCCCATGCTACTCAGCAAACGTTTGGAGCATTGACTTAAGGGTACCATTAAATCTTTCCACAATCTCATTGGCTTGCGGGTGGTAAGGTGTCATGCATCTCTGCACCACCCCACACTTCTCCCACAAACATTTCATTAGGTCTGACATGAAGGAACCCACTTAATCGGCAATAACCTCCTGCAGAACCCCAACACGGGAGAAAATCCCTAGTAAGGCATCTGCCATTTTGTCTGTCCTCAGTGAGGATAGGGCGACTACCTCTGGGTACTGGATGGTGTAATCCACCACAGTCCGGATGAACCTCTTCCCTGAGGAGCTGGGGGTATTTAAAGGCCCCACACTATCCATTTCCACCCTCTGGAATGGCTCCTCCACTATGGGTAAAGGAATTTGGGCGGCTTGGGTTTTCTAACCTGCCTTCCCTATTTCTTGGCACTGGTGACAAGACCTGCAATACTCCTTCACCTGCTTGGTGAAGTTGGGCCAATAGAAATTCTGGGCCAACAGCTGCATAGTGAGCATGATTCCCAGATGGCCAGATGTGGGAATATCATATGCAATCTTGAGCAACAGCTCATGGTACCCCTGGGGAATGACAAGCTGCATGCCCATCACCCCTCCCTTTGTCATAGCATCCTGCGTATACATCAGTCCATTGTCCCAATAAGCCTTATGTTTCCCATCACCTCCCTGTGCTTCATCACAGTCTGCCCAAGTCCTCAGCTTCTTTAGATTAGGGTCACTTTTCTGAGCAGCTGCAAACTCCTTACACATTCCCAAGGCATGGGACAGGTCCCCTTCAGTGTCTAATCTAGGGTCCCTAGCTCTAGCATCAGGGTGTTCAGGATCATTGCCATCCCTAACCCTCTGACTATGGGTCACACCTTCTACCTCAGAGTAACCTTCCAAAGCTGTTCTGCTAGCTGCTACATGGGGAATATCTATCCCTTTTTCATTATTCTCCATATTAGGAGAGACAGGCTGGTGAACCAGCCTTCCAATGGTTTCCACAGGGGCTTCTTTGGGGTCCAGGGAACTACAATTTTCATTTGCCGCTTGGCTGTGGGTAACTGCAGACACCATCCCCTGTTTGAGATTGTTGGCAATAATTACATCGATAGCCAAAGTTTCTGCTACAGCAACCTTTTGCACAGCCTACCCCGTCTCACCCCAGTCTAGGAGAACACTAGTGAGTGGCAACATTTTCTCCTCCCTAGTTAATCCCCATACAGTTACAGTACAAATTGATTGGATATAAGCTGATCAGGATCTATGAAATCCCCTTTTACCAAAGTCAGGGACACCATCATGTCCCTCAACCCATGTGTCTGTACCCCATTCATAGTGACTGGGTGTATGTGACCTAAACAACTACAGGCCAATTTCTTTTCTTCCAATACTGTCCAGGTTACTGGAGAAAATTGTGAGTACCCAGCTTAAAAAACACTTAGACTCCAATAGCCTGCTAAACTCACTGCAATTAGGGTTCAGAGCTCAACACAGTACAATCACAGCCCTGGCCAAGGTGACTAATGACCGCAATGGGACCTAAATAGGAACTTTGTCTGTGCAGTATTTCTGGACCTTAGTAAGGCCTTTGATACTGTGGACCATAGCTTATTCTCTCTTCTTCTGAACATTGGCCTGGACCAACTTTCCTTGAGTTGGTTTGCCGATTACCACAGACTGGCTACAGCAAATAAAGGCCAAGGTGATTTCTCACCTCTCAAACCTCTTCTGCAAGGAGTGCCACAGGAGTCCATCCTGAGACCTTTGTTTTTTGCAATCTACATCAATAATATTGATACGAGCATAAAAGAGGCCAATATACACCTATTTGCTGATGATACAGTGATGTACAGAAGCAGACCAACACCTGAAGCTGCATACTGTGACCTCCAATCTGACTTCAACCAACTGCAGATCCAGCTCATAAAACAAAAGCTGCTTTTAAATGCTGAAAAAATGAAAGCAATGTTATTCTCGCCCTATATTCAGGCTCCAAACCGAACCAACTCTGAATCTTTTCCACTGATTACTACATTACTTTGTGAACCATTAGAATATGTAACAAATTTCAAATACCTGGGAGTCTGGATTGACAATCGACTATTCTTCACCTACCATATCGAGGAACTTACAAAAAAACTAAGGCAGAGACTTGGACTATTTTTTAGGATCAAACACCTTCTCGCTAAAGAAGCCAAGATGAGGTTGGTCCAAACTACCTTCCTTTCACTGCTAGATTACGTGGACTTCCACTATAGCCAGTGTCCTGCCGTAATGCTAACCAAGCTTGATACACTCGACCATAGAGTACTAAGGTTCATCACTGGCCTCCCTTCTCAACACACCACTGTTACCTATATGCAGCTGTGGGGTGGACTTCCTACCCTATAGATGTCAAAGAAATGCTGCACTTTGAACTTATAACACTATTACCAAAAACTGCCCAGTACATTTTGACTGCCTTCAGCTAAGTTTGGTAATTACCTATGCACTAAGAAGTACTGCCTGTGTCTTACTGAAAGTACCAAAGGTAAAAATACACTTTGGTAGGGCTGCCATAAATTTTGTGCTGCCAGTTCTGTGATACAAGTTGCAAAAAACATTGGAACTCATCATTCCTACCAACCTGTCTATCTTCAAGACTCTCTATGCTCATTCATTTAAGGAATCCTGTGAATGCTTTCATTGCCGCTAATCTTCCCATTTTTCCTAGAGCTAGTGCACTTCTATATCCTATCCGGCTTCTTTGCTTCCACCCCTGCCCATTTGTTCCCATCCATCTTCTCACCCTTACCTCCAAAATATCTTATTTTTGGGCACTGTGCTGATATCTAAATACTTTTGATTCCCACAGCCATGCTTCATTGCCCTACCTATTACTAATTAGGCAGGAGCAGCACTCTATGGTTGCTGAAACTTATACCCCTTGTTTCAGCACCTTGGCCCCTTTCCCCCTTAATGATCCCCACCCTTACTGCCCTTATACCTTTTTTTGACCTCCCACCTCCCACCTTCCTTTTTGCCCTCAAGGTACTTCCCCCCTCTTCACCTACTGTGCTCCCCTAGTCATGCTAATTATTTTTTGATTTCTGGAGAAATGTTGTGGTCATCTGCTGTAATATGCCTGTAAATATGTTTATGTTTCTTGTGTTGGCTCTTGTGTATATACTGTCATCATTTACCAAATGCGTTGTACTCACTAACACTACCACTTTCTAGTTGGCACTCTTTCTGAATACTGTAACCATTGTTAACTTTGATGTCTTAATTGTATTGTACACTAGTTTCAAAACTATCCAGGTCCATCTTGAAAATGAGTTTTGCTCAATGATGATCACCTGGTTAAATAAAGATTTGATTGATTGATTGATTGAGGTGTTCCCTCATGTTTAGTAGTATGCTTTCAGGGTAGGGACACAGAAACAACCCACTTCCTTCATAGCACCACGTTGTGTACTCTCTGCCCTTTTAGGACACTGTCCTGCAATATGTCCAGTTTCTTTGCAAACCCAACATTCATTTCTTTTCTCAGGTAAATCTTTTTTTTGTAACTTGAGGCTACCTGGTTTCAGTGGAGGCAGGGAGGGTTTTAGCTGCCCTGAAGGCACACTTTTCCCTTTATGTGGTGCCATGCCCACTCCATTCCCTCTCAGAGCAGGTCTGCTCCTGGGATAGCAGTCTGAGAGTTCAGCAGCCTCTTTCACTGTTTTTGGATCTCAGTCCTCCAGCTAGATTTTCAGCTCTGCTGGGCATGCCCCCCAAAACTGCTCTAACAGTACAGTATTTTCAATTTTCTCTACAGAGTTTGCTTCAATTCCTTCCCACCAATGTTTTAAAACCTTAAGTTGTTTAGTGGCTAGCTCCTCATAGCTCATGTCAGGGCTTCTCCTGAGCTTACAGAATTTAACTCTGTATGCCTCTGCTGTTAGCTCATATTTTCTTAAAAGTGTAGCTTTAAGTTTACTGTGATCATTACTGTCCTCATTGTCCATTTGACCCAATGAATCCCAAGCTTTTCTGGTAAGTAGCGGGGATAGCTGGAAGCTCCAGGACCCTCTAGGAATATTTGCCTGAATGCATACTTTTTCTAAGGAATTTAAAAAGGCATCCATATCTTCCCCCTCTTTAAATTCAGCTATCAATTTAGAATTTAATTTGTAACCCAGTCCTGGAGTCCCAGTTAACCCCAGGCCACTAACCTACTCTGGTGCTGGTGTTTGGAGTCGTAGCTTCTCCGGTTCATGTTGCCTCTGGCACTCACACTCTTCTCACTTGACCTCTTGCTGTTCTCACTCAGCTTCTCACTGCTGTCACTCAGCCTCTCACTGCTTGTACTCAGCCCCTTGTTGAAGTTGTTGCTCTCTTTCCTCTGCAGCTCACTACTCTCACCTCTCTTCTCTCTGGAACTTCAGCTCCATTCTCCGCAACTCCCTCTGCAGCTTGAGCCCTTCTGGTTCTAGAATGTTGGTGACCTTCCCCCGCTGCTGTGGCCCTTGGCTTGCACCAGTCCTGCTGTCCTCCTTATGGATCTGGACACTGCACTGGACCCTGGTACCTTCATGCTCGAGGTCTGGTCCTTTTCAGTCAAAGGCTGTGACTCAAGGTCTTGTGCATCTGCTGCCACAAGAACCTCCATGAGATGCCTTTTGGTTTGGCCCTAATGCTGGACTCCTCTCTCTTGGCACAACTGCCTCAGTTGGCCTGCAGTGTGCTCACTGTAGTTGGAAGCCATCTTCTTTCCTAACTACAGCTACACTAACTTGCACCTGAAAAAAAAATGAAGCAGACAGGGAACTAGACTGAAAGCACAATTACATCATTCTGTTTACTTTTTTTTAAATCAATGCCTTATTTTGCATGAGAGCTGTACAGTATTAATCTGACACACTAGACTGTTAATGCTCATGTTACAAAATACTTCTAAATTGCACCGCTGCCAACTAAATCTGTCAGAAACACGCTCCGCAGGTCAGGCCCTCTGCTCCCACAGTGCCAACCTCAAAGTGCAATAGTGTTAACAGGAGACAAATGGAGTAACCATCCTGTCTGTTTTGGGTTTGAATCACCTACCAGCCTCGAATCCTGGAGGTCAAATGTAACCTTATGCTAGCATATCCAGTTCACAGGCTTAGATACATACCCTCTTTGGGGAATGCAGTACAATCCTTGCCAGTGTCACCCAGCCAGATTCCCACAATTGTACTTTTATGACTCAGCATGAGACCTAGGTATATTTTACCTTTAACAAGATTAGTAACACATTCCACCCCTTTTGAGTGCTTAACAGCTGTCAGACTTAAACACTGGTTCAGCATTCACATGCAAAAGAAACTGAGAAAACACAGGCAGAATTTCAAGGAAAATATTGTTACTAAGAATTGTAAAATAGGTAAACTATCAAACACAGAACATATACATTAATAACGTACAGTCAATAAAATAAATGGGAAATTACAGAACAAACAAAACACCTGCTAAATACTTAAAAGTTCTTGCTTAGTGAGATGTTACCAGAAGTGTCTGTTTTAAGTTCAGAGACAAAAGTCTCACTACTGTGGAATCCAAAATAAATAGCAATGTTTCCCTCAGATGCCTGACCATTTCAAAATTCATCTCCCAACCCCCTTGGTGAGGTCACAGTTAGATCATCCCATATACTTAATTTCTACTGTGGAAATAAACAGTCAGTGATTTTTTAAAATATGAGTCTCTTTTCAAACATTTCTCTTTGATCTGTCTGCTGGTTTTCTGTTTTGAAAGAATGATCTTAAGTTTACGACTTAACAAGGTTATGTGACCAAATTGTCTCTTCCTGCAGGAATTATAAAATTTTATGAGGTCCTATCTCCTGGCAGATGGCCAGAGCCCTCTGTCAAAACAGAACAGGAAACTTTTGATCAGTTTTTCCCTAGCCAGCTTTTATAACAGCCAGCTGTTTCAACACACTGTTGCCTCTGGGGTCAAAGGTCAAGCCTCTTTACACACTGGCTGACTTGTGTGCCAAGCAGACAGTCCCAAACACATGCACATTTTATTTAAAAAATACAAATATGATATGTATAATAACAAGCAGGTGGCAGAGCGTCACACTAATAAACACAATATGCCTTGTATTCATGCATTTCCTGTACATTTTAAATTCACAATTCATTACTGAATCTATTTGGATAAACACAAAGTCATAGAGTTCCTCTATCCCTGCACCTTATTACATTATTTAGTTTTTTTATTGACCAGGTAAGTGCACTAGACAAATTCTGCCTGTTTTCAGGCATGACCCAGGGGAGGGGGATACAGAAGAATGACAACTGACCTTGAGCCAGATTAAGCTGTTGGTGATATTTTTAGTGAATGGGAGGAAATTTGACCAGGGCACTGGGGAAATTCCCCAACTCTTCCAGCAGGGGGCTTGACTTCCAGCAGAGTGGAGGATCTCAGTTTGGAGCTGGACAGCAGAAGAGCAGGAAGTGCTGATGTGGCAGTGGTGTGGACTTGAGAGAGTAAGGAGTTGGAGGCTGAGGAGTGGGTCTCCTCCTTGGTCTTTATGAAGCCAGAGACCAAGAATATGGGTGATTGGAGCAAGCGAGATGTGGATGAAAAACTGACCAAACCCAAAGCAAGAGATGCGAGGTCTGGAAATGCAATGGAGAATTGTGAAACTGCAGCTTCCTCTGTGGAGACAGATGAAGGAGGTAAGCAGAATGCTGAGGAACAAAATAGCAAGCAAGAAATTGTGAGACAACAGGCTGTGGAATAAAATAATGTTTCTAAAAGCAAAGCAAGTAAAGTGAGTGACAGGAAGGTGGAGGCCTGTCAAGATCAAAGGCTTCAGAATGATGTGACAAATTTAGGCCCATCAGATGAGACAGATGATGAATATGTAGCAAGTGAAAGCAAGCAGACTCTAAAGGGAAAAGCCAGTGGTAGTCAGAAATGGCTTTGCTTGAGAAGGGTCTGAGAAAAAAATGTGGGGAAAAGTAAAACATGTGGCAATGTAAAACCAAGCACTCCAAAAAAAAAAAAAAAAATGGCCAAGGAAAAGCATACTAAGAGTAAGGGAGGAAAAGGGGAACAAAGTAATGACACAGGGGATAAAACAATGGAGTTCCCTAACATCCCTGAATGGATTGCAGAAGCCCTTATGAGTGCAGGCTGGAAGAGAACCCCTGATGGTAAGGGATGGGATCCCAATACAGAACAAACAGTTGAAATACATCAGCAAAATGAAGAAGAAGTAAAGGATGGGGTAGATGAGAAGCAAGAAGGAGGGAAGAATGTTTCATGAGTGGGGAAACACAGAGAAGGAAAGTGAAAAACAAGAAGTAATAGCAGAAGAGGGGGTCCAGAATATTGTGGGAACATAACTGGAATCTTCTATGGAGCTAGAAGATAAAACATTACAAACAGATAAAGAACCAAAATGAGCACGAGGACCAAACAGGCAATAATGTGGGGAGAGGAAATGTCAGGAAAAGGCTTTTTTCAGAAGGAATGAATAGACTAAATGAGCCTGCCAAAAGATGAAATGCTGTGCATTTGAAATTCAAAGGAATGGCGGTGGATGCCCCGATAGGATATTTGCGGGACGGCAACTGATTAAAAATAGTATGAGATTTTATGACTATGAGATATATGTGCTAATCCACATTCCAGGTGATCTTATGTACGACATCAGTTTTAAGCATCCAACTGGCCTAGAAAGGTTTTGGAAGTTGTACCACCAGTTAAAAAACACTATATTGTGGAAGAACTTTGCAGCAATCCCTCTAACAAAACCAGCATTTAAAGTAATAATTGTTGTTTTGTTTAGAAATGAGAGGGTACATGTTGCAGACATTCCCTTCTGGCTGAGACAAAAATGTGAACTGAAAGGGCCCCCAGAGCCAATTCTGGATGATGAGAACTTATGGCCTGGAGGCTGGAGGTTTAAAGTGGTCTTGAGACAACAAAATGGAGACATTTTCATTTACCCAATTGTTTTTAGGAAGGGACAGAGGGTTGTATTTTATGCAGGTCAACCTAGGGCATGTTATAGGTGTGGGGATAGGAGGCACCTTAGCAATGCCTGTGAAAAACTTAAGTGTGGCCTATGTGGTCAACTGGGTTATTATGGAGTGGCATGTAAGAATGACATAAGATACAGTGTATGTGAGGAATCTGGTCACTCCTTCCATAATTGTCCCTGGGCAACCCATAACAGTCCTGACCCTGGGGAACAAGGGAAGCAAGATGTGTATTTAGCCTTAGCAAAGAAAGAGAAAGTGAGGCAAGGAAAGCTGTTGGAGAAGGCAAAAAAAAAAAGAGATGAAGAAGAAAGACACATAGAAAAGGAGATCCCCAGCCAAGAACCTGCAACGAATGAATTTAGAGTAGATCAAACTGAAGCAAGTACAGTGAGCGGAAGAAAGCAAAGTCAAACTGAGGAAGGAAGGGCAGAAATAGTGGAGGGAAAAAGGAAGAATTTACTATGGTCACACAATCTAGGACCAAAGGGCCAAGGCAACCAGGAAAGAAAAGATGGACTTTCAGGGAAAGAAATTGTTAAATTAAAAATAAGTGTGAGGCTCTTTAAGGGAAGGGGATGGGAGGAAGCTGAATGGAGTGAGTCTCTATCAGAATGGGGAGGAGAAGGAGGAGGAGGATGATGACCCTCTGACTGTGACTCAGTGGATACTCAAGCTTCAAAAAAAGGAAGATAAGATAAGATAGGGTGATAGTGTGTGGAAATAATCTTTTATGGCAGGATATGAAAGGCTAGGAAGCAGGACTCCCTGGCCAATTGCTACCCTATCAGCAGGAGTCAGGGCATAACTGATTCTGTAAGGAAGCTCATCATTGAATTAACAAATTTGCAGACGCTCAAGATTTATTTATTTATTTAGGAAATTGGAGATATGCAATGTAGGTTGGGATGGATTTTAGTAGTCGCAGAACTTCACTGCAAGAAACAGCATAGAGGTACAATGGTGGACTGGAAGGGTGAATGGATGGGAAAGGATACACAGAGGAGCACAATATGAAATTCTCTAACCTGGTTAGATGAAAGAGGTGGGAGTTAAAAGAATAAATATAGTTCAGGGACATAATTCAGGTGCAAGAGTGATATCCATATTTTGGTCATAATGGTGCTTTATAGTTTTTCTCCATATTTGTAAGAAATATAATTAGCCTAATGTGAGAAACAATAATGCTGTCATACTAGAAATGATTTTATACCTGTACTGTAAAAGTGTAAGCATACTTTTTTTACAATGGCACTGGTGAAAGGAGTAATGGCATTACAATTGGAAGTAGTAAATCAAGCAATGTTTATTTACTGATTTGTAGTTTTGACCAGGAGAAGCAAGCTGATTTTGAGCACTTATTTCAGGTGGACCATGGGAAGGGGGTACAGGGCTGGTTATATTGACAGGAGAAATGTCAGCCAGGACACAGAGAAACCCGCTACTCATTTAGTAATACTCAGAACCATGAAGTCTGTAATTTCAAGCTGAGCAGCCACCAGAGGTAGGCAAAAGGAGCTGTAGTTAACATCTCATCTGAAGGATGGCAATCAACAGTGCACACCACCTAGCACAGTACAACAGTGTCAATATTGGGGATTATGTAATGAGCTGCAAGAATAACAACTTCTGATTGGTGGATAGTTGCTCTCAACCAGGCCGTTATCCCAGCAGAGCGGCCTGGTTAGTAACTCCTCACAAAATGGATTCTGCACCTCATAAATACCCTACGCTCAACTACCCACAGAAAACATACTTGTCCCCACACAACAGGTACTTCAAACACCAATTAGATCTCTCCTGTCACACATATCCTTTGGTCCTGCTCTCAACTAGAGGTGGGCGAAGTGGCCAAAATTCGCTTCACGAAGAGATTCAAGTAGTATCACAGAATCTGTACAGCGCTCTGCAACGCGAAGCGGAGTACTTCGTGTCATAATGGGGAACACGAAGTCCATTGAAACCAATGACTTCATGTTATTCTGCCTTCCTCAAATCACTTCTCCACCAATATTAAGGTGAAATACATTGAAATCAATGTACTTTACATTACTTCACCTTGTTAATGAGCTCCAAGGTGAATTTGCAGTGCTTCATGGCATTGCAAGTCACATGGGCTCTAGATTGTTCTGCACAGCCTCAGTTCTGTGTAGTGTGCATGTAGTGGAAGATGGAGACAGTTTCCTCTCAGAGCTCTGTGATTCAAATCCTCTAAAAGCTGTAAAAAAAGCCATTTTGATCCATTTTTTTTGCTCAACATTTAGTGCATCGATTGTAGGAAACCCTCCTGTGCTCATATCATTAAGTGTTTATTGTTTGTGTGTGGATTTTGAATGTTAATTTAGAACAGTCAGTCTGTGTACTGTGACGTGTGCTTTGGGGAGGAGCGTATCTGTGGTGTAGGTAGATTAACTGGGAGAAAAAGGCAGTCTTTCTGTTTTGGTTATACTTTCCTTCTTTAACTGTGTTAATGTACACCAATAATATTTTCAGTGATTCTGAAATTTTTTGCTGATTGTAGTGGTGCAACAGTGTATAATTTCAGTTTGTTTAAAATATTTAGTTATATTGCTAAGGTTGTTTTCAATTTGCTACAATACTTGTAGTGTGTGAGAGTGTGTGTGATGTGTACCATTAAATCAGACAACTTTATTGTGCGAGAGTAATTCCAGCAGTGTTAACCTGCTATCCACCACACCTGCATGATTTTTTATACTACTTTGTGATATTTTTACTGGTAGTGGACTGTTACTGCCATGCACTACCCCCCTTCCCAACTGGCAATAGGTATTCTTTTCCAGATTTGGATTTGTGACTTGTGAGCACTGGTTAGGTGTTGTGCCTTTGCGTCTGATTCAGCATCTTTTGAGTGCACAGTGTAATCTTAATCTGTCTGGGCATTTGCAGTACACCATTAATTCTGGGAGACTTTACATTTCTTGTTATGCTCTCATTTCACTTAGTCAGCACTGGGGAATTTTCTGGACACAAGACAGTAGCATTTTGGGTATGCACATTAATTCTGGTGTCTGTGTGTGACCACTGCAATCATGACTGAGTGTGCCATTAATTCTGGGAGACTTCGCATTTCTTGTTATGCTCTCATTTCACTTTGTCAGCACTGGAGAATTTTCTGGACGCAAGACAGTAGCATTTTGGGGATGCAAAATAATTCTGGTGAATGTGTGTGACCACTGCATGCCGCGACTAGCGTGCCATTAATTCTGGAGACTTTGCATTTTTGTTACCCTCTCATTTCACTTCGTCAGCACTGGGGAATTTTCTGGACACAAGACAGTAGCATTTTGGGGATGTAAATTAATTCTGGTGACTATGTGTGACCACTGTACGCATGACTGAGTGTGCCATTAATTCTGGGAGATTTTGCATTTCTTGTTATGCTTTCATTTCACTTTGTCAGCACTGGGGAATTTTCTGGACACAAGGCAGTAGCATTTTGGGTATGCACATTACTTCTAGTGTCTGTGTGTGATGTGACCACGTCCACTGTGCGCATGACTGAGTGTGCCATTAATTCTGGGAGACTTTGTATTTCTTGTGATCTCATTTCACTTCGTCAGCACTGGGGAGTTTTCTGGGCACAAGACAGTAGCATTTTGGGGATGCACATTAATTCTGGTGACTCTGTGTGGGGGGGCACTGGGGGGCTGCCAATATTGTGGCCACTCTGCCTTACTTTGTGTTAAGGTGGAATGACAACATGAAGTAATAATCACAAAGTAAAGTGAGCCTTTCCTATTGGCCACTCCACATAGCAGAGTGACAATGCAAATTGGCCACTTCGCATTCACTTTGCCAGTGGAATTTAATTCTGCTGCATCTCTACTGTCAACAACAGCTGTTGGGTTTACATTCTTTCTTCTTGATCGCTACTGCTACCTGCCTTCATGTGGATTGTCTCTGTCTTGCAGACCACACGAGACAGGCCTGAAAAGAAAAGAAATATATATACATATTTTTCACTCTAAACAAACAAACAAAACCCCACTGCTGCTTCTAGACTATACAAGTATTGGAATTCTCCTCACCTAAAAAACATTGGTGGTCGGTCAAACTGTCATTCCATCATTGCCCACTCAAAAAGCCTGCTGTGCCCCGAACGGATGCACAAGCAGTCATGGCTGTTTATACAGTGACTATTCTTACGTGGCCTACTGTGCCTTGACCCAGTGCCACGCTACAAAGTGAAGCCCCGGGAGAAGCCACTGCTCACCACTTCCATTACTTGCACTTAGTGTTGTGCAAAACTGGAGAAATTCACTGTGCAAAATATTTAATGGAATTTGAGCATTTCGTGAAATATTTCACTCGGCAAAATGTGAAATTTTGCCTGTTAGGTGGGCAAAATTTCACCCACGAACTGATGAAATGTTCCGCTCGTGGGCGAAACGTCACCATCCATGTGTGAAATTTCTTAATATCACCATTGGCCCCCAATCTGCCAAAGAAAAACAATCCCCTCCCATGACCCTGGTGTCTAGTGGTCCCCTGGCTGACTGTCTGAATTCAAATCAAGAAGCAATCCCAGTCACCCTGAGCCCTGGCCCTCAATCTTTGTAACAAAGAAAAAACAAAAATCCCCTCCCATGTACCTGGTGTCTAGTGGCCCCCCCAGGCCAATCATCAGCTGAATTCTTATCAAGATAGAACCCTCCCTCCTCACCCAGTCACTTTGAGCCCTGGCCCCAAATCTTTGTGAGAAAAAAATTCCCTCCCCTGTTCTTGATGTCTAGTGGACCTCCCACCCTGTCTTAAGTCAGAGAGCACCCAACCCGCTCCTCCGTAGCCTGATTGGGCACACCAGCACAGCTCTCCACTCACTTCCACAGCTGGCAGCTCGTCGGAGCACTCAAAGAATGAGAGCATGCTTGTACAAGCACGCGCTCATTTATTAACAGATTCATACAGCCAGTGCTCTCACTAAGCTACCAGTAGTAGTGACAGTGCTGGCTGCCTGAATCTGTCAATGTATGAGCACGTGCTTGTACAAGTACACACTCATTCACTGAGCACTCAGATGGGCTGCTGGCCATGGAGGTGAGTGGAGGGCTGTGCTGGTGGCCTGACTGGGTTATGGGGGGAGCAGGGTGGGCTTCTGTGACTTAAGACAGAGTGGGGGGTCCACTAGACACCAGGGACAGGGGAGGCTATTTTTGTTTTTACAAAGATATGGGGCCAGGGCTCAGGGTGACTGGGGGAGGAGGGAGGGTTCTATCTTGATTTGAATTCAGCCACTGATTGGCCGAGGTGGGCACTAGACACCAGGGACATGGGAGGGGATTGTTGTTTTTTTTTATTACAAAGATTGGGGGCCAAAGCTCAGGGTGACTGGGAGGGTTCTTGATTTGAATTTGGCTGTTGATTGGCTGGGGTGAGGACCACTAGACACCAGGGACTCGAAGGGGTACAGAATACTGGCATTTGGCATATCAGATGTGGGTGAAATTGCAGGTGAAAATTTGCAATTTCGTGAAATATTCTGCATGGCAAAATTACCTATTTCGTAGTAATTTTGCCAGCAAAAAACAATTTTGTGATGCCTCTACTTGCACTGATGTTGCTCAAAACATTCTCGCCACCTACTGGAAAGCAGTGGCAATACAATAATTCAAAAGGGACTATTTTTTTTCTTTGTCAACATTTATTCAACATTTAGTATCTTTCTGACAAATAAAATATAAATTCACTAATTAATTTCTTTCTTTCTTTATGTATGTAATACTGATAGGGACCCATTTCATAATCATAATAAGGCACTCCGGGGGGGGCGTTATGGTGGTCTAACGGCCCTTCTCAGGTGGTGGAAGCAGTCAGCTTTGCCTTGTGCTTCAACCCACCTGAGGCAGGCTGTTATCCATAACTCCCCCCATCATGCCTTATTGCTTAATTAGCCCAACTCCCTGATCTGGGACTACAGCAATGACCTCCTAATATTCCCTACTGAGTCACGGACACTGAATATGATAGAACAGTCCAAACGATGGTGCCAGAGAGCCACTATATCTTATTTTCATTGCTGTGGAGGACCTTGGGGGAGCATATGAAGCAGGGCTTCTAAACACTTTGATTTTTCTTATAACAGGTATGATACCATTGCCTTAACTATTATAAGCCTATTTGTAAAATGGTATGTGAGCCCTCTGGTACATCAGACATTCCTTCTGTTTACATCCTACTTTCAGGAGGAATTTATGAAAAGTAGAAATTGTTGCTGAGGAGGAAACAAAGGAAAGCAGAGGAGGAGGAGGAGGGACCTGAAGTTGAAGCAACTCCTGCCTTGCAGCAGAAGGAGAGACATGGTGAACTATTGAGGACTAGGAGAACTAAATGAGAACTGAATGAGAATCAAATTAATTGGGAAAATTAGGAGAGCTGCAGTATTTCTGAAAAAGAGGAGAACGAGGACAACTGTGATAACTTTACATGCTGAGAAAGCACTGGTTGTGCTGCAAAAAGAAAAAGAAAGAAAGAGGAAAAGGTCTTCATCACTTTGGCACCCGAAACTGTTGAGTAAAGCTGTACAGAACTGAACAGAAGACACACAGGAGCAGGTGACTATTTTTACTTTGAACTGACTTTGTCTGATTTTGTTTTTTACTCTGTTATACTGCCCTGTTGCCCTGCTACCCTGTTGCTTATTTCTGAAAAACTGGGTACTTCCATACTGCTTTAAGAAACTGAGTGGTTGATCTGGACTGCACTATGGCATTTTTCACTTTCACATACTTGTAGGAGCTTTTCTTTTAATGTAAAGATATCCAAGTATTCTCTGCTTTTAGTCCTGCCTGTCTAGCTGCCTGCCTCTGGGAGTGTGGTGGGAGTGTATCCAGAGTGAGGTGATCGTCTGTGTAGTGTGGACACTACAGAGCTGCTAAAACTTACTATAACCTATTATAACTTTTTGAGTAAACTTTTAAAAGAAAGATTTTGTTTTTACTTTGTCATACTGCCCTGTTGCTTATTTCTGAAAAACTGGGTACTTCCATACTGCCTTAAGCAACTGAGTGGTTGATCTGGACTGCACTATGGTACTTGTCACTTTCACCTACTTGTAAGAGCTTTTCTTTTAATGTAAAGATATCCAAGTATTCTCTGCTTTTAGGGCTGCCGGTCTAGCTGCCTGTCTCTGGGAGTGTGGGAGTGTATCCAGAGGAGGTGATTTTTGTGTAGTTGGACACTACAGAGCTGCTAAAAACTTACTATAACCTATTATAACTTTTTAAGTAAACTTTTAAAAGAAAAAACTAAATTTACAATTTTAAACTTTTGCCTATTAGGTCATATAATCAGACCTTTAAAGTGCATGCACTGGTGTTCTTCGCTAGCTGCACTATTTTGAAAAGAGCTTCAACAGTAGCATGATTCCATGTTCCATTCTCTTCTGTGAATATATTATTTACGAACATACGAATGTGCCAGCAGAAATAGACCACCTGGTCTATCTAAGTCTGCTCGAGTGTGCAGCCAATATCCCTAGTTTGCAGCTGCCCCACCCCCCCCTTTGTCATCCCACTGCCACCCCCCACCTCCACCACACTCACTCTCCCTGTTCCTGTTCCATGCCCTTTGAAGCTGTTCACAGATTTACATGATACCACCCATTCTGGTAGGTGTTCCATTTTGCTACCACCCTCTGTGTGAAATAGTGTCTCCTCATTTCCTTCCTAAATCTTCCCCCCTCTATCCTTAGCCCATGCCCCCTGGTGACTCTCCCCCTCAGCTTAAAGACCCCATCTGTCCCATCCTTATTGATTTCCCTCAGATACTTGAATGTCTCTATCATGTCCCCCTGTTCCTTTGATCCTCCAGGGTGTACATATTCAGGTCTCCCAGCCTGCTGTCATAGTCTCTCCCCTCCATTCCACATATCATCTTTGTTGCTGTGCTCTGCACCCCCTCCTGTAGCCTAATATCATGCTTTAGGTATGACCTCCAAAACTGCACACAATACTCTAAGTGCAGACTTACCAGTGACCTGTAGAGGGGCAAGATCACCTCTCTTTGCCTGGAAGAAAACCCCCTCGCTATGCACCCCAGCATTTTGTTCGCTTTTGCAGCCACTCTCCTGCACTGGGCAGTGTTGTTCATGGTCCCTGTTATCATTAACCCTAGGTCCTTCTCCTCCTCAGTGATCCCCAGCTTAACCCCACCAAGCCAGTATTCTCTCCTTGGGTTCTTCACCCCAAAGTGCATAACCTTACACTTATTTGCATTGAACCCCAGCTGCCACCTCTCTGACCACTCCTCTAGCTTGCGTAGGTCCTCCTGCAGCTACTTCCATCCCTCCTCTCCATCCACCACTGCTCTGATTTTGATGTTGTCAGTGAACAGACTTACCTTGCTTATACCCCGTGTGCAATGTCTGATATAAAGAGCCCAAACAATACTGGCCCCAACACAGAGCCCTGTGGCACCCCACTCATCACTGGTCTTGGAGTTGAGAGCTCCCCTCTCACTATCACCTGTTGTAGCCTGCCACTCAGCCAGCTTATAATCCAGTTCATCATTTTTGCCCCACCCCTTCACCAGTTAGCTTCTCCCTGAGCAGTCCATGAAGCACTGAATTGAAGGCCTTGCTGAAGTCCAAGTAAAGAACATCCACTACATGACCCTTATCCAGCTCACCTGTCACCCAGTCATAATACTGTATGAGGTTGGTTTGATAAGTCTTCCCTGAAACAAACCCATACTGCCTCTCATCCTGGAGGCCATTGTCCTCCAGGTACAACACAAGTCTTTCCTTTAGTATCATTTCCATGAGTTTGCACACTATGGAGGTGAGACTTACCAGACGATAATTACCCGGTTTATCCCTTGGCCCCCTCTTCTGTAATGGTACTACATGTGCCATCCTCCAGTCCAGTGGCACACATCCTGACTCCAGTGAGGTGCTGTACAGATCCGCAAGTGGCTCCATCAATACCTCTGCCATCTCTGTCAGCACCCTTGGAGTTTTCACCTTTGGTTTTTACTAACCTATAGACAGATTTAGGGGAAAATACTGAGTGTTTAGCCATTTTTATTGCAATTTTTCATTTTAATTGTACTGATTTATCACAATGCTGTTGCTGTGTTCCACAGGGATTAAAGCACAGTGCATGCCCACGTTATTTAAACACTGGCTAGAAACTGCTCATTAAATGCTACACTTTAGCCCATGGTATAGTATGGCGTAAGTGTACAACCATAGTACAATACGGTATTGTAATTAGAAAAGAAAACCATGGAGTTAACTTGAGTGAATTTAAACTACATTTTACAAATATACACAGTTTCAAAAGTATAAAGTTCAAACTGTAATCAAAGATAAAGATGAGTTTATTCAATGTAAACTTAAGCATATCTAATATATCTTAAAACTAGTATCATGATTAAATCAAAAAGTAGTTTATTACGCTCATTTGAAAATTGAGAATTGAGATTAGTATCCCAGGGTCTATAAGTTGGTAATTTCAGTCAGAAGGGCCTTTTAAAAAGAATAGTCAATTAAGAAGTTTTTTTTCTATTTGTTTCCTCTTTTTAAGGCTGCTATTTCTTCAAGTTGCACTTTCTGCACTATTTTCACAACCTGCATCATTTCTGCTATTTGCACAGTCCAGGTTTTGTTGGTTGCTCATCCTAAATACAGGAAGGTGTGAGGCGTCTGTGAGATCCCTTCTATCATTTTATTATTGTGGAGATCATCTGTACAATATAAAAGTTATGAGCACTAGAGGAACCAAGCATCAATAAAGAAAAGTAGTTATTACCCCAGAGGATTTCTCTATTAGCCCTCAAAAATGAATGGTGATATTTTACAGTTGTTTTAGCCAAACTGTCCTTAATATTATTTATATTGGGTGTTGATATACAACAGTATCTCTTGGTATCCCTGGATAGAACTAGTACCTAATAATTGGTGCAGAAACTATCAGACCGGATTATAATGAGAATTTTATTAGAACGTATTAACTTAGATATAGGTGAACTAAATGACATTGTACTGTAATATATTTGAATGATTTAGGAACTGTGATTAGTGTGAATTGTGTTGATTATACTCTCTTCTATGTCCTACATTTAGCATAATTATCAATGAAAACTAGAAGTAAGAACTTACTAGAAATGGATTCTACGGACAGTAAATTACCAGAGTCAGGCGAACCAGGGGAGGCAATGAAACAAAATTAAAAGGGCAAACATAGAGCCTGTAATAAACACAAGGACAAGATAAGAAATAAAACACAACACATTGGGGAAAAGCATTAAGTCAAAAAATTAGAAAACAAGACATGAAGAAAAAGGAATAAAGTAACAGGCAAACCCTGATTACAAACCAAAAAACAAGTAATAAAAGAGACTCAAGTGAGGGGTACTTCTACAACAATATAATACAGAACTCTAGAAATAGTAGATCTAATTCCGGGACCCAAAGAAAAACAAGATCATTCCTTAGAAAAGTCTCCAAATCTACTTTTGAGACAACTAGTATTGAGCTTAGAATGAACTTAGTCAAGAATGTTTATTCAGAAACAATCTGACACTCTCTGATACAAATATTAACACCTCACAAAATGATCCACTTGTACTGAGTACAGGTCAGATTGAAATTGAATCTGATTCCTCTTCAGACAAATTACAGTACTTACCTCATGATAGTTTTCAACAATTACCAGAACCTTGCCCTTCATCACATTTTCTAAGGAAAAACCCATCTATCTCAGTAGCAACCGACAATACCAATAGGGTACGAGAGATCCGGGAAATTAGACAGGGATTACATGAAACCATAATTGTTATGAATGAGATGATTAACAAGGAGCATAATTTGACCTTAAATGGGGAATATAATACTAATGAAAATCAATATTCCCAATGCCACAAACAGCATTCTTACCACCCTTTCTTGGCAATAGATTTAGTACATAGATACATAGACAGTGTCGGCAGATAAGGGCCTATGGCCCACCTAGTCTGCCCATTTGAGCTTGTAAGTTCAGTTTATGTTTTCCTAGAAGTCTGTTGCCCCTTACCCCTGACCTCCAGAATGCCTTTATGTCTATCCCATGAATTCTTAAATCCTGTGATTGTTTCAGCCCCCACCACTTCCTCTGGCAGGGTGTTCCACTTGTCCACCACCCATTCTGTCAAGAAATTCTTCCTCATGTTTCCTCTGAATCGTCCTCCCTCCGACTTCATCCTATGCCCTCTAGTCCTGGTACATCTTTTTCGCTTAAAAATAGTGTATTCCTGCACCCTGTTCCTCCCTGTGAGATACTTGTATGTCTCTATCATATCCCCTCTCTCCCTCCTCTCCTCCAGAGAGTACATGTTCAGTTCCTTCAACCTGTCTTCATAGGGACTTGTGATGCAATCCATGCACCATCTTTGTTGCCTCTCTGAACCTTCTCTACCCTGTCTATGTCCTTATGTAGGTATGGTCTCCAGAACTGACACTGTACTCCAGGTGGGGCTTCACTAGTGTCTTGTATTGTGGAACTATGACCCCTTTTCCCGCTGGTGATGCCCTCCAATACATCCCAGCATCCTATTTGCTTTACCTGCTGTCCTGTCACACTGTTTCCTTACCTTGAGGTCTTCAGAGATGATAACCCCAAGATCCTCTTCCTGTTTGGTGCATGCTATATTCTCACCCCCAACTGATATATTGTGCCAGGGTTTTTGTGCCCCATATGCATTATCTTGCACTTATTTGCATTGAATTTCAACTGCCAAACCCTGACCATTCTTCAAGTTTCTGCAGGTCCCTCTCATTCTGTCTACACCCTCTGGTGTGTCTACTCTGTTACAGAGCTTTGTGTCATCAGCTAACAGTGAAATTCTGCCTTCTAGGTCCTGTGCAATGTCACTGATGAAGATGTTGAATAGGACCGTCCCAGCACTGATCCCTGTGGTACCCCACTGGTCACTCTTCCTGTGGAGTGACAGCCATTTACCACCACCCTCTGTGTCCTGCCACCCAGCCAGTTACCTACCCACCACACTACTGTCCTGCCCACACCCATATTCCCAGTTTGTGTAGTAGTCTCTATGTGGCACAGTGTCAAAGGCCTTGCTGAAGTCCAGATAGGCCATGTCCACTGCCCTCCTGATCCACCTCCCTAGTCACCCAGTCAAAAATTCAATGAGGTTGGTCTGACATGACCTCCCCTGGTGAAACCATGCTGCCTTGGGTCCTGTGGTCCATTGACAACCAGATGTTCCACCAATCTCTCCTTCAGTAGTGCTTCCATGATCTTCCCCACTACCGAGGTGAGGCTGATTGGTCTGTAGTTCCTGCTTCTCTTTGTTCCCGCTTTGTATAAGGGACTACCAACCGCTGTCCTCCAGTCTTTGGGTACCTCCTGTTTCCAGTGATCAGCTAAACAGGATGGCCAGAGGTTCAGCCACCACCTCTCTTAGTTCTTTAAGGACCCTGGGGTGCACCCCATCTGGCCCCAGGTAAAGGTTTTAAAAGTCCCACATATAGCAAATATCACTATAATGGAACAAATTATATTGATGAAAAATGAGGTCTTACAATTGAGAGGTGAGGTAGCACTAAATTAAGTAAGAATTGAAGAACTTCTTGAAACTCATAAAAGCAAATTAAACTAGAGACAAAAAAGCCCTCTTCAGTCAACAATAATATTCATACATTTAAACAAGGGGAAGTGAAGGCTACACCCCAAAATATAGAACCTGAGGATAGGAAAATTACAACAGCTATGGACAAAAATGAGAACTATATATACAACACAATAGAACCCATAAGAAAATCAAAGTAAAAGAAAATAAAAATAAAAGAAAATGTTTTAGCTACAGGAAAAAGGAGGAAAGAAAGCCTGAAGCTACAAATATATGACAGCTCTGATCAAATGAACATTAAAGAGCAAAAACTGAAACAATTAAAACAAAACAAACAAAAAGGAGACATTAGCTTGTAATGCAGTGCAACAGAAAGATGTTTATTCTCCTTATTAGAAATGAGAGAGCTGTAAGAAGATCAGACAGTTATGCTATTAAGGGATGTCAATAGGGAAGATAATGAAATGGTCAAGTACTAATGATATTGGGACAGTTGTTATGCAATGAATGGTTAAAATTTGACATTGCATCAGAAGATATTGTGAAGGCACTATGGGCATATGACTGCCTTGGAAATTAATTGATCATGTTGTTCTTTAGAAATGAAAGAGTGGCTAATTATGTATGGCAAAATTCAGCTTATTTACACTCAGTTAATCTGAGCATGGATTGTCCAGTTCTGATATCTAAATTGATACACAATGGGATTCAGACTGAATTCAACCTGACTTGAAAATATGGCAAAAGTATATTCATTACAAGATTTATTAATATTTGATAACAATGACATGATTTCACCAGACATAACCATATCTATATTTAGGGTCAATTATGGGATATGAATCTCAACCAAAGCTAACATTAATTATTAAACAACTAATGGTTAATTTTCTGGGGGTTGAATTCCATGAAGATGACATATTACATGTGGGAATAACATATAAATGTCGGGAAGAGGGAAATCAGATTGACCTAGCATTAAATAATAAAATACTAATGGGAAATATACTTCAAGCCAGTGGCAAGCTAGATAATTTAGATATTCTGATAGCTGACTTGAATAGAGATCAAGAAGTCCATACAACTCCTGATATGAGTTCAATTGAGAATATTAGCATGGTTTACAATGTGGTGGTTGACAACAAATTCCAAGTCTTGACTGAACAGAGATTGACTTATTGTGTATAATAGAAATAATAAGAGCAATGCCATGTGCATAAAACAAGAAATGGAAGCCATTATTGATGGATTAAATAGCTCCACAACTGGTTATTTATGTAAGAATACTGAGAATTTGGAATAATGACATGGAATATTGCTGGCATAATCTCTACATTTGTTGATGCAGAATTTATATAATTTCTTAATCAAATCAATATTATTACATTACAGGAGATTTGGCATGGTCCTAATTCAGAAAAAAAATAAATAAAACTTAATAGGTACACGTTTATACAAACTCCAGGACAAAAAAATCAAAAAAATGGAACAATACATGGGTGGTTTAATAACATATATTAGAATAACGGACTACACTAAAGTATTTAAAACAATCATTAAACAAAATTATCTGCTTATTTTACTTACAATTTGGGAAGATTTCCTGTTAATAGGAAATACAGTATATATAATCCACCTTTTAATTCCTCAAGATATGATAACTAACAGAATATATGATGAGATAGAAAAGCTAAGCTTAAAGGAATTAATTGTACTGAGATATTAATAATGGGTGGTTTCAATATTAGAAATGGTAATAATACCCATAATAGCAATATCAGTGAAATACTAGAGAACCTAGATATTCTACCTAGGATTTTCATTGACAAGAAAAACACTGATAAACATCATCACATGGAAAAACTACTGGATGCAATTCAAGTAATCATTTTGAATGTTCAGTTTCCAACAGACTCAAATGGGACAACAACATGTATACATGCATAAGGTTCAGCTACTATAGATTACATTCTTAGCTCATTATACGAGTTTGACAGATATATGGACCTTAAAATTATTCAAAGACTCGAAAGTGATCATATGCCCATACCCATATATAGGAAAGTTATAAATCTCTGATAAGAGGAAGAAAGAGTAGAAATAAGAAATAAAATAAAATGGATACAATTTCTGATGATACAGCAGACAGAATGTGCAGACAATTTACCAAAGAGATGGAGGAAATTTAAAATTGGAATTTGACCCTGAGATAATATATAATAGAATTGTACAACTATATTATAGATGTATGGATACAATAAATAAAAAAAAACTAGCAGAGTAGATACAACATATAAATATGAGAACTGGTTTCATAAAAATTGCAGGAAAGAAAAGATGAAATTGGCTCAACAAGTAAGAAGGACAAAGAAAGAACCTACAAGGAAAAATGTAACATTACTCAACAAGGATAAGAATGCTTATAGGGTGTTTGTGCAGGAAAAAAGGAAGGGACATCAAAATGGATTATGGGAGACTATGCATAATGCAATCAAAGAAAGAAATGATAAAAAGTTCTGTTCTTTGGTAGCTAGAGGCACAAATATTTATAAATCCAGGTTGGATGCATATATAACCCCAGATAAGTGGATGGACCATTTCTAAAAAATGTTAGTTAATGAGACAACACATTCTAATATAGATAACATGGAAATAAACAAAGACTTTAAATGGTTTACAGTAAACAAACTAAAAACAGCAATTAATAGTTTCAAAAAGAATAAGTCCCCAGGCCCAGACAATTTTTGTATAGATTTCTGTAAACTAAATGTAGACGGGTGATCTAGTATACTTACAGAACTATTTAACAAATTGAATATGCATGCATACTTTCCACCTACTTGGTATGGTAGCTGTATTATCTCAGTACACAAGAAGGGTTCGTATTTGGACCCCCAATAATTATAGACCTATACACTTAATAGACAATCTATCTAAAATAGTTGCTAAAGTCCTGCTTAATAGATTAATTACATGGACAGAACACCACCAAATAATTTCCAATTTGCAGGCAGGGTTTACTAAAAACAAATGTACAATAACTCAGATATTTCTATTGAATCATTTGATAGACAAATACTGTAAAATCAGAAAACAACCACATTTGTTGGTTTCTTTTTTTGTTTAATTGTTTAACCAGGAGTGGCACACTAACCTGAAAGCTTGTGACCTGGGAGCACAGGGAAGTTAAGTGACTTGCTCAGGGTCACACAGTATGCAAGTGGGGGCTGTGGGATTCAAACCCAGGTCTCCAGATTTGCAGCTCAGAGCCTTAAACCACTGCTTATACTCCTCTTCCGCATGTGAAAACCATACTGAGACCCCTTCAATGGGATAAAATGCAAATCTTGGGAATGGATATTAACTATTGAATTTGATTAAAAGAATGTACAATGATACCTGGATTCAAATAAAATATACCAAAATTGGAGATTTAAGAGATAAGATTAAGACAAATATGGATGTAAGGCAAGGTTGCATCCTGGCTCCAACACTATTTAACATTTATATTAATGAGATAATAAATGCTATGGATACTAGAGAACACCATGCACCCAGAATGAGTAATATCAGGGTCATAGTTTCATAGTTTTATGTTTCAAGTCCTATCAGCCATAAGCCATAAATGGACTTGCCACATCAGTGGAGATAAACCCATTTTCTTTCCAGCATATATTCGTCTAGCATATGCTGGCATTTTTCCATTGTGGTAGCTCCCACAACATCAAGTGGCAACCTGTTCCACTCTCTAACCACCCTTTGATTATACCATCTCCCCCTCCTCTGTGTTCTATAATTCTCTCCTAATAGCTGGTATGGATGTAATCTAGTTGCCCTATCTAGTACATCTTTTTTCTTAATCAAGCACACTCTCATAACATTTCAGCACGGAAGCATCTGTATGTGTAACATAGGTCTCCTGAGGTAAAGATAGACATGGAATAGAGGCCTAGTTTACACAGTCTGTCCTTATAATCCATGTCCTTAACTACACCAATCTTCTTCATGTATCGACGCTGCACTCTTTCTACTAATTTACCAGTACCTATTTCCTGTGGAACAGTTAGTACACCATACTCAAAAATTGTTCTTACCAGGGATCTGCAAAGTGGCAGCATAACTTCCTCATACCTACTCTTATTATTTCTCAGAATATTTCCCATTAATCTATTAGCCTTTTTAACCATTTCTGAGTTATGTTTGCTAAATGTTAGCATATCAGATATTATGACCCCCAAGTCTCTTTCAGATTTGGTACTAGCAATTGTTACATTGTTCAATTTGTATTCTGCTCTTTTATTGTTCACCCCAAAGTGCATGACCTTACACTTGTTCACATTAAAACTCAAATGGTGCTTAGCAGCCAAGAGTTCCAATTTGGTCAGTTGGTTCTGGAGACTGACTATTGCTTCCTGGTTAAACCACTGCTCCAACCTATGTATCATCCGCAAATTTACAGATCCATGCACCATCAGAGACCTGCAAGGAATCAATAAACAATTTAAATAGTAGGGGACCCAAAACAGAGTTCTGAGGAACCCCACTCATCACTCTTCCCCAATCTGAAAGAAACCCCTGAGTTGGACCCCCGAGACCTCTTACTAAGCCATGTTTTATCCATAAACTTAACTGCCAATGTACCCCTAGGTCCATTAGGGTCTGCATCAATATTTGATGTGAGACAGAGTCAAAAGCCTTGGCATAGTCTAAGTAGAGGATGTCCACAGGGAGACCACTATCCAAGGCCTGGATGACTGTTTCAAAAAATGCAGCATATTGCTAGTACATGATTTACCTGCCTCAGATCCATGCTGAGTAATATCTGCTACCTGATGATGTCTTAAGTCCTGCTCCAAGAGGTCCTTTACACAACTCTCCATCACTTTCCCACCACCAAAGTTATACTAATGGACCTATAGCTATTAAGTTGCATCTTGTTCCCATCCTTAAATATGGGTATAATGTGTGCAGATCTCCACTCCTCAAGTACTCTACCCTCTGTTAGTGACCTACTAAACAACACACACAATGGTCCACTCAATTTGTTCATTAAGTTCTTCAGGAATAGCTGGTGGTATCCATCTGGTCCACATGATTTAGAAGTCTTCAATTTCTTTACTTTCTCAATTTGCATTTCAGTCATTTCTAAATCTAAGTGTTTCTCCAACATTTCTGCCTGCCCTAGATCTAAATCCCTACCAGGTGGATCTGGCCTGAATACTCCCATAAAGTATTCATTAAAGGCTTTAACTATTTCATCTTCTTTTACTAGAATTCTATCACCCACCATAATATTAATTATTTGGTTGTTACTTTTCTTCAAACCCCTATAACTGTAAAAACTCTTATAGTTATTTTGTTACACTGTGCCAATTTCAGCTCCACTTTGCCCTAACTTTTCTTACATGTAGTTTGCACTCTTTGATATCTATATAAATTTCAGTTTCCTACTTTCCGAGGATCCGCCTTTATATTTTTGTACACTTTCTTTTTTAAACCAGCCTACGATACATTTGTTAAACCATGTGGGTATACAGCCTTTACCATCATATCTAACCACTTCAGGTACAAATGTTTTTACTCATTCCTGCATTTTGTATTTATTCTATCCCAGGTTTCTTCCAGATCCAAGAATTCTAAGTCTGCTTCCCAGTTCCATGCTTGCAAATACTGCTTTATTCCCAAGTAATCAGCATTGGAATAGTCCAAGATCTTTGTCTTACCCACTATTCTATCAACCTTTGTCTTTATATTA
Source organism: Neoceratodus forsteri (assembly GCA_016271365.2). Taxonomy (NCBI): domain Eukaryota; kingdom Metazoa; phylum Chordata; order Ceratodontiformes; family Ceratodontidae; genus Neoceratodus; species Neoceratodus forsteri. The sequence goes on from CM028130.1 coordinate 432,935,653, forward strand.
CAACTGACCATATTGTGGTCACTATACACCAGAGGTGGGGCAATCCTGACTTTCTCTATTAGATTATTACTACTTCCCAATATAAGATCTAGGATATGACTTCCCCTTGTTGGTTCATATACATATTGGTGTAACCCATTAAACAGGCATAAATCCAGAAATCTCTTTTCAGCACTACTTTTTCCCTGATTAGTTCTCCAATCAATGTTGGGCATATTAAAATCACCCATTAATATTGTGCTGTTTTTTGGGTCCTGTCCTCAATCAATTTGAAAAAATTCTCATTTTCAATATCAGACAGACCAGGTGCTTGGTAGCATATACCTAATGTGTAGATCTCATTCTTTATTTGAAACCTTACCCACAACTGTTCCTGGTCTACCACATCATTGTCATGTTTCTCATAAAGGTATGCTTTCAAGTGGCTAGCAATGTAGAGACCAACACCTCCACCAATCTTATTTTTTCTTGGTTTTTGAAGTAGTCATACCCTGCAAGATCACTTCCCCAGTCCCTCTTTACCCAAGTGTCCGTAATTCCACATATGTCCACTCCACCTTATAGTAAAATGTACTTTAGTTCATCCAATTTACTTCTGATATTTCTTGCATTCAGAAGCAGCATTTTAGGTTAATTTCTGAGCACCTTCTTAGATGTATTCATTCTGTGTCCTTTTTTGTTCGGTTAGTAGGTAGTTTAGTTAATTTAGTTCTCACCAAGTCACCTCCCCTTGTTCTAGTTTAAATTACTATCAATCACTTCCCTAAAAAGGCGTCCCATATCCTTACTTCCCTTTCTACTCAGGCTTCAGGGTCCTGGTATTAACTTATACTGACGATCTTGCAGTAATCTCATCTAGTACAGCAGGCCTTTAAAAAGCCCTACAAGTGATGGACAACTTACAGTATGTGTCAAACATAACCTTAAACCTAATGCAAAAAAAAAAAAATTACAGTATTTGGGAGTTGCATGAAATATAGAAAAAATGCCTTAGCTGGTAACAAACTGGATTTTGTTAATGAATTTCTATACCTAGGAGTATGGTTCTCAAGCAATCTTAGCTGGAACAAACATATTAATAACACAGTACAAAATACTTTAAAAGCACTATATAGATTTAACTATCTATACAGTGGATGAACTGTGGTTCCATTTTTAAAGACCATTACTGCCAAAGCAGTCAGCCAGGCTTTGTATTCAGTTGAAATTTGGAGGGAAGACATCAAAAAGCTAGATAAAGCCCTACAGGTACACCTAATACTCTTGTTAGGTCACAGCTAGATCACCCTAGTTATAACCACATGGTCCATGCAAGGATGGCCAATTTCTGGGTCAAGATAGTATCATCCAGTACAAGCTATCTATTAAAGGTTTGAATGAATGAGAAGGAAAAACTATTGGATTATAATCCATCGGGCTGGTTGAACAAAATAAGAAGGATAATGGAGGAAATGGCTTGACATATATCAGAAATTGACTAAACAAAATATCTGTATAAATAAAACTTACACTGGATATATAAATAACAAATGATGCAAAAAATTCTAAACAGAAAGACCTATTAGACATAAAACAAATAACAACAAGTTGGTTAGTGGCTACTACAAAAGAACATAACTTAAAACCATATTTAAATATAATAAAGACCCACAGAATATAGAACTATATTAACCAGATATAGATTTGAAACTTTTCTGAGCAATGTTCTGGAAGCTAGATTGAATAAAAATAAAAAATTATCAAAGATGTTTCAATATAACTTACAAGAGACCAGAAGACATATGAAGAGAGATTAAAGCAGCTTAATATGTATACACTTGAGGAGAGGAGGGAGAGGGGGGAACACGATAGAAACTTTCAAGTACATCAAGAGAATCAACAGAGTTCAAAATGGTAGCATCTTTCAGAAATAGAGATGTGCAAGAACAAGGGGGCACAATTTGAAGACAGAGCGGGGACAGCTCGAAGGTAATGTGAGGAAGTAGTTTTTCATGGAGAGGGTTGTGGATACATGAAACAGCCTTCCTGAAGAGGTAGTGGACTCAAAAACAGTGGAAGAATTCAAGAATTCATGGGACAGACATAAAGGCAATTCTAGTAGGGGGTGGGAGGAGTAGGCTGTTGGTTAACTAGGGATCTGCAGCCTATCGTTGGAAGTAGGGACATGGGGCAGACTAGGTGGGCCAAGCTGTCCTTATCTGCCATCAAATTCTATGTTTCTATGTTAAGAGGTTGAAGATCTTAAACATGCAGGCCTAGATATTCAAACTGCACCTGGAAAGGCATAGTGATTGCTCCATGCAACTGAGATGCCCTGAGTGCAAAAGTGCTATATTCAAATGAGATACACAATTGTGCATCTTGTCTGAATATAGCAAAAGATGAGGGCAATGCAAATGGGGGCCACCAAGATGCACCGACACACCCCTGTGCAGTCTAAGTACCTGGAATAGGGATGTGTGGTGTATCTTGTGGATGCGTTGAGTGCAGATTCCAGATATTCAGACCACAACATTCAAATGAGGCAATTAGGCATGCAAGATGCAAATTGGGCCATTTGCGTGTCATTATGGCTCCATTTGCATGTCCTGTGCAGGGATGCACCGAGCAGGATGTGCCTGGTACCCTGCAACCCCCAACCCAGTCCAGTGCCATAGTATATGTAGAATGTATATTCCCTTGTAGTCTAGTGGCCCTCTTCTATCCCCAGGTGTAACATTAAATTAAAAAAAAAACCGTTTCCCTAGTAGTTTAGTGGCTCCCTTCCCCAAGCATAACATTAAATAAAAAAAAAAATGTTTCCCTGGTAGTCTACTAGCCCCCCATCCCCAATCCATGATGCAAATATAAATCTGCATCTAAATCATCCCTAGGTAGTCCAGTGAACCCCCTCCCATCCCCAAAACCCAATCAATGGGTTATGATAATATTCCCAACATCCCTGGTAGTCTAGTGGTATCCACTCCCATCCCCAAACCCAATCATAAGGTTATACAAAATATCCCAGTATCCCTGGTGGTCCAGTGGACCCCACAACCCCCCACCCACCCACTGAGATACCCACACCATACCCTGCTCCCCCATATCAGCATGGCCAGTCAGCAACAGAGCCAGTGGGCAGCACATACCTCTGCACACCCCATGGCTGCTCGGCTGACTGAGCTGTCAGTGAATGACAGCATATTGTTCATAGTAGCAGCTGATTGGTAGACCCTGTCAACCAATGGGATTGCAGTGTGTACTGTACGCTTCATTCTACAACTGGCCATGCTGGGATGGGGGGACAGGTTAGGTGTGGGTACCTCAGTGGTGGAGGTCCAGAGCCACCCAGGGAAACTGGAATCTTTGTATATCCTTCCGATCAGGTTCAGGGATGGGAGGGGGTATCACTAGACTACCAGGGATGATGGTGATTGTATCAGAACCCTTCGATCGGGTTTGGGTATGGAGGGGTACCACTAGACTACTAGGGAATGTTTTGATGATTATTTCCACTTATATAATGGTTCAGGGATGGAGGGGCCACTAGACTACCAGGAAACAGGATTTGGTTTTATTTTATTTTTAGATTGGGATATGGGGGGACACTAGACTACCAGGGACACAGGTTTGGTTTTATTTTATTTTTAGATTGGGATATGGGGGGGGCACTAGACTACCAGGGACACAGGTTTGGTTTTCTATTATTCTACAATTGAGGATTGGGGGGATGGCCACCCAGGGGCTAATGGCTGCTGTGCTGCACTGTGCAGTACAGAAGCCTGCCTGTGGGTGGCTATCAGTTAGGCATGTTTTTTTACACACCTATCTTTGTGCAGCACATTTCCGAGATGTGCGGGCAGATGCGCCGTACATCTTAGCCGAATATTGCGATGTGCCGCATATGCATGGGAACACCCCCTTCAGATGCACTGCATACATTATCTTTGCACTGCAGAGCATCTAGAATTGCATGGCACATCCCTTCCTTTTGAATGTGGCTAAGGGGCACATTTCTGGGGATGCGCCCGCACAACTCAGTTGTGCCGGGTGCATCTCCTTTGAATATCTAGGCCCTAATATTAAGATGCCTCTGTAATGATAATCAAAGAAAGAAGCACTTAGAAATATCTGGGATTCTGGGACATTCCAGCGAGATATATGTTGGACCTGCTTTTTAATGCAGAAAGTGAAAAGCACTAACAGATTTAACAATATATTTAGTAGAAATAAGTACAATTCAAAAAACAAATGTGAAGCAATATTACTTGGATATTTGACAGTTAATTTTTTTGGGTTCATACATAAATGGCAAAAGGGATCTTTATGGACAAAGGAATTATGGCCACTTGTTCATGATAAATGCATTGTATTAGTGTACATAGAACAAAGTCAAGATAAAATAAGACAGTCAGTAAACCAAAGTTTAGAAACAGTAACAATTTTTACAAATATTTTTAATTCCTATTTTTAGATATGTTTTTATAACAAATAAAATACTTGATTGCACAATAGCTATTGTATAAATGAATGGATATATTGTATGTTTTGTACTGTCTGAAATCACATGTGCCAATCAATAACTTTGAATTGAATTGACACAATGTTTTGAGATCTCACGCCTCTTTTTCCTTACATTGTAAGCTATTTCATGACAACAAAACAGTCATATCATAAAACTATTTCATGACAACAAAAAACACTCCAGGTGTGTGTTAATCCTAAAAATATCATGGCCCAGATATTCAAAAGGAGTTGCACATGGGCGACAGTGTTGTGCCATGCACAACCCACCTGATGCGCTCTACGTGATATTCAAAAGGGAAAGTGTGTCAAGATAACCTGGCTACCGGAGCGCATCAGTAATGTATGCAGGCACAGGTAGGGGGGCGTGCCCATGCATAACCTGCACAGCATGATACTCAGCCAGGGATGTGCAGAGTCATGCATGCGCAACCCCTACCTGTGCCTACACAAAGTTAAACCAAAAAAAAAAAGGAACAAGTGATGGCCACCCACAGGTGAGCTGCCGCATTGCAGGGCTCAACACTGCAGCTGCCACACCTGAGTTCCTGCCGCACCTGGCAGCGCCCCCCCATGCCCCATCGTGGGCATCCCTGTGAGGAATCCTCAGGTGAACCAGTGATCTTTCATGCCCAACCGCATTGGCATATTTCCCATGCCCTTGCGGGTCCAGCACATCGCTGCTCGATTGCTGGGTATCTGTAATCATAGTCGTTTTGTTACCTCAGGCCCCACCACCACCTGCTCACCACCGCCTTCATCAGTCAGAGGTAGCCATCTGGCTCAGCCACATTCATTACCGACAGTTTCCTGTGTTGCACGCCCATTGGTTCACAGCAGCATGAGCTATGGCGCAGTCCATATCATTATTTCAGTTCAGATATGTGAATGAATTCATTCCATATCTGGATCAGGTTGTACGGGCATGGGTTGCACATCTCATTGGCTCACGCCAGAGCCATGGGCATGCAGCCATACCGAGCTGTCAGTCGATGGGCAGCGGGGCGGCAGGCGGGTGGGGTGCTGCTGCCAGCCGGCTGACGGGGGGAGCGGGGCAATGGGGCTCAGTAGGCTGGTGGGGAGGGGGGTACACTAGACCACCAGGGTAGTAGGGGTATTTTTTGAGTTACAGATGCCCACAATCGAGCAGTGATCGGTCCACTGGACCACCAGGGATGTTGGACGTGGGGGGGTTATATACCGATGCCTGCGATCAGGCACATAGAGGTCCACTGGACCACCAGGGATTAGGAGGAGGGGCTTATTCTTCTACACAAATGCCCATGATTGGACACATAGAGGTCCTCTGGACCATCTGGCATGTAGGAGGGGGGGCTTATTCTTCTACACAAATGCCTGCGATCGGGCACATAGATGTCCACTGGACCACCAGGGATATGGGGGGGGTTCTTTTACATGAATGCCTGCGATCATGCTGCAGGGAGCATCGGTTCCCGATGGCTGCTGCCTGGCAGGGTGCCAGGTGCAAGTCATCGGGGATTGGCGCACCTGCATGCTAATGGCATGCAAATAGGGCCATAATGAGATGCAAATGGCCCCCTGTGCACCTTGCATAAATTATGCCCCATTTGCATGTCCCCTTGAATATCGCGAGGTGTGCATGGCGCACGGCACTTCAGCGCTTAACATCTCCATGCTCCACTCTTGCCACTTGGCGCTTGGGGAAATGCCACTGCGCCATGCACAGTGGGAGTGGCCAGGGTGCAATATTCAAAGCTGCTGCACCATAGCGCAGTTCCATTGAATATCGCCCAGGCCACACCCCTGAGCAACAAAGTTGAGCTGCTCCCAGGCTTGCACCACAGCCTGGTGCAGTTTGAATATCCGGGCTCGTATGTCCAGGGTTGGCTGAAGCCACATAGTTACATTTCTGTCATCTACTGCAGGCATTAATGTAGCATTATTTTACACACTTTTAGGGTAATACTGAACTGCATGTGTAGAGTCACCTTCATTATACAGTAGTGGTGCAGTAGTGCCACTACAGTTAGGACTGAGTAGATACTTTAATGCAACTCCCTATTTGTGACCACTAATAACTAGGTTGTCTTTAGACTCAGGGGCATGCCAATTGCCATGCATACACTTTTTGGTAGGCTTTTAAATCCCACAAATTGGGTAAAATTTGGTTTTATAAGTTTTAAAGTTACAAGGTGTGTGAAAATGTAAATATTAGTCATTTTCAGATACATTCATTTCCCCACAAACTACAAGATGGCTATGATTTGAAAACTGAAACTTTCAGGTATGATAGACTCTGTCCCAAGATCATCACATCTGGTGTTTTGGAAATGAGAATTTTAAAACAGTAATGTTGTAAACAAAATAAATGCCAATGGATGCTCATGCATGGATAAAAGAAACAGTTTTCCACACAGGTGCTTCACATGCCATAGTGAGAACTATGGTTTAGGTCCTCTATTGCCACAGTTGCAAACTGTGGTTGCAATCCCCATGCCACAGTTGAAACTGTGGTTGCACTCCACCTGCCACAGTTGAAATGGAGTTTGCATTCCTCAAGCCACAGTTGAAACCGAGGTGGCACTCCTCTTGGCATAGTTGAAACTTTGGTTGCACACCTCATGGCACAGTTGAATGTGTTGTTCACTCCTCATGCCACGGTTAAAACTGTGGTTGCACTCCCCATGCCTCAATTGCAAACTGAGGCCACATGTCTTCTGCCACAGTTTAAACTGTGGTTGCTCTCCTCATGCCACAGTTGAAACTGTGGTTGCACTCCCCATATCACAGTTGAAACTATGGCTGCACCCCCCATGCCACAGTTGAAATGTGGCTGCACTCTTCATGCCAGCAAGGGGTCATAATGTTGCAAGATATTATGCCGCAGCAATATAGTGCACTGCCAGTACAGCGCAATATATTGCCATTGGCAGAAATCTTTGATTTGGAACTCTGCCCATTACCTCCTGAACTCCCCAACTAAAATAACTAACTCGGGAGGGGTTAACATTTACATTCACACACAAAGTGTGAAAAATATAAATTCCTGCATCTGGGACCGGAATCAAACCGGTTCACAGATGCACTACCCTTTCTGCCTGTGGCTTATCCCATCGAGCCATGGCAGCTGCTCAATGGTCCCTCTTCCCAGCAGGATTCTTATCCTGTACTGGGAAGAGTGAGAGGGTACACTACCGCAAATACATCCTTTTGTGGTTTTGCACTCTCTCCCTCTTCCCTACCTTGCTGTTCCTGTTACACGGTTATGTCGTGTGCAGTAAAGTGTACAACATATTAACCTGGTAGGCCTCATGCCACATTTGAAACTGTGGTTGCACTCCCCCTGCCACAGTTGAAGCTGTGGTTGCACTCCCCATGCCACAGTTGAAACTATATTTGCACTCCCCATGCCACAGCTGAAATGTGGTTGCATTCCTTATGCCACAGTTGAAACTGTGGTTGCACTCCTCCTCCTGCAATAGTTGAAACTAGTTTGCACTCCTCATGCCACAATTAAAACTGTGGTTGCACTCCCCATGCCACAGTTGAAACTGTGGTTACACTACCTTGCCACAGCTGAAACTGACAACAGCCGATTAGTAAAGAAACAGTTTTCTCTACAGGTGTTTTTACATACTGCAGTGAAAACTGGTTGACCTCTCATAGCACAGTTGAAACTGTGACTGCACTCCTAATGCCACAGTTGAAACTGAGGTAACACTCATGCCACTGTTGAAACTGTGGTTACACTCCCCATACCACAATTGCAAACAGAGGTTGCATGCCTTCTGCCACAGTTGAAACTGTGGTTGCACTCCTCATGCCACAGTTGAAATTGTGATTGCACTCCTTCTGCCACAGTTGAAACTGTGGTTGCACTCATTTGTGCCACAGTTGAAACTGTGCTTGCACTCATTTGTGCCACAGTTGAAACTGTGCTTGCACTGCTTATGCTACAGTTGAATTGAGGTTGCACCCTCATGCCACAGTTGAAAGTGTGGATGCACCTCATGCCACAGCTGAAATGGATCATACCTTACTCCAGAAGTAAAAATGCATTTGCTATTTACAAACATATTTTTGCTTCCTGGGAAGGGGTGCCATAGGATGCCATTAGATTGTGGTAGGGTGTGTGAGTGGGTGTTGTCAGAGTGTATTTGGAGGGTGCTACTGGACACTGGGGACTGCTCAGCAAAAGGGCAGAGTAAGGCAAGGGGTGTCACTGTACTCCATAGATAACTTCCCAAAGGCCAACACTGTCAATGCAAAGTAATGTGCATCTGTCATGTACTCTTGTTTTAAAAAAGTAAGGAAACTTAATTGCAAATATCTAGATTTAGCATCAGTTAGGGTTGAAGCACAAAGCTTCAAAAGGATGGAAATGAGATTTTTTGAAGACAGTAGTACACTGGCCCTTAGAAACATAAAATTTGTCAGCAGAAAAAGACTGCTTGACCATGCAGTCTGCCCAAGTGATTCATGCCTATTCTGCCTCTGCAGACTCTAGCTGGTGTCCACTGACCCTCCTGTCTCCCTTCCTCTTTTCTAATATACCCCTACAATTATCACATGCATGCAGTTGAAGTCTCCTCACTGTTCTAGCCTCCTCCACTTCCACTGGCAGTCATGGAGACTAAAACAGAGGGGGGCTTCTACAACCCTGCTTAAAAGGCTACTGCACATGCAAACCACCCTTTGTGTGAAGTAAATATTTGCAATGTTTCCCTTAATTCTGACCCTCCTCACCTCAGATTAAGGGCATGCTCTCTAGTTCTGCTTGAACTCAGTAGCTTGCACATCACTGTATACTCCATCCTGTCTATTCCTTAAAAATTCAGAAAACTATGATCATGTTCTCTCTCAATGCAAAAAAGTGTAAAATAATGCATATGGAGCACAGAAAACATGGGGCAATTTACCACCTGGAAGGGGAGGCAATTGCAGGCTCAAAACAGGAACAGAACCTGGGGGTAGTCATCTCTGATGACCAAAATATGTCAAAGCAGTGTGACAAGACAGCAGGAATGGCTAACAGGTGCTGGGATGCATAAGTAGGGGAATCACCAGCAGAAGGACGGAGATAATAATCCCACTGTATAGATCATTGGTGAGGCCTCACCTCGAATATTGAATCCAGTTTTGGAGACCCAACCTTCTAAAGGACATTAACAGGGTAGAGGCAGTACAGAGGAGGGCAACTAAAATGGTGAAAGGCCTCATCATAAACCCTATGAGAAAAGGGTGAAGGAGTTAAATATGTACTCCCTGGAGTATAGAAGGGAAAGGAGGGACATGATCAAAACAGTCAAATACTCATGGGGAAGAACTGAGTACAGGATGGTACCATCTTCCAAAGAAAAATATGCTCAAGGATAAGGGGCACAATATGAAGATGAGGGGGCAGAGGTAATGTGAGGAAGTGCTTTTTCACATATTGTGGTGGACAAAGAGACCAGCCTACCAATGGAAGTGGAGGAGGCAGAAACCTTTGCAGGTTTCAAGAACGCATGGCATAAACAAAAAAAAGGGATCTTGAGAAAGCAAGGGGAGGGGACAGCAGGCTGATTAGAGCCTACTGAGTCACTATAGGTAGGGGAACAGGGAAGACAAGGTGGGCCTTGAGACTATCTGCCATCAACTTCTATGTTTTTCTCAGCCATCTCTTTTCAAGGCTGAAAAAACAAGCATTTGTCAATGCCGAATGTTTGCTTGCTGGCACTGGCAGTGGTAGTGTAGAAGTTACAGAGCTGCGTGATACGAATGGCAATGAAGTATTGAACTGAAGCCAACCCCACCACCACCCTGCAGAGAGTGACAGGCATTGGGGTGTGCGTTTGGGTCATCAGGCATAACGGCCACGCCATTTCACCACACCCCATCCTGCAGACACAGACAAGCTGTCACGGTGTTCCTTGGGGTCTTTGGCCCTTATGCGCACCCCATTGCATTAGGAAATATGGTGAGATGGGTGTGATATAGGAGAATGGGGTGAAGTTTGGGGCCGAAGAGTCCAAGGCATACCTCGATGCCTCTCACTGACTGCAGGGTGTGGAATGGTATGAGCATCACAGGCAAGAATCCCAAGTCACACCCCTGATGCCTGTCATTCTCTACAGGGTTGGGCGTTGGAAACCCTAATACCTCAGGCATTCATTGGTATTTTCACTCCAAATTTTCAACATGTTTTTTTTGTGACCCCACCTCATGAACAGGGGGAATATCAGTTTGTTAGCTGAAAGCTGCTTATGCACAGTGACTATGGCATTTAGCACCACAGGTGCAAAAACATTCGAACAGGATGTAAAAATGACAGCTGTACTGTTCACGGGAAGTGTAAAAATGGCAATGTTGCAAATCTGTAGTAAAATATAAAAAAAATGGTGAAGTCACGAGCATACATAGAAACTGTGCAACGACAACCAGTAACATAATTAGGTTGGATTTTTACAGCAGATTGTCAACTCAGGCATTTTGGTGCCTCCGATCATGAACAGTGTCACTGTGATTTTCTTTTATCTGTGCGAACAATGATTTCCCACAGCGACTACTTGATCTGCGCTGAAAGTGTGAAAACACACTTCAGCTAAGTTGTGAAAATGACAGCTGTACTGTTCATAAGGAAGTGTGGAAAATGCCACTGGTGAAAATCTGACTGAAAATATTACAAAGTCATGAACTAACGAGGTGCGTGGAAACTGCACAATACCTCACTCGCAACACAGTCATTTTATGGACTTTTGTCACCAAATTTTCAATACAGCCATTTTAAGACCTCTGCTCATGAACAGTGTAACTGTGATATTCTTAATCTGTCTCTAAACATTGCTTTCAAGACACCAACAGCACCATTGTGTGCTACATGTGCAAAACACATTTTGGGCGTATATATGAAAATTGCAGCTGTACTGTTCATAAGGAAGTGAAATAAAATGGCAATGTTGAAAATCTGGAGTGAAAATATTAAATTTGCAAACTTACGAGCATGCATAGGAACTGTGCAACGCACGCTCATAAAACAGTCATTTTTAGGAATCTTTCACCAAATTTCAACATAGCCATTTTAAGACCTCTGCTCATGAACAGTGTCACTGTGATTTTCTTAATTTGTCCCATACATTGATTTCACACACTGACTGCCATTGTGTGCTACATGGCGGAAACACGCTTTGGGGAGATGTGAAAATGACAGCTGTACTACTCATAAGAAGGTGTGGTAAAATGGCAATGTTGAAAATCTGGAGTGAAAATATTGAAAATTCGCACTTACGAGCCTGCATAGGAAATGCGCAACCCACGCTAGGTATTTTTGATTTTATATCACTGAAGTAGGACCCTTCATGAATGATGTACTGTCATGGTGACCAGGTTCAATGGTGATTTCGCAGTGACTGCGAAATCACCCTTCGGGCCCGAATAACACCATGACAGTGACATCTTTCATGAGAAGGGGTCCCAAAAACCCCATGTTGAAAATTTGGTGCAAAAATTCCCAAAAATGCCTGAGATATGCAACAAAGTTGAAAACCCCCTATCTAGCCCATTATACAGCTTACTGGCATTTCCTCAGTTCGCGGTCGGCTTTGAAGAGTGCAGACGTGTTCCCGGTCCACCAAAGATCGTCACGCCGAGGTCCGGAGGTAGGTATGGGGTGTGGGAGGCAGGTGTACAGTGGTGGGTGCAGGTTGTGGAGGGGCCAGGAGACTACATGGACTGTTTTTCTTTACAGGTTAAAAAAAAAAGGACAATGCGGGACGTTTGCCACGCCAGTTGGCCTCCCAGCGGCACAAGGACGGCTGGGATTGGTTCAGCCGACGGGGATTGGGAAACCCCATCGGGCTGTAATATCCATTGCCATGCTGGGGTGGCTCCTCAGCGCGTACGTACTACTGGGGGTGAGGACAGTGAGCCGACGGGATTGGGCACCCCTGTCGGGTTAATATTATTTGCCACGCTGCGGGCAACGCTGCAGCATTTTGGAAGGCTTTGGGGAGAGCGGGGGAACGTAACACAGCCGACTGGGATTGGGCACCCCGCCGGCTTACAGTGTGTGCGCAGGCGTATCGCCCATGGGCGGTGTGTGGGGAGCTGCTTAGAGCAGGCGACATCTATCGCTGCTCACCAAGCGTATCTCCCCCTTTGAACTGTATGCCACTGCATTTTGGAGCTTGTCATATACAGCTCCAGCATGCATTGGCTTACAGGGGCCACGCCTGCCAACACACTGACTGAATTGGAGGAGGAGGTGATACACCTCCGAAATCTCCGATGATGGCTCTGTTTCTTGCACATGCATGCAAGCAAACATAATAAATTATGTTCAAGCATTCCTCATAGCTCTTACCTCCTAAGCTGCTAATCAGCTGGTGGCACTGTGCTGAACCCTTTCAATCTCTTCAATATCCATTGTATAACTTTTTTGACCAAAGCTTGACACAGCACTCTTGGCTAGCAGAACACAGGACTTGTAAAGAGCAGGATCATTTGCTTTAACCTGCACCTTACTCCTACTTAATACAGCTCAGTACTGTATTTGCATTCTTGACTGTGACTGCATGCTGCCTGTCTGGATTCATCTTACAGTCTGTAATTACCCTAAATACTTCCCTTTAGTTGTGCTGTTCACTGTTGCAACACACAGTGTGTTTGTGTGATTCCTGCCACCACAGTAGGTGTATTACCTTGCACCTCCATACATTAAATCTAAGTCCCTATTTCTCACCCCATACTCCTACTGTGTGCAAGTCCCCATCCATTTCCTCTGCTGTGTCCACTCTGCTTGCCATTTTATTGTCACCATAAAGTTTCAGTAGCCTGCTGCTGACCCTCCTCCTGGTTATTAATAATTGTGACAAAGAGTCACTGACTCCTGAAATACTCCACTCAGCACATCCTCCACTCTAAATTGTGGCCATCCACCATAACACTCTGCTTCCTACCTGTCAGTTAATTTCTTATCCACATCCTGTACGTTTGCAAACTCCACATTGTACTAATTGCTCCTTGTTTTTTATGTGGTAAAGTGTCAAAGGTTTTGCTGAAGTTCAGATAGATTACATCCACTGTTTGATCCTATCTTCTCCCTAGTAACTTCCCTCCTAGAAGGCAATCGGGTTGGTTTGGCAGGATCTACCTTTGGTAAAACCATACTGAGTACTACTGAACAGCTCATTTTCATCCATACTGAACCATCACATCTTTTATGAAAGGCACATACACCTTGGTGAACACCTAAGTAAGACTCACATTTTTGCAGTTTCTTGGGTTTAACTTTGCCCCCTTCTTGAATAGGGGATGACACTGGCTGATTTCCTATCCTCTTGAACTATTCCTGTCTGTAAGGAATCTTGAAATATAACAGGGAGCAGCCCAGCCAAAACCTTCTTTAACTTCACCATTACCATTGGGTGGATGCCATCAGAACATTGAGATTTTCTGCAGAAATTTTCCTCGAGGAGGCTGTGTTTATTTACTTTTATATTGGGTTTTTTAAACTATGGCTTGATTTTCACACTTACACAAACTTTGGTATTACAGTGTTCAAACTTATTAGTACTTGCTATTCTTAGTCATAGTATACTATATGCGCTTATTATTATTTACACTGTTTCACTCCCACAATTCAATCAAAATTCACAATAAACTTCACAAACCGCAATTACAGTATTTAATTTTTCTACAAGGAGCTTGTATTTTTCTACATTCAAACTGGGTTTTTCAAACTAGCTCATGGTTTTCCCACTCATACAAACTTAAATGTTTGCATTTACACAGGGCCCTATGCATGAATGGTATCCCAAAGTTCACGTGCCCCAAAATGCAGTACATAGGAATGGCATACACCTGCTATGTACCCATGCCTGGGGCTATCTGCTCCAGATTCTGCACAACTCTGTGGTTGGTCCAGACAGGGGGCAAGGAGTGTGTGCTCTTATTTAGGGCTGCTAGAGTGTAGCATGCACTATGCCCATTATGCTCTGCTGAGTCACAGTAAAGGGGCTTACCATTATGCCAATCAGATGGCTGGCAGAATGGGTACTTATCCCCATGACCAGAGTTCACACTGCCACAAAGTGCCCTGTAGACATGGACCCCATCCATGCCTCAAAGGACAGGAGTGGATGCCAGTGGTGGGGTACAGGTTGTGGCACATCAGTAAAATGTCAGTGGCCTGTAGGGGACATGGCACTCCATATGCAGGATGCCATGTCCCATGACCCCCTGCTCTATCCACTTTGGTGCTGGTCGGGGCTTCCAACTGGAAGCCCATAGTGCAGCCCACATCCACCCATGGTCAGCTCCGTGCCATGTATGGATCTATGCATCCACACATCGGGCCAACCAGAGGTCATGCATCCCAGTCCCATTCATCTCATGGGGCAAGGCATGCTGCATGCAATTGTGCAACCCGGTATGTGCCCCTACTGGCACATACCAGGCATATTAATGCATAACACCCATTGTGAATATTTACTAGAATCTAGCATTCACAGGCATAGTACATGGCATGATCTTATTACTATTTTTACTTTTCACACTACTTCAAACAATTTAAATTTTCCTTATGGAAGTAGGGTTTATAACTTTCAAAGTGGACTTTTTAAATGGTTTCCCATACTCACACAAACTTAATGCTTTGTGATCACACCATGTACCTATTTATTAATCCGCCTATGAGATGCTCCTCCTGAAAGTCTCCTTCCCTTTCTCAATCCCCATATTTATTACTGGAGTCTACTGTGCACTAAAGTCATCCAACTCATCAAAAGCAAATACTACAAAGAAGCCCTCCCCAGCACCTGGAATGACAGCAGGTCATTCTGGGATAACCTCAATGACATAGCCAGCAAGAACCCCAAATCTGCACCAGCCATGCTCTTGATCGAAGGCATACCATCCTTGGACCACATGCACATTGCCAACACACTTAACACATTCACGGATCTAAGCAGTGTTCTATCAGCAGACTACTTCAACCCCTAATATGGCCAAACAACCATTATTTAACCACCTGCTCTTCTACTTTAAAGAAGTCTCTCAAGATGAAGCTAAAAAGTACCTGGAGAAAGTGTTGGGGAAATCTAGACATAGCAGGGACACTTGGACCTACAATTCATCAAGCTGGCCCTGGCAGAAGTCTTTGGCCCACTCACCAAACTAATCAACCTCTCCTCTGCTCTCTCACAGTTCCCACAGAGATGAAAATCAGTCACAGTAAATCCAGTGCACAATGGTGGTGACAGGACCCTACACAACAACTACAGACCTATCTCCATACTCCCCCTCTCCAAAGCCCTTGAGTGGATAGTGGCAGACCAGTTAGTTGAACAACTGAACTAAAACCAGCTTCTCTGTCCTGAGCAACACGGCTTCTGATCTGGACACAGTACTATCACGGCCCTGCCTGAATTCACCGGACACATCCACCACTAAATAGATCAATAAAATCTCTTGGTTGGGGCCACTTTCTTTGACCTATCAAAAGCATTTGATACGGTGCACCACAAGCTCCTGCTGGACCAACTGTCAGCCATGGGGCTTTCTCTGGAATCAGTACGCTGGTTCAGCAGCTAACATAGAAACACAGACTTTGACAGCAGATAAGGACCGCTTGGCCCACCTAGTCTGCATATTTCCCTACCTACTAGATAAGCTGCAGATCCTACTTAACCAACAGCCTATGCCTTCCTACCCCTACAAGAATTGCCTTATGCCTGTCCCATGCATTCTTGAATTCTCCCACAGTTTCAGACCCACCACCTTCTCAGGAAGGCTGTTCCATGCATCCACTACCCTCTCTGTGAAAAATACTTCTCACAGTGCCCTGAGCGTCCCTCCATCTTCAAATTGTGCCCCCTTGTTCTTGCACATCTCTTTTTCTGAAAGATGCTACCCTCTTGGACTTTGTTGATTCCACTGAGATACTTAAAAGTTTCTACCATGTCCCCCCCTTTCCCTCCTTTCCTCAAGTTTATACATATTAACCTCCTTTAGTCTCTCCTCATATGGCTTCTCCTGCACAACCTGCACCATTTTAGCTGCCCTCCTCTGGACTGCCTCCATCCTGTCTATGTCCTTGAAGAGATGGGGTCTCCAGAACTGGATGCAGTACTCCAGATGGGGTCTCACCAACTGTCTGTACAGAGGGATAACAACTTCCTGTTTTCTGCTGGTGATGCCTCTCCCTAAACATCACAGTATCCCCAGCCCTCCCTACCACCTTTCTCACATTGCTTTCCAACCTTAAGGTCATCTGATATGATTACCCACAGGTCCCTTTCCATTTTTTTTTTTACTACCTCCCCATTGTGTACTCTTCACCTGGATTATTGTTTCCAGTGCATTATTTTGCACTTCTTGCATTGAATCCAAGCTGCCATACTTCGACCATTCTCCAACCTTGCCAAGTCCCTTTTCCTTCTTTCCATGCCTCCTTGTGTATCAGCCTTGTTGCAGATCTTTGTGTCATCTGCAAAGAGGCATACTTTTCCTTCCAGTCCCTCTGCAATGTCCCTTATAAAGACATTAGAAAGGACTGGACCCAGTACTGAATCCTGCAGTACCCCACTAGCAACCCCCCTTTCTTCAGGGTGGACTCTGTTTACTAATTCCTTCTGCGTCCTGTTGTCCAGCCAATGTTTTACCCAGGCTACCACCCTGGAACCCACTCCCAGGCTGGCTAATTTGTTTATTAATCTTTTGTTTGTTTGTTTATTCGCTTAACGGGTAAGCACACTGGAAACAAGTTCCTTTTACAGGTGCGACCCACATATATTGCATACAGACAATACATAATCAAACATACATATACAATGCAGCAAATTGCAGACAAAAATGTCTTTGTTACGTATAAAATTCATAAAAAAAATTCATAAAAAACAGTTACAATTAAATTGAGATTTGAAATACATCCTTAATGCATCGGCAAACTTTTTGACAGAACACAACCACCTAATATCTTGAGGAATTTCATTCCAAATGAATGGAGCAATATAAGCAAAGGATCTTTGTCCACTTTTAGATTTCATAAAAGGAATCTCGAGAAAGCTACTGTCTGACCTATGTCTAGAATAATGCCCATCAATATATGGTCTCAAAAACTTGTGTGGGACTGTGTCAAATGCCTTGCTAATGTCTAGGTAGGCCATGTCCTCAGCCCTCCCGTTACTACTTTGGTCACCCAGTCAAAGAAATCAATTAGAGTCATTTGACATGACCTTTCCACTGTGAACCCATGCTGCCTTGGGTCCTGTGCACCACTGGCCTCTAGGTACTCAACAATTCTTTCCTTCAGAAGTGATTCCATCACTTTCCTACCACAGAGGTCAAACTGACAGGTCTGTAGTTTCCTACCTCTGTCTTGCTCCTACTTTGTGAAGAGGAATCACATCCACCCTTCTCCAGTCCTCAGGTACCACACCATCCTTCCATGATTTGTTAAAAGGGTAGTCATTGGTGTCACTAGTTCTCCCTTAATTATTTTAGAATTCTGGGGTGAATCCATCAGTCCCCATTGCTTTGTCCACCTTCAGTTTAGGAGTTCTTTCAAACCCTTTCTTCTGTGAAAGGACTGGGATCGACCCCGTCCAGAGTGCTTCTGTTATTTGGATTAGGTACCTCCTCCTCCTCCACTTTGTGAATACTGAGCAGAAATATTAATTCAGTATCCCTGCTTTTTCACTGTCCTTCTCTGCCCCCCACCATCCATTCTATTCAGCCTCACTATCCCTCCCTTTGTCTTTCTACACTCCCTAATGTACCTATAAAAGGTTTTATCCCCTTTTTAACTGAGTTGGCTATCGTTTCCTCAGTTTGGGCCTTTGCTATTCTGACTGCATTCCCTGCTTCCTTCTGCCTTAACTGGTACAATTTTCTGTTCTGCTCCTTCTATGTTTTTTTATACTTCCTAAATGCTATCTTTTTCTCCCTAACCTTTCCTGCCACCTCTTTTCAGAGCCATAGTGGCTTTTTCTTTCATTATGATTTGTTTATTTGCTTCACACAAAGGCTTGATGCCTCTGTGATGGCAGTTTTGATGTTTCCCCATTGTTGCCCCACCTTACCTTCTTGCCTGTTTGCTAGTGCTTTTCTAAGGTACTCTCTCATCTTGCCAAATTCAGCCCTCCTGAAGCCCAGTACCCTCACCTTTGTATGGCTTGACTCTGCAGCTGAGTTTATTGTGAACCACACTGTTTGGTGGTCACTTGTTCCCAGATGGCTACCCACTTCTAGATCTGAGATCCTCTCACTGTCCCCATTTGAGAGTATGAGGTCTAAGATTGCTCCCTCCTGAGAGGGTTCCAACACTAGCTGTCTGAGGCATGCCCCGTGTAGGGCATCGAGAATGGCCCTGCTCTTGAATGTGGCTGCAGCAAAGGTGCTCCAGTTAACATGTGGCATATTCAGGTCCCCCATCAATAGTATCTCCCCTTTCTCTGCCATCCTAAGGATGCCTTCTATCATATCCTTGTCCATTCCCTCTCCCTGAGATGGAGGTCTGTACACAACCCCTGTGCGGATTGCTGTGCCACTTCCAGTCTCTAAGGTGACCCACAGTGCCTCCTCTCCTCCCTGATTACTCTTTTGTTCTGTTGTTTTTATCCCTTCCCTTACATAGTGAGCTACTCCTCCCGCTCTTTTACCCTCCCTGTCTCTCCTGTAGGTTGTGTACCTTGGTATGTTAACATCCCAGTCATGGTTCTCTGTGTATCATGTTTCTGTGACTGCCACGATGTCCAGGCACCCCTCTTCCATCAAGGCCACTAGCTCAGGGAGCTTGTTGCCCAGACTATGGGCATTGGTATTCATTGCCCTCCATTTCTTGATGGCCTTATCCCTTTTTGCCCCATCCCAGTCCTTATTGCCTTTGTCGGTTTCTCCATTTACCCCTGCCCTTCTCCCTTTTGACGTCTCTATCTTGGTGTTTACCTCACTTACCATCTTCATTTTTTGGGGGGAGGCTAGGATTTCCCTGCTCCTTTCCAGTGTCTCCCCCCTTTGGCTAGTTTAAATGTTTGCCAATGAAGCATTTAAACCTATCACCCAGGATCCTGGTTCCCCTCCTGGACAGATGCAGACTATGGTGCCAGTAGAGGCCTGCATCACTCCAGGTGAACCCCCAGTCCCCAATGAAGCCAAACCCCTAAGCTGTGCAGCAGTTTTTCAACCACTGACTGAATCCCATGGAGTGGAGCACCCTAGCCTCACCCATGCCATAGATAGACAGACAGAACCTCCGAGAAGGTTACCATCGTGCTACTTATCTAAGGCCCCTTCCCAACTCATAAAACTCTTCCTGCACTGCTCTGATCCCTTTCCCAGCCAGGTCACTTGTCCCTAGGTGGACAATGACATACAGCTCCCTTCCCTGTGCAGCTGCTCCAGTGATCCTGAGGATTCGATACCTGTCCCTCCAAGCCATGAGCACCAGACAGGCATCTTACCTCCCTCTCCCCTTCCTCCCCCCCCAGTTCTACCCTCCTAATAATGGTGTCCCCACCAGGAGTTGTTTCCTTCCCCTGTGGGGTCCCATACCACCCTCCTGTGGGTCTCCATTGTGAAGGTTCCCAGCATCCTCCTTGGTCTCCACTGCAGGTGCCTCCATAGAGGAACCACACTTTACCAGAACAGCATATGAACTGTGGAGAGGTACTACTGGAGGGATGTGCCTCTATTCCACCACCCTCACCCTCCCTGAGCCCACTGTGGACCAACCGCTCCTCTTTCTTGGCAACTCTGAGGCAATGGCAGTGGCCCTGGTGGTCCCTGGGTTGGAGAGGAGGTCCACCAAATCCTGGCCAACTCAGCCTGGAGATGAACAACCGCCTCCTTAAGCCCAAAGAGGTGCCTGCCAATAGGACAACACCGCATCCTCCAGAACATCTCCCGGAAGACTGCTGCTCCACAGCCACTGCACTGCACCGCACTACCCCATCATGTCTTATTTCTGGCCCTTAACTGTTGTTTTAATTACTTACTCTTCCTCTGTTTATTTATTGATTTATTTATTTATTCTCCCTGCTTACTCACTCACTACCTCCGTGCCATTTAAGCTCCTAATCTTCCTGTTCTGAGACTAGAAAATCCTATATTTCTCAGTAGTCTTCTAACTTGCATCTCAACTGCTCACAAAAGGTCAAAACAGGGAGGATCACCTCCAGTAACAGACCAGTCCACTCAAGGGTCCCACAAGGATCAATTCTCAGATCCCTACTGTTCAGCTTATTCCTAAACAAACTGCCATCCGCATGCCCAGGCCAAATGCTCCTATACGTAGATGATGCGATCATATTCAACAGCAACCCTAATCTTGAACAACTGGCAGTGGAGTTCCAAAAGGGTTCTCAGCAGCTGAAAAATAGTTTACGGAACACAGACTAGTCATGAACTACAAAACAATAAAGACTATGATGTTCACCAGCACACAGAGAAAGCATAAGGCCTCCCCCCTTGCAAACAGGAAAGTCAGTGGGAACCCACTGGAGCACGTACAGCAGTTCAGGTACCGAGGCATCACACTCAACTCTACACTATCGTACACCCAACACATTGACAGCATGGCAATGGTGATTAATACAAAAATAGGGATCCTATACAGGCACAGACACTGACTCATGAGGCATAGAACATGGCCATCAACAGCTCGATAGTCTCACTCGTTGACTACGGCCTGGCAATCTACAGGTTGATGACAGACACAGCCCTAAACTGCATCACCACTGCACTAAACAAAGCATGCCAACTGCTCACAGGTGAGAAAAGGCTAACACACACCTGTGAGATCTACACCCAGGCAGGATGGCTCCAACTGAAGGACAGAATAAACTACCAAACCTGCCTCATCATCAATAAATGCTCCTTCAACCAACTACCCACAGGGGTCCAGAACCTCCTAACTCTGCACTCAAGCACCTGACTCACAAGGAACTCTCCCACCAGACCTACAAAGTTCCCAGATGCTGCACTGCCCTGGCACAACGTGCCTTTTACTATCGTGCTCCACTATGGACCAATGCCTTACCTTCTGACGTTATCAATGCCACATCTATTGGATCTTTCAAAGGCAGACTGCGGCAGCACCTAGTAAAATATAGTAAATGTGGCTGCTACCATTAGCACCCTCTCTGAGCATCAACCAGCTACCTGCACTTACCTTCTGACAACTCTTTGGATTGAGGGACACCAGTCTCAGCACTATAGATCACACCTAACCCTCCCAATCATGACATCACTCCCACTTCCCTACCCCCTCAGAAGCTCCCAACTACCTTACTCCTCCCATCTATGTTTGTGACCCCACCTTCTTTTCACCTCTGTGATCTATCAGGTAGGGTGTTAACATCTGATGCTGGCTAACTGCTATACTGCCTAAGCTGTTTAATACTGTTGTACCCTTTAACTTACCTGTACCATATGTAACCCTGTCATCAGTACTGTCTATGTAATTGATGTGGAACCTATAAATGAGTTAATGCTCACTGGTGTAATCCAAGACCTCAATAAAAGAAAAAAAGAAAAAATAAAACTGTTGCCCTGGTATATCCCTTCCCTCTGTCCTTGAGTTCCTCACCACCCTGACCTCCAATGTCTCCACCAGCCAGTTACTCATACTATGTGACTTGACTATTAATTGGCTATAATCCTCCCATCATGAATTACTCCAAAACGTAAACTCTCTCTAGATATTCCAACTGATCACTGATCCCACCAGACTCAGCCCCCAGACCCATAACCACTTCCTTCTGGACTGGATCCTCTCCTTCCACCCTCACCACAATGTGGATACTGGTACCCTCCCTGACACACTCAGTGACCATCATATGGTTTACTGTGTGTCCAAGACACATCGCCCCAGAGCCCCTCCTAAATTCACCTAGATTAGATCCTTCTAATCTCTGGATCTAGTCTCATTACTTGCTGACCTGATGGCAACTGACTGGTCCTCCATATTAGCTGCCAGCAACATTAATACTGATCTCAAGTTTTTTGCTCCAAATTCTTGTTGACGCATGATCATCATGCACCCTTGAAGAAAACTCAGGTCCATGGTCAACACCTACCTTGGATAACAGTGGACTTGTTGGCCTGTCACCATACATGTGACCTTGCCTTGCAGATCCATAAGTCCACTGGTTTCCGAAATGGCCTTCTAAATACAAGTCACTTTGTAATGCCTGTATAAGAGCTACTAGGATTATGAAGGCTGATTGTTTTGCAGCCATGCTCCAGAGCAGCCTTAACTGCCCCTCAAAGTTCTGGAAGGTCATTCACATCCTCTTCTCCCCACCCTCCAAGATCCTCTCTCCATCCTTAAGGTAGGAGACTCCCCCATCTCTGATCCCACAGCAGTCACCTCACCCTTTAACTTCTTTTTCACCACCTGTGCCTCTCCCTCCTCCCCTTATCTTTAACCTTCCCTCCCCTCACACCCCGCCTTTGTCCCAACCATCTCCTCCCCATCCTTCTCCTTCACCCCTACTAGTCCCCATGATACCCTCAAGGCCCTCCTAGCTCATACCCCATACAAAGGTGGGAGCTCCTTCCTCCTTGATCCCAGACTCTTGTCTCTGTTTACCCTGGCCTCACTCTTCCCATCACTCACCAATTAAATATCTCTTGCCCTTGCCTCAGAACCTGATCCATGGAAGCAGGCCATGTTCATCCCTTTTCCCAAAGGGGTGTAACTCGTCCCTCAATGGCAACTACAGCTTCATCTCCTCAACCCTCCCTGGCTAATTCCGGACACATGGTCCTCTCCTCAACTCTCCTTTCCTGACAACTTTTCCTTCTTCACTCACTACCAGTCTGGCTTCAGGAAATCTCACTCCATCACAGCATCCCTCCTTAGGCACACAGACTCCATACTTTCTGGCAAGGTCCAGGGGCTGCTAACCTCTGCCATCTTTGGCAACCTGACCAAAGCTTTCAGTACTGTTATCCCACTCCATCCTAAAGGACAAGATAAAAGCTACCAGATTCTCCTCCTCTTCCTCTCTTGAGTGGTTTCACTGATACCTTGAGAGTAAAACTCAAGCTGTTCATATTGGTGATGCCATCTCCACTCATCTCCCTATCACCTCTGGCATCCCCAAGGCTCTGTCCTTTCTCTGATCCTAGTTTCTGTCTTCTTGAATGACATCACCCTCACATGCTTTTCTGCATCTATTCATGAATTCACATGACACAGTTCCTATGCCTCTAGTATCTCCACTTCTAACCTACTGACCCAATTCTAGCTAGGTGTCAACAACATCCAGCACTAGTTTTGGACCAATCAGATGTCCCTCAATGCCAGAGAAAAGTCTCCATGACCTTTGGCACTAGGTAGAGACTTGCCAGGCTCTCCTCTCTCCCTCCGTCCAAACCTGTGATGGTGTTGCAATTGAGGATGCCTCCTCCTTTAAATACCTTGGGATATGGCTGAAATGTCATCTTGATTTCTCTATTCATGTGGATGCCATCCACCAAAAGCTGCACCCTAAATTTGGGGCACTTTACAGGAACAAAACAAGTATCCCACTGCCCACAAGTAGAAGATATTGTAACAAAGATGATTCTACCCATCTTCTATTATGGCAACATTGCATGTAGTACTGCACCCATGTCCACTCTTGCCAGGCTGGATCCCTCTCTCTTTCACTCCTTCTGCCACTTTGCCCTGAGATGCTTTCCCAGAGTCCATCACTGTTCCATCTAATTCTTCCTCTCCTGGACCTCTCATGATGCCAACCACTCACTAATTGTGCCACCTTCATCTCCAAATTTTGACTGGGTTCCCTCGCTATACCTTTCCTCCATCCTATCCTCCCCTCCTTCTACCTCCTGCTCCCTTTGTAGCTCTGACACTCACTCACTCATTCTGCTCCCTGTCAAATCCTCTGCTGGTCAAGCTGCTTTGTCCTTTCCCTTCCCCAAACTTTGGAGCACCCTCCCAACTGCTATTTGCAATGCCTCCTTCTTGTCTATCACTAAAATCCCTCCTCTATGACTTCATTACTCACTCCTCCAGTTGACACTGATCCTAGGTTAATTTTACTGCTCCTCCCTCCATACAACTCCCCCCACCTACTGTCCTCATTTATTGGTCCAATATTTCCTTGACTTGTCCCCGTTGTACTCATAATCTCCCACCCTTCCTCAGTCTGCTGCAAGTTGCTTGCTGAAGTGTTGCTATTGATATGCTATGTTTTGCACTGTTTGTCATTGTGCTTCCTCTTAATTGTCTACTGCATACATTTTATGTATTATTAATATTGTCATTATTATAATTCTAACATTACTGATGTAACTTGTTAGTGCACTCTCCAAATCCCCTTCCCCAAGACACATCAGAAAATGAGCTATATATCTATATCTATATCTATATATATATATATATATACTGTATATACATATACATATATATATATATGTATATTACAGTGACATGGTAGCTCCACTATGGTTAGAGTTTGGTAAGCACTTTAATGTTAAACCCAAAATTTTGCACTTTCATATCTTCATAACCATTCAATGAATTTCCACAAAATATGCATGCACATTCTCATGTGGTAGTACTCTTGACGTGCTAAGTTTCATTCCAGTTGGATGTGTGGATTCTGAGATGTGAATAGTAAAAAATATAAAAAAAAAATCACTGTTTTTGCTGTTTTGGTTATCACCTTGCATCCAGATGGTTTGGGATTTTGGTCTGAGATTTTCAGGGTAGAAAGGGCTTGGCCCAAAGATGTGCCTTTTGCTAGTTTACAGAACAAATATTAATCCATTCCAAAGTTATTTAATTAAAAAAACTGGCTTCTGAGCATTCTTAATAAGCACTTCAAAATAGCTGTATGAAGTTTTCATATGGGGAATCCTTTATGTGAGGCTTTTGTATGCCACCATTTTGTCTCAGTTTTAAAAAAGTTGCAAACTCACTAAAATGGAGTTGGACCGATGACTAATGTACCCGATGCCGGCTGGGGGTGGGCTGGGGGTCCAAGGGGGGCTTTCAACCCTAACACCAAATTTCCTCACTTTTGTCGCTGTGGAACAACCCTAACTGATGCATTAAATGGAATTTTTTGCCTCTAATTTTCCTTCTTTTTGAGAATGAGGACAATAAATAGTGACTGTAATGTGTCCTTTGGGCCCACGCCCCACCACATGATGTCTTCTAACATAGTAACAGGAACAGCAAGCATAAATGCAAGCGCCCAACAGTTACAGAGATGGTAACACAAGCGTAGCTGTTAAAGCAAACGTTAATAGAAACACAAGCACAAAGTGATGGGAAGTGAACAGTGATGCAAACGGAGATGCAAGCATGTAAGAAACACAACTGGTAACACGCACAGTGACAGCACCGATATTTGAAATGCAAATGTTAAGTGTTACAGCAAAAAGAATGGCAAAGGGAACAGGAACAGAAATGTGAATGCAGCGCCGCGACGCAATGCAAACCGTACGCGACAGGCATGGTACTGCAATTGTAAACACAACTGGTAAAGGTAACATGAAGAATAATGCCAAGGAAACAGAAATGGGAACAAAAGCGCATACGGAGCGCCAAACCGTAATGTACGAGCACGGTACCGCCAATAGAGCATAAATGGTAAAGTTAATATGAATAATAACACCAAAAGAAACAGAAATGGGAATGGAATCAGCGATAGAAATGCAAACCGAATGCGATGGTCAGGGAATCACAATTGTAAATGCAAATGATAAGGGTAACAGCAATAATGCAAAGGAAAGAGAAATGGAAATGCAAATGCAATAGAGAGTACAGAAGCATAAACCGTTACTGCGATAGCGGTCATGGTACCAACACTGTAAACTCAAATGGTAACAGCAACAATAACGCCAAAGGAAAGAGAAACGCAAGCGTGTACAGAAACGCAAAGCGTAATGCACGGTACCGCAATTGCAAATGCAACTGGTAATGGTAACAGCAACAATACGACACAGAAACACAAACACAAGTGCAAGCAAAAACACAAACCACAATGCAAACGATGGCGTGACCGGAACGTGAAGTGAATGGTAACGGAAACGCATCTGGAAATGTTATGGCACAGTAACGGTAAAGGGCACAATCTTTCTTTTCCCCAAAACTGCATTGAGAAACACAGTGAAAACAAAGAATGTATACATAACAATGAGCCTCGGAGGAGAAATGAGGACTTGGAATACTAAATTGCTTATATCTCAGGAACCGTACGACGTAGAAAAAAATGTAAATGTCATATGAAGTATGACTTTCGCGGCTAGTTTTGCACTTAGCCCCTGTGTGGGGGGGCTAAGCATTTTTGCAACAAAAAGTCTGTATTTCACACCATTTCCGAGATATGGCACCGAAAGGCACGACGGACGGCGTAATGTTATCCAATGGGAAAAAGCATCAACTTTGGAGTGCCGTCACTGTGCCACCCTGCAATATTTTTTCAGCAAACCACCAAAAGGCACATATGTGGGATGTTGGCTTTCTTCCCTTCAAATGTCAGCCCAAAAAACCAAAGCAATATTTTGCAGCAGTGTGGCAAATAATTCCTGTAATGTGGCGGATGCCATAATGTTATCCTATGGGAAAAAGTGTCACATTCAGAGTGCCGTAACTTTGCAACCTTCCAATATTTTTTCACCAAACCACCAAAAGGCACATCTGCAGCATGTTGGCTGTCCTCTCTCCATATTTCAGCCCAATAGACCAAACCATTCTTTTGCAGCAGGGTGGTCATTGTGGCCCTAGTCTGAAAAGTACTTTCGTGAGTGCAACACTACTTTTTCCAAAACTTGAAAAACATATTTCTAGGGTGTTTAACCTCAAAATAAAGACATGCCAAGCATCCTCAGGGACCAACTAGGTAAACACAAAACGAATTGTGTTGCTAGAGGGTCCCAAATTTAAATGCCAAGCAATTTTCTGATCACCAACTGGAAACAAAATGGTGGATTTGCAAAAGTAAAAACTGCATTTGTGACACTTTCAAACTTTTTGTTAACTTTTCCCATTGACTTATAATGGGAAATTGTTTTTTGAATAACTTTTGAACCGTTAAATATTTTTTTCTAGAAATCTTTGAAAGGCACATTGGGGACACCAGCTGCATGTTCCCTGAAGTTTTCGGACCGGTCACGCAAACCATGCTACCTGTAGGCACGAGCAAAGAATTCTCCAGAAAGCATAAACGTGTGCACAGATCATGCTTAATAACTCCACAGCTGTATATCCAACTGGTACGAAAGTTGTCCGATCCCAAGATGTATGATTCTTGATCATGCATTCCAAATTTCAGGCAAATCCGTTGAACGGTGGCAAAGTTATTAAGGTGCAAAATTTGACCCTTTAACTTTAAAAGGGCTACTCTACCATAATATATATATATATATATATATATATATATGATTTTTCAGTTTCAGTAAGATGTTACATACTTCATTTGAGCAAACTTGATAAAGTCCAGCAGCACAACTGGCCAGCTCAGTTAGGGGGCTTTGTTCTGAGATTGGAAGTGTTTTTAAACTCAGGTAAGCGAAAAGCCTTATCAAGTGATAAGGAATAGTTAAGAAAATGTTGCCAAATTTATTTTTCAGTGTCTCATGTTGTTCTGCCATTAGTTTCCTCATTTGGCAAGCCCACAAAATGAACTTTAGTTTTTTTGGTTTTTTCAAAATTCTCTATTTTGCTGTTTTGAGCAACCTGAATATTGTCCCTAAGCAAAGTTGAAATCAAAGCCATTGCATACTTCTTTTTTGTTTCAGGGCCAAATTCTTCTTAATGAGCTGTTGAATGGCATTCTCAGCTCATTTGTTTTATGACTTCTTTACTATCTTAGATATGGTGTCCTGACCATATGAAAACTTTGGAATTAATTGCATTAGGGCTTACTACAACATAGAAATAGCCACAAATGAATCAAAAAGAGGATTCAGTGTTTGCTCCAGGTTGGATCTTAGAGGAATAGAAATCATTTTGGGCTGAAGGTCATGAGACTCTATTGCAGCTGCAATGTCTCTACCCCCTGTGGCTACCTGATGATGCAATACTTAGAAATCACTCTAAAGGGCCAGTCTTCTCCCTTTCATCACAGCTTACCCGATATGGAGTGAAGGTAGAGTAGCTGAGGCAGCCATCTCTTCTCATAGTTCCATTCCCTCCCTCTCTTGCTTTTGTTTATGCTCTTTTAGAACATTTCACATCTTGTGTAAAAAGATTCATTGCATTTAATGAAGTTTTCCAAAGTTTGATAAGGGAGCACAAAATCACATTTAAATTCAGATACTTGGCCCTGTGGTGCTGAGAGTTGAGGCACTAGCCTTGCCTCACACCATGCTGGTGACCCATGTTTGGGAGTGGACTCGG
The DNA here is from genome assembly GCA_016271365.2 of Neoceratodus forsteri. Taxonomy (NCBI): domain Eukaryota; kingdom Metazoa; phylum Chordata; order Ceratodontiformes; family Ceratodontidae; genus Neoceratodus; species Neoceratodus forsteri. The sequence continues at coordinate 432,964,478 of CM028130.1, forward strand.
GTCACTGGGGGTAAGAAAGGAAGGAGAAGATCGAGTGTCCGATGAACTGCTCTCCTCTCCTGGGAAGGTTAGTTTGTGCATCCCACAGCTCTAGTAGCTTCCAGTAGAGACTGGGAGCATTGCAACTTGTGGGGAACATTCAAGGAGTATGGAGGTGTCATGGACATCCTGTGGGTGGTGCGGAAACATGCCTATCCTATGCTGGACGTCATTGCATGTCTGCACCTCCAGGACCAAGAAAACAAGGAAAAAGTCCTGGCACCTGGGAAGGTGAAGGCAGGTCCTGTGGACAGCCCCACGCTCAGTGCCAAATCATCCCCAGACAGCCTATGGCTCTCCTCCTCCTCCAGCCACACTCTAGATTCTAAATAAAGCACCAGTCAGGAGTTGGCAGCCCCACCTTGGGAGGTTCAGAGTCAGGGGCTGGCAGGTCAGGTTGCAGGAGAGAGCACCCCAGGACAGGGGCTTGGTCTGGGAAGTCTCAGGTGAGCAGAGAAGGCCAGTGCCCTGAGTTCTGCTGGGAGGTGTGCTATGGGGCCAGTGAGGAGGAGCATAAAGAAAGTTTAAAAAAATTCAAATACTCTATTTCAGAAAACTGTGAAGAGCAACAAGCAGAGGCTGTTCTTAGCTGGCAGACACAGTGGAACCCTTTGTGAATTTTTACAGACAATTGAACTACAGTTTACACAATTAATACATCATTTGGAATATTATTTAGCTAGTACACTGCCTGAAATTAATATTACCTTTTAAAATGGTCAACTATTAATTTTGTACCTGAAGTACTTTCTTCCCTTTTACTTCTTTAGATTATTTCTACCTGCTATTGATGGTACTTGATGTGATCTGTGGACCAGTAAGTATGCTACCTGAAAGCTGGCATATCTAGTTCTATTCCCTTTCATACAGTGCCTCATCAGCTTTGTGGACCTCACTGACTGTAACAGCACAACTGTCCAGGAAGAGCCCACCTGCTGCCAGGTTGGTCACTTGCAGTGCCACAGTAAGTGAAGGCACAAGGCGGATGAAGTATCAGAGGAGTAGAACTACTGTAGATATATCAGTTGCTCAGTAAAGTACAATGGTCCCTCATTATAGCGTCTGTCATTAAAATGAATCTTGGATATAGCAATTGCCATCTTGCTTCCAATTGTTGTTAACTGCTGCCCATTAATACTTCCAAGTCAATGATTTGCAGCTGATAAAAACTAGCCCCAACAAGCGGGCCCAGTAGCACTAAGGGTTTAGGCACTAGATGCCACATCCTGCATGACGCCAGTGACCCAAGGTTGGGAGTGAGCTCAGGACACCATGGGTCAGCTGGGGGGAGGGCTGGGAGAGGACTGAGTGGCAGTCAGGAAGTTCTTCTCTCCTGGATTGGGGAGGTTAGCTTTCCTAGCCCTTGACTTCCACAGAGTGGAGGCTCAATGGTAGTGTCAGGCCAGTGGGGGATTGGCGCTAGGCCAGGTGGTGAAGTGGAGTCATTGCTGGTTCTGGTGCACATGCACATATCCATGCACATATGCAACCATGTCTGCCTGGATTCCAGGGAGTTAAGGGGAGAAAAATGGGAAAAAACCTATGTTCCCCCATCGCCATATGTGATGGCCTCTGGGTCCCGAGGCCAGATAGCAGGAGTAGGTAGTGATAGGCAAGCAAACAGCACTGTAAAAAGAAAAACAGCCCCAACAGCACACTTACAATCTCTCTATTGTTCCTGTTAAAGCTAACTACTGCTCTGCTCAAGTGCTGTTTTAACAAAAGAATGTTAAAACATACCTGACGGGCTTGTATGTTCACACAAAAGAAAGGCCCTCAACCTTGATAAAAAGATAAAAAGTCTCAGGCAGCTGCAGAGTGGAGAGCTGACTATCAATTGGGAGATTACATCCAAGGACACCACGTCTGAGCAGGTAACATTATGTTTCATGTTACCACTCAGGCATGGGAGCAACTTACTAACAAGAAAATCAATAATTGCTGCTGAGATGCTTTGGGGCCATATTTTAATTCAGAGGAAACCTTTAAAATCAAAGTGAAGTGTGAGATGTAACAGCAGAAGGAGATGGAGAGAATGATGGTGTAGAAGGGAATATGAGCCACAAGCTTTACAAACTATGAGATTTTACCTACAAAGAACCCTAGCTATAGCTAACAAATTCTGTGGCTCTGGAAGCATTCATGAAAATGAGGAACACTGTACTGATCATCACAACACACCTCTATCAGGTATTGTAAAAATTCTTCTGATGAGCAAATGGAAGAAAAAATATTTGAAAATAATAAGTGGCAACAGACTGCTAAAAATGAATAACATTTTCTGTGTACTATGTTTGGTGCTATTAGCTTATAAAAAAGATCCTATGGATATTTTAGTAGTCCAACATATCTGGATTCCTTTTCCTCAATCTGGTACATTTGAATGTTCATCTGATGATTTCTGTGGTGTAGTGGCATCCAGTATTGTCTTAATGAGATTAAAGCTTACTAATTACATGTTGTAACTAAAAAAGTAAATAAACTTTAACTTGAGGTCATGATGCCGTATGTGTAATATCATAATATGCTGCTGTAAAAATTTATGTGATATCATGATCAGGATTATTACTAGAGAACTTGAGGAATTTTAATGGGAGCAAGATCCTGTTTTCCTGCAAATGTCTATATTGATGATGATGAGGACTGTGATAGTTTGACATTCAAAACTGTTCTGAGATGATGTGGAATTGTGACTCTTCATGCCAATTGTATTTTTCAGCTGGTGGCTGTGGCTCCTAATAAAAGTAATTAAACCTACTAAAGTCTAGTACAGCATTCCAGTTAACTACAGCTATAGAAAAAAGTGTATATTTATTTACCAACAATTTGACCCCATAATAAGAATTTTATCATTCTAACTGGACTGGAACTGAAGAGTCTAGCACTTTATATACTGCATCTATTTCTTCAACATAATATCTGCTCACTGACATGCCATGGAAGAAGCATACACTGATTATAATTTAAGGCAGCAAAGAGACTAGATTTATATTTTGCTAAAATATTATAGCCCACTAGAAGCCCCAAGAGCCTTCAAAAGTGTTAACTAAAATATTTTAGCTGACCAGCAGAGCAACCAATTCACTGTGTTGGGAAGCGGAATCACTATTCAGACAGGTGTGATCTACATGCCTCCTATACAGAGAAGACTTACATAAGGAAATGTTAGTAGCAATTTGCAAGATATCTGAAAAATGGGCGGTGTTGCTGGTGTGGGACTTCAATCTGGTGGATATAGATTGGAACCACCAAGTGGCAGCTTCAACTATAAGCAGAGACATCCTGGACTCTCAGTAGGGGGTCTTCCTCAGGCAACTAGTCAGTGAACCCACTCATGATGGGGCAATACTGGATCTGGTGCTTACTAACAGGGACAGTATTATAGCCATCAAGGTGGGAAGACATCTGGGTACCAATGATCATTGTACAGTGTGGTTCAGTGCAAGACCACCTACAGAATCCAACCATACAATGACATAAGTCCTGAACTTCATAAGGGCTGATTTTACAAAGATGGGTGAATGCCTCAGGAATTACCTGGTGGGGGGACCGGGGTGGAAGAAAAATGGCCAGACTAAAGGAGGGCATAATGAAGACTATGTACATCTGTTTCAAGCAGGAAAGCAAAAATAAAAGAAAGAGGAGACCACTATGGTTCTCAAAAGAGGAAGCAGAAAAGGCAAAAGCTTAAAAAGTAGCATTCAGAAGGTATAAGGAGACCCAGAGAGAGGAGGATAGGGAAGTGTATTTTGGGAAAATAGAGGGAGGCAGGCAAAGCAGTAAGGAGCACACTGAGGAAAGATTAGCACAGGGAGTATCAAAAGAGACATGACATTCTTTAGGTATGTTAACAAAAAAAGGAAGACAAAGGGAGGGTTTGAATGGTTAGAGAAGGAGTGGGGGACTGTACAGAGGGGATCAAGAAAAGGCAAACATCTTGAACAAATACTTCTACTCAGTATTCACAGTAGAAGGGGAAGGAGAGGGTGGTGGCCTATTCCATAGTGACACCACAACAGCGAAACCCCAAAAAAGACCTTTACAGTGAAAGTCACTGTAATGGTCTGGGTTTCACTGATGCAGCATCTCCCGGTGTTCTACCCCTTCCCTGAAACTCTGACCTGGAGTTGATAATATACTATTGTGGGGGGTGTGGATGGTGCAGCCCCCAGCAAAAAACACTTTGTTTCTGGATGGCAGAATACCACATGTCGGCATTGTGTCGTAGGCTGTACAGGATGTTGGCAGAGTTGCTGTAGGTGAACAGTGGTGCTCCAAGGGAGGGACCATTAAGAGGTGCCAGGAGCCGTGCTGAAAGGAAATGGACACTAGTCCACTTTCTGAGGAGAATGTCAGAAAGCACTTGCTAACCTGAAGATGGACAATGCTATGGGGCCAGATGAGGAACATCCAAGGGTGCTGAGGAGCTCCAGGAGGTACTGGCTGCAGCTCTGACAGACCTGTTTAACAGATCACTGGAGAATGGTGTGGTCCCGTGGGACTGGAGAAGGCAGAGGTTGTCCCATTTCACAAAAGGGGTAGCAGGAAAAGATGGCAATTACAGGTCTGTCAGCATGACTTCAGTGTTGGGTAAGTCAATGCAAACACTACTAAAGGAAAGGATTGTGAAACATCTTGTATTCAATGGATTACAGGATACAGGCAGCAAGGGTTCTGAGAGTGTCCCGCCAAACAAAGATAGATTGATTTGACTGGGTGACCAGGGCTGGATCAGGGAGGAGTGGTGGACATGGCCTACCCAGATTTCAGCAAGGTTTTCAACCCTTTTCCAGATAGGAGACTGGTAAGCAAGTTGGGGAGCTTGGGGGTAGGATATAAGGTGGTAAACTAGGTAAGAAACTGGCTACCAGATAGGACACAGAGGGTAGTGGTAAACAGAGTTCACTCCAAGGAGGGGAGGGTGACCAGCTTGATAACTCAATAATCAGTACTGGGACCAGTCCTCTTCAATGTCTTTATAAGTGACATAGCAGAGGAACTAGAAGGAAAGGCCTGCCTCTTTGTGGAAGACACCAAGATCTGCAACAGAGTGAATAAGTCAGGGGGTGGAATGGATGGGAAGGGATCTGGAAAGACTGGAGGAATGGTCGAGGGTGAGTGGTCAAGGGAATGACAGCTGGGTTGTAATGCACAAAAGTACAAAATAATGCAATTGGGCCATAGAAACCCAGAAGCAGTAAACAAAGTATAGAAGGCAGTATAGCGCAGTGGTCTAAGGCTCTGAGCTGCAAATCTGGTGACATCCAGCAGACCAGACCTGGGTTTGAATCCCACAGCTTCCACTTGCATACTGTGTGACCCTGAGCAAGTCACTTAACCTTCCTGTGCTCCCAGGTTGCTCCTGTAAAAAAGCTTCCAGCTTAGTGTGCTATACCTGGTTAAACAACTAAATAAAAAAAAAAAGTGGGTGGAGGGATACTGACAAAGACAAAGCAGAAAAGAGACCTGGGGTAATCATACTGGATGACCTAAATGTGTCCGGGCAATATGACAAGCCACTCAGAAGGGCTAGTAGGATGCTAGGGCACATAAGGAGGGATATTGCCAGCAGGAAGAGGGAGGTGGTGCTGCCCCTACACAGACTGCCGGTAAGACCTCACCTTGTATACTGTGTCCAGTTCTGGAGACCACATCTGAGAAAGGACATAGACAGAGTGGAGGTGGTCCAGAGGAGGGCTACCAAAATGGTGCAGGGTCTGCATCAAATTCCCTATGAGGAGAGGCTTAGAAGCTAAATATGTACACCCTGGAGGAGAGAGAGAGGATATGATAGAAATCTTTAAATACCTCATGGGCGTTAATAAAGTACAGAGGAGGTATTTTAGAGCAAAAGGTGCTCTAAAACAAGGGACATGCTATGAAGCTGGCGGGATAAGTTCAGGATGGAAGTAAGGAAACATCTTCACAGAAAGGTGGTGAATGACTGGAAGAGCTTTCCAGCAGTAAAAGTGCGGGGGGACAGTAGTAGGGTTCAAAATGCCTAGGACAGGCAGGGAATTGCTGGGGTAAGAACAGGTGGGAAGAAATGGAGCCATAGATCAAGCTGGGTCTGCAGCAAAATGAAGGTTAAAAAAATGGGTTGACTGCGGGCCCAGCTGCCCTTATCTGCCATCATATTCTTGTTTCTATGGGGGCCTGGCAAGCTTGAAGAGTAGTATTAAGACTCACAGAGCCTGATGTGCAAGTAGTTCCTGGCTTACATGGCTGCTCTGAAGACCTGAATTTGAGCCTAAGCATAAGTCATAGAAACAATGTGCTCAGATTCTACACAGATGATCAGCTTAGCTATCACCTACAGAAATGCAACCACTGAATAATTTTACCAGAAAGCGTGCTCATTAGAGAAATTACTAAAAGCTAAAAGATGCACTTGAAGAAAAACATGCTGCAGTTACGCTAAAAATGTAATGAAGCAATGAACCAGGCATGACAACATACCGAGACAGACGGCCTGTGACTGAATTAAACAAATTCTGTCAGTCTCCTCATTTATAGACCATATTTCATAAACTATAAAGCAACTAAAGCACTTGAAATGGCACTCAATACTCCATTTATCAAATATTGCCATTCCATATTACCATGGTGCTAGTACACTGAATGCTCAGTGATCTAAATCCTAATTTTGACCTTTTCAAGGTGACGTCAATAATTAGTACTCATTATTATACATACATTAATTTGAACTGTGCCTTGGGGATAATATTTTATTGCACTCTAGTACAATATTGAAGCAAATGTCCTCATCTGTCAGTTTCATCAAGAAGAGTTTCTTCTCCAAAGAAAACAATCACCCAGTTTTCTGGAAGTCTAACAAAAGATCTTTTAGCTGATGATATTTGATTATGTGACATCCTTGTAAATTAATCAGTTCAAAGAAGCAATTTTATGTTTACAGATCAAATAAATATATATTTCAGTGAAAAGTACTGAAACAGTGTTATGCAAAATGCACACTGGCAAAAAAGTCAAATTGCAATGAAACTCAGAATCACATACTGTACCATGTATATCCCTACAAGGCATCATGTGTGATTGTCCTCCTGCTCCTGCATGGTTATGTTCTGTTAGAAGTTTGCTATTAACTCCTAACTACTTGCACCCACTCCCTGACCCCAACCACACTCCCTTAACCTTCCTTACTTTGCTTAATCTCTGTTATGTTTTAATGAAGTACCTCTGCCACACTGATGAGTGTCCCAGTCCAACATTATATGCTGTTTTAGCCTGGGCTTTCAGCTGAACTTGCAGCATAAATATATAATGGGTAGCAGTGGCATAACATCCCACCCCCTCCATTCCTTCCATTCCTTCCTTCCCATTTTATTGACCGGGAAAGAAGCCCTAGAAAATATTTACAATTTTTAACCTTATACTGCTGTAGGGGAACTATACAGTAGATCCAAACCTACTGATAATGAACCACTTTAAGCTGTTGGTGTTTTTTAATGAATAGGGGAAACTTGGATGGACTCCAGACAAATTCACTTTCTCTTTTTGTAACATGCCATAGGATTTTTATAATCTCGATCAGAACAACCACCACAGCAATCAGGTGGGTCATCTGAAAGCGTCTGATAGCCAGCACCTTGGCCAGCACAGCGTGCTATGTATGGTTACTTTAACTAGTGGGACAGTGCCACCTATGATGCTACCAGTACCACTTCCTGCAGCAGCTGGTGCACACTGGAGGTCTCCATCATAACATTGATTGACTGACCCTGCTTAGCTTCTGAGACTCAATGGGATTAGGTGCAATGATAGTAGGGCTGTAGGCACTAGTAAGTGTATAACACCCATATCTCATAAATGGTGAAGCCAAGAATTAGTTCTGATGTTCTTAATACTCATTGGTGGAGATAAATATGTTATTCCCCTTAAATCCATTATGCATTTATCTGTACCCCACTGGCATGTTTTTATATATGTTTTACCTTGTTGTAACTTAAATCTGCCTTTCTACCCTGGCCTGGCAGCACAGTGGTAGTGCTATGGGTTGCTATGTTGGTGACTCAGGTTCAGGAATGGACTCTGGTCATTTGGGGGCCAGATGGAGGAAGTAAAATTAAGCATTCAAAAGAAAGTTCTCCTCCCTTGGTGGTGGTGGTGGGGGGGGGTATGTTGTGTTACACAACATGACTGCCACTTGGTGGAGGCCAGGTGGAAGCAAAACAGGAGTACATAGCAAGGAACAGAGGTAGATGCTGGATGCCAGGCATGTATGCATGCATGCATATTACGACATCCCAGCACCTCTGAGGAGAAAACCAGGAGCTGGAGGAAAAGCACTGGTCTACCCTTGCACTGGCATTCCCTGCAAGCCTCATGCAACTGACATGGCAGCCTACATTTGTGACTGCATGCAGCCACCACTCTATTATTGTCCTGGGTAAGTGGTGGATAACAAGTAAATTAATGAGAAGGTCTTTGGTTGGGTTGGGGGGTGCTCTCAGGTAAGCCAGATGATACAAAAAGGTGAATAAAAAAAAATCCTCTCCTTTCAGAATAAGCTCACTATCATTGTTCTCTGTGTTCTATTTCCAGATTCTAAGTGGACATTACAGCCCGGATATTCAAACTGCGCCAGGCTGTGGTGCAAGCCTTGGCGCAGCTCAACTTTGTTGCGCAGGGGTGTGGCCTGGGTGATATTCAATGGAGTTGCGCTATGGCACAGCAGCTTTGAATATCGCACCCTGACCACCCCCACTGTGCATGGCACAGTGGCACTGCACCAGAGCAAGTGGCCAGAGTGGAGCATGGAGATGCGGTGGCACAAGTGCCATTGAGCCATGCACAGCACCTGCGATATTCAACGGGGACATGCAAATGGGGCCATAAGTTATGCAAGGCACACAGGGGGCCATTTGCATCTCATTATGGCCCCATTTGCATGCCATTAGCATGCAGGTGTGCCGATCTCAGATGTGCACCTGGCGCCCTGCCAGGCAGCAGCCATTGGGGACTGACGCCCCCTGCAGCCTGATCATGGGAATTCCTGTAAGATTAAAAAAAAAGTCTGATATCCCTGGTGGTCCAGTGGACCTCTATGTGCCCGATCACAGGCAACAGTGAGTCCCCCAAGTCAATATCCCTGGTGGTCTAGTGTACCCCACCCCACCCGCCCACTGAGCCCCACCGCCCCGCTCCCCGTCAACGGCGGGTGGCAGCACCACCGTCTGCCACCCGCTGCCTGCCGACTGACAGCTTGGTAGGGCTGCAAGCCATTGGTTCTGGCATGAGCCAATGGGCGCTATCCGCATACCGCTACTATCTCAGTCCAGATATGTGAATGAATTCATTCACATATCTGGACTAAATAGTACAGAATGAGCTGCATGCCCATTGGCTCATCCAGTGAACCAAGGGCATGCAGCCCACCGAGCTATCGAGGTCGGCGGGTGGTGGGGCGGGCAGGCAGGGTGCTGCCACCAGCCGCTGACGGGGAGTAGGAGTGGTGGGGCCCAGTGGGCAGGTGGGTGGGGTACACTAGACCACCAGGATATTGAACTTGGGGGGGGTCATTATAGATGCCCGCAATCGGGCTCAGTGCGGTCCACTGGACCACCAGAAATATTGGACTGGGGGGCGTTACAGATGCCCGCGATCGGGGCATGGGGGTGCCGCCAGGTGCAGCAGGAACTCGGGTGGCCACCCACAGGTGGCAGCTGCTGTGTTGCGCCCTGCAATGCGGCAGCTCACCTGTGGGTGGCCATCACTTGTTCCTTGTTTTTTGGGCGTAACTTTGTGGAGGCGCAGGTAGGGGTTGCACTGCATGACTCTCGCACAGCCCAGGCTGAACATCACGCAGGTTATGCATGGGCACGCCTACCTGTGCCTGAATACATTACTGATGCGCCCGTGCATCGGACTTGTGCGACGACTTTTCCTTTTAAAAATATCACTGGTGTATCAGTGGGTTGTGCATGGCAACACTGTTGCGCCATGTGCAACCCTTTGAATATCTGGGCCTACATGTTTTAAGTGGAAGTAAAATGTTCTAATGACCATAAATTTTACCCTGCCTGTTAAAAAAGCCATGCTTTATTTATCCATTTTGTTCGGACCCTCGTATAGTATACTGCATACCCATCCAGCAACAGTTTTCTACTTTTAGCTCAAATGCAGCCCATATTTGTTTTATTTAACTTTTTATAATGAGGATTTGCAAAGCTTTTGTTTTTGGGTGCTCGGAAGAACTGCCTGCTAACCAGCAGCTGTATTCAATTGGCTGCATGCACTTTTAAAGGATACTTGAGCAAACATTCATTTTCTTTGCAAGATGATTTAACAGAAAGTTTTGAACAAATAAAGGTGACAGACAAGACTGCCTACTGGCACCCACACTCTTTAGCATGTATATAAATCCTATTCTTTTGGATATGAATAATGACATTTTACATAACCCAAAAAATAGCTAATGAGAACTGTGGATGCCTTACATACACAGATGATCTTGCATTAATATCAACATCAGCTTTGGGGTTGCAGAGGAGACTTCATTTATGAAAAGAGAAATGTTATAGCTGAAACTGAAAATCAATATAGTCATTGGTAAACAGAACAAAAAAAAATATTGGTTTATAAACAAAGTAAAATTACAAAAGTTAAACCAATATGACTATTAGGGGATTTGCTTTGCAGAAAATCTCAGATGGGTAGCACATATCACCATACTAAGGAAAAATAAAAAAATGACCATAGGCACATTGAATAGGTTTAACTTACAATATGGTGATAAAACAGGTAATGGTATGATTTCTGTTTTAAATGTAAAATTAAAAGTTTCAGTTCTCCATGAAGCTGAACTTCAGGAAATAAAGATTGGGGGTTTAGAAAAAAAATTGACTCAAGCATTTAAAAGAATTCTTCAGGTTCCATGGTTGATCTCAAAATGCCCTAGAAGGGGCAGAACTAGGCCAGTTGAAATTAAAATCATTTATAGATCCAACAATTACAAAATATTGATTAGTTAAGAACATTAATACATCCAGTATATACTGTATGTTGATTCTACACCTAAAGAAATAATACTGTCTGGATAATGTGTTTTCATCTGAGTGGCTAAAGTATGTTTTGAGAGCTACTTTACGTCAGGATATGGAATCTAAAAGACAGTCCTTTGACTGAATCCATGAAACCTTCCTGCAGAAGACTAAGATTACGACCGCAAGATTAAGTCAAACAATCAGATTTGTAAGAAGGTAAGAAAAAAACAGCTTCAGCATGGGTTGTTCTGGATAAAAAAGTTCATAAAATGGAATTTTATCTCACACTACCACTATTACCTAAAGATTAGAAATTAATCAATATTAATTTGAACTTCCTAAAATCCTGATATTCATCAGAAACATTTTTTCCAGCAAACTGTAACTGTCAGATGATTAGTGCTGTGCCAAATTTTCAAATTCCAGAGGAATACAATTCCATGGAACTTTTACAATTCCACTGAAATTCCACCAAATTTCACCAGAAATGGAATGGTGGAATTCTGCAGCAGAAAATAGTTGCGGAATGCTGTTCTGTGGAATATTATTCCATGGATCTCAATATTTTCTGCAGAAATTGTTGTGGAATAATTTTCTACAGAAAAATGCTGTTCCACTGATTATTATTCCATGGATCACAGGAGGTGGAATGCCACAGAAGAACCAGTAAAATTCCAGTGGAAATTCAGCTGGCAGAATGGTCATTCCATGCTAATTCCACCTGCTAAATTCCGCATTCTGCACAGCACTATAAATGATGATTAAAGAAGATCTCAAACATATGTTACATTGTCCTAAATTTAACACTCAAAGAAATATATCATCAGGGGGGGTGGGACTTCTTTGTATATACACATGAATATCAGGATATATTAACTAGACTAATGACATCTGAATCAAAAAGACTATTTAAAAGGTGCTTGGCTTTCTGAGAGCAATTAACTACATTAAAGGATAATAAGGAGCAGGGTAGGAAAAGAGTAAAGTCAATATCATATTGTGATCTCATCTGATAAGCTGCGTGTTTCCCTATTGGAGGAAAACCTAAGATTATTGGACTTTTGGACACATGGGTCAACTGTTTCATCTTGACTGAGAATAGGGATTACAGGCTTTCATAACAACATAGAGGGTTCAGGTAACTGGGCTATATCCCAATGATGTCCTGTCTATGTTTGGGTAACTTTACCAAAATATTCTAGATCAGTTCCTCACTTGCCTTTCTTCCTTTACATTTTATTATATAATCAAGGAATTATTTATTTTATATTGTTTAGCAGTGGCAATGTTACTATTTGATGTGTCTGTAAAGTTTTGTATTTTTGTAATAATAGTTGTTGATTGATATTGTAAAGACTTTGAGTCGACCAAAATAAAGCAAACCCGAAAACATGAAACTTTTAAAGAAAAGCAACAGCATTTAACAAAAACAGCTGTATTCTACCAACTTCTAATTAGCAAAAGCAACTTTTAAGATGAGAAGCAACTTTTAAGATCAGCAGCCAGTTTAAATAATGCACTGCTTACAGTATACCAACAGACTATTCACAGTTTTGAAGGAAATAATACTGAGACTATTGACTGTTGTCATGACAATAAGGCTATAGTCAAGTGGAAAAACAGAACAAAGGAGAGTGCATGTAGATTTAGAGCTTGTGATATTTACCCTAGACATGCACGTTTTCTTCCAGTTTCATTCCTGGGGATATATCAGCTTCAACTGGCTGCTCAAGTGCCTGTAGCCACACTGTTTACAGGAATGCTAAGAAAGAAAACTGAAAGAGAACATGTTGGCATATTCCTGTGAAAAGTAAAACTTCTTGTTTGGTGGGGAACTGCCTGCACAGGATGACATCTCATGCAGGTGTGCAACTGACATTTTGGACCATGGCATCCTCAGAGCTACAGACTATGGACTGGTTTGAAGGGCAGTAGTACAGAGACTACTGACTGCCTTCATGGCAGTAAGGCTATAGTATGATCTATGTTAGTCATGTGTCTGTTTTAACTGATCAGGTTACAAATTATCATTCAATAGTTTACTATATATATATATATATAGAGAGAGAGAGAGAGAGGATACTGTCTATACAGAAAATGGCACAACTACACTTTTCCTGATTAGATAATTAGATTTTTTTTCAAGAGCACCTCCATGCCTCTTTATTAGTGATGTGTAAAATTTACTAGATCATATCTTAGGACTGATAAACACACCCTTCTGGACTGGATCCTGGTTAATAACATAAAAAGAATCCTTACTTCAGAGTCTTTTTATACTTATATTTTATTAATTTTATTCTTCTTATAATGCATCATACAAATTAAATTGGAAAAAGAAGGAAAACAATTCTCAATCAAATGCATAATTTGTATAATATATAGGAGAATCTAACCAAATCAATGGAGAGGAGATAATATTAAATTAAATACAATATTTCTCACAGGTCTTGGCTGCCAATGATATAATTTTTAGATTTTTTCAATACATACACCGTAAACTTTTGCTGCTAACATTTTGCAAAATTAAAAAGACATTCAAAGGTAAGAAATAAGCTGCTTGTTCACCAGAGATGAAAAACATAACATCCTATCCTCTTACTACTGTAGCAAAAAAAAACACACCAACAATATTTTATAGACTACAATTCATTAGCACATTTTATCATTTTTTCTTCAATGTAAGAGATTCATTTTCACTCTCTGATTGTTTTTTCTGTTCATATTGAGCACTAATGAAGTCTTAAACCTGATTCATGTCACAGAAGCTATATTGTACACCTTTGTATTTGATTTTTAGTTTGCTGGAGCTAATAGCTGAAATTCTGCCCCCATTTCTAACAGTTCTTGCCTATATTGCAAGAATCACTTTCTGTGCCATTGTGTTGGATAAGAATAGTTGCAAAGCAGTGAAAACTTGTAAGTTTTATAAGTCAGTGATGCCTTAATCCAAGAAAGCTTAATGATCAAATCTTTGTCAGTATCAAAGGTAAAAGTTATTATTATGGATGACTTCTTTTGTAAGATCGAATTTTCAACTTCCAATGTTATACTAGTAGATTTACCAGAAGTTTTCTTATTTTATCAGTAGGAAGCTTTGGAAGGATTCTGTAAGCATGTGTAATAATTGGAAGGTTATCCTCAGGTAGTTCAAAAATGTTTACAAAGATGTCTTTGACCATATCTCTTAATGAATCGAAATCCCAGTCCAAAGCAACCCGTTAACCCAACAGTTTTAAGTTTTTATGTCACTGCTGGTTTTCAAGCAACTCAATCTTTCTAGTTCAGCCTGAATTTTATTGGCCATTTTTAATGTCCTTCTTATTAACATCAGACTCTTTGGACAAAGTTTCAATTTTCTCACAATTTTGCTTTGCATCAGACTGCAGGAAATGCCAAAGCTTGAAATTTCAAATCAAATGATTGAGTCCATAACAATAGCTTTTCCATTGCCTCCCCAAGGGAATAGATTGTATGGTGATCTAATGTGGCCATTGCAGGTGTTTGATCAAACACGGTAGAGATATATGAAGCCTGTGGAGGAGTACTATATTGCATGCTTGATAAAGTATTTTTTTCTGTAGTCTATGCTTTATCTACTTTATCTGCCAGTCCAACTTGTGCTGCGACAATTCCTTCTAAAGATGAGACAGGTGAACCAGGTAAGAAATGATTCTCCATCCCAGTCTCTATTCTTGTCTCCATTTTAGCAACACCTTTAGGTGACGCCACAGATAAATTTGTTAGTTTTGCTTCAGTGTGAGGGGATGTTACAAATGTCTTACTTGGAACTGGTAAGCTTATCTGTAAAGTGACCTCTGTAGGCTTTTGCAGATTGGCTATCTGCATCCTCACACCTAAGCCGGAGCTGCTTTCCTCAAATCTCCTGATGCCCTCTGAGCCTGATTGAAATCTGAAATATTTTTCCAATGGTTAAATACATGGAGAAATGTATTCTTCAGATGATGAAGAAGACTTAGCTTTCCTCTTATCTACTGTTATTATTTTGAACTCGTGGATTTTTTACTAAAAGAGAGCAGAAAATCTAAAGTGTTGGGTCCAAGTTGCAAAGGCAGCTATCTGCCACCATGTTGACTCCTCATCCACTTCAGGAGTCTTAAGTGATTCAATCAGTGATCACCATGCCACATACTGCCAATGACATAATAGTTCCCCTAAACATTCCCCCCCAACCAGGATATTTTCCTATAGAAACATCTCTAACCTTGACACTGACTCCATTCTGTCTGATCTGGACAGTATCAGCTGGCCCCACCTCAGCACAGTCTCTGACATCAACAGAGCCCTCAAATTCTTTATTTACCCCTTCTCATCAGTGCTTGATTAGCATGACCCCCATGTACTTGCAGAATTAAAGTCAAAAATTCCTTGTGGCTCACAAATGATATATTCACCCTCATGCACAAAAGGGATGCGTCCTGGGCTAAATATAATGCTACAAACTCCATCTCTGACTGGAACACTTACGAATATCTATGCATCAAGTGTAAACACTTAATTCACAGTACCAAAAGTCAGTACCTAAAATCCCCAAAAAACACAAAACCTGCACAACCCTAAAATGTTCTGGCAGTCAATCAATGCACTCTTTAACAGCCAGCACTACCCCCATACCATTTCCATTGAACAGAATGAAACCACCTTCACTGACCACTTAAAAATTGCCACCCTTTTCAATGACTTTCTGCGATCTGTCCAAATACAGATCCAATGGACACACTGATCCTGGCCCTGATAAGACCCAATTTGACCCCAAGCAGCCTCCTTTCTACATCAAAAGGGTCACATCTCGAGAAGAGCATAAACTACTCCTCACTCTCAAAAGTGACAAATCAGATGGACCCAATGGTCTCATCCCTACATTTCTTAAACTTGCCACCCCAAACTGCACTTCCATCTCAGAAATCTACAACCCACCTTCTCTTCATGTACAGTGCCATCCCTTAAGAAAACATCCAACTGTCCTCTACATAAGAAAGGAAAATTACCTCCCACTAAAACTAGTGCCCAATCTCGAGTCTCTCAGCTCTAGCCAAACTGCAGAGAAAATTATTCACCACCAGCTCACCAAATACCTGCAGCTACACAACCTCACCTTCCCAGAACAGAACGGCTTTTGAAAAAATCACAGTACAGACACTGCCCTAATAACTTATAATATATAATAATAATAATAATATTTATAATAGTTATAATAATAACTAATAACTAGGCAGTATAGCACAGTGGTTTAAGGCTCTGAGCTGCAAATCTGGAGACCTGGGTTTGAATCCCACAGCCCCCACTTGCATATACTGTGTGACCCTCAGCAAGTCACTTAGCTTCCCTGTGCTCTCAGGTTGCACCTGTAAAAAAGCTTTCAGCTTAGTGTGTCTCACCTGGTTAAAACAATTGGAAAAAATTTTTACTGACACCATTTACAAGGCAATGTATACAGGTCACATCACGGGTGCCATGTTCATTGACCTTACAAAAACCTTTTACCTTGTTGATCATAATCTACTCATCTCAAAACTCCTAGCACTCAGCCTTGGGACCCCCACTATAGCATGGTTCAAAGATTACATGCACCATCACCAGCAATCTGTCAAAATAGGAAATAACATTTCTGGCATAAATCTCATCTCTAGTGGAGTCTGCCAAGGCTTTATTCTAGGGCCTTTCTTGTTTTCAGTTTTCATTAATGATCTCCCTACTATCTGTGGACCAGTACAAACAGTTTTCTTGCAGACAATACCAATCTATAACCCATAGTGATAATATTGCCTCCATCAAAAATCTCTCGGTGAGTCATTTGCCAGGCTGCAAGCCTGGCTCTGTCAAGAAAAATGGTCCTAAATCTACCAAAATGCAGTCCATGCTGTTTGGGTCCTAGCAAAACCTTTCCAAACCTTAATAAAACTCCCCCACCTTATTAGATGTGGATGGTACCCATTCCCAGGATCCCTTTATCATTGCCAATACATTTAATCAGGCTTTCACTGACCTTAGCAGCATTCACCCCTGACTTCCTCCAACCCACGAGCAACAACTATCCATCCAAGGAGCCTACATCCCTATCAACTCCACTCCACCTTTTACCTAAAATCGTCACCCTACAAAAGCAAAAAGCACCTTATAAAAACTCTTGGTAAGTCTAGGACCAGTAATGACATGCTATACCTGAAGCTCATTAAGCTCACCATTGATATAAATCTTATTTCCCTTACCAAAATCTTAAATCTATCCCTTATCACTGGTAAATTCCTAAGCATTTGGAAAGCCACTGTGGTCACACCCATCCACAAAAATGGTGACAGGACCCTCCACTCTAATTATCAACCTATTTCTGTACTCCCCCCCCCAAAGCATTAGAGTGCATAGTATCAGACCAACTGACAAACCACCTGAACAAATACCAACTGCAGTGTTGCCAGCAACACAGATTTCATAAGCAACACAGCACTACAACCACCCTTGTTGAAATTACTGGGTACATTCACAGTGTATTGGACCATGGGCTCTTGGTGGAGGCAACCTAAACTGACCTCACCAAGGATTTTGACACTGTTAACCATGAACTGCTCATAAACCAGCTCTCTCAAACTGATCTAGCCACAGAATTGCTCTCCTGGTTCAAAAGCTACCTTACAGAGCGAGTACAAAGGGTGAAAATTCAATCTGTTCTCTCTTATAGTCAGGCCATTATCACAGGGGTGCCCCAGGGGTCAATTATTGGACCTCTTCTCTTCAGTTTGTTTCTTAACCAGCTCCTCCAGGCCATAAATGACAATGTATTATTATGTGCAGATGATGCTGTACTGTACTCAAGTCACCGTGACCCAATGGTACTCGAGCATCTGATGCAATCAAATTTCTGCATGGTGGAAAAATGATTCCTTAAATCCAAATTACTACTTAACTATAAGAAAACCAAAACTATGATGTTCGCCTCTGCTCATAATAAACATAGGGCCTACCAGCTACAAATTTGCAATGATCAATCACTGATCCCTCTCGTCTGAGTACAAAGCTTCAGATATTTTGGTGTAACATGAGACAGTACTCTCATACACCTGGCATATTGATACTGTTGCTAACATGGCTAATGCTAAACTGGGTCTGCTTTACTATAATAAACACTGCCTCACCAGCAGGAGCCCTACAAATTGCCATCTCAAGCTCTGTGCTATCAATCATTGATTATGGCTTAGTGGATTATGGTGCAGCACACACACACTGCTCTCAATGTCTAAGGACCATGCTCAACAAAGCCTGTCATTTAGTGTTGGGTGCTGACACTAACCATACCTGTACTCTGTATGAACAGTCTGGTTGGCTCAATTTAGAAGGGAGACTTCAAAACCAAGTCTGCCTCTAGTCAAAAATCCACCTTAGGTCTCTTACCATCAGGCGTGAGTAATCTAATTGCAATGACCAACACAGCCAGAAGTACTGGGCGTTAACAACCATACTCTAAAATCCCTTCCCACCATACCTCCATGAGGCAACTCTCCTATGAATACCAAGCACCACTCTGGTTAAAGTCCCAGGGTTAGACTTTCATAAGGAATCAAGGCTTGGACTATTTATGTCTAACCTGCAGACACTTCTAGCATCAACCAGTGTCTGTGAATGCTGGACCTAACACTGAACACTACCGCCCTTTCCTAACTTGATCCTCTGTATCTCATCCCCTCTGCCTCACCCTAGCCCCTCTCTTCCTAAGTCCCCTACTACTACATCAACCTTAGCCTAATTTGCTCTCCACTATTTCTACTCCCCCTTGCACCTTCCCTCCACTGTGACTCCTCCCTCTCATTTCTCCTCTCTCACCTTCCTAACTTAACCCTACCCTATTCCTTTGATCTCCCCTCCCTCCTTTCCCCATACCACACCTCCTCTCCCACTTCTACACCCTTCCCAAAATCCACAATTCCGCCACTCCTTCTCCCTCCCTCCCTCTCACTCTCTCTCCCCCCCACCTCCCTCCTCCTTACCCTGCTGCTTCTCTCCCCGGTAACATTCTGTAAAGTATCTCTTTCTTCCCATATTGTATGTCTCTAAAGTATCTCTTTCTTCCCATATTGCATGTCAGACAAGAAATTTGTTGTTAAATCATAATCTTGCTAGCGACTCAGCAACTGCTAAGCTTATTTTTGTTCACTGTCCAGGATTTGCACTTTATGTCTACTATTTATGGTTTGTACAGAATGCATATTTTCTATTTTAACCAAACCTTATGTATTTACTTGCTTTGGACTATTATTATATCCTGTTTCTGACTGCCTTACATGGAACCTCTGTAAACGAGCCTCTGGCTCTAAGGTTACTCCAAAATGTAATAAATAAACCATCCTCTCTGTTTAGTGTCAACACTGGAAATGGTTCCCCTCTTGAAAAGACCCTCTCCTTTAAGTACCTTGGAATACACCTTGATCCTTCCCCTCTCTTTCAAAACTCACCTTCAACACACCATTTCCTCAGTTCACAAAAAATTGGAATCACTCTACAGAATCTGTCACTTCTTGACTCCTGACACTAAGGTCAAAATCGCTCAGGCTAATCTCCTCCCCATGCTTGACTATGGCTTGGCAGTCATCAATGCTGCTGGTAAATCTTCTCTACAGCAAAAACATACTCTCTATTTAATACAGCTAAACTCACCTTTGGCTGTAGCCACAATACCACCATTGCACGTGCTTAAATAACCTCAATTGGCTACCTTCTGAATTCAGAGCAAATCTTGTTCTTGCCTCCTCATCAACAAAAAACCTGCACACTGGCAACCCTCCATACCTAGCCAGGCAGATCCTATCTTTAATCTTCCCTCTTTCCAATTGCCCTCCCATAACAACATTGTCATCTTGTTTTGCACTGGCATGGGCCAGTGGTCCTTTTACTTCTATGCTCAATACCTTCCCCAATTAGAAAAAAAAACCTCTACCCCTGCCTCTACAAATCTCCTGAAATCCCATTACTCCTCCTTTTTCTCATGTCAATGTTTCCACTAACCTCCCCTAATTCCACCCTACCCCACCCTCTTACCCTTTACTACCAGTACTCTGTTTTTACTTGTATTCTTTTCTACTCTTCCTAAAATGTAACTGCATTCAAACATATTTTCACACCATTGTGTACTTTTCATAATTAAACCATGTAAATATTGCCCTGAATATATTGCTACTTCTCCCCACTGTATATGATGACTTGCTATTGCATGATGTAAAGATTGCTTCATATATATTATCACCTGCTGTATGCATATAACGATGACTGTATATTTTATTTGTGCATTTGCACCTGGGAAAAAGGCTTCTACTGCTGGTGTACTTATCTGGTCAACAAAGTTTAAATAAATAAACATAAATTTCTGAGAATTTCAGAAATTTCTGATTAATTCATGGAATGCTGTCAAATGCAGAATAGGATTATTCTGCTGCTTAAGCAATTATATGGTTTATATATTTAAATGCATGATATGTTTGTCCAGAAATAGAACTACAGTGATCCAATCCACTGAAAAATACTTTGAAGTGGCTGTGCCCTACATGTGATGCAAGCTAATGAAGAAATAAGGCAGTATATTTGTGAAGCAGTAGTATTTGTTAGTCTGCAAGCAATTCCACCATACAGTATTTTAACAATGTATTTCTGGAAAAAAATGAAGGTACAGTCTTTAGGAAATTAAATGTAGAAATTAGGTAATTGTTCCTGGAGTCCTAGTACTTGACTGCTGGGAACTTTATGTATTACACAGTGGAAGTCATCATAAAACTCAAAATAGTTTGCAGGGATTTTTGTAATAACTTAGTTTAACATGTGTGGAGGTTTCATGTTTCCCAGGAAGAGCAATTGTGGGGATCTATAACCTGGTGTCTGTGAAGGGATTACTTGAGGAAACATTTTATTTGGATTCTAGGAGATGTAAGAAATATGTCCATGGGTTAAACATTGAGTTGACACTATATGAGTTATATAAGAGAGAGAGAGTTTATTTATGGAACTGTCTGGCTTTCCATAAAGTTGTGGAGTACATTTAACAAATAAGCACACATAACTTTCACTAAAGAAGTTCTGCTCTGGAGTCCCGAGCCCATATTCACAGAATAATCTGTAAATCTAAATATTATAGATAGAATGCATTAGCACTATAAAAATGAAGTTTTTACACAAAAAAACATATTTAGAGACTTAGAAGGCTGGGGGGGGGGTGAGCCGCTGCACTTTGTAGACAGATGGGCAGGAAGGAGATTCTCCACTCCACACAATCCCACTGAGCTATCTGTTCTTCAGAAGCCAACTGATTTGGCTCCTGTGGCAACAGTGAGGAGCAGATCACAATGGGGTGTCATGTGGCATCATTCCCCCTCCGTATTGCAGCATAAATACTGTGTTTCCACACTGTGCTGACCACTCCTTATGCAGTAGCATTTTCCCTCCAGAGATAGAGTGAGTGTGATTCACCTATTTAAATCTGTGCACTTTCAGAAGTTTTTATAAAGAAAAAACATTGATTAAACAAATGCACTGTATATTTAACAGAATGGGATGCTTCTGAAGTGAGTGCATGTGATAGTGGCACCATGGCTGTTAATGGGCATAAACACACTATGGTATGAGATAATTATATAAGGGTTTATAATGAGAGTTTTTCCATTGATTACTAAAGAAACAGACATATGTACTTGATTAAAATTAGGTATTTATTTTGTATAGCTTTGAATGTAAGGAGACATAAGTCATATGGAGGTATAAATATGGATTAATGTGGATGAATTATGAAGTACACTGGCTCATATTTTGTATTTCTAGGACACGTGCATGTATTTTTACTTTGCTTTTTTCATATCATATTTTTATTAATTTTGCAAGTGAACAACTCACAAAACAGAACATACATGGAAGGATAGCAAATACATATCATGTTGCCACATATCTAGATTGACAGCAGCTCTACTTATGACACCTTCCCAGAAGTAACAACACAGAGGGGAATATGCACACATATAACAATGTTCATGTAATTATAGCTTGAATGCATGCAGTCAAGGAAGGGCAAAGGGGAATCCTATGTCCGACACGTCCACCACACGTACCAATGACAAGCATAAGTAAGTGGTCCCAGCAATTCTCCCTAAGCAGAAATTCTGTAAATAAACTACAGGAGTTCCCTAACCTCCAGAAACAAACTCCAGACAAATATGCCCACCCTCCGCAATGTGCTATAATAAACAAATAATGGCAGAATTAAAGGTACAGCAACCCAAAAAGAAGAAAGCATATTAACTTCATTAAGCAGTAATCAACACCCCCAGCATCTTAAAATATAGTCCATCACAGTCCAAAGCTAAATGTTCCCAACCTGAAACAGTCCATCCTCAATGTAAAAAGAGAAAAGCAGGATTATGTAAAGAAGAGCAACTGTATTACAGTCCCACAGCTTCAAGAAGCGGCCGAGTATTTCCACAATGCAGCCCACCAGTGTCTGTTCAGTGCCAGTCATACAGCTAGAGGTGAAGAATTGATAAAAGGTGCAAAACTCACACTAACAACACAGTTCCTGCCATTGCCCCAGCCTTTGTCCTTCATCAGAAGCTGCTAGCTCCTACTCAGTACAGTGCACCATCTTGTCAGCGCAGCTAGATCATTGAACTGATACTGGCAATCCTGCCAGGTCACTCTAAGCTTACCCAGGAGCAAAAGCCGGTGCTGGACTTTTAATAACCATAGATGACTCCTAATGCCATTGAATTCCTTGCGCCTTTGCCTGTGCTATAGGAGAGATTGGGGAAGAGCATGATGGAGTCATCTCCATATTTCAGAGCTCTTTGTCTCCTGGTGATAGCGAGTACTCTGTCCCTGTCTACAACACCAGTACATACCACCAACATAGTCCTTGGAGCCATAGAGCCTGCTTCCGTACATCGTGGGGTAATTCTGTGGACTTACTCAAGAGAAATTGGAAGATCTTCCTCTGTAAGTCCCAAAAGAGTAGGTAAAAACGTTTTAACAAAGCTCAGGCAATCATCCCCCTCAGCAGCTTCGAAGAGCCCCACAATCCTTAGATTTCTCTCTTTAATTTGGTTCTCCACAGCCTCAAGATGTAACTGCAGCAGAGAATTTTCTTTAATGAGCTTCACAGTCACCTCAAAAGATTTAAGGGCTGAGGCTTCCAATCTTTGCACTGTTTGTTCACATGAGTGCATTCTAGACTCCAGGGCTGAAACCCTGGAAGTCAAGGTGTCAAACTTCTTGTCCAGCTCCTGCACCAATTTAATGAGCTGTAGTAAGGTCACTCAGATCGAAGCTAAGAATGCTTCTCCAGATGGTAGCTCAACCAAGTCCATGGCTTCACCAGGCACTGCAGGCCACTCTTCATGCTGTTGCTGCTGGTTATTTGGGGCAAAGAAATTGGATGAAGGAGTGTTTGCACCTCTGGTCTTGCCCAATCCTGCCAGCTAAAGTAGTATCAGACACCAAACAAAGCACTTTAAAAAGGCAGATAGTCCAACTTTTGGGTATTTTAAATGATTAAGCCTGGGAGCTGACAGAATATGATGCTTCCTTGATGGCTGCTCAGCAGCACCCCTGACGCTTTTTTAAAAAAATGTATAGAAAACTGAGGTATAAAAACTATGGAAAAAGGTGCAAATTTTAGAATAATCATGCCAATTCTGACTAAGCATATTGGCCACAACTCAAAAAGGGGTGTAGGGCAGGGCAGATATGCCTAACTCAATGTTGGAATGCCATGCAGCAGGGTCCTGTGGACCCTCTGGTGGCACTCACTATAGGAGTGCTATACTGTGTGCACCGATATGCCTCCCTATCCTGCAGCCATGCAGCGGGTGGTCTGGGGGCATACCAGGGGGTGTGTCTGCATGCCATGCCATTTGCTTAGGTGCAGAGAGGTGTGAAGTGCCTGGCCAGAGTACGAAAAGGATAACAAGCCATATGTGGGATGCGTCCCCCCCATGCAGCCAGCCAACTGGACACCAGCTGAGGCAGATGCCCATCAGACCCCTGCCATACAACTGCCCCTGCCCACTGGGCCACCTGGCTGTGCTGGGGGGTGTCACTTACATTCAGGACTGGGCTGGGGCTCTGGGAGGGTATACTCTGAGGCAGGTGTGGTGGATACCTGCATGTGTCATTCACATCCCCGGAACCACGCCATGGCACAGTGGATCCACTGTGGGACTCAGGATGGGCATCCAATTTAATGCTTGCCTGGGTCCAGTGCACTCACCACATCCACCCTCCACACACCGGCATGCTGGGGGTCAGGACCACAGACAGTGGCCAGCAATAATGAATATCACTGGTGCATAACTATCCACAGGTGAGGAGTGGCACTGTCACTTACGTGGTTCTCCGACGTTGGAACCATACCTTAGTGAACTGTGGCCATTATGAGGTTTGTTTTCCATTGGAATATGTAGATCTTGAACATCAGGGATTATACTTTTTGTTAGTTTAATAATGTTTGGGAAAACATATTTTCTGAGATATGGAGGAACTAAGGTACTGATAATTATGTTTTATGTATTTAGCACTGTAATTTCATTGGTGGTGGTGGCACAGACTTTATTATTTGGATTTGAGATGTTTTTGTTAACTTGTGGCATACATGTATAACTGCAGATAACAAAGCATATGGAAGAGGGTCTGAAGAAGCAGCAGGAGCTATGAAATATCACCCCGATATCCCACGTGTTATGTGAACTTAAAATACATTTGAGAAGCATTTTGAAATTAAGTGAGTTTGTCCAATTTATTGTGGAAAGAAAAAACATGAATATACCCATTTTGTTTAATTTTGTTTCTTGCCTAAACTAAGGAATGGGGAATGATGTTTTACACATTTCTGCTCTGTTACCATGCTCACTGCAAAGTATGTAACATATTAATGTGGTGCTGTGCTGTGCTGTTTACCATCAGAAACATGTATTATCCTCATCCTTATACATAGAAACATAGAAGTTGTTGGCAGATAAGGACTGCTAGCCCCATCCAGTCTGCCTGTAAGCCTTATATTTGCTTGCGGCCCCTGACCCTATCTGGCCAGTGGCTTTTCATCACTCCTTTCCCCTCAAGGTTCCCTTTTGCCTATCCTAGGCATGTTTAAATACCTTCACTGTGCTCGCTCCCACCACCTCCTGAGGCAGACTATTCCATGTGTCCACCACCCTTTCTGTGAAGAAGAACTTTCTAACATTTCCTCTTAACCTGCCCCCTTTCAATTTTATATCACACCCCCTCATCCTTGTACTCCTACATTGAAAGATGCCCCCTGCGCATTGTTCATGCCCTTGAGGTATTTGAATGTTTCTATCATGTCACCCTGATCCCCCCTCTGCTTCAGTGAGTACATATTGAGGTCCTTTAATCTCTCCTCATGTTTCTGGTGCAATCCCTGTACCATCTTAGTCACCCTTCTCTGGACTTCCTCTACCCTATCAATGTCCTTGCGAAGGTGTGATCTCCAGAAGTGCACACAGTAGTCTGGTGAGGCCTCACTAGCATTTTATACAATGGCATCACCACCTCCCTCTTTCTGCCAGTGATACCTCTGCCTATGCACCCCATTATGCCACTGACCCTCCCTGCAGCATTTGTACTCTGTTTTGACACTTTTAGGTTTTCAGAAGTGATAGCCCCCAGGTCCCTTTCTTCCTTGGTGATTGTCAGCACCTCCCCAATCCTGTAGCTCTTCCCAGGGTTCCCTCCTCTCTGGTGCATTATTTTGCACTTCTTTGCATTGAACCTCAGTTGCCACACCTCAGACCATTTTTAAAGCTTCCCCAGGTCCCTCCTCATTTCCTCCACCCCTTCTGGAGTATCCATCTGGATGCAGATCTTGGTGTCATCTGAAAACATGCAGACCTTTCCTTCTAGCCCTTCTGCCATGTCACTAATGAAAGCATTGAACATGACTGACCCAAGAACCGATCCCCGAGGTACCCCACTGATCACCCCCCTTTCCCCCGATTGGATCCCATTTACCACCACCCTCTGCCTCCTGTCTGTCAGCCAGTTCCTAATACTACCTTGTGCCCCATGCCCAGACTACACATCGGTTTTATGTGATATGAGCGACCCCTGCAGCATGAGTCCACAATGGGCAATGGCACCAAGGCAAATGTCACAAGGGTGATGGGGGAGAAGGATGACCGGTGGTGTGAGTGTCAGCAGCAGGCAGAGGAACCTTGGGTGATGTGACAATGGTGACTGCAGCAGGGCAGAGGTGGCACAGGGTGATGGTACAATGGCAACAGGGGAAGGGTGATGGGAGTGAGGTGCAGGCCACTGGGTGGCATGCAAAGAGTGACTGGCTGTGGGTGATGGGAAAGTGGCAAGTCCCAGAGGGCGAGACCCCCCTCAGTGACTGGCTCTGTGCTGCCACATGGCCTGCTGTGAACACCCACTGATCCACAGCGCTGAGGACAAACCCCCTCACTGGCCCCAAACAGAGAGAACAGAACCGTGTCTGCCATGGTGTGGCCATCCATGCCACCTCATCAGCCCTGCCATAACCAGAACAGTGTGCCATAGGTACAGCAATGGGGGCATGCAGTGCACCCATGGAATCGAGTCCAGAGATGGAGCATGGATGGAGACC
The DNA here is from genome assembly GCA_016271365.2 of Neoceratodus forsteri. Classification (NCBI taxonomy): domain Eukaryota; kingdom Metazoa; phylum Chordata; order Ceratodontiformes; family Ceratodontidae; genus Neoceratodus; species Neoceratodus forsteri. The sequence continues at coordinate 432,991,148 of CM028130.1, forward strand.
CTGGCCACCCTCCATGCACAGCACAAGCACCGGACAACAGTGGAGGACCAGACACACCCTCCCAATGGTCCACAGTGCCCCCCCAGCCCCACAGGGGTGGACATACAGGACACGACACACACCATCATGGTCACCATTCCCAGAGACACAGGGCAGTCACCCCACACACAGTGCACTGCACACTGGTGCAGTAGGTGAGGTGTGTGTGGGGCAATGCACAATGGACTGGCACAGGTGTAGTGAGGTGCAGCACTGGGGGCCCAGTCTAAGAGCCGTGAACGCCACATGGGCAGTCCAACAGATGCGTGGGTAAAAAGAATGACCACTGGTGATGCAGAAAATGAGCAGGTGCCCATGACAGGGTGGCACTGCTACACTGACGGGCTGCTAGGCATGCTGCTGTGCACCAGGTGTGTGCCAATGCTGCTCTGCTGTCCTGCACTGGCAATGGGCATGGTCAGCCAGGGTGGGTCCTTCCAGAGCTCAGCAATGGGCACAATAGTTGCAAGACATGCCATATGGGCACACCACAGGCCACCATGTGCAAGCTCACACATGGAACGTGAAATTGTGTACAAGACCATGGAGGTAGTCATAGTGACTCTGGCTGCTGTACTCGGCTACGACTGCAGTGATATGGCCATTAAGGTCATGGTAGCACTTCTGGGCCTATGTGGTCTCTGCCCCAGAGATCAGCTGTTCAGCCTGAATGCCGGTCAGACACCCCTCCTCCCTGAGGCACTCGAGAAGGCACCATATGCTGGGGAAGCATGCCCTGACCCAGGTGTTGAAGGCCCTGTGCAACCCCTCTACAGCATTGTTTGTCCTGGCCAGTCCCTGGACAATCGCACCATGGCAGTTCCACTGCCGGACAGGGAAGATGGCACGACATCACCCCAAATGTCTTGTGGGGTGACTGACCCAGGTATCCTCCACATAGTCCAGTATGGGCTGGAGGACCTTTTCATTCCCAGCCAGGTACTCCCACTCAAGCATTTCCTCAAACACTGCTGGCACATGCACAGGTGGTATGAAGGCCAGTGCCAGCAGCATTTGCAGGTGCAGGATGAAGTCGGGGTCCCTTGTGTACCTCCAGGACCTCCAGGCACTATTGGACCTTATGCCACAGGGCCTGCAGTAGTGGAAGAAGCATCTTCAGATGCATGCATCAGGGAACATGGTTGCCACACTGCACAGCAGGACCATGGCAGGGGCCAGGTCTGGGTGGTGTATTTCTTGGCCCAGCAGCCACATGTACGTCTGTGCCCTCCTGGGGTGTATACAGCAGGTAGGACTGCACTGGACTGGATTGTGTGGATGGTGTATAGCTTGTCAAATAGGGTAGGACATGCCTTGACTGTTCTGTCCATAAACCAGTCCGGGCAGCTCACCAGCTGCTGCAGGCCATGGTCAGTGGCATAGACCAGGAGGTGATCCTGCTCCCTCCCGCTGTCAAATAGCAGGAATCATGCTCCATTGCTGGCAATGGTGAACTCATCAGGGATGCAGAGGTCAATGACTGTTAGGGGTGTTGTGGGCTAGCCATGCACCATGTGCCGCACCTGATGGATAGTCCAACGCATCAGCTGCACTCCTGGCAGTTGACCCGCCAGAGCCGCAGGTATCCTAGATATACTCACTATGACAACATGCAATGCACTGTTCATGTCTGGCGTGACCTGTCCCACAGTGTCCTGAGAATGGGATGCATGCCCATGTCCGCTGCATCAGGGGCATGATTGTGGACATGGATGGTGGCCACGGCTCTGTCCTCCACAGTGTGGAGGTGGGCAAGGCATCAGTACCTGCAGGCCTTGGCACACCACCAGTACAACTTCTCTGGACCAGCCTTGTCTCTTCTATAAATGTATCCATTGTGGATTACCAGAGGCTTGCCTTTCTGGCTTGGGGCCAACTGCACCAACATCCTATGTGCAGTGTTCCAGTACTGCAGCCATGGCCATCAGTGCCACTAATATAGCTGGGTGTGGCCCCATCCTGTGTGTGCTTGCACATGCCCCCTCCCACCGTGCAGCCAATATGTGCCTGTGCCGTTCTGTACCCCCTTCCCCTTGTCTGTGTTGCCAATGATCCTCCATCCTGATGTCCATGCCATGGTGCGTGACCGCTGAGGATAGCCAGCAGGGTGGTGCACTGCCGCGGGTGAGTATGCCTCTGTTTGTCTTTACATGTGTGCCTGGGGGGGGCTGTGCCCTGCTGTGCATGTCGCTACTGTGCCTTTGCGTGGGGGGGTGGTTAGCTGCTTGGCCCTGCTGGCCATCCTGTGTGCTCCCATCCTGCACCTCCTGTTTCCCTTGCATCTCCCAGGTGCCCGAGGCCCTCACCATCACGGGACCCTTGCAGCCTGGCCTTGCCTTTCCTGCAGCTGCCTTCCTTGGGGCACCATCGCAGCAGGTGCCTTTTCATGGTTGGATGTCAGTGGTTCTCACCTCATGGGTGCAGGGCTATGTGGGTTTCACCTGCTGGACTGTAGCTGCATAGTGCATTACTCTTAAAGGGCTGTCTGTGGCTGCAGTCGCTCTTGTACTGTCAGTCTGCCATCCTTGCCGGTCACTCTTTGGGCGTCTGCTTTCCATTCATCGCCCACCTTCCCATGTCGATGATGTAGTGCTCTTCCTGGCAGCTACCCTACACATCTTATTTACCAGCCTTTTAAGTGGAATGGTGTTGAAGGCCTTGCTGAAATCAAGGTAGGCAATGTCCACTGACCCCCCGATTTACTTCCTTCATCACCCAATAAAGAAAAATACATCTGATTCATTTGACATGTCCTACCAGCTGTGAGTCCATGTTGCCTTAGATCCTGGGCCTTGTTGGATTCCAGGTGTGCCACTATTCTTTCTTTCAGCAGTGCCTCCATGATCTTATGAACATACAAACATATGAAAATGGCAGCAGAAATAGGCCTCACAGTCTGTCAAGTCTGCTTGATTGTGCAGCTAGCCCCTCATCTTGCAGCTGCCCCTCCCACTCCTCCCCTCCTTAGATTTACCCCCCCACCTTGTCCCATCCCCTCTTGAAACTGCCCACTGTCTTACAGTCCACCACATCCTGTAGTCTTCCCCACTACGGAGGTGAAGCTGACTGGCCTATCGTTCCCCATCTCTTCCTTACTCCTGCTTTTGTGTAGAGGGACTACTTGTGCCCTTTTCCAGTCCTCTGGAGCCATTCCTGAGTTGACTTGACTCAGTGAATATGGCTTCCAGAGGCTCTGCTAGTTCCTTTCACAGCTCCCTTAGTAACCTCAGGTGTATGCCATCTGGCCCTATAGCTTTGTTCAGTATGAACATAAGAATGTAATAAATACATTATTACTAAGAAAAAATATATGATAACATTTTTAGCTGTTCATCCCCAGTATGAACACAATTTATGTAGTCAGGCAATACTTTTCAACAGAAAAGATTCTGAAACAATTGCTAGTTCCCTTCCATGCTCCCCTAGTATCCTCAGATGTATGCCATCTTGCCACACAGCTTTGTCCAGTATGAACATAACAATGTTATAAATACATTATTGCTAAAACAAAGGTATATGATGACATTTTTAGCTGTTCATCCACAGTATGAACATTATTTGTGTAGTCAGGCAATGATCTTCAACAGAAAAGATTCTGAAACAATTGCTAGAGCTGGCCATATTTATTTATTTAAACCACTAATTACAAAACTAGTAGTAAAGAAGATTTCTAAATATTTAAAAGGAATAAAATATGCAGAGATGATAAACCTAAGAATGTTATAAGCCTCTGAAGCCCTAACCAGGCAATCCTGCTTTGTACAGTTGCAGGTTCTCAAGCTGCCACAGCCACCCGCCTCACTCTGCCCACCCGCTACCAAAACAGTAGAAGCCTCTGAAGCCCATGACCAGGCAATCCTGCTTCTCTGCGGTATGGTTCCTCAAGCTGCCACAGCCGCCCACCTCACTCTGCCCACCCGCTGCCAAAACAGAAGCCTCTGAAGCCCCAGACTGGGCGATTCTGCTTCTCCACGGTGTGGCTCCTCAAGCAGCCACAGCCACCCACCTCACTCTGCCTACCCACTGCCAAAATAGCAGAAGCCTCTGAAGCTGCTGACTGGGTGATCCTGCTTCTCTGTGGTTCAGCTCCTCAAGCTGCCACAGTTGTCCACCTCACTCTGCCCACCCGCTGCAGAAACAAGTAGTCTAGCTACATGACTCAGCTCTTCTGCTTGAAATTTGGCATCTTCTCACATCTCCTCTCCTATTGGACAATGTTCCTGGGACTGAGCAGCCATTGGTTCTCTTTCAGTTTTGCCTAGAATTTATATTATTTTATACAGCCTGACTGCATTTGTAGGGTAAACTGTAAAGAATAAGCTAACGACTTATTGTGTGTTTTAACTGTGACTGTAGCATCCACTTGGATTACTTAGCAGGGTTTTATTTAACTCCAAAAATTGATTAGCGTTTTGCTCATAAAAGTGCTAAAACATTGTGAAAATGCATAGCACTTGCCTCACTGTGTTTAACAAACATAACACTTCTAGAAAACCTATATAAATACTTTCTGTACAGTAAGCATTGTCTCAAGAAAAAAAAGCTAATCAATTATTTAAAACCCTGCTTAGAGTTAATTTGTTAAGTTCAAACTTTCTGCTGCACTGTTTTCTAGCCATTCAATTCTGTCTGCTCCCTGCATATCCCCTAAGACTACCTCCTTTCTGTCTGCTCTCTGCAAATCCCTGAAGGTCACCTGCGGATTCACTACTGCTGAACTGCAGGTTTAAACCTCCCCCTTCAGCTCCACCAGCTGCTAGCTTGCCTTGCCATCCCCCCTCCACTCTCTCACTCACTAGACAGCTGCTACACTAGGTGCCCGGCCCACCAATTTAGTGGCTGGTGCCTCTTCTTTTGTTCCCTTTGTCCCCACTTGGATCATCTCCCAAGTGCTATCAAACTTGCCAAGAAGGATTTTTAATTTAATCTCTCCTTCTTCCCACACAGCAGAAGCCTCTGAAGCCCCTGACCAGGTGATCCTGCTTCTCTGTGGTGTGGCTCCTCAAGCTGCCACAGCCACCTACCTCACTCTACCTGCCCACTGCTGAAACAGGTATGCTAGCTACACAGCTCAGTTCTTCTGTTTGTATTTTCCCACCTCCAACCCCCGCCCTAACACTCTTTACATTGGAGTTCTGGGCTCCACCCAACATCTCCAATCCCTGGCACTAGAGCAGCAAATCTTCTCAAACTCTTAAAGGATTGACACCTCTACCATCAGCATGACTACATGCACCAGCAAGCGAAACAAGGGAACCACTCTCTAGCACCCAATCAAGCCTACTCTTCTCACACTATTAACTCAAAGGGCACACAAGTATACCACACTCTTGGTTATAATACTTTTGGCCACACTGAGTGATGTGAGTGTTGAGAAACCCCTAGCGACACCTCTTACAACCAGCCAATTACACTTAGTTCAATAATGCAGCCAACAGGTTCTATGCAGGGACCAGAAGCTAGCATCACCAGCAAAACGATGAACAAGCCTCTGCCACAACCCATTAGGCTGTCTACCCCCACACCTGCAGCTATTGTTGCCTTGCTCTGCACTCACTCCCAATCTGATACCAGCAAGAAACAAATGACATCAAACGCAAGCATACTCACAGACAGAAGGCCTACTGGAGACAATACCTTAAAAGACAAATAATCATCCTGCTCCTTCTATCAGGGAATATACACCCTAACCCAGGCCCACCTGGAACAGGGAACCCAAAGGCTCAAGGCCACCTCAAAATTGTATCGGTCAACATAGGTAGCCTGCTTCCCAAACTCTCCCAGTTACAGGACTGTGTAGTGCAGCACAAACCTGACATCATCTCATTCATAGAAACCTGGCTCTCCCCCAAGATCCCAGATGCCACGGTGTCCCTCATGGCTACTCTACTTTACAGCAGAACCAACTGTCTATACATGGGGGTGGATGCCTGGCGTACATGTGTAATGAGATTGAAGGCCAGGTGTTGCCAAATAGGTTTATCACAAAAGAGGCACAAATACTATCCACCCAGTTTACAATAGGCTGCCAGAGCAAGACTATGGTTCTCACCATGGTCTATATACGCCCTGGAAAGCAAGCGACAGGCATAGAACAGTCCATTGATCATATTAAGCAGGCTAAACAGAACTGGGAACAGGTTATTGTTGGTGATTTTAACACTAACTGGCTAGTGCAGGATACTGCTATCATTAAAGACCAAATCTCTAGCCTCTACCTAACTCAAATGGTTATGCAAGCAACTAGGAGGAACTACCACACTGGCATAAGCTCACCAATTGATTGGCTATTCTCCACTTGCCATGGAATTGTGAACACCAAAAGGGTGCAGGCAAAACCCTGAACGCTGGGATGGCGCATCAGAACAGGCACAACAGTCAAAAGAGCAACTGGGGTGGGTTTAAAAAAAATTCTGCCACCACCAGTAAACGCAGGACAAATGATGGGAGGCAAGGGAAGAAGGAGAAGGAGGATGGACACCACTTACAGAGGACAGAGTGAAGCAGTGACAAGGGGACACAGCAGAACCAGGCAGAGCACTGACAGGCATCGAACCATGGGAGCACTACCAGCAGGGGCACATGGTGCACAGTGCATGGCTGCACACAGAGGAGAAGTGTGCATGGGATGTCTGTAGCAGGGTGCACCATGGATGGTGCCATTGGGACGTGCACAGACAAGGGGCATAGGAGCATGGAGGTCAAGGACAGGGCTGCAGGATGAACAGTGGAGTGGGGGTAGTAACCCGACCAGCAGCACACCCGACTACATCTGCAGCTGGAAGTTGTAGGTGAGCTCACACAGGTAGTCAGGTGTGCTGCACTTGCTGAACTCAGCCACAATCACCTCCAGCCACTTTATCAGGTTCAAGTAGGTCTTCTTCTTCTGGGATGCAGTCCCAGACCCAGAGAGCAGCTGCTTCATGCGAACCTTGGTCAGGTGTTGTTCCTCCTTGAGGCAGTTGAGAAACTGCCATAAGCTCGGGTGGTTGGCACCAAGCCTGGTGCTAAATCCACTGTGCCAGCACTCCACTGAATTGTTCATTCTCATCAGCCCAGCGAGAAATGGCTCTTACATGTTCCAGGTGTTGATAGGGAACAGTGGGCGCCTGTGAGCCATCCTGCCCAGCACCCGACTGACCCACGTCACCTCAAAGTACTCAAGCAGTGACCTCAGGATCTCCTCACGGGTTCTGTAAAAGGACTCATCCAGAAGTTCCCTGTACGCCCCCTCCATGGCGGTCATGGGCACAAATGCCAGGGTGCAGAGTATCCTGATGTTGAGGGTGAACTCTTCCTCCCTGTCTGTACCTGGCATGCACCTCAGGGGTCTGATTGATCTCCCACCAGACAGTGTGGCAGAAGTGGAAGAAACAACCCCTGAGGACAGTGCCTCCAAAGATAGATCCAAAGGCATGCCAGGCTGCCTGCTCCAAATTGAGCATTGCCATCTTCAGCAGCATCCCACCCACAAGCTTGTGCACCTCCCCAAACACCTGCCCATATGCCTGTTTGGTCTGCGCTGGCATTAGGATGTACACCACTGGCAATACCACTCCTGCATGCATCCCATGAATGGTGTACAGTTGACTTAACAGTGGCAGTGAGCAGCAGAATGTTCTGTTCAGGAACCAATTGTCACACTCAGCCAGGTACTGTTGGGACTTCTGGGTGGCAAACAGCAGGACACGGTCTTTTGCAGGATCACTGTTGTGCTACAGGAAGGTGTGTCCTCCCTGGTGATGGTGTACTCCAGGGGTAGCCTCAGGTACAACAGTGACGTCGGTGTCACAGGGCCCCCCTTGTAGCCTGCCACACTCACTGCATGATCCTCTTCATCAGCAGCAGTGCCAGCAGCCTGCCAGACACTGCATCAGGCACACCCGTGGTACAGTGGATGAGTGTCTGGGATGTGCTCTCCACACTTGTGCGTGCCTGCTCCTGCACCTATGCCATTACTTCATGGACCCCCACCTCTTCCACATCAGGGATGTGATTGTGTGGCCAGCCTGTATACACCACGTGATATGCCACAGTGTGCACGCATGCAGGAGAGTTGTATTTGTGGCCCTGCATGCACCTCCAATAATCCTTCATCTTGACCTCCTTGTCACACCATTACATGAAGCCTTGGTGTGCGAGGAGTGGCTTCCCCTTCTGGCTCACTAGAAATCAAACTTTGCACATCTTCCAAGTTGCTCTGCTGTAGGAATGCCTGCATTTCCACTTCAGGGCCCTTTAAAGGGATTGGTGGGGGTCATGTGCTCGCACACCTGTGTGCGTTTGTGCATGTATGCTGCCCACCCCCTGCAGCTGTGATGCAAAAATACTGGCCATGCCTGGGCAGCACACCACAGTGTAGGTGGACTGTGCGACATGGTGGTCTATGGCATGCAGAAGCATTGAGCTGTGTGGTGCAAACGGCAGAAGGATGGCAGACAGAACTCCAAAGTGAGTACTTTGTGTCCTGTGGTGTTGCACACTGTGTGCATTGTTGTGCTGGTAATTGTGCTGTCCATCCACCTGGCAACTGCTGTGCAACATGGTGTATTGAACTGGTGTTGTGTTGGGTGGCTGGTGCTGTTTGTGGGATTCAAACACCCAACACACAGCCCCACCACAACACTGCTACATCAACAGCATGTATCCTTGTGGTGTGCTACTACAATGGATCGATGGCAGACCTGCCATCATGCTCCTTCAGTGTGTGGGTTTGTGGGGATGATGCTGGACACAGGTAGGTGCTCTGTGGTGCGGGGTAGTGGGGATCACTGGTCAGGGGTTGTATGCTCCAAGGGGAGATGTGTGCCTGTATTCCACTGGGGGTCTATGGTTGGGGGAGAATGTGGCTTCCCTCCTGTACTGCTACTACACCTATGCATTCTCTGGATATGCTCTGATTGGCTTTTGCCATTTCAACCTGCTGCCTTTTTTCCTCCTTTGCCCTATTTGCCACTTGCTGTATTTCCTGTCGCTCTGTTGCCTGTTCGGGATTATGCCTGTCACTCTATTGCCTGGTCATGATTTTGATGCTCACCCTCATGCCTAGTCATGATTGTGATGCTCAGTGTTATGGGTTCTGCACCATTCCCACAGTCGCCAGTCTGTAGTCGCCCTTATCCCTTTAGCCCTCCCTCAGTAGCCCTTATCACTGGATACCATAGCAGATGTATCAGTCCTACCTGACTCCTTAAGTGACCACTCCCCAGTGATGTGTTCTTGGTTAAGTAAGGGTATTAATTGCACCACTCATTTCATAAATAACCAGTCCTAAGAAATGGGCAGTCAGAGCATTTTAAACAGTATCTTTACAGGACTGACTGGAGCCCACTAGACAGCACAGATGATGCAAATCAGGCCCTCAACTACTTCACAACAACCTTTACCAACGCCTGCAACATATTTCCCGCTTTCAAATCCTCAAAAGTTAAAGGGACTAACAACACATGACTCTCAGGATCCCTAATGCAGCAAATGAATACCCATGACAACCTCTGGCACAAGGCTAGGGCAACTGGCAAACAGACTATAATGATTATAAAGTGGCAAGAAACAAGTGCACTAAGTTGATAAGGAAAGCAAAAGACAATTACTATAAAGAACAGCTGGATAGCAACTGAAGAAGCAGATGAGATTTTTGGAACACCATAAAAACTTTCACTGGTAGGAACTCCAAAGCACCTCTAGACCTGATTGTCACTGCATCCAGCACAATACAAGAATCTAAGGAACTCGGAAACACATTCAATATCACCGTCATGGACTTAAGCACAGTACTACCTCCTGAGTACTTAGCAACCCACCCTGCCAACAAGTCCGCTAAGGTGATATCCACCCCCCAAAAAAACACTGGTATTCCCCCATTTTACTTCAAACAAATCTCTAGGGCACAAACCACAAAATATGTTAAGAGGGTCCTAGTTAAAACAAGGACCAGTGGTGACATGATTGACATGAAGCTCATTGCTCTCACTCTAGAAGTGCTAGCCATGCCCCTCACAAAATATTTAATATATCCCTAAGAATGGGAGCTTTCCCAGATAAATGGAAGACAGCGCTTGTCACCCCTATAGTCAAAGGCAGAGACAGAACCAGCCTAGCCAACTACAGACCCGTTTCAGTATTACCCCCTCTATCAAAAGCCCTCGAGTGGATTGCATCTGATCAGCTAACTGATTATCTGAATAAATACAACCTACTACAGTATGTGCACAACAGCATGGGTTTTGAAAAAAAAAATAGCATCATGACCACGCTAATAGACTACACTACACACCTGTACAATGCTTTAGACAATGGCATGGCAGCAGTGGGGTCCATCTTCATTGACCTCACGAAAGCATTCGATACAGTGAACCATCAGATCCTTCTCGCAAACCTACTGTCCACTGGCCTGTCCCATGAAACTGTATCAGACTAGAGCCTCTGTGGCTGGCTGTTTGTGTTTGTCTCTGTCAGTAGTTTTGATTTTGTGGATTTTCATATGTTTCTGCTTAGAGGAACTGGACCATTATTGGACATAACATTTATAAATATTTCCTGGACTAAGAAACTGCAAAACATCACCACCAGGTATTGGCATTCTCATCATAAATGAACTTTTTTGGAAGCTATCAAAAGCAAAAGTAAGGTCAGTAAATCTGATATACAAGCTCTGAGTTGTGGGGTGCTGCATTGAATCCACATTTCTGTCTGACTTGTTCTTAAAGTACGTGTACTTGTCTTTGAGGTCTATTTACAACCATTTTGGAGAACAAAGGGAAGATACTAACAAAGGATTTTTTACATCCTGCATATGCCCCAGGCCAATGTTCATCACCTTCAGGAATTTAACACCTTCAGCAATTTAACACATTCTGGGTCTTTGATCTATAGTAACAACAGTTTTCTGGTCCCCAGTAGTTCACCATTTCCTGTGGATTTCATTACTTTTCATCAATCATGTGGCACCTCTGAGAACATGGCATTATATATTGTGCTCTGCAGTATCACGGGGCAAATGCAGACCAGCAAGGCCAAGAGGACTAGATACCCTACAACAAAGCTAGTCTGCAAAATAATTAAACTGTACCTTCTCAGGATACTACTTATGCTACTTCTGTTATCTGGAAACATTCATCCTAACCTGGGGCCTACCAGCCTAGCACCCCATGCCACAAAAAGGCAGGAGGGGCCCCTCACATTAGCCTCAATCAATGTCTGCAGCCTCCTTAGCAAACTTGACATCTTGCAAACCTGGGTCCAGCAACATAGCCCTGATGTAATCTCTGTTTTCAAAACATGGCTTAACCCCAAGATACCAGATGCTGCAGTCACCATCCCTGGATACTCTATATTCAGGCAGGACAGGGTTTCCAAATGAGGTGGGGGCTGTGCCATCTACCTGAGGAATCCTATCTGGGTCAAGTCTTCCCTTTCTCAAACCCTAAACCACCCTCACAGGTTCTCACTATTAAAGTTCTACTCGGGGCACACAACAAGGAGCTCACCATTGCCTCCATGTACCTACCCCCTAAAGATCAGCCCAGTGGATTTATGAGCATATTGGAAAGCCTACAGGGATTACACCACAACTCTGAACTCACAGTACTAGGCGACTTCAACATAAATTGGCTATCGCTGGAGGCCAGAAACTTCAAGGATTCTGTCATGGCACAGGACCTCACCCAGCTTGTTACCACCCCCACCAGATGCAACTATAGGACAGAGTCACACACACTTATGGACTGGATCCTTACTAATCACCCTGAATGAATCTCAAAAGTCTAATTGCTCCCTGATGGGATCAATGACCACTCACAGATCACATGTACCTGGATAAACAAATTCATTAAGCCCCCTCCTAAGATAATCCACACCAGAGTGTTAAAGCAGAGGTACCTTGAGCTACTAAAGACACACCTAAGCCTCCTGGACTGGACACCAATCGACTCTGCCAGTGATGTAAACCAAGCCATAGACCTTTTTATCAGCCACTTCACTGTAGCCAGCAATATCTTTGCACTTCTCAAAAAGCTGAAGGTCAGGGGTAGAGCTAACCCTTCGATAACCCCCAGTCTAATCACTTTACTCAAACATAGGGACCATCTCTGGCACTGTGCCCATGCAACATCCAGACCTGGGGATATTCATAAATATAAAGCTGCCAGAAATGAGTGCACATGGGCAGTTAGGAGTGACAAAAGCACATACTTCAAGGAAGCTCTCTCTGACTCCTGGGGTGATGGAAAACATTTTTGGAATAACCTGAGAGACCTTACAGGCAAGGACCCTAAGTCACCACCCACCATGCTCAACATAAATGGAACACCAACATCTGACCTGTGCACAATCACCAACACCTTTAACAATGCATTCTCCAATTTGGATAGTGTCCTCCCTTCTAATTTCTTCAATGCCCCCTCTGGTAGTAACCCTCCTGCCACTGCTCCTCTCCTACACCCTGCCCCACAATTTTACTTAAAGGAGATCCCAGTGCATGAAGCCAGAACTTATATTCAGAAGGCCATTCACAAATGCAGGCTACAGCAGTGACTCCCTTGACCTGAAGTTGTTAGCCCTTGTCCTTGTAGAAATCCTTGAACCCTTGACAAAGATCATCAACCTATCACTAAGGATGTCTGAGTTCCCATCTCACTGGAAACAGGCAGCCATCACACTGGTACACAAAAGTGGAGATAAATCACTGCACTCCAACTACAGACCTATCTCCATCCTCCCTCCATTGTCTAAGGCCCTGGATCACATCACCTCTGACCAGCTAGTCGAGTACCTGGAAAAATATGACATCCAGTGTCCTAAGCAACATGGTTTCTGAAAAGGGCACAGTACCACCACTGCACTATTAGAATTCATGGGCTTCATCCATACCATGCTTCATCAAGGAAACTGTGTAGGGGCAGTATTCATCGACCTTATGAAAGCCTTTGATACTGTGAACCACCCACTTCTACTCAAGCAATTATCAAACATTGGGCTCTCCAATGAAGCACTGCTCTGGTTTTCAAGCTACCTTGGGAAGAGGATCCAGCGGGTTAGGATTGCCGATGTCACTGCAGAAGAAAAGCTAGTCCTTTCAGGGGTCCCACAGGGGTCCATCCTGGGGCCACTAATCTTCAGCCTCTTCCTCAATGACATTCTCAGTGTCTGCCACCAGAAATTACTGCTCTACACTGATGAAGCAGTGATGTTCACCAACCACCAAAACACAGAACTCCTCGAGAAACAATCACAGCTTGAATTCATGCGCATCGAAGAATGGTTCAAGTCACACAAACTGGTCATGAACTACAGCAAAACAAAGGTTATGACCTTCTACAACAACAGGAGTAAGTACAAATCCTGTGATCTCACCATCCTAAACCAAACAGGGACCTTACTTGAACACGTTCCAGATTTTAAATACCTAGGTGTCACATTGGACAGCTCAATCTCCTGCCATTGGCACATAGATTCTGTCGCCAAAGCCACCAACATCTGTATAGGCCTGCTCTGCAGGCACAAACACTGCATGACTCCTGACACTCTCCAGTTGGCAATCAACAGCTCTTTCACCTCCATCATCGATTACAGGCTAGCAATCTGTGGCTCTGCCTCTGCCCTCTGCAGAATTACAGTTGCACTCAACAAAGCATGCAGGCTACTAACTGGGGCTGACTGACTTACACACACTTGTGACCTGTACACTTGGGCAGGATGGCTTCCTCTCATCAGCTGGATACAGTATCAAACCTGTCTCTTAGCCAAAAAAGTCCTCCTCGGGGTCATGCCCCCAGGCATTGAAAAGCTTCTCATTGACCACCACAGCACCCAGTGAAATAGAAGTTCACAATAACTAACCTTCCTTGCCCCAGATGCTGGACTACCATGGGCCAGAGGGTCTTTTCCCACAGAGCACCACAGTTATACAATACTCTCAACAAAGAAAGTCTTACTGCTGCTGCTCTTGGCCCTTTTAAGAGACAACTCCGACTTCATCTCATTTCAACTAGTCATTGTGACTGCCTCACCTAATCAGGGGCCCACTGCTCACTGCCCTCCACTTCAGTCTTGATAGCTACCTCTCCTTGCCTTGCCCCCCTTCTACCTGCCTCACCTGCACACCCCCTTGCCCCCTCTTCCTTTCCTCCCCCTTGGAATTTCCTTACTTTATCCCTCCCTTCTTCCCTTAGAGCTCTTACCTCACTCTCTGCCCTCTGACACCGGCCTTCCTGCCTGCATACCCCCTCATCTGCAGCTCTTATTTCTAAGATTGCCCTTAGCTGGTATGTCATGCTACCTAACATTTGGCACATTTTCAATTACTGGAATTTCCTAAGCCTCAGTATCTTGCTTCATTTTATTGTGTAACTATGTATTATTATGTCAACCATTGTATGTATGTATACCCCCGCATTCCTTTGACATGGAACCTTTGTAAATGAGCAGTTCCTGCTCAAAGGTATTTGTAATCCTAGATTTCAATAAAATAAAAAAATAAATCCTGGTTCAGTAGCTACTTGTCACACAGAACATAGTGCATAAGAATAAGCAGAACAGTCTCCAATCTAAGGAAAGTGACTCTGGGAGTCCCCCAAGGGTCCATACTTGGCCCACTGCTTTATGGCTGATTCATAAACTCCCTACCCTCTGCATGCCCAGCTAACATGCTGCTGTATGCTGATGATGTTGTAACCTCTGTACCAGGAAAACAACTGACCAAAATAACTATGGCTCTACAGGACAGCTTCCAAAAACTAGAGGCATGGTTCTCCCTAAACAGACTTCTCCTTAACTATAAAAAGATGAAAGATATGTTATTTACAATGCCTCATTGGAAGAGAAAAAAACAGCCCATTGATCATCCATAGCCAATAAAGAGGACACGTTTGAGCAAGTCAACTCTTTCAAGTGCCTAGGCATATACCTTGATGACACCCTGTCCTTCTCCACACACATTGATCACGTAGTTAAAACTGCAAACATCAAGCTTGGAATTCTTTATCACCACAAACAGGCAATGTCTCCTAAGGCCCTGAACCTAGTAACTAGGAACTCAGTACCATCTACTATCAATTACAGACTGGTAATCTACAGTGCTGGGACTGACACAGCCCTGAAAAGGATTAAAACTCTCCTAAATAAGGCATGCAGACTGGTCTTAGGGCAGGATATCTGACACACACACCTGTAGCCTATACTCTGAGACAGGGTGGCTCCCACTACAACTAAGGGTAAGATGCCAGGCCTGCCTGCTTGGTAAAAAGGCCCTGCTTGGATAAACCCCCGATTCCACAACAGGCATTTTCCAACATGCCCAGACCACCAAAGCGATGAGAAGTACAGCTAAGGGTGTACTCCATGTCCCATTTAAGTGAACCACGTTTGCCCAGCATGCCCTGTCTTACTGAGGTCCTCAGTGTAAAAATGACATCCCGGCCTCCCTCATAGAATGTGAGCAAATTGGCCCCTTCAAAAGAGAGCTGTGCCTTCTACTAGCTCAAGCAAATAACTGTGACTGCCCACTTAGACACACACTGGCCCATGCCCAACCATTGGTTATTTTCCCTCCAGACCTATCATCCTTTTCCCAAACACCCCTCCATACTAAAACTCCCCTCCTTCCTCCAGATAAAGCCCACTCAGGCTGCCACTACCCCATCATCTTGCACTTATGTAACCCAAATGATTTCATATACTGTTGCTGATGTTACAGTCCTCCTCAAAACTATCCTTACTTCACAACTTGTTGCTATAGTGACAACCTCATACTTTTGCAACTATCAATGTAATGTATTATTGTGTTTTTACTGTACTGTCCTGTGATCTTGCCTTTACACAATGTCTTGTACTACGTTATTACTGACTTGGAACCTTTGCAAAAGAGCTTCCCAGCTCAAAAGGTATTAACCTGAATCTGAAATAAATAAATAAAACAAAACATTACTGATAACAAAAACTATATGATGACATCTTTAGCTAACAAACAGTGCTACTTTACCCCCTTCAAATCTAAGCATGATAAGAAGAAGTAAGGCCAATATATTACTGTAGAACAACTTTGTAGTAAGTAAATACAATTTTATTAACCAAGAAACTAACCATATTACTGGTGTACACAACAGTGTTAAACTTTATTACTTAAATATCTTGTTGAGATATCTCTGTCTGGTAACATTCCATAAAACTTTTTTGGAAAAATAAACCTTATGAGGCCTTATTGTGAACTCTGCAAAACTGCAAAGCAATGAATCTCCTTACCACATCTTAACTAAACCTGACACATTAAATTGCTAATTCCCTATAAACTATACCAAGTTCTGATATTTTCTGAAGCCCTTTTCAGGAGGTGCTTATATGGAGTGTTTCCAGCATACATTTCTAGCAAAAGTAGAATTACAGACCCTTTGATCATTACATAAATTAAATCAGGTTTAATCTGATGTTGATTGCAATCAAAGTTTTCACCTTGTCGTGTGATGTCAATCGAGGGATGAAATCAGTGGAAACAGAATAAAATCACTAGAAACTGACATTGAAGAACGTCATTAGCAACATGTTGACTTTACTTTCTATAAAATGTCCCTGATTTGCTTCAAAGATTAAACATGTATTGTTAGAATTTGTGCTCCACCCACTGCAGTCAAGGTGTAGTAGAAGTCAACATACAATAGACAAGGGGGGGGGGTTCTTACATGGAAAGTAAAATGCATGGAGAGGTAAGAAAATTGAACGATATGTAGGACAATATATTGTATCTAGCCCAAAGTGACTAGATGGCCTTACAAGCACAAATCCCCCCTCCCCCCAAAAAAAGAAACATAATATCTCTTCATTTGTCAGGTAATGTAAGAGACCCTTTTCCAATTTATGTAGTAAAATAAGGCTTCATAAAGCTGAGATTACGTGGTGCCACACAACTTACTGTAGACGTATATACATATACCTAGATGCTAATATTCTTAAATACAGTGCAAACAAGAGTATGCATACAATACCTTCCATGAATACATCATAAACTGTTGCTTTACATTTCAAATACATATTTCATGTAACATTGTAATTAATTATTTTTTAATGTTTTAAATAATTGTTTAGGAATTTAAAGCCCTTGACTGAGTTTTTAAGTGTGCTGCTGACTTGCAGCACCCTCCTGATGCAATTTGTAGAATAGTTTTGAAAAGCTAGATGACGGACAAGGTGGTCTGACTGTTCATGTAAAGTCTTCTGTTTGCAGCATGAATGGTGTCATTTGTCAATAAATGATGCATGTTTCATTTTTGTATGCAAGCTGCTGCAAATAGCAGTAACTGTCCTAAAAACCTGACCGTGTTTGAAAATACAGTGCTTCAGTTTTTCACAAATGGAAGGATGCAGACAGATGTTAAAATGACCTCTACAGTACGTATGTGTTCTCCCATTTATAATCCCCAGCCATTACATTATAATAAAGGCATAACAGGTCATCTGTCATGCTGTCAGTGTGTAGTAATACAACCCTTACTCTTTTTTTTCCCTCCATAATGTAACTGATGTGAACCCACTCATTTGTACCAAGGGCAAAGATACTTCATTGCAACCGCTTAAGCCATAAACATAGAAACATAGACAATGTCAGCACAAAAAGACCATTGGGCAACCCAGTCTGCCCAGTTTTATCCTGCTCTAACCTGTGACCTACTGTCCAAACAAGGGGCCCAGTTTTCAATAGTGGATGCAGGGCTTGCATCCAGTCCTTCGTCCAACACAAACTTTGATGCACTTGCATCCAAGAGTCTACCATAACTTGCACCCTATTTTATAACCAAGGACTTAAGTTGCAACATTTTCTTCATTTTATGGCAGCTTGTGTGAAACCTTTGGTGCAAGCCCCATAAAAGGGGCCTCTGTCAGAAGCAAAGTTAGACCACAGGGGAGCTGTTCTAACTTTGCTGTGTTCATGCAATGGACTTCTGACATGGGTTTTGCAGAAATCTTTTTCCAAAATCACACTTGAGGCACAGTTTGCCACAAGTCGCCAACTGCAACAGACTCTTGGCTGCAACCCCTTAGAAAACTGGGCCCAAGGTTTTCACCTGCCTCTCCACACCTTACTCCCTGCCTTACTGGTACCCCCTGAGAAACTATTAAGTCCTTTACTCTGTCACAGTTATGCTTGAACCCTTTATTTTTGCACCGCCACCTCTGTTGGTAGACAGTTCCATGGCTCAGCCATTCTCTCAGTAAAGTAAAACTTTTTATCATCCCACCCAAATCTCACCCAATGCATTAGTTATTTTCTAGTCAGGCAGAAAACAGAATTAATGTTCTATTAAAGATTACAAAAAAAGCTACATGTTTGAAAGATGCACCTTTTTTCATTTCATGTGGTTTATCACTACAAGCTATCTTCATCCAACTTTTGTGAGGTTATAGTTGCATATAAGTTTGCAGACCTTTTAGCATCCATTTCCTCACTAATGACCCTAGTAGTCAAGATTTAAGTAGTACATACCCCATATTCAAAAGTCTGGGTTTGCACCTTGCAGAGATCCTAGCCTGAGCATAAAGCAGTGTAATGCTATACATTTGCTATATTCAAACAGCTCTGGAGTATAGTATAACTGCTCTAAACATGTCTTAGTTTTGCCCCCTAGAGCAAAGCCATACTGAAGGCAATAATGTCTGCTTTGTATTAAGTGCCACCCCTTGCAGGCCACAGAGAGGAATGTTCCTATACTTACCATAGGCTGTCAAAGAGCAAAAGCACTTAGGCCATCCCAAACATGTAATCCCTTGTGCCTTAACTTGCTATACTGTATTTGAAAATCCCCATGCAAATGACCTCTTATCCTACACAAGGTGCCTTGAGGTCATTTGCATTCCATTATGGACTAATTAATTTGTGAGGCACCAGTATTTGGCTCCATGGATTGTGTGGAGCACTTTCTTTCCTACAACCAACTGTGGTGCTGTGTGTAAAACAACACAAACAGTGCTAGTATACCTTCCCAACCCAATCCCCACTGAAATAATATTCAGTTTAGCCTTCTCTGGTAATCTAGTGTCCAATCTCCCTCACCTGATCCCCATCAGAATTATCTTATAAATGATTACCTCCCCTGGTAGTCTAGTGCCCCCCAATCCCCAATGGAATAATCATATTAATGGTTACCTTGTTTAGAAGTCTATTGCCCCCTTACTCACATGATTAGCATTGGAAAAATCATATAAAGGATTATCATCTCTGGTAGTCTAGTGGCCCCTTCTCTCACCCAATCCCAGTTGGAATAATCATATAAATGGTTACATTCCTGGGTAGTCTAGTGGACTACCCTTCCTGACCCCATTATTCAATGTTGAGATTACCTGAAGGAAACCTGTGGATGAATATAGAAAAGGAGGTAAAAGAGATGTAGAAATCCATAAAGGGTAACAAAACAAATACAGTTGGTCACTGTGCCCCAGGCGGAGCAAGAAAATAAAAGCAAGAAAGTGTCCTAAATGAACTGGACCATCACATAAATGGTGAGGGGAAAAGAGAAGAGAAGGAGAAATACACCATGGAAAATAGAGTTAAATATAAACCAGCACAGCAATTTTGTAAAATAGTCCTCAGGTTTGGCAAAAAGAAATTTGAAAGTGGCATAGCAGGAGATGTTAAGCATAATAAAACTTTGTTTCTTTTCATTTTATTTTATACTGAAACAATACTCAGTCATATCACAGGAAAGAGGTCAACTAAGGACAGTGTGGGAATGTTAAAAAAGATTCATTGAAGGGGCAATATAAGATATTGCCTTGACTGTAACCCGTGCTGAATGAATATTTCCTCTCAGTATTTATTAATGGTGTATTAGAAGACTTGCTACCGCTGATGAGACATTTCATTTAGGGGTTATCAATGGATGTTTGCAGCAGAATAAATACCCAAGCTAGCTTAGTTGCTCTATAACTAGTAATGTTTAGGGTCAATAAACTATAAAGAATGGCTGTATTATCCAAGGATACTCATGGAGCAATAGGATTCAACAGTGAGTAATGTAGAAATGATTTCACAGTGCGTCACTGAAAACTGGTGATATACCTGGAGACTGGAGAAGGAAAAATGTGAGTCCTCTATTTAAAATGGGAAGTAGATAGGCCCAGGTAACTACTGTATGTCTATGGGTCAATAAGTCTTACCTCAAATGTGGGACAAATACAGGTGATACTTCTCATGGATCCTATGCTACAACATCCAGACAAATTCCAGTATTCAGAGGAGAGTTTTTCTCTTCACTAAGTACACAATAACACATGACAGGGTGTGTATTAAAGGAATAATGCATGACAGGGTGTGTGTTGCGCTGCGATAACGCCACGCCTGGGGGGGTTAGGCACAAGGCCGCAGGCCGAGTGCATCCAATGCCCCAGGCATGGTGTTATCCCAAACGACACACACCCTGGAGTGAATTATTTCTATTATACAATGGCTCATTGTTATACAGAATAAAAACATAATTTTAAAGATGTTTTTGGTGGAAAAATATTTTTGGTTTTTAAGAGAAGATGAAACAATCAACCAAAGGCTCAGTAGTACAATCAATCAATCAAAGGCTCAGTAGAACAATCAATCAAAGGCTCATCTACATGGGTTCACAGTGCTGAGACTAGACCTGTAGTGATGTGCTGGGATAATGCCACGGGTCCAGCCCCAAACTGACCAATCAGAGACGAGGATTCTTTCTTGCCATTGTATAATTAGTTATATTACCAATCACCACGGGTTGTGAGATACAAGGTCACTGGCTGAGTGTTTGACAACACTCACATATGTGTGTGTGTGGTGATATACTGTAACTCAGTGAAAACTCTGGAGTGTTATTACACTTATAATAAGATAATTGTAAGAAACAAAACATTTAACATTTACAAAGAAACTGAAATCTGTGACTATGTATTAAAAAATATCACCCCAAGATGGGATGATGGATCTCTGACAATGTTAGTGCTCAATTTTTTTGCACATTTTAAAAGGGAAGATAATGCCAGTTTAACTTGTTTGCCATCTTTAATGAACAACAATTACATTAGACAGTGGAAAGATACAGTAGTTGATGTACTATACTAACATTTCACTAAGGCTTGTGCTGCGAAGTTGTTCCTGAAATGGGAGAAATTTGTAATTCCATGCAATAAAGCACTGTGGTTATAGATCTGGTTAAGCAGTAGGGCTCCTGGGTAGTAATACATGGGATAACATCAGACTAGAGGGATATCACCACTTGGATTCCCCAGGAGTCAGTGTTGGGACTAAAATGTTCAATAATATTATTACTGATTACCTGGAATTAGGAACTTAAGTAAGGTAATTAAATTTGCAGACAGCACAAAGCTAATTAGAGTGACCAGCTCTTGTGAAGATTTCCATCTATAAGCAGAAATGGATTCACTGTGGAAGAAAGCAAACACATAGCAAATGGCATTCAATATGTATGAATGTAAGGTCTTTCATGTAGGCCCAAAGAATTCTGTTTGGGTTACTAGTTAAAGAGCTAGTGTACTGTCTAACAAAATAAAAAAAAATAAAAAAAAAAACTATTCGTTTTTAAAAACAATCAACCATTAACTATTATATTTAAGGTACTTTTATTTTCCCTTTGGTTAATTAGAAGATTGTTTACCTAATATTAATAAGTGTGATGTGTGGAACAGTACTTTTCTGGCAGCAGACATATGTACCTCTTCCTTCCATTACATTATCCATATTGTGACCTCAATGACTGTGACATCTCAGCTGCTTAAGAATAACCACTTAGTAGACGCCAGGCAACCACCTGTAATGTCACAATCAGTGATATCACAATACTGATGATGTAGTCAGAGGAAACAGATTCAGCTATGTCATCTACCAAGTAATTATCCATATTCAGCACAATATTATCATGTAGAAAACTTTCTAATGTGCAAAAGAAAAAAGAAAAATACTTAAGAAATAAAAAAAGTTACAGCTGCTACTTCTTAAAATATGTATCATTTTCCTGTCTACTATTTTTGGTTCCACTAGCTCTTTAATAAAAAATGTATCAGCAGGATACAGCAATGTTGACGTCACGCCAAGCTTTCATTAAAAAAATAAGTTTATGGCTATAATGGTATTCCCTTTCTAATAAGATATTTTTAGAAAGGGATAACTCTGGAACCATTAGGGCTATGAACTTTTTTCTTATTGTATTATTATGGTATAACTTATCGTTTATTGATTTTTTTTTCCAGCAGAAGAAAAGATTACAAATATGCATCTCATGCAGTCATGGAAAAAGAAGACATTTTACAAACAGTCAATGAAGACCTAATCTGCTCTTAATTAAGTTAATTGAAATTCACTTTCCTAGCAAAATACCTTTACAGGTTGAGGGTGATCCATATGAAAGCAACTCAAGAAAATTGGTATAATACCTTCAGTTTTATAACTAAAGCTATAGGTGGCAGCAAGTATAGGACTAGTGTACAATAGTTCTTACACAGACTGGTTGATTACATTCCAATCATGATAGTGAAATACATTCCCAAACCATGTGGCTTATATAGTGAAACTCATAGAGATCAACTGAAATACTCACATTCAAACAGTCCATGAGTGGTTAGCAAGTGATCTGAACCAGGGCTCTCCTTGTTCCTAGTTCTGCACTCCAATCATTATTCTATACTGCCTGATATGTATGACTTTGGATATGTTCAGATTCAGAGCTATGAATATTTGCAATTTCATTCTCTGGAACTCTATCTAAAAATATAATTAAAAAATTATAACAACAACTTTCGTGGCCTTTTCCAGTTACTTTAATAAAAAGCTATAAAAGTAACAGTGATTATATTCTCAATCATACCACATATGAATATGATGAGATATAATGTGCCACAATATTAGAATACAAGCCAAAAGGGAACTTATAACATTAGAAAAGATGACGTGTTGTTAATATTGTTAAGTGGTTGGAATAATGAACTGTTAAACAGAAGATCCCAGTAAAGATCCTATCACAGATATTAGCTCACTGAATAAGCTTGGTCAAGTCACTTGGACTTCTTGTGCTTTAGTGCTCCCACCTACACACATAATATAGATGCTCAACCCAAATGAAAATAAGATGAGTACACAAAGGGGGGGGTACTAGCAACAACAGAAATGGAAAGGGACCTGGCGGTAGTCATGTCAAATGACCTAAAGGAAGGCAGGCAATGTGAGAAGGAAGTAAGAAGGGCTGGGGTGATATTGGGATGCATAGGGAGAGGCATGACCAGTAGAAAACAGGAAGATGTTATCCCCTCTGTACAGACAGTTGGTGAGACCCCATCTGGAGTACTGCATGCAGTTCTGGAGACCCCATCTCTGCAAGGACATATGAAGCCATTTGAAGAGAGAGACTAAAGGAGCTTAATATGTGTACCCTGGAGGAAAGGAGGGAGAGGGAGGGCATGACAGAAACTTTCAAGTACCTCAAGGGAATCAACAAAAGTCCAGGAAGGTAGCATCTTTCAGTAAGAGAGACATGCAAGAACAAAGGGGCACAATTTGAAGATGGGGAACAGCTCAGGGGAAATGTGAGGAAGCATTTTTTCATGCAGAGGGTGCTGGATGCATGGAATGGCCTTCCTGTGGAGGTCGTAAAGTCACAAACAGTGGGGGTATTCAAGAATGCATGGGACAGACATAAGGCAATTCTGGGGGAGTAGGAGGAAGTAGGCTGTTGATTAACTTGGATCTGCGCAAATCCAGTAGGTATGGTAATGGGCAGACTAGGTGGGCCAAGCAGTCCTTATCTGCCATCAGAGTCTATGTTTCTATGTTTCTAAGTAATTGCGTATAATGTTATGTAAATAAAGGACAGAATAGATTAAACTGGTACTGTATCAGAAGAAATACATTAATTTCAGCATAGTAAGTCATTCACAGATGGATGATACACTCTTTGAGGCTCTAAAACTGAAATCTCTAAATTAAAGCATGATAGAGTACTACAAGTATACTTGGTAATCTTACCTATAAGGGTTGCTGAGGCAAGGAATACAAATGCACCAAATGCACCAAAGAAAGCAAAATGCGATCTCTCACTTAATATAAAGCAGATACGCTCCATGATTTAATTTATTCTTTCCCCATTCAGTGCATTCTTCTTGTATACAGTACAATCACTTTATTTTCGCTGGTGTCTGTTCTGCATTGTCATCCAGTGATTTTTTGAAAGTCAGTATTTATAATAGTGACATCACAAATTCTGTTGTGCCAATGATTTGTGCCCTTCTGACAATGCTCCTTGAGTATCCCACAAACAGCCACTCACATACACAACAAAAATACATTGATACCACTGCTGCAAAATACCCCTCTCCCAAAATACACATTCAACACTATGTTGCCCTTCAGCTTGTGGGTAAATAACTCCAATATAGAAAATACAACATACTGAGCAAATACAGTAGTTCTTTTCCAGATGTGTCATGGGAGGGAGGGAATGTGGAGAGTGTAGCAATAAGTTACATCAGTAATATTACAATTATAAAATTATATTAATAATAATAATAATTATAAAAAGTACACAGTAGACAAGTGAGAGGAAGTGCAGAGTAATGCAAAACATAGCATTATAGATAGCATATCAATAGCAGTAGTTCAGCAAATTCAACTGGCAGTAAAATTAAGGAGGGAAGGGAGCTTGTGAATACAATGTGGGACTAGTCAAACATAAAAATGGATCGATTATCTAGAGCAGTAGGGGGGTGGAGTAGTGTGGATGGAGGAGCAATGGTATTAGCCCAGGATAAGTGGCAACTGCAGGAGTGAGAAGTGACATCACAGAGTAAGGATTTTAATGACCGAGAAGAGGGAGCACTGTGAATAGCAACAGGTAGGGTACTCCAAAGTTTGGGAAAGTGGAAGGAGAAAGCAGCTTGACCAGCAGAGGATTTTACGTGGGGGAGAGTGAGACAGTGGGTGACAGAGTTGTAAAGAGAGTAATAGGTGGAAAGAGGGGAGTAGAGGTTCAAGGAATGGTAGGGGGAGGAAGCCCAGCCAGAATTTGGAGACAAAGGTAGCACAATGAGATAGGTGCCTAGCATCAAGGGAACACAAGGAGAGGGAGGAATACAGGGAACAGAGGTAGGTTCTGGGAGGCAATTTGGGACAAAGTGGCAGAAGGAGTGAAAGAAAGGATCCAGCCTGGCAACTGTGGACTTGGGAGCATCACTATATACAATGTTGCCTTAATGCTCAAAGATAGGTAGAATCATCTTCATGAAAATCTCTCTATGAGCAGAAAATGAGATACTTACCTTGCTCCTGTAATGTGCCCCAAGTGTAGGGTGCAGCTTCTTGTGGATGACATTCACATGAGTAGAGAAGTACAGATAACAATCCAATCATAAAGTGAGGTATTTAAAGGAAGAGACATCCTTAATCACAGTAGCATCAAGGGTCTGGAAGAAGAGGGGAGAAGAGAGCTCAGCAAGTCTCTGCCTAGTGCCAAAGGTCAGGGAGACCATTTTTTGGCACTGAGGAACAGCTGGCTGACCTGAAATTAGTGCTGGATGTTGTTGAAATCCAGCTGGTGATGGGTTATGAGGTCAGAGGCAGAGGAACCAGAGGCATAGAGAACGGTGTCATCTACATACATACGAATTGATGCAGAGGAGCAGGTAAGGGAAGGTCATTTAGGAAAATTAATGGCTTCTGACAACATTTAGGACAGCTTGTTGTGCTCTCATGGTTCTACAACACTATCAGAGACCTTTGATGGTTTAATAGACTTGTTATTCACAGCTTTCAGTTATTATTTTATATGTATCTGTACTGCAGAGAATATGCTCCTGTACTAAGACAATCCAAAGTTTAATCTAAACATTCTAAAAGTATTAATCCCTTTTCCTGTAAGATAAAATGGCACCAGTAGGTTTAAGTAAGTTTCAAGTTTATTAAATAGCAAATCTGTATAACATAATTGTTTCACACACAACAAACATAACAAGTTTAGACTAATAATAAAAATACAAAATGATTTAAAACTTTTTAAAATTTATAAGAGATCATCAGTAGATTATTTTTTTTGTCCTGTCAGATATTTAGTCACTGAACTCTGTATAAAAATATAAGGCAACGCATACTGTACATATAATACAATAATATGAGATTCCATTTGTCCATAAACTATTGCCATAATAATCTGTATCTTATATAATATGCGTAGTCTTATTATTCCCAATAAATCTATGTGCAGCTATAGTAAATTTTGCAAATCTGTATGATATTGCTACATTATCTGTGTTTAATAAATATTGTAATTTCTCATCTTCTGTTGCCATGTGATGTTTTGTTAAAAATGTTGATAACCATTTGTCACAAAGACTTTATAAATTTACACAGTCTAACAGAAAATGCTTTGTTGTCCATTTCCCTGAGCATCCGCTCTTACAATCGATGCCTTTCTGATACTGCATCCAGTTTAAGCAGTATGAATTCATATTATAATTTACATCAAATCTCAGTCTAGCTATTGTTTTGATATGCAGGTCACTCTCATATTTACTAACACGTTTCCCTTTTGTGAATTTCCTTAAGTGTAAGATATGTTGAACATTTTATTTCTTGTGGTTAAACATTCTATATCTTTTTGTTTAAAGATTTCCATTATTCTGTCCTTTACACATTTAGCAAAACTATTCAAATCAATGACATTCTGTAGTCCAAGGATGGAAATTAAGCCCATTTGCCTTAATCTGAAGTCCAGTTCTTTGAACCAGGTCCAGTTTTTCAAAACTCTTGGTTGTCCTACTTCTGAAATACATATACTGTCTAACCAGCAGCTAAATAGTACAGGGTTTCCTTCACTGATTTTATATAGTTTTAAGAAGTAACTAAATTGTCACTATCCTGCTGTGGCAGCTAACAAAACCAAACTGGTTTCAGCTCTCAGAAATTCTAGTGGAATAAATTGAGGAAGTTGTAATGTTAATCTAATAAATAGGTTTTTAACTGATTCCAAGTAATTAGCTTTTTTTGGCTGACCCCTGATTTCTGAACCATACAGAATAGCTGAATTGACCATCATCTGATATGTTTTAAGAAGTGCCACTGCCGAGTTATTTAGGTATTGTTTGGTAACTTAATTAATAGCGAGGGCTGCTTGTCTAGCTCTTTTTTTATTCTCTCATTTGTGAGGTTTCCATGTGTTTTTGTCTCCAACTATAATCCCCAAATAGCAAAATCTATTAACTTCTAGTCATGATTTCTCTATTGACCACTGATACTTTAACATTTTAGGTTTATTAATAACCAGAATGTTGGACTTTTCCATATTAATTTTCAGTTATAAATCATTTAGGGCAGTTGAAGTATAATTTAAGGCCCATTGCAATCTGCTAGCAGTTTTAGAAATTTAAACCACATCATCTGTGTAAAGGATAATATTACTTTTGGTTCCAAATATTTCTGGTGCATCAGTATCTTGGTTATCTAGTTTATATACTAACTGATCTATGTAAAGGTTAAATAACAATGGTGCCAATAGGCATCCTTGCTTAACTCCTTTCTCCACCTTATAAGATTTGGTCAATTCACCATCCCTACTATAACATATTGTATTTATATACTGTGTGTATCTGTATATAACCTTTGTAACAGTTAGAGTAACTTGACATCAATTTTCCAAGCTTTAAGTATTTCCTATAGAATATCTCTATTAACATTATCGAATGCAGATGCAATATCAGTTAAAGGCTAAATATAATACATTACCATCATGCACTTTAGTTTTCCTGCTCAAATGATCCAGACTGAAGACACAATCAGTTGTACAAAACTTTTCCCTAAAACCAAATTGTTGAATACTTAGAATTTTATGGCTTGCTATCCAGGCTTTTAATTCATCTAGCAGGATGCACGTAAATATTTTGCTGAGATAGCTTTAATCATGCATTCTGGTATATACAGTATGCACCATCATCAAAGTCTGGCTGGCTCCTTGGGACAAACAGTATCTGTAGCTTTCAATGATAGAAAACACAGAGAATGAAAATTTAAATTATGTTATGGAGACTGTCTACTTTGTGTCTAGATGTGCACTTCTTTTTCCTTTATTAGTGATTAAATAATTCAGACTTTATGTTATGATTCAATCATTTGCTACTTGCATAGGCATTTCTGTTACTGGGATACATGGCATAGTTGTAAAACATTATAGCTAAAAAGATCATTATCAAAAATGCAGTTTTCATATAACTTCTACAGTCTGTTATGTCTGTGAAATTATTTGTATTTTTTCAGTAACTTTCATTGCTAGGTCAGTCTTGATTGACTGATACAGGCCCTCCGGAAAATCAGTCAGGTAAAATATAATGTAGTACAGACTGGGGGGGTGCCCCCAGTAACATAATGGTGCAAAGTACAAAACAATGCACAACATACAAGGAAAATAGTGCATAGAACCATAGAACAAACAAAACAAAGGGTATTCATATATATATATATACACACACACACACACATACACACATACATACAGTGACTTGCAAAAGTATTCAACCCCCTTGAAAGTTGTCAGATTTGTCTGAATGACAAATGATACATTGAGATTTTGTTCTGTGTAATATTTAATTAAAAAGACTGACCCTCAAAATAATTATTTTAAAGTGACATTGGTTTTCTGTTAGAAAATATTGTTAAGAAAAATAAATAACTGAAATATGCTGTTTGCATAAGTATTCAACCCCTGTGCTCTGGAAGCTCCAAGTTTGCACAGATGAAGAATATTGCCCTAACGAGGACACAATTGACTTACAATTGGCCTCACCTCTGAAACATTAAAGTAGCTCACATTTTCTGGATAAAACTCCCCCTCAGTTTAATGACCATTGGTCAGACTGTGAATCTGAAGGAAGGGTGTGAAAATGAAGACTAAAGAGCATTCTAAGGAAGTTAGAGATAAAGTAATAGATGTGCATAAATTAGGAAAAGGGTACAAAATAATATCCAAGTGTTTGGATATCCCAGTGTGCACTGTTGGATCAATAGTGAGGAAGTGGAAGCTGCATCACACCACCCAGGCACTACCTAGACAAGGCCGTCCCTCAAAACTCAGCATCTGAACAAGAAGGAGACTAGTGAGGGAAGCCACAGAGAGGCCAACAATCACTTTGAAGGAGCTACAGAGTTCAGTGGCTGACAGTGGAGTGAAGGTGCACCAGTCAATCATATCGAGAGCTCTGCATAATACTGGCCTGTATGGGAGGGTGGCTAGAAAGAAGCCATTACTCAAAAAGTACCATATCAAAGCACTTCTGGAGTTTGCCAGAAAGCATGAGAGTGACCCAGCTAAGATGTGGCACAAGGTTTTGTGGTCTGATGAGACCAAGATAGAGATTTTTGGCCAAAATTCAAAGCGCTATGTGTGGCACAAACCTAACACTGCCCATGCCTCGAGAAACACCATCCCTACAGTGAAGTATGGGTGGCAGCATCATGCTGTGGGGATGCTTTTCATCAGCAGGGACTGGGCATCTTGTTAAAATTGAAGGAAGAATGGATGAAGCAAAATACAGGGAGATACTGCAGAGAACCTGCTTCAGTCTGCTGAAAACTGAAGCTTGGGAGAAACTTCACCTTTCAGCAGGACAATGATCCCAAGCACAAGGCCAAAGCAACACAGGAGTGGTTAAACAACAAAAGGTGAATGTCCTACAGTGGCTAGTCAAAGTCCAGATCTCAATCCCATCGAGATCTGTGGCACTGTTTGAAAATTGCTGTCCACAAGCATCACCCAACCAACCTGAACAACCTGGAACAAATCTGCCAAGAAGAATGGGCAAGAATCACTCCCGAACAGTGTGCAAGGCTGGTAGATACTTACTCCAAAAGACTTAAAGCTGTTATTGCAGCAAAAGGTGGCTCTACCAAATACTAATGTGTAGGGTTGAATACCTCTGCAAGCAGCATTTTCCAGTTTTTAATTTTCTTTAAAAGATCTGCTGACGGATAATTAATTTTGGCTTTGACAATATACTGTTAGAGCATATGAGTTTGCAATAAAAATACTGACTGGAATAATATATGTAAGTCTCATTTGTAATCCAGACAAATCTGATAACTTTCAAGGGGGTTGAATACTTTTGCAAATCACTGGGTATATATATATATATATATATATATATATATATATATATATATATATATATATATGATCTATAATTGGACTGATAAAATATTTGTCAAATGATCGTACAGCTAAACCATCATGTCAACTGCATTTTCGATCAGCATCAGGTTTCCACTTAAATTCATGTCTTTTTGAGGGGTTCCCCCACTCTCCCCACTTAATATAATCAACTCCCGAGTCAGAGCTGATTAGAGGTACAAGACCCCAGAACACAGTGCCGGGTCCAGAGCCGACACTACAGCAATCTGGCACTGCAGTTGCTGTACTGTCAGTCACTGTCGAGTTGTCGCTGTCCGTGGGGTATACCATATAGATATATATATATATATATATATATACACACACACACACATATACACACACACACACACACACACACACAGTCCCAGCCAAAGACATGGCCAGATATTTCCCCAAATTTCTGTGATATTTCTAGAGAAATCTGCTTTCTCCATTTACATAGTAGGGGCAGCAGAGAGAAACTCTTCAGAAATTTCACAAAAATCTGGAAATATCTGGCCATATCTGTGGCTACTACTGTATATATATATATATATATATATATATATATATATGTGTATAAGACAAAGAACCTCTGTGCACAAGCACTGAGGCAATGGTTACCCCAAAGGGCATTTAGTTGGGAAGCCAAGTTTCAAAGAAATACAAAAATCACACATGCCCCCACAATGCAAAGCATCATGGGCTGCATATGCAAATCACCACAGAATATTATGCTGGTTCAACTTTAAGCAGAAATGCATGGTGCCACAAGGCCTCTCACACAGTTTGCAAAGGGTGCCAACAGAAAACAGACATGTGTTTCATCCTACCAGGACTCATTAGTATGCCTCGTCTGTTTGACACCCCAGTGGAATGAATCAACTACCCTAAGATGGTATATCTAGGTTATGTTGTGGTGAACCCAATTAAAACAAAAAACAATTTAAAAGACAAAGAACCTCTGTGCACAATCACTGAGGTAATGGTTACCGCAAAGGGCATTTGGCCGGGAAGCCAAGTTTCAAAGAAATACAAAATCATACATGCCCCCACAATGCAAAGCATCATGGGCTGCATATGCAAATCACCACAGAATATTATGCTGATTCAACTTTAAGCAGAAATGAATGGTACCGAAAGGCCTCTCACACAGTTTGCAAAGGGTGCCAGCAGAAAACATAGACATGTGTTTTATCCTAACAGGACTCATCAATATGTCTCATCTGTTTGACACCCCAGTAGAATGAACCAGCTACCCTAAGATGATCTATCTGGGTTATGTTGTGGTGAACCCAATTAAAACAAAAAATTCGGTTCACCACAACATAACCCAGATAGACCAACTTAAGGTAGCTGGTTCATTCCACTGGGGTTTTCCATTAAATATCCCTATATTTCTCCAAGTACTCGTGACTTGTAAAGATATTTGTGATACAGAATGTACTGTATGAAAGGTGCTATATAAAACCAAATTTCTTCCCTTCCTAAACAACAGTGCATCATTTTAGCTGGGTAATGCTCATTTAACAGTTAGATTTTAAATAAGGCATTTTTTTAAAGAACAGCTGATGTCTTTGGGAAATGTTTGAAAACATATTTAGACACAATTCAGTTTAAATTCAAGTATCTTCTATAAATTTCTCACATTCCCTCTTAATTACTGAAGAAATTTCCACACAAAAAGATCTTTATTCCTTAGAGTTCATCTGCCTCTATAGCTTATTCTCTACTTGAAATCATACTGCTCTGTTGTGACATCGGTCAGTTGCCATGAGAATAACTGTGATGTCACATGCAAAGTATTATGACATCTGGTTGGGAAGAAACAATAGGAGCTGATGACCTCTCAAGGAATAACTACCCTGTATTCATGCATATTACGTCAGTAATAAGTAACAGGGATAAGAGATACAGAGCTAATGTGAAAAAAAACTGCTTTGTCTACAAATATTATGATTTTCAAAGTTCTTTTTGCGGCATCGGTGGCTCATTAAAGCTACAGTTAGTATTTCAAAATGTTTACCATAAAACCATTTTTTGTGTACATTAGATTTCATGAAGTTATTTAAAACTAGTAAGATTTATTTAGCAGCCCACAGTTAAGGCCCACTTTACCAACAGATTCTACACCATTCATGTGTCCTATTTTTTTAAAAAAACATGGGAAAACAGCACATGAGGAGTATGTAGCTTAAGGATCAACAGACTAATCACCAATGCAGCACTTTTCAAATTCACTTTGACTTCTCAAAGAAATTCCTTACTGGAATCTTCAAGGAAAGGGCCATAATCCATAGTTTTTGTGCATTCAGCTGGCTTCATATAGAAAATGTGAATATGTGTTTGGCAAGAAAAACAGTATTTGAAAATGCAGGTGACTACTGTCACTTTTTACATTTTTATGACTGTGGGTGGAGCCTACAGGAGTATTGCATTTACAAAAGGAGTGATGTCATGTTTTCTGTCAGTGGAACTGTCTGAAGGTATAAATAGTCTTCTGCCTTACCCTCCTTGAAGCAATGTTTTCCTCCCTCAAATAAATATGCTGTCATTTTAGTCAATGGTTGCAGGGTACTCTTTTCTTTCTTAAATGGGTGGTACAAGAATTGGAACCTCAGTAGTGGGAGGCAGCATTAGTTTTTTGGGGGGAATAATATCCACCTCCGCCTCCACCCCAAACTTTTTTCTGATTCATGTGGGAGGGGCATGAGATAGCTCTAGCATGCTGTAACAAGATACACTAGTTTGGGACACAGACATGCCTATGCAGTGGAGAAAAGAACAGAACAGAAGATATTTAATGCCTTCAAATTAACTTAAAAATCCTTTGGAACAAATGATTATCAGAGCCACCTGTGGCCTCAGAAGGAGACCTAGACACACATTTTAATTTACAGTAAGAACCACATGTTTTTCTTAAACATTATATATATATTTATAGTTTATACATAATTTGTCTTTAGTAGTTTTAAAACTTTGAAAGCACTGACACACACACACACACACACACACACACGCAGAACACAGCTGGATAAGGTACCAGTATTTAGGAAACTTGTCATACTTACCCAAAGTCTAGCAATGTGAATCCTGGCTGTGACTATAGGTGTTTACACTGAATGATAATAACCACATTTGCTTCACTTGCAGATAGGTAGGTATTTGTGTCTAATTTCTGCTTTGACTTACTGTAGGTTACACATAGAATCTTTAATTTCAAGTATTTGCTAAATTGTAAATGTAGGTATCAGCATTCTGTTAGTAGTTAGTGCTGATTGCGGTCTGTGACAAGATCTTTTTTTTTTGTTTTACAAATGAAGTACACTGTAGGAAGCTGAAAACAGACTTTGATGATAAAGTGTGTTTTTCTTTTAAAGTTTAAGATGTATTAGAAAGCATTGAACAGGAAAACAATTGGTGATTTTAAAAGCTATTCTGATCAGAGCTGACATAAAAAAAATCTTAACTAATTTTCTTTTCTCATGGACACTAGAAATAGGATGTCAGCATTCACTCCATTAAACCTGTTTTTCGGGTTTTTTTATAGCATCTTGCCAAGGCAATCTTCCCAGAATGCAAATCTGTCATGGGGGGAGGGGTTGAATTGTTTTAATCATGAAGCAGTGGTGTTAGTAATGCATTTAGAAATACAATGTTTAATTGTCTTTGCAATTAAACATGCATTTCATGTCAGGGCACATTTATTGGTGGGGTTCAAATTATTTTAAACATGGGCACAGTACTTGGTAAATACAGACTTTGACGATAAAGTGTATTTTTTTCTTTCAAGTTTGAGAAATACGTATTATATATAAGTGTAACCATATTATAAATGGTTAAGTAGGCAGTGGTTTAAGTCTCTGAGCTACAAACCTGGAGACCTGGGTTTGACTCCCACAGCCCCCACTTGGATGCTGTGTGACCCTGCGCAAATCATTTAACTTCCTTGTGCTCCCAGGTCACACCTGTAAACAAGCTTTCAGCTTAGTGTGTCTCTCCTGGTAAAAAAGTGCCTAGAATTATTTTTTTAATATAGTTGAGTTTATATGTGGTAAGTAGGTAGGGTATGATGTTTTGAATGTGGCAGTAGGATTTAGCATGTGCACTGCTTTAAAATCATTTCACAGTATTTTATACTTTCTTAAAAAGATACTCCACATTTGTGTGGGGGCTGTGGGATTCAAACCTAGATCTCCAGATTTGCATAGAAGAGCCTTAAACCACTGTGCTATATTGCCTCCTTAGTTATGGCAGTCATCTGTTTTATGGTTCATGATGTTGGTGTAGTAAACATACTAACATACTAAAATGCCTGCAGAATAGGCCTAGTGGGCTTTCATGTCCATTCCTTTGGTCAGTCCCCACCCTGGGAGCTGACCTTGCTGCCCCTCTCGCCCTCTCAGGCTTCTCCCTTCCCAGTCCAGGGGAGAGCTAGATAACTGGGGTTTCTGCAAGACAACAGCTACTAAATAGCCCTAATTCACTATTTTTATGTTGTGTGTGTGTCAGGTCTAG
Source organism: Neoceratodus forsteri (assembly GCA_016271365.2). Lineage (NCBI taxonomy): Eukaryota > Metazoa > Chordata > Ceratodontiformes > Ceratodontidae > Neoceratodus > Neoceratodus forsteri. The sequence continues at coordinate 433,025,851 of CM028130.1, forward strand.
CTAGCAGGAGTGTTTAAATTTTAAAACTTTTAATTTTATCAAGAACTATACACAAGCATAAAAGCACAGAAACTGCCCAGATCATCAATGCTATAATGGATAGTACAGACATCATAGAAAGCTATTAGAAGTAGAATGGCTTAAACACTTCCTGGAACTTTCTGCATAACTAGTTCCCCTAGGCACCTCACAGCATTTGACACCACCATCCTAAGAGCAGTTAGTGTGTTACTTTGCAGGATATTGCATAGCAAGAGATCCAGCCTTGCCCTTCTCCAAATAATATACCAACTTCATTCTTAGGCAGGCAGTTCTGGGCTACTGTTTATATTCTACTAAATCTTCTTAAAGGAAAACTTCATGATAAAATCAGGAATATATGTATCGCTACCAGTTTTGAGTTCTCACTTCAATCCAGTGTTTTGTTTCTGCTTAGGCTATGTGAGGAGTTTTTCTAAATTTCCCTGGGTGTTTTATGACCTCTGGGGGCTGTCACTCAAGTTCGTTTTATTGCATCTTCTCCAAGTTAATCTTCACAGAGTACCCTTTGGTTTGATGTCTAATAGCTCCTACAGCAGGCCAGTGTCTTGTTACAGTGTCTTGCTTAGCCACAGCAGAGAAAGGACACTGCAGCCAGGATTCACAGTGCTATAAAATATATTATAGAAAGTTACATATTTAAACACATACACACACTCACACACACATACACACCCCAAGCAGAACACAGCTGGATAAGGTACCAGTATTTAGGAAACCTGTCATACTTACCCAGAGTCTAGCAATGTGAATCCTGGCTGTGACTATAGGTGTTTACAACTGAATAACAACCACATTTGCTTCACTTGCAAATAGGTAGGCATTTGTGTCTAATTTCTGTTTGACTTATTGTAGGTTACACATAGAATCTGAAAAATTCATAACATGCTGTATTGTGATTCAATAAACTGATAAATGGTGATTTTGGTTTCTTTTACAAATTAATTTTTCCTGACCATGGATATACTGAAACAAAAAATTTCTCAACAAAATGTTTTTAAATAAAGAGTTTAACTCACAGCAGCAGAAGAAGCATGTTGGCATTAAAAACTTAATGGTGTGGAAGTAGAGGCACCAGTATTTAAGCATGACTTTGGTAGATGATTAATTGTAACTGGGGGTGAGGGAGCGAGTCTTGATATTTGTAGCATAATGGTTTTCTGAAACTTCAGTCTTCAATGGGATAGACTCTGCAGCCATCTGTACAGTATATCACTAAGCCATATGCAGTGTGGTATGGGTAAAATCCAGATCACCAGACCAGGACCAGTGCTGTAAAATCTGCACTGGGCACAGCTTGTGCAAATATTGCTGATACAGTGGATCAAATAAATACATGAAAATAAATAAATAAATACTCGGCTTTGCCTCGTACTTCAACCCACCCCAGGAGTGACATTATTACATGATAACACACACACACCCTGTCATGCCTTATTGATTAAATATGCCCTTTCTCAGTGTACTATACTTTGATTCAGTAAGTGTATGCAACTGCCTTCATGTGAACACTCTGGGCTTCTCTTTGACTCCTGATGTCTATTTGCTTTAGCTATTGTATATTGCTTGAACTGCTTTGCACTTCTTGATGTGGTGCCTGTCACACTTGGACCACTGATTCTGATCCATGTATCATTTTTTTTTGTACTACATATAATTTATGTAAGGGAAGGGCAGTCAGAAGACCCAGTCTTGCTGAACTGACAGATCCAAAAAAAAACAGGGATAAGTTCAAAGAACAGAAAATAGCTAAATCTGCATCTATTTAAAATGCAATTCCTTTGTTAAATTTTCTTTGAAGGCAGGAACCAAAGTATCTACTTCATAATGCCCTCAGAGAGATCCTTTTACTTGCAATAGTTGCCAGGAAGAACCTGTGTTGGGAAGGGTGTCACAGGGAGCCCTTGAATTACATCAGAAAGACCTCTGATGTGTAGATAACAAGGATCGAGACAAATTTGGAAGGTCCAATACACATTCCTAGGATGCTTCGGAAGGACATCACAGAAACTGTGTGTGTGAAAGAGAGTGTGTGTGGCAGAACAAAAACCAGTTCTGACCAGTTAACCTGAGGAGAGGAAATTGAGTATGTCGCTTATCATTTTTTTAAATCTTGTTGGGACATCCTGTGCTGTAAAATATAACTTTTAATACTCCAAGGCATAGTTTAATCACTTCAGAGAGGAGGCCGGCTCAGGACTGCTTTTATCCAACTGAACAAGCCTTAGAGAGACACATTTTATTTTATTTCTGACTGAGAGAAGAAGGACAACATCAGCACTGTAGGAGATAAGTATTATGTGGATAAAAGAGCTTAGTTTGTACTTTAAAAACCTGTTTTGTTTTTAAGATTGTATGTGTTTGGGATATTTGTTCTGTATTTATTGTTCTGTTTTGATATTTTAAAGTAAAGATATATTTTACAAAGGAAACTGCCTGGAGTGCCTTGACATTTCTTTTTATTTAAGTGGAGCTTTTAAAAGTTACAGTTAACACTGTGTATGGGCTTACTGATATACCAAGCTGGGAAATGGATGGACTTCTCTAAAGTCTTGCATAGAGTTCTAAGAGTTCATTTGAAAGACCTGGTTGGCTGCCCATAGGCAAAGATATCTAGCCCCACCAAAGACAGAATTATCTGAGCCTGATAATTGGGTACGCTAACAAGAGGTTATCAGTTTGAATTCCTCCAGAACTTGAGACTAAGGTGACTTGAAACCACAAAACAGACAAGAGGGTTACCTTGTTCTGTTCACTGTCCACAAATCATATGCTCAGAGTTTGGCACTTTGGGAGTAGAGGGCTGACCGACTGAGTGAGTCTGTGACAGTGCCTGTGTGCCTAGACTATGTAATCTGTTTATGTACTGCTACCCATGTATCTCCAGTGAATGATTGTTATAACTGTCTGCTCTCTGAGCCATTGTTTTTGGACTTGTTAACCGTGCTGTCTTTGTATTAGTTTCGACGAGATGCCTTTGTAAATGAGTCTCTGACTCAAAGGTTTGTAAATCTGATATTTTTTAAATAAATAAATGTTTATGCTTAAACTCATGAAACACCCTTATCTAGTTAATGCATTCACAGTTATAGTGGCTCTACCAGATCTTGTTTTTAGATGAGACCCCTTTACACAACGATGACTTCAGATACAGTACCTGTAGCTGAGTAAAACAACATTACTGTGGGACTTGGAGACGATATACAGCAGTTGGTACAGCACTGATTTGTTGTTGAGGGGAAGAGAAACCTGTCCTTCACAATTTTAATATATTTGAAAAGTTTGTGTTGTACGTTTATAATTCCTACAGACTATGTCTTGTGTTCTTTTTATACTAACCACTGTTTTTTCATTATGTTTTTAAGGTTCTTAATGATGATGCCTTTTTCATACTTTAAAACTATTAATTATTTTGGGAAACTGGTGACATGATGACATGGGTGATCTTGATGTGCCTCCTTGGGCTGTGTGGCTGGGTGTTTGTGTTTGTCTCTGTCAGTAGTTTAGTTTTGTGGATTTTCATATGTTTCTTCTTGAAGGAACTAAACCATTCTTGGACATGATATCTATGAACGTTTCCTGGACTAAGAAACTGGAAAACATCATCAGCAGGTATTGGCATTCTCATTATAAATCAACTTTTTGGACAAGGCAATGGGATCTGATGGCATGCATCCCAGGGTACTAAAGAAGCTAAGGGTGGAACTAGCAGAGGCATTATTAGAACTGTTTAATGAGTCTCTGAGCACAGGAGAGGTCTCAGAAGACTGGAGAAGGGATCATGTGATCCAGCTCCACAAGAGTGGTAGTAGGGAGGAGGCAGAGAACTATGGTCCAGTCAGTCTTAGCTCAGTAGTGGTCAAGATTATGGAGGCACTCGTTAAGGGAAAGGATAGTGCAACACCTGCGATCCATAGGAGCACAGGATCCAAGACAGCATGGGTTTACAAAAGGAAGGTCTTGTCAAACTAATTTCATAGATTTCTTTGACTGGGTAACCAGAGTGGTGGACCAAGGGGGGGGAGCAGTTGATGTTGCCTACCTTGACTTCAGCAAAGCTTTCAATACTGTTCCACATAGAACATTGATTAATAAACTGGGTAGGCTCAGGGTGGGACAGAAGTTGGTCAACTGGGTGGCAAACTGGTTGACAGGCAGAAAACAGAGAGTGGTGGTAAATGGTATACAGTCAGAAGAGATGCAAGTCACAAGTGGGGTACCTCAGGGATCAGTCCTGGGGCCAGTCCTCTTCAATATCTTCATCAGTGACATTGCAGATGAACTGGAGGGTAAGATTTGTCAGTTTGCAGATGACACCAAGATCTGCAACAGAGTAGATGATCCAGATGCGGTGGGCAGAATGAGAAGAGATCTCGATAAACTAGCAAAATGGTCGGGAGAGTGGCAACTGGGGTTTAATGCAAAGAAGTGCAAGATCATGCACATAGGTAAGAGAAACCCTGAAGCCACCTATAGGCTGGGAGGGGAGTTGCTGGCAGTCACAATGGAAGAAAGAGACTTGGGCATCATCATCACCGATAACCTGAAATCATCCAAGCAGACCACTAAAGCAGTAGATAAGGCTAGAGGGATGTTAGGGTGTATTAGTAGGGATATCACAAGTCAGAAGAGGGAGGTAATAAGCCCCCTTTACAAGACACTGGTTAGACCCCATCTGGAGTACTTCGTGCAGTACTGGAGGCCACACCTTCAAGAGGACATTAACCAAATTGAATCAGTCCAGAGAAGGGCAACCAAAATGGTGCAAGGACTGCATCAGAAAATATAAGAGGCCAGATTAATGGAACTTAATATGTATACCCTAGAGCAAAGGAGGGACAGAGGTGATATGATCAAAACATTCAAACACCTTAAGGGCATTAACAAGGTGAAAGAGTCTAACATGTTTCAATATTAGAAAAATCATAGGACAAGAGGACACAGCATATGATTAGAGGGAGGCCAATTAAGGGGTAATGGGAGGAAGTTCTTTTTTGTAGAAAGGGTGGTGGATGCATGGCACGACCTACTTCAGGAAGTGGTGGGTATGAATACAGTGCAGGGCTTCAAACAGGCATGGAATAGGCATAAGGGAGCAATACAGATGAGTATGAATAGATAGGCCGTTGACAGAGCAATGGCTGATGGCACATTTATAAGGTAGAAAAAGAAATGAGCAGACTGGATGGGCCTTGTGGTCCTTATCTGCCATCAACTTCTATGTTTCTATGTTTTTTGGAAGCCATCACAAACAAAGTTAAGTCCAGCAAGGAAGTTCTACAAGCTTTGAGTTGTGGAGTGCTGCACTGAATCCACATTTCCATCTGTCCTGTTCCCAAAAGGGATCTGTGCTTGTCTTAGAGAACTATTCACAACCATTTAAACAAAGGGAAGACACTAACAAAGGGTTTTTACTTCCTGCATATGCCCCAGGCCAATGTTCATCGCCTTCAGGAATGTAACACATTCTAGGTCTTTGATCTACAGTAACAACAGTTTACTGGTCCCCAGTAGTTCACCATTTCCTGTGGATTTGATTATTTTTCATCATTTGTCTTATGGTGGACAAGATTATTATATCACATCCTTGGAACTTACTTGCAGAGGAGCAGGATGACTACGCAGGCCACATCGGTGGCTAGGAGGTGTTCAGTGATCTGAGTCAGAGCACCCCATAGGAAATCAGGGCACCATTTTTGGGACTCGTGGCTGGGCCTTTTACAGGACGAGCTCAGCCACTCTTGGAATACTTGGAACTTACTTGCAGAAGAGCAAGGAGACTGTGCAGGCCACATCGGAGGGCTGCTTCTCAGGGTCCAGAGGTCCTGTGGGATGGCGCAGGCTACATCAGCACTGAAAAAGCTATTGCAGGAGCTGTATCAGGAGCAAATTTGGAGCAGGGCGCAGCCACATCGGTGGTTAGAAGAAGTTAAGTGGTCTGAGTTGTACAGCCCAGTAGAAAGCCAGGGTGCCATTTTCAGGACTCATGGCTGGGCCTTTTAAGGGATGGGCCCAGCTGCTCTTGGGATACTTGGGACTTACTCGGAAAGGAGCAGGGGGCTGTGCAGGCCGCATCGGTGGGCTGCTTCTTGGGGATCCAGAGGTCCTGATGGATGGTGCAGGCTACATCAGCAGTGAAAGAGCTGTTGCAGGAGCTATATCAGGAGGAAATTTGGAGCCGGGGACAGCCACATTGGTGGTTAGGAGGAGTTTAGTGATCTGAGTAGGAGTGCCCAATAAAAAGCCAGGGCACCATTTTCGGAACTCATGGCTGGGCCTTTTAAGGGACAAGCCCAGCCACTGTTGGGATGCTAGTTTGCCACCCAACCCAGCCCTGACCTCTATTCAATGCTCAGAGGAGGAGGAGGGGTCAGGTGGAGGTAGGTCACTGGTTGGTTGGGTGGCCATACTGGGGTTTTCTCCAATTGTGACTCTGACTATTCTTGGAACTGTTAGGGGATGTAACTCTGTTCATGCTTTTTTATTCCACTTAGTAGCTTGGTCCAAGAGCTGTGTTTTTAATTTCATGGGCTGCATCACCCCGTATGGCTGGCTGTAGAAGGTTGCGGGTAGATCTACCTGGGGATGGGGACCTGTTCAAGGGTGAACATCCAAGAATGTTTGGAGAGGGCCTCTAGGGGTGGCCCCCAGCCACCAGGGCAGGCATCTTTGGCAGGACTGTAAGGTGCACTGGCTGTAGGGCAGTCATGGTCCTAAACTGGGCCTGGAGAGAGGGAGGTTGCCCAGTCTGTAGGCAGTTATTGCAGATCAGGGGGAAGCTTGACTGGATATGGAGGAAACTGGAGTTGTTGAGAGGGAATAAAGATGTCTGGGAGGGCCTGTTGGGAGCAGGAGGGCAGTGATAGAGTACAACCTGGATCCATTTTATCAGGCAGGAGTGGAGAATCTATGGGGCGTGGGCTAGTAGCAAAGGGGGTAGCTACCTGGAAGGTAACCAGTAGAGGAAACAGGCTAAATCATAGGAGGCAGGGAGGGAACAGGTGGGTTGGGACTGACAGGGGGCCTACTGGAGGAGTGGATAGCAGAAAATCAGGACAAAAAAAGGAGGTTGGCTTTGAGTGCTATAATAAATTTGAGCCATTGAGTAAGTTGGTTGGAGAGGACATGGTGAGGGGGGTAGAGGAGGAAAAGGAGGGTGGAGGAGAGAGGGATACAGTGAATCAGATGAGGGTGGGTGTTAGTAATTCAAATAAGTATGCTAGCAGGAAGGGCAAATCAAGTGTCAAAGAAGGGGAGAGGGAAAAGCAGAAGGAAGGTGTGGAGACTGCAAGTCAACTGAGTGAGAAAGGAGGAGAGATTGAGATGAGGGAGCGGCGTCCTTCGAGGAGGGAGGATCATACAAGAGAAAGGTCAAAAGGTAAGGGGGACCTGCAGGTGGTTTTTCCAAGTAATGTGTTCTGGGGGCCCTTTTAAGAATCATAGACTTCACAACGCTTAAAAGTTTTTCAACCTTTTATTGATTTCCCCTACGTTTCACTCTGTGCCAGACCTTGTTCACGGGGTTTGTGTTCTTCTTTTAATTTAGTTAAAAGTATAAATAAATGTTATCTTTCCATGCTCAGTTTTTCTTTTTTACAAAGTTTAATTTATACATTTATTTTGTACCAACACATTCCAATCCTAAGGTTGTCATCATCATGTTTTCTGTCCTGCTTTTTTTCTTAGTTTATACAACAGTCTGTATTAATCCTGTTTGAGGTATTTGCTTCTGTAATTTAAAAAAGAAGAATGCAAGACATTTACGGTTGCTGTGACTGAAATATCTGCTGGCAAATGATTCTAATTCTACGCTGCCTAACAGGCTTGCCACTTTTTAACTGTGCAGTGCTATACCTTTGTTTTGGTTCTTAAGCTGCTTAAGGTGGAGACTTTCTGGCATTTGCCCTTTACTGTTGAGACATAAAGTGAGTCATACATTTTTTACTTTGCCAATTCATGGAGCTTGCTTAGTATACAACTCAGTTTACTTTTTACATTCTTAAATGCTTTGTAAAGTTTTAAGGACTTGCCTCCACCTTGCTTTTTATCTTCAAATCCTTTAAATTTGTTACTGTTCAGTGAAAAACACTTGTTGCTTCTCCTGTGGGCCTGTGTGCTGTTGCCTCTTGCCTGTTTTTGTGCTAACCTTGGTCGCCCTAGTTATGACATCATAACCAGGTGCCGAATGTTTTCACACATGTGAGCATGTGCAGTCCGTTGCTATGCAACAATACACTATAGCATGGTTGGGCAATAGGTTAGGGCACAAAAACAGGCTTGTTCATTTGCTTGGCTTCATTTCAGCTGGTACTGTCTGTTTTTGTGTGATGTTGCTTTGCAGGGTCCTGTGGTGTCTATCCGTGGGGGCTGGTGTAGTGAGAGAAGGATCAGGTTTTAGATCTCTATGTGTCCTTTATGTACTCATGGGTGGGAGGTTAATGGTGATTTGGCCTTCCAGATGTCTTAGTGCTATGAATGGACTTCCAGTCATTACAGTTTGTGCATCTAGTTTCTTTAATATTAACTCAACACTAAGCAGCAATACACTCTCACATGAGTTGTGCAATCAGTAGGGGCAAAAAACAGGTTTGTTTATTTGCCTGGCTTCATTTCAGTTGGTGTTAGTCTGTTTAGTATGTAATGTTGCTTTATGAGGTCCTGGGATGCCTGTCTATGGGGGTTAGTGCTATGGGAATCAAGTTTCAGATTTCCATATGTCCTTATGCATTTATGGATGGGAGGTCAATCGTGATTTGACCTTCCATGTGTACCTTTGGTTGTGCACTTTGTGTGTTACTATTTAGAGTTCTTTTACCAGGGTGTGATTCCCTAGTACTATGAATGGACTCAATGTCATTTCAGTTACACCAATTAGTACCTTTTTGTATTGAGTTTGGGTTTTTCTCTGGCTAGATTCTGATTTGATGGAGAAATTTGGAGACTTCAGACAGTGAAGTTCTATTTCTTCCTTGTTGGCATACCGTGAATGTGAATTCTTGTTTTTTGCCTCTTTCTTCATCTTAAAATATTCATTTTCTATGCATTTTAACATCTCTTGACATTGTTGTATATAATTGTATATGTTATCATAAAATCAGTTTATACATGTTTAACATGCTTTCACGTTAATATATTTTTTGTTGATACAGTTGAATATGGCAGTTTATTTCACTGCTAAATACATTTATGTACCATATATGTGATTTTTTAAGCTATTTTTTTCTTGTCCCATATTTTTTACATGCAGTAAAGATCTCTATATTTCATACTTAAAAATGCACTTATTTTCAATTTTACATTTCATGAGGTTAAGTCCTTGGAGCATCTTTTGTGTGTATATTCTTTATTTCTAACTCTTGATACTCTTTACCCATTTCCATATCCTGTTGTACATTGCATGTTATAGTATGCTCAAAAAAGTCTGTGCTGTACTGATGCTATTGCTCTGTGTTGTGTTAATTCCATTGCTCTGGATGCCTTGTCTGTATTTGGTTATCCTTGCTTAGTTGCATGCTCCCCAATTGGTTTCTTCATTCATGCCAATATTTTGTTTCAGTGTTTTAATATTGAATATCCGGTGCATTTTGGTGCTTGGGTAACATGTCCCTAAAATTTCCACCTCTTTCTGGGAGAAATACTTTTTCTAATCCCCAAAATCTCAAGGATGCTCCACTGTGGCCAGTTTGTATAAAGTGTGTTGCTACTGGAGAGTTTTCATCCTTCCTTCTTATATACCCATTATGCTTTTGTATCCTTGTTTTGAGCATTCTGCTTGTTTGTCTGACATATAGCATATCACAGGGGCACTGTATGACGTATATTGCACCTTCTGTTGTGCAATCTATGTGTTGTTTTGTCTGGTGTCTTTGTCCTGTGTGTGGGTATATGAATATCTGTTTTTCTAGAGGTGTGGTTGGACACTGAGCATTTCCCACATGGCACCATTCCTGGTGCCAGTGGGCCCAGTGTTAATTGAATTTGTTGTGGTTCTGGTTGTTTGTACTGTGATCTGACTAGTTGATCTTTTAAGTTTTTAACTTTTTTGGCTGCTATGATGGGTCTCATTTGTAATTCCAGGATGTGTTTGCTATCAATTTGTACTAGATGCCAGTGTTTATTTACTATTTTTCTAATCTCTGGCATTTTGTGGTTGTATTTTGTGGCTAGTACCACTCTCTGATTACTTTCCTGTGGTTTCTTTGCTTTCAACAAATCTGACCCATCCTTCTGCTTTCTCTGTCTCTCTGCTGTTTGTAGGGTGTGTTCTGGATATCCTCTGTTCCTACATCTGTTTATCATGTTGCTGGTCTCTTTCTTTAAGTCCCTTTCCGTGCTGCAGTTTCTCTTGACTCTAGTCAGTTGGAAGTAAGGTATGCTATTTTTCAGTTTTCTCTCATGGAAGCTACTTCAATGGAGTACCGTGTTCCTGTCCATTTCCTTTCTGTATAATGAGGTCCGTAGTCTATTGTTTTCCTTTTTGATTAATAGATCTAAATATGGTATTTCATCTCTTTGTACATTCATAGTGAATTTGAAGTTGGTATCTGTAGAAGTTGTGGGAATAGATGGAGGCAGACACTAGTGTAAGAACTCAAATCAGCTTTTATTCAGCAAAATAAAATAAAATAAAACAGTGAACTGTATCATGACCAAAAAAATAAAGAGGGTTAAACTAATAATTAAATCAAAGTTCGAAGAACTTCATGTACTGACAGTTGTTTGAATAGACAAGAGGTGGATCTGGGAGCTAGCTCAAGCACAGCTTTATTTGCCAAAAGGCAGGTATGGTATTGAGCTCTGAGGTGAAGGGGTAGCCATCCAGTTGCTTTATAGAGGTCACAAGTTTGTGTCCAGCGATCTGCTCCCAGGACCAGCTGACATGCTTTATTAAGAAGAGTTCTTACCCTTTTGAGGGCTGTGCCAGTTCCAGCACCATAGATTATAAGGCCATAGTCTATGGTAGATAGGACTGAGTTGCTTGTGACCAGCTTTAGGGCCTCAGGGGGCATGTAGTGACGGTGACGATAGAAAACTCCTAGTTTTGCATTGCCAGTTTTGACTACATGGTCTACATGAGTTGTGAATGAGAGGGCATTATCCATGTGTACCTCGAGATATTTAAATGTGTCAGCCTGCTCCACTATATCCCCTTTGCTACTCTGTACCTGCAGTTTCCCAATTTCTTTCAGTCCTGAGGAACCGTAAAAAGCATGCTCTTAGTTTTTTTATAGTTGAGCAGCAATTTATTAGTAGAGAACCATGTTTCAAGCCTGTGAAAATTTGCTTCCAGTTCATAGGTGATAGAAGGTAGATTTTTCCACTTACTGAGATGACCATCATCAGCATATAGCACGGATGCAGCTGGGCAAACTCAGGTAAGGGGTTTATGAAGAGGCTGAAAAGGAGTGGCCCCAGTATTGAGCCTTGTGGGACTCCAAGAAGTTTATTCCAGGCTGCAGGAATGCCGTAGTTGATAAGAGTCATTCTCCTGTTGGAGACGGATGACCAGCCAACCGCAGTATATAGGGTGCAGTGGTGGGTTCTTGATGGCGCATTCAGTATAAAATGAATCGCACAGTGAAAAAGGACATCTAACTTGTGCAGGTTAGAGGCTGTACAGCAACTGCATATAATGTGAGTGTAGTCAATAAGGGGAAGAAAACTGTCTTGGACTAGCCTCTTCTTGATGTTACTGGGGAAAAGGGATTTGTTCCTAGAAGAAGCCCAGCCTAGTTTTTAACTTTTAGAGAGGGCTTTGAGGTGTGGGGTGTAAGAGAGGCTGTTGTCTAGATAAAGGCCTAGGTATTTGAACTTATCCATGACCTCAAGGGTGTCTCTAACAGAGTTGTAATGGATGAGGTACCAAGACTTAGTAAGGATGTTGAGGAGTTAGCGGGTAAGAAAAATATCACCTTCGCTTTTGGGGGATTTGGCAGGAGTTTTAGACTGTAAAAGTTGAGTTGTAATGAAGAAAGTTTGACTGTAAATTGGCACAAACTTCGGAAAGGGAAGGCATTGATAGATAAAGGATGGTGTCATCTGTGAAGAAATGCAGTTTGGCTTTATAGATATTGTCACTTAAAGTGTTTATGTAGATTGAAAATAAAAGAGGGTCTAATATAGATCCCTATGGAACATCTCTTACGAGTGGCAAGGGAGAGGAGAGGATTCTGTCTGCTTTGATGCGTTGTAATCTTCCTGAGAGGTAACTAGAGAACCAGTCTACAGTAGAGCTACTTAGAGCATGCTCCTGAGTTTAGCTAGCAGAAGGTAGTGGTCCACTGTATCAAAGGCTTTACTTAAATTGAGAAAAACGGCCCTGAATGATGTTTGCGATCTAAGGAGGTAAGCCAATCATTTGTCACTTTTACAATGATGGAAACCATGTTATGATTTTGCCTAAAACCCGATTGCAGCGGGTTGAGTAAATTGAGTTTGAGATAGTCCCTTAGTTGAGTGTTAATGAGTTTCTCCAGAAGTTCAGAGAGAATAAGCAGGATAGAAATGGGCCTATAGTTATTTAAGTCACATGGATTGCCGGATTTGAACAGAGGCAGTATGTGAGCTGTTTTCCAGGATGAGGGAACTATACCAGAAGCAACTGACATATTAAATAGATGGGTTATAGGAGCAGTTAAAAAATGATAGCCAACTTTATGAATACAGAATCTATTCTGTCAGCGACTGCACTCTTTTTGGTATCTAGTTTTATAAGTAGGTCCTCTACCTGTTTGAAGGTTATAAGGGAGCAGCAGAAGGACCTTTGGTTATGTGGGGTGGTAGAAACAGCCTTTGGACTGAGATTAATTGTAATATTAATTTGTTTTGTATGTTTGTTTGTATGTGTGATTATATGTCCCAGGTTGGTCCTGAAAAAGGGCTAATTTTTGCTCAGTGTCCTTACCTGGTTAACAAATTTTAAAATGAAAAGAAAAAATTACTGAGGAGATGTGGGCAGAAGAGGAGTCAAAGGCTAAACCTGCAGTCACAAAGTGAGAATTTAGTTTTCTAGTATTGTGTGTTGGTCAGAGGTAGTGAAACCTTGGGAGCTTATTTTTATAGAGATTGAAGGAGGAACTCTATGCTTTCAAATGAATTTATGATTCGACAAATCTTAGCAGGTTACCTTAGCACTTTATTCATTTTTTCATTACAAATTGGGTTTATAACCTTTGAGTCAGAGACTCATTTACAAAGGCACCTCGTCACGGGGAGGGGGCAGACATTAAGACAGTTATTACAGTGCAGATTAAAACAGAGGATAACATTATAGGTGCAGTAAAAGGAACATTTAACATAGATACCTTAGGTTTCATAATGTAGTAGTTTGTATGTTACTTAGGTTACATAGTGTTATAAAATTGTGAGTTACACTCATGGATATAGTAGGTCCTCAGAGAAGACAGCAGGTTACATCCCTGTTTGGACCTAGTAGGGAAGGAGTGTGTCTGGGGGAGGGAGAGACTGTCCAGTGGATGTTGTCGAGCCAGGGAGCAAGGCGGGCGGGTACCACAGGTTACAACAGGGGGTTTGTTGCACCTACAACAGCGGGTATTGAAGATATGGTTCCAAAGGTCTGTTTTGAAGGAGACAATTTTTGGGAAGTTGGAGATGCAGATAGGGAGGGAGTTGAACCAGGTGGGGGCTCGGTAGAGGAAGGATCTCTGGACAAGAGAGGTCTTGGTTCTGGGCATCTTGAATGTTGCTCTAACAGAGCTATGGGTGGTGACAGATGATGATGACTGTTGTAGGGAGGTGGAGACCCTGGGGGAGAGTCTAGCAGTGATTTCTTAGTGAGAAGGCAGGTCTGGTAGAGGCAGTCACTCCTCAAAGTTGAGCAGATTGGTGGTAGTATAGAGAGGCAGGTGTGGTGCGGCTGGGGGCACTGGTCAGGAGCCTACAGGCCTTATTGATGGAAGTTGGATTTGGAGAGGGCAGTGTTGTCAGCTCGCATAGATGGGCAAGCCATAGTCACAAGGGACAAGATGGAGGAGGTGAGGCCAGCCTAAGGGCAACCTGAGGCAGGCAGTCCCTGTGCCAGTATATGCAGGCCAATCCGAGACTTAATGCCAGTGACAGGGCATTAATGTGGGTGTGGAAGGAGAGCGGCATCGAATGTGATGCCTAGGTACTTGTATGTGGTCACTTGTTCTCAGCGGGGCAGAGTGCTGGGATAATCAAGAGGGGATATTTTTAGCTTTATTTTGGTGGTGGGAGAAGAGCATTGATTTGGTTTCTTTAGGTTAATGACCAGTCTGCGGTCGCCTTACCTCTTCAGCTTGGTTGTAAGCTTGCTGGAGGGATGATTGGAGGGAGGTGGGATAGGGATGAGAGGCTTTCAAGTGCATTCACATAATAGTTAGCTTTGGTGGTTCTGATAAGTTTAGTACATGTATTACGAGATGCTCTAAATGCCATCCAGTCAGATGCATCTTTGGTGCACCGAGCTGTAGCACAAAGCTTGTCCCGCAGGGTTAAAGCTTTTTTTAATGTGCCAGTGAATCAGGGACAAGAAGCTGTTTTGACTCTACATTTAATTAAAGGGGCATGTTTGTTTATTAGATTAGAAAGGGATGAGGTGAAGATAGCAAATGCCTGATTAATAGAAGGTGATAAATAGAAATTTTGTCAGTTTATGTTGCGTAGGTCAGAAAGGTACAGTAATACTCCAATTTGAATTTGCAGAAGCTACGTTTTGTAATGAATTTAGAGTAGGAGATAGGTTTTTCAAGACTTTGTGTACATACAGCAATGTTGTGGTTACTTACATCATTGTGGAACACAGCTGCATAACAGATTTTATGAGGCCTGTTTGTTAGGATTAGGTCTAACAGGGAGCGTTTAGTGCGATTTTTTTTGTATTGGGACTGGTGGGTCCTGAAATTATCTGGGAGATACCCAATTCATTGCACATTTCTTTAAGCTACTAGATCTGGGTCTGGACCAGTCTTGATTGAGGTCATCAAGAATAAGTGACTCACTGGAGTTAAAATGGATACATTTCAGAGGGTTGAAAGTAATAATAATAATATTTTTATTTATATTGCACCTTTCAAGTGTCAAGGCGCATTCCAATAAGATAGGATAAAATACAAGAGTACAGAAACAGAAATACAAAAGCAATATTATAAAAACACACAAAGGCAAATTAATAAACAGTAAGGCCATATGCCTTTTCCCACAAAAAGGATTTAAGAGTCTGTTTAAAACTCCCCATGGTCGTACACTCCCTAATCCGATGGGGTAGAGAATTCCAAAGGGAAGGGGCCACAAACATAAAAGCCCGGGCCCCAGCAGATTTTAACATCACCCTTGGGATCTCTAGCAACCCCTTGTCAGCTGAGCGGAGCAATCTCACAGGCCGATAAGGGGTCAGGAGCTCTTTCAGGTAATCAGGGCCCTGATCGTGCAGGGCTTTAAAAGTCAGTAATCTGACTTTGAAGGTGATCCACCACTGAACTGGCAGCCAGTGCAGTTCTCGCAGCACCAGTGTAATATGGGAAGATCTAGGGTACCCATCAACACTCGGGCTGCGGAATTTTGCACCACGCAAGCGCGGATATCAACCCCGGAAGCCTAAGGTAAAGTGAGTTGCAGTAGTCCAGATGTGAGGTCACAAAGCATGAATCAAAGTTGGCAGACCACCGGACAGAACAAGGTGCTTGATCCTGGCGATGTTTCTTAGATGGTAAAAGATGACTTACCACTGCTGACACCTGGGGTCGAAAAAGTCAGCCCGCATCTAATATCACCCCCAGATCTCGCATCCATTCAGAGACCCGTAGCTTCACATCCCCAAAAAACAATCCAGATGGGGTGCCGGCCACAGATTCCCCTATCTGGCAATCCAGATCCAATGCCAGCACCTCCGTCTTTCCAGAGTTCAACTTCAGCCAACTGGACCTCATCCAATCCTGGATTTCATTTAGGCAGCTGTTAAATACTGAGATAGCTCCTTCCTGGTCGGGTGCAAAGGACAGGTATAGCTGGGTATCATCTGCATAACAGTGAAACCTCAACCCATACCGTCTCACAATGTCTCCGAGGGAAAGCATGTACACCTCAAACAACATGGGGGACAATATAGAGCCCTGAGGAACCTCACAAAATAGAGAGATGGGATCAGAGGAAAAACCCTGACACCATCTTCTGAGTTCTTCCGTGAGATATGAAGTGAACCATCTGATAACAATCCCAGAGAGCCCACAAATACATCTCAAGCACTCAAGAGGACCCCACGGTCAATGGTGTCAAATGCTGATGACAGATCATAGTACCAAAATGGACCGCTTTCTCTGGTCTCTCACCATCAGGAGATCATTGAGCACCAACCAGCGCAATTCTCGGTACTGTGCCTCTTCAAAACCAGATTGGAGAGGTTCTGAGATGCTATGGATGGTCAAATGGTTCTCCACCTGGACCACAACCACCTTTCGATCACCTTCCTCGAAGGAAGGTTTGAGATAGGTCTGTAGTTAACAAGACAGTCCAGGTACAAAGATGCTTTCTTCAACAAGGTGTCACCATTGCCTCTTTCAAGAAACAGGGATATTCACCCGAGTCAAGGGAACACCAGACTATCTGTGCTAGAACCAGTAGAATAGGCTCCCCACACCCCAAAATTAGGGAAGTAGGGCCTGGATCTAAACTACAGCAGGTAGGACGCAGCCCTTGGACAATCTGCATAACATTTACGATTTCTGGGTGGTCGAAGGTACTCTGGAAAATGAAGGGGCAGTGACCAGATCCTGGCCACTAGCAATCCACATAGATCTCTGACCTGATGTCAGCCACCTTATCAGCAAAGAACTGAGCAAGCTCATCACACTGTAATTGTGAAAATGCTCTACGGAGCTGTAGACAAGTTGGGTTGCACAATCTGTCCACAGTTCTGAATAGCTGAGCTGGTCGGTTCTGAGCGGCAAAAAATTTCCCCGGACAGGAACTCTGCCTTCTTACAAGAGATTTCTGACTGATAGAATTGATAATGTTCTAACAGTCTAAGGTGGTCGGCATCCAGGCCAGATTTCCGCCAACAATGTTCTAAGCTGCGTCCAAGTCACCGCAACTCCCTCAAGGCCCCATCAAACCATGGAGCCCGAGGTCGAAGGGAGAGAGGATGAACACAAACTGGAGTAATAGAATGCAGGGCAGAGGTAATGGCAGTATTATAGGCCACAACCAACGCCTCTGGATCATTGCAATGCACAGGAAATTGTGATCGGTCAAGAACTGCAGCAAGGCCATTGGAAGAAATATTCCACAAAGGGCGGTACTTGACCATCTGCACAGGGGTCGGCCTACAAGGTGTGGCACCAAAATTGAATCTCACAGTGTAGTGATCTGACCCAGCTGACTGGTTCCACCAGTAATAAATAAAAGTAATTTATTTATTGAACTCTAGGAGTTACAATACCTTTGAACCAAGGGTTCTTTTACAAAGGTTCCACATTGTACACAAGCAAACAGTGAAACAGTGATACAAACCTGATAACATACATGCATACATACATGTAAAGTATTTCAGTAAAATTAAAACATATTCCCCAAGCAGGAAGGTAAGGAAGACACATTATGGTATATTAAAAGGAAAAGTAGTGGTAGGCACAAAAAGAAAAGAGAAACAGGAGGCCATCACAGTGATGACATTGTCAAAACAGAGTATGTAATGATGTAGTAAGTGCTGGGAGACTTGAGGCGGGTGAGGGGTAAGGGTAGGGTAGGGGAGGTGAAGGGGGCCAGGGTGGCTGGGTCCCTAGACTCTAGCGAGAGGTGAGAGTGGGGGGAGTCAGAGGGTGGGAAACATAGGGGAAACAGAGTGATGGGTAGGGTAAGTAGAAAGGAGGTAGTGGAAGTGTGAGAGGAGATACAATATTAGGTGTGGGGGCGGGCGGTGTGAGTGAAAGTTCATAGACCATACTGAGGTGAAGGTTTAGCAGTATATAGGAAGAAATGCTTTAAAGGAGGGGCAGAAAAGAAACAGAGGGCTGCGGGGAGTGGGTTCAGTGGTGAAAAAATAAATGTGTGCGTGTAAGGGGTTGGAAGTGCAGACAATGTAGAGGGGTGGGCACTGTGAACATGTTAGGGGGTAGGCTCCTGCCGGTGGTCTGTAACAGACAATTATACTGAATGTTTCTGCAAAGGATAGTGAATTTTTTATTGCTAGGCAATCAAATTCTCTAGGTTTGTTCACAGCTAGCAGTTCAACAGCTGCTAACCTTTTCATTAACATATACACCCCCGTAGGTCTATCAAGGAGAAAGTATTAAATGACAGCAGCGCTAATTCTCAAGTCTGGCAGAGCCCTTCAGCCATGTTTTTGTGACCACTAGAGTGTCAGGATTTGTATGAACAACCATGTTTTCACATCGACTAGTTTCTCATGGAGGCTGCATACACTGATTAATCATCATCTTTAGTCCTTTAGTTAATGCAAACTCAGAAGGAGATGCTCACAGGGATATAGGGCCTGGGTTTAATTCAATATAGCCTGAGCAGAGGAGCAGTATTGTAATAAGTTTCTTTAGTCTATAGTGTGAGAATTTATGTTCCTTCCTATGTGGAGATAAATTGTTACAGAGTTGGGAGAGATGGCTTCTGGGGAGATAAAGGAAGAAAGGTTGGGATAAATAAAAAGAGAAATGGCCCAGATTTCCACTAGGTGTGACTAGGTAGGGGAAAATGCAAGGAAGGTGGATGAATTATCCCATAAAGGATGGGGATTAGAAATGTACAAGGATTTGGCTGAAACGAAGTAGATATGATTAACAAAGGTTTAGTGTGGGGAGTCAGAATAGAGCAGGTTAGAAACAGGAGTAGTATTGGAGAGCATGACTGGCATTTATTTATTTTATTTAATTCATAAATTGATTTACAAACCTTTGAGTCAAAGACTCATTTACAAAGGTACCTCGTCAGAGGGAAGGGGGACAACATATTTGTGAGGCAAAACATTGGAGAACAATACAGGTGAGACACAAAGGAGTATACAAGCAAGGCATTTCAGTGACCACAATAGGTGAGATACAGTAGAGCAAATAAAACTAAGCTGTTTAGTGTCTCAGAGGCGCACGCAGGGTACAGTGCGTGGTGTACAGACTACAACAATCAATTCTTTTTTTTTTCCTCCGGTCGTGCCTCCGGGTTTGCCACTCCTTCCGGCTGCACATTGCTACTGTGACCTCTCGCCCTGTCCTCCCCTCAACCTCACATTGCAGCCGACTCCAGGGGTGGCCCGGCATATCCTTTGCCGAGTGGGGTCCCTCCTCCGAGGGGAAAGACACGGGTGGGGTGGGCCCCAGCATACCAGGCATCAGTCCCTGGGTGCTGCTGAGGTGGGATCGAGGGCACAGGACCCTCGGGTCAGCAAGAGCGGCAGCCATCATCCGCGAACCCGGAGGCTGGTATTTCCGCTTTTCTCTGGGGGCGCAGTGCCACGAACGCCAAGCGTGAGCCGACGCTCACCACGCCCCTAACGCCCAGGCTCGCTGCGACTGGACCCCGGCCTCCGCCAGGGGTACCATGCAGTGGTCCTGATTACCCTTCCCACCCCCCTGGAGTAGGTGAGCAGTCGTGGGACGCTCGAACCTACTCCACCCCAGCCGGCTCTCCAGCGACCCGAGTCCATTCCCCAACCCAGGTCGTCGAGCGAACATAAACCAACGCTGCACCGACGGAGCCGCACAATCATTCTAAGAAAGCTAGTACATACTTTGTACTAAGGAGACAGATTGGTTCAGAGGGTGCTCTAGTAAAGCACTATAATGGACATTTACAGCTCAGTGTCAGTGAGGTGTTTGCATGAGGGCTATTTTGAAGGGTCCGATTTTGGGGATGTTTGTAATGTGCGTGGGAGGAGTTATACTAGGAAGGTGCTCTGTAGTGAAAGACCTTTGGGCGAGTGGAGGTCCTGGCTCTAGGCACCTGGAAGGTGGCTTTGTAGTATTATGGATGATGACCGAATGAGGCCCGTTGAAGGGGTGTAGTAATACCTGGGGCAAAGCCCAAGCAGAGCTTTTTGCCAGTATACAGGTGTGGTATTGCAGCATGCTCTTCAAATGAGTATGTTAGTGGCGGAGTAGAGCTGGCATGTGTGAGTTCTATGCTGTGGGCACCAGTCAGGAGCCTACAGGCTTTGTTGATAGAGGTCTAGATTTTGTGATGGCAGTGGGTCGGCAGCTGCATAGGTAGGAGTCCATAATCAACCAAGGACAGAATGGATGAAGTGATAGCCAGCCGCAGGGCAAACTTCGAGGCAGTCTTTGTGGTGGTAAAGGAGTCCAATCTGGGCATTCATGGTCGAAAGACAGAGAGCATAGAGATGGGCATGGAAGGAGAAAGCCAAGTCGAAGGTGATGCCCAGGTATTTGTATGCCTGATACCTGTTCAAGGGGTGAGAGTACTGGGGATGATGTGGAGGGAGCATTTCTGGAGTTGCTTACGGTGTGCAAAAATCATAGATTTCATCTTCTTGAGGTTCAGAACCAGACGATGGTCGAGGAACCACTTTTCAGCTTGGCAGAAGGTGAGTTGCAGGAGCTCTGGAGTGTAGTGGGTCGGGTGTGAGGTGATGAGGACTGCGTCGTCCGTGTATAGAAGCATTTTGCCTGTGCAGGAGCTGGGGGGGGGTTTAGAAAGAGATTGAACAATGTTGGGCCCAGGATGGAGCCTTGAGGGACCCTGGAGTGTACCGATAGGGCTGTTGATAGGATACCATTTAATTTGACCCGTTGGGATCTATCCTGGAGGTAGCTGGAGAACTAGGCCAGAGGGCCAGATGACAGTCCCAGCTGATGAAGGGAGTCAAGCATTAGTGGATGACACACAGTGTCAAAGGCCTTAGATAGGTCAATAAACACTGGCGCGGCTATCTCCCCATCATCAAGTGCAGAGTGTATTTGGTGGGAGAACTCCAAAAGGTCTGTAGAGGTGCTGTGACCAGGGCAGAAACCATGCTGCTGTGGGCATAGTATGTTGTACTTAGATAGGTAATCCATGAACTGGGTGGATACTATTTTCTCAAGGGCTTTAGAGAGGGAAGGAGGATGGAGATAGGTCTGTAATTGTTTGGTAATGTACAGTCTCCATTTATATGGATGGGGTAATTTCAGCCAATTTCCAGGTGCTTAGGAATTGGCCAAGGCATAGGGATCGGTTAAGAAGATCCGTGGGGGGGGGGGTAACATGACATCAAGTGTTAGGCGGAGTATCCTGGAGTCAAGGGGGTCATCGCTCAGGTTGTGGGAGGAGAGGGCTTTTAGGAGGAGGAGTAGTTTGATGTCATGGGGAGAGATGGTCCTGAAGAGAAATGGGGGTTGGGAAATAGCTGGGTGGTTGGATGTAAGGATAGGGTCAAAGAAGTAGGCAGGAAGAACTACACTTAGGTCAGAAAATGTGTTGAGGCAGTCTGCAATACGTGGTTGGTCAGTATTAATTGTGCCGTTAATAACCATCTGGGGGGGGGAGTGGGTCTTCTGATTAAGCTCCTTTATGTTATCCCAGAAAGCTCAGACAGAGCCCCAGGATGAGGTCAAGGCGGTTTGATAGTAGCTGGCCTTGGCTTGTCTTATGGCCCAGGTGCATCGGGTTGCAAGTGGCATTATAGGCTTGCCTGTCCACTGTCCTGCCAGACTCAACTGAATAGCTACAAGTTATCCTGCTGCTTCAGTTGCTGGATCAGAGAGGGGGAAACCAGGCGGCATTTTGCCTCTTGGAGCGAAAGTGTTGGTGACAGGGCAAAGATGTCACAGGCCTTGCAGAAGGCACTGGTGAGGAAGGCTAGAGCAGTATCTATATCCGTTGCGAGGGAGATCGGGGACCAGTCGAGCTGGGCAAGGTATCGCTTTAGCTTATTAAGGCCCCCGGGGTGGAAGCGGCGACAGGGGGTGGCACTGTATGCAGGACTGAGTGTGGGGGAGGACCAGAAACAGAGAATTGGTGAGTGATCACTAAGGGAGTCTGCTAGGACATTAACAGACTTGATTTTGTGTGGTCAGTTTGAGAGTACTATATCTAGGAGGGAGCTGGTCCCACTAGATTGGTTAAATCTGGTCAGCCGAGTGACCAATTGGGATAGGTAAAGGGCTGTGAAGTTGTCCTTAATGTGTGCTGAGGTGGAGCCAAGCCAGTTGATGTTGAGGTCTCCCAGTGCGAGCTGTTCAGCCTTATGTGGCAGGGTGAGAGATAGTCAATGAGAGCAGATGGCTAAACTTCAGCCCATGGGGGTATGTAGGTGGTTGTGAGGTAAGGCGGGCCACGGCCCGGGTGCAGGGTGATTTTTAGGGTGATGGCTTGGGCCCCATGGTCGAGTGTGGGGTTAGGTAGAACGTGACCCAGGAGAGAGTCACGCAGGTAGACTGCACACCCGCTGCCACGCTTCCCCACATGATCTTCTCTGAAGAGGGTGAAACCGGGGAAGGAGACAGCAGAGTCTGGAGTCGATTAGGAGAGCCAAGTCTCCACTATTGCAAGAATATCGGGCGTGTGCTGTGAGACCCAACATTGGAGTGCAGCAGTCTTCCTTGGGAGACTGCAGATATTCATAGAGGCAATGCAGAGCCCGTGTCCAGTAGCAGGCGACGGTGGGGTAGCGGGTCCCGGTCTAGGGTTAGGATGGACATTTCCAGAGAGCATGAGGAGTAAGGCGATGAGACGGAGAAAAAGACTACGGTGGTTGTGGTAGTGGCACTTGTGCAGGTGCAAGGATCTCAGGTGGGCAGTGCAGGGGATGGGTAGGGAGTTGAGGGCAGGTATGGCTAGGATAGTGAGGGACCACCTACCACAGTGTACGGGGGGTAGGGGGTGGGCATCGGTGGTGGGTGAGGTGGGGCAATGGGGTGGTCCAGCATGAGGTACGTTAGTGGGAGAGCGTAAAAATGGTCGGGCTATGATCAATGGGGGTGATTTGCCCAAGGAGGCTGAGATTCAGGCATGTGTCCACTCACAGTGGTGCTGGAGAGATTCTTTGTAAGGTGGGGGGATAGGATCATGAGGATTAAAGCAGGTATCCAGAGTACTACTAGGACATGTTTGTGCATGTGATGAAGGAAGGGAGATAAGTGTTGGCAGACAGGATCCCCCTAGTGTTCAAGGAATATAACCTGATGGTGGAAAAGTGAGCTGATTGGTTCTGCACCACACGTGACTATCTGTATAAAACAGAGAGCTGACTAAGGGTGGTGGTGGGGGCCAAACAACACGCCTTGAGAAAGAGCCTGGCGCTGCTCCTATGCCCTTTTGGATGCATACCTACAGCAGTCCGGGGGGTTGGGGGCAATCCCTGAGTCAGATCCAGGGAAGAGCAGGCACTTCCTGCCCTCACGACCCGCGGTGCAGCTCCATCGGCTAAACCCCTGAAACGGAGGAGAGGGAGATTTATAAATACATGCTGGATTCAGAGGCAGGGCTAAGGTAAGGACAAAGATAAGGTTACTGTGATTTTTAGGGTTGCTGATTATCTGAATGGTCAAAAGCGACTCTGCTGCATGGTTTTAAAGTAGGAGCTGCATCAGATCCAATCTGTTCCCTGCAGTTGTGGGCTGCGATAACTTGCTCATTAAGGAGACTAGATTAACTTCAAATAAGGCAACTTATTAGATCGACTCCTATCTATTAGTTAATTTTAAGGAAGCTTGAGTTATTACAACTAATATAACTGTATCTCTAACTGTGGAAATTACTCTTAAGGGCTACTTGGTTAATTCACAGTACAGGCAGCTGTAGTATCACATTAAACTGTGAAATACTCTTAAGACAACTTGATTAAACACAAAGAACTATATATATATATATATATATATATATATATATATATATATATATATATATATATATATATGCAGCAGAAGAAATACATGAAAAAAACTATCTTCAGTTGCGCCGACTCTTAAGGCACGTGTAAGGTTTTGGGAACTCAAGGTCCTTTGTTCAAATCCAGGTTTCAAAATGGGGTTTGGCGCCAAACAACACGCCTTGAGAAACAGCCTGGCGCTGATCCTGTGCCCTTTTGGATGCATACCTACAGCAGTCCGGGGGGTGGGGGGCGACCCCCGAGTCAGATCCAGAGGAGGGCAGGCACTTCCAGCCCTCACGACCCGAGGTGCAGCTCTGTCGGTGAAACCCCTACGGCAGTCTGGGGGTTGGGGAGTGATTCCCGAGTCAGATCCGGGGAGGGCAGGCACTTCCAGCCCTCACGACCTGTGGTGCAGCTCTGTCGGCAAAACCCCTACGGCAGTCCAGGGGTCGATCTCCGAGTCAGATCCGGGAGGCAGGCACTTCCAGCCCTCCGACCCGGTGCAGCTCCGTTGTGAAACCCTACAGCAGTCCGGGGTGGGGGTGATCCCCAGTCAGATCCGGGAGGTCAGGCACTTCCAGCCCTCACGACCCACGGTGCAGCTCCATCGGCGAAACCCCACGGCAGTCCAGGGGTGGGGCGATTCCCAGTCAAATCCAGGGAGGGCAGACATTTCAGCCCCTCCGACCCATGGTGCAGCTCCATCGGTGAAACCCCTACAGCAGTCTGGGGGTGGGGGGCAATCCCAGGTCAGATCCAGGAGGCAGAGCCCTTCCAGCCCTCACGACCACGGTGCAGCTCCGTCGAACCCCCACGGCAGTCCGGGGGTGGGGGTGATCCCCAGTCAGGTCCAGGGAGGGCACCTCCAGCCTCACGACCCACAGTGCAGCTCTGTCGGGAAACTCCTACAGCAGTCCGGGGTGGGGGGCAATCCCGAGTCAGATCCAGGGAAGGCAGGCACTTCCAGCCCCTCCCGACCCATGGTGCAGCTCTGTCGGCGAAACCCCTACAGCAGAGTCTGGGGGGTGGGGGCTATCCTGAGTCAAATCCAGGAGGCCAGGCACTTCCAGCTCTCACAACCCCTGGTGCAGCTCTGTCAGTGAAACCCCTGTATGGGTTGTTTCAATTAAAAATCAGTAAATGCACAGTGCTCTGAAAATGCTTATGCAGTGCAACAGATACAAATAACTTAGAGACATAAATCAAAGCTGAGTCATTGTGGAGACTGGATGCACCAATAGATCCATTCTGTGCTGATCTTTTAACTACAGTGGATGACCTCCTCACAGCTCTGCTGATAGCATTAAAAATAATCTGGGGTCTGCCAGATAGCCCAGCAGGAGTAAACCTAAGACTCTGAAAATCGGACAGAGGGTTTGAGAGAGTTCTGCCCATGCTTGGGGAGGGTGGCACTATGATCTACCACAGCAGCGGCCCCATGCAATGGACCAAGGAACTTGCCCTACTGCAGGGGCTCATGATGCATATGCACTGTAATCAGGCCAGCTACAGGCAGCATGCAGTGCCTAGGAAGGTGGTAGGGTGGGGTCAGGGGTCAAAACAGAGAAATAATGACAGTCAAGGGTGTGATGGGATCAGCACTCCTGGACACTGAGTTCCCAGCATGCTAAGCTCCAGATTTTGCTCAAGAGACAGCCTCCCTTATGTTCCTGCCAGGGGATAAGCTCTGGAGGAACACTGAAGCAAAGAGATTATTATGTATCTGTGCTATAATCACACAACTGCACTCCAGGGAGTGTGCTGTCATCAAACAGTGTCACTTCTCCAATGAATGAAGGCATCTGTGAAATACACTAGATGGGTGGCAACAATATCCAAAGTTAGCACATATGCCTATTTGTCTATTAGTGCTTAAAACTATTTACTGTACGTCCTTTTTTCGGTCATGGTTTGAAACTAGTTTTACTGCATTTGTTATGTCAGGTATTCAGATAAGGATGTGGCTGACACGAAGCGGAGTGGGGACATTACTTAGATCTGAGTGCCTGCATAAGGGTGTGATTTTTACATGTATAACAGAGAGATATAGCCAATTTGGAAAGGACTATGCAGAACACACATCATTCTGTTACTTACTGTTTGTTGTAAGTGAGTGACTTGCTGGCATTTTGTTTGTTGTGACTAACAATCCTGACTAAATGTATAAGTATCTATTAAACTGGTCATTTAACCTTTCAATTATATACATCTAGTACCACATTCACTAGCCATCACACTGCTGTATGTAAAGTTATTTAAAATGTGCATAGACAAGCTGATAATTCCTACTGAAATAAAAAATAATGCATTTTACCTTAATGGAACAACCTCTATTACAGTACATTTCAACCACAAATGTTATATATTGATAATCTTACATACAATTCCCTACTGGACACAGTTTCTTCCTAAAATACCTAAGTATCTGGCTAGAAAGTCATCTTGGCTTCTCCTTCCACATCAATGCCATCCATAAGAAACCATCCCAAAGCTCGATGCTCATTACAGGGATAAAGCAAATCCTCTTGCTCTTTGGGAGAGTGCAGTGAAAATGAAACATCAAAATGTGCCACAGCAAAAAAAACAGAGACTCATAGTTCATGTTGTCTGCACATTTTCCTACCTGAGCTGTGCCAGCCTACCATTGGATGAACCCTGGCTGAACACCTCAGTAAGAGTTCTTCCCCTTCCTCACCCTTTGCCCCCACCCACTTCCCTTCCTTTGCTTTCACAAACCCTTTATTGCTGTCCCATGCTCTTTTGAAACCTAGCACTGCCATTTGTTCTCCACTCTTGCTGTGGAGAAGTACTTGCTTTCATCTTTACCAAATGTATGCCACACTAGTTTATACTCATGTCCAAGGCCACTGATTTACAGTGATTAAAATAATGAAATTCTGTTTTCAAGACTTGAAATTCTGGGAACTGCACTGGTGATTGTTAGTCTAATTTTTGGATTTTACTGGGATTTTACTGTCATTCTTTTAGTATGTGTATAAATAATCAGAATAAAAGAAGGTTTAATATACAGAGCATTAAATAATACAAACTGAAATAGTACAGGAAGCAAATATAAGAAAAATACAAATGTTGTAGATTTACTGACCTGGTTTAAAATGCCAAATTCCATGAATTTGTTTGTTTTTACTGGTGTTCATGCAGTCCAAATTCCAGAATTTTGCCGGGTTTTCCAGTAAAAAATTAAACCCAGTGGCCTTACTCATGTCCTCTGGTTGTTACGCCCTCACAATGCTTGAACAGGTCATGATACTTTACCCTGTTAATTACATAGAAACAATCTCAAAGAGAAAACAGCACTCATCCAGCCTCCAGTAAGAGATATGCCCAGCAAAAACAGATATACTGTTACTCAGAAAAAGATTTGCAACAAATATTTATAAATAAATATACCTGTGATGAAGCACCCCCTGACTTGAAACATTAGGTTGACTTCCATGGCTTTGACTGATTGATCCCACCAAGATGCTGTTTTCTGTCAGTGGATTTTATATTTATTAATAAATATTACATACTAACATACTAAATTGCCAGCAGATTAGGCCTATTGGTCTATCAAGTCTGCTCAAGTAGCAGCCCTTACAGTGAATTCACTGTGGCCGCACCCCCTCCCCCAATGTGTCCTCTTGCTGACCTATTATCATGACCTACTCCCCTTCATATTTTACCCCTGTGTCTGTCCCACCCTCTCTTAAATCCTTCCACTGTCCCCATCCCCACCAATTCAGATGGCAGTGAATTCCAAGGCATCACCACTCTTTCCATGAAGACGTGCCACCTCACCTCCCCCTTAAATCTCCCTCACACCAATCTCAGGCAATGCCCCCTCGTGGCTCCTTCTTCTTCCCTTAGCTGGAACAGCTTGTCAGAGCTAACCCAGTTAATCCCTTTCAAATGTTTAAAAACCTCTAGCATATCCCTCCATCTTTCCTCTCCTCCAAGGAGTACATGTTCAACTCCCTTAACCTCTCTTCATAGAGCAGGTTACTCAGACCATGATTTATCTTTGATGCCCTCCTATGTACCCTCTCAAGAAGGGCCATGTCCCATCTCAAGTATGGGCACCAAAACTACATGCAGTACTCCAGGTGCGCCTAATCAGGGCCAGGCTAGGGCACAGACCTCTCTTCTCCTAGATGTTATCCCTCTGGCTATGCACCTGAGTATCCTATTTGCTTTCACAGCTGCTTTCCTACACTGCTCAGAGTTATTTCTTCCCTGGAGATTGTCAGCTTCACCCGTCTGAGACTGTAGTCCTGCCCCGGGTTCCTGGACCCAAAGTGGAGTACGCTGCACTTCATAGCATTGAAACTCAGCTGCCAAATGTGCGACCACCATTCAAGTGTCTCCAAGTCCTCCTGCAGTGTCCTGCTTCCCTTCTCATTGCCCACCACTGCCCCCAGCTTGCCATCATCTGCGAAGAGACTCAGTCTATTCCTAACTCTGACCCCGATATCCGAGATGAATGCGTTAAACAGGACCGGCCACTACACCAACCCCTGAGGGAACCCACTTAAGACCCTTCTTGGAGATGAGAGCTCACCCCCAACCACCACCATCTAAAACCTATTCTTTAACCAATTCCCAATCCACCCGCAGTATTGATTGGAAATATTTTGGGTGGGTGCTGGTTCTCTTTCAGATTGTTTTTTACCTAGCACTGTGTAGACACCTGAAGCTGCTTTCTTAAATTGAATATCTAACACATTCCCTTTCTGTCTGCTGACCCCCAGCGAGTACATGTTCAGACTGGCTAGCTGCTCCTCATATGATTTTCCTGCTGACCCTGTATTATCTTTGTAGCCTGTCATTAGTCGGACTCTGTATGCTCCTTATCCTTTTCCAGGCATGGGCTCTATAACTGGACACAGTATGCCATGTGTGGCCTCACCAAGGACTCATAGAGGGGTAACAGTAGGTACCTCATTTTTCCTAGTGGAGAACCAGAGAATTTGTCAGTTATTGACACTCGAAATGCAGTCCTTGGTATGCACCAGCTAAGTCACAACATCTTTTTGGAAATTATCTCATCAGCTTGACTGAATGCCAGAAAGACCTTTACTAAGTTTTGTTTCAGACAAATCCAGCCAATGTACTGACCTCAAGGTAAAAGAAGTCCAAAAATATGGTAGACTCCATGTGTGATTGCAAACTTGGGAAGGAGGATACTACCCACATGCTTCTTATTTGTCCGTTCTATGAGAAATGTAGAAAATCATATCAAGTAAAATCTTTAGAGAGACTCCACTCCCATTAACCATGAGTACAACAAAATTAAACATTCTGTTAAAATCATAAAATCCAATAATTATTAATTGGCTGGTCCTGTAAATGTTATCCATGAGAAGGCTTTGTTTACAAAATAGCCATGGTAAGCATTTATTTGATCTTTGCTATTGATATGATATGCATTGCTCTTGTACTTTACAGCAAAAATATGTAAGAATTACTGGTACTGTATATGTCATCATGATTTATTTATTATGACTTTTACAGTTTTCTTTCATTACTGTTTTTTAAATTGTAATGACTGAATTGTCAAACAAATAAATATGAACAGAGTTTGGTGGAGAACCATCTCCATACCCATGCCAGCTTCCTAGCTGCTTTCATGAGTGCCTGGATGCATGGGGCTGTTGATATGAGGTTATCACTAATAATGACCCCAAGTCCCTTTCCTCAGAGGTCAGACAGATGTTTCACCCAGTAACCAGTTTTCAGGGTTTCCCTTTCCTTTGTGCATAGCTTTGCATATTAAACATCAGTTGCCACACCTTCAGACCACCCTCCAGCTTTTCTAGACCCCTCTTCATGTCTATAACCCTCCTCTGTGTCCTGCTACAGTTTAGTGCCATCTGCAAAAGGAAGAATTTTCCTTTCATCCCTTCCCTATGTTGCCCATGAATGCACCATGTCCTCCAGTAGAACTTTTAGAAGTCTGAACATTCCATTGCTTAACCTTGTTATACACAATAGCCACCTGGTTAGGTTAGCACCACATCCAGATCCCCAGCTTCTTAACAAGTCTTCTATAGGGTATCAAGTCATAGGTCTTACTCAAATCCAGATATAGGCAAGGCAATTTTATGTGTTAAGTGCCCTATCCAAGAGGTTCAGGGTGCTTCACATTAAAAACATCAAATCAAACCATGAAATAAATTCAACATATAGGACTTTATTAAAATTTGCTTGAGGTACAGATAAACAACAGCTATGGATTGAGAGCATATGCACGGTCAAACAAGTAGCACAAACAAGTAACACTGACTGCCTGACCCTTCTCCACAGCACTCATGACTGAGTTGAAGAACTCAATCAGGTTAGTTTGGCACAACCTTCCCTTCATGAAGATGTGCTGCCTCCTATCTTGGAGGCTATTCAATTCTTGAGATTTCACCAGTTGCTCCTTGATGATATGAACCTCTCAACATTTGACTATGGGTTGTGGTGTATAGTGCTACTCCAACATCCATCCTAGCCAGACAGGACCCTCCTTCTGCTTTGCCCTTGACTACCTTCCCTGCATGTATCACTGTTCCTCAAACTCCCCCTCCCCACCAAGTCGAGGCAGAAGCCTCTCTCACTTAATCTCACTCATCTCCAAAATCTGGTTGGGTTCCTTACCTGCCATCTCCACTCCCTTTACCCCCTCCTACAGACTCAGGAACTCCCTCCAGCAGCTACTTCTTTTCTCTAAGACCTCTGCCAGCCATGCTGAATTCTTCTATATGTTCTGATTTTGGTCTAGCTACCCCGTCTACTTCTTTTCTTCCATCTCTGCCATGAAGTCTTCACTGCATGATCACATTTCTCATGCCTGTAATTCCACTTTACCTATTGTTTATCTCTCATTTCCACTCCCCCTACCACTAAACCTCTTACTCCAGTTCGACTCCACAAGCATCTTCATTCTCTATATATAGGTCTCATTTCTATTATCAGTCATGCATGGCTTTGTCCACTTTCCTATTAACCATGTTTTTTTTGTGTTTTTTCTGTCACCAATTTTAAATGTTCTCCTTTCTATAGACTTCCTAACTGCATAGTTGTCCCCCGGTTGCCCCTGAAAAAGGGACTTCTAGGCCCATTGGGCTTACTGGGTCAAGAAAATTCAACAACAGTCTGTAGATGGCACAACAGACCTCAGCTACTTTGTATGACTTGTTTTGCACAGTGGCTAGTTTTGGTCTATTTTGGGCACTGCTTCATACTGTTATATTTTATTGTGGTCCTCCTCTACCCCTCCCCCCGCCTGGCACATTTAGAAACAAGCTGTTTTCAGCTCAGCATGCAGTCCTGGTAAAACCTTTAAATAAACAATTACCTAAATACTGCATTTTAAAGATCAATGGCAAACAGTATATGATTTTCTTTTTCACATGTTTTCATATAGAAGAGCAATACACTGAATATTTTAACTGGAAACAATATGTTTCCAGTTGTCTTCTAACATGCTGATAATGTAAGCCTCCATAATTGTTCCTCAGTTGGACAGTCAGCTCTGAGATTTTTTGCTGAGTCAGTCAGTCTGTGTCAATGTTTGACACCATTGCAGGAATGATGTCCAAAAGCCATGCATGTGAAAGTCTCTGGGGTGTGTGCTAGCTAATTCACTCCCCCCAGTAGCTGCAGAAGTTTTTATTTCTTTCTTCTGAATGTGACACAATTTATTTATTTATTTTTTTCAGAAAAGAAAGATTCTATTCTCCTTGCTGTCTGAACATACATAATGTTATAAAAAGCTGCTTCATCTCAAAGCCATCATCTGATTGGTCTCTGCCTATTCAAAGTGTTCTTTTTTTTTTTTTTTTTAGCTGGACATTCATTAAAACATATGATTCTTCTATGTAAGTGGAATCTGAAATGTTATACTGCATAGTTTTATTTTAAATAATCTAAATTATATTAAATTGCAGCTGTTGGAAAAAAAAAATCTTCTGTATTAATACATTAAGTAAATGAATGGACTGACTGCCGGCTTCTTCCTGTATTGAATGTTTTAGTCGCAAGTCAGTTTGTCATTATGATTTGGGATGGACTGTGTATTGATACCCTGACATGTATTATGTGAAAAAAAATAACAAAAGAAAGTGCATCTTCTCTCACAGCTTCTTAACTCTTTGCTAGATTGTAGCGATACTGAAAAATATGAGTGAAAGTGAAGCGGGGTAGTGTCAGAAGCGTCATTTACGGCCAAATCATAGGGTATAGCAAGTGTGGGGTGGCATGATGTAAAGGGCTACGGGTGTGGGCGGAGCTAGAGAGGGTGGCATTTGTCAATGTGACATAGAGCTAGTTACCAAGTAATTTAAAAACGGGTATGAATTGGATAGTAAAGTCTGACTATAAATCTGAAATGGGTCATTACAGATGTTGATTCAAATTAAATAGCTAGTTTTCATCAAATTATGGAATCATCAGTATAGTGAAAGTCCCATTCCTCAACTGTACAAATATTAAACAATATTAATGCATGGGTAGCCCTTATTACCCATTGAAATCAAACAGATTACAACCTTGTAATCCCACTGTTGTGATGTCAGAACCTTATAAACCTATGTCTCTATGTCATAGCAGTGGGTTTACAAAATGGAATGCCAGTGTTATTCAGTATTCTACATACCCAGAATGTGATTGTTAGTCTCAGTACAGTATTCAAATAACATTCCAATTGTCACAGTTTATTTAAGCAATAATGCCCGACAGGGTGGGCGGTATTGGGCAATACCGACCGCCAGGGTGGATGGAGGCCCCTGGACACGTATATGGAGGGGTCTTATAGCTCCTTGGCCGGTCCGGTATTGCCTATACCTACCCTGAGGGTACTATTAGCTTAGAAATGGGCTAACTGTTGAAAATAAAGACACAGAGTATTAATTTAGTCGTGAATAAATGAAGTTTTATTTTTACTTTTTTAAATTTGAGAAAAATAGTCCGTTTTTTTATATGTTTAAATAAGACTGTTAAACATTTAAAATGTATTTTAAATAATTAAAATGTAATAGTTTAAGACAGTGTTAAATATTTAAAAGATTTTTTTAACATTTTTAGGGTACAATTTCATTTTAAATATATTTAAATAGTGTAAAACATGTAATACTGTTACATTTGTTTACAATCTCTGTGACTGTTGTTCAGGGTAGCATTTCATTTCTTTCATTTCTTTCATTTCTGGTAAGTAATGAAATTAATTGGTGAATTAAATGTGCAATTAGTAGGCTGAAAAATGTTTTTGGTTGCAGTTTGTGTGACATCAGTAGGTGGCAGGCTTGTTTTACAGATGCTGTTGTGGTGCTCATTATCTGTGTTCTGCTGTGCTGTCTTAGCTGAGTTTTCGGTTCTTGATTTTCTTTGCCTGCTAGTATGGAGCTCCATGTCTTTCTGTCTGCAGTTGAAGGGGCCCAGTATGAAGTCAAGCTTTGCTGGGAGCGTGGCCTGTGACTCAGCGATTATTTCTTTGTCCGTAAGTCCTGCTCTATATAGTAGCTGCACTGAAGTAGCCCGAATACTGTGATTTGTGTAGCGTTTTGATAAATCAGCTTCTTTGCTTAGTCGTGGCATGAGGGGCCAAGTAATTTTGCCCATGGGTTCCATGCTGTACCAGTATTCTTGATGATCTAGGATTTCTTGTGGCAATTTTTTGGGATGGAGGTAGAAAGCTGTAGCAGTTGGTGGGCATTTTTTGATATATTTAATAAAGGAATGAACAGGGCAGAGCCGGTCGTTTGGTTGCTCTGAGATGTGACCTCGTGTGTTTTCTTTGTTCAGCTCCCGTGGATCTTTGTGATTTTTTGTATCTGGGTTGTAAGTTAGTGTAATATATTTATGCCCACTTTCGTCTTGCTTTACTTCAAAACTTTCTCTTTTTAGCTCTCGGATGCCCTCCCGACCGCGCCTGGCCATGTGAAGCTGAATGTCAAACCAAACTTTACGGACTAAGCCAGGCGCGTATCGGGATTTAGTGCTGCACTGAGTCTTAGTTTCTGAAGATCCGCTTGGTTTATTGGTGGATGATGGCTTGCTTGGTCTTTTGGGACTTTCGGAGCGCTTTAGGAGTGCTGATAGGACGTTGTTGGAAGAGGTGAAAGCTGGGTTTCCAATTATGCTAATAGGCCTACGGACATCTGTGCTTGCTAGGTGGCGGTTGATGCCCGCGCGCAAAGCACAGTAGCCAGCTACTGAATACTGTGTCCCGCTGCTTGTTCGCACCTCCGCGTAAAAACGTCTCAGCAGATCGTTTAGATTTTCTAATGTTATGCTTTCCCAGGAAATCGTTATTTCGTTGTGAGTTAGCCATTGCTGAAAGACGGAGACTGCCCATTTTGTGTTTTTTACAGTGTTTTCTTCTTGTCTTTCATTTTCTATTTGGTCTAACTGTAGATCGCTGATTGAGAGAAAGTTCACTTACTTGTGCTTTTCTATTTCTTTTTACAGGACAACTTCTTTGATTTTCTGTGGTGGCTGGTCATCTTCTGTAAGTATGTTGTGCTGCTTTAAGATATTTATTAGGTCGAAGTTTGTTGATATTTGGTCTGACATACTTATTTTTTTTAAACTGCTGTGAAGTGCTTGATTGAAGTGGTCAGCTGGGCTGCAGGATATGGGCAAGTACAGTGGTCAGCTGACTGGCACTTCTTACTTGCTGGTCATCTATTGAAACTTAATGTACCCCTAGCTTGAGGGTACTGACCAATCAGATGGCAGCAAGTAAGAAGCCCATTTTCTAATGTCTAGCAATCACTATGTCTGATAGAGATTTTAACTCTGGTGCTATTGTGGCCCACTGTCATTCAGTCCATGTATCCTAATAAATTGTTTTCCTAAACAATCATGTGGGTGTAGTGCAGATTCATTAATAAGGTAAGGCTAAATTACTTGTGTTGGGGGGGAGGGACTTCTCATGTCGAGTCCCATACACTATAAATGACAATGCATGATGTACAGGTGATAACCAGGGTGTAATCCTCTCTCGTGGTTGCTAGGGCAATTGTAAACCTCTCCAAGCTGCACCGGTTTCCTGATGCCCTGAGACACCAATAGAAGTGATTATACCATGGTTATCACCTGTACATCAGGCATTATCCTCTATATATTACCACACTGGCTGTTCCAAAAATATTACCACACTGTTCATGTCAAATGACTGGTACTATACAAGCTAAGGCACACATTGCTAAAAATAAAGAACCGTCTCTATACCAATACCTTACAGTACATAAAAATACACATCAAAACATGAGAGAAATTATACTGTTATAAAGCATACTCTGAACCTTGAACCATGGAGAGAACTTTAGTTCCTCTCTGCTGAAACAAGAGCTTAGTAAAAGAAATGACAGAATGAAACTTTAAAAGAAGTAATAAAAGGAAAACGAACTGATGAAAAAAAAAAACACCAAAAACCTGTAAAGAAAAAAAAGGAAAAAGAATCGATTAAAACTCACCGACCAAAAACCTGAAAAAAAAAAAAGTAATAAAAGAAAAGATCCTAGTAAAATTGTACACCAAAAAACCTGTAAAGAAAAATTGTAATAAAAGGAAAAAGAACTGAGTCCCAGGGTTACATAAAAGAAAGTCTTCCAGACTTCCAATTACTGCAGCAAAGCAAATGAAAGTACTCTTTAACTCTCCACACCAAGGCTACTACTCCCTCTTGCAATAATGTAAAAGAGCATAAACTCCCTCCCAAACACCCATGAAAGTGGTAAAGCAAAGGACATAGGAGTGTTATTACCTGCCTGGAGGCTGGAGACACTGCTGGCATGCTGGAGATTGGGATGGTAGGTGACTGGAAGTGCTGGAAGCTGACTGGTGACTGCTGGCACACTAGACTGCTGACTAGTCGGGGACACTGCTGACAAACTGGACTGGTAGCTGACTGGAGACAAAACTGGCAAACTGTCTCTGGACTGGTAGCTAAGCTGACTGGAGACACTGGCTGCTGGCACACTGGACTGCTGGCTGACTGGTGACACTGCTGGCACACTGATATCTGACTGGAGACTCTGCTAGCACACTGAATTGCCGGCTGACTGGACTGTATCTGAGTTGAGACTGCTGGCACACTGCTGGCTGACTGGAGACACTGCTAGCACACTGGACTTGTATCTGACTGGAGAAAGGCTGGCAGACTGGACCTGCTGCTGACTGGAGGCGCAGTTGCAAACTGGACTGGTATCTGACTGGAGACACTACTGGCAGACTGAACTGCTGGTTGGCTGACTGGTAACACTACTGGCACGCTGGACTGGTTGCTGACTGGAGGCAAAGTTGCAAAGTGACTCGTTGCTGAGCCGACTGGGACAGAACTGGCACACTGACTGCTGGCTGACTGGAGACACTACTGGCAGACTGGACTGCTGGTTGGCTGACTGGTGGTAACACTACTGGCACACTGGACTGGTTGGCTGACTGGGGCACAAGTTGCAAACTGAACTCATTGCTGAGCTGACTGGGACAGAACTGGCACACTGACTGCTGGCTGACTGGAGACACTACTGGCAGACTGGACTGCTGGTTGGCTGACTGGTGGTAACACTACTGGCACACTGGACTGGTTGCTGACTGGAGGCAAGTTGCAAACTGGACTTGTTGCTGAGCTGATTGGCTGGAGACACTACTGGCAGACTGGACTGCTGGATGGCTGACTGGTTGCTGACTGGAGCACAAGTTGCAAACTAGACTCGTTGCTGAGCTGACTGGGACAGAACTGGCACACTGACTGCTGGCTGACTGGAGACACTACTGGCAGACTGGACTGCTGGTTGGCTGACTGGTGGTAACGCTACTGGCACACTGGACTGGTTGCTGACTGGAGGCATAAGCTGCAAACTGGACTCGTTGCTGAGCTGACTGGCTGGAGACACTACTGGCAGACTGGACTGCTGGTTGGCTGACCGGTTGCTGACTGGAGGCACAAGTTGCAAACTGGACTCGTTGCTGAGCTGACTGGGACAGAACTGGCACACTGACTGCTGGCTGACTGGAGACACTACTGGCAGACTGGACTGCTGGTTGGCTGACTGACTGGTGGTAACACTACTGGCACACTGGACTGGTTGCTGACTGGAGGCACAAGTTGCAAACTGGACTGCTGGTTGACTGACTGTAGATAGTAATGTTACTTCAGTAATGGGTATCTTCTTGAATGCATCTGAGCAAATCTGTCTATTGCTACTGACAGGTCTAGCTGCTTCACCTCCAGTGGCTCACATGCCATCATCAAGTCACTGAGTCGTCTGTCACCACAACTGTTTCTTAAGTAAGTTTTCACTCTTTTCATGCATGAGAAGAAACGTTCATTTGAAGCTGTGGTCACAGGGGAGTGCCATCACCAGGTTCAAAATCTCCAGAACTTCTGAAAATGCATTACAAAGGCATTGCAACTGTTGTCTGACACAATGAATACTTTGCATATTTTTGTTCTGTAGGTATGCCGTTGCTGATTCCAGCTGTGACTCTAACACAATTGTGTCTGTATTTGCTCCTGGGTAAGATTCTGCTAGGACCTTTAAAACAGGGTAATTCAGAAAACTGTCATCTTTTGGGTTGAGAGCAGCAACAGCTTTTAAGAGGTCCAGATTACTTGTGAAAGCGTGAATCAAGTTCAGTAACAAACCTGTCAATGCAGGCCAGGTATATTTCCTGTTTAAGCCTATCACTGTTAGATCTTGCAGAAATGTCCTGAATTTTTATATTTGCAGTCCGCTTCCCAAAGTGGATGAAACAAAAATTCTGTCAGTTTTCGGCTCAACTGATGTTTAGCGGGCCTTCCTGTGTTCTGAGTGGCTTCTACATCATAATCAATGCCACAGTGATCAAGCGGCATTGTGCCTCCTTGTAAATCTTCTGCCACTGTGAATCATTACGTAGAGACAAGAGCTCACTTTTCAAAGACTGAACAAGATTACAAGCACTTGGCAAATCCAGATCTTTTCTCTGAAGTTCCTCAGACACCGATTGTATCTTCCTTAAAATTGTTTCTAGGCTGTACAGTGTTGCTACAAAGGTGAAGTTCTGAATTTTAAACAGATGACCTTTTGCTTCACTACTTGCCTCTTTGTCAGTGTTTTGTGACTGAATAGCATGAAGTGTTATAATAATGGACTCTAGACGCAACTGAAATTTCTTGACACAGTTGTACCAGTAAAACCACGTGTACACACAGTCGTTCCAGTTCCAGAACTTGTAGACCTTCTTCTTTCTGCGCTTTAACAAACAACTCATGTCTTGGTGAACTTTGAAAATAAATACATATACAGCCTATAAGATGCTGAAAATTCTTTCACTTCTGATATATTATTAATTGTTTGCACCAAAACAAGATTCAGTCTGTGTGCATGACAATGAATATAAACAGCTTGAGGAGCAATCTCTCTTATTCTTGCTTGTACTCCACTGAAGCACCCATCATGACAGAGGCTCCATCATAGCACTGTCTGCCACAGTGCTTCCACTGCAGTCCAGCCTGACATACTGCCTGATTGATGGCACCAGCCAAACTACCAGCATCCAGTTTATCCATGTGGTAGCAGCCAAGTGGTTTTGCACAGATATTACCATCTCCGTCAACAAAACGGATTACAAAGCTGAGCTGCTCTTTGCGTGATACATCCTTAGTTTCATCGACTAAAACAGAGAAATATTTTGTAACTTTACTTACAATTTTTTCTCATATTAATGTTGCAACTATGTTAATCAAATCATTTTGATACTCTGGGGAGGTATAATGACTGTATCTCCTAGACATTTTTTCTTTTAATTTTGAGTCATGTGCAGATAATGTTTCCAGAAACTCAATAAAATTGCCTTTGTTATCGAATTTGTCGACTCATCACACACCTCTGAAGGCAAGACCTTGCCGTCCTAAGTAACACACTGCATGCAGTAGTAATTCAACATGGCATCTGTTTCTTCAATTTCAATGTCCTATTTTTTCAAAGCCGTCTACAACTGACTGATGTTCTGATGAAGACTGTATATGAGTTAAATTCACCATGCTACAACAGATGCTTTATGTTTCTCAGACTCGCTGTGCTTTCTGAAGCACGACCAGTTTTCCATTTACAGAAACCAATATCGACAAAGGAATGTTTCCACGTTCCGACCTCCACCTCCAGGTGCAGTACGCAGTGCTAGTAAAATGCCTGCCATGCAAAACAGTATACAGCATCTCTCTGTACTGAATATTCTACCCACTTATGAGTTTTGTAATCGCCATTAAATTTATGTGATTTTGTCACAGGGAAAACACACTTTGGCTGAACTGGAGCTTGGTAAGGACTAGCAGATATGTCACTTGGCACAGTATCGTGATCAACACACTCACCCATTGAAAATGAGTGGCCTTCACTAGATGGCAATGACGTGCTTTTACATGCATCGGAGGATGTGCTTTCACATGCATCAGAGGGTGAGGGCAAAGCAACAAGTAATGGGCCTGTAGCAGCAGAACTAGGCTCTGAAACTATACTACTACTATCAGATTCATGCATACCAGCTAACAGAACACTATCTTCAGGTCTTGATTTCTTCACTGTATGTTCAGCATGTGCAGTATCTGCTGTAATTCTTTTCTTAGCAAATAACTGAAGCACCGATGGTTGCTTTGGATCACTGGATGCCTTCTTCTTAGACAGAGACATTTCAGTAATACTTATTTAGCAGCCAACTTCAAAGAAATTTCAATCAGTGAAGGCTACTAAAGAAGAAATTTAGCAATGTAC
Source organism: Neoceratodus forsteri (assembly GCA_016271365.2). Classification (NCBI taxonomy): domain Eukaryota; kingdom Metazoa; phylum Chordata; order Ceratodontiformes; family Ceratodontidae; genus Neoceratodus; species Neoceratodus forsteri. The sequence continues at coordinate 433,065,424 of CM028130.1, forward strand.
AGCCTGACAGCAGCTATGCCCAGTGATTAGCAAATCAGATATCAGTTTTGAAACCCTGAAAACAGCTATGAATTCAAATGTGCACACAGTCTAAAGAAATCACCAGTGTCGTCGTGCAAATCTGCAAATAAGTGATGACATCAGGAATTAAAAACATTAACATATAGAGTGTAAATTTTACATTTAACTGTACCTATGAACCTAAAAAAAGGTCTATTATAATTCTAAATTTTAAAAGTAATCTTATAAATGCAGAGGCGCAAAACATTTCTGTAATAAAACAAAAGTGGGATGCATACAAGTGCTGTAAATCTGACAAAAATATTACTTTTGAATCACCAGTTATGTTATGATTTGAAGCACTATTTTTACGTGGAGTATGTACAAATGTTGGGTGAGTACTGATACGCATAAAAAAATTTCTGAAGCGTATTTCCTCAATTGAGGACAGGTGAGTAAAATAGGCTGGTACAGACCTTATCTGGAGCACTGTGCACGTCTTTAAGCTGCTTTAAGACTCTTAAAACCTTAATGTTTCCAATTGCCCTTGGCAGATTAATTGTGGCCAGTTTGGGAGTACTTATTGTAACCAGTGGAAAAGGGGTTATGTTTAAAGATGTTGATATAAGATGGTATTGGACGGTCTGTGTGTTTGTTTTTGACTTTCGAGTCCTTGTCAACTGTACAATGCCTTCAACCTCAGATGTTTTTAAATAAAATATCTATTTATATTTATACAATAGGGATGAGTGGTCAAACCATTGGATAAATGCATATATTCTCACCACTGTGTAATAGATCTGCACAGCCATTGAATAAATACATTTATCTATAGTCATGATGTCACAGATGGCATTTACCCACACAGTCGTGACCACGGCTCCAGATAAGGTGTGTGCCAGTCTTTTACACTCACCTCATTTGGAACTACTCTTCAGAATTTTTTTAAATGAGTACCTGTACTCACCCAATATTTATAAATACTCCTCCACACGCCAAAGAATAGTGCTTCATAACATAACTGGTGATTCAAAGTAACAGTTTTTGCCAGATTTACACTTGTATGCATCCCACTTTTGTTTTCTCACTATGTTTTAAAACTGGTGAGTAAATTGACAGCATCATTTGGAGTATTGTGGCACCTGAAATTCTTATCTAGAAAAAAAACCTACATTTTTAAATAAATTTAGTCCTCAGTCCACTCTACCAAGACATTGTACACATCAGTGTCTTATTAATAAATGGTCAGCACAGAGTGGTTACAAACTACCAACATCCAATTTGTTTGAAAGCAGCTCAAAACTGTAGTTTGTTTGGACCCACTGGGTTTAAATAGTGCCTTTCATGTTATAATGTTGCTGCCACTTTACGCACACAGGAGATTGAGAGAGAGCACAGAAAAAACAGCAAGACACCACTAAGCAGAGGGAAGTTAACTTACTCGCTCAGGGTCACACAGCAAGTGTCAGTTCCAGGATTCAAACCAGGTCTCAGGATCACATTTCTTTGCTCTAACCACTGGGCCACTGACTGTCTCCCAGTAAGTCATAGCGTGCATCAGTTTCTCAACCTCTTCACCAGTGAGTTTGTTTTCTTCTTTAGTGGGTATTTTTTTTTTGGGGGCACCAATGCTGCCTGCCTGCCTACAGCATCACTCTGAAGAAATTTCATTTCAGAATATAGTTCAGGTAATGTGATAAGTGTACATGAAGCACAATTAAGCTAATTCCTCAGTTTTATTAAATAAAATTATAACAATGGTCTGAAAATGAAGCTTTCTGATTGGCTGTAAACATTCTAACAGCCTTATATTAATCTTTTATTATACAATGGGCACAAAAATTCACACAATCCTGCATTTTGATTGGCTGGCTGGCACCTTTTCAGCATTATAAATCCTCCAGTGTAACCACTGGAAAAGGTGCCAACCTCCAGTCAACATAGCAGGAACCCTCACAAAAATCCTCCGACTGCCAGAATCAAACAGTGGCAAACACACTCACGATCCTACGCTTACTTCCATAAGTGGTCACAGTACCAGCAGTTCCGTTCTTAGCCGTCTAAAAATTAGAACTTGTATTTTTTGAATCACCTCCTCAGTAGCCCTTCGTAACAGCAACTTTCCTGTGTCGGAAGGACTGCCCCATCACTTCCAAAAAGACCCCAAACCCACATAAAACACTTAAAAAACAAAATATTCTCCGGTCTTGCAATAATTTTACACACAGTAACCGGAAGCACGAGGTCATAGATGACAGCCCTTTAGAATTCCCGCTATAGGATGGAAGACGCATGAAAAAACAACAAATCAAACCGCAAATCTTAATGCTCACAGCCTCACAGTAAAAAAAAAAACACAACCCCCACACACACACACAATTCAGTTCAGAGCTTCAACAAACGAGATAAAGAAAAACTAGGGGGCATCACCACTAATTTAACTCTGCCTAGCAACAAGGAACTATTTTGCTTTGGTGGAGCAATAAAATAACAAAAATGATGATTAAAAGAGAAACAAAAGTATTTCTATATTTTAGTCACCCCAAAATGTAAGTCATTGCATGATAGCAATATACCCCTCCAGGGAATACGGTGGAGTGGATTACCTCTTCTGGTGTGGTTAAGTCGCTCGGCTGCGCCTCGTGACGAACCACACCATCGTAAGTAAATCCACCGAGTACACCCACAGAATATAACGCGCTATTACTAATGTAGTGTAAATGAATGAGCCAAATCCTGCAACCTGATTGGTTGGCTGGTACCTTTCCCAGTGTGGTAAATCCTCCAGTGTACCCACTGGAAAAGTACCAGCCAATCTTATATCTTGCCAATCGGTCGCTTTCATTTTGGTCGAAACTGCACCATTTTCCTGTCGGCAGCTAAAACATGCGTAAATATTACAAAAATTACATCTTCCTTCCAACGTACAGACTTCAGTTACTTAAAAAATATCTAAAAAAAATTAAATAAAACTACATTTACCATTGTATAATATAAATGTATCCCTCCAGGGTGTGGGTATACTGTGAGGACTTAACACGACTGGTGTGGTTTGGTCACGAGGCGCACCAGCTGTGGTAAATCCTCCAGTATACCCACACACTGGAGGGATAAATTGCTTAATTAACATACTTATACAACTTACCCATATATTTAACAAGGTTTAACACTGTTTAAAAAAAACAACATTTTTATTATAACAGCAATAAGGCACTCCCAGGGGTTATGTTAATGGTCAGTTAATCACTCTCTAGGGGCATGTGGCACTTGGCAATGCCTCGTGCCACATTATGCCCCTATAGGGTGATTAACAGACCATTAACATAACCCCTGGTCATGCCTTATTGGTTAAGTGTTGAACGTGGCTGTGCTCAGTACAACAAAGGGCTTCTCTCACTTGTCCAAACACGGCTGCTAACATCTGAAAGCATCATGACATCATGGGACTTTTTTGTAGAAGCAGTGTACACTTACAAATAAAAATAGTAATTGTGTCTGCATTCCTTTTCACATTGACAATTACATTGAGTAAGCTGTTGCATTGCTGCTGCCAAATGTTCAGATCCCAGTCCAGCTCAGCAGACATAAAGCAAGGGTGACTGTAATCAACTGTAAGCATTTAGCACTGTCTGAACCATTAACAAAATTGAAATGTCCTGCAGCCTTGAACCTCTTCATAGGAAGAGTTTTTTTTTTAATCCCCCCAAACACACTGACACACACACACACACACACACACACACCCCTAAAGCTTAGTTGTCCTGCTTGCTCATTTCTTATCATTTAGGCAGATTTAGCTGAAGCAGGAAAACTGACTGTTGTCCCCGTGGTTAGAGAAGAGCACAAACAAACTTCAGGTTCAAATCCCACTACAACTCGACATCTAGCTTGGAGTGAACCCTTGAGCAGGTCAATTGGCCTCCTTATGCTTTAAATCTCTCCCAGATGTAAAACTGGGCAGAAAGGAGTGGGGGACCCAAATGTTGTTAAAATGTTTCATAGCTGGACTACTGTCCTGGAGCCATGGGTGTAGGCAGGCATCCTCCATGTACACCATGGTGTATACTTGTATTGAAGGGGCAGCATATAGGCCTGAACAGTTTCCCTAGTCCATGGACACAACACAGAACCAGCAGAACCTTTCTGTATGTTTATATGTCAGCACCAGAAGGATTGGCCACTGCTGCTGTCTTTGCAACCAGGGGCTATACAGCTTTACAGGGTCTGGGCTGGTATATTGGTGTCCCAAGGAACAATGCATGACATCTGCATATACCCATGCATGGGGGGCAGTAACCAGTAACAGGAGTACAAATGTCATATTGATTGTGCGTTGTGCTATACAGGGACACACACACACAGTCCTGGTGTACATATGTATATAGTGTATGGTGGAATGTCGTTCTCCACGAAATCCATCATTAGCGAAACCTTGTAGTCACACATAGTGAGGTTCACAGTGCAGCAGAACGATTTTTCTACTCTCACGAATGTCACACAGTGTCCTCGAGCAGCATTTGTCAGTTAGGGCTCACTCCATAGACAGAACACATAAGAGCAGTAATGTTGGTGGCAGTACTAATGTTTAGCTATAAAGCGTTCAAAATGTAAAGTTCTTAAACAGTTAAAATGTCAAGCGTGAACCGTTCAAAATGTAACGTTCTTTTTCCTTCTAGTAACACAGTAAAAGTGTTTTGAAGCAGAAACATGCTGTAGTGATTTTTTCCCCAAAAGCAGCGTTCCACCATACACTAAAGAAAAGTGCATGGGAACAGTTGACAACAGGGCATCTTTCACCTCGTTGGCACTCTCGGGGTAATCCGTCGTCATAGTGCCAGCTCGTTGAAAGAATAGCCCTGTTGTCAACTATTCCCCATACTATCTATATTGTCTGGCTACACCCCACCTGCCTGGAGCAATATACTGTACCACAAAGAACTAAGAAGGTTCACGCGTGCAGCGTCAGTTGCTTGGGCCCCCACATCATTCCACAGCTCAATCCAAACAAACACAAGTGAAAAAAAAATGTCCTAGCCTGCCAGCAGGCAGCTACTTGCCTTACCACCTTTGCTGGGTGATGCTGACTGGCTGTGCTGACGGATGCTCTCCAACTCCTCTGCTACTGCAGCTTCTCCCCCTCGCTCTCTCACTCCTCCGTGGCTCCACTCCAGCTCCAACAGAAGAAAACCGCTGGCTTCTGCTCCTCCGCTGTCTCACCTCACCTGCCAGATGCCTAAATCCTTAGCACCCTCCCCAGCTGTGTGCAAGTGTGGCGATCAGGTCATGGGGCAAGAGCAAAGGATGGGGACTTGGGACTGTCAGGCCTTAACAGTAAAGAGGAGTTCCGATTCAGTTGCTGACTGTACTGTGAGCAGCTCACTTCGAACCCCCTCCTAAGTCAGTGACCGGCTGCACGCCACCGGTGACCCGGAGAGTCTGTTACTTGTTGTAGGCCTCAGGCTCACTCAGCCTGCCTTAGCTGCCTAACTAAACTCCGCTCCTCCTTCCCCACCTGACCTAATGGCAACCCCGGTCCCCAGTAGTTATAAGCAGTGACTGGGTAATATATGTACAGTATATGATAACTGTATATACCACCCCTAACACACTTTGTACTTCTCTTTTATCTGTGCATTTGCACCGGTCATGCCTGAAAAAGGTTCTAAGATTCCAGATGAGGGACATTCAGTTCCATTTGAGAGCCTATTGTCCCAAAGGAGGGACCCCTTCCAAATTGGTTCCAGTGACCTAAACTCTGATCCTGGCTCCTACACTGGTGGTGGCGGATCAAAGCAATCTAAAACAAGGGGTTCCTCATTCCCTTGTTCCTCCTCACTCCTCTCACCTCACCCCTCGGATGCCTCCCCAGCAGGTGGGAGCTCACTTGCCATGCCTGTCCACCCAGGGAGTGGTCCCTCAGTAAATCCTGTCTCCACATCAACCTTTGAACTCAGAGCTGTCTTTCTAGCTCTTCATGCTTTCAGCTTCTGTCCAGAACAAAGTAGTTCATGTCAGACAGACAACACCACAACAATGTGGTACATCAATAAAGGCAAGCACCTGGGTCATCAGCACCAGCAACAAAGCAATGAAGGTTGTGGTCTTGCTTACTCCCTGAACACCTCCCTGATAGCAGTTCACCTTCCAGGGAAGGACAATGTCCTGGCGGATGCCCTCAGCAGGATTTCTCAGGTCCATCATGAATGGCCTCTGAATCCTCAGGTGCTGGGGTCGGTCTTTGCCAGATGGGGCACCCCTCAGATAGATCTTTTGCAGCCCCAGACAACCACCAACTTCCTCTGTTTTGTTGCAGGCCTCCAGTGCTGGGCTCAGTCCCCCCGGACGCCTTTCTGTTGATGCAAGGGAAGTTCCTGTATGCCTTCCCCTTCCACTTCTTCTCAGGGTACTAGTAAAATCAGATCTCAGCCCTGCAAGTGATTCTGATTGCTCCCAGATTGGGCCAGACAGCCCTGGTACCCACTGCTTCTGTCCTTGACAGTTCACCCTGCCCTGAGCTTGCCCAGAGTCCACGACTTTGCTGGCTGTGCACAGGGAGAGTGTATCCGGACCTCAAATCCTCCATCTCAAGGCATGGCTCTTGAGGAGTTAGACTTGCTGACTTACACCTTTCTCAAGGTGTTCTGATATTTTAAAGGCTTCAAGAAGCCTTCCACTAGGGCCACTTACAATTCTAAGTGAAAAGTGTTTCCATCTGGTGCTCTGAGAAGCAGATTATCCCAGAATCTGCTGATCTGCCCATTTTACTGGACTATTTGGTCCATTTAAATTCCTAGGCCTTAAGGCCAGCTACTTTAAAAGGTTCATCCTGCAGCTGTCTCTGCTTTTGTGTCAGCAGGGAAGCCTGCTTCCTTTCTTCTCACCCTTGTGTTTTCCAAGTTTTTTCAAGGGTAGCTTCACTACCCAACCCTCCTTTTCGAGAACCAGCCGCCTGGGACCTGAATGTTTGCATTGCTCATTCACGTAACCTCCTTTGAGCCTCTGTCTCAGCAGAGCTCAAGTTTCTAACTTGGAAAACTGTTTTCCTAGTGGGTGTCACTCTGCCAGACGCATAAGTGAACTACAGGCCCTGGTTGTGGAAGAAGATTTTATCTCTTTCCACAGAGATAAGGTAGTCCTCAGGACTAACAGAAAGTTTTTGCTAAAGTGGTTTCTGATTTCACCTGAACCAATCCATATCTCTTCCAGTATTTTCACTGAGCATTCTTCCAGGTGAGAGGAGACTGCACAGCTTGACGCCAAAGAGCCTAGCTACTATTTGAACGGCACTCAAGGGTCAAGCAGGTCTCAATCCTCCAACTCTTCCTTACCTATGGGTGAGGTTGGCAAAGGGAACCTGCCTACCAGAGGACAATTGTAAGGTGGATTGTCTCTTGTATCCAATTTTGTTATCAAAAAACTAGGTAGAGAACCCCCCCAGGACTGAGGGCTCACTCCAATTAGGGTAGCATGCATCTCTAGTGGCTGCTAGAGATATTCCCATTCTGAAATCTGTCAAGCTGCTATTTTGGAAAACAGTTCCACTTTTGCAAGCATTATTCCTGGATATTCAGTCCAGGAGAGATGCTCGTTTTGGCACAGCTGTGCTTCAGAGCCTATTTCCTAAGTAGGTTCTGACCCTCCTCCATGGAGGTACTGGTGTAATCTGCATTAGTTTAATATAGCAAGACTTCATGGTGTTTGAAGAAAAATTACTCACCTTAGTAATTGCTTTTCTTCTCATGGAGTCTTCATATATTATAACCACCCTCCCTCCTGCCCCTCTCAGAACTTCTACTTGGGTAGGGGTGGCAAATTAGTGCAAGCACTGTGTCATGCCATTGTAGTTTTTTTCCCTTACCTTCTTTTATTTAGGGTTAGGGAACTAGGTTATTTTATTTAGGTAATATATTGGCCCCTTCCTGGACTTGAGTCTTTGGGGGGGGGTCCTAATGGTGCTTGTCAGGGGGGTAACTAATAATACTATTATTCATTGTTGTTATTGTTGTTTATATTGTTGTTATTTCTACTAGTAGGTAGCCATTTGGCTAGTGTAAAGCTTTCCACACAGACTTGTTGCTTAGTATTAGCTTCGTAAAGATCTGACAGTTTCATTTGAAACTGCCCAGATAGAGCTTTTGCATAAGCGCTCTCGCGTAGAACCCAGACTCCTGGAGTTAACTCTTCTCTCTCTGGGGCAGTTCATGCAGTGGCTAACTGCATTAGTCATAATATAGTAAGACTCCATGAGAAGAAAAGCAATTACTAAGGTGAGTAATTTTTCTTATCTGTCAAAATCTATGTTTCTATGAAAGCATTGGTGTTAGTAATGCATTTAGAAATACATTTTTTTATTGTCTTTACAGTTAAACATGCAGTTTCATGTCAGGGCACATTTTTGGGGGGTGGGGTTCAAATTATTTTAATCATGGACACAGTACTTGGTAAACAGACTTTGATGATAAAGTGTATTTTTTCTTTCAAGTTTGAGAAGTATGAATTATATATAAGTGTAACCGTGTTGTAAATGGGACTGGGGAATGAATAATGGTTAAGGAGGCGGTATAGCACAGTGGTTTAAGGCTCTGAGTTATAAACCTGGAGACGTGGGTTTGAATCCCACAGCCCCCACTTGCATACTGTGTGACCCTGAGCAAATCACTTAACTTCCTTGTGCTCCCAGGTCGCACCTATAAACAAGCTTTCAGCTTAGTGCATCTCTCCTGGTAAAAAAAAAAAAAAAAAGTGCCTAGAATTATTTTTTTAATATAGTTGAGTTTATATGTGGCAAGTAGGTAGGGGATGGTGTTTTGAATGTGGCAGTAGGATTTAGCATGTGCACTGCTTTAAAATCATTTCACAACAGCAGAGCTGTGTAACTGTTCTTGTCCAGTGAGCATAAATGGCAACAGTCACACAGTTATTTCAGCTACTCATTTGATTCCATATTACAATGGTTCACTGCACTACACATTTAGAGTATCACACTTTTTCAAATAATGAAACAAATATTCTCCAAACGAAATAGCTCACACATACATATTTTATACTTTATTAAAAAGATACTCCACATTTGTAACAAAAAATAAATAAATAAATGAAAAACATGTCTCAGCAAAATCAGCCCTAACTCCCAGTTCCTTCTAGTAGAATGATGGTACCTACATTTACAGTTTAGCAAATACTTGAAAGCTGAGTAGGCGTTCTGTAAGAAAACAGCTCCGGTCTTTACTATTTACAGCATTGATGATCTGGGACAATTTCTGTGCTTTTTATTGTTGTGAGTAGTTTAATGAGATAACATTTTAAAATGAAAACACTACTGCTAGCTAGACCTGACACACACCGAAAACACAAATAATGAATTAGAGCTGTTTAGCAGCTGCTTTCTTACAGAAATCCAGTCTTGATACATTTTTTTTTTAGCATTTCTGTAAGATTTATGTCTCTCTGAAATAAGAGTGCATAGCATAGAAATGAATGTTTGCATGAGAAGTGGGTGTGACAGTGGCATGCAAGAGTGAAGTCTAAATAGTTTCTTGGCCATTCCGGGATCTAAAGTTTAAGAGTAATGTGTGAAGAGAATAAAGCCATGTGTTTTTTGCATTTGAATAGATTTAGTGCTTTGAAGTTAAAAGATGTGAATGTATATACCTAGTGTCGTGGGCACCTGAAAAGAAGATACTATTAAAATAAATGCTGTTCTGATATTTTATTTATTTATTTGTGAGATTTTAAGTGTAGTTTTGCCAGTCACAGACACATCAACAGTTAAGTGTAGTAGATACCTGAGAGCTAGTTAACTGGGGTTTCTGTAAGACAACAGCTACGAAATAGCTCTAATTCACTATTTTTGTTTTCTATGTGTGTCAGGTCTCGCTAACAGGAGTGTTTTAATTTTAAAAGTTTTAATTTTTTTAAACTATACACAACCGTAAAAGCACAGAAACTGCCCAGATCATCAATGCTATAATTAATAAAGACTCTACAGAAACCGCATTCAGTTAGATTTTAAGTATTTGCTAAACTGTAAATGTAGGTATGAGCGTTCTATTAGCAGTTAGTGCTAATTTTCCTCTGTGACAAGATTTTCATTATTTTTTTTTTGTGGGGGCTGTGGGATTCAAACTTAGATCTCCAGATTTGCAGTGAAGAGCCTTAAACCGCTGTGCTATACTGCCTCCCTAGTTATGGCAGTCATCTGTTTTATGGTTCTTGATGTTGGTGTAGTAAGCATACCAACATACTAACATACAAAAATGCCAGCAGAATAGGCCTAGCAGGCTTTTGTGTCTGCTTGTTTGGTCAGTCCCCACCCTGGGAGCTGACCTTGCTGCCCCCCCACCCTCTCGGGCTTCTCACTTCCTAGTCCAGGGTATTCCCACTTCATTGAACTTTGCTTCCACAACCCTTCCCCTGCACCTGTCCCACCACATCTTGAACCCCTCCAAAGTCTCTGCCTCCACCAGTCCCACGGGCAGTGCATTCCATGGTTCTACCATCCTCTCACTGAAGTAGCACCTCCTCCTTTCTCCCCTGAGTATCCCCCCCAGCTTCCACCCATGCACTCTAGTCGCCCTCCTCCTTCCTTTGGAGCACCATGACTTCGCCACCCCTGTTTAGCCCCTTCATGTACGTGAAGACCTCTATCATGTCCTCCCTGTCCCTTCTCTCCTCCGTGTATATATTCAGCTCTTCCGAGCCTCTCCCCTTGGGTCCTTTCCCCCAAGCCCCAGATAATTTTGGTTGCCCTTCTCTGGATCCTCTCCAGGAGTTCAATGTCCCTCTTTAAGTGTGGCCTCCAAAACTGCATGCAGTACTAAAGGTGTGGCCTCACCTAGCAGTTATTCAGAGGGAGTATCACTTCCCTCCTTCTGGAGTGATCCCCCTAGCGATGCATCCCAGCATCGTGTTGGCCTTGGCCGCTGCCTTCCTACAAGTCTCTGACTTGTTCGTCTTGACATCCACCACCACCACCCCCAGGTCCCTCTCAGCCATACAGCCATAGCAGCAGTACATTGCATAGCAGATATAAAATGTCAATAAGCAGGTCATGCAACAGATGTGCTGAGCAGTTACTAAAGCAAGAAATGCATAGCTGTCATTTTTTTACATCCTGTTCAAAATGTGTTTTTGCACCTGTTATGCTAAGTGGCACAGTCGCTGTGCAAAATCTCCTTTCAGCTAATCAACTGATAGTGTCACTGTTCATGTGGTGGGGTCACAAAAAGACCATGCTGAAAACTTGGAGTGAAAATACCAAAAAACACTCAGGGCATTAGGGTTTCTGACCATAACACCCTGCACCGTATGGACTGACAGGCATCGGGGTGTGACTTGGGATTGTCAGCAGTAATGCTCACGTCTTTCCACCCCCACCCTGCAGCCAGTGCCAGGTATCGAGGTGTGCCTTTGACTCTTCATCCCCAAGGTTAACTCCATTCTGTTATACTGTACCCATTTCAACATATTTCTGTATGGAATGGGGTGAGTGTAACGTTTGAAAACCCCAAGGCACACCTCGACTCTTGTCTGTGTCTGCAGGGTAGGGTGAGGTGAAATGGCGTGAGCATTATGGCCAGTGACCCAAAGGCACACCCCAGTGCCTGTCCATGTCTGCGGGGTGAGGGTGGGATTGGTGTCACTTCAGTACTTCACTGCCATTCCTATTCTGCCTGTCTTTCTCTCTCGCGCTCTGTCTATATGTCTATGTAATTATCTATCTTTCTATTAATTGTATGTATCGCTGTTTTTACCTATTTCTAAAACAAACCTGCATATCACATTTGCCTGCACTCTGAGCACATACTTATGAAACTGTGCATATTTGTACTCCACTTCTGAGTAGACCTCATACTTTCCTAATATTCCCATTATCACACGCATAACTACCTTGCCCTTATCAAAGTGCCCCCCTCTGAAAGTTAATGTTACATTTTCTCTAACAGTCCATCATTATTCCACCTGACTTTCCTGACATCAACACATTGCTTAAATATAACTTTTTTTTTTTCCAATTGTTTAACCAAGTGAGACAGACTAAGCTGAAAGCTTGTTTACAGGTTCAACCTGGGAGCACAGGGAAGTTAAGTGACTTGCTCAGGGTCACACAGTATGCAAGTGGGGGCTGTGGGATTCAAACCCAGGTCTCCAGATTTGCAGCTCAGAGCCTTAAACCACTGCACTATACTGCCTCCCTGAGGTGAACGTACATCACCTCATGGACAAAAACCCTGTTTCACTTAAAAAAAGTAAAATAAAAACAAATGTGTAAATAATCCCAAGGCTGAATATATGACAGCCATTACTTTTTCATGTACTGCCACCTTCTGTACCATCATGGGGATTTGCATATGTTTCCCTTGATGCTTTGCATAATTAGGATATTTGCAATTGTGTTTTCTTTAAAATTTGTCTGTCTGGCCATTATCATCCTGGATAACACATACATCAGTGGCATTTGCTCTGGGGTTCTTTTGTAAGCTTCCTATTCCTTCCATTAAAATGTACACCTCCATATATTTTCCTAATAATGTGTATGCCTTCCTTAGAACAGAAACTAAAACAAATTTTACTACTTACAAATCATTGTGTTGTTTCTCCATACCTCCTTAACAATTTCACACAAATTCACCAACTTCATTGTGCAGCCGTGGTGGATTTAACCAGAATTTGTTTAGTTTGTAGCTCCTGCTCCAGGAGCCTCTTTCCCGTTCTCCTGTCATGCCTCTTGGAGGGCTCCAGTTGGAGAACTGGATGGCGGATGTGGGAACCACCCACTATATAGTGTCATGCTGATGTTGGTCCCGTGACATCAGTAACACTACTAGCTAAAGTTTCTGTGTGGTCCTGGCGCCTGGGGGCGCAGTCCTACAAGTTATTACTTCTTCTTAGTTATTAAGTTCAAAAGCTGGTCGTTACCAACAGGTAAAGATTGAAAACATCACATCTGGGCCCCTGCCAGTTCATTATGGGGTCCCCAGGGGTCAATCCTAGGACCCCTCCTTTTCAGCATCTTTCTAATTAGTCTACCTCGATCGTGTGACCAACGGATACTTCTCTATGCAGATGATGCTGTTATTTTTACTTCTCAACATGACCCTCACACTCTAAACTATTAGCTACAACATGCTTTTAAACAAACTGAAGATTGGTTCAGAGCCCACAAGATGGTTCTGAACTATAGAAAGACAAAAGTAATGCTTTTCAGCGGTGCTAGAAGCAAACACAAAGCAACATCCCTTGACATCACTAACTGCACAGGGGTTTCACTTGAACAAGTGGAGCAATTCAAATACCTGAGGGTTACGCTTGACTTTTCCCTCTCCTATGCAGAACACATTGCGAATGTGGCCAAAACAGTCAACATAAGAATTGGGCTCCTGCACAGGCACAAGAAATGCCTAACACCTGAAGCACTCCAAACTGCAATCCATAGCACAGTTGTCTCCGTCATTGACTATGGATTGGTCATATACAGCTCAGCCACTCACACCTCACTACGTAGGATAGCAGTAGCCCTAAACAAAGCCTGCAGACTGCTCACCAGTTCCCCCTGACTAACGCACACATGTGACCTTTATGAGCAAGCCGGGTGGCTACAACTTGAAAACAGGATACAATACCAAACCTGCCTCTTAGCTAAAAAAAATCACTACTTGGACTTCAGCCTCCTGGAGTCACAAGCCTATTAAGCTCATTCACAGGCCCACACCGCACGAGGAACTCTATCAGGTTCTCACCATCCCTTGCTGCAGCACATCCCAAGGGCAGAAGTCATATGCCTACCGGGCACCACTTTGGTTCAGTAACCTCGGCACTGAACATAACGCCATGCAGAGATTGGGGCTTTTCAAGACCAAGCTAAGACAACACCTACTGAAGAAAAGCTCCTGTGACTGTACTTTGTAATTACTCCACACACACCCACTTCTGACCCCGGTCTTATTCACCTTTCAGGTTATTACCATCTCCTCGCTACTCCTACTTTGTCCTTCTACCCTGAATTGTCCCCATTTTTGCCCTGCAATACCCTACACTCTCCTCTCCCACCTCCCCTAAATAGTCATCATCCCCCCAACTCAGTGCCCCTACTCTCCTTTCTGGATAGCTGCTTACTGTCTTTTACCTGACAATGCCACCTAGGCTGCTACTGTTACCTAAATTATCCTAGTGTTAAAACCATCTTTGTTTCCTTTTTACAATGTATTTTTGTCTATGTTTACTCACCTAGCTAGATACTCCTAAACCCACAATGTAAGTGTACCCACCCTTTACGAAGTGGAACCTTTGTAAAAGAGCAGTCTCCCGCTCAAAAGTATTGTAATCCAAGATTGAATAAATAAATAAATAAGTAAATAAAAAAATACCTACTGCAAGAGCCTCTCTCGAAGATCTTCTGTTATGGTAAGTTCTTACATAACTATACTTTCCTTCCCTCCTGCTTCTGCACATTGCTGTGACAGCTTTAGCCTCCCATTGATAATGGGCCCAGATCTTTTCCATGGTACTTCCTTTCAATTGAAAAGCATCCTTCAAAAGGACCTGCTATTCAGCAAACCACCTGTGTAGCACTAGAACTGCTAATATTTCCATTAAAAATTATTTATTAATAAATCAACTGGAATATTGTCTGAGTTCCTCCTATAAAAATGTTCTCCTGTACAAGGTTGTCGCTTTTGTTTACAATTAATTAAGCTTACTTGTACTTGCTCACATCTGACATGCATCTAAATCAACCAAATAATTTTATGCCATCTTTAACAGCTTCTAAAAATTATAACATGTCTCTACTACATGAACAAGTTGCTGTATATTAGCCATAACTGGCATGATTAGAAATCAGTGGTCACAACACTTGTTTCTGCAGAAATTGATTATCCGTCAGAATTAAATGTAATAAAAGCCGAGTCAGTTTTGTATCAATTAGACTGGGATTATTTCACTTATGTGCAATGTTTATTACATGCAGGGCCATTGACCCCCATAGCTTTGTTTTTGACCCTTGACAGAGTGATTGGCTAGAACATTTAACTACTGTTTTGAGCCATTGTTTTTTCATTGAAATAAATATGTAAGGCATCTGTGTGATGAGCCTCAAGCTACACACATTTGTAGCCCATGAGCCCACCCTGGGATGTTCCCAGCATGAAATATGATTTAAGACCATCAATAAAATTCCATTTAAAATAGGGGCAAAAAAAGTCACATTATCACCCAACCCTTTTACAGAATTTGGTAGATGTTATTAGAGTCTTATTTTTATTATAAATGGCTCGTGCTGTCTTCTGCTAATAGTTTCCCTCGTCTGTTTTGGTGGTAAACCTAGTTTGCTCAAGTACTGCATACAATATCTGTGCACTCTTTCCTCATAACTACAGTGTACGTTGACTTCAGATCTATACTAAACTGGATATGTCTAGTATAGGTGGAGTGTGCTGTCATCTAACATTGACTGTCAGGAATCCTGCTTTATGCTCCAATAATCGGAGTGCACTTTGAACAGTTGAGGTATCACACGAAAGCACAGCATACATTTTAAATGGTCTCTTGTGGTTTTGCTATAAAAAATACTATGTCCATAAACAATTAAAAGCAGGAATTGAAGTGATTAAAAGAGATTATTAAGGTCAAACTGTGATTTATTTTGTGCCAAAATTGGCATTTTCCCAATGGATTCAGTCCTACACAGTGACCAAGTACAGCTCCTTTGATTAATAGCTGTCTATAGAAGGTCACCTACAGCCTTCCAAAGGGAGTCAGTGGGAAGTGTGCTTCTAGTGATTCTAGCTTACAGTTTGATGAACGCTTTTCATATATTGGCTCTTGTTATAGTTTCTGTGCCATGACTCCTTACACCACACCAAGCAGTGTATTAAAAGGGAGCATTTATTTGTGCACTTTGCCAGTGTTAATGAAAGTGTCTTTTGGAAGAAGTTAATTTTTGAACGTCAGCCTCTTGATATGGCATCCTCAGTACAAATAAGAAGCACTGAATATATTGTCAGGTGAAGACATATGGTTCTATACTCCTGGATAGCTTTCCTTAAAGAGAGATGTGCTTGTATTTTGTAAGGAGGTCATGCGCAAAATGCATCAGGGGCAGTGATAGTGTCTGTCAAGCTATGGCAGACAGCCCATAGGGCAAGGCCTATACAGTACACGAGCATATAGTCTAGTTGCTTTTGGACAGACCATATATTCAGACTTCTGGCCATTAACTACAGCTTATCCACAAATGCTGCCTCATTTAATAAGTGCAAGTTTTTGGTTCACAAATCAATGAGTACCAGCCCTTAAAGAGGGAACTACTGCCAAAAACACTACATTTGTGAATTAGGAACAGCAGATCCCCAAAATGTCTAAAGGCCTGATCCTCAGAAAAAGGCAGGGGTACTGTATGCTTGAACCAAGAGTATCCCCGCTGTGCACCCCAGGACCGCATGGGGATATGTGCGATCCACAGCCCCGTCCCACCTGCTGGCAGAGATCTGTTGGTGGCAGCAGGAGCATTGCGTCTTCAAGTTGGATGCCCAGGTTGGCCCTGCAGTGGTCCCCAGCTCTGTGCAGCGCTGAGGTCCACAGCATATTGCAGCCTGTGTTGGTCCTCCACAGACTGCTGTATCCCCTACCATACATTTTTCTCCTGTGCTCTGCGATACAGGCTGGCACGATGATCACCCAGCCCCATAATAATACTCCATGGGCCATTGGCTGATGGGACAAGGGCTGTTCAGGCCCTAGTTGCTCTGAAAAATCTTGGTGGAGAGAGATGTGTTGGTAGTATGTCAGCCCCTAGGGTTGCATAGTGTCTAACATCTCCTCTGGCCACCATTCGCTGCACTGGCAGCATTGAGAATCAAGTGGATAACCGCCCCTTGTCCAGCATGGAGATGGTCATGCAGCTGGTAATCAGGTGCAGAGTATGTGTGCAACCATGGCTCTAGATGCTGCCGCGTGTCCCAGTTGTGTACAACTGGTGCATAGGGGCACTCCATAGCTTTTCATGGCCATCTGAGGGCACAGAATGGCTGCATGGCATGCCCATTGTAGATCAGACCCTAAGTTTTAATTTATATGCAATTTGTGACCAGGAAAGGCACACTGAGCTGTGACACCTCATTTCCAGGACTTGACAATCTAGTTACATGGGTCTGCTTTACTGACAGAACACCAGGAAAAATCATCTTCTCTTATGACAACTATGGGATCTTTCATTTTCACTAGTACAACCACCAGTGATGGGCAGAAGGGACCTCGGTTTAACATCTTATCCAAAGGATGGTACCTCAACATGCTAAAAGCCTTAGTTTCTGGTATGGGATTAGAACCCATGTTTGTATGATCTTTTAACCCCAGAATCGAGCATAAAAACGTAATTAACCACCCACTCACAAGCTACATTATTTCAAACTTACAAGCCATTTTGCAAGCACAACACAACAGGGACATGCTGCTTTAGAGTAGAACCAGTTTTAGATGTAAAGCACCTCAAGCAGCAACACTTGTGGTACCCCCTTCACAATTCCAACCACTTCCTTTCCTCTCTGCTGCCACAACTTACCTCCAAAAAGTGGTAATAAGGCTATAAGTGACCAGAACAATTTTGGTGTTTATATTGGCAGTTTTTGCATTTCATGCTGATGATCTCTGCTTATTCATTCTACTTCAGTGCGCCCCTTCTGTGTGGGCATCCCAATTGGCCACTTGATTCACTTGTACCTAACACTGCCTATGCTTTGGAGGGACTGGTGTGTCAGGAAAAGGTGGGTGTCCCAAACATGGCAAAAGAACACAGAAACAGAGCACTTGACGAAAGGACTGCAGTTTAAAAAGGTAACATTTATTTTTGTACTTACACAGTAAACTCGACAGACACCGAACTCCCCTTTGTGTGTCAGCTCCTATAGGCAGGCAGTAGATGGAATGGGCTATCTTCCCCTCTCATGTGGGACAGAGTGTAAGGAATGCCTCTTTAACCATATACGCTCAGTTTTTCAATATGTCCTGTTAGCGGGAGTCAGGTTCCAGCTTAGCAGGAAATTTTTTTTTACCTTTTCTACTTTGGATTTTCTACCCATCATTTTCACTCATCATGATATCTCTCCCTCTGTAACTCAGTCTGAGTTTGGCTGTAGTTTGGAAGAAAGGTGACTTTAAGGATGGAACCAGGACTGCAGTGCCTGTCAGGGCTGTCAGAGCCTGTACTCCCTTCGGGCAAGAGGCCGCTTTCCCCTCTAGTGAGCCCAGGTAGGATCAGGGTCATGTTTTTGGTTTTTGTCTTGAGGGAGATGGAGTGTCCAGCTTTGTGCACTCAGTTTGTTGCATGCTGAGGCTGCGACCTAAGAGATTCTTGCACCTACTGCTCCTTGATTACAGCAGCACCAGTTTGGGGGCTGGGAGGAGTGTTTCCAGCAAGAGCCTGCCACAGTCTCTTGCCTGCCAGCAACACAATATAGGCACTTTGGGAAATATTTAAATATTGCGTGGAGTGTCTTTCAGGCTTGGTGGTTTTGTGTTTCAAAATGTCTTCTTGCTTTCAGCGGCCATGTTGTTTCTGGCCACACATGTGTTGTAGTGCGGCAGCCATCTTTTCCCGACTGAGCAGCACACATGTCTAGCATAAAAACATTTGTCCCTAGCTGGGATTCCCCTTAGCTAAGGTTTTTAAATTCGGATTGGTGGTGGTGCTGTAAATCCATTCTCGAACTCAGATGCAGAGGTGTTAGCATGGGTTTCTCCACTCTTGAGCCACAGAGGGTCATATTCTGAGTGTTGCAGCATTTTTTGTTCTCAATTCTTTTGACATCACAAGGTTTTTGGTTCAGCATGGAGGTCACCTCTCTCTGGGAGATGAAAGCAGGGTCACAGTCTTAGTGTGCATCATATCCTTGCAATAAATGCTTAGGGTATGTAAGGCTATTCTGTCGAGGTATTCATCAGAACCTCCTATATGGCCCTGAAGGCAGGAATAATACCAGGCTACGCACCTATGTGGCAGGCTCCTTCTGTACACTCTATCGCAGGACTTTGTCTGCCAAGCTTTATGAACCCAGGGCCCCCTGCACATACCACAGGGATTCCTTGGAGGCACCTCCTATATCCAGTCCCTCAGGACTTAAAAACTTCTTCTCCTCTAAAGTCTCGGATCAAGTCAGAGGACCCCACATGGCTTACATGTGCAGCTTCTCTTAATCCCAGCTTGAAACTGGGGCCTTGAATGTTTCACACATTTAGCATGTCACTTCCACAGGAGCCTTCAGGCTTAGGGTTTTATCTGTTTCACCAGTCAATGAAGAAATTTGTCACTCAGACTTGCTAGGGGGGACCGGCACCCCTCTGACGAAGGGCAAGAGGTTTCCTGTCAGACACAACCTTCCCTGGGTTAATCTTCTGTATTGACAAATCAGGCATTGGAGAATCAGCAGCATGCATCCAGTGAGAAGGCAGACCTGTTGTAGAATGTCATTAATGCATGGCTAAGGAAATTATCCCATAGGATCTAACTGTCTCAGGTTGCCGACTGTACATCATGCCAGACTCTGCAAGATGCAGGATGTACAGACCCGGAAATCAGCCGAAAGATAGATACTCCCATTTTAGCTGCCATTCAAAGAAAAAAAAAAGAAAACACAGTCGGGAGTCAGTTATATGAAGAGGCCTCCCGAGGCATAGTCATGCAGCTGGCAGTAGCATCAGCATATGAGTCCAAAGCTGTATTCTTGGCAAACAGATGGTCCATTTGTTCTGTCCGCAGTCTTGGAGGTTTCAGCTCTTGCTCCTCCTGTCCTAGGATATTGCCTACCTAGTGGATACATCTTACAGTATCTTCCAGATCATCACCAACTATTCCCTATACTCTGTGCTGGCCAGATGGGTACATTGATTTTGATCGTGAGACGTGGACAACTCTTTGAAGCATCTCTACTTAACATGCCTTTTTTAGAAGACATACTATATTGACCAGAGTTGGGAACCCTTATTAAGCATGTCTCTGATCATAAGCTGACTCTGCCCAAGACAAGAACTGCGCAGGATACCGTTTTTTTTCATAACACACTCAGTAACAGCCAGGAAGAAGTAATTTTTCCTGTGAAATTCATTAATTTTTCTGCAACCAGGGCTCATTTTGCCACAGTAGAGGAGGTAGGGGCAGCAGATGCCATACAGACACCCGAGACAGCAAGGAAAATCAGTCATCCTGAGATAATCTGATCACCTTCTCTGGGCAAGTCTGTTGCAGTTGCAGATTAGTGAGTGATGACTACTACAGACCGATGAGTATGAGAAGGGCTGCTCCATTGGGTTTCTGCTCACTCCAACCTGACACTTCTTTCTTCAGTCCCCACTGTCTCATGACCCTGTCAAACTACAAAACATGCAGCACCTCATGGATATTGTAGCTATAGAGTCAGTCTCAGTTTTGGTATATAGGTAGGGTGTATATTCCATCTGCTTTCATCATTACAAACAAGGGGCGGGGAGATCCAAGCTGTATTGGATTTGTAGTGCCTCAACAAATGGATGCACTTCAAGACTGCAGTCCTGCGATACATGATGGATGTAGTTCATCCAGGGGATTTTTCTGGCCTCTCCGGATCTAAAAGATGCATATATGCATACTTATCCATCACACCATCAGTACCTAGGATTTTGTGTCCAAGGTGCATGTCCCTGCCATCCAGTCTGATGAGTATTTATGAAAATATTGTTGGTGTTGACTGCTCAGCTACAAGAGAAAGATCATGGTCCATGGTCATCCCTATCTGGACGACTGGCTTATTTCAGGCATGCTACATCACGGACATACAGACAGTGGCAGCAATAATAACCTAGATACTGCAACTTCATGGCTGGATAATCACACATGAGAAGAGCTCACACAATTGTCTCAATGTCTGCAGCATCTAGGAGTGCTAGTTGACACAGCACCAGCCACTTCAGCTCTAGCTCCAGACAGAGTCCACTCTCTGGTAAGGTGTTCAAGATACTCAGAAGAAAACTGACAGAGAAAGCCAAAGGCTTTTTCTTGTACTCTGCTTCATTGTGTCAAGCATCAACCTGATACAGAGGGCAAGGACACAATCTCATCCACTGCAGGTTCTGCTGTGTTGCTCCTGGAACCTTCAAATGGGGTCACTCACGGACAAGATCCAGTTAACCCAGGAAGTGAAGGCCTCCATTGACTGGTGGGCTCAACACCACAACCTGTACTGCTGACTGATGCCAGCCTCACCGTTTGGGATGCAGTGCTCAGCCCAGCTGCAGTTCAGGGTATCAAGATCCTGATAGGGAGATCTACCAACCAAAACATGGAAACCTACCAATCAATATTATCAAGATGAGAGAGGTATTCAGAACAATCCTTTCCTTCTGGAACAAGATTCGTTGCTAGCATGTCCTAGTCTGATCAGACAACACTGTGATGGTAGGCTGTAACAAAACAAGCAAGGCAGTAGTGACAGGGGCCTACAAGGTTCTTCACTAGGAGAAAGCAAACTTCCTCTCCCTATCAGTAGTTCATCTTGCAAGAACTCTGAGCATGCAGCCTAACTGGCCGAGTCATCATATCCCTCCTTCGGGGCAGGGGGAGCTCATCAGGTGGTTTTCATCATAACTTGTTGACATTGGGGTTGTCCATTCCTAGACGTCTTGGTCACCAAGGCAAATGCCAAGTCCCCAAGTTACTTTAGTGCTTTTCAGGAAAACCAATCACTAGGAATAGACTGTCCCTGCTAGGAGTGGACGCACATTGTATGCCCCACTCCCACTCTCTGCGGTCAAGGATCCCAGCGGTTCTAAGGAAATTATAAGAGGTGTCTGCAACCTTTATTCTCATCATACCAAAGTGGCCCTGAAAATATTGTACTCAGATCTGATCCACCTGGCCTCATGCAAACCAGTTTTTCTTTATCAAGGCCCCTTCTGTTCCAGGATCCTCAAATGTTTCAGCTTTCAGCCTGTCTGCTAAATGTAGTGGATACATGAAGACTGGATAAATGTGAGTCACACCTTGCTGCACTCTGGGAGGACTTCTTTGGACAAGACCTACACATTCTGTTCCTGGTGTCTCCCCTTGAAAAGTAGCCCCATGGCCCCTTTTTAGTCCAATATGCATATAAGGTAGGAAAATTGGGCAGACTGGATGGGTCTGGCAGTCCTTATCTGCTGATAATTTCTATGTTTCTATATCCTTCGATTTGCTCCAACTGGGTCTAGGTAAGGGATTATCAGTTTATTCACTTAGGGTTCAAGTGGTGGTGCTCCCTGCTGTGCGGAGATGTGCAGATCCTACCCCCACCCCTTTTTCTGTAACATCTATAACATGTATGAAACCTGTAGTATGGTCAGTTCATTTTGTGCTGCATCTCAAGATGGTGAAAATCCCCCAGGAACAGTCCATAGTTGTGTCTGGAGAAGTGTGGCCTCAAGCACTATCTGGGCCCAGGTGGATAGTTCTGTGATTTTGGCTGCCTCCTCCAGTGGGTGCAGTACAGCGGTATAGGCATATAATGATGCTGCCCTTGCTGTGGCTGACTTCCTGGTACCAGTTTGTCCCTCCCACGTTTTGGTTATCACAGCTCACTATGCTTTTATGATGAACTGTGTGAACTTAAAAGATGATGGAAGCTAGAGCATCGTTTGAGGAGATCAGTTCTGCTCTCAGATAAGCTTCTCCTGGTATCACATTATCAACAACACCAGGAGATTATGATCGGTGCGAGAATAGATTTCTAATATACTCTGTGCCAAAAAGTGCAAAGTCATGCACATAGGAAAAAGAAATCCAAATGAGCCATATTATCTTGGAGAGGAAAAACTAGCTGCCTCCACCCAAGAGCACGATTTGGGAATCATTATCTCAGACAACTTGAAGGTAGGTAAACAGTGCGAGAAGGCAGCATTAAGGGCCAGCGGTATGCTGGGATGCATTGGAAGGGGAATCACAAGCAAGAAGAGGGAAGTGATTCTGCCACTGGTTAGGCTTCACCTGGAGTACAGCGTCTAGTTCTGGAGGTCCCACCTCAAAAAGGACATTGACCACGTGGAGACAGCGCAGAAAAGGGCAACAAAAATGTTTCAGGGACTGCACAAGATGTCCTACAGAGATAGACTGAAAGAACTGAACATGCATTCCCTGGAACAGAGAAGAGAGAGGGGTGACATGATCGAAACATTCAAGTACATAAAAGGTATAACCCAGGTGCAGATAGACAATCCCTTCCAGTTTAAGAAGGGCAGCAGAACTAGGGGATGTGATCTAAGGCTGCAAGGAGGGCAGTTCTCCACCAGTACCAGGATGTTTTTCTTCACAGAAAGAGTGATGGATGCCTAGAACAGCCTACCTGCAGAGGTGGTGGGGGCAAGCACAGTGGTAGGTTTCAAGAATGCTTGGGACAGATACAAGGGAGCCCTCAAACCAAAGGGCAGTTAGAAGGCTAGGCTAAAAAACAGTGGGCAGACTAGATGGACCTGGTGGTCTCCTTCTGCCATCAACTTCTATGTTTCTATGTTACTTCACCATTGTTGCAGCCAGAAGAAACAAACCCACATCTCTCTCGTTAGGCTAGTACATAAGATCTTAAATCCAGACTGTCTCGGGTCCCAGGTGGAACCAGGCACAGTAAAGAGATGCAAGTTGTTCGCGGCTTTCTTCAAGACCAAGACTATAAAGATCAGAGATGTCTTCTCCTCTGGTGTTACATGCCTGTGTGGTACTTAGTCAATCTCAGTAGCTGTGGTTTGATTTTGACCAGCTGTTGTGTGGATATCCACCAGGTGCGTTCAGAGTTATGCCAGTCCACTTGCATCTTTGCTCCAATCCAGAATAAGAAAGTAAAGACGAATAATTCTCTGTGGTATACTGCAAAACTAAGAACCTATCGCAAAAATAGGGATGAAGCATGGAGATTAGCTAAGAGAAAAAAAGGAGAGAGTCTTCTGGGATAAATACCGTGCTGCACGTAATCTGTATATTCAACAAATAAGGAAGGCGAAATCTGATTATTATATATCAAGTTTAGGGACAGACAGCAACACAAATCCTAGGGACTTTTGGAACATGGCTAAAAAATTGCAGGGAAAAGGGAATTCAGAGTTACCAAATGCTTTCATGGTAAATGATGTTTCTTTAAAACTTTCGGATAAGGTAGTTGTTATGCTAAATTAAATGGTTATTGATATTGGGCATATCAGACTAACACATCCTGCCCTCTTGGTAATACCCAGCAAACAGAGAGCCAAGAAAAGGGGGAGGGGGTGGATTGGCCTTCTGTTTTCAAGATATCACACCTGATCAGGTTTTAAGGGAATTGTTAAAATTAAATACAAATAAAGCCCAATGGTCCACATGGGATTTCATCCTTTTTGCTTAAAATTGCTGCACCTTTGGTGGTCCCAATACTGGCTGATCTCTTTAATTGAGTACAGGTGAGTACCCTCTGGCCTGGAAACAGGCGGAGGTGATACCCATATTCAAGGGAGGCCAGAAAAATGATATCCGAAACTATAGGCCCATATCACTACTTTTGGTCACTTCAAAAATGTTTGAAAGAATTGTAGTTTCTCAACTAAACAGTTATTTGAAAAAAATATGAAAAATATAATAAATATCAGTCAGGTTTTAGAGCGAAACATAGTACAACTACAGCACTAGTTAAGGTTGTGTCGGACATCCAGGTGGCCATGGACAGGGGCCTCCTGGTTGGGGCCATATTTATAGATTTGTCAAAAGCATTCGACACCCTAGATCATCAGGTATTAATTAAGAACTTAGGGACTGTTGGCCTCAGCCAGAAGACCCTGAACTGGTTCCATGGCTACCTGGAAGGAAGACAGCAGAGGATTAGGCTGGGTAACAATTTTGTATCCAACTATTTGGTCATTAAATCAGGTGTACCAGAGGGGTCAGTATTGGGGCCCATTTTGTTTAATATATATACAAATGGTGTTGGACATCTAATAAGTGATGTCCAACACAATTTGCATGCTGATGATAACAATACTTTATTTTGAAGGTAAATCTATTGAGCAAGTTCAGGTAAAGTTGCAAAAAAACTTTAATATATTGCAAACGTATTTTCAGGATCATGGTCTGATTTTGACCCCTCTGAAGTCACAGGTGATGTTATTTTCTAATAAAAACATGATATTGAAATTAGACATAAAAACATTGAATGGGTGTAGCTTGGCCCCTGTGGAATACTATAAATATTTAGGAGTCTGGATGGACTCCTATTGTAAATGGGTTGTCCATGTAGATAACCTGATGAAAAAATTAAACAAGAAATTGGGGGTGCTGTATAAACATAAAAGCTGCCTTTCATTTGATACCAGATTAAAAATTGTGAACTCTATGATACTATCATTAATAGATTATGGTGATGTGGTGTATAAGGGAGCTGCTGATACAGTTTTGGGAAAATTAGATGTAATTTTTAATAGATATGCATGTTTTGTGTTGGATGCACCCTGGCATATGCATTATTGCGTTCTTTACAAAGCCTTAAATTGGACATCCCTGACGGAATGATGTAACATGTGCAACACTTGACCCATCATTGTTGCTCTAAAAAGGCACCAGGTTATGTGATAGAACTGTTGGAAGAGTGGAAAGTTAAGGAAGGGTTTGCGTTCCGCAGGAGAAGTAAAATTTAGGGTACCTTGTAAGAGAACAGTGAGGGGGCAACATTGTTATGTATATGAGGGCCAAAGCTATGGAGTTCTTTGCCGGGACACTTGAGGCAGTGTGTTAATAAAGTGCCCTGGAATGCTTTGAAAACATGGCTTGAAAACATTGCAGTTTTTCCAAAAAGCTGTTGTATTTGAGTGATATGTTTATAGTAAGTCTTTTCTTTTTTGTCACCTGTTTTGTATGATTTTATTTATATGTATGTTATTGTACTTTTAATATGTAACTGATATTGATTGCAACTTAGGACCCCATTGTAAATTAGCTATGGCGAAACTGGGTTATCTTGTTTCTGATGTCAGAAATAAAACCTTTTACTACTACTACTACTACTACTACATCTTAGAGGCACCCCACTCCTATATGGTAAAGACGGATTGGTAGACACTAGTTCCTGTATTTGTCTGAGGTAGTGTCTTCCCAGAGTCTCTTAAAGAG
The DNA here is from genome assembly GCA_016271365.2 of Neoceratodus forsteri. Taxonomy (NCBI): domain Eukaryota; kingdom Metazoa; phylum Chordata; order Ceratodontiformes; family Ceratodontidae; genus Neoceratodus; species Neoceratodus forsteri. The sequence continues at coordinate 433,091,549 of CM028130.1, forward strand.
GGCATTGTGAAGTCCCTCCTGAAGAAGGGGTATCTAGAACCTAATGACCTCACAAACTACCAGGCTATCTCTAAGCTTCCTTTTATAGGGAAGGTTATTGAGAAAGTGGTGGCTCGCCATCTGATTGGACACACCTGGAAGAATATGAATGCTACGAACCTTTCCAGTCCATTTTCCATTCTCGTTACAGCATGAAGACCGCCTTGAGCAGCGGGAACTTTTCAACAAAGAAAACCCTGTACCAGCCAACAGATCTTCAGCCACCCCCAGAAGATGAGAGAGAAGCAGGGGTCATGAGGGTTTTCTTCAGCTTCTTCCTATCTCTCCCCACTGATCGCTGCATTAGATCAAGACCAGGACCCCTGCCCAAGCCACTGTCCCTTGCCTGCACCAATCAATACAGGAAAGGCGGCCCTTTGGGCCAAGCAGTAGGAACTTTTAAACAAAGAAAACATTGTACCACCCAGCAGATCTTCAGCCACTCCCAGTGGATGGGACTAAAGCAGGGATTATGAGGAGGGTTTTCTTTAGCTTCCACCCCGCCACCACCACCGATTGCTGCAGCGAATCAAGACCGGGACCCCAGCCAACATCACTCTTCCCTGCCTGCACCAATCAGCACATGGAGACAACCCCTTTTGATCCCTCTATAATTCAAACTCTTTCCACAAGCGGGCCTCTGCATAGCTGGCTAACATGCTAAGGTCAGTGAAGCAAAGGCTTATACTCTGGGCGTCAGCCAGAGACTCTGCTCATTCTCTTCCCGACTGGCAAAGCACTTATAGCCTCACTCCCAGCCTCCTGCAACCTTCTATTTCCATTCTGGGAGGTAAGAGTGTCCTTAGTTTAGGTCTTCCTCAACAGGCCATGTATCACTGGACTCGGCCAACATACTGAGCCTTAACATCATGGCTTCAAGTTTCATTAACTGGTCCTTAGCCATATTACATTTGACTCTCTGCAACCTCTGATACTATTACTGTTGTTCTCTTGTAGGATCCAGTTTGCATTTCACTGCTCAGGCTGCTTACTGCTTGAATGCTGCATTGTTGGTCTACCTAGCCTACCTGTTATTTTCTGCCTGGGTTATTATGCCTCTGTAATTGCCCGATATTGCATTGCTGCCTATACCAAGCTTGTTATAGCAATTTTTGCTCCAGGTCTTCCTGGTATAGTTGCTCTTAATTTTCCACTCTGTATTGCAAACTGCCTCATCTGATTTTTGTCCACACTGTTTAAGGTTTTCTGCCATCCATATTTATATTAACTCACTTAACTACACTCGGTATGCTCCTTTTCTTCCCCATACACCTTTCTCCTCTCACTCCTACTATGGTCTCCTCCCTCCCCCCTCTCCTTCCCTCCCTCAAGCTCTTCTAATATAGGCTATTCTCTTCCCCCACTCTCTCCTCTTCTTTTCTCTTCCACCTCCCTTTCCCCTACCGCTACCCTCACCCATCCTCTCCCTCACTATACCCCTGCCCTACTTTTGCCATCCACCCTTGTCCAGTCTCCTTCTCTAAACCTTGAATTTCTCCACCGTGCTTTCATCTTATCTCTCCCCTTCCCTGCCTCTCTCTGAGGAGCAGAAGACTCATTTTATTCTCTTCCCTCTCTTCTCCTCCTTGCTGGTGACGTTGAACCCAACACTGCCCCCCCTTCCCCCACTCCCCCGAAAGGCCTCAGCATTGTCCCCCTAAATGCCAGGAGCCTACTCCCTAAGCTTGACTTAACTCAGAGCTTGAACCTCACAGTACTCTCCAGCCTCCTGTGCATATCTGAGTCCTAGCTGTCTTCTAGGATTCTGGACTTCAGCCTGGCTTTCTTGGACTTCCAACTTTCCTGCCAGGACTGTGGCAAGCACAGTGGTGGAGTGACCTTATATGTACACCAGAACCTGTCCTACTCAGTCATCCTTAAAGAATCAGTCCCTTCATCTCACAAGATCCTACTAGCCAGGTTATTCTTCCCCTCCACCCCCACACCCCCATTTTTATAGGTATCCTATATGCCTCCCGTAAAATCTCTCCCTCCTTCTCTCTTCTCAACTCCCTGTCCTCCCTTGTTGCCTCCAGTGAACTTATCCCTGTGGGAGACTTCAGCCTAAATTGTTTTTCCCCACCTTCAGACTCACATTCCAAAGGACTGGATCCCTTAACCTCACCCAATTAATTTCTGAACCCACCTGTCTCAACCCTCACTCCCCCAATCATTCCCTCCTGGACTGGGTACTTGCCTCCCACCCCCACTGCATCATAGCAGCAGGCACATTTCCAGATGCCTTCAGTGACCACAGCATGTCCTACTGCATTAGGGAAGTGAGACTTACCCACTTTACCCCCCAAATACATATGGTCTAGATCACACAAGCCTCTCAACATTCATGCCCTACTACCCGACCTTGCTCCTCTGACTGATCTCCTATCTATCGTGCCCCTGTCATAGATACTACCCCATCACACTTCCAAGCCACATTTACTCACATCAGAAACCTTCACACCCCTCTAGGAAAATTAAGAATCAAGTGTGCTCGCCACCCTTGGATCACTCCTGACCTTATTGCTTTATTCAGATCCCGTGACCAAGCATGGGCCTGTTTTAAATCTTCTCATTTCCTACCAGATGTTCTATTCTATATACCAAGGATGGAAATGAGAAAGGAAAATGTAGGCGCACCGGGATTTGAACATTTTCCTTTCTCATTTCCATCCTTGGTTTAAAAAAACTATATACCTTGCAAGGGTTAAACTGCACTGAGAAGTAGTGGTACTTCTATTCTGTAGGACACTCAGAAACCTATGTACCAAAGCTATATGTGCGGCTAAGGGCCTTTACTTCAAATCTAACCTCCAGTCCAACTTCAAGTCCCCTGTGAGATTCTGGAAAGTTATCCATTCTGTTTTTGACCCTCCCCCTGCCCAGTTCACCTCCCCATCCTCATGGTGGATGGCTCACCAGTCTCTGTCCCTCCCTCTGTCACTGCTCTTCTTAATCATTTCATCACCTGTGCTCTACCCTCCTTCCCCACCTCAGCCTCCACCCATTCCTCTCTGCTTCCTCTCCTCCACCATCACCTGAAAGCTTCCATTTTCCCCTGTCTACACCCACAAAGTTTTCTTTGCCCTAACCTCACTTAACCCCTCACTCCAGCCCTGATGGTCTGGACACCAGACTCCTACATATCTCGGCCCCAGCCATCACCTCCCCACTAGCTCACATTCTGAACCTTTCCTTCTCCCTCTGCACTGTCCCCCAGTCCTGAAATGTTGCCAATGTAGTATCCCTGTACAAAGGGGGTGACCCCTCCTTCCCTGGTAACTTCTGGCCCATCTCTCTCCTCCACTCTCTTGCTAAGCTCCAGGATTCCCATGTCTACTTCAGACTCACTAATTTCCTTCACTTCTGTGACTTCCTTTCCCCTTTCCACTCTTATGTTAGGAAGCACCACTCCACTGTAACCTCCCTAATGTATGTTACTGATTCTGTCGTCATTGGATATGGATCAGGGCCACATCATCTCAGCAGTTTTCATCAACCTGGCCAAAGCCTTCAAATAGGTATCCCACCCTCTCCTCCTTCTCAAGCTGTGCTCTGCTGGACTTGCAGTCAATGCTGTTGACTGGTTCCACTCATTCCTCTCTGGCTGAAAACAGTTAGTACAGGTAGGAGGCCCTCTGTCCATGCCTCTCCCTATCCTAGCAGGAATCCCACAGGGCTTCATCCTGGGTCCCATCCTATTCTCCAATTTCCTCAATGAGCTCCCCTCTGTGTGTGTGTGTGTCTCCTCATACATCCACATGTACACAGATGTCAGAGTCATCTACACCTCTGGCCCCTAGGCCACTGCCGTGGTTGGGTTGCTCCAGCAGGACTTCCACAATATTCTGCGCTGGCTCCATGGCAACCAGCTTAGAGTCAACACCAAGAAGACTGTGTCCATGACCTTCGGTACCTGTCAGAAACTGGCTAGGCTCTCGAGCCCCCCTCCCCCACCACTTTCACCATTTTAGATGGCGCCCCGTTGGAAGTGGTCACAGCTTTCAAGAACCTTGGTGTGTGGCTTGACAGCAAGCTTGACTTCTCTGTCCACATAGATGCCATCCACGCCAGACTCCATCCCAAACTAGGCACCATGAACCACAGTAAAAACTGCATCTTCCCCTAGGTTCAGTCTTTGATTTTGCAGACATAGTCTATGGTATTGACCCTTCCTCCTCCCTTGTCAGACTGGATACCCTGTGCAATGCCTTCTGCCATTTTGCCACCATCTCTCTCCTTTGTACCCATCACTGATCCCTCTACTCTTCCCTCTCCATCCTCCCCCTACCGTCACGTCACCAGACCCACTGTGCTGCCTTCATCGACAAATACTGGTTTGGGTCCTTCCCCTCCTACCTTTCTTTCCTGATCTCCCCCGCTTGCTACTCTTCATACTGGCTTTGCTCCACAGATTTGTGCACCTTCTTCTATTCCCACCCTCACTCTTATGCTGGCCAAGCTGCCTTCTCCTACTTGCCTCCCTTCCCTCTGGAATCTGCTCCCTTCCCCCCATCACCTTTCCCCTTCTCTCCCTGTCTTCAGACACCACCTAAGGCAGTGTCCTGCACCTTCCTATTCCTGTCTTAGTTCTCCTTAACCCCTTGTCCTCTCCCTCGACCTTCTCCCGCACAGCTCCCTAGCTCGATGCCTTTCTCTTTTTTAGCTTTTCCCCAGTGTGCACTAGACAGCTTACTTTCCCCTTGATTTCTCCATAAGGAAACCCAGTTATACTTCACTGTAATAACCAGCTGGTTATAATGGTGAACTCACCTTGGGTTTCTCTCGCGCCACACATGTGCCAACCACTGTCTTCCCATCATCGTGCTGGACACTTCACCACCATTCTAACTCTGTGGCAAGTAAATTAAGGGAAAAAAATGAACTTGGCTCTTTCAACTATGCTTTTAGGGTAAACCTTTTAACAAAACAAACCAAAAAAGGGAACATTTCAACAGCCGCATCAACCTGACCGCGGAACCGCAATTGAACCCGACCGGACTGTGGCTGCACAGCAGTGTGTTTCTATTTTATATAATTGCTGTGACAAAAAAATGCTCCCCAGCAATGATACAGTATAAAATAAAACATGGAGTGGTGTGTAAAACTTGAATTTTACACTCACCCTCAGTGTTGGATGCTTAAATAAACCCCTCAAGCTTTGCTCTCGGGGTTTATGTACGATCCAACACCGTGTGTGTGTGTAAAATTCTCATTAAACACACCACCCCATGTATTATTCCATATATATTATGCTAGCTTATTTACTGTGCCTGTGTATGTACTTGTTATCCTGTAATGCAATGCTGCATCTGCATATGTTTTGTAGCTGTTACTCCCAATATTCCTTTCCCTGGGTCGCACCTGGAAACAAGCCTCAGCTCAGAATGCCTTTCCTGGTTACCAACTTTCAAATAAATAAAATCCTTGTCACGAATTATCAGCTCCAGGTAAAGGTTTGAGGAGCGCTGTCAGTTTTGGTACTCCTCAATGTGTCATCACGATTTCATACCATGGGCCATGGGAAGTTGGTTAAATGTCTGAGGAGCATCTGTGGTTTGTTGGGAACCATTTTGAAATTGTTCAGGTCTTTCCTGGAAAAACATAGTCAGTCTGGGGTTTGGGAAATTGTCCATCTGTTCTCTCCCTGGTCTTGTGTGGTTTCCCTCAATGTTGTATCCTCTCACCATTATTGGTTGTGGTTTACATGCTCCCACTAGGGGATGTGGTCCAAAGGTATGGCTGGTGTTTTCACTCAGTTGACTGGGACTGAATCTCAGCAAAACCAAGTTGCTTTTGGTGAGCCCAGCTCGTCTTGTGTCTGTTGCAGTGAAACATCTGCAGCTCCCCATTACAGACGGGGCTAAGCTTCAGCTGAGGGAGGAGGTTCGCAACCCGAGTCATCTTTGATGGTGAGCTGACTATAGTTTTGAAGTTGTCAGCCGTTGTCTATGGTGGCTTCTGTCCTTTAAAAAAAACATAGCCAGGTTGTGCCCTTTCCTTAACCAGGGTAATAAGCAACAGTTTGTTCATAACTCCCTGTAATTTTTGTTGCTTGTACCTGATCCGGCTCCCCTGGAGCTGGTGAATGTCTGTTGATCCAGTTTGTTCTTTGTCCTGTACTGAAGTGGAACCTTTGTAAAAGAGCACTTGTGCTCATGAATTGCAAATAAATAAAAATATTCAAACACTATTGCAAGTTTTCATCGCCTCTCAAATTGACTGCTGCAGCACACTCTCTTATGGCCTTCCAGGTAGTCAGCTTCACAGACTTCAGCTCATTCAAAATGCAGCAGCCAGGCTTTTAACTGGAGTGCCTAAATTTGAGCACATCAGTCTTGCTCTTCATGAGCTGCACTGGCTGACAGTGAGATGGCGAGGTGAATTTTAAATATTGCTGCTGATTTATAAGGCCATAAATGGACTGGACCCCCTATATGTTCAAGAGTTAATAGCAACCCACCAGGAGACTCATGGTGGGTAGCAGAGTCCTTCAATCAGATACTCAGAAACTTTGGAAAATACTCCCTTCGAGGTTATAATTGGCTTGAGAGTGAGCGTTTTTAGTTTGCTGCTCCAAGGCTCTGGAATGCTGTCCCCAAATCTAGCCATCTGCCTCCTCAGTAGAAGTTCTAAAATCAGGATTGAAAACCTGGCTCTCTCATATAGCCATCTCAGGTTACTGATAGTTTATGGTGATTAGCTAGGAGAATATAGACTAGAAAGTTTTACACTGCTGAAATTTTAAGGCAAAAAAAATTATAAAGTATGTGGTGTATCTATGTCTCTGTAATTGCATAATTTTGTATTCTATAAATGCTTATTTCCCTTAAATGCTTTACTCTGGAAAAATGCTATACAAATAAAAAATCTGTCTATCTATAGCCAATGGACATCTGAGGGCCACAGCCATTGTGTGGAATTTGCTCCATCTCCTTCCACAAAACAGCAAACTTTTACACATTCACTAATTGGTACATTATGAGCCTTGCTTGGACCTCCCCTGGGAAGCAGGCCTCACTGTTTGAGAATCAGTAGTTGGCAGTGACCCAGCGTTGATCTGGCCTGGGAGCCACTCCCCCAATATTCAGATTCAGGCCAAAATTAAATAGGTATCTGTTAGAATAAAAAGCTCAACACTGCGTTTACAACAGCTGCATTAAACTTTAGGCTTTTGACAATGGCTCATTGTTGGCATATTAAATACTTCACATAAACTACTGCTTATTCCATTGTGTGATTTAAAAACATTGCATTGTCTGCAACTAGCCTCACAATTGATGTCTTTGTGACAATTTCTGTTGTCGTGGAAAGGACTGTGATGTCATAAGTGCTCTGAGAGATCAGAAAATTCTCCCAGTTCATAGAAACATAGAAGTTGACGGCAGATAAAGGACCTCAAGGCCCATTCAGTCTGCCCATTTCTATTTCCACCTTATAAATGTACCATCGGCCTTTGCTCTGTCAATGGCCTATATGTTCATACTTATCTGTATTGCTCCCTTAAGCCTATCCCATGCCTGTTTGAAGCCCTGCACTGTATTCATATCCATCACTTCCTGAGGTAGGCCATTCCATGCATCCACCACCCTTTCTGTTAAAAAAGAACTTCCTCACATTACCCCTTAATTGGCCTGCCTCTAATCTCATGCTGTGTCCTCTTGTCCTGCTATTTTTCTTATATTGAAACACGTTAGACTCTTTCACCTTGTTAATGCCCTTAAGGTGTTTGAATGTTTCGATTATATCATCTCTCTCTCTCTCTCTCCCTCCTTTGCTCTAGGGTATACATATTGAGCTTTGTCACTCTGTCCTCATATGTTTTCTGATGCAGTCCCTGCACCATTTTGGTTGCCCTTCTCTGGACTGCCTCAATTTGATTAATGTCCTTGTGAAGGTGTGGCCTCCAGTACTGCACGCAGTACTCCAGATGGGGCCTAACCAGTGTCTTGTAAAGAGGGATTATTACCTCCCTCTTCCGACTTGTGATACCCCTACTAATACACCCTAACATCCCCCTAGCCTTACCTGCTGCTTTAGTGGTCTGCTTGGATGATTTCAGGTCATCTGTGATAATGATGCCCAAGTCTCTTTCTTCCCTTGTGACTGCCAGCAACTCCCGTCCCAGCCTATAGGTGGCTTCAGGGTTTCTCTTCCCTATGTGCATGATCTTGCACTTCTTTACATTAAACACCAGTTGCCACTCTTCCGACCATTTTGCTAGTTTATCCAGATCTCTTCTCATTCTGCCCACCCCATCTGGATGATCATCTACTCTGTTGCAGATCTTGGTGTCATCTGCACACAGGCAAACCTTACCCTCCAGTCCATCTGCAATGTCACTGATGAAGACATTGAAGAGGACTGGCCCAAGGACTGATCCCTGAGGTACCCCACTTGTGACATGCATCTCTTCTGACTGTATACCGTTTACCACCACTCTCTGTTTTCTGCCCGCCAACCAGTTGACCAACTTCTGACCCACCCCGAGCCTACCCAGTTTATCAATCAGTCTTCTGTGTGGAACAGTATTGAAAGCTTTGCTGAAGTCAAGGTAGGCGACATCAACTGCTCCCCCTTGGTCCACCACTCTGGTTACCTAGTCAAAGAAATCTATGAGATTAGTTTGACAGGACCTTCCTTTTGTAACCCCATGCTGTCTTGGATCCTGTGCTCCTATGGATTCCAGGTGTTACACTATCCTTTCCTTAAGGAGTGCCTCCATAATCTTGCCCACTGCTGAGGTTATACTGACTGGTCTGTAGTTCCCTGCCTCCTCCCTACTACTACTTTTGTGAAGCAGGATCACATGAGCCCTTCTCCAGTCTTCTGGGACCTCTCCTGTGCTCAGAGACTCACTAAACAGTTCTGATAATGGCTCTGCTAGTTCCACCCTTAGCTCCTTTAGTACCCTGGGATGTATGCCATCAGGTCCCATTGCCTTGTCCACCCTGAGCTTATCAAGCTGTTGTAGGACCCTTTCTTTTGTGAATGGACTAGTGCTCACCTCTGTCCCCCCCTGTGTCCATGGTGCTTAGATGTGGGCCCTGCCCTACCTTCTCTTCAGTAATTATTGAGCAGAAGTATCTATTTAGGATAGATGCTTTTACATGGTCCTCTGCCTCACACGTCCCCTTGTCCCCTTTGATCTTAGCAATACCCTCTCTGGACTTTCTCCTTTCACTAATGTATCTGTAGAAAGTATTGTCACCTTCTTTTACTGTTCGTTCTAGTGTTTCCTCAGTTTGGGCCTTTGCCTGCCTTGGTGCCTTCCCTGCTTCCCTTAGGGAAGTTTGGTATGCCTCCCAATCTTCATCTCACTGTGTTCCCTTATATTTTCTGAAGGCCAGCCTTTTGGCTCTGACCTTTTCTGCTACTGTTTTTGAGAACCAAAGTGGTTTTCTTCTTCTTTTGTACTTCCTTTTCTCTCTCACACAATGGGATGTTCCTTCAAGTATTGTATCCTTTATGCTTGCCCACTTTGCCTGTACCCCCTCACCTGTATTTCTTTTTGCCAGGGCTAGCTTAACTCTGTTGGCCATCTTATCAAAGTCAGCTTCTCTGAAGTCCCATATTTTTGCCTTGGAATGGGATGATTTAGTTGTAGTGGCCAAATTGAACCATACCATGTGATGGTCACTGGCCCCCAGGTGACCTTCTACCTGGAGATCTGTGATCCTTTCCCTGTTAGTCAGCACCAGATCTGTTGTACCAGTTGTTTTGAGGCCCTCCCCCTGCAGGGAATCCACCATGTGTCTAGTTCTGGCAGATGTTCCTGCTGGTATTGACCAATCTGTATCTGGCATGTTAAAGTATCCCATTATCAGAAACTCCCCTTTAGCTGTCATGTTTTGTATATCTTCTAACAGTAATGTGTCTCTGTGTCCTCTCCCTGGTCTGGTGGCCTGTAGACAACCCGAGTTCATATGGCTGTCCCATTTCCTGTTTCCAGGGTGAACTACAGTTCTTCTGTCTCCTTATGTGTATTCTAAATTTCTGTAGCTTTGATATTTTCATTCGCATACAAGGCCACTCCACCCCCCTTTTTTGCACCTCGATCTCTTCTGAAAAGTACATAGCCAGGTACTGAAGTCTCCCAAGTGTGGTTACTGGTGAACCACATCTCGCTAATTGCTACTATGTCCAGTTTAGCCTCTGTCATTATTGTCTGCAAGTCTGGGATCTTGTTACCCAGACTGCGAGCATTTGTGTACATGATTTTCCGTTGGCCAGATTTGATTGTGTTAGTTGTTGGGTGAGGTCTGAGGCGTTTCCCCCTGTCTGCGTCGTGTGGGGCTGGACCTTTCCTTACCTGGTGATGCAAATGAACTACAAACATGCTGAACTCCTGTTTGACCACTAGCTGAGGGGGAAGGGGTGTTCTTCCCATTCGACGTATGGGGTGCTGCACCCCTCTCCCCATTTGCTAGTTTAAATATTCTGCAAAGACGTCAAACTTCTGCCCCAATGCACTGACTCCCTACTTAGTCAGATGCAGTCCATCAAGTTTAAAGAACTTTCGCTCCCAAAACTGTTGCCAGTTCCCTACAAATGTGTGTCCTTTTTCCTAGCACCAGCCCTTGAGCCACATGTTTAGCTCCCCTATCTCCCCTTCTCTGACCTTCCAACCATCTGCTACCCTCTCCCAGACTGGCAGGATCTCAGAGAAGGAGATGCCGGATGAAATGGATGATAGTTTGTCACCCAGCCTGGTCAGGTGTTCCTTGGTCTCCACAACTGACCGGCTGGCGAGATCAGTAGTCCCTATGTGTACTAGGACATCAATGTTTTCTCCTGCTTCCTGAACAACTTTAGCAATGCAGTCAGTGTCTCTCCACGCTGATGTACCTGGGAGACATCTGACCATTACCCCTGACAGGAGATGGGTATCAACTCCCCGAATCATGGAGTCTCCTATGATCAGAAGTTTTTTTGATTTCCTTTTTGCTTTTTTTGTTTTGGTTCCTGTCTTGGGTGAGTTTTGTTGTGCTAGCTCCTGTGCTGCAGTGCCCTGCTCTGCAGTGTCCTCTGCCCTTTTGTTTTATTTCAGAGATGGAGGCAGATACCTGTTTGTAGTTTTTATATGATTTGTGGAGGTATTATGTTGGAGAGCACCGAGTGGTAGGGCACCCGATTTGCCCCTCCTAACCACCTGACAACCTCCCAGACCAACTACCCTCTGTGGTCGAGGTGCTTCTGTTAGATGTTGGGGAAATGGGTGGTTCTCATAATATATTTCCTCTTGCATATGAAATTTGAGGTATGCAGTCTCTGCCCATGCCGCCTGGAACTGAGCCCTAAGATTTCCAATGGTCCAGCATGTAGGACAGTGTCCTAAATCCTGTAAAACTGCCCTTCTGAAAAGTGTTCCGCAGTACCTGCAGTTAATGATATCCATTCCAGATAAGTTGCTGGGTTTATAACCTGGTCAGAATAATTAGAAGGAAGGAAATGAAAGCAAAAGTTTGATTTTGTGTTTGTTTTGTTTGTTTTTGTATAACTTGTTGTAACAAGTTAAATTACTAGTGCCCCTGTAAATGAGGTCACCGTGTGGATACCCCACTGATCCACCCCTTCCTGCTTTGCCACAGGAAATGTCACGACTGTGCTATCCTATAAAAGGAGTGTATTGTGGGATGGTTCGGGATGGGGGTTCCACTTAGTATTTTCTTTCCATCTGCTATTTATTTTTTCCTTCTCTGCATATCTCTCTCACTTCTCTGTTGTACCATTATCTGTCAGTTCTTTAGGCTATTTTTATGTTTGTGACTGAAGCAATAAGGTAGCACTCAAACGCGCCTCAGGAGCCACATTGTGTCAGTCAATCCAGTAAAGTGGTTACACCTTGAAAAAACACTCATTTTAGCACGAAACATCACTGGCGGCAGGAGCTGCTACTGCCATATTTAAGTTTTTTTTTTTTTTAATCTTTCTCCATGTTTTGCTGGAGTATGGCTGCCTTTTCTTAGTTAGCCCAACTGTTTTGGACTTTAGTTTTATGTTTGCTTGCATGCATACACAACGCAAACATATTGTTGCTGTACTGTAGGGGCTGTGTAAATGTGTACTGTATAAGCCAATGGATGTAAAAATGCTGGAGGATTGCCTCTCAAAAGCCAATACTGGCGATGACAGTGTTTAACTGGCTGATGGTCATAAACTTCTTGTAGTTGCCCAGAGGTAGAAAAAAAGGGGTATTCTTGGTGGAATACTAAATGCAGAATTTTGGTATTCTGCCTGGAAATGTGGTATTCCACCCAATTTTAATGGGTTTTTATATTTTTAAAGCTAGAATACTTGAAATACAATAAATCACTTTATGAAACCCCCAAATAAACACATTTGAGCACAGTACTAAACCCCATCTCTACAGGACCCCACATGCTGGTCACTACAGCAGACTCCCACAACAAGGGGAGTACTCATGCACATAGCAGCAACTTGCTTGTTCTGTTGTGGTATGGACAAGCAGGTGGATACCATAGACACACTGTGACTAATACATGCAAAAGTTGCACCCCCGACCCCCACCAATGGCCCTTCACACAAGTTACAACTCCCACCCCACCTAATGAGTAGCGACCTGCGTGTGCTTGGAAAGCAAAGCCCTTCCAACCTGCACTACCCTAAAACTCAGCCACTGTGCACATTAAGCTGCACCTAATACAATTGCAGCACATAAATGCCACACTGAATAACTCCCAGACAACCAGTGCAACTAGCTTGAAGAGGCCAACAACGAGTGGGGCAGACTGCCACCAGGTGCTACATGTACCACGAGAGTTACAAACTGAACAAGTTTCTTCAGCCTTTAATTGCTCCCTGACTTCCTGAGCCGGCCTCTGAGGGCAACAACATGTGGGGCACACTGCAACCAGGCGCTACAAGCGCCGCAAGGGTTACACACACTGAGCCAGTTCCTCCACCCTTGAATTGCTCCCCAACATCCAGTGAGCAAGCCTCTGAGGTCAACAATGAATGGTGCAGACTACAGGCAGGCGCTGTATGCACCGTGAGGGTAGCAAACATTGCGCCAGTTCTTCCAGCCTATTCTGAGCTTCTCCCAAAACTGAAGAATATGAAATATTTTATCCAGTCACCCGTTCCTTGCTTAGTTCCCACCATCTCGTTACATTACTGCAAACAGACACAGACTGACTTTTTTAAATCCTTCAACCAGTGGTCCAGTTAAGGGGTGTGTCAGCTTATTTTATGCCCATTTTTGTTCTTTTTACACCCTGTTCAGAGTTCTGGGTCATTTCATGACGACCAGGTGCAGGGTTCGACAAACCCCCATAGCCCAGCGTCCCAGGCTACAAATCTCGACAGCCAGACAAGCAGTTTTGCTTGTTTATGCTGTCCCACTGTTTTTTTTTTTTTGTCTTGAAAAATGTTATACTGCCGGGTCCTGACCACTAGATGCTGCTTGTTTTAGTCAGCCGGAGCCCAGCAGTCACATGAAGCTGATCAAGAACTTGGCCCCACGTAGTAGTACGGTGCTCCCCCCTTTGGATCGGTATACCGTCGCTGCATCGAAACCCCGATGGTGAAGACCACCACAAAGACAGGATTTGGCCAAAATCCACCTGTCGCTATGATGGTCTCCCGGCCAGAGGATGCCTACATGAGGTGTTTGCCCCCTCCCCTGTCCAACTGACCGGTTGGAGTCCTAGAGACCAGTGTGTGGTGTGGAGCCTTACAGAGTTCGGGAGTCGGCACAGCCCCTATCGAAACAGGAGGCATCCCGACACTGCATTGCCGACACTCGGCAATGTGGCTGTCGCTGTCGGGGATGTCTCCATAGCCGCTGTCCCTGCGGCATGGTAAAACCCTTTGGATGTATTGCAGCAGCCAGGAGAGAAAGTTAGTGATTGGCTGAGTATTTGGTGGCTCCACAACTGAGCACCAACCAATTGCTGCCTGTAGTAGCCTAACAGCTTTTCGCACGCTCAATTGAGTCTGTGACACATTGCTGCACAAGGACTGTGACTACAGGTTTGTGTGACTGTGTGTCTTTTGGTTGATGGGTCGGGGGTCTGCAGCCAGCCAGAGTCACTAGGAAAGGGAGATTGAGTGAGTGAGACCTTGCCTGAGTCGCTGAGCTGCTCAGAGTCTCTGACCCGTATTGCCGTTGCCTGGTGCTGGTGCATGGTCCCAGTGGAGGATGTGGTTGTTGGTAGACTGGGTCTTATTGACCATGAAGTGCACTCGGAGTCAGTTCAGCAGCAGCAGAAGAAGTGGTGGGTGGCTCGCTTCCGTATTTGCCTGTATGCTGCCCAGTCAGTCAGAGAAGAAATGCTTGAGGGCCACGCGTGCATGGGAAGCAACTGTAAGGGCTGGTGCTGGAGAAGCCTCAGAGGAAACCAGGAGAAGAACATTTGGTCAGTAAGTCATGACTCTAGACAGACCATACATTCACAAAAAGAAATAGAAGCTTAGGGGCATAAAAGACTGGCCCGCTGGCTGCTGCATGTTTTCTCCCCATATACAGCGCTGCCACTGCTATAAGCAAACTGCCGACTGTGCCATGAGAAGTCATTGTTTAATTCCTCCCCCTAGGATCTGCGGTTGATCTAATACTTTCTCCTGTTATTGGACTGCGGGTTAGATGGAGATTTAATATATCTTGCATTTTTAGGTAAGAATGTGAAGCTGTCTGACTCTGCCCTTATACTGGGCAATAACGGGGTTACGCGATCTTTGTTTTGCTAAGGGCTATTCAGGATTTTTACATCATCAGGATTTGTTTTCTCCCAGTAATATTGTACAATATATTCACTTGAAGCTTTTTTCAGCAAGTTGTGAGTTGTTGCTGTTTTTTTTTTTTTTTTTTTTACATTTGAGTTTACCAGGACATTCCAAATACACTACAGGCCAGCATCTCCTTTTCAGTGGGGTTTTGCTTGCTTCTTCGACCAAGTTGTACAGCTGGTGGTGGGGACTGTAACACAGGGAGGAGCTGACCATGTGGTAACTAGCACAGGATCTTACCATCTTACAATGTGTCAGTGGCTGTGGGATTGGAACCTGGGTTCTCCATTCAGTGGTTTAGTGCTCTGATCCCTGGACTGACAGGTTAGTCAGCCTGTAGTGAGAGCCTGAAAGTGTGTCAGCTGCCAGTCATGGCTATAGACTGGTGGTGGATGTGATGGTGAGGGGGTGGGCATGGGCAGGTAGAGCAGCCGAGTCGCAGGCTGCCACGTGTTAGTAGTGATGGCCAAAAAGGAAACTCAAATGTCCACCAGAACAGTGACCACGTTACAAAATACTTCCTGGCATACCAAAATACTACCACCTTGGAAAACTAAGAAGTTTTTACTTCTTGGCCTAAAATCTTATCTGGAGCCCTGCTTTCAACAGCCACATTAAACTTAATAAAATATTTACAATATTCAGGCCAAAGCGCTCTCCATTGAAGCCACAAGACACTCACATCAGTCAGGGAAGACTGAGTCAGAGCGGATCAATCATGCACCTTACTGCTGCCAATGAGATGTCTGCCGCGACATAAACGATGACAGAATACTGTGCAGTTCATTGCTTATATGTGCTAAACAAATGGAAGACAAAAAGCATAACTGTACTGGAGTTGTAGCCGCAAGGATTTTGTCCTCATACTAACTGAACTTTGGGGGGGGGGGGCTCCTCTGAACTGAATGCAATCTCCTGTAAAAAAAAAAAAAAAAAATTGCATTGTATTACTATACAGTACCTCTTTTTTCTTATAAATCAGGCCAGGTTGATCCGTTTTCACGCTCCGTCCTTTCTCATGCCACTTTCTTTGACCTGCCATCAAAATAATGTGCAAGCCAGATTGCTCTATGGTGGGGGGCCTAGTTGATCAATTACAGCCCTGATAGTTTAAAAAAAAAACAGAGGAAAGTCCCGCCATCTCGAGTGCACATTAGGCAGCTCACATAGCTACATTCATAGAGCAAAAAGCGCTGTTTTCTAGTAAGAATTTTACTAATTTTATGTAGGAACAGCACCACCTACTGTTCAGGAACCGATACTGCATGTCAACATTGGGGGGAAAAAAACTCGTATTTCAGGCGGGTATTCCAGCATGATTTTTAGTACCCAGAATGTACCAGAATACCGCTTAAATCGAGCCCTGTTGCCCCACCGGTCACACTGGTTTTCTGCCCATTAGCCAACTAGCAGTCATCATCAGACTTTGGGCTGGCAGTATAACCTAGAGGTTAGAGTAATGAGCTGTGAACGAGCTTGGTACATCCAGCAGAGCAGACCTGGCTTTGATTCTCACAACCTCCACTTGCATACTGTGCGACTCTGAGCAAGTCACTTAACCGCCCAGTTCTCACAGGTCGCCCCTGAAAACAGGCACTTGTGCTTAGTGGGCCTTACCCAGTTACCAAAGACTAAAATAAATAAATAAAAAACATAAACGTCAAGCCTCACACTGTGTGTGTGTGTGTGTGTGTGTGTGTTATATACACTGAGCTACAGGAAAATAATGTCATTGTTGTCTGAATTACATCAGCCATCAGCACTCACCAAAGATTCCGCTAGCCCGTCTAAAAATGCCTGAGTGATTTTCTGTGACACCATCAACTATGGGAGCATTGAAATAATATCAGTGCATTACACATGGCAGTTTTTCTTCATTTCATATGTAATAAATAAGGCTTGGTTATCCATATGTTAGTGTAAACGAGTAAAGTTTATAATATGTTTATAATGTATCTGCAGTTGATCTTTAAATTACTTTGTTTATTTTCCTTTTAAAGAGCCCCTGATACCAGTTGGATAACTTTGAATAATGTGAGAGTTAGACACAATTCAGTTTATTGTTCAAATATTTTTGCAGTCTTTTTTTTTTTCATTTGCACTTTATCACCCTGCCCCTCCTCATCGTCCCCCTTCTGCTTTCGAACCTCAGCCCCTTCACCCCACCTCTAAAACTTAACTCATCCACTTCTTACTTGTTATGTGAGTGGTTACCATGGATGATGGTGGTGTGGTACCTTTAGGGTTGTTGCATCATCATCCTGCAGACAGGGGTTCTTTAACATCCATTACTTCCCTTGAGCAAGAGCCGGCACCGTGCACATGAAGACTGTGCACTTTTACAATGCCCACCTTCGATTTTCAGTTGTGGTGAGCACTGCTGTGCCACCTACCCTCCACTAGGTGGCACTCAATAAGCAGTACACACTGTCCCAAGTGTTTCAGATAAGATTTTATAGTATGAATATTGTACTTCTCATTTTTAAAATGATGTGAGTAAAACCATATTTGGATGTGTACAAATGACAGCAATTTTAAACTGAAGAGAACTTTTTTAACAATGTATTTTTTGTAATGCAGTAGTAAAAGAGCCAGTACTGGGGTGTGCTGCAGTTATATATAAATATTGAAACATTTTAAACAAGCATTTTTCAATGCCGAATGTTTGCTTGCTGGCATTGGCATTGGTTGTGTAGAAGTTACAGAGCTGCATAATAGGAATGGCAGTGAAGTATTGAACTGAAGCCAACCCCACCACCACCCTGCAGAGAGTGACAGGCATTGGGGTGTGTCTTTGGGTCGTCAGGCATAACGGCCATGCCATTTCACCACACCCTACCCTGCAGACACTGACAAGTGTCACGGTGTGCCATGGGCCCTTATGCGCACCCCATTCCATCGTGAAATACGGTGAGATGGGTGCGGTATAGGAGAATGGGGTGAACTTTGGGGCCGAAGAGTCCAAGGTGTACCTGGATGCCACTCACTGGCTGCAGGGTGTGGAATGGTATGAGCATTACAGGCAAGAATCCCAAGTCACACCCCTGATGCCTGTCATTCTCTACAGGGTGGGGCGTTATGGTTGGAAACCCTAACACCTCAGGCATTCGTTGGTATTTTCACTCCAAATTTTCAACATGGTTTTTTTGTGACCCCACCTCATGAACAGTGGCAATATCAGTTTGTTAGCTGAAAGCTGCTTATGCACAGCGACTACGGCATTTAGCACCACAGGTGCAAAAACACATTCCGAACAGGATGTGAAAAATGACAGCTGTACTGTTCATGGGGAGGTGTAAAAAATGGCAATGTTGCAAATCTGCAGTAAAAATATTAAAAAAAACTGGTGAAGTCACGAGCGTGCATAGAAACTCTGCAACACACACCTGTAATGTAATTAGTTTGGGGATTTTTTACAGCAGATTGCCAACACAGGCATTTTGGGACCTCCGATCATGAACAGTGTCACTGTGATTTTCTTTATCTGTCCCGAACAATGATTTCCCACAGCGACCACGCATCTCTGCGCTGAAAGTGTGAAAACACATTTCGGCCATGCTGTGAAAAATGACAGCTGTACTGTTCATAAGGAAGTGTGGAAAATGCCACTAGTAAAATCTGGACTGAAAATATTACAAAGTCATGAACTTCACGGTGCGTGGAAACTGCGCAATGCTCACTTGTAACACAGTCATTTTATGGACTTTTGTCACCAAATTTTCAACATAGCCATTTTAAGACCTCTGCTCATGAACAGTATAACTGTGATTTACTTAATCTGTCCCAAACATTGCTTTCGCACACCGACTGCACCATTGTGTGCTACATGTGCGGAAACACATTTTGGGCGACATCGAAAAATGGCAGCTACACTGTTCATAAGGAAGTGTAATAAAATGGCAATGTTGAAAATCTGGAGTGAAAATATTGAAAATTCACAAACTTACGGCGTCGCGTAGGAACTGCATAGCACACTCGTCAAACAGTCATTTTAGAATTTTTCACCAAATTTTCAACATAGCCATTTAAGACCTCTGCTCATGAACAGTGTCACTGTGGTTTTCTTAATGTGTCCCATACATTGATTTCGCACACCGACTGCCACATTATGCGCTACATGGACGGAAACACGTTTTGGGCAAGGTGTGAAAAATGACAGCTGTACTGCTCATAAGGAAGTGTAATAAAATGGCAATGTTGAAAATCTGGATTGAAAATATTGAAAATTCGCAAACTTACGAGTGTGTGTAGGAACTGCGCAACACATGCTCGTAAAACAGTCATTTTTAGGAATTTTTTCACCAAATTTTCAACATAGCCATTTTAAGACCTCTGCTCATTAACAGTGTCACTGGGATTTTCTTAATGTGTCCCATACATTGATTTACTTTACGACTGCGCCATTTGTGCGCTACCTGAAGCGGAAACACGTTTTGGGCAAGATGTGAAAAATGACAGCTGTACTGCTCATAAGGAGGTGTGGTAAAATGGCAATGTTGAAAATCTGGAGTGAAAATATTAAAATTCGTGAACTTATGAGTATCGTAGGAACTGCATAGCATAGCTCGTAAAACAGTAATTTTTAGGAATTTTTCCACCAAATTTTCAACATAGGCTTTTTGAGAGCCCACCTTATGAACAGCGGCAGTGTCGTTTCGTTACTTGGTCCCGAAAGGTGATTTCACGCAGTGACTGCGAAATCACCCTTTGGGCCCGATAACTGCCATGACAGTGACAGCATTCATGAGAGGGGTCCCAAAACCCCATGTTGAAAAGTTGGTGCAAAAATTCAAAAATGCCTGAGATATGCAGCAAAGTTGAAAAAACCTTATCTATCCCATTATACAGCTTACGGTATTTCCTCAGTTAGCGATCGGCTTTGAAGAAGTGCAGGCGATGTTCCCGGTCCACGAAGATCATTCGCACGGTCAAAGTAAGTATGGGGTGGGGGTGGGAGGCAGAGTGCGCAGTGGGTGGGGGGCAGAGACAGCGAGGACCGTTTTCTGTTTCAGGGTTCTTTTTAAACAAAGGAGGAGACAAGCGGGGCGTTTGCCAGCTGGGGTGGGCTCCCAGCGCGGCACAAGGACGGCTGTTTGGAGAGTGGAGCCGGCGGGTGATTAGCACCCCGTCGGTGACAGCATCTGTTGCCAAGCTGAGGTGGGCTTCACGTGGCACCCTGTACTCTCTGGGGGGACAGTGGAGCCGGCGAGGATTAGCCACCCCGTCAGCTATACATTGTAGCCACGCTGGGGTGGGCACCCAGTGTGGCATGTAGAACTCTGTTTTGGGGGCACAGCACAGCCAGTGGGGATTGGTCCCCAGGTGTGCTACAGTGTTGGGGGGCCGACCACGCGGTATGCGTGTGTGTAGGGGGAGTGCGCATGAGCAGGCGATATCCTATCGCTGCTTACTGAAGCGTAGCTCCCCCTTTCAACTGTATGCCACTGTATTTTGGACTGCTGTCATAGACAGCTCCAGCAGGCATTGGAGAACTGCGGCCGGGCCTGCAAACACCCTGACTGAATTGGAAGAGGGCTGCCATACCTCCGAAAACTCGGATGATGGCACTATGTTTCTTGCACATGCGTGCAAGCAAACATAAAAATTGCTGTCTGAAGACGACAGTGTCATAGTGATTTATTTCTGTTTTTTGTACTTGCTTCACTCTTTCTCTGTTCAGGGTCTGTCTACATTTTCTTATTAGCTTTGCCTTTTTACCTTTCTTACCTTGGATCATGGTTTCTTCAGTCATCTGCTTTCGTTCAGTCTTTCTTTCCCCTCCATCTCCTGCCTTGCATTTTGGTACATAAATAATATAATGTTGGTCTTCCACCCCTAGTCCCACACACAGACACATATACACACACACACAGCCCACTCCCAGGCACAAAACCAACAACCCCGGCCCTGACACACACACCTGAGACTGCCTGCCAGTGTCTAGTATCATCCAGCTGCAGTAGCATATTAAAATTTACAGTGTAAAATAGAGCTTTAGTTGACACAGTGCGCACAGCCCAGTGGTGTCACATCTATAATCGACTCTTCCCTCTCCCCTTTTTCTGCCCCTCATATCTGTCCCTTCCACATTCCTTTGACTCTGGTTCCAGCTCTAAAATTCTCAATACCATATCAATATATATCTTTTTATATTAGGTTTTATTTGTGTTCGGTGCACCTGATATGTATATTTCTTTACTTGTATGAAAAATTGTGTCCTATCCAAAACTAGCTGCATCTTCTATTCCAAACATATACTACTGTCAGTGCTACCTGCTGATACTTTGTATATACTGTATTATTGTATCTCACTTTATTATTTTCTTGTGTGTTGCATCCTATGTATATTGTCCCTTGTTGACAAACCCAGGTCCACCTCGAAAAT
Source organism: Neoceratodus forsteri (assembly GCA_016271365.2). Taxonomy (NCBI): domain Eukaryota; kingdom Metazoa; phylum Chordata; order Ceratodontiformes; family Ceratodontidae; genus Neoceratodus; species Neoceratodus forsteri. Next base: position 433,112,721 of record CM028130.1, read on the forward strand.
GAGCTTGCTCAACGGTGATCGCCTGGTTAAATAAAGACTTTGATTGATTGATTGGTGTGATATTTAAATTATTTTTTCAGTTTAGTTTAAATTCAGACACAATTTAGTATTCTGCCTAGCTGTTCTACTGAGTGTCAGTCACATTTTCCTCCTCTTTTTACATGGCCACCACATGGATGAACTTACACTCCCTCCAGTTTCTAATCCCTCCACCTCCAACTTGCTCCATGTCTTCGTTCTTCATCTTATCAAACCGTCACACTGCCTTATGTAATGCAGTGCACCAGGATATTGTCATCTTACTGGTCATAAACTGTGAGGTCCGAAGACTTGCCACTTGCCCACTAGCGTGCCTTGCTTGTCTGCTCTTGCTGCTCCCGTTATCCATGATAAACTGGCCAATGTACGCATGCATTGCAGCAGGAGAGTAGAACAAGGTGGTCAGTTATACCAAAGAAATAAAAAAGATGGTTCAGTCAGTGGACAGAAGGTGCCGCTGTGAGGGAAGCAAGGAGGCAGAAGAAGAAGAAAAAAAAAGTCAGTTGACAAGTTGGGACATGGAACTCTAGACATGGGATGAGGTTGGGTAGCAGGGACAATAATAAAGGCAGGGCACAGATGAAAAGCACTCAGGGAGTTCAAGCACCATGAAACCCATGTATATGGTAGGAATGCCACACAAAAAAAGATGTGTAAATGCTCTTTGTGGAAGCATAAACAGGGCCTGTACACACCTTATCAGGAGCACTGGTTCCCCGCCTCAAAGGAGGAGATCCATCATTAGATACTAAATCCTCTACCCTCGCCATCCCCCAAGTGACCTTGTTAAATTCCTGAACTGAGGTTTCCGGTGTAGTGGGAGGTGAGGCATCCAGTGCCTCAGCCTTCTGCATTACTGGCTTGCCTGCCAGTTCACTGTACTTCAGATTTCCTTAGTATTGTTTGTGGTCCGGGGGGAGGGGGCTAAACCTGCAATACACTCTTACAGAGTTCTGTGCTTTTACCTCCTGTGGCATTCAGCCAGAACTATATTTTGTGCAGTTTGTTCCCTTTTTTCTTTATTGCTGAGGGAAGTGACATAAAAACAAGATTACTGTCCCATGGACTTTATTAGCTTTGGCTGCTTGTGTACATATGACATCATAATGCCATTTATGACATCATAATTTTCTCCACAGCAACAGACTGGGATATCATAAACAGAATTATGACTGCAGAAGTAGACAAGCAGACAAAGTAGGGCAGAGAACCTGTTTTTATGTAAATGTCCTTAGTAATAAACAAGTAAGGGAGACAGTTACAAAAAGGGTGAAATATAAGCTAAACTGTGTCTAGATGTTGTTTTTCTGAGCTATCCCAACAGCATCAAACAAACATTTGGCATTGACAAATGACTTGCTTTGTTTTGTCTGACTTTTTTCCTCTCTTCTGTCTGTTACCCTTGCATTAGTCTCCCTCCCTTCCTCCCTCTCTCTCACTCCCCCCTTTTTTTTGGCAGTGATCCAGTTGAGTTGCAGGTGGGAAAAATACAGAGTGGAGAGGATTATAGGCCATAATCCTTTCTCCTCGTTATTTTCCTGCCTGAAGCTGCTTTCTAGATCCAAGTTGGGTCATGTTACTAGGAGATGCAAGCTCTATCTTGCTGGCCTGGTACAACCCAGATCACTCTGATCAGCCTGACTGTAAGGGGAAGGGGGGTGTTTGTTCAAATCCAGGTCTGAGTCATCTTGTCTGTCTTTACTAGCCATCATGAAAAGCAAGGTGGCTCGACTATGGAACAGGGATGTAAGGGGAGAGTTATTTTAGCTTCTTTACATTATCTTTTTTTTTCCACAAAAAGTAACATTAATATGCAACATCACTTCCTGCATTGTTTGCAAAATACAATTTCTATATCTTTGTCACACAATGTGTTGTAAAAAAAAGTTAGAACTCAGAATAATTAGAACACCATCCTGCATCTACTGTATGTCTATCAGAAAACACTTCGTTATCAAAGTTGATGCTTTTTCTGATTAAATTATTTGCAGTCACAATTTTTTTTTCTAATTAATGTCATCGCCTGTCAAGAGCATTGCAGAAATCTGAGGATTAATTTCCCTATTAGCTCTTGTAAACAATGTAGAGGTTTATGAGAATGCAGAATACCAAGGGTCCTGTATGCAAAGATCTGTGGTATCTTGCAAGCTGTTGAGAGGCCCCCAAGCTGCAGAAAGCAGCCTTACGTGTCAAAGGTATATAAAATGTCTGCTCTGGATCGATTGGATGTGCTGTGAAACTCTCATGTGTTTGGCTGCGTAGGAGGGTTGATTGCAGTACACCTGTTGTCAAGCCCAAAAGGGGCCATTGAGGCTGGGAGATTACTCCCACCTGGGAGCATCAGGATGCTCGTCCTAATGCTCCCTCAGCCCAAAGGCTGGCCAGTATTATCTTCTTTTGTTAAAGGAGAAAACTCTTGTATATGTATGATTTGGATATGTCTGATGTATTTATTATACATTACATCAAGTACTGTACATACTGTATGTCAATAAGAGATCAGCCATTTCTTCTGTTGCAACACATATCTAGAGTTTGAGGCTCTGACACAAGGTAGTAAAATGTCAAGCAAGCCTCCATTTACATGCAAATCAGTCACTTGTAATGCAGCCCCTCCCATTCCTTGATGTCACTGCAGCAACAGTGCAGAAGTACACATAAGGGTATCAATGCTGTCTAGCCTGATTTTAGTTTTTTGCAGTGGCTTAAGGCAGTTCTGTCATGCAGCTCACACAGGGAGTAGTACTTGTAGCCTTAATACTGTATGTGTAGAGCAAATAATACATCTAATAGTATTTCATTCACTGGAAACAAAAGCTGTTTCTCTGTATTGCTCATTTCTCTCTGTGAGACAGTTGTAACATGTTGTGGAAAGCAGTAGACTGAATCAGTCAATCAATCAACCAACCAATTAATCAATCGAGCAGTCAATCAGTCACTCTGTATTGAACCAGGTGAACACCCTTGATAAGACTCATTGCAAGATGAGCCTGGGCAGTTTACCAAAGGATCACACAAGACTGACTTATACACATCCCCTTTCAGCAGCCTGAAAGTGGACAGCTAGATAATTTACTTTATAAAGAGTATTGTTTTACATTTCAAATGCTCCTTAAATCTGAGTTTCTGACTGGAAATACCAAGACACAGAATGCATATGACATGAGAGGAGTGAGCTAAGCAAATACAGAGCACTACAAACAGAGACTGATTAGTTTATTTACATACAACAGCTGAGGTGTAGCATCTGATTTGTGAGGGACATCCTACTTCCAATGCTGGCATTACAAAGCGGGTGGGGGCTGCCACAGCATATCCTTAGTACCTTGAAAGTGAAGTGCTGTAGCTCTCACATCACTGCTAATGATTTATAATGGGAATTGGGGCACTTTTAAAGTCATGGACCTGAGGGGCCATCACAGTTTCCAAGGAGGTTAGGGGAACTTCTTAAGGGTTAGAGAGTAAGGGACTCTAGTAGGATTTGAACCAGAGTCCCCCAGTGCCTGTGCTTTAACCAATAGATTATCCTTCTTCCATATGCTGCAACTGATGCTTTCCTCATAGCTGAATTCTTTATTGCCTTACAGCAGCCATCCAATTACTGACTGCCTAGTTACAAAGGGAAAGGGACCTATTTGCAAGATTGTTTTTCACTGCTGGTGTCAAAACAGAGAATGTTAACACACACACACACACCCATAATACAACAGCTGCATAATGCCACTTAAAACTCTTGTTGCACCCAGATTCATTTATTGGTAAACTGTTTTTGCTAACAGAAACAGTAACACAACACATACAGGCACTTCCTTATATGAATACTGTATATACCTCAAATCAGTGCTACATCTCACTCACATGGTCCTAGTCCCAATTAGACCTGCACTTCAGGATGTGCACAACACTTAAAGGGTTCCTCCATTACTCAAGTGGGGAACCAAACACTGTGGGTTTGGTCTACTGGTGGAACTGCATTTAGTGCAGCACCATTATCTGTTGCTCTGATGACATCATCCTCCAGCAACATTGATGGTAAAATGGAGGACAAACACATTGATAACTTTTGGGGGCTGTATATTTTTATTTATAATCTAGATTTGGACAGCAATAGGACTGCTGGCATCTGGAGGAGGCACACAACAGTTACACATAAGGAGTTGGGAAAATATTGGTGTGGAACTATGGGAGACTTCCACTTTAAGCATAAACAAATTAGTTTTGTAGGCATGATATTCAGTTTCAAATACAGATATTTTTACATTTTTATGGAGACTGTTTTTCAGGTAAGTCATGGAATCCCACACTGAACCTGGTTGGGAGAAATGGTATGAGCTTTCCATTTGCAGAGCACACAGACACACACACAGAATGTCCTTGAAGTGGAATTGGTGTCACCTGTGAAGGCGGCCTCTTGCCTACCTTCTTGATCACCGTGATTGGAGAAAGGGGGAGTTAAGGAACAAGAAGGGTGATTAATGAAAGGTGACTGGTCTGCAGCTTAGTGCCCTCATTTGCCACAGTTCCTCAGGCTCACCACTGGCACTTCACCATCCCAGTGTTACAGGAATTTTATCATAGCTGTAACAGTGGCATAGTGGGAAACCTGCTGTCCACCTCTGTTTCCCCCGAAAGCAGCTCAGACATTCCACAGACATCCTGAGAAATACATTTTCTTTCAAGATATGCTGAGGAGCTTAAAGCTGTTAAGGAGGGATAGTACTTGTGTTGAGTTGCTGTATGCCAAAATCCATTAAAAATGGCCCATCTTGAACATAGGGCCCTGTATCATTAGAAGGACCACAGTTTTTCAATGCACTGCCGATCCTTTCTAGTCATAATGGTGTGTATTCATGAACATTACCTCCAATGTTAACACCACTTTACTTTGTCTACTAACTCGATTCAGTAATCTCCCATGTTGTTCAGTGGTGTGTTGTCGAATCACGTTCGTAAAGGCAAAGTAGTAAGCAGCTAATGTTTGTGAATATGGGCCAATATCATTAGCTTTTATCAGAGTGAACACCATGATCTTAGCACTTAAAGGTTGTAAATGATTATTCTTCTCACAGTACTGCACCTTTAACCCTTGCTGTGCCATGGATCTACAAAAAGTTTTGAATTTAAAAAAAACCTTCAAATCTACTGACTAAGGATTAAAAGGTGCTGTATACGGTGACAGTGTTCTGCATAGTAACTCCTTCAAATTCAAGGTCAGTGTGCATCAAATTCAAAAGGCTTGATGCCATTCATTTCTTACTGGAAAAAAGCAATGTTGTCTTATTGGAAAAGATCCACGTACTCCCTCAGTGGGGCACTATTGGGAATAAATGCTGGAAGTTGTTCCACTTGAGCAGATGGCTGAAAAACTTTGGCTAAGAAGTAAATTGACTATGACGGTCTGAGCTCCAATCACAGATGGATGAATTTCTAGTGATGTCCCAAAAGTCCTAACTGGGGAACACTCTCTCTTTTGCCTTCTGTGATACAGCTTTTGTTAAATGTGTTCACGACATTGTAAAAAAATATTTATTGATCGAATTATGGAGGGTAACTCACTGTAGCTCCAATAGACCTTTCTAAATATTTTGTGAATCAATGCAGTTTGCACATTTGATCATCCTCCTGTAGTGTGAGACGACGACAGAAAATCAGCATTTAGTAAACATGTGGCTTTAGCCAAGCCTGATTGTCAAGGTGTTTCTTGTCATCTCTCAGTATACTATTTGTTCCTTTTTACAATTACTGTTCAGACATAGCAGATGGCCTCATCTTTAATTCCTGCATATCCTTCTGCCTTTAGAGCTGCATATTTAACAATATTTTGGGTGCATTAAAAAATGCCTTTTAAAAAACATTCTCTTTCTTAATGACACCTTTCAGACAGCAGATGAGGATGAAAACAAAGTTAATGAAATTGCACAGCTAAAGGAAGCAGGGCTGTACTATCGACCACATCTGATACAAAAGGCTCCTGATTCACCAGCGCCGAGATTCAGGAAAGCAGGACATGAGTGGCAGGGGACAGGTGTGTATTGAATCATTGCTCATTAGGTTGCCAGTTAGAATCTGCTGAATGTAAGACAATTAGTACATGTACCAAAATCGAGTACAGTGGACAAAACTACATACAGTGTAAGCAAGCAGAAAGTTGGTGAGAATGAAGATTAGGCTTTTTATCCCCAAGTCCAGGTTCAGTATAAAACTGAGACTCACTGCGTCTGTTGAGCATGTATTCAAAATATTTTTTTTCACCTTAGGACACTGAAAGAGTCTAATTTTAAACAGCTGTACAAAATTATGCTTTTTTTTAAAGGAGATGATGTTTATTTGCTTATTTATATTTTTTTACATGGTTCTGTCCCTTGGTACTTTATTGGGCCATTTTAATTGTGGAAGTTTGCGAGATGTCTTGTACATACTGCTGGAGGTTTCCCTAATGCATTGTTATATGATAGGTTGCTGCTGAGATATGTAATTGTAGAAATGTGCCCGTTTTAGGCAGGTTTACTGTATTTAGGAATTGCCACATAAAACTTAATAAAAAGATGTTTTAACCTTTTCTACCAACTGTCACATACTCATCTCCTGGGTCTCATTCATATTAGTCTCCTACCTGCACCCATCCTGTCAGCCTTACAGGGCATCACAACCCTCTCCAGGACAGCTCCACTGATCATAAAGCACCCTAAGAGGAAATTCCACCCCCACCCATCATTGGACCCTGGAGGTATGGGTGGAAATCTCTTGACTTTCAAGTTAGTTTGCCTCCAAAGTTGGGAGGGGATATAGGTAGCTCTGGTGTTGCTGGTGTGGGGTTGCATGGCATCATCCATGCAAAGGGTCGCACTTTTCTTCCACTCTCACCTTGCTGTTAATGCTTACTGTGTCCTCCTAGTGCTTGATTGGGGGGGTTAGGAGTTTGCATGCTCATGTATAACCCCCCCATGCCACCCCACACCTCTCTTGGCAGGCTGTGTTGTAGCGAAGATATTACTGACCTTAATTGTGGAGCATAAGAGTGCAGCCTCTGCAGTGCTTCCATGGTTTCGCTGGCCCAATGTGGATGAGTAAGTTCACACAAAAAAATCCAGGTTACTCACATGGTGGTGCAAAGTACTTCACCGGTGCCATTGAGCCAGGCTGAACTTAATAATATTTAATAAAATACACACAAACCCAAATAAATCTTAACTGCTGCTAATTGTACTACTGCTTTCATGTTACATTTGATACTGTATTACAGATTGATTGTATTATTATCATACATTGCCCCTTCCCCCACCAGACACCAGTGGCGTCATTTCACAAGAATCATAAGGGTAGCAAAGATCCCCCACCCACCAAATTTTATATGTTCAAACCTTTTAGGGAAGTCTGATTTTAGGCTGTTATAGGGGTTGCAAGAAACATCATGGAGGTTGCAATAGACATCATTGGGTCTCAGCTGCAACCTCTAGCTACCCCTAAATGATATCCCTGCTGGACACCTCTGAAAATGAGCTCAATTTGCCTTTTCTGGTAACGCTTTTGAAATGGATGAAAAATACCAGTAAAAAATGTAGTTCTGCATCAGAATACTCTAATAGAAACCCTGACTGCACTACACGTCCATATTACCATAATTACTTAGATTTATAAAATGGCAAGGATAAATCCAGAGACCTCATTAGAAGACAACTGTCACATGACCATGCATTAAAATACTAACAATGCACCATCAGAAACAGGATCTCCTTACAAAGGCTGGAAGACCACATTAACTACAAAGAGACATTTTATAAGTGCAACACATCTCGTTGTGGCTTATTGCTTCCGTAGACCATGTTTGGACTTTCTATTTATATTATAAGTGCAGCCATTCATGGGGTGGGGGGGTGATGATGTAACACGTGCACTTCCTTGGTGGTTGAAGGCCCTCAAGCTTCATCTCAGGACTCACAATCTGCCCAGTGCATGCAGCTGTTACAGCATCATTACACACCTTGTTGTGTGTTAATTCTAGCTTATTATATTGTTTCTCCTGTGTAAGTGTGTGTTTGTGGTGGGGATAATATGGTGGAGGTTTTAGGAAACAAAGCGTCAGATGATCATATGCTCAAGTTCCTGCAGGCTCAGATTTGTTAACTTAATCATCAACTTTATCATCACGGGGACATCCCACAAAATAAAAATCATCAAGATGAGAGAAATGCTGGTATGCTAACAGTGAGAGCAAGAGTAAGTGTGGTCTCAGAATCGAAACTTCAAAAATAAACCTAAAACAAAGGCACAGTGAATTTGCCCTAAACTCAATTTGGTGCCAAGTGGTAATAAAAAAGGTGATCATCTCAAGTGAATACTGAGTAATTACATTCTAATTTTTATTGCCATGACTAAAGGCTTTAAATATTCCACATAAGCCCCAGGAAGCCACCTTCCAGTTTTTTCACTTCCTGGACTTTATTTACACGATAACAGGGTAGGTATAGTGGGCCAATGGCATATTTTCAGACACAACCTGGCCCAATACAGGCTCAAATATAAACTGAGTTTGTTATCCGAGGTAGGTATAAATGGCATTGTATAAAGATATAGGATGTAGTGGCATACCAATATGATTAACAGGACAAACAGTTAAGTACAGCATGGTACAGACATTCATATGCATACATTAAGTTCAACATCAGTTAGGTAGGAATGGGTAGACATGGCCTTTTTCTGCCGACAGTTTCTGTGCTTCTAAGTGGGGCACCGACAGGTGCTTTTTGTCTTGTATGCATGGATTTGGTCAATTCCAGAAACAAGTCTGTAGTAAAGCTCTCTCTTCCCCCCTCTCTCTCTCGCTCGCTCTCTCTCTCACACACACACACACACACACACACACACACGCTGTCTCTCTCTCTCTCTCTCTCCCCCTCTCCTTCTCCTTGATTACATCATAGACCGGCATGCAAAAAATAAACAGTAAGCTTGGGTGGGTTGGGGGGAGGGGGTGTTGAGGTGTTCATCAGCAGCAGGTTCACCAGAAGGCTGAACAGCAGCTGCAGTCAGGGGGTGGTATTGGTATATGTGATACGCAGAGACAGCAGTCTGTAGCAGAAAGAACAGATGACAGCAGTGTTTCTGAAGGGGCATAAGAACTCATTATATGGCACAGCTCTCTGCAGCTCTCCTCACCCCCAGTCCCTAGTGGTCATCAGTAGCAGAGTAGAATTCATAGGCTTTAAATGAAGCCTCTCACCCTTCAAATACAGCAGTAGGTGAAGAAGAAAAGACCAGGAGGGTGGAATTTGCATCCAGTTCAGTACTAGGATAGTATGTTAGCTATATGCATCTGTTTCTCACCAAAGTCCGCTTGAACTAGGCACTGCACCTTTAGACAAACAGAGCTTTTATTGTATATTTAAAGCTATTCCTGCTGTAAAATACACAAACATATGTACACACCCTATGCTGCTTGGTTTTTTTTGTTTGTATTTTTGCTCCTACCCCCCCGAAATGGTGCAACTCAGCCACGGCCACCTCCCAGCCACAACCCACCTTCCTTGCCCTTTTTTTTTATTTCATATCTTTATTTATTTACTTATTTTTCTTGACTGGGAAAGGAAATCAAGACAATACTGCATGTTTTCAGCCTTTTCCGGGGGGAGAGATACAGGTGCAAACTAACTGATGTTGAACCAGATTAAGGTGTTGGTGGTGTTCTTAGTAAATGGGGGACATGTTGGCCAGGATACATGGAAAATTCCCTACTCTTTTCAAGAAGTGCTATGGGATCTTTAACTTCCACCAGAACATATACCAGAAAAGGTAAAAAGGACCTTGGTTTATGTACTGTCTCCTTTGAAGGATGGCACAACTCGACAGTACAGCATCATCTTAGTACTGTGCTCGGGTGCTGTCGTTTATGGTATGAGCCCAGTTCTAGTGTTGGACTAGAACCCACAACCTTTTACCACAGACTTCACCCTGTTATGGTGGGTCCATTGGGGGCTGGGACTACCTTCTGTTGGACAATGCAGTTCTGGTTGTTGGAGTGGGCAGTCAGTTTCGTGGGGCCTAACATGGGCACAGAGTCATGCTACAGCACCTCGGGATTTACCCTATTTCTCCCCACCCACAGGACATTGGTTTGATGGCACTGTGACATACGTGCTGAATGTGTCAATTATACGTGGAGCCGTCAATGTCCTCCCTCCCCTGCATCACCACCTGTAGTCAACCTGTAGGTGGCGGTAGTGCTGTAAAGTTAATGGTTCTCTGACGAACCCGACCTGCTAGACTGCCATCCGCAGTCTGGGTCTGAAGCCACCAGCCCCTCACAGAAGCCCAGGTGGTCAGAGTGCCACAGACGTAGTTCTCTGACGAACCTGACCTGCTAGACTGCCATCCACAGTCCGGGTCTGAAGCCACCAGCCCTTCACAGAAGCCCAGGTGCTCAGAGTACCACAGCCGTGGTTCTCTGATGAACCCAACCTGCTAGACTGCCATCCGCAGTCCAGGTCTGAAGACACCAGCCCCTCACAGAAACCCAGATACGGACTCTCCTTCGGTACTGATTACCTCCAGGAAGGGAGCCCTTGGACCTTGATTTTTCTTTTCTTTTTTTTTTTTTTTATTAGGGTGTTATTTTTCTCAGGGCTCCGGCTACCCCCCCACACTCTGCCGTTCCCCCGGTGCCATTCCCGGACATGAGACCCCCTCCCTTCCGCAACCCGTGACTTACCCTTTGCGGCAGGGTGGTGAGGCGACTGACCCACCACAGCGGATCCATGCCAGGGGCGTCCCTCAGGAATGGCACCAGGGGCGCAACGTCGTGCTGCGGGCCCATTTTTCATGTTCCCCTCCGCCCGGCCAGACCATGGCGTACAATGGCGCCAGCGACAGGTGCGTGCTGCGCTCCGTGCGCACACTAGTCAAGCGTCAGCCACGTCCCACCCTCCCTAGTCTTGGCGGTTGCATTGTCGGGTTCCCCCAGCCTCCGCTTAGGGGTCAGACAAGCACCGCCGCACAAATTCCCTCACCCGGAGATGGAGAGCAGTCCTCCGGACGCTCAATCCATCTCCGCCCTGCCGACCACCAGCAACCCGTGCCCGTTCCCGAACACGGGTCGCCGGCGTGGCGCGAGGTATGGCGTCCAGCGTCTCAACCCTCAGCGCCACCGGGCCGGCTAATTTTTCTTTTCTACATGAGGACAGTTGTTTCTGGGTTAAAGTCCGGCGTCTATTCCTGCTGTGCCCCATTGGCTGGAGTTAGCCCCAGGAGCACTCCAATTGGCTCTGTATAGCTCTGCAGTGTTCATGCTTGAATTATATTTTAATGGATTTTGATTTCTGTTAATACTGTTTTGCTAGTATTTTAGAGTTCAAGTTTTGCTGATTTAATCTAAGTGCCTGTGGAGTGTTCCCTCTTAAGACCCAGCAGTGATCTCAGGTCTTAAACTCACACCCCTCTTTTTCACCTTTTTACTTTGGTATTGTGTTTTAATTAGCCCTTCTCTTGCTCTCTCAGACCTTGTGGCACCTTGCCTAACATTTTGGTCTGCGATCCACCCCCCATTTAAGCCATTTTGTATTTCTTTTTAGCCCCACGAACAGCCCCCACCCCCTGCCTCTCTTACTTAATGTTCCCCTGTCCTTCTCTTTTCAGGTGGTCAGAGTGCCACAGCCGTGGTTCTCTGATGAACCCGACTTGCTAGACTGCCATCTGCAGTCTGGGTCTGAAGCCACCAGCCCCTCACAGAAGCCCAGGTACGGACTCTTTCTCGGAGACTGATTACCTCCAGAAAGAGAGCCCTTGAATCTTGATTTTCAGCCCGCGCACCCACCCCTGGTGCTGTTTAAATACACTTAAACCCCGCCTTGGCTTACTAGCTCACTCCTGCAGGCTTCTGCCCGCCAGCTCCTCAAGCTTAAAGTGACAACACTGTTTCTTGCCAAGCAAGTTCCCTATCTAGTGTAACTAGATTGCATTCTGGCATAGTTGCATTCCATCTACATAATATAGCTTAGCTCAGCAGCTCCCTGGGAACAGCTTATTAGTCCAGCTTCTATCGTGACCATTGTACAACACTCATATTACCACTACTATTTTCGTGCGTTACGCACAGCATTACTTAAACTTTGCTGTCTGTCTGGCAGCCTTATACTCACCACTGTATCCAGGTCCACACAATGCAGACCTCTTTATTAATACTTTGCATTTTATCTTCCTCACTCCCCTAGAGTCACATACTGACCGTTTACAGGTGGAGTACATTATATCTCCTTGGGGGAGGACGTTCACTGCCATCCACTACCTGGTTTCCTCTTTTTATTGGAACCTTCCTTTCAGCTGCCTTGGAATCCTGGAACCTGTCTTCCTTTTACCGTACTTTAACCACCCAATCGTACTGCATCTTTCCCTCTTCCACTCAGTTTTTTGTGAGGCTAGGGTACTGCGGTATGCAGTGTTAGGACCACTTACAGTAGTTACCAAGGTGCTTACTTTTCATCTAGTCTCTCTTCCTATCGCTAGGGATGTAAGTTTGTCATGGCAGTCATATACGTCATTGATTCCATGACGTTTGATCTTTATTCAGGACTTCCATGACTTTCACTAGTGTCATCAGAATGTAGCAATTATGACAGTGCCACAACATGTACTACTGTTTACTAATGAATTCATGAACAAACAATGAGTCATTAAAACCTCATCCATGACAAACTTACATCCCTACCTATTGCTAAAGAGAATGTACCCTTATCTTTAAACTGCTACTAAGTGCCCTGAGTAAAATGTTGCTGATATTATTACTCTGTTCGGGCAGTGTCGAACTGAACCCTGGACTATTCGCTTTGATAACAGCTCTCTCTGATTTAGCTCACCTCAAGGGTATACAATTCCTTCATATTAATGTTTATAGTCTTCTGAAGAAGTTTGATTCCATTCAGTCCTGGACTCTCCGTACTATGCCTAACATACTGGTAGTAACCGAAACCTGGCTCAGCCCTTCTGCTCTGGATTCTGCGATAAACATGCCGTCCTATAACATCTTCCGAACTCACCGATCTACCAGAGGGGGTGGAGTAGCTGTATATATAAATGAGATAAAATTTTTGGTGTCCACTACCAATTCAACCTCTTTGCCAAAGGAGTTTGAAAGTTTGACCCTGAAGGTTCAGCTCTCTTCCTCCCAATCTCTTTGCGTTATTGGATGTTACCACGGACCCTCGGCAGGCCTAAAGGTGCTTGACCACCTATGCAACGAACTGAACATGTTGACCTTGGAAGTCATCACTTTGGGAGACCTCAACCTTGACTGGCTCTCAGCATGCTCTGAACCCCTTAAAAGAACTATGCGACATCTTCGGCCTTACGCAACTAATTCCTGAAGTCACACACCCTAATAAGGAAAAACCCTGCTGACAGTACCTTAATTGATCTTATTCTAGTTAATAAGCCTCACCTTTTCACCCATTCAGGTGTTTTTTTCACTGACCTTAGTAACCATTGTTCCATTGCTTGTGGGAGGTCTGCTCCTAAACCAGTCTCCTCTTCAAGATATATATACAAAAGAAGCAAACATAACTTTGCTCCTCTAGCATTCCTTACTGAACTACAGAACTCTAGTTGGCAAGATTTCTATCTAGCCAAGTCAGTGTGTGAAGCTTACGAATCCTTTCAAAAGATTGTACCTTCAGCTATAGATAAACACGCTCCATTGGTTAAAGTTCGCGCAAGGAAAAAATCGTGCCCATGGTTTACGGCCAACCTGAAGGCCGCTTTACTTAATAGGGATGTTCTTGGGAAAAAAGCACGTAAACCCAAGCTTTCTGCCAACTAGTTAGCTTTCAGAATGGCTCGGAACACTTATACTAAACTTGTCAGATCTGAAAAAGCTATATATTTTCAGCACGAGCTGGACTCATCATCTAAGTGTGCTTCTAAGTTTTGGAATACCATTAAGGCTATAGAAGGGCATGAATTGGCAAATTCTCTCCCTGCCAAAATCCTCTCTGGGGGCTCCACATTCACTGACAAACAGACAATCCTAGATCTGCTTAATAACCACTTTGCCACCTCTGGGCCCTCTTTTGACTCCTCACCCACCTGCAATCTCTGCACACAACTTTGCAGTCAGGATACTGTTGGACCCACTAGCATTACCTCTGTCCCTGACATAGCCTTCTCCTTTAGCCCTGTGTCATTGAAACAAGTGGAAGACCTACTCCTAGCCCTGGATACCAGGAAACATGCGGGTGCTGACCTTATCGACCCCTATTTTCTGAAGCTTGCCTCCCCATGTATTATCAGCACCTATCACCCACCTCTTTAGTCTATCTCTTGCCCAAGGAGACCTCCCTCCCTCCCATTTGGAAAACTGCCCATGTTATTCCCCTACTCAGATCTGGTGACCTAAGTGATCTAAACAATTACAGACCAATATCTCTACTTCCCATCCTCGCTAAACTGCTCGAGAAAGTGGTTATCATGCAGCTTATGAAGTACTTGGACTCCACGAATCTGCTTAACCCTGCCCAGTCAGGATTCAGAGCTTGTCACAGTACAATATCCGCACTTGCAAAGCTAACTGATGACTGGCAAAATTTTTTGGATGTCAGATATGCATGTGCCTTGTTTCTTGATCTTAGCAAGGCATTCGATACAGTGGACCAGGGCCTGCTGTTGGACACCCTTCAAATCATTGGCCTAGATTCTTCTGCCTTTAAATGGTTCAATGGTTACCTCTCTGGGAGACTCCAACAGGTTAAAGCCCAAGGGGATCTCTCTCCCCTAAAATTGCACCAAAGAGGTGTGCCGCAAGGGTCCATTTTAGGACCACTGCTCTGTACTCTTTATATTAACAACATTGACTCTGGAATCAAAGCAGCCAACATTCATCTCTTCACCAACAACATGGTTGTATATATTGCTAGGCCTACCTGGAAGTAGGCCTGTATGGACCTACAGGTGGACTTTAATCAGCTACAGTTAAACTTACTGAGCCAAAAACTACTTCTAAATGCAAAAAAAAAGAAGTCCATACTTTTCTCACATTCTGACATAGGTCAAAAACCTTCCCTACGTAGCTTAACTCCGCAGATTCTTTCGCTTCTGGGAGAACCTATTGAATATGTGACAAAATTTAAATATCTGGGGCTTTGGATAGACCACAAGCTTACATTCTCATAAAAGAAGCTAAGGCAGAGACTGGGCCTGTTCTTCCGGATCAAGCATCTCCTATCCCATGATGCCAAAAAAAAAAGACTGGTCCAAACCACCTTTCTATCCTTATTGGACTACGCCAACTTCCTCTATGGCCAAGGCTCTGCCTCCGCACTCTCTAAACTTGACTCGCTCTATCACTGAGCTTTGAGATTTATCTCTGGTCTACCATACCGCACCCACCACTGCTCTTTGTATGCCGCAGTAGTCTGGACATCCCTCAAGTTCAGAAGGCAAAGAAATGCCGTCTTTTGGACTTTTAGAGCTATCACACATAAGCATCCCCAGTATATCTCTGATTGCTTGCCCCTGTGTGCTGTAGGCAATTACTCCTTGCGCAGCCTCTCATTTATCTCCTTATACATTCCTAAAGTTAATTCACGTTTGGTAAGGCGTCTATAAATTATTTACTCCCACACCTATGGAACAAATTGCAAAAAACTCTGAAGCTGGCTGCCCCGACAACCTTCTCCTCCTTCAAAAAGCTATTCTCAGGGCCCATCACCAGCTATGTCAGCTGCTAACCCTAAATCCTTGTCAAGATACTACACAACCAATATTGGCCAATTGGAATTTTTGGATTGCTGGCAAAATGTTGACCAGGTTAACCTGGCCTGCACTAGAGTCCCTCTCAGTAGATGACTTTTTGTCTTCTCATAAGCTTCTTGCCTTCCAGGAAGTCCAGCAGAAACATGGATGGCCCATATCCGTGTGTTTTAAATATTTACAGCTTCGTCATATGCTCTTTAAGTCATTTTGGATGTGGTCCAATGAGTATGGAACCTTAATATGTCCCCTGTTACAGTCCTATCTCACTTCCCATGCAGTATCTTTTTTTCACACACAACTTCAGACCCTCCTTGCTGACAAGGAACAAGCATTTCACTATTATTGGGACATGGCCCTTCCTCAGCGGTATCTACCCCGAGACTGGATCCTCATTTGGAAAGGAGTTTACAAATACATAAAATGGGACAGATACCGTTTTATGCAATTTCAAATTTTGCATAATTTTTTCTATACACCTATCAAATTACACAGGATGAGCAGGTTTCCCCAAGATGTATGTACCGGGTGACAGGGGCTCTTTACTTCACATTCTCTGGCATTGCGATAAGGTTTGGTCCTTTTGGGATGAGATTAGACATCGTCTTGATCCCCTCTTGGGCCTTGACCAGGCATTCATACCGGAAATCTGTATTCTTGGTAATTTACCAAAATCTTTATTAGGTAGTCAGAAACCACATATGGCCCTAATATCAGCCTGTGCCAAAAAAGTTATCCTGCATTGTTGGTGTAATACTGCCACCCGGCCTATCGGGAATGGCTCCAAGAAATCCTGTTTGCGCTTCAGGCTGAACGCATCATTGCCAGTATGCCCTACTCACTTACCAAATACAAACAAATTTGGGAGACTCTATACACTTTGCTGACACTGAACCCTGGGTGACAGCAGGAATATGTTTGCTGTGGTACATCTAGGGTCTGCCATTTAAAGATTGTGACTCTTGATGCCATCATGACAACCTTGATTATTGTCCACGTCCATGGTATTGGGGACTCTTCTGGTTGTTATGTCATATCTAATGTCATCACAGAGATTTATTATTAAAGTGACAGCTGGGGATGTGGGGAGGGTAGTTGGGTGGGTGGCACTTGCCCTTGTAACCTGATTGAGTGTACTTTATGCTGGGATGCACCTTTTTCTGTTTATGTGCTGGATTATTGGATTGTTAACAGCATATATAAGTCTATACTTTGTAGCATGAATTTCACCTCAATCAGGTTTAATAAAGTATGTTGAATGTTAAAAACAAAACAAAAGCTACTCTCTCATTCCTTTATAGAATCCTGTAACTGCACCCCAGGCCAGTAAAATAAATGTCGGACATCCGTCCCCAGGCCTTGTGATTCCATTTATCACTCCTTTTCCCTTCTTCTCCCTATCACCCCTCCTTCCCCTTTTCCTGAACTGTTCATGTACATACTGTATAATAATGTATAGTGACACTTTTTTCTTAGCCTCTTGCATATTTGCCTGTATAGACCTTGCCTAATGTATTTATTTATTTATTTTTTATTTAGTTGTTTAACCAGGAGTAGCACACTAAGCTGAAAGCTTTTTTACAGGAGCGACCTGGGAGCAAAGGGAAGTTAAGTGACTTGCTCAGGGTCACACAGTATGCAGGTGGAAGCTGAGGGATTCAAACCTAGGTCTGGTCTGCTGGATGTCGCAAGATTTGCAGCTCAGAGCCTTAATCCACTGCGCTATACTGCCTCCCATTAGACCTTGCCTAATACTGTACTATGTATTATGTCCTCTTCCACACTGTATTCCTTGATTGTACACCCATCTTTTTCCTTTAAGGTAAGATCTGCAACAGGGCTGATACACGGTGGGGGGGGTGGAAAGAATGAGAAGGGACTTGTCAAGGTTGGAGGAATGGTCAGAAGTATGGCAGCTTGGATTCAATGCAAAGAAGTGCAAAGTAATGCACCTGGAAACAAAACCCAGGAAGAGTACACATTTGGGGAGGTAGTAACAACAACAAAAATGGAAAAGGACCTGGGGTAATCATATCAGATGACCTTAAGGTTATCAAGCAATGTGAGAAGGCAGTAGGGAGGCTGGGGGATACTGGGATGTATAGGAGAGGCATCACCAGTAGAAAACAGGAAGTTGTTATCCCTCTGTACAGACAGTTGGTGAGACCCTATCTGGAGTACTGCATCCAGTTGTGGAGACCCCATCTCTGCAAGGACATAGACAGGATGGAGGCAATCCAGAGGAGGGCAACTAAAATGGTGCAGGGTCTGCAACAGAAGCCATATGAGGAGAGACTAAATGAGCTTAATATGTATACCCTTGAGGAAAGGAGAGAGAAGAAGGACATGATAGAAACTTTTAAATACCTCAATGGAATCAACAAAGTCCAAGAAGGTAGCTTCTTTCAGAAAAAGAGATGTGCAAGAACAAGGGGACACAATTTGAAGATAGAGGGGGGACAGCTTAGGGGCAATGTGAGGAAGTATTTTTTCATGGAGAGGGTGGTGGACGCATGGAACCGCCTTCCTGAGGAGGTTGTAGGTCTAAAACTGTAGGATAATTCAAGAATGCATGGGACAGACATAAGGCAATTCTTGTGGGGGTAGGAAGAAAAAGGCTGTTGGTTAACTAGGATCTGCAGCTTATTCAGTAGGTAGGGAAAAGGGCAGACTAGGTGGGCCAAGCGGTCCTTATCTGCTGTCAAAGTCTATGTTTCTGTGTTTCTTTGCATATTGTTTATTTTTATGTGCATTTGTCCAGGTTCACCTTGCAAATGAGCTCACTCAATGGTGCTTCGCCTGGTAAAATAAAGACTGATTGATTGAAATACTAGAACCCTCCCACTCCGGAGGAGGAGATTGTCCTGTAAGTTGCTTGATCCTCCTACCTGCCAGCCCCTCGTGAGTTGAGCTCTTTGCCAAACTCAGGTCGCTAGCATCACGAGTGGTTGCGCTACCACTGTGTTGACTAACTGACCATACACTGCTTTTAATTGTAATGGTTATATGTGCTAAAATCCACTGCAGCAGCGTGTTGATTGCTGCCAGGTTAATCCCACTCCTGGAGGACTTTGGTTTCTAAACATATTTTCAGTCATCAGTGGAGTACATCATGACTTAAAGACAGACACACAGCTGGGTGGCTCCCTTGAAATGGAAAGGTTTATGCTTACAAACCATCGGCTGTAAAAACGTGAGGCAGGCTCGTCTAGGAATTGTTCTTCATCAAGTTGTAACTATCTGGATTGTTCTGTTCAGCATTTTTACAAGTTTTCCGAGAGGTATCCTCATATCATAGGTTTCTGTTTGCCTTAAGCCCCATGTACTTCATGTTTAAAAGCCTGACTTCATACAACTTCTGAAGGAACTCAAATGTTGTAAAAATTTCCAGCCCAAAACATTAGGCTTGTTTAGCATGGCTGAGTTATCACAGTTTATGTTCACATACCTTGCAGATGTTTGATCTGATTGCAAACAGTACTAAAATGGTGTTGATGTCAGTTGTAGTCAGTAACATACCCTTTAAAACCTTCATGGAGAATATGTTGACTGCTATTAAAACTACTATGTCTTATTTTCTTTGCATGCAGAAAGGAATTTGCCATTGGTTGATGAAGAGAGAAATTCCGTCAAAGAAAAGCTTCAGGATGAATTGACAGATCCTTCAAACATCCCAAAAGGCAGAGTGGCAGAACTGTTAAAGAACTTTAATTGCATACAGGAAAACAGTATAAAGGGTACCTTTCCTCGAGTTAAGGCAAGGGTGCCATATACCAAACGAACTGCAATTCAGGCATTTTCTGTGCCAGCCACTAGAACAAATGCACCACCTGAAGTCTGGTAAACATTAGCTTTGGGGAATAAGTGATAAAAGGAAGTCCCTTCGTTGCCTTTAATGTGTGCTAAATAAGCAGATGTATACTCTTTTGTGCATCCTGCAAATACACTGTATGTATGTCTATGGTCAGTTTAAAAAGATAGGGTTTGCATGTCATACAAAGACTTCAGGACATAACTTTTAGTTTTAAAGCATCTAACTGGACAGTGCAATATAGAACTGTTGAAAAGCTGGGAATGGTGTCAGCACACTCTAAAAATATATAAGTACTTTGGAGTATCTTTAAAAATGCCTGGGCTGAAACTGTTGCCATCATCTAAGAATCTGGGCATATGAGATTCAGTAGCCTAGAGATTTATAAGCTTAGGTTTAGCGGGTACTTGCTTTATGATAAAACATAATGGTCCCCTTATTCAATCACTTAGCATGGCGCTAGTGGGATTAGTGCCATGCTAAGCGGATGTAGCTCGTCCTACTGCCTGTTAGTGCCACCACTGCTATATTCAGAGAGACGTATAGCATGGCACTAAATGGTTAGTTTAATCAGACTAAATACACTACCGCTCCCATGCCAATGAGGGAAACCTGTTGCATGCAGGCACAGTGATATATACTGAAAGGATTTTGGAAGCACTGAAAAGCTGTTGTGGCAGTGCTATTTAATGCTTCCAAAGCCCCACTTTTAGCAACATACATAGTGATGTGCAGACCCCCTTCTCCCCCCACAACTGTGTTTAAAATAAAATAAAACATTACCCCTCCTTCACTCAATCCCCGTTTGATGTTCTAAAATATTCCCTAGTGTCCAGCAGTAGCCCCTCACCTGATCCTCATATCATATAAATTACATTCCCTGCTGTCTAGTGGAACCCCCACCCTCACCCAATTCCTGATACCATGTAAATCACATTCCCTGGTGTACAGTGATACCTTCCAACCTCACCCAATCTGCGTTACATACAAATCACATTCCCTGGTGTCCAGTAGTACCCCACTCGATCCCGATCCCTAGTGCCATGTAAATCACATTCCTAGGTGTCCAGTAGTACCTCCTCTCTTACCAGCTCCACAGTGGCAGCATTAGTGCATTTTTCCAAGTGTCCAGTGGTCCCTCTCCCTCCCCGTAGCCTCCTGCCCCCCCCATGCCAGCCCCCCCACATGGCAGCCAGTGCTTGCAATCTGCTCACCTCCCTGGATGGCCATTGTCTGTCCGGCACAAGTCTTTTGTTGTTATACAGTGCTTTATAACAATACAGGACTTGTGGATTGAAAATCAAGTAAGTTCACAGTCTTGTACCATGCATCTATGTGGGCTTAGTTTACTCTCCACAGTGTTTTTCTTTTACTCCTAACCTAGGCAGATTATTATCAGTTTTTTCACCAAAGTTGGGTGAAATCTTTTGGACCTCCCTTCCTCACAGCCACAATAGTGACGGAACATAACTCACAACCAAAATGGGCATTCATAACGTGCTCACTGAACACGCATTAGGGGAGGGAGCTGTGTGCCACCACTACTGTAGTTTGGGGGAATCCAAAAGCTTTCAATTAAGCTTGATGAAAAAAGATTTAAATTTGGTAAAGTTAGAAGAAAAACAAAAAAGTGGTAGAAAATAAACTAAGCCTGCACACATGCATGATACAGCGTTATGCAGACTTAGTTCATTTTCACATTTTCAGTGCATAAATCCTGTATCACTATACAGTGATGTATAATGATACTGGACTTGTATGGGGCAGATGGCAGCTGGCCAGGGAGGAGAGCAGAGAGTCGGTGCTGGCCTCCATCTGGAGGGTTGTCATCATGGGGCAAGAGGCTACAGGGAGGGAGAGTGGACCACTGGACACCAGGAAATTTTGTACTAATGCTGCCAATAGGGATTTGGTCGGGGGGCACTGAACAACAGAGAATATTATTCGAAAGCAAACTGGGATCGGGTGATTGAGGTGATAAAACTGGCCACCAGGGAATATTATTTTAAATGTATTTATTTATTTGTAATTTAGACCAGAAAAGGCATACTAAGCTACAATAGCTTGTTTCCAGATGCATCTTGGGGGTGGGTTGTATGAACCTGTTTTAATGACAGCGGGAATGTTGGCCACAACACCAGGAAAACTCCCCTTCTCTTCTTCGATAAGTGCCATGGGATCTTTTACTTCCATCTGGACAGTGGTAAGAGATGGGCATAAGGGACTTCGGTTTAGCAACTCATCTGAAGGACATCTCAACAGAGCAATACCCTTCTCACACTGCACTGCAGTATCAGTTATTAGTAATATCCCAGTACCTGGAATGGGGCAAGAACCCATGACCTAGAGGTGAGCGTGCTACATACTGAGCCACTGACACTGATGATAAGAAAATGGGGATACCAATGGACACCAGAGAATATTATTTACAAGCAAATTGAGACAGCGTAAGGGGGGATACTGCTAGACAGCAGGAAATATTAACAAGCAAACGGGGATCAGGTGTGGGAGGGGTACCACTGTACACCAGGAAATATTACTTGAAATGGATCAGACAAAAGAGGGGGAACCTGTGGTTTTGTTTTACGCCAGGAATTATTATTTAAAAGGAAAGAGGGATCAGACAAGCGGGGGAAACCTGTGGTTTTGTTTTATTTTAATTTTTTTTAACAATATCACATCTGACCACAGGGTGAAGTGTGTAGCCCACAGTCTGCACACACTCTGAGGAGCAAACAAAACTGCTCCTCACATTGTAATGAGAATGCAAATGACCTCTTAGCACTCTACATGTGCAAAAAGATTATTTGCATTGGAACTTTCAAATATTTAAGGAATAATTCATGGTCAGGTGTGTGGCAATATTGTAATAGTCCTCTTAACTGTGTACCTTTGTCCATTACTAGCTGTTTCCTGGACATGGTATGCTGTCAGCTCTACCCGAGTGGTGGGACTGACATCATAGACGAAACAATTACTCTAAGAGCAATAAATAGTGATGTCAAATGTTTCATACCACTGTCCAGCTTTTCCTTGTCCCAGAATTGTCCACCAGCACCCCCTAGCCCTGTCACTGACCTTCTCATGGATTCCCCACATCTGACTTCAGAGGTATCTCTTGCAGCAGGCCATACCTATGGAACTATAGCTGCCAGGCACTAGGACCACATGGAAAACTTTCTAACTAGCAGTCTACCCAGGGGGCCACCCACCCACCCCGACATCAGGGGCCGATGTCACCCTACGCTATAAGAGTGGGCAGCCCCCGCGCCCTCCTCAGTTATTTTCCCACTGTCAACCAATACTCGTCGGACCTCTCAGATCGCCGCAGCTTCAGTCGACCACCATTACCTTCAGAACATAGCCCTGGCTCAGTTCAGGGTGTCACTGAGGGTGGCTGATGTCCTAGTGACAGCTAGGAAGCCTTTCACTAGGGCCACTTATTCTATGAAGTGGAAGCATTTAGCACTGTGAGCTACTTCATGCCAGTCGGATCCCTTCACTTGTCCAGTGAATCAGATTCTGGAGTACTTATTGTCCCTTTCAGACTCCAGTCTGAAGTACTCTTCTCTTAAGGTGGACATGTCTGCCATCTCTGCCTTCCATGTACCTATTGAGGGACATGCAGTGTCACAACTGGAGGTGTTCTGTACATTTCTTAGAGGCATTCTTCACCTGAAACCTCTTATGCTCAATCTAGTCCCACCCTGGAACTTGAATGTTATGTTAGAAAAGCTTACTTTGGCTCCTTTTGAGCCGGCTGCAAGTTGTGAGCTATGCGTTCTGTCATGGAAAGCATTATTTTTAGTTGCTATTACTTCTGCTCGAAGAATTTTAGAGCTACAGCTGCTCATGTGCAAGCAGCCTTATTTGATTTTCCATAAAGACAGGGTGTCTTTACGTACTAACCCTAAGTTTCTTCCTAAGGTGGTGTCTGAGTTCACTTTAAACAGATCCATCCACCTTCCTGTTTATTACCCAGAGCATGCCAATCCAGGGGAAGCATTGCTCCATTCTTTAGATGTGCATAGAATTATGTGTTACTGTACCCATCATACGAAGGACTGCAGGCAATCCAAACAGCTGTTTGTTTCTTTCGCGCTTGGGAGAGAGGGTATCCATGTTTCAAAACAGTGCCTGTCCAAATGGTTGGCCAACTGTATCACTTACTGCTAGAGGAAGTATGGCAAGAACCTTCCTGGCATTGTTTGTGTCATTCCATCAGAGAGGCATGGCCACTTCTGCTGCCTTTTTAAGGAATGTGTCAGCCGCAGAGATTTGTGAGACTGCCACTTGGAGTACTGTCCACACCTTTACCAAGCACTACAGTCTGGACATTGCCTCTAGGTGTAGGGCCAGTTTCAGCCTAGCTGTTCTACAGGGCCTACTTTCGTAGGCTCTTGGTTTCCTAACACACAGACTGCATTTCTTTGTCAGAAACTGCTTGGGACTCATTCCATAGGTGTGACTTGCTGCAAGAGATAACCCCGAAGTCAGATAGTACAGTTACGTAAGAACTTACAGTAACAGTAGATCTGCAAGGGGATCTCTTGCTGGCCATGCTGTCCCTCCCACCTTCTCCCTGAGCTGCTGAGGCTCTCCTGTATCTGCTTCTCTCTAACTTTCCTTGGCGGGACCTTTGGTACCCTCCTCGGTTCCTCTGCATGACTCTTCTGCTTATGGTCACCAGCAGGACAACTGAGGAGGGTGCAGGGGCCAGCTACTCTTATAACGTAGGGTGCCGTCAGCGCCCAACATCAGGGTGGGTGGCCCCCTGGTAGATTCCTAGCTACAGAAAGTTTTCCATGTGATCCTAGTGCCTGGCGGCTATAGTTCCATAGGTGTGGCCTGCTGCAAGAGATCCCATCGCAAATCTATTATTATGGTAAGTTCTTATGTAACTGTACTTTATCCACCTGTTACCCAACACCAGAGAACAGTGGCTGGCCAGCTGTGTCATTAGTGTGAGAGCCTGCAATGGTGCTGGCATGAAATAGTCTTCCTTTTTCTCCCAGTCTCTGTTTTTCTTGCCAGGAGTACCAGCATACCATGACAGAAGCACGCATGCCTGCTATAGCATGCATGCCAGGTGTCTGTGGCAACTTCTCCCCTTCTTGTGCTCCCTGCTATGTGCTGTGCTGCTGCCTGGCCCCCACCAGGCAGCAGTACCACAGCAGGAACAGTAGCTTCCTCCCCTCCCCGAGGAAGACGCGCAGTCCCTTGGATGCTCAGTCCTTTCTCTCCCAGCTGGCCCACGACGATCAATGCTCATTCCTGAATGCAGGTCACTGGTGTAGCAAGTGGTAGTACCACCATTGTTCCATCGGGACAGCTTTGCCAAAGTATATGTTTAAAGGTATTTAAATTTGTATCCTACCACATTTATTTTTAAAACTTTAGTTTTTATTGTATTTTAAAATAAGCATAAAAAGTAAAATTTAGAAGGCAATTGCAGTAAAAGAGTATAATTTGAAACATGTTAATTGGGTGAAGTAACGAAGTGCAGATTATGAGATGAAGACAGGTCATGCTGTGAAATATGGAGTTCATGGAATCCATAAAGGTGTACCTTTCTGCGTCTTGAGTTTGGCTTTAAATGTAAACTTCTTCATCAAGTAAATTCTGTACACAATCTTGGGCCAATCAGCAAGGACTGTTGTGGACTCCTGCAGCCTTTTCCTGGGATTGCACCAGTTAGAATTCGACATAAAGGGTGTCCCTTTCCAGCCACCTCTTCATCTGCAGCAGGTCTAACACCAGCTTCAGGAAGGACGTTGGATGTGTGAAAGGGTTTGTTGGATACCTCAACCCAGACAGCCTCCCAGAATGTTTGAAGATGTGGGCAAGACCAAAATACATGGAAATAGGTGACCTGAAATGTTTTCACATTTCCTTCAGCATGGGTCTTGAGAGGCTCCATACTGTTGATATTATTGTACCAGACCAATGAAAAATATAATTTCCAACATACATATACATAAGTAACTTTGTGTTGAAGAGAAGAAATCCAGGAGAGCTTCAGAGAGATGACAGCCAGTCTCACTATCTCCACATAACATTATCCGATGCTATATATATTCCACCACAGAAGTCAAGAAGTGCCAAGTAAATCTGCAAGATCAAACCTCAGCCCACCTACTGTTTGCAGGACTGGAGAAAAATCTGTGCGGGTTAGCCTTTCGCACCACATGGGGGGGGCAAGCTCTCAGGTGTAAATAAGGGTTCTGACCTGCAAAAACGGTATCATTCAGATGGGGCAGAGAATACAAGTCCTCAAGAATCTGGAAGGGTGGGGCACTGTATCATCAGTTGTTGGTTGGGGCCAAAAAGTTCCAGACCCTCCTGTTATCTGAATCTGTGATCCAGTTTAGCCAGAGAGAACTCTTCCCAGCTGGAAAACTGGAGTGTTTTTTCAACACAACCTCCAACTTCGACATTTTAATTAGTTTACAACAGTCCAGCAAGAGAGACCAAACCACCAACTCCCATGAGGGGGACACAAAATCCCTCCATAACTGAGGCCTCTGTCAAAAGGAATTGCTGGGAGAGGAGACCCTTTGGATTCTGTCTGCTTATTTCTGTCTAGTTTTGTAGGAGTCGTTACATCACAAGCACGAGCCAGATCTGTGCTGCCAGAAAATAAAGTTCAAAATCTGTAAAAGCTGGCTGCAGACTCTTTCCTAAGACATATTGTCTGACATTTAATATGGGGTAGCTGCCTGGTCAATACAGGGACCCTACTTGGATCATATGACTCGAGATAAAATTTTATTTCAGTCTGCCAAGGCACGGGCATCAACACCAAACAGCAGACGTTGAAAAATATACATCAGCCGTGTTGACACATACATTTTAACAGACTAATTGTTGGGAGGTGGGAGTTGCAGCAAATTCCAAGTATCATGTAACCTTTAAATACCCATTCCAGCTTTAGGTTTCATACCTTGTGTCCATCTGCACAACAGGGGTGCAGTGTGCATTGTGCAAATAAGGAAATACAAAATAACAAAATGTCTAAATTCAATCCCCATAAAATCTTACTGTATTCTGACTTACTCAATATGGTCTCACCATAGGACTGCCTCCGAGCCAAAATGGTTAATGGAACCTATGCAAATGATGGAATGCTAGGCTCGAGCTTGGTTTTCAAATCACTATCCCTAGTAAACAACCTCTAACTGTCAGATTTTTTACTCCATTTGCCTCAGTAAAATGTCTCCGGAGAGCTCTCCTTCATCTCTTGAAGAAAGTTTATTTTTCTCATTTTTTTAACCTCAGTAAATTTATTTTTATTGGTATTCTTATCATTGTCTTTGGTATACAGATAGTAATTGTTTAGATTTTAGTTATTATGGGTGAGTAGTCGTATTTTCCCCCGGTTCTTTAACCGAAGGGAAACTGACAGTTCCCTTATCTTTGTTTCTATATTTGTTTAGTTAATTTGTTGTTTTCCGACTCGGTATAGTCGGTTTGTGTTTCAAAACTTTTACCGCAGTAATTTCCAGTTAGCAGGTCCCTTTTTTCAACCAGGGTAACTCCTGGATTTGTATTCTAAACAGCCTGGTTTCTTTTACGGTGTAGCAACTGATAAAAAGGAAAAAAAAAGTCTAATTGGTTCTCAGTTTGAATTTCTTATGTCACAGAAACCAAAAAAGAGAACAGGACCCACAGGTTTCCAGCG
Organism: Neoceratodus forsteri; assembly: GCA_016271365.2. Taxonomy (NCBI): domain Eukaryota; kingdom Metazoa; phylum Chordata; order Ceratodontiformes; family Ceratodontidae; genus Neoceratodus; species Neoceratodus forsteri. Next base: position 433,139,984 of record CM028130.1, read on the forward strand.
CTACACAGAGTGCAGGGAACTGTTTGCAAAAGCTGATCCTCATTTAATGTGTTTGTTCTGTCTGGGGTCTGACCACCTTCAGACAGACTGTGAAATCTGTGCTAATTTCCCTCAGTCTACCTTTGAAAGGTATTTGAAGAGACTGAGGGAAAAAATGACTGACAAGGCCGCTAACCCGGCTACTGAATGGTCCACTGAACCAGAGGGACTGTCCTGTGACAGGGACGATAGTTCCACAAAGGAAAGAACTGCAGATAAGGCTGCTGAACCAGCCATCGCGGTTAAGAAAAAGCGAAAAGAAAAGCACCAGGAACTGCAGCCGGTTTCTACAGCTGTTTCTTCTGCTGAAGAGATCGTGAATGCCATCAGGATTATCCAATCCATGCAGTCTCTGGTTCTGGTTGGGAAACAGCTGGTTCCCCGAACTCCTGGTTCGCATATCCCCTGTTTAATAGACCAAGGTGGGGAACATTTTGAGGATCCTGATCTTGGTGAAGATACAGGAGAGGATTACGGGGACGATGACTATGAGGAGCCTATTGAACCAGACATCTCCCCTGATCCCCCTAATAAGGGAAATGAAGATTTTTCTTCGTACTTTGTTTTTATGAAGCAAGTGGCCCAGTCTCTAGACCGCCTATCTCAGGAATCACTAGAGGAGGAGGAGGAGGAGGAGGAGGAGGAAGATTATAAGGGAATGATGGCCATCCCTCCATCAAAATGGCTGTTTCTCCCCTTACACAAATCTTTGAGGATGCAGACCATGAACATTTTAGAAAATCCCACTTCTGTCCCTCCTACTGATGAGAAAGTGGACAGAAAATACTGGGTGAACAAGGCTGGGGCTGAATTCCTGTTTGGTCAGCCCAGTCATGAAGGTGGTGTACAGGCTGCAGCTTGTGACAAAGCAGGCATCCCACGCTCCTGAAAAAGATTCCAGGAGGATGGATTTAATAGCCAAGAAGATTTACTTAGGATCCTCCCTAGCCATTAGGCAGGCATCCTATATGGCATATTTAGCCAGATATCAAAAATCTGTGTGGTCTACTGTATTAGAAATTGCCAAGTCAGTTCCCCCTCCAATGGCTGCTGACCTGGAAGAAGTGGCTAAGAGGGGCATTGAAGCATCTAAGACCCAATTTAGGATGGCAGTGGATGCCAATGACACTACTTTCAGGCAGATGGCTTCAGCAGTGTCTCTGAGAAGGTTTGCATGGCTTAGAACCACTAATCTGTCACAGGACACACCAAACAAGGCATTGGATTTCCCCTGTGACCCTGTGTCTCTGTTTGGAGAACAAACGGAGGCATATATGAAAAAAATGGATGATTACAAATCTGCTTACAAAAGTGCAACAGTAAAGGAGAGATCTGCCAACCCCCAGAGAGACACTATTCGAAGGGTGGCAGGGGCAGGACTCCTTACAGGCCTTATTTTCAGCCTCAAGTTTTTCCCCTGTATCAGCCTAGGGGATACTTTAGGGGCAGGGGCAGGAGGGGCACTGGCCACACTAACCCCACTGTCCAGCCAGTAGCTCAATCAAAGCAGACTCCCTGAGCAGAATGTCCAGGTTGCCTCCCCACTACCAGTACAGGGCAGACTGGCCCACTACTTCCAGAAATGGAAAAGCATCACCACAGCCAAGTGGGTCCTGGAAGTAGTGGGCCAGGGTATGGTCCTCAGCTTCAAAACCAGACCAAGACTAAGATCAAGGGCTTTCAACCCCTCTTCCCCATCAGAAACAACCCTACTGGAAAAAGAAGTGTCATCCCTGCTACTGCTTCAGGTGGTAGAACCAGTCCCTGACATTCAAAGAAGCAAGGGTACTTTCTTACATTAAAGAAAACGGGAGCGGCATCCCATTCTGGACCTCAGATACCTGAACAAGCATCTAGCAAACCAAAATTTTGGATGGTCACTCTGTTCACCAAACTACCCATTCTGAGGCAGGGGAGACTGGCTAGCATCCCTGGACCTGAAAGATGCTTACTTTCACATTCCAGTCAGAAGGTCTCACAGAAAGTACCTCAGATTCAGGTTGCCATCAGGCCATTATCAATTCAGAGCAATGCCTTTCAGATTAACATCAGCTCCAAAGGTGTTCACAAAATGCCTAGTTGTCGTGGTGGCACACCTAAGGTGGCTAGGGGTGTCAGTATTCCCCTATCTGGACGACTGGCTAATTGTAGGTCAGTCACATCAAAAAGTGAGAGTCTCTTTCAGTCACTCAGACCAACCTCTCCTCCCTGGGGTTCTTAGTGATTCAAAAGAAGTCTGTCCTAGAACCGGTGCAGTTGCTCAAGTTCATAGGGGCGGAATTGAATACAGGAACAGGAATGGCCTATCTTCCTCAGGACAGGGCAGACAGCCTGATCCAAATAGCCAGGTCTTTTTCACCACATGTTCCCAGACCGGCAAGGCATTTCCTGCAACTGTTAGGGCACATGGCAGCCTCAACTGTAACCATCCCAGGAGCAGGGTTTCAGATGAGAGACATCCAGTTTCACCTAAGGGAGTTCTGGTCCCAAAAGAAAGACTTTATCAAAACTAGTCCCAGTCACAGCCACCCTTATTCAAGCTCTGCAGTGGTGGCAGGTAAGGGAACACCTCAGACAAGGGGTGCCCTTCCTTCAGCAGTCCCCTTCTCTGATATTTACCACAGATGCTTCCCTTCTAGGCTGGGGAGCACATTTAGGAGATCACACTACTCATGACACTTGGCGAAATCAGGAGTCCCTCCTGCACATCAATCTATTAGAGCTCAGAGCAGTTCTTCTGGCCAGTCCGTCTTTTGCCACTCAGGTGGTAGGCAAGGTGGTGCAGGTCAGAACAGACAATACAACCACCATGTACTATATAAACAAGAAAGGGGGCACAAGGTCAACCCCTCTCTGTACAGAAGCTATGGAAATCTGGACATTAGCATACTCTCTAAAGGTGTCTCTTTCAGCTGTTCATCTCCCGGGCAAGGACAATGTCCTAGTGGATGCCCTCAGCAGGATAAACCAGAATCATTATGAGTGGTCACTGAACAGACAGGTCTTACAGACCATTTTCAGGAGGTGGGGCACTCCGGAAGTGAACCTTTTCACAGCCCCAGACAATTTTTAACTCCGACAGTATTGCTGCCGACCTCCCAACAGGGGCACAATCCCTCTGGATGTACTTCTGTTGGCTTGGACAGGGAAATTCCTGCGTGTTGTCCCTCCATTCCCCCTACTGCTGAAAGTATTAAACAGACTCAGGCTTCAACCAGCCTTAGTGATCCTCATTACTCCAGATTGGGCAAGGCAGCCTTGGCACTCCATCCTCCTGTCGGTATCAGTAGCCAAGCCAATCAGTCTTCCCAGGAGGTGCAACCTATTGACCACCTCTCAGGGCAGAATCATGTACCCCAACTTACTATCCCTCAGACTCAAAGCATGGCTCTTGAGGACCTAGAGTATGCAGACTTGCACCTTTCAGAAGGGGTTATGGACATACTGAAGGTTTCTAGAAAATCTTCCACTAAGAAGACATATGCCTCTAAATGGAAAAGGTTTTCTTTTCGGTGCCAGGGCAGAGGCCCGGATCACTCTCAAGCTAACATTTCTGTCGTCTTTGATTATACTGTATGGCTCATTTGCACTCCACAGGCTTGACTATTTCCACTCTGAGGCTGCATTTAGCAGCTGTTTCAGCTTATTTATCAGCAGATAAAGCTTCTTCCTCCTCCTTGACCTCTAAGCCAGTGTTCAAAAAATTCTTCAAAGGGCTGCTACATTTACATCCACCCCACAGGGAGCCCACCCCCATGTGGGATCTAAATATTTGCATTGCTCAGCTCATGCAGCCTCCATTCGAGCCTGTGCCATCAGCAGATCTGAAATATGTGACTTAGAAAACTATTTCTGGTTGCCATTACCTCTGCTAGAAGGATCAGTGAACTTCAGGCAGTATTATCCACGGAACCAGGTTATATCGCAGTTCATAGGGATAAGGTTGTCCTGAGAACTAACAGAAAGATCTTACTTCGAGACACAGCTCTTGCAGCAGGTTACACCATTAGGACTGAAGCCGGCAGGCGTCAGGACCCCACGGAAAAATTCTAGCTAGCTATCTTCAGCGGGGACCGCCCCCGACGTCGGTCCACCTCCGACGTCAAGACGTAGTACATAAGGGGGCAGTCCCGCCTGATTCCCCAGTTCTTTCCCCGCCGTCTGACTTGCATGTCTCGACCCTTTGGTTCAGCTCTAGCGCTCAACGCGGGTGGTTGTTCTTTCCCACGGGAAATCTGGATTTCTTCAAGCAAGTTTTTCTGATGTCCTCCCACCCTGGTCACTCCTCCAAGTGTGCTTGTGGGAAACAGATCCCCTCAAAGACCTCACGCTGCCTGCGCCTCGGTGCCTAGGCCCAGACCACGATACCCGGGCCTGCTTCTTCTGCCAGGGGTTTAATAGCAGAACCCGGATCCGTCGCCAGAAGGCCCTTCAGGCTTTTTTGCTGGAAGAAAAGCTTAAGACCATGTCTTCCAAGGGGGACTCTTCAAAAAAGACCCACAAGCACGCTGAAAAACGAAGGGAGAAGGCCCCTTCCAGGTCCTCAGACTCACGCAGCTCCGGTTCCAGGTCCGACTGCTCCCCCTCCAGGGCCAGCTCTCAGCTTCCCCCTGCTGTGGTTAAGAAGTCTTCCTCTTCTCAGACCAAGACTGCCAGGCCTTCCTCATCCTCCAGGGCCTTGGTCAAGTCTGGGGATCGCCACCATCATCATAAGTCGGGTTCCCGCCCTTCTGAACCCGACATCAGGTCGGCATCCTTGCCTCCTCGCAAGACCTTGGAGCTAACCTCTCTGAAGAGACTGCAGGACCCGACGCCGGTGCGTCCGTCGTCGTCCTCTCGCCATAGATCCTCGGAGCCGCCATCGGCCAGACGACCGCCGCCGCCAGGCCAATATTTCTATCGGATCGCTGTAGGGGACCAAGGCCCACTCCTATCGAGAAGAGAACCCCGACACTCCGACCGACGTCAGGAGACCATAACCGAGGAGGAATTGACTCAGCCCGAGGACCAGATGGGCGACCCGGTTCTGTCGAGACACCCAGGAACCCTCGCTGTTACCGAGCCCCTGTGGAGCCGACGCTGGACCCGAACACGATCACCCACCGCGCCCGGACCCCTATCAAGCCTTCCATGGTAGAAGTGAAGGAGCTGTTCATCACTGCTGGGACACCATAAAGAAGGACATGCTTCCCACTCCTCCTCCTCTTCCTCCTACACCGATTATTCCTCCGGTTCCTGCACCCCCCTCGCCATCGGGGTCGGCAGGCCGATTACCTCCTCCCTGGGACAGAACACCTCCCAGGGGGAGACCAGACAAATGGAGACCTCCGTCCAAATCCTCTTCTAGGTCACCCAACCCTAAGAGACCCAGAAGACGCCGACGATCGCCTACGACGGAGGACACGGGATCAGAGTTCTCAACATCCAGATCCTCATCTCCCCTCTCCATCCCTTCTCCAGATCCATGCGAGATGCCGAAGTCTCCTCCGGATGACCCTTCGTTCTCGGATATTATGAGACACATCCAAGAGAACATGGGATGGGATGCGGAAGAGCTAGACTCGGAAAGGCTACGCCTTGCCAAGTATCTTCGGCAGAAGGACCCCAAGCCTGTTTTGGTGCCACCCTTGGTAGACATTTTCGTGGACGTCACCAAGGCAGCGTGGAAGCATCCACATTCGCTCCCGGCGATGCCGAAGAAAGCTGATCGCTTGTACAAGACTCCTAGAGAAGACCAGTACTTGACTCAGCAGCCTCAGGCCGACTCTCTGGTCATAACAGCCTCACATGACCGGTCCCAGAGACCGCAACATCTGAGCACCCTGCCACCGGACCCAGAGTCCAAACAGTTGGACGCTATGGGTAGGTGCACGACGCTCGCTACTCAAGTGCATCAGATCCCTGAATTACTTGACCCACATGGTGCAGTTCCAAAATGCCTTGGGGAACAGGGTCTGATGCGCTGAAAACTGCCGGAAGGTGAGCAGAAGGAGGAGATGCTTCAGTCCTCCGCACGGGTTCGGACGTGGGAACCCAAGTGCTACGAGCTGCGTGATGACTCGGAGACCTCGCCCGAGCAGCAGCTTCAGGCGTATGCATCCGGAGACACTCTTGGTTGCGCGTCTCCGGCTTTACCCCGGATGTCCAGAAGAATATCATGGACGCCCCATTCGAGGGAGAAGTCTTGTTTGGTAAGCCCTCAGAGAAGATTATTACCAAACTTCAAGAGGCCGGGAAGGCGGTGAGGTCGGTTCAGGCCATGTACCGACCCAAGCTTAGTTCCTTTCACAGGAACCAAAGCCGATTTCTTGGACGGACGAAGAGGCACAGTCCCACCCCACTCCATTAACAGAGGGGCTCCAGCTGCGAGAGCCCAGGGAAACAGCCCGCAGGCAGGAAGCCAGCGACTTCCAAGCCGGCCCAGCTGAGGGACCCTGCCGCCACAGCCTGACTCCTTTCCGCCCCGCCTCAGGATCAACGGGAAATCATGGTCGGGTCAGATTATGAACTTCCTGCCAGGATGGCAGGCTATAACCACCGACAGGTGGGTTCTTCAGTTGGCTCGGAAGAGGCCACTATATAGAATTCGCAGAGAAGCCACCCTCGAGGCCTCCTTTGCTCTCCCGGTATCCGGGTCAGCACAAGTCTCTGATCTGGCAAGAAGTACTCGCGCTGTTGCAAAAGGGAGCAATAGAGTACGTCCTGGAGAACCAGAGAGGACAAGGATACTATTCCCACTTCTTCCTGGTTCCAAAGAAAACAGAGGACCTCTGTCCGATTCTGGACCTCAGCGACCTCAACATGTCGGTCGCCTACAAGAGATCCCGCATGGTGACTCTTCCGGGTCTTATTCCCATGCTGAAGCAAGATGCCTTCTTAGCATCTCTAGACATGCAGGACGCATACCTGCACATCCCTATAGCTCAGGCGCACAAGAGGTTCCTGCGCTTCGAGTTTCTAGACCACCACCTTCAATTCCGAGCCCTTCCATTCAGACTGTCATCCGCACCCAGGGTCTTTCCTAAATGCATGGCAGTCGTGGCAGTATCTCTAAGGAGACAGGGCCATTATGTGTTCCCGTACCTGGACGATTGGCTTCTCATGGCCTCCTCCAGAGAGGTGTTGTTACGCGCGATCCAGAGCACCCAGGACCTGTTCCGATCTCTGGGCATCTTAATCAACCATGAGAAGTCTCTCCTGGTACCGTCGCAGAAGCTGCAATTTATAGGCGCAGTACTGGACACCGTTCAGGGAAGAGCTTTTCTTCCAGACGGCAGAGCGGAGCGCATCAGATCCCTCATCAGGGAGTTATCGTCGAACAAAACCGTCCCTGCCAGGTCGGTCCTTCGCTTGCTCGGACACATGGCTGCGGCCATTCCTACCGTCCATTTCGCAAGGCTCCACATGCGGGTAACTCAGTGAATGCTCAAGGTGCAATGGGATCAAAGGCAAGACCACATGCAGCATCTGGTCAGAATCATGAACACCGTGATGCGAGACTGGCAGTGGTGGCTAGACCCAGGGTCGCTCTCCACGGGCATCCCGTTTGTAGCGCCGTCCCCGGAGGTAATCCTCACCACAGACGCCTCAGGTCTAGGGTGGGGGGCACACCTGGACGGGGTGAAGTCCCAGGGTACGTGGACCTCTGGAGGCTCATCTCCATATCAATGTCCTAGAGATGAGGGCGTCCTTTATGCCCTGCAGGCCCTTCAGTCGAAACCCACCGAGTACCTCCTGCTTCAGACAGACAACACGGCGGTGATGTATTACCTTAACAAACAAGGAGGCATGACACTTTTACCCTCTTTGCAGGAAGCCATGAGGTGTGGGATTGGGTAATCTGACACGGCGCGAATCTGATCACTGTACATGTTCCCGGGGTGGACAACACGATTGCAGATGGCCTGAGTCGCTCCCAGGCCAGAGTCCACAAGTGGGAACTTCTTCAAGAGGTAGCAGAGGATCTGTTTCTTCAATGGGGAACTCCAGAGTTGGACTTGTTCGCATCCCCATCCAACGCAAAACTGCCCAATTTCTGCTCGCTAGATCCAGGGCCTGGTGTTTTCTGGCGAGATGTGTTGTCTCTCTCTCCTGGGCGGACAGATTCCTCTACGCTTTCCCTCCCTTCCCGTTGATCCAGAGAGTTCTTCTCAAACTGCGCAGGGAGCATGCAACAATGATCCTGGTGGCCCCTTTCTGGCCCAGACAGATCTGGTTCCCCTTGCTAATTCAGCTATCCCGGGAACCTCCGCTCCCGTTGCCGTTCAGCTCCCATCTCTTGTCTCAGGAGGAAGGTTCACTGGTCCACCCGGACTTACGCTCACTGAACCTGCATGCAAGGCTCCTAGAGACATAGCCATCTTGCGTCACGGGGTCTCGCAAGAGGTTGCGGAAGTTTTTCTTGCAGCCAGAAAGCTGGCAACATAGCCGCGACGCCATGAAATGGCTACGCTTTTGTTTATGGTCGCGAGCACGCCGATTTTCCCTAGGTTGCCCCGGTGGGAGGTGTTGGACTACCTGCCTCCCCTACCGCTCGGGTTCAGCCTACTCTCTATCAAGGTGCACCTCTGTGCCATCTCTGCCTACCACCTTCCGTGACACGCACAGTGGCACAACTAGACACCTCTCGGGAATTTTTGAGAGGTGTTACACCTTAGGCCACCCATTAAGGACCCAGTGCCTCCATGGATTTGTTTGTCCTGGAACAACTCACGCCTCTTCGAACCTGCCGCGGATTGCGAAGCTGCATTTTCTGTTGTGGAAAACGCTATTTTTGGTTGCTGTTACTTCAGCGAGAAGAATTTCTGAGCTTCACGCTCTCATGTGCAAAGAGCCTTATTTAGTTTTCCACTGGGACAGAGTATCCCTGAGGACGAATCCAAAATTTTTGCCTAAGGTGGTCTCTACACTCACTCTCAATCAGGATATTGACTTGCCGGTCTACTTCCCGAACTACTCTAATAGAGGAGAGGCTCTGCTCCACACCCTGGATGTTCACCGCAGCTTGAGGTATTACCTCAACAGAACTAAACTACTCCGTAGTTCTGAGCAACTTTTCGTTTCTTTTTCTGAAAGGATGATGGGCCAACCTGTATCCAAACAGTCCCTGTCTCGCTGGCTTGTCCAGTGTATTTCATTCTGTTATGATATCAAACAAAAGCCCCTCCCGGGTACAGTCCGGGGTCATTCTACTAGGGGTGTGGCCACCTCCTTTGCAGCACTCCAAAACGTCTCCACTTCTGCCATATGTGCTGCAGCTACTTGGAGCTCTGTGCATTCATTTATCAGGCATTATAGCCTGGACATCACCTCTCGGCGAAGAGCCGGCTTCAGCCTGGCGGTACTACAGGGTCTCCTGTCCTAGATTCAGGACCTGGAATGTATTTTCCAGTTCCTCCTCCCAGAATTTTGCAGCGTTACTGCTATGGAATCAGTCCTAATGGTGTAACCTGCTGCAAGAGCTGTGTCTCGAAGTAAGATAGTACAGTTACGTAAGAACTTACCATAACAGTAGATCTTCAAGAACAGCTCTTGCAGCAGGTACCTTCCCGCCCACCTTCCCCCTTGGAGGAGGCATGGCTTTCGCCTTTACTATCAGGGTTTGTTCCCTTTAACTTCTGACGGTGGATCCTCGGTCTCCCATTTCGATGTCAGCCTGCGCCCGGAAGTCTCTGGTGGGAGAACTGGGGAATCGGGCGGGACCGCCCCCTTATGTACTACGTCTGACGTTGGAGGTGGGACCGACGTCGGGGGCGGTCCCCGCTGAAGATAGCTAGCTAGAATTTTTCCGGGGGGTCCTGACGCCTGCTGACTTCAGTTCTAATGGTATAACCTGCTGCAAGAGCTGTTCAAACAACATGAAGTCTTGCTATATTATGACAATTAGCAGTTTGGTCCTCCTCTAGAACTGCCCCGGAGATGAAAGAGTTAACTCCATACAGGATGGAGTCCTGAGCGCGAGCTCGGTTTTCAAAGCTCTATCTGGGCAGTTTCAAACTGAAACTGTCAGATTCTTTACTCTGCCTCACTGAACAGTCGCTCCGGAGATTTCTCCTTCAGCTCGGTTCATTTCTCGGTTCATTTAAGTATTCTCGGTTAAATTCTAACCGAGAACAGTGTGTTTTATTTACCGCATTTCGGTTCAAGCTCTATCTGGTAACCGTAAGTACAAGGTTTTAGTCTGTGTGGAAATTGTCATTATCGGTTCGGTTTTGAACCGATCGGTTTGTTTAAAACTCATTTTAAACATTTTAAAATATATTTAGAGTGCGGTTCTCGGTTCTTATCGGTTCTAAAAAAAACGGATTTCATTACGGTTTTTTCAAATACCCGTGACACGGTTAGGAACCGATAAGGGTGTCTTGCCTGGCACTGCCATTAAAAGGGCAAGTTTTTGGTTAGGCTGGCATTATGTCTGAGAAACCCAAAGGAAAAACCGGGCCCACTGGGTTTCAACACTGTGATGCTTGTGGAGAAGCCTTTGCCAAGGCTGTCCCACACACCACATGTGTTTATTGTCTGGGGTTTGACCACCTCCAGTCAGACTGCCAGGTATGTAAAAATTTCCCTGCAGCCACCCTGGAAAAAAGATTGGGCAGGCTCAGGGAACGAGAGGCCAAAAAGTCCGCTGACCCGGATGGCCAGCCCGGATCAGTGCCAACTGAACCAGAGGGAGTGCCCTCTGACCAGGGCCAGACTTCCTCGGGCAAAGAAAGCTGGTTCTGAAGAACCAGCCCCAGTAAAAAAATCTAGAAAATCAGCAGGTCTGGAGTCCAAAATTTCCTCTCCAACTGCTGCAGAAATAGCAAAAGCCATACAAATTGTCCAGTCACTGTCTCAGGGGCGTCCAGACCACCACTAGTTGGCAAGGTTGTTCTGCCTGGCCCCAGTGGTTCAGGAGTATGATGTCGAGGAATTTTATGAACCACAGGAGGGGGAGGAGGATTATGAACAGTATGTATGTGGCTGGGAGGGTCTGGATGTGCCCATTGAACCGGACATCTCTCCAGACAGACCTTTAGAATCTCCCCATGCTGTCTGAGTCCCCATCTCATTTTATGTTTTATAAGAAAGTTGCTGAAACCCTCCAGCTTCCCTTAGAAGAGGCTGTGGATGAGCAGGAGGAGCCTGATTATGTTGAAATGATGGATATTCCAGAGTCTAAGAGATTGTCTATTCCTTTGCATAAGTCATTTAGGAAGCAAACAATAAAAATTTTGAAAAATCCTAATTCTGTGTCTCCTGTCGATAAGAAGATGGACAGGAGGTATACTCTATCAGGTCCTGATACAGACTTCCTTTCTGAGCAGTGTAATCATGTAGGAGTAGTGCAGGCTGCAGCCTGTGACAAGGCTAACATTTCCCTGGCTTCACATCCTCCTGACAAGGATTCCAGGAAGATTGATGCCATGGCAAAAAGCAGTATATGGCAGCCTCTCTGGGACTCAGGCAGGCAAATTATATGCTTATGTGGCTAGATATCAGAAATCTAGATGGGATACAGTTATGCAGTTAGCCAAGCAGGCCCATGGCCAGCTGGCTAGTGAATTAGAACAGGTGGCTGCTGATGGCATTGAAGCCTCTAAAGTTCAATTTCATGCTGCTGTGGATGTTAATGATGTTTCCTCAAGGGTCATGAGCCACTTCTGTAGCTTTCGTAGGTTGGCATGGCTCAGGTGTACTAATCTGTCACAGGACACTCAGACTAAGGCTATGGATTTTCCTGTGGTGGGGAATTCTCTGTTTGGGGAGCAGACAGAGAACTATATGAAAAAGATGGATGAATACAGAACTACTCTACAAAGTGCTCTAAGCCAAGGAGCGGCAAGCCACTCCCCAGAGGCACACACCCAGAGGTAGGGGCAGGCCCTTCCACAGGCCTTTTTATCAATTCCAAGCCTCCTCTGCTTTTGCTCAGAGGGGCTTTTTCAGAGGCAGAGGCAGACGGGGCGCAGGTAAACCGTTCCCCACCCCTCAGCCTAAGGCAACTGCCAAGCAGGCACCCTGATGGGGTGCCCAGGGTCGATTCTCCTGTACCAGTAGGGGGCAGGTTGGCTTACTTCAGTCAGAACTGGGTGTCCCTAACTTCGGACAAATGGGTTCTGGAAGTAGTAAGCCAGGGCCTGGTTCTCGGCTTCAAAAAATTCCCAAAGATGAGAGCCAGGCATTTTCCACCTGCAAGCCCCCTCGAGACCCTTGCTCTGGAAGCAGAGGTCTCTACCCTGTTAACCTTCAGAGCAGTAGAAAGGGTTCCTCCCTTACACCAGGGCAAAGGTCTGCATTCCAGATACTTTCTTACCCCAAAAAAGACAGGAGAATGGCGGCCCATCTTAGATCTAAGATATCTGAACAAGCACCTTTTGAAACCAAAGTTCAAAATGCTAACTCTGGCAATGATTTTACCCTCCCTGAGGCCAGGGGACTTTGTTAGCCTCCCTGGACCTCAAGGACGCTTATTTTCATGTCCTCATCAGGCCTTCTCACCGAAAGTACCTCAGGTTCAAACTGCCCTCAGGCCACTACCAGTTCAGGGCAATGCCCTTCGGCCTTACCTCTGCCCCAAGGGTATTCACAAAATGTCTGGCCGTGGCAGTGGCTCATTTAAGGAGGCAAGGATTGCTGTTTTCCCTTACCTGGACGACTGGCTCATTGTAGGACAGTCTCCAGAACAGGTGAAATCCACTTACAAGTCACCCAGCAGCTTCTCACCTCCCTGGGATTCCTAGCAATCTACCAAAGTCAGTTCTAGAACCAGTTCAGGTACTACTTTCATAGGTGCGGAATTGGACACAAAGCTGTCCAGGGCCTTCCTCCTTTGGAAAGGGTAGAGAAGTTGATTGCCCTGGCCTCCTCTTTTCTCTGCAGGTCTCGACCAGCAAGACACTTTTTGCAGCTCCTGGGGCACATGGCTGCCTCCACAGCCGTGGTGCAGGGAGCAAGATTCCAGATGAGAGACATTCAGTTTCACTTGAGAGCTTATTGGTCTCAAAGGAGGGACCCCCTTACCAAATTGATTCCAGTGACCCGAACCCTGATCCTAGCCCTTCAGTGGTGGCAGGATCAGAGCAATTTAAGACTGGGGTCCCTTCATTCCTCTCTCCACTCCCTCACCCTCACTCACGGATGCCTCCCTCCTGGGGTGGGAGCACACTAGGCGACCTCTCCACCCAGGAGTGTAGTCCCCAGGAATCTCTGCTCCACATCAATTTGCTGGAACTCAGAGCTGTCTTTTTAGCTCTTCAAGCATTTTCTGCATCTGTCCAGAACAAAAGTCGTCCAGGTCAGAACAGACAATACCACAACAATGTGGTACATCAACAAGCAAGGGGCACTCGTCGTCGGCCTTGTGCACCGAGGCAATGAAGTTGTGGTCTCTGGCCTACTCCTCGAACACCTCTCTGATAGCAGTTCACCTGCCAGGGAAAGACAATGTCTAGCAGATGCCCTCAGCAGGATTTCTCAGGGCCATCACGAATGGTCCCTGAATCCTCGAGTGCTGGGGACAGTTTTTGCCAGATGGGGCACCCTCAGATAGACCTCTTGCAGCCCCAGACAACCATCAACTTCCACTGTTCTGTTGCAGGCCCCAGTGGTGGGCTCAGTTCCCTGGACGCCCCTTCTCTTCGATTGGGAAGGGAAGTTTCTTTGTCTTTCCCTTCCTCTCCTATTCAAGGTGTTAGTAAAATCAGATCCCAGCCTTGCAAGGTGATTCTGATTGCACCAGACTGGCCAGGCAACCTGGTACCCACTCCTTCTATCACTGGCAGTCCACCTTCCCTGTGTCTTCCCAGGATTCACAACCTGCTGACCTGTGCCCAGGGAGAGTCTGGTATCCAACCTCAAATCCCTCAACCTCAAAGCTTGGCTCTTGAGGATTTAGAATTTGCTGATTTGCACCTTTCTCAAGGTGTCCTTGACATCCTAAAGGCCTCTAGGAAGCCTTCCACTAGAGCCACTTATAATTCCAAGTGGAAAAGGTTCTCCATCTGGTGTTCTGGGAAGCATATTGCCCCAGAATCTGCTGATTTGCCCATTTGTTGGACTACATGGTCCATCTTAATTCTTTGGGCCTCAGGCCAGCTACCTTAAGAGTTCATTTGGCAGCTGTCTCTGCTTTTATTTCAGCAGGAAAGCCTTCCTCTCTTTCCGCTCACCCTGTATTTTCCAAGATTTTTAAGGGGTTACTCCATACCAATCCACCCTTTGTGACCCAGCCCTGCTTGGGACCTTAATGTTTGCATTGCCCAGTTAATGCAACCTCCTTTGAACCCCTGTCTTCTGAGAGCTTAAGTTTTAACTTGGAAAACTGTATTTAGTGGCCATCACTTCTGCTAGACGATAAGTAAGTTACAAGCCTCTTTCAGTAGAAAATGATTTTATTTCTTTTCACAGGGATAAGGTAGTCCTCAGGACTAACAGAAAGTTTTACCTAAAGTGGTGTTGGATTTCCATCTTAACCAATCCATCTCCCTTCCAGTATTTTTCACTGAGCATTCTTCCTCTGGTGAGAGGAGATTGCACAGTTTGGATGTTAAGAGGGCATTGAGTTACTATTTAGAACATACCAAGGGTCACAGGTTCGAATCCCATCAACTGTTTCTCACCTATGGTGAGGTTGGCAAAGGGAAACCTGCCACTAAGAGGACAATTGCCAGATGGATTGTCTCTTGTATCCAATTTTGTTACCAGAAACTGGGTAGAGACCCCCCCCTGGATTGAGGGCTCATTCTACCAGAGGTACAGCCGCGTCTCTAGCTGCTGCTAGAGACATTCCTATTTTGGAAATTTGTCAGGCTGCAACCTGGAAAACGGTACACACCTTCACTAAGCATTACTCCTGGATATCCAGGCCAGAGAGATGCTCTGATTTGGCACAGCTGTGCTTCAGAGCCTATTCCCTAAGTAGGTTCTGTCCTCCTCCATGGAGGTACTGCTGTGTAGTCTGCTAATTGTCATAATATAGCAAAACTTCATGTTGTTTGAAGAAAAAATTACTCACCTTAGTAATGTTGTTTCTTCTAATGGAGTCTTGCTATATTATGACCACCCCCCAGCCTGCCCCTCTCAGAACTTCTACTTGGGTAGGGGTGGGCAACCTAGTGCAGGCACTGTTTATGCCATTGCAGGATTTTCTTCCCCTTTTGGGGTTTTTGGGGGAGTGTTGTTTCTATTGTTAAATGGTATTTTTTGCTGGCCCCCTGACTTGAGTCTTTGGGTAGGGTCCAGCAGTGTTGTTGTTATTTATTATTGTTGTTGTTGTTGTTGTTATTAGGTAGCCAGTAGGCTAGTGTAGGTTACAGCTTCCACACGGACCCTTAGTGAGTTCTTGCTTCGTAAAGATCTGACAGTTTCAGTTTGAAACTGCCCAGATAGAGCTTTGAAAACCGAGCTCGCGCTCAGAACTCCATCCTGTATGGAGTTAACTCTTTCATCTCCGGAGCAGTTCTAGAGGAGGACCAAACTGCTAATTGTCATTATATAGCAAGACTCCATTAGAAGAAACAACATTACTAAGGTGAGTAATTTTTTCTTCTCGAAGATCTACTGTTACGGTAAGTTCTTACGTAACTGTACTTTCTTATCTAAGGTGATATCAGACTTTCATCTTAACTAATCTATTACCTTGCCAGTCTTTTTTACAGACCATTCCACTTCAGATGAGCTTAGGTTACACAGTCTTGATGTAAAAAGGGCAGTCAGCTACTATCTTGACCACACAAAGGGTCACAGACAGAACCAAACCCAGCTCTTCCTTACCTTCAGAGAGGTGGAAAAAGGAAAACCTGCCACAAAACAATCCATTGCCAGGTGGATTGTAACCTGTATCCAGTTCTGCTATAGCAAAGTAGGTAAGGAACCCCCTGAAGGCCTCAGAGCTCACTCCACTAGAGGTACTGGAGCTTCCCTGGCAGCTGCTTGAGATATTCACCTGGTGCATATCTGTAAAGCTGCCACTGGGAGACGGTCCACACATTCACCAAACATTATTGTTTGGATGTACAGGCCAGAGGTGATGCCAGGTTTGGCACAGCAGTCCTGCAGAGCCTGTTTCCTAAATAGGTTATAGGCCCACCTCCAAAGGCACTGCTTGGTAATCTGCATACTGTAAAATTTCCTGGTGTTTAAAGAAAAAATTACTCACCTTAGTAATCTTGTTTCTTCTAAGGGAATCTTACTGTACTCTGAGCCCCCCCCCCCCAGCTGAAACCTAAGGTCCCTGCATTGCAGCTGTGCCAGTTGTTGCAAACCTGGGGAGTTTATACTGCTTTTATTTTTGGGCATCTGGGACTTGAGTCTTTAAGGATGCCAGGTTTTTGGAGTAGTTGAAAGAAGGGTAATTCCCTATGTTTTTCTCCTGCCATTTCTGGTTCAGGGAGAGTTCTATAGTTGTTAATATTATTAGTATTATTATTGTCATTCCATGAGTCGGAAATTGCTTGGTGCATGCCTGGTAAGAATCTGACGGGTAGAAGTGGTTTACTAGGGACAGTGGTTTGAAAACTGAGCTCGAGCCTAACATTCCATCATTTGCATAGGTTCTATCAACCATTTCGGCTCTGGGGCAGTCCTATGGTGAGACCGTACTGCATAAGTCAGAATACAGTTAAGATTCCCTTGGAAGAAATAAGATTACTAAAGTGAGTAATTTTTTTCTTGTTATATAGCAGAAATGCTTTGTTGACATTGCTTTGTAACCCTAACCCAGTGCTGTTTCATAAATCGATGTTTGTATTAGCCTGTCAAGTTTGCTTATAGCTTACAAAAACATGTATAAATACTGAACTGTTCTCTGCTTTAGGAGTCAGGTGTGACCAGGGGTTGGGTTACCATCCCCCCACCAGAGGTGTGGATACAAACTCATGGGGGGAGGAGTTTAGAAGGGATGTGAGAAAGCACTTCATGGAGAGGGTAGTGGGAGGAAACTGTTTGTTTGGGGAGGCGGTGGAGTTGAAAACTGGAGCGTTTTAAGAGCGATGGGACAAATATAAGGACTGATTAAAGTAAAGCATGATGAAAGAGAGGTGAGATGGCACTGTCAGTGGTAATAGTATATTTCTTAGGCGCCCAATGCCCCAGACTCTGGATGCCTTACACATTAAAATATATGCAATAACAGCATGGGTCACGGTGCATGCAGAGGGGTAGGCTGATGTAACAGAATAGGTAGGGTAGGCTGATGTAACAGAATAGGTAGCAACAGAGTAGATTGGATGGACCTTGGTCTTTTTCTGCCCAGAACGTTTCTCTATCTTTAATCTATCCCTAGGAGGTCATGAGGTATGAGGCATAGCCAAGGGCATTATGCCCCATAGGGTTAGAGTAACTGTCAGTAACCCAACCTCTGACCACGCCTCATTGTTATTATTAAACTAAAATGTATTCATTTTCTTTTTTCAAGCCAAATGCAATTTTTCTTTATAATTCTAATTGTTCTATTGTATGTAAGGGCTTACAGACATTAACCTAACCCTTTCAGAATACTGTTAATCAGACTGCTCCATATTCAACCATTGTTTGATAATGCTTGATAAGGATGAAACTGCTGTATATATGTAAACGGGTTACTGTATCCATGGTGTGCAGAATGTACACAAGTGTGTATATTATAGAGGCTTTCAGGCAAAGTTAGTGGGCCAGAAAGGCTAGAATCTGTGGCAGTGAAGCAGCTCTGCAAAAAAACACCTCCTCTGTAAATACATGGGGGCTTCCATATATAGAAAAACAAGGAATGGTTCAGATTTATTATTCACAACCCTTTGTCCCTCCTCGCTAAAAAATAATTTGTAATATCTAAAAATGAAAACTACTTAAACAGTTATTACAGGTGCTGTAAATTTTGCATAAAAGACTATGCATTTATAGTTATGGATAAAAGGGTAACATTTTCACATGTTACATAATAATTAAATGGAAAATTCCACAGGTACTACTCTGTTTTAGACTCCAAGATTGGGATGCACTGTCCTCGTCTTGCCTCTTACTCCATGCTTCCCCATTTCTTACATCTGTTTATCCAACTCACCTTGCCTATTCTCAGAACACGTGAGGCTCAGTTTTGAAAAAGGTTTGCATGAACTTTAAAGAGTACAGTCATAAGAGGCTTACTTTGCACCACATTTCCCTGTGACACTCCCCTTTGAAATCTTAGGAGGCCAAGCGTACCTCTCCACTGTCCCTGTTTTTTCCTCAAAATATTTCTCTGTCACGCCAGAAATTGGTGTTTCTGTGGCTGAACAGTTGGAACTGTGAGCAAAGAATAATGCCAGACACTATAGTTGCAGACTTGTTCTTGTTCAAAAAAGGTATTTTATATTAAATCTCCTATTCTGCCATCTTTCTGAGTAGATATCACCAATGTTTAAGATGTGTCCGTGATCTTTGCCCTTGGTCTCCGATTTGTTAAGCCTTGTCCCTGATTTGTGAGGCTGGGGGTTGAGAGGTATGAGGCCAAGAATGTGCAAGTTTATAAGGGAGGGGCAGGGTTGATGCAAACAACACATGCACTGGTAGTTTGAAAACTCTTGCACTGTCCAACAAATATTCCCTTAGCAAGCTGAGGTCTTAGTGGTACAAGCTTTGTTTTTAACTTTAGGTTATCTCTATCCCCTCTCTCTCTCACTCTATAGATTTATATATGTGTGTGTGTGTGTGTGTGTATGTGTATATATATATATATATATATATATATTCTTTCACATCCCAAATTGGTCAACTCCGACCGCCACATCAGAGTTTTGTGACTATTTAAGGAATTTATTCACCAAAGACCAGGGCTTTTTATTTTAGTTATTTTGGGTTTGGGTGATCTAGCCACAGACTACACACGTTTACCTACACTAGGGCCGGATTTACCATTACGCCAACTACGCCCGTGTGTAGAGCCCTGTGTTTTGGGGGGTCCTTCAGGCTGCTCCAAGTTCCCTTTTTTGTTTTGTTTTTTTCTCAGCACTCAGCAGGTGACTAAGAAAAAAGTATGCCAGCAGCGCTAACTCCACTGAGCAGTGTGTGTGTCTGCCCTTTGACATGAAGAACCACATGATGTGCATGTGAGTGTCCAGCAGCAGTATTGGCTAGCTGGCAGATTCAGTTTTGGTGCCAGTTACAAATTATGGAGCAATCCTGTCAGACTCTCAGAACGGTAGTACAAAAAAAAAGGCAGCAGCTGGCTGCCAGGCTGAGGGATTTTATTTTTATTTAACCTCTTGGGTAGGTGAGGTCGGTGAAGTTCCATGCAGGCAGAGCAGCAGCAGCGAGACAGGTCACAGTGTCTAGAGACAATCGCGGTGAAGTGCACTGCCGGATGATCATGGCTCTGCCTCTCTCTCTTGGAGACCCATCCTTCCCTACCTACCTAACCTAACCTCGGGTCTGTGCATTTCTCTGGACTGGGACCGACCGACCGATTTTAGTTGGAGAGTGTGGAACAGTGAAGTCAGGAGTCAGGACAACAAGAAGTCACCAGAGGAGCCCAGCGTAGGAACTCAGAGTCAGGAGCCACTGTACTGTCTGTCTGCAGACTGCAGCCCAGAGAAGACTGCGACTAGGTAAGTTACACATGAATGAATTGATGCCACAGATAAAAATAATTCTAGGAACATGGATATGTTGTTCATCCACACTTATTGGCAGGTATCCTTGCCGCTTTAAATCTTGCCGGAAGGTCTTCAAGCTGGCTCCTTCCACCCACCCGGGTGGTAAAACTCTTGGCTCCGCCCCATGACGCCAGATCTTCCTTACCGCTTGGAAGCTCAGGTTCCCTCCTTAACGCTCTGCATATAAGACTGGTTCCTATTTCTTTGATTTGAAATTACTTTAAGGTTTCAAGACTTGGTCCTTACTTCCCCTCGTGGCTGCGATGGACAAATCGACTCCAGGTTTCCGGAGATGCCCATGCGGGCAGAAGATGTCTCGGACGGACCCACACTCCACGTGCGTCTACTGCTTGGGCCTTGGGCACGATCCGCAGGCTTGCGACCTGTGATCTTCTTTTTCGGCCTACATCCTGGAAGACCATGCCGCCCGTTTACAACTTGGGCGACCCGAAAAACGTTACCCTCCGGTAAAGTCGAAGGAGGCCCGGTTGGCGGTTTCCGTGGCGGCGGGCTCAGCGGAACAGCTTGAGCAGATGATCGCCCTCGAGGAGGAGGTGGTGCAGGCCGCATCTTCATCTTCCTCAGCCGCGGCATTTATCCCGCTCTCCCTGGGATCCTCCTATTCAGCTTCTTTTAAGGAGCTCTGTCTCTCCCTCTCCACTAAGGGAGAGGGACCAGCATCTTCAGGGCCTTCCTCTCGATCCAAGAAGAAGGACCACAAAGGTAAGTCCCACCGTCGACGCTCTTGGGAGCGGGAGAGGTCCCCCTCACCGAGTAGTCGACCATCGACTTCGGTCGATCCTTCGGCTATGGCCACTGGCTTCACGGTGTCCCCGTCAGGTCAGTTGACTGAGACTCCCATCGACGCAGTCGAGATTTTTCTCGACCCATTGGACGGGCTATCAACCGGTGAAGCTGAAAACCCTCACTCCCTGGTTCCCCCGACAGTGGTTGAGGAGTCTTTGGACTTGTCTGTGCCTCCGGTTCCGGAGTCCACGGTTGAGCCCTTTGAGCCGAGGGGAGGGCGGGTTCCCCCCGCACTACCCCCGTACCCTCCTCGGAAAAGCCGAGGTTCGAGGTCTCGGTCTCGGACTTCTTCTCGGTCCAGCCGATCCCGCCGTCAGGCCAGTCTCGGTCTCGGCACGTGGCGGCGGCGCTATGTCCTCATCCTCCTCCCGGACCGAGGGAGGCTTTGACGCAAGTTGCGTCGGACGTATGAGGACCTCATGTGGCAACAACTTCTTCTGTCTGGGAGCAAGCCGACGCCGCCGCCTTCTCGGCTATTATGGCTGTCTCCGGAGCGGCCGGGCAACCCCCAGCCGAGGTGCCTACTTCCAGGCCTGTTGCTCGCCAAACCGGCTGCCCCACCGATTCTGGTGGAACCTCCACCTCCACAGCCATTGTTTGGGACTCCGACCAAAAATTCTCGGTCGGCCCAAGGTCTGCCCCATAGGCTGTCTGTCACTCTCACTCCCGATCGCCCTTGGCAGGTGGAGGGTGGCTCAGGCCCAAGGCAGCTCTTTGCGGACTCCTCCAAGTCCGACGACGATTCCTCCCTGTTCTCCAGGCGGGTTGACTTGGAGTCCTCGGGTGGTCAGTCACTGGACGATAGCCCTTCATCCTTCATGGGTTTGCTTAGGCTCATCTCGGAATCCACCCTGATGCAGCTCGAGCCCATATCCAAGCGGGCCAAGTATCCCCTCACGGAGATATTGGACTGAGGGGATTCTCCTACGGAGGCCTTTCTGGTGGCCGAGGCCATTGTAGGCCCGGCCTTGGAGCTCTGGCAGCATTCTGCTTCCTGCCCTGCGCCTTCGGCCAGGATGGCAGGGAAGTGCGCGGTCCCTACCGGTTCCCTGTCCGGTTTCTTGAAACACCCCTCAGCCGAGGGGTTAGTTACTGACAGCGTCTTCCGGCGTGCTGGAAACGCCAGGGACATGGACAAACCTCCCGACAAGGAGTCCAAGAAGTTGGACTATGCCAGGTGAAAAGTCTATGCTGCATCCTCCTTTGGCCTTCGTCAGGCCAGCTCAGCCGTTCTGATGGCACATTTTTCTCACGCCCTGTTGGGCTCCCTGGACGAGGTAGTCCCTCATCTCCCGGCTGACCTGCAGACCACGGTTAAGCAGGTGCGGGACCAGGGCAGTACAGTGGCCAAGCAGCAACTTCAGACTGCTTTGGACATCGGTGACTCATGCGCCAGGTCAGTAGCAGCTGCAGTGGCTATGCGCTGTCGAGCATGGCTGAGGATATCCACCTTCACAGTGGATACCCAGCACAAATTGGCGGATGTCCCCTTCCTGGGGACCGACCTCTTCGGCCCTGGAGTGGAAGGCCACCTCCAGAGGATCGAAAAGTCCAATGCCACTTTGGACTCGGTCTCATCCACCCAGAGGGACAAGGGCCGCAGACCGCAACCCAAGCCCTTTCATCCGTCTGCGCCCGCGGCACGTCCGGCCCAGCAGCATCAGGGCCAGCAGGCTCGCGCTTGGCGTCCCAAACCCAAGCCCGCGGCTTCCTCCTCCAGGAAGCAAGGAGGTAAAGGCCCAGGAGGTTCCTCGGCTGGTCCCTCCTCCAAGTCTGCACAGTGACGGGTTGAGAGGTGTCACCCCCAACCTCGTCACCTCACCCCAGGGTTCCCCCATGGGGGAACGGCTCCGCTACTTCCTTTCCGCCTGGTCTGCTATAACCACAGACCGGTGGGTGTTGGAAGTGGTAGGAAAGGGCCTGCCTCTGGAGTTCGAGCAGGCCCCGCTTCTTCCGAAAGGCTGCCTCAGGGGTCGGGTCCGAGCCTCGCGTCGGCTCGCCGAGCCGACATCGCTCTGCTCCTCGAGAAAGAGGTGATCAGAGAGGTGGCAGACCCTCCCTCAGACCCGGGGTTTGTGTCCAGGTACTTCCTGGTCCCAAAACGGATGGGGGGCTGTCGCCCCATTCTTGACCTGCACGACCTAAACAAGTTCCTAAGGTCTCGGACCTTCAGGATGGTCACTCTGGCTCAGATAATACCATCCTTGGAACGCGGCGTGTGGTTCTGCTCTCTGGACCTGCAGGATGCGTTTTTTCAAGTCCCTATCCATCCATCTCATCAGAGATTCCTTCGCTTTCGAGCGGAAGGATCCCTTTTCGAGTTCCGAGCCATGCCCTTCGGCCTGTCTCTTGCATCCAGGGTCTTCACCAAATGAATGGCAGTGGTGACAGCATTCCTACAGTGCCGAGGGGTCCGGGTGTACCCTTACCTGGACGATTGGCTGATAGCAGCCCCCTCCAGACAGGAGGTGGAGCGGTCCAGAGATCTGGCCGTCCAGGTTTGCTCTCAGGTCGGCCTCCTCATCAACGAAGCCAAGTCGGAACTCGAACCGAAGCAGGTGATTCTTTTCATCGGGGCAGAGCTCGACTCTCTTCGAGCCAGAGCACAGCTCCCGGCGGACAGGGCCGAGGTTCTTTCCTCCTTTGCCCAATCATTTCTGGTTGGGCAATTCGCGCCTGCCCGGGACTTCCTGCGCCTCCTGGGTCTCATGGCGGCCTGCACCAGCGTGGTCCGTTGGGCCCGCTGGAACATGCGCCCCCTTCAATGGGGGCTGGCCAGCCAGTGGTCTCAACGCTGCGATCCATTGGACCAGCTAGTGACGGTGACCCAGGGGATGTGGAACGCTCTCCAGTGGTGGATCATTCCAGCTCATCTGCAGGAGGGCATCCCGTTTGTCCGCCCCGAGCCAACGGTCTCTCTATCGACCGCCTCTCTGATGAGTTGGGGTGCCCATCTGGGGGAGCACAGAGCGCATGGCCTTTGGTCCCCGCGGGAGTCCCGATGCCATATCAACCTGCTGGAGCTCCAAGTGGTCCGCCTAGCTCTCACCGCCTTCGCTCCGTTTCTACGGGGTCAAGTGGTTCAGGTCCAGACGGACAATACCACGACCATGTACTACCTAAACTGCCAGGGCGGGACGCGCTCCATGCCTCTGTGCAAGGAAGCTCTCCGCATTTGGTCACTCGAGCACAGCCTGGAGGCGGATCTCCTAGCCATTCATGTGGCAGGAGCCTCCAACACCCTGGCCGATGCCCTAAGCTGGATAGGGGCTGTATCCATCGAGTGGTCTCTCCTGCCAGAGGTAGTACAAGATCTGTTCTCCCATTGGGGCACACCTCAGGTGGATCTGTTTGCCTCCAGGGAGAATGCGAAGCTGAAGCTGTTTCATGCCCACCCCCCTCAGCAGGGCTCGCTGCAGGGGGATACCTTCTCGAGGCCGTGGACCCTGGGCCTCTTCAACGCCTTTCCCCCATTTCCCTTGATCCACAAGGTGCTTCTCAAGGTGAGGAGGGACAAGGCGCAGCTGATTCTGGTAGCCCCAGACTGGCCCCGCCAATGCTGGTATCCAGATCTCCTCAGCCTCAGCTCCAGGCTCCCGAGGCAGCTTCCAGCTGACCCGGACCTGCTTTCAGTCAATCAGAGGAAGGTGTTCCATCCGGACCTTCAATCCCTGCACCTGACGGCCTGGTTCCTGAGCGGCTAGAGTTCCAGGCCTTGGGTCTTTCCGACGAGGTCCTCAATGTAGTGGAGGCATCCCGTAAGGAGTCGACCAGGAAATGCTATGCCTTCAAATGGAAGAGGTTTTCCATTTGGTGTCAGGGCAAGGGCCTGGACCCTTCCTCCTGTTCCTTGGCAAGCATCTTGGACTATTTATGGTCCCTTTCTCAGCAAGGGCTTAGGTCGGCGACCTTAAGGGTGCACCTGGCAGCCATCTCTGCTTACCGGGCACGGGCCGGGAAGCAGTCGGTGGTGCAGGAGAAGGTGGTCTGGTGCTTTTTCAAAGGCCTTGATCACGTTTCCCCTCCGTTGCGAGAACCTCCACCTCCGTGGGATCTACTGCTGGTACTGGCAAAGCTCATGGGCAAGCCATTCGAACCGATGCACAGGTGTGATCTCTCTCACCTGTCATGGAAGACTGCCTTCTTGGCTATTACATCAGCCAGAAGGATGGGAGAGCGCCAGGCGCTTTCCATCGAGTCTCCTTACCTGGTCTTCCACAGGGACAAGGTTGTCCTGCGCCCCCACCCGAAATTCCTTCCGAAGGTGGTGTCGGAGTTTCACCTTAACCAGGTGTTGACTCTGCCAGTGTTCTACCCCAATCACACCTCGGAGGCCGATATAGGCTCCATACTCTGGACCCTAGAAGGGCGCTCGCTTACTATAAGGAGCGCATGGCTGAAATTCGGGGAGAGGTTCGCCAGCTGTTTGTCACCTACGCTGAAGCCACACCTGGCAGACCTGTAGCAAAGCGGACGATAAGCAGGTGGGTCACCTCCTGCATAGATCTCTGCTATAGGTTGGCGGCCATGGAGCCTCCCAGAGGGATAAGAGCTCATTCTACCTGCCATACCGCTGCATCGGTGGCTGCTTCCAGGGATGTCCCTATCCAGGAAATCTGCAGGGCTGCTACCTGGAAGTCAGCACACACCTTTATCACCCACTACCACATCGACCTTGAGTCACGCTTGGATGCTGGTTTTGGGGCCTCGGTTCTCCAGTCTCTTTTCCCTAAGTAGAGGTTGTGCGTCTCCTCCTCCTCCCGGAGAACTGCTAGAGTCTGCCAATAAGTGTGGATGAACAACATATCCATGTCCCTAGAATACAGGTTACTCACCTGTAACAGGAGTTCTAGGAATGGTATATGTTGTTCATCCACACGACCCACCTGACCTCCCCGGCTTCGACGCACAACCTGAGCTTCCAGCGGGCCAGATCTGGCGTCATGGGGCGGAGCTGAGAGTTTTACCACCCCGGTGGGTGGGAGGAGCCAGCTTGAAGACCTTCCGGCAGGATTTAAAGCAGCAAGGATACCTGCCAATAAGTGTGGATGAACAACATATACCATTCCTAGAACTCCTGTTACAGGTGAGTAACCTGTATATACTGACTATAAGTGCACCAGTTGTTTAAAATCTTTATTAAAGCTCTAAGCAGGAAGCTACCATAATGTGTACAGTGTGTGTGTGTGTAGCGGGGAGGGATGTGTTTTCATGGTCTGAATAGCCTTCAGATTTATATATGCACCTGCAACCTAGGCCCAGCTGTCATAACTGCTGTTACCAGGAGGACCCATGTAAAGTAAAAAATAGTGAAGGGTTACGCTGGGACTATACCTCTTGGCCTGCAGATAAAAAAATGTGCCTGTGATTAAATGCACTTAAAGGATTAATTTTAGCCTTTAGTATCAAGGTTCTGAAATGTGTTCTAAATGTTTAATGAGGTACATTCTGTTTTTGCAATATGTGTTTGGCTTAATGGCAGTATATCCTGGTGCCAGCAATATACCCATAAATTGCCCATTGGCTGGGAGGATAATGATTCTTATCTGCTAGGGTCATATAAATAGGGTCCCCCCCCAAAAAAAAGAGCTGTTCCAGTTCTTGGTGTGCATCCTAGTCCAGGGTACCATTGTGTATCAGTGCCAGATAGCACCTATGGGTATGCTTTCTGGCTGCTTCTGTGGGTCAAGAAATGGTGGCAGTGGACCGGTCCTGGATTCAGGTGGCACTGGTTTCCTTTTGTGTGGATCTCTGGAGGCTCAGACCCAAGATTAGGGAGAGCAGGGAAATGTTGCAGACTAACCCTCAAGGAGTCTCCTGATGGCTTTGGGGCTATCTCTTTCATGTTCCTGTATGAGTGGAGAAGTGGTAGAAGTAATCCTAGGTGGAGTGAGACTACGGCCCAGTACAAGGGTTGTGTGAAAGCAGAAAGTCAGGGCATCTGGTGCCAAGTATCTGAATCACCATGAAAAAAAGAGGGACCCAGTTTTTTGGTAAACCCTTGTCACTGTGATTGCATCGGGCACTAACTCTGACTGCAATGGAGGCATGGTGCTTGGGGCAGAAAAATGTGGGTGGCCTACACCTCATTATACTAGCGTGTGTGTCCGTGTGTGTGACCGGAATAGTGCACTCCATCATTTGCCCTCTGCCAGAGGCACTGAATCACTATTTTTGTGCCATGCAGTGCCAGGTACAATTCAATCCACTAATCCCATTTGCGACTGCAAGAGGCACTGTAATGTGTTTAAGGGACATTCCCTTCCTGTTTTGTTTTGTTTTTTTAAACCAGGAGTAAGGAGTGCAACTAAGCTAAAAGCTTGTTTACAAGTGTGACCTGGGTGGGAGCACAGGGAAGTTAAGTGACAGTGACTTGCTCAGGCAGGGTCACTCAGTATGCAAGTGGGGGCTCTGGGATTGAAACCCAGGTCTCCAGGCTTGCAGCTCAGTGCCCCAAACCACTGCACTATACTGCCTGTTATTTACAAGGATCGATTGTCTGCTTTAAAGTGACGGTCCCAGTTATCTGATTCAAACAGTTCTCTTAGTTATAATAACTTTTGTCTGCAGACTGAAGGGAGAGAGAGTCAAATGCAACTGAATTGTTAAAAGCAGGTTTTGGAGGGACGCAAACAGCCCAAGGGGGTAGATTGTGCTGCTGTCCATAGGAATCAATGGCTGGGGGTGCATGTCCACGTAGGGTGGGGGTGCGGATGGACCAGGAGGGTATTTGGGGGGAGGGGCCTGGTTACTGCTGTGCATAGGGCCCACAGCAGGGTAAATCTGGCCCTGACCTACACAGTACTCTAATGTTCATGCATTCCTTGTTAGATTGTAATGCCTTCTGGCTGCTTTCACCCTGCTACTGGCACTAAGAAACTTAACCATGACTCTAAGGTGTTCTTCTGCTGGCACTTTAAAAATGCAAAATCTCTGTACTCTCTGCAAATTGTGTCAATTTTTGTATTATCTGAATTAAATTGTATTGTTTGTACCATTGACTTGAGACTTACACAGCTCTGCCATATGTATCATTTATGTATTATCTGTATTGTAATGTTCTGTTTCCTTCAGTGACTTGGAACCTTTGTAAAAGAGCCATCAAGGCTCAACGGTATTAATCCAAACTAGAAATAAATAAAATGTACCATTTGTATACGGTACATGCAGCCCATCGTGTTAAAGACTTACATAAATGCCATTATGGAACTTACAGTGCATGGGCAAAACAAGAAAGTAAAGTCTATATGTCAAACTAGCACTATTTGTACAGCCTTTAGAAGCAAAGGTTAACACACAGATAAGCGCATGCACAGACACACATTTGCTGGATAGTTGCACTACAACATAGAGAATACTGGATGGGCAACCATGACAACCAGTCTGTGCTGCCACAGAGGGGTTCTGATTACATTAGACCTGGAGAGTGAAGCTAGAGTGGTCTGATATAATCAGAACCCTGAGATGGCAGAACAGGCTGGTTGAGCATAAGGTTGCCCATCCGGTATTTTTGTATTGTATAGTTTAGATGTGTTTTTATTTTTATTTTTTTTGTCTTTAAAAATACGAAAGTGGTCTCACAGTGCTCTGCAGCTGCAGTGAACGCATCGGCAGTTTCAGTTCAGAACTTGAACTGATTGCTGCCTGCACAGAATCACGGTGTAAAACACCAGGTACCACAAGGATTTCCAATCATTTAGAATGTTATTGTACCACAGAAGGGTACAGTGACATCTCATGACCTTTGAACTATGGTACAGCAACATTTCAGCTGAGATGAACTCTGAACAAATCAAGGACAGACTATACACGCAATAATCTATTAACTCTGACTTACCTGGCATACCCACATTTTCAAGTAATTGAGCCCTTAGCAAGAACTGAGATGCTTTAAGAGCTTTAATGGGGCAAGAGATGTGTGTGAATGTGCTGCTGTTGGTAATCTTCCTGTATATGTGCATTGTATTGCACCTGGGAAACAAAAACCCAGGAGAAGAGTACACAATAGCAGGGGAGGTACTAACAACAACAAAATGGAAAGGGACCCGGGGGTAGTCATATCAGATGACCTAAAGGTGGGTAAGCAATGTGAAAAGTCGGTAAGGAGAGCCAGGGGGATACTGGGATGCATAGGAAGGGGCATCACAAGTAGAAAAAGGGAAGTAGTTATCCCTCTATACAGACAGTTGGTGAGACCCCATCTGGAGTACTGTGTGCAGTTTTGGAGACCTCATCTACGCAAGGACATAGACAGGATGGAAGCAGTCCAGAGGAGGGCAACTAAAATGATGCAGGTCTGCAGCAGAAACCATGTGAAGAGAGACTGAGGGAGCCTAATATGTATACTCTTGATGAAAGGAGGGACGGGGGGACATGATAGAAACGTTCAAGTACCTCAAGGGAATCAACAAAGTCCAGGAGGGTAGCATCTTTCAGAAAAAGAGATGTGTAAGAACAAGGGGGCACAATTTAAAGATAGAGGGAGGACGGCTCAGGGGTAATATGAGGAAATTTTTTTTCACGGAGAGAGTGGTGGATACATGGAACAGCCTTCCTGAGGAGGTCGTTGGGTCTAAAACAGTGGGGGAATTCAAACATGCATGGGACAGACATAAGGCAATTATAGTGGGGGGTTACAGGAAGTAGGCTGTTGGTTAACTAGAATCTGCAGCTTATCCAGTAGGTAGGGAAATGGGCAGACTGGGTGGGTCAAGTGGTCCTTATCTGCCGTCAAAGTCTATGTTTCTATGTATTGGCTATGTATTGATTATGTCAGCAGTTTTGGTTTGCTTTGTAACTCCCAGGTTGTTCCTGAAACAAACCTTTTATTTTCCTAATGTATTTACATGGTTACCAGAAACTAACTAAATATATTCAGAAATTACATTCATCTCACCAAATAATCCTTATTAAACTATACTGAATTAAAGTTGATATAAGCACAGTTTTTTAAACCTGTATTTTGTATTGTTTTCTTATGAAAAATATTACATACACTTCTTTTTATGGACGCATGTAAGAAAAAAAATATACAAATTCCCTATTCAAACAACATGAAGTCTTGCTATATTATGACATATGCAGTATAACCCCAGGTTAGAACTGCTCCGGAGGTGAAAGAGTTAAGTGCATGGAATCTTGAGCACGAGCTCGGTTGAACACTTTGTCTGTTGTGCTTCAAACCTTAACTGTCAGATTCTTTACTCCGCCTCACTGAACAGTCGCTCCAGAGATTTATCCTACTGCTCGGTTCATTTTGTCGGTTTTAAAGTGTTTTTTCTCGGTTTTTAAACCGCATTTGTTTAAAAATCAAACCGCAACCGGTCGGTTCAAGCTCTGTTTGTGGTATCATAAGTAAATTAAGGTTTTACATTTATTCTGTGTGGAACTTGTAAACGATATTATCGGTTCCGTTTTGAACCGATCAGGTTGTTGTAAAATTACTTTAAACTTCATTAGAAGTGCGGTTCCCGGTTCTTATCGGTTCTAAAAAGAACGGATTTCATTACGTTTTTTTCCACGACCCGTGACACGGTCTGGAACCGATAAGGGTGTCTTGCTTGGCTAAGGGCCGTTAACGGGCAAGTTTTCTGGTTAGGTTGGCATTATGTCTGAGAAACCCAAAAGAAAAACCGGGCCCACTGGGTTTCAACACTGTGATGTCTGTGGGGAAGCTTTTGCTAAGGCTGACCCACACACCACATGTGTCTATTGTCTGGGGTTTGACCACCTCAATTCAGACTGCCAGATTTGTGTCAATTTCCCTGCAGCTACCCGGGATAAGAGAGTTGGTAGGCTCAGGGAAAAGGAGGCTAAGAAGTCCGCTGATCCAGATAGCCAGCCCGGTTCGGTGCCAACCGAACTAGAGGGAGTCCCCCCTAAACAAGGTGAGTCTTCCTCGGGCAAAAGGAGAGCTGACTCGGATGAGTCGGTTCCAGTTAAAAGGACTAGGAAGTCAGCAGATTTGGAGCCAAAAATCCCTTCTCCAACTGCTGCAGAAATAGCCAAAGCGATCAAAATTGTCCAGTCACTTTCCCCGGTTCCGACCGAACCATCACCATCAGGCAGGCGGTCAGTTCAGTCGGTTCCTCCGGTTCAGGAGTATGATGTAGAGGATTTTTATGTACCGGAGGAGGGGGGAGGAAGATTTTGAAGAGAGTGAATATGATTTTGACAGTCTGGATGTGCCCATTGAACCGGACATTTCTCCAGACAGACCTATAGAAGTTTCTCCCCCTAGGCTTTCTGACTCTCCTTCTCATTTTATGTTCTATAAAAAAGTGGCTGAAACCCTCCAGCTTCCTATGGAAGAAGCTGTGGATGACCAAGAAGAGCCTGACTATGTGGAAATGATGGATATCCCAGAGTCTAGAAGATTGTCTATTCCTATGCACAAATCTTTCAGGAAACAGGCAGTAAAGATTTTAAAAACCCCCATTCTGTACTTCCTGTGGACAAGAAAATGGACAGAAGGTACACTTTGTCAGGCTCTGACACGGAGTTCCTCTCACAGCAATGCAGCCATGTTGGGGTAGTGCAGGCCGCAGCCTGTGATAAGGCAAATATTCCTTTAGCTTCACACCCCCCCCGGATAAGGACTCCAGGAGGATTGATGCCATGGCAAAGAAACAGTACATGGCAGCATCTTTGGGATTCAGACAGGCAAATTATATGGCTTATGTCGCAAGATATCAGAAATCCAGATGGGATACTGTTATGGCTCTTGCAAAGCAGCTCCCTGAACAACTTGCCAGGGAGCTGGAGCAAGTGGCTGCTGATGGTGTTGAGGCATCCAAGGTGCAATTTCATGCTGCAGTGGACTCTAATAATGTATCTTCCAGAGTCATGGCTACATCTGTGGCTCTTCGTAGAATGGCTTGGCTCAGGTGTACTAGCCTGTCACAGGATACCCAGGCTAAGGCCATGGATTTTTCTGTTGTGGATAACTCTCTGTTTGGGGAGCAGACAGAGAATTATATGAAGAAAATGGATGAGTACAGAACTACCTATAGGAGTGCACAGGCCAAGGAAAGGCAGGCCACTCCTCAAAGGCAGTTTTCCAGGGGCAGGCCTCTTCACAGGCCTTTTTACCAAACCCAGGCCTCCTCTTCAACCTATGCCCAGAGGGGGTTCTTCAGAGGGAGAGGCAGACGGGGTGCGAGCAGGCCCGCTCCCAGCCCTCAGCCTAAAGCTCCTGCCAAACAGGCACCCTGATGGGCTGGCCAGGGCCGATTCTCCACTACCTGTAGGGGGCAGGCTGGCTTACTTCTTCCAGGACTGGATGTCTTTAACATCAGACAAGTGGGTCCTGGAAGTAGTAAGCCAGGGACTGGCTCTCAGCTTCAAAAAATTTCCAAGGATGAGAGCCAGATCCTTTCCACCTGCAACTCCTTTAGAGGCTCCGCTTTGAAACAGAAGTCTCAACCCCTGGCTCTCAGAGCTGTGGAGAGGTTCCTCCCCTACACCAGGGCAAAGGGTTGTATTCCAGGTACTTCCTTACCCCAAAAAAGACAGGAGAATGGCGGCCCATCCTGGATCTCAGATACCTAAACAAGCACCTTTTAAAACCAAAGTTCAAAATGGTGACTCAGGGAGTTATTTTACCCTCTCTAAGGCCAGGGGACTGGCTAGCATCCCTGGACCTCAAGGATGCCTACTTCCATGTCCTTATCAGAAGCTCCCACCGAAAGTACCTCAGATTCAAACTGCCCTCAGGCCATTACCAGTTCAGAGCAATGCCCTTCGGTCTCACCTCTGCCCCAAGGGTATTCACAAAATGCCTGGCAGTAGCAGTTGCTCATTTAAGAAGGCAAAAGATTGCCATCTTTCCTTACCTGGATGACTGGCTCATAGTGGGCCAGTCCCCAGAACAAGTCAAAGTACACTTTCAAGTCACCCAGCAGCTGCTCACATCTTTAGGCTTCCTTCTCAATCTTCCAAAGTCAGTTCTACAGCCTGTTCAGTTTCTCACCTTCAAAGTGCAGAACTGAACACACAACAGGCCAGAGCCTTCCTTCCTCTGGAAAGGGCAAAGACCCTGATTTCTCTGGCCTCCTCCTTCACTCTGCAGGTCTCTCGGCCAGCAAGGCATTTTCTGCAGCTCCTAGGGCACATGGCTGCTTCCATGGCAGTAGTGCAGGGAGCAAGATTTCAAATGAGGGACATTCAGTTCCATTTGAGAGCCTTCTGGTCTCAAAGGAGAGATCCTCTAACCAAGTTGATCCCAGTAACTCGAACCCTGATCCAGGCCCTACAGTGGTGGCAGGATCAGACCAACCTGAGACAAGGGGTACCTTTTATCCCGCAGTCTCATTCCTTGACCCTTACTACAGATGCATCCCTCTTGGGGTGGGAGCCCACTTGGGCAACCTCACCACTGGGGATTGTGGTCCCTCAGGAATCTCTGCTCCACATCAATCTGTTGGAACTCAGAGCAGTTTTTCTAGCACTTCAAGCTTTTTCCACATCTGTTCAGAACAAAGTAGTACAAGTCAGAACAGACAACACCACTACAATGTGGTACATCAACAAGCAGGGGGGCACTCAGTCTACAGCCTTGTGCACCGAAGCAATGAAGTTGTGGTCTCTGGCTTATTCCCTGAACACCTCCCTTTTGGCAGTTCACCTCCCAGGCAAAGACAATGTCCTGGCAGATGCTGTCAGCAGGATTTCCCAGGGCCATCACGAATGGACTCTGGATCCCCTTGTCCTGGAGGTGGTGTTTGCCAGGTGGGGCATTCCTTAGATAGATCTTTTTGCAGCCCCAGACAATCACCAACTTCCTCTTTTCTGTTGCAGGCCCCCAGTGTTGGGCTCAGTCCCTCTGGACGCCTTCCTCCTCAACTGGGAAGGGAAGTTTCTCTATGCGTTCCCCCCCCTTTCCCCTCCTGTTCAAGGTGCTAGTCAAGATCCTGATTGCTCCAGATTGGGCGAGACAACCCTGGTATCCACTTCTGCTATCCCTAGCAGTCCAACTCCACTATGCCTTCCCAGGAATCACAATCTGTTAACCTGTGCACAGGGAGGGTTTAGTACCGAATCGCAAATCTCTCAATCTCAAGGCCTGGCTCTTGAAGAGTTAGAGTTGCTGACTTACACCTTAGCAGGGTGTGCTCAATGTTTTGAAGGCCTCAAGGAAGCCTTCCACCAGAGCTACTTATAACTCTAAATGGAAGAGGTTTTCTATATGGTGTTCTGGCAAGGGTATTTCAGAGTCTGCCGAGCTTGCCCGCAGTTCTAGATTATATGAGTGCATTTAAAT
The DNA here is from genome assembly GCA_016271365.2 of Neoceratodus forsteri. Taxonomy (NCBI): domain Eukaryota; kingdom Metazoa; phylum Chordata; order Ceratodontiformes; family Ceratodontidae; genus Neoceratodus; species Neoceratodus forsteri. The sequence goes on from CM028130.1 coordinate 433,173,683, forward strand.
GCTTTGGGGCTGAGAACAGCTACCCTAAAAGTGCACCTGGCAGCGGTGTCTGCCTTTTTATCAACAGGTAAACCCTCTTCTCTTTCAGCTCATCGGTGTTCTCCAAGTTTGTCAAAGGGTTGCTTCACATCAACCCTCCTTTCAGGATCCTGCTCCCGCATGGGATCTTAATATTTGCATTGCCCAGCTTATGCAACCTCCTTTAACCCATGTCTTCAGCAGAGCTTAAGTACCTGACTTGGAAGACTGTGTTGTTGGTAGCCATCACTTGCTAGCAGCATAAGTGAACTACAAGCATTGTCAGTGGAGCCTGATTTTATCTCCTTTCATAGAGATAAAGTGGTCCTCAGGACTAATAGAAAGTTCTTGCCTAAGGTGGTCACAGACTTTCACCTGAATCAATCTATGTCTCTTCCTGTGTATTTCACTGGCCATTCCTCCTCTGGTGAGAGGAGATTGCACAGTCTAGATGTCAAAAGGGCCCTTAGCTACTATATAGAGCGTACCAAGGGTCACAGGTTTGATTCCCTCCAACTCTTCCTCACTTATGGTGAGGTAGGTAAAGGGAAACCTGCCACTAAAAGGTCCATTGCTAGGTGGATTGTTTCTTGTATCCAATTTTGTTACCTAAAACTGGGTAAGGTTCCTCCTTCAGGTCTGAGGGCTCATTCTACAAGAGGTACAGCTGCGTCCTTGGCTGCTGCTAGGGACATTCCTATCTTAGAGATATGTCAAGCACCTACTTGGAAAACAGTTCACACCTTCACAAAGCATTACTCCCTGGACACCCAGGCTAGGAGTGATGCTCGGTTTGGCACAGCTGTGCTTCAGAGCCTATTTCCTAAGTAGGTTCTGCCCTCCTCCATGGAGGTACTGCTGTGTAGTCTGCATATGTCATAATATAGCAAGACTTCATGTTGTTTGAAGAAAAAATTACTCACCTTAGTAATGTTGTTTCTTCTAATGGAGTCTTGCTATATTATGACCTCCCCCCCTACCTGCCCCTCTCAGAACCTCTTCTTCTTGTTTTTTGGGATGTGGGTGGGTAGTGACCTGTTGGCACCTAGTGTTTGCCATTTTGTTTGTTGTTGTATTTCATTCTTTGGTCCCCTGACCTGAGTCTTGTTGTTGGGACCATAAAATGTGTTAGTATTTAGTAGCCAGTTGGCTAGTGTAGGTTTACAGCTTCCACACAGAACTTTCAGTGAGTTTTGCTCGTAAAGATCTGACAGTTAAGGTTTGAAGCACAACAGACAGAGTGTTCAACCGAGCTCGTGCTCAAGATTCCATGCACTTAACTCTTTCACCTCCGGAGCAGTTCTAACCCTGGGGTTATACTGCATATGTCATAATATAGCAAGACTCCATTAGAAGAAACAACATTACTAAGGTGAGTAATTTTTTCTTTCAGAGGTACCTTGGTAGGACTAGAAAGATGTCATATTTTGTGGGCAATACTTTACTCAGTAATGAAGAAGTAGGGTACTTACAAACTGAGTATATAAAAGAACTGTAGAAATCTTGACAAAGTTGGTGTAAAGTAGGGAAAGAAATAGGTCTGCTAGTTGACAGTAAATGATATAAGTTAATAGCTGGGGATGTCTCATGGTATAAGAGACTCCTCTTGTGAAGTTGGGCAGACAGAACCGCTCAGCTTTGTTTCGCAGCCCTCACACTCAAACCTCACACTTGGCATCTCTAATACCATAAAGCGACATCCCTCAGAAGCCCTATTATAAATCATTTGAATTTGGCTCAAGTAACTTATAATAAGTTTAATATCTTTTTTTAATTTTATTATGCCATCCTCCCCTGCCACTGAAGTGGAGTGCACCTTCCCACCCCTCCTGCACGACAGCACACTGTAAGCAGGATAAGAGGTACAGTGGCACTGTGCGCTAATTGGCTGAAATTACACTAGTGATTTATAAATATAACTACAAAGATTGATTTAATCAGGCAAAGTCATAGGGAATGCACATGATGGGATTGTAAGCAATGTAAAGATGTATTCCTTCTAGGGATGTGAATATGTTGTTCTTATCCACACTTGTTGGCATGTCCCTTTCCCCTTTAAATCTTGCTGGAAGGTCTTCAGGCTGGCTTCTCCCACCCACCCGGGTGGTGTAACCCTCAGCTCTGCCCCATGATGCCAGATCTTCCTTTCCGCTAGAAGATTCAGGTTGCCTCCTCTTTGCTAATGCTTTTTGTTGGCCCGGGCTTCAAACCCTTCAGTTATTCCAAAAATTCAGCTCATTTGAGCTAGTGACTATGATATCTGTTATTCGGTCATGGAAGATGAATCTTCCCAAGATTTCGCCGGTGCCCGTGTGGCCAAAAAATGTTGCTCGCCGATCTGCATACTGTGTGCATATACTGCCTGGGTGTCAGTCATGACACCCAGACTTTCAAGATGTGCCTTGCATTTCATCTGAACGTCTTTGATGGTCGTCTCTCGCATGCCTTAAGTTGAGCAGGCCGAGAAACGGACTCCTCCGGTGAAATCCAAAGAGCACCGGTGGGTAGTCGCGGTGGCAGGGTCTGCCGAGCAATTGGACCAGATGCAGGCCTTCGAAGAAGCAGCAGCACGGGCCACAAAATTCTCTTCTCGGTCGATTTTTGTTCCCCTCAACCTGGGCTCCACGTTTTCGGGCTCCTTCCGGGAGCTGTGCCAATCCTTCCCCACTAAGGGCGAGGGACCTGTGGGCTCACATTTCTCCTGGTCCCATAGGAAAGAAAAGGATCCAAAAAACTCTTAGTCTTGGTGGAGATGCTCTTGTCATCGTGAGTGATCTCGGTCCCAGGGGCCGGAGGTATCGACTTCAGTTGAAATTGCTTTCTCGGCCGCTGGTTTCTCGGCCCAGCCGTCTGGCCAGTCAACTGAGGTTTCGATCAACAAGGTTGAGATCATTCTCAATCCCATCAACCTGTTGTCGCTGGACGAGGCCGACAACTGTTTGACTAGGACTCCGGTCCTGCCTCTTCCTGATGAGATTCAACCAGCTGGGAATCCCATCAAGGAACCAGTCCCTGATCTGGGTAAATCACCAGTTTCCCCGGTGTCTCCCGAGTGACCGAATTGGCCAGTCCCATCGAAGTCGAGATCTAGGACCCCCTCGACCGGCAGGCCAAGAAAGGCACTTATGCATTCCAAAAAGAGGCGATGCCGCTGGTCATCCTCATCCTCCTCGAATGAAGAGAGGCTTCAGCGGAAACTCCGACGCTATGAGGATTTAGTGTGGCAGCAGCTGATTCTTTCAGGACAGAAGCCAGCCACGGTTTCTACTCTGGCCATTACTTGGCTTTCACCTCCTAGGCTGAAGCTGACTCCTTTGGAACCGGTCAAATCGGCTCGCCCACCCTCGGAGCTGGCCAAACACGTTCCGATTCGGCCAAAATCGGTCTCTCCACCGATTGTGGTGAAGCCACTGCCTAAACAGCCTTCGGGAGGGACTCCTACGAAGGATTTTTGGATGGTTCCAGGACTCCCACATAGGTTATCAGTCACCCTTATCCCTGATTGCCCCAGGCGTGTTCAAGGGGACCTTGGTGGGCGACCGATTTATCCGGATTCTTCGGATACGGATGACACCGACCTACACTCTCACCCTCGGGATAAGTTTATCAGCAGTCTGTCAATGAAGGAGGGCCCTTCATCATTTCTGGGGATTCTCCGCCTTATCTCTGAATCCACGGGGATGCCCCAGGAGCCTGTCCAGAAAAGGGCGGAGTACCCTCTTACAGATCTCCTTAAAAGATGGGATATACCCATGCAAGCATTTTCTTTGGCCGAAGCCATTGTTGGCCTGGCCATGGAGCTCTGGCAACATCCTGCGTCCAGCCCAGTGCCGTCTGCCTGGATGGCCCGCAAGTATGCAGTGCCCATTGAGTCCCTCTTGGGGTTCTCAGAACACCCCTCGGCCAAGGGGTTAGTGATCGCCTCTATGTTCATATGCAGAGGTAGCTCTGCTGACGTGGATAGACCCCCGGACAAGGAGTCCAAAAAACTGGACCACACTGTCAGGAAGGTTTATGCGGCGTCCTCTCTAGGTCTCCATCAGGCGAGCTCGGCTGTCATCATGGTGCACTTCTCTCATGCCCTGTTGGGCTTCTTAGATGAAGTTCTCCAGCACCTCCCCACGGACCTTCAGACTACGGTCAAGTAAGTCTGGGACCAGGGCCATGCCGTTGCCAAGCATCAGCTTCAGACAGCTTTGGACCTTGGAGACTCTTGCGCCCATTCAGTGGCAGCCGCGGTTGCCTCACGCCGCAGGGCTTGGCTGAGGCTTTCCACCTTTACAGCAGAGACCCAGAACAAACTCACTGATGTTCCTTTCCTGGGCACCGATCTCTTTGGCCCAGGTGTGGATGGTCACTTTCAGCGAATTGAGCAGTCCAGTGCCACCTTGGACTCAGCCACTTCTGCTCAAAGTCCTCCTAGTGCCATGAAGCAGCAGAAAAGGAAAAAGCCTTTTTGGCAGCTTGCTCCTGCGGCCCAACAGCCCTCCTTTCATGGTGGGCAGCAACAGCAGGCACAGGCTTGGTGCCCTCAGCCCAAGTCCGGGCCTCCCCCGGCCTGCAGACAAGGAGGTTGGGATTCTGGCCCTGGACCCTCTTCCTCCAAGCCTGCCCAGTGATGGGATAGGGGTTGCCACCCCTATCCCCTGTCACACCAGCTCTTGGCCCTCCCGTGGGGGATCGGCTCCACCACTTTCTTTCCGCCTGGTCCACTATTACCACAGACAGGTGTGTCTTAGAAGTGGTTGGCCAGCGTCTGCCTCTGGAATTCAAGCGGTACCCTCCCAGCCACGCCCGTGCCCCATGGGAGGAGAGAGTATCAGCACACACTTGTTCAGCTCTGTGAGACGACATAGCCCAGCTCCTCCTCAAGGAAGCAGTGGTTCGAGTGGCAGATCTTCCAGTCAACCCAGGATTTGTTTCTAGGTACTTCCTGGTCCCGAAGTGGATGGGGGGGCCGGCTCCCCATTCTAGATCTGCACGACCTGAATCAATATCTCAGGCCACGCACCTTCCAGATGGTAACTTTGTCCCAAATCATACCATCCCTGGAGCAAAATGTGGTTCTGCTCACTGGATCTCCAGGACGTGTTTTTTCACGTCCCAGTCCATCCGTCCCACAAGTGGTTCCTCCAATTCAGAGCAGCGGGAACCCTATACGAGTTCTGAGCCATGCCATTTGGCCTGTCATCGGCCTCATGGGTCTTCACCAAATATATTGCAGTGGTAGCAGCCCATCTCTGGCGTCTAGGGGTCAGAGTGTACCCTTTCCTCAATGATTGGCTCTTGGCAGGTCCCATCCAGCAAGAGGTGGCAAGGTCCAGGGACCTGGCCCTCCAGACCTGCTCTCAACTTGGCCTCCTGATCAATGAGGCTAAGTCGGAGCTGGTGATATGCTTCATCGGGGCAGAACTCTATTCTTGCCGAGCCAGAGCATGGCTCCCAGCGGACAGGGTGGAGGTTCTCTCCTCCTTTGCCCAATCATTTCTGGTTGGGCACTTGCACCCTGTGCGGGACTTTCTGCGCCTTCTGGGCTATGTGGCAGCCTGCACCAACGTGGTCCATTGGGTCCATGACATATGCGCCCCCTTTACTGGGAGCTGGCCGCCCAGTGGACTCAGCACCTAGGTCATTTCAACTAGCTGATCTCTGTGACCCAGAAGATGTGCGACACTCTCCAGTGGTGGACTGTCTTAGACTGGTTGCAGGAAGGGATCCCATGTGTCCACCCCGAGCCGACGGTCATCCTCATGACCAGTGCCTTTCTCATGGGCTGGGGAACACACATGGGGAACAGGGCCCACGGGTTCTGGACCCCCTAGGAATCCCGATACCATATCAACCTGTTGGAGGTCAGAGTGGTCAGACTGGCATTGCCAGCATTCGCTCAGCAGCTTCGGGGTCAAGTGGTTCAGGGCCAGATGGACAATACCACGACCATGTACTACCTGAACAAGCAGGGCAGCATGCACTCCTGGCTGCTGTGCAGGGAAGTGCTCTAATCTGGACACTCATGAGCCAACTGGAGGTGGATCTGCTAGCCATCCATGTGGCAGGAGCCTTGAATCAACTGGCGGATACTCTCAGCTATATAGGTGAGCCATCCCATGAGTGGTCTCTCCATCCAGAGGTAGCTTACAGCCTGTTCTCCCACTGGGGCGAACCAATGGTGGACCTGTTTGCCTCCAGGGAGAACACCAAGTTGAGGCTGTTTCACGCCCACCCCTTCAGTGGGGATCGCTGCAGGGGGATGCCTTCTTGAGGCCGTGGACCCCAGGCCTCTTCTACGCCTTCCAGCGCAGTTGATCCTGGTAGTCCCAGACTGGTTCCACCAGCTCTGGTATCCAGATCTCCACAGCCTCAGCAACAGGCTCCCGAAGGTGTCTTCCAGCACGCCCAGACCTGATATCTGTCAATCAGAGGAATGTATGCCATCCGGACCTTCAGTCCCTGCACCTGACAGCCTGGTACCTGAGAGGCTAGAGTTCCAGGCTTTGAGTCTCTGAGGATGTACTCACAGTAGTGGAACATTCAGAAAGGAGTCGACGGGAAAGTGTTATGCCTTCAAATGGAAAAGGTTTTCCATTTGGTGCCAGGGCAAGGGCCTGGACCCTCTGTCCTGTCCTGTTCTGTGATGAGCATTTTGAACTACTTTTGATCTCTGTCCGAAGGGGATCTTCAGTCTTCAACCCTTAAGGTGCACCTAGCAGCCATGTCTGCTTACTGCGCATGGGCTGGTCAGCAGATGGTGGCACAGGAGAAGGTGATCTGGCGCTTTTTTCAAAGACCTCTATCACATATCCCCTCCGGTGTGTGAACCTCCACCTCCATGGGATTTACTGTTGGTTTTGGCAAAGCTCATGGGCAAGCCATTCGAACCAATGCACAGGTGTGAGATGTCACACTTGTCGTGGAAGACGGCCTTTCTGGTGGCTGTCACATCCGCCAGAAGGACTGGGGAGCTCCAAGAGCTGTCAGTGAAGTCTCCTTATCTGGTCTTCCACAGGGACAAGGTTGTCCTGTGCCCCCACCCAAAATTCCTCCCAAAGGTGGTGTCAGAGTTCCACCTTAATCAGGTGTTGACTGCCTGTGTTCTACCCGAAGTACACCTCCAATGCCGAGTACAGGCCCCATACTCTGGACCTGAGACGTGCTCTCTCCTACTATAAGGAGAGGATGGCGGAAGTTCGGGGAGAGGTTCACCAGCTGTTTGTCACCTATGCTGAAGCTGCACCTGGCAGGCCTGCAGCAAAGTGGACAGTTGGCAGATGGATTACATCATGCATTGATCTCTGCTATAGGTTGGCGTGTAGGGTGCCTCCCATAGGGCCATACCGCTGCATCGGTGGCTGTTTCCAGAGACATGCTTATCCAGGAAATATGCAGGGCTGCTACCTGGAAGACAGCAATCACCTTCATCACCCATTACCACATCGACCTTGAGTCATGCCGGGATGCTGGTTTGGGGGCCTCAGTTCTCCAGTTTTTGTTCCCAAAGTAAGGGGTGTGCGCCTTGCCTCCTTTCTCTCAGAGAACTGCTAGGAGTCTGTCAAAAAGTGTGGTTAAGAACAACATATCCACATCTCTAGAAAAACAGGTTGCTGACCTGTAACAGTAGTTCTACAAGTGGTATATGTTGTTCATCCACACTGACCCACCTGACCTCCCCAGCTGCAACGCACAACCTGGCTTCCAGTGGGCTACAATCTGGCGTTATGGGGTGGAGCTGAGGGTTATACCACCCGGGTGAGTGGGAGGAGCCAGCTTGAAGACCTTCTGGCAAGATTTAAAGGGGGAAAGGGACATGCCAACAAGTGTGGATGAACAACATATACCACTCCTAGAACTACTGTTACAGATGAGTAACCTGTTTTTTTTTCCTGTTTTATATATACACTGACTAGGCTGTGTGAACCTCTTGCCCATCGAACCGCATAAAGTTCACCGAAGTTCTCTTAACAGCAGACTAGTTCACATTGGTTCGACCATTAAAAAGCATTAGGAAAGAGGACAACATGAAAAACACAATGCACTGGGCTGATGAAGGACCTAGAAGAGCATGATGATACAGTGGGCCTCGTTGAGGGGTACTGGTTCAAATAATTGTGTCCGTTCAGCCAGTGCCACACATGGACAATGTTAGTAGTAAACCAGTGTATGTGGCTAACAGTGATCAAAATAAAATGGCTACAAGTCCCAGGTATGCCTGCAAAATAGAAGTAGAGAACCCCACAGTGTTGGCTACTGGTTCCAAAAATTGTGTGGCTATTGGGACAGTGCCACATGGACACATTGGACAAAGCTTATTGCACACTAGTTTTATGGGCAGCGTTGCCCCCCAAATGATTTATTCTACTTGTGTAGACCTGCCAAAAAATCACAAAACAATCTGAAGAAGACTAAGTGAAGACAACGATGCAGCATCCCACAGTGTGGGCTACTGGTTCCACTTGTGTGCCCATTGGGACAGTGCCACATATGGACAGTGCTTCCCATTATGCCATGGATAAATGTTGTACATACTGGTTTCATGGACAACATCACCCCACAAATTATTTATTTAGCTTATATAGGCCTACCAAAAATTCACAAAGCATTAATCTGAAAAAGACTGAGTGAAGATAATAGTGCAGCATCCCCACAGTGCGGGCTACTAGTTCCAAAAACTGTGTGCCCATTGGGACAGTGCCACACATGGACAAGGCTTCACATTATGCCAAGGGTAAGTGTTGTACACACTGGCTTCATGGGCAACGTTGCCCCAAAAATTATTTATTTGGCCTGTGTAGACCTGCCAAAAATTCGCAAAGCACTAATCTGAAGAAGACGTAGTGAAGACAGCAGAGCAGTATCTCACAGTGTGGACTACTGCTTCCAAAAATGGTGTGCCCATTGAGACAATGCAACACATGGACAAGGCTTCCCGTTATGCCATGTACTTCAGATGCAATTAAATATGGATCATTTATGGACATGAATATCATTTTTAAAAACAGGAACATAGCAAACAGCTGCAAATTCACAAAACTTTCCTGTCCCCTTTAAAAGCCCATAATAACCCCTTATTTTGTTGCGGGGGGAGTGGGAATGCTTTATTTTTAATGGTTGTGCCTCACTATAGCAGTGGCATTTGAAGGCCCATGGTTTGTTTTTTTAACCCTAGTTCTGCTGAAATAACTTTAAATTCAACTATAGAACCCCATCCTCAGTACTTACAGATACCTTCCCCTCACACCACCCAATCTTCAAATGCTACATTGGGAGCCTCACCTAGGCCATCAGTTATGTCCTTTCCAATTTTCAAATTCAGCATCAGGATCCCATCTTCTGTGCCACCATTCCCCTGTGCCCTATCTAGTGTCCACTTCCTGGTGTCCAGTGCCCCCCCTTTCCCTAGGTGATGGTAGGAAACTCCTTTTAATTTAGTACATCTTTGCACATCATACTTAACATCACTAGTTATGAAATTGTGGGAGGGGGTGCTGGCATGATGGACTTAGAAGTGTGTCCGACATTAAATTACTATGTTTCTGTGGACAGCAAAGCCATCCTCTCACATCCTTGGCCAGCTTCCTTAATTGAAAATAGTGCTAAACTATTTTATAGTAAAGTATAATGGTGGCTTAGCAATATTTTTAATCACAAGGTGACTGGCTGAGAAAATGAACAAAGGGCAATGCCAGCTGCTGTAGGTGAAACCGGGGTGTGACTGCCACAAGATACCAGGACAAGTTGGCATAGGATGGTTGGTCTGCTACTTGAAACCAGGGAGTCATGATGAGGGAGGGAAATGCCACTGGAACTTAGGGTTGCATGGCCTGGGATGGGGAGCGGGTGCCACAAGGCACCAGGGAGTTTTACCACTGAAGAGGTTGGGAACTGCCACTTACAATAAATGAGTCTTGACGTGGGACACAGTGAGGGGGGTGCATCTGGACTCCTGGGAGTGTTTGGAATGGGATGGGACACAGGAGGGGCTGCAGGTGGATATCAATTATTGGCATTTGGTGGTAGAAAGACAGGAGCGCCACTGGACTGCAGGGAGTCTGCATGTGGGAGAGAGAGAAGAAGTGGGTGCAGCTGGACACCAGGGAGTGCTTGGCATGAGATGGGGAGCCACTGGACACCAGAAAATGGTTGGCATGGGCTAGTAGAAGGTCAGGGTTGTCACTGGTATAGAAGAAGTTGTACACTGGCACCAGGAATTGGCTGATTGAGTCAGCAGAAAAAGGGCTTGCATTCTATCATGTCTGCCTGAGTTTGCAGAGCACTCAGTTTCTAATGTGGGCTCTGCCCCCTCTCTGTTGTCCACTCCTCCCTATCTGCCAAAGTCCCCCATTCCTCCACACCCCTTCCCCTACATGCAGCTTTCCCCTTTGGTCTGTCCCAACCTCTCTTGAAGGTGTCCACAGTCTTCAGACATCAGGTGCTAGGGCTTTTTCTTTTGTAACCCTGATGCTGTGGAATGCTCTACCTCATTGGATTAGAGAGTGCCTGTCCACTATTCTATTTTGGAATGGTTTTAACCATTTCACTCCGGGGCAGTTCTAGAGCTGGATCAAACTGCTAATGTCTATAATATAGCAAGACTCCATTAGAAGAAACAACATTACTAAGGTGAGTAATTTTTTCTTCCATGACATCTTCAAGGATATCTCTTCCCTTAGGCCATACCATTGGAACTATACCTGCGTCAGTGCTAGGACCACATGGAAACTTGCTAGCTGGGGGCTGCCCATGATGACATCACACATCAGCATCTACTTAAACGTCAGTGACTCCATTTCTCCTCAGTTCATTTCCTGCCGTCGAATGTACTCTTTGGACCTACTCTGGAAACACTGACCAACTAGCTGTTGTCATTTTTTATTTTGTTCACTCATAATCACTAACATTTTAATGATGCCACCTCTGCATGCCACCGAAAGCAACAATGTTGTTCCAGTACTGTGAGTGCAGGGAAAGGATCTACAAAGATGACACACACACAGTGTGTGTTTGTTGTTTAGGTCTCTGTCACAACCTCAGGACTTGCGAGATTTGCCTGGGCTTCAATTAAGCAACCAGGCAGTGCAGAAGAGTGGTGCTGGAGAAGTTTTTATTAGAAAAAACTCGCATGGACATGGAAAAAGCTCAGGGTCAGAAAGTGGCATTGCCAGCCCCAGCCCCATGGACATCGACTAATTCACAGTCGTTAAAGTGTAAAGACCATGAAAAAGACAAGTCTTTGGGACATGAGCATAAGGATAAAGACAGATTTTTTTGGGGATATCTCTTTCACCAGGTCACACCTGTGGAACTTAGCCATCAGGCACTGTGATCCCACAGAAACTTTTTCTGTAGCAGTCCATCAGGGGTCACCTACGCTGATGTCATTCTCTATATAAAGATGTAGGCCCCACTCCCTCCTTAGTTCTTTTCCCGCCATTGACCATTCTCACACGGACTCCGTAGGAAGCTTTGTCATTCGGTCGACAGCCAAAACTTTCTAAAGGTTTTATTTTCATTAGTTTTATGTTTAGAACTATTGAGTCATCCTCTCTCTTCCGTTGCTGCCGCTGCAGAAACAAGATCTACTATGAGGACAAGCATGAACTCTGTGTCTGCTGTCTCGGGCCTTCTCAAATGCTCTTGCCTGTGAGCTGTGCCAGAAATTCAACTTCACTACTGTGCAGTGCTAAAAAGGGGCCCTCAAGGTGTGTTAAATGGAACAAAAGTTAGCCAGTATGGAACAGAGTGGCATGGGGGCTTCTTCTTCCACATCTCCAGTGTATTCCTCAGGCTCTCAGGTATCCAAGACCTGGAAAAAAAATCAGGGAAGCATATGTACATGGACCGTTGTAAGGACCACTCTCCAGGTCACTTGTCCCGATCCCCGCTGACTTCTCCGCAGTCCTCCGGGACTCCGTCATTAGCGCCTTTGGTGCCAACTTACTTCACCACCTCAGCCTCAGTTTCTTCTGGGCCAGTCTGGGTGGGGGTCCTTTTCCAGTGTCTGAGGATGCTAGGCTGTCGACCTCCAGGGCACCGGACCCCGCCCCACCAACCCTGCTTGCTTCTTTGCAGGACTCCATGGTGCCGGGGTCCGCTGCTCCAATCATGGACAGCGGGTCATCAACGGCTGGCCTTGCTTTAGCCCAAGCGCACTCTTCTGCTGCTGGGCCATTGACGGCTGGCTTTTCCCCCAGTGTCATCGCCCTCAGTTCCAGTGGGGCTGTCGGCAGGTTTTACGCTTTCGCTGTCACTCCTGGTCACGATCGCTATCCCTTACTCAGTTGACCTTAACTCTATATTGACTTCTATCATGACAGCTCTCATCAGGCAGTTCACCCCTATGCCTGCCCCACCATCGACACCTCCTTTAGGGCCTCCTTCCATTCACCGATCTCGTCTTCTTGCCCTGCGCCCTTTTGGGCATCATCAGCGTCCTCTCCGTCTGTACCTACTTCAGAACAGGTCGACATAGAGGAGGAGTATCGCCCTGATCTCATCCTCCTAGAGAAAGAGTTGGACATTGGGGTCTGCTCCACTCATAGGTCCACTGCCTCTTCCAGGAGTGGGGACTCAGAGGAAAAATACTCCACCCCCCCGATCCCCCCTGAGGACCTCAGCTTCTATAATGTTATGAAGCAGCTCCAGTCCAGAAGTTTTAAATCTGCACTTAAAACGTATTTATTTAGCCTAGCTTATCCTGACTTTTAGACCACTGCTGTATTTATTGAATTTTAAATTGCTGTATTTGTTTTTATTGATTTGTTTTAATTATTTATTGTATTGTACAAGCGACATGATTGTGAGAAAGACACTTTTTACAAATAAAGATTTGCTTTACTTTGCTTTGCTTTGCAGTCCACAATGGGGTTCCAGACTGAAAAGGATGACATCACCAGGAGAAATCTGGTGGATTTTCTGGAGATCCCAGAGTTGCCCCCTGAGGTCATTCCTCCTTTGCTTTCAGCTCTGGATGATGCTGCCCAGGGTGTGTGGTGCAGACCTAACTCAGTCCCTGCCATGCCTAGAAAGGCAGATAGACTGTACCAGGCTCCCCTTGGGAAGCCTTTCTATTCTGCCTAGCCTGAAACAGACTTGGTGGTCATTAAGGTGGCACATGACTGATATAAGGTGCCCAAACACCTCAGCTCCCTCCTGATAAGGAGTCCAGGAGGCTTGATTTGTGTGATAAGCAGACGTTTGCCTCAGCCACTTTGGGCCTGTACTGTATCTCTCAAACTACCTGTCTCATCTGCTTAAGGACCAGAACACCCTATGGAAGAAGGGCAGGGTGGCTTCCTAGGCCCTACCAGAAGGGTCTCAGAAGTAGGAGCTTCTTCAGGTTCTTCAGGCGGTAGAGGACATCAATAAACACCTCCTCCTCGCCATCTTTAACATGTCAGATACCACAGCCGGGGCAGCTGCTACAGGCACTTGCCTAAGGAGGCACTCCTGACTGCGTGTTTCTGGGTTTGCTGCAGATGTGTAGCAGAATGTCCTGGATGCCCCCTTTATGGGCTCCAAACTCTTCAGTCTTGACATGCAGGACAATATTAATGAATTTCAGGCCTCAGAGAGGGCCATCAGGTCAGTCCATTTCCTTTATCATACTCAACCCAGAAGCCATCCGAGGCCTTCCATTTGTGAGGTCTTTCAGAAGCCAGGGTCGGGCACCCATCTCCAAGGGAAATACAGAGCTACCTCCTCTTTGCCTACCCCTTCCTCAGCAACTGGCCCCTCCACCAATAGCCCCAGAGCCAGTGGTGCCACCTCTTCCCCCTGTCCCGCATCTGCCCGACTCCTTGCTCAGCCCCCTTTTCTTGTTCCAAGCCAGGATGTGGAGGTAGGGGGTAATTTTTCCCTCCATCTCGAGCAGTGGAGGACCATTACCACAGATGCTTGGATTCTGCAAATATTAGAGTGGGGCCACACTCTAGAATTTCTGGAACAGTCTCCAGACTTTCTGCCTGTTTCTTCCCTGTACCCTCTGGACTACATTCCAATGCTCTGAGACAAAGTCTTTTCCCTGTTGCGCAAGCAGGCAATAGAACCTGTCACGCGCGGTCAGCAGGACATGGGGTTCTACCCCAGGTTCTTCCTGGTCCCCAAAAGAAAAGGAGATCTGCACCCCATTCTAGATCTCAAGGGACTGTACCAGTACATTCAGTACAAGAAATTCCATATGGCCACTCTTCAGGGCCTGCTGCCGCTCCTCAGGCAGGGAAACTGGCTTTGTTCCCTGGACATGCAGGATGCTTATCTGCATATCCTGATTTGCCCCCCCACACAGGTGATATCTCAGATTCATGCTTCAGGGGGATTATTACAAGTTCAGTCTTGATCTTTGGCTTGTCCTCTGCGCTGCAGGTCTTTACAAGTTGCTTAGCAGTGGTGGCAGTGGCTCTCAGAAGGGAGGGCCTTTATGAGGTCCCATGTATGGATGACTGTTAAAAGCCCCATCCACAGATCTCTTGCTGGTCACCCTGCACAGGACTCTGCAGTTGCTCCATTCCCTGGGCATTACGGTCAACCTGACCAAGTATGTCCTCTTTCCATCCCAATGCTTGCAGTACATTGGCACGATTCTGGACATGAGTCATGGCAAGGCATTCCTGCCCCAGGACAGGGCAGAATGCCTGATGGCTGACGCCTCCCTAGTGGCTCAAGACAGGCATGTTACAGCCAGGTCTTTTCTCAGACTCCTGGGCCTTATGGCAGTGGTTATAGCTACTTTTCCCCTAGCCAGGCTTCATATGTGCATACCCCCAATGGAACCTCCGGGTTCAGTGGGACCAGTGCTCGGACGACTTAGATCAACTGATCCTTGTTTACTCCCTGGTTTGCAAGGTCCTGCAGTGGTGGCAGAACCTGTTTAATCCTTTGTGGGAAGTCTCTTTCCTCATTCCCTCTCCCGGGCAGATCCTTACCAAGGATGCCTTGGGCATGGGGTAGGGAGCCCACCTCGGTCCCTTCCAGACTTAGGGGTCCTGGTCTCCGGTGGAGACTCGCCTCCACATAAACGTGCTAGAAATGAGAGCAGTCCTATACATGCTCCAGGCTTTCCAGAACTACTTGTCTCCGGGCCCTTTGCTGGTGCAGTTGGACAACCTCAGTGTGGTATATTACATCAACAAGCAAGTGGGAATGCAATCTTATCCCCTGTGCAGGGAAGCGATGAGAGTCTGGTACTGGGCTCTGGACCACAGCCTGAACCTGTCAGCTATCCATGTTCCAGGAGACCAAAACATCTTGGCAGACAGCCTCAGCAGGTCGCAGTCTAAGACACATGAGTGGGAGTGCCTGTCCTCGGTTGCAGAACACTGGTTCAAAAGATGGGGCCATCCGGAGTTGGACTATTTTACATCCCCACTCAACACAAAACCGCTGAGTTTCTGCTCGCTAGATCCAGGGCCTGGAGTTTTCTGGTGAGATGTGCTGTCCTTCTGCTGGAAAGGGAGCTTTCTTTACACATTCCCTCCCTTCCCTCTGATTCAGAGGGTCCTACTCAAACTGCAGCTGGAGGGAGCGCCTCTCATTCTGGTGACACCATTCTGACCAGGGCAAATTTGGTTTCCATTACTACGACAGCTGGCTACGGAGCCTCCAGTTCCTTTGCCTCTTTTCAGGGACTTGTTGACACAGGCTTGGGAGACCCTGGTCCACCTGGACCTCAAATCTTTTCAGCTTAATGCTTGGCTCCTGAAGATGTAGCCATAGCCTGTTATGGAGTGTCTGAGAGTGGCTGATGTCTTGGTGGCTGCTAGGAAACCATCTACCAGAGCCACCTATTTGATGAAGTGTAAGCATTTTGCCATTTGGGCGTCTGCCCATCACTTGGACCCTTTCACCTGCCCGGTAAACCATGTCCTGGAGGGGCTTCTGTCCCTTTCAGACTTGGGCCTGAGATATTTCTCCATTAAAATGAATCTGTCTGCTATCTCTGCCTTCTGTGTGCCAGTCAAAGGCTGTACATTAGCCCGGTTAGATGATGCTCATACTTTTCTGCAGGACATCCTTCACTTGAATCCCCCTAGTCACAATCCCATCCCTCCATGGGACCTGAATTTTGTGTTGGAGAAATTGACCCTGCCTCCTTTTGAATCAGCTGGTCTTACGAGCTATGCTTTCTTTCATGGAAAGCATTATTTTTAGTTGCTATTACTTCTGCTCAAAGATTTCAGAGCCGCAGGCTCTCAGGTGAGCAGCCTTATTTGATTTTCCCTGAAGACTGGGTCTGTCTGCGTACTAATATTAGTTTCTTTCCTAAGGTGGTATGTGAATTAACTTTAAACCAGTCTATCCACCTTTCAGTTTATTACCCAGGGCTTGCCAATCCAGGGGAAGCATTGCTCCATACTCTAGATGTACATAGAATTTTACATTACTACATGCACCGTACTAAGGACTGCAGAAAGTGCAAACAATTGTTTGTTTCTTTTGCTGCTGGGAAAGAGGCAGTCCCAGTTTCTAAGCCATGCTTGTACAAATGGCTGGCTAGCTGTATTACTTTTTGTTATGGAAAGTATGGTAAGCAACTTCCTGGGGCTGTTAAGAACCGTTCAACCAGAGGTATGAACATTTCTGTTGCGTGTTTCTGGAACTTGCCAGCTGCTGACATCTGTGCTGCTGCCACTTGGAGTACTGCTTACATGTTCACTAAACACTGCAGCTTGGACATTGCCTCTCGCAGGCAGGCAGATTTTGGCCTGGCCGTGCTTCAGGGCCTCCTTTCTTAGGCTTTTGGGCCCCCTGCTACCCTCTTGGTCTAGCTGTCAGAATGGCTTGGGTCCTGTTCCATAGGTGTGACCTGATGAAAGAGATATTCCCAAAGAAGAACAATTATGTAAGAACATACCATGACAGTAGATATTCGAGGGAATCTCTTTCATCAGGTTATGCTGTCCCTCCCTCCATCCCCCTTTGGAGTCTTCTTCTGTTTCCAGACTGGTTTGTCTATGCTTCAGCCTTCACTAGGGCTAGGGACTCTATCTCTCTTCTTGGTTCCCCAGGAGTAGCTGGCCAAGAATGGTCTCTGGCAGGGAACTTAGGAAGGAGTGGGGCCACCTATGCCTTTATATGGATAGTGACAGCAGGTGACATTAGTGTAGGCAGCCACTGATGGACGGCTACAGAAAAAGCTTCTGTGGGATCCTAGTGCCTGGTGGCTAAGTTCCATAGATGTAACCTGATGAAAGAGATTCTCTTGAAGATCTACTGTTACAATAATTTCTTACGTAACTGTTCTCTCTGCATATCCGATGAGGTCTAGGTATCCATTGTGGCCTGCAGGTAGTAAACCTGCATCATCATCATCCAGCCTGGCAGCACTGACTCCAGCGCCCCCCTGCCTGTCTACTAGACACCAAGGTCGGGGCTTGGTTTAGGCAGTACCACACCTACTATGGATGGTACATCACCACCATTGATGGGTTCAGGCCCTTTTTCGACTACAGCGATCATGGCCCATGGCCAGATCGTCAGCATGCAGGCAGTACTGGCGTCATATTCATACATGACATGGTGCATACTTCCAGGCCTGCCCATGCAGCCAATACAGCTGTCAACAATGTTTCCTGCATCTCAGGCCCCATCTACATCATTAGGTGGTACACAGCAAATACCTCCTGAGCAGCAGCCTCCGGCATCACCAGCGAGGTCTTCCACTCCCATTGTCAACAGGAATGCTGACAGCAAGAAAGAATATAATTCAAACCTCATAATGGAGGAAGATTATGAAGAGGAGTAGTGTTATGGGGAACATTATGCTCTTCAGTGTAGCTCCGAAGTGTCTTTCTGTAGTGAGGATTCTGTGGTGTATTCACCCAGATCGCCTCCTGAAGACCGTACCTTCCAAACCATGATACAGCAAATGCAAAATGCAATGGGGTTTGCTGTGGAAGAAGAGGATTCCACTAAAAAGAATTTGATGGATTTTCTGGAGGTACTATGTATTTCATCCATTATTGTCCTTCCAATTTGCTCTGCGTTGGAGCATGCAACATTTGCTGCATAGTACAGGCCAAATACTATCCTCACTGTACACAGAAAGACTGACAAGCAGTACCCTGCCCCTGCTGCCAAGCCTTGTTATGCCAACCAGCCAGAAATGGATTCTGTGGTCATAATGGCTACCCATGATAGATCCAGGGCACCAAAGCATATGAGCACCCTGCCCCCTGATAAGTAATTCAGGAGGCTTGATGTAATGGGCAAGCGAACATATGCCTCTACCTCAATAGGCCTGCATATTGCTAACCACTAGTCTCACATGATCAGGTATCAAAATAGTCTCTGGAAGGGTGCCAAAGCCGCAGCTCAGGACCTTCCAGAAGGCACAGCCATGAATGTATTACTAAAGAAATTTGACTGCTGGAGCTGAGATAGGCAAACATCTGCTATGATCAGCTGCCACTGGTATTTGCATGAGAAGGTGTTCTTGGTGTAGGGTGGCTGGGTTTGCAACTGATGTGCAACAGATAGTCCTGAATGCTCCTTTTTGAGGTACCAAACTGTTTGGATACTGTATGGAAGAGGCATTAAGAGGCCTTCAAGTCTCTAAAATGACTTAAAAGTCAGTCAAATCCCTGTATCCCATGCCTGGTAGAGGCTAGGGTAAAGGACCCTTTCGCCAACCTGCTGCCAGAAGTGGTCATCAAGCCTACCATCAGTAAGGCTAAGGTATCATAGAAACATAGACTTTGACGACAGATAAGGACAACTTGGCCCACCTAGTCTGCCCGTTTCCCTACCTATTGGATAAGCTGCAGATCCTAGTTAACCAACAGCCGACTTCCTCCTACCCCCCCCACTATAATTGCCTTTTCTGTCCCATGCATTCTTGAATTTTCCTACTGTTTTTGACCCCACAACCTCCTCAGGAAGACTGTCCCATGTGTCCACCACCCTCTCTGTGAAAAAATACTTCCTCACATTGCCCCTGAGCTGTCCCCCCTCTATCTTCAGATTGGTCCCCCTTGTTCTTGCACATCTTTTTCTGAAAGAGGCTACCCTCTTGGACTTTGAGTCCCTTGAGGTACTTGAAAGTTTCTATCATGTCCACCCTCTCCCTCCTTTCCTCAAGGGCACACATGTTAAGCTCTTTTAGTTTCTCTTTGTATGGCTTCTGGTGCAGACCCTGCGCCATTTTAGTTGCCCTTTTCTGGACTGCCTCCATCCTAAGGTAAGGGTGGTAGAGCCTTGCCAGCCCCCCTCCCCTAGGAGCCCTTTCTAAAGCATGCAAAGCTAGTGGTTCTGCCCTCACTCATCTCTGACTCCCCCCACACCACTTTAGTCATGAGGTGGTGATTGGGGGTCACTTTTCCCTTCATCTGACACAATGAAAGGAGATTACCACAGACTACTGAGTCCTGGAGTTAGTAGCAAAAGGACATGCTCTGAAGTTATTAGAAATCCCTCTGGAGCATCCTCTGTCTCTGTCAACATATCCCCCAGGACATCTGTCCTTGCTGAAAGAAGAGGTACAAGCTTTGTTAACCAAATGTGCATAGAACTGGAACCTTGTTGCCAGAAGGGCAATGGGTTCTACTGTAGATACTTCCTGGTCCCCAAATGGACAGGAGATCTTAGGCCTGTGTTACAGCGGAAAGACCTAAACTTCTGCATAGAATACAAAATGTTTCACATGGTCTCCCTGCAAAATCTGATTCCCCTGTTGCAAGCAGGGGACTGGATATGCTCCCTTCACATAAAGGATGTATACCTTCATATCAAGATCAGACGGCAGCACAGAAAATACCTGAGATTTGTCCTAGAAGGGGAGCACTTCCACTTCAGAGTATTGTCCTCTGGTTTGTCTTCTGCACCACAGGTCTTTACCAAACGCCTGGCAGCAGTGGCACAGCCCTTCGCAGGGAAGGTCTATATGTCTTTCCACACCTGGACAATTAGCTATTGAAAGTCAGTTTCAGGAATCAACTCGTATATACCCTATTCCGAACAAGGCAATTGTTTGAAGACCTGAGGTTACAGTGAATATGCCAAAGTCAGTAATGACCCTTTGCAAAGGCTGCAGTACATAAGTGCAGTCCTGGACACAGAACAGAGCAGAGCATTTCTACCCCTTGGCAGGGCAGAACATCTCCCAGCACAAGCACAACTGATGTACAGCGGTCAATACATCCCAGCCAGAACTTTCCTATGATTCAAGGCAGCGGCCATCGTGACTGTGCCACTAGCTCGCATACACATGTGGATACCACAATGGACACTGAGAATGCAGTGGGACCATTTGACGGATGACATGGACCAACAGGTGCTTGTCATATCCCATTTTTGCAAAACACTGACGTGGTAAATGGACTGCAGCAACTTCTTGAAGGGCATTCCATTAATCCCATCTCCAACTCAGATCTACCCTTGGATGCCTCAAGATCCAGGGGGGAAGCACATCTGGGCCCTTATCAAACCCAAGGTTCATGGACCCAGGTGGAAGCCAGATTACACATAAATGTCCTGGAGTTGACAGCTGTCTTATACAGTCTCCAGGTGTTCCAGAAGCATCTGACTTCGGGTCATCTGCTAGTACAGACAGGCAAAGTCAGTGTTATGCATTACATAAACAAACAAGGGGGTACTCATTCCTATCCCCTGTGTTGGGAAGCAGTGAATGAGAGTGTGGTACTGGTTACTGGAACATGGTCTGGAATTATCAGCCATGCATCTACTATGGGTCCAAAACATTTTAGCAGACAAGCTAAGCAGGTCTCAGTCCAAGATGCATGAATGGGAACTACCGACCTCAGTGGCAGACAACCTCTTCACAAGGTGGGGTCATCCAGATTTGGACCTTTTTGTGTTCCAACACAATGCAAAACTGCTGTGCATTTGCTTGCTTGCTCCAGGGCCTGGAATTTTCTGGCAAGACACATTGTCCCTCTCTTGGAAAGGGAGGTTTCTGTATGCATTCCTTCCTACTCCATTAATACAGAGAGTGTTACTGAAACTGCAGATGGAGAATGTGACCCTCATCCTCATTGCACCTCTGTAGCCTAGGCAAATATGGTACCTGCTGCTCCAATTAGCATTGGAGCCTCCAGTACATCTGCCTCTGCAGGACCTGTTATCACAGGACAAGGGTCTCTGGTCCATCCAGACCTGAAGTCCCTGCACCCTGCATGCCTGGCTTCTGAAGACATAGCCATTGCACAGTTTGGGGTGTCACCAAAAGTATATGATGTGCTGGTTGCAGCCAAAAAGCCTTCCACCAGACATACATACTCATTAAAGTGGAAGCGTTTCACCTTGTGAGCCACTTCCAAAAATGTGAACCCATTCACATGTCCAGTAAATGCGATGTTGGAATACTTGCTGTCACTGTCAGACTCTGATATTCCTAAATACTACGAAAAAAAAAAAAGAGTGCACTGGGTTGGTGGTGCTCACGACAAATACAGAATTACTAAAAAAGTCAGGAACTCACCACCTCAGACAAAGCTGGACACCAACTGCAATATCAAGCTTCATTGTCTATGGGACAATCACATAAAATAGCAAACACCCATAAGTGCCCGCCTGACGAGCTTCAGACCCCTGGTCCTTTATCAAAGGACCAGGGGTCCAAAGCACGTTAGGTGGGCCCTAATGGGTGTTTGCTGTTTTATGTGATTGTCTTTTAGCAGACAACGAAGCTTGATATTGCAGTTGGTGTCCAACTTTGTCTGCAGTATTCTTCACTGATGGAGCATCTGGCAGCTTTATCAGCTTTCCATGACCCTGTTCATGGGCATACAGTGTCTCAATTAGAAGTCTCCCATACCTCTTTGAGTGATATTCTGCACATGAAACCTCATATCTGTAATCTGGTCCTGCCTTGGGACCTCAATTATGTACTGGAAAATTTACTTTGACTCCTTTTGAGCTGGCCGCGAGTTGTGGCTTACACATTCTGTCAAGGAAAACTTTATTTTTAGTTGCAGTCACTTTGGCTGGAAGGATTTCTGAGCTACAGGCTTTAATGTGTGAGCTCCTTATTTGATTTTCCATAAAAACAGTGTCCTTACGTATTAATCCTAAATTTTTGCTAAAGGTAGTGTCTTGAGTTTAAACTAAATCAAACCATTAACCTCTCAGTTTATTTTCCAGAGCATGCCAATCAGGGTGAAGCATTGCTCTATACTTTCGATGTACACCGAATCCTAAGATATACAGTACTCTCACCAAAGACTACAGAAAGTCCTCTCAGCTATTTGTTTTGTTTGCCCCAGGGAAAGAGGGCATTCAAGTATCAAAACAGTGCTTGTCCAAGTGGCTAGCACATTGTATTACGTTCTGTTCTAGGAAGTATAGTAAGAAACTTCCTGGTGTGGTTCATGGCCTTTCCACATGGGGTATGGCCATATCTGTTGCTGCTTTATAAATGTCTCTGGCTGTCATCTGCACTACAGCCACCTGGAGTACTGTTCATACTAAGGAGTAAGGAGCAGAGAAGGCGGTGAGCCCATGTGTGCTCTTACCTGTTACCCATAATAGAATATGTTTCCTTCTGAAATATGTGTCTGATCTGTTTTTGAACTGCTTTTTGTCCTTGCTGATTACTAGCTCAATGGGCAGCCTACTGTCCACACTTTTACTAAACATTAGTCTGGATATTGTTTCTCATAGATGAGTGAGCTTCAGCCTTGCTAGCTGTTCTACAGGATCTACTGTCATGAACAGACAGCACCATCCTCCCAGTTGGCTTTTGGTACTGCTTGGGACTTGTTCCAAAGATGTGGCCTAAGGGAAGAGATAGTCTTGAAGAAGATAAAACAGTTACATACTTACCACAACAGTAGATCTTCAAGAGAATCTCTTCCCTTAGGCCATGCCAGCCCTTCCTGCTTCACCCTTTTTTATCGGGGAATATGGCATCCAATTCTGCATTGGCAATTGCTGCTGTCTCCAACACCTGCGTGTACTTCATATCAGATATTCTGGTGTAATCTCCTGGTTCCTGAAGACGAAAGTCCTTCGAGCACAATCTGCAGCAGGGAACTGAAGAGAGATGGGGCTGTCCACATTTATATAGACACTGACATGTGACTTTGCCCTGCTAGCAGAAGTTTCATTGTGGTCCTAGCACTGGCACAGGTATAGTTCCAAAGGTGTGGCCTAAGGAAAAAGATTCTGTCTTAAGATCTACTGTTAACAGTAAGTACATAACTGTTCCTTTCCACACTATCAAGGTCAGACTGATTGGTCAGTAGTTGCCGGGATCATCCCTCAGGCTGCTTTTGTGTAGCAGCATTACATGTGTTGTCTTCCAGTCCAGGGTTACTTTCTTCAGCTCCAGTGAGGTGTTAAACAGGTTCACCAGGGAAGCTGCCAGCACATCTGCCAACTCCCTCACCACCTTCAGATGTATGCCATCCAGTTGCAGGGAGTTGTCTACTTTGAGGGCCTTTAAACCTTTTCTCACCATGTCAGCTTCAATCTCCCCATCAGTGACCCCACCCACCCCATTGTGCCCCCTTCCCCTGAGGTACTGGATTATCTTTCTCCTTAGTGAAAATTGAAAAGCAGTACAGTACTTGCTAATTACTTCTGGTTTCTCTTCAATTTCCTCTGCAGCCCAAACCCTGTACACATACTTCTTAACCTCATTATCCCATCCTTAGTATCCCATTTCTCCCTGATGTACTGGAAGAAAGCCTTCTGCCCAGTTGTCACCCCCTCGGTCAGTTTCAACTGTTTTGCATTGGCCCATCAGACTTCCTCACCTGCCTCCCTTGCCTTGGTACACCATTCTTCTCTTTCCTCAACCTTCTGGTTGCTCTTGTACTTCTTAAAGGCTGGCTTCTTGCCTTTTATCGCTTGAGCTACCTGCTAATCATACCAGCTGGACATTTTGGCTTGAGATTTTTTCTCTTAAGTTTGGCACACGTTAGCGGCTGCCAACAGCCCTTCCTTGATTATGGCCTTTTTCTGGTCCACCTCCATTTCCTTCCTGATCCCAGCAAGGTGTCCTCCCCAAATCTCCCCCATCCTATTGTATTTTTCCCTCCTGAAGTCTAGTACCCTTGGTTTTGTTGTCATTTCTCGCTGCCCAAGTCCAGGTGGAACCAGACAGTGTGGTGGCTGCTTCCTACAAGCGGTGCCTCCACTTTTACCTCTTGGATATGTGCACCGTTAGAACCATGTCCAGTGTGGCCCTCTCCCTGGTGGGCTGCAGGACACATTGTGTCAGGAACCCACTCTGGAATGCATCCAGCAACACCCAAGTCCTGGTACAGGTGGTAGCCGAGATCTTCCAGTCTACACCAGGCAGATTGAAATTCCCCATAATCACTTCCTCTCCCTTGCTGGCTACTTCCACAGTTTTGAACCTCTGTTCCATGTCTAATTCCTTATCCTAGTGTAGTGGCCTGTACACCACTCCTATCCTGAGCTTTCTACCTTTTGTGGATTGTACCTGTACCCACAGCACCTCTGTCGTTCCATCCACCTCCTCTTCCCAAGTACAGGTACTCTCTTCCCTCATGTACAGAGCTACTCCCCCCCTTTCCACCCCTCCTATAAAGCTTATACCAGGGACAGAGAGATCCCAGTTGTGATTCAGTGTGGCCCATATTTCTGTAAATGCAGCAATGTCCACTTCTCCCTTGGCCATCAGTAATTGCAACTCATCCATTTTGTTTTCCTCTGCCTGCAGCCCCTGACATGCTGTCCATCCCTCCCACCTACCCCCATGCCTCTGTCTCTCATCTGAACCTTCTTCCTAGTGCCATGATTGGGGGCTTCATAATTGGTTGGGTAACATACAATTTGGTAAAACAAACTACCTGTAGGATTTGGCTGGACAGTAATAGTTAATATGGTTGAATTTTAGAACCATCACTGTGAATTTCATGACTTTTTATACTTTGTTAGAGTAACATGGTAACACAGCAATTTGAAGTTGGAATTAACTCTAGATCAGTGTGGAGGAGCCCCCCCCCCCACAACACACACACCTTCTGCTTCATAAGCAAGCAAGCAAGCAATTCTTTATTTTTAAAAAGCGCCTTTCCAGAACCAAAGCGCTTTTACAATAAATAAATCAAATACATAAAATTAAAACAACATTCTAAAATCAGTCAATAAAATATACTTATCAGGATACGCCAGGCTAAATAAAGACATTTTTAATGGATGGTCAGGCAATCTGGTACCCAATGAGGTAGAGAATTCCACAGGGTTGGGGCCATAAAACTAAATGATCTGGCCCTAGATGTCTTTAAACAGACCCTGGGAATCTCTAGCAATCCCTCATTGGTGGATCGGGTGGGACAGTAGGGATGAAGAAGATCTTGCAGGTAACTAGGTCCCTGATCGTGTAGGACCTTATAGGTCAGCAAACTGACCTTGAAGGTAATCTGCCACTCTACTGGCAGCCAGTGCAGTCCGTGGAGGACAGGTGTTATGTGACTGGTCCTAGACGTACCAGTCAAAAGCCTGGCCGCCGCACTCTGCACTAACTGCAAGCAGCGGATATCCACCCCCCGGTAGTCCTAGGTACAGGGCGTTGCAGTAGTCTACGCGGGAGGTAATGAAGGCATTGACCAATGTTGGAAGGTCGTCAGCAGGAACCAGGTGCTTCACCCGGGCTATAGTTCTCAGATGGTAGAAAGAGGTTTTGACAGCTGCCGACACCTGATGTTTAAGGGTCAGGCAGTCATCAAATATAACGCCCAGGTTCCGCACCCGGTCTGAGGTAGCTAACTGGACCCCCAAGCCAAAGACCCGAAGGTGGTCCCATCAGCAAGCCCGCCCCCGACAACCTGGGTCCACGACCAACACCTCAGTTTTTTCAGGGTTTAACCGCAACCAGCTCACAGTCATCCAGTCCTGAACCTCAGTGAGACAGTTGTTAAAGATCGAGACAGCATCACCCTGGTCGGGCACAAAGGACATGTACAGCTGAGTATCATCTGCATAGCAGTGAAAACTCAAGCCGTACCACCTAATAATCGCTCCCAACAGCAGCATATATACCGTAAACAACATGGGTGCCAAAATGGAGCCCTGCGGCACCCCAGAGGATAGGGGGAGTGATGCCAAGGAAAAAATCCTGGACACCACCCTCTGAATCCTACCCTCAAGGCATGATCAAAACCAACCAAGGACCGGGCCTGATAGTCCACAGATAAACCGCAGGCATTCCAAAAGCACTCCATGGTCAACAGTATCAAATACCACAGAGAGATCAAGAAGGACCAAGATGGAACGGGTCTTTCGATCTCTCGCTATTAGGAGGTCATTTAGTGTCCGAACAAGGGTCGACTTGGTACTATGTCTCTTCCTAAATCCAAACTGGAGAGAATCATAGACATTGTGGCTGGTCAAATGACCATCCAGCTGCGACCCAACCACCTTCTCAATAACCTTACCTACAAAAGGCAGGTTAGAGAAAGGCCTGTAGTCAGCCAGACAGTCCGGGTCCAAGGAGGGCTTTTTAAGAAGGGGCCGGATCACGGCTTCCTTCAAGGGATCAGGAAAGATCCCCTTCTCCAATGACAACCAGACTATCTTGGCAAGGACCGGGCTGATTTTATCCACACATCCTACTAAAAGGCGAGTGGGGCCTGGGTCCACACTACAATTGGTCGGTTGCAGCAACTGGACGATCATCACTGTGTCGTTGATTGTGGGCAGGTCAAAGTCAGACCACACAGACTGGGTGTCCGACATCTCATGCCAACCACCACAACTCCTGTTTGAAAGAGTTAGGTGGAGATCGGTCCTGATTGTGGCAACCTTATATGCGAAGAATCGAGCAAACTCCTCACACCATTCCTGTGAAAATGCTCTCTCAGGCTGAAGACAGATTGGATTGCACAATCTTTCCATGGTCTGAAAGAGCTGGGCTGGTCGATTCTGCACAGCAGCAATTTCCCTGGACAGGAATTCTGCCTTCTTATGGGTAATTTCTGATTGATAGACCCTATAATGGTCCATCAAACTAATCCTGTCACACTCCTGGCCCGACTTCTGCCAACGTCTCTCAAGCTTTCTTTCCACTCTCCTCAACTCCCTCAAAGTCTTATCAAACCAAGGAGACTTGGGGTGAAGGGTGAGGGGTCAAACACGAACAGGAGCAATGGAATCCAGGGCCCCTACTACCGCCTCATTATAGGCAAGAACCAGGTCCACAGGATCCATGCATTCACTCGGCAAACTCGATAGGTCCAGCACCGCCATCGGGCCCTCCGGGGTAACACCCCTCAAAGGGTGGTACCGGACCATTTCCATAGGGGCCGACCTACCGAGGGGGGGCTAGGAAACTGAACCAATGGTGTGATGATCAGACCATCTGACTGGCTCCACCACCAAGTCTGGTATCTCCATCCCCAGGAGGAACACCAAGTCCAATGAATGACCATCTATATGGGTCAAGGAGGAAATAACCTGTGTGAAGCCCAGTGAATTCATCAGCTGGAGGAAGTCCTGACCAAACTGCGAGAGTTCATCATCGACCCAGGCATTGAAATCCCCCAGAATCAGCCATCTGGAGGATCCCAATGTCATGTCGACAATGAAGTCTGCAACTTCCCACAGGAAAACATTCCCATTACCTGGTGGATGGCAAATGAGAAGAATCCTGCACCCCACACCTTCACCCACGATACATTCAAAGGAGTTGGTGATTCCTACTGGTACCTCCATCAGGTTCAGTTCCATTCTAAAACAGATTGCCACTCACCCGCCCCTATGATCCAGCCTCGGATGGTGTATCACTGAGTACCTGGCTGATACAGCTGAAGCCAAAATAGGGCCAGCATTATCATCCAGCCAGATCTCGGTGATGCATGCCAGGTCTGATGACCCTACAAGATCAGCTATTATAGCAGTCTTGTTTTTAATGGACCTGGCATTACATAACACCGTCCGAGTAGGATGAGTTGCCAGTGAAGACCGAGCCACCTGCCTGCTGCAGGCAGAGCCCTTGGGTATGGGAATCAGGCAGGCAAAACCCCTTTTCTGAACCGATTTCACCCCAGGGCATCTTCTTGTCCCTACTATCCCAATCCGTCCACTCCTTTCCATTCCCCTTCCAGGCCTGCCACCACCCTCCTCCTCCTCCTCACAATCCCCAGAGCCCTACACCATCTGTATACCTCTGGGGATAGTGGGGGACACCTAAAAGGGTGGAAGTCTTTAAGCCAGGAGGGGGAATAATGCCTGACTGTCCGAACAACTCCCCAACACATCTTCACACACTCAGAGCACCCACAATAAATTCACACCAACAACACAACACTACACACCCAATCACTCAACTTTCAATCATGCACCACACACCAAACAACAATAAGTAAACACAAAATAAAACAGAGCAGATTATAAATTACAGCATAGGTTCGAGGAAGAGGTTGCCACAGTTCTGTCCAGCAAACAGTCTATAACCTCTGGGAGCTCTCACCTCACCAGAGAAAATGTCCCCCTCACCAATCTCTCACTTTGGCTAGAGGTACAATATATCACTCAAACAATCTGTAAAAACAAGACACTCTCACTGTCCCTAATATGTCCTTTAAACTGTCTACAAAAGAGCAGAACACTCTCACTGTTCACCAGGCAAGAGAATAGGAGAAAGTCTGACCTATGTACTGAAACAGTCTCCTGGGCTGTGGGCATCAATCACTTCTTGGCAGATCACTCTCTCTCACCGATTTTTAGGCCCAAAAATCAATGGGCCTCCAAACTGAACTCTGCTTCTTTGCTCCTCTTCTGGTCTTCTGATCTTCTCCAAACCACCAATCCATCCCCCGAGAAGAACACCAATGGGGGATCTAAGCATAATAGATCCAGGTGAGGGTCAGGCTCTTCAGCTCCCCCCCAGACCAACAAGGATCACGCACCAGCCATTCGTCCTCTGATGACCGCAGGTCCAGTCCTCCACACTATCAATTCCTCCAGCAGCGCCCCCCCCAGGTTCAGTTTGGGGTCATAAGGTCAGTAATAGAGTCACCATACTTCTGGAAAAATGAGAAAAAAAGGCAAAAGATGAACCAGTCAGCCGAATCGGCAGAATCGGAACAGTGGGAACAGCCTCAACAACCACCGAAACTCCATGGAAGCCCAACAGCCCAGTCCCAACACAG
Organism: Neoceratodus forsteri; assembly: GCA_016271365.2. NCBI lineage: Eukaryota > Metazoa > Chordata > Ceratodontiformes > Ceratodontidae > Neoceratodus > Neoceratodus forsteri. The sequence continues at coordinate 433,202,773 of CM028130.1, forward strand.
TACCTCCACTCTGCTACCAAACCACAATTCCACTTTGATTCAGCAGCCAAAAAGCAGCAGGACACAACCGCAGTTCCTCCTCTCCACTCCCAAAGGACACCACACCTCGGATCACAAGGCAGCTCCCCCACAATCTCCTCGTCCTCGAGCCTGGTTCCGGCGAGAACCACCAAATAATGCAAATCGGAATACGACTCAGGGTGAGTGTTAGCAAAAAATTGGTACAAAATAGGAGGACTAACTTGTGCAATCTTCACAATACGCGGCAGCCAGATTTACCTTGTTTACAGCTGTTAGGTATCAGCAAAACAAAACAAAAAGACGAAAATCAAAAAATGAAAGATGATCCTAATGCTAAAAACTTCACTTCTTCGCCCCTAACTGCTCTAACAGAAAATGTACAAAATTAACAAAAGTGAGCTCTCTAAAATGTGTGGAGACAGCTTAGCCCAGCGTAGCCACCATCTTAGCTCATACCATACAAACATATTAATTTCTAACATTTATAATATGGACAGTTAAAAAAATATATACAAATCTGCCACAGTTTGAATCATAAAGCCCCATTCTCAAAGCTCCAACGGACATGCATCACAGTGTTTGGTGTGTAGTGCCCCTTGCGTCAAATGATGTCCTGGGAGCGATTCAGAAAGGCAGCTTGTGCCTACCGCATGCAGCCTACACCTAACAGGGCTTGTGCTGCCCTTGCGCCACACACTGGGCTGTGGCGTGGTGCCAGGGGCTTGTGGCAGATGCAGGCTGCCAAGTCCCCAGAATTGGGATTCACAAAAATCCCCTGGTGGTGAAATTTCTAAGTACTGTTAGACCAGCCAGGGCTGGTCTAAGGGTACTTAGAAATTTCACCACCGGGAGAGTTGATCTGGTAGCGGCAGTGTGCCACAGTCCCCTCCCCCTGTACCCAAAAAATGTTGTAGACCTCCCTGGTGGTCTAGTGGACTCCCTGTCCCTGATCCTTGATGTCCCCATGAGGTATTACCCTATACATACTCCCTGGTGACCTAGAGCCCTCCCAAAAGGAAGGGAGCTCTGCAACTATATATGTATATGGGGGTACTCAGTGGGGGGGAGGGTTCACTAAACCAGCAGGGACATATAGGTCGCCCATTTCCAAGGGGATATCGGGGAAGGGGGACAGGTAGTCCGCCAGAGATTGGGAACTCTGCCGCATGGCCACCCATGGCTCACGGCACCCAGTCCAGGTGCGCCCTCCATTCTGCCACCACTAAGGTTGCCGCAAGTCACAGGACTTTGCCGCCAGGACCCTACCCGATCATGAATCGGGCACAGGGTCTCTGACCCTCCAGGGTTTGATGCAGCCCTAGATCGCTGCACCTTGTGGCGATCTTAGGGCTTTATGAGAATCGGGCCCGTAGTCTCTAAGATTATAGCCCTACTCTGCAAAGTTGTGGAATTGTGGCTTGTTTCCTACTAAAAGAAAATGCAGGTTTTAAATATATTTTTTATTTACTGTGCTTCAGTTTGCAGTCCTATATGTATGCCTTCTTTAGTAAAATGTATACTAAAAAGAAAATTAAAGAAAATTAGTCTTTTCTCCATCTTTTGTCCACTTTGTTAGAAGTTGTGTCCTTTTTAAAATTCACAGCGTTTCTACTTGCTGTAATTTAATGTTCGTAAATGTGTGTGTATATATTACATGGATGATCACTTTTCCCTATAGAAAATCTCAGTTCCTCCTATGCAATGTACTCATCAATTAAATCTACTGTATATACTGTACCTTGGCAACTAAAACAATTTACTTACAGTAATGTTATAGTGTATATCACAGTAGTTAACTCTGTATACCACAGCAGTGAAATTTATATATCACATCAATAAAAAACATTTAAATTAACTACTAATTAAACCAGTTATCACCTAATTGACAATCATTTAACAAATAACCATTCAATTCATAAATTAATAAATACTGTACATGAAATATACTTCTGTGCTACTAACCTTGTCTTGACTTTCCTCGTTTGTTACATAAAACGAACATTAGCGTGCTGTATATTTGTGAAATACTGCCATCCAGGGAGCTAATGAGATCATAATGTTAGTTGACCTTCAGCCTTATTGCTTATAGAAACATAGAAGTTGACGGCAGATAAGTACCGCCAGGCTCATCCAGTCTGCCCATTTCTTTTTCTACCTTATGAATGTGCTCTGTCAATGGCCTATCTATTCATTCTCATCTGTATTGCTCCCTTATGCCTATCCCATGCCTGTTTGAAGCCCTGCACTGTATTCATATCCACCACTTCCTGAGGTAGGCCGTTCCATGCATCGACCACCCTTTCTGTGAAAAAGAACTTCCTCACATTACCCCTTAATCGGCCTCCCTCTAATCTCATGCTGTCTTCTTGTCCTGATATTTTTCTTATAATGAAACATGTTAGACTTGTTCACCTTGTTAATGCCCTTAAGGTGTTTGAATGTTTCAATCATATCACCTCTCTCCCTCCTTTGCTGTAGGGTATACATATTGAGTTCAGTTAATCTGTCCTCATATGTTTTCTAATGCAGTCCCTGCACCATTTTGGTTGTCCTTCTCTGGACTGCCTCAATTTGGTTAATATCCTTGTGAAGGTGTGGCCTCCAGTACTGCACGTAGTACTCCAGATGGGGCCTAATCAGTCTCTTGTAAAGAGGGATTATTACTTCCCTCTTCCGACTTGTGATACCCCTACTAATACACCCCAACATCCCTCTAGCCTTACCTACTGCTTTATAAGTCTGCTTGGATGATTTCAGGTCATCAGTGATGATGACGCCCAAGTCTCTTTCTTCCCTTGTGACTGCCAGCAACTCCCCTCCCAGCCTATAGGTGGCTTCAGGGTTTCTCTTCCCTATGTGCATGATCTTGCACTTCTTTGCATTAAACCCCAGTTGCCACTCTTCCGACCACTTTGCTAGTTTATCCAGATCTCTTTTCATTCTGTCCACACCCTCTGGATCATCTGCTGTGCTGCAGATCTTGCTGTTATCTGCAAACAGACAAACCTTACCTCAGTCCATCTGCAATGTCACTGATGAAGATATTGAAGAGGTCTGGCCCCAGGACGATACCTGAAGTACCCCACTTGTGACTTGCATTTCTTCTGACTGTATACTGTTTACCACCACTTCTGTTTTCTGCCCTCAACCAGTTTGCCACCCAGTTGACCAATGTCTGACCCACCCTGAGCCTACCCAGCTTATTAATCAATCTTTTATGTGGAACAGTATCAAAAGCTTTGCTGAAGTCAAGGTAGGCAACATTAACTGCTCCCCCTTGGTCCACCACTCTGGTTACCCAGTCAAAGAAATCTATGAGATTAGTTTGACAGGACTTTCCTTTTGTAAACCCATGCTGTCTTGGATCCTGTGCTCCTATGGATTCCAGGTGTTGCACTATCCTTTCCTTAAGGAGTGTCTCCATAATCTTGCCCACTACTGAGGTAAGACTGACTGGTCTGTAGTTCCTGCCTCCTCCTGCTACCACTCTTGTGGGCGGGATCACATAACCCTTCTCCAGTCTTCTGGGACCTCTCCTGTGCTCAGAGACTCACTAAACAGTTCTGATAATGGCTCTGCTGGTTCCACCCTTAGCTCCTTTAGTACCCTGGGATGTATGCCATCAGGCCCCATTGCCTTGTCCACCCTGGAGCTTATCAAGCTCTTGTAGGCCCCTTTCTTTTGTGAAGGGACTAGTACACACCTCCCTCCCCCCTTTGTCCATGGAGCAGAGCTGTGGGCCCTGCCCTACCTTCTCTTCAGTAAATACTGAGCAGAAGTATCTATTTAGGATAGATGCTTTTACATGGTCCTCCTCCTCCTCACACACACACCCTTATCCCCTTGGATCTTAGCAGTACCCCCTCTGGACTTTCTCCTTTCACTAATGTATCTATAGAAAGTCTTGTCACCTTCTTTTACTGTTCGTGCTAGTGTTTCTTCAGTTTGGGCCTTTGCCTGCATAACTGCCTTCCCTGCTTCCCTTAGGGAAGTTTGATATGTCTCCCTATCTTCATCCTGCTGTGTTCCCTTATATTTCCTGAAGGCCAGCCTTTTGGCTCTGACCTTTTCTGCTACTGTATTTGAGAACCAAAGTGGTTTCCTTCTTCTTTTGCACTTCCTTTTCTCACTAACACAATGGGATGTTGCTTCAAGTATTGCATCTTTAATGCTTGCCCACTTTGCCTGTACCACCTCACCTGTATTTCTTTCTGCCAGGGCTAGCTTAACTCTGTTGGCCATCTTATCAAAGTCGGCTCCTCTGAAGTCCCATATTTTTGCCTTGGAATGGGATGATTTAATTGTAGTGGCCAAATTGAACCATACCATGTGATGATCACTGGCCTCCAGGTGACCTTCTACCTGGAGATCTGTGATCCTTTCCCTGTTAGTCAGTACTAGATCTAGGATAGCTGTGTCTCTAGTGGGTTGTTGTACTAGTTGTTTGAGGCCCTCCCCCTGCAGGGAATCCACCATGTGTCTAGTTCTGGCAGATGTCCCTGCTGGTATTAACCAATCTGTATCTGGCATGTTGAAGTCTCCCATTATCAGAACCTCCCCTTTAGCTGTCATGTTTTGTATATCTTCTAACAATAACATGTCTATGTCCTCCCCCTGGTCTGGAGGTCTGTACACAACCCCAGTTCATATGGCTGTCCCATTTTCTGTTTCAAGGGTGACCCACAGATCTTCTGGCTCCTTATGTGTATTCTGAGTTTCTGTAGTTTTGATATTTTCATTAACATAAAGGGCCACTCCACCCCCCCCTTTTGCACCTCAGTCTCTTCTGAACAGTATATAGCCATGTACTGAAGTTTTCCAAGTGTGTTTACTGGTAAACCATGTCTTGCTAATGACTACTATGTCCAGTTTAGCTCTGTCATTATTACCTGCAGGTCTGGGATATTGTTTCTCAGACTGCGAGCATTTGTGTACATGATTTTCCATTGGTCAGATTTCGGTGTGTTAGTTGTTGGGCGAGGTTCAGCATTTTCCCTGTGCATTGTATGGGGAGCTGGACCTTTTTCTTTACCTGGTGATGCAAATGGACTACAAACATGCTGAACTCCTGTTTGACCACTAGCTGAGGTGGGGAGGGTTGTTCTTCCCATTCGATGTTTCAGGTGCTGCACCCCTCTCCCCATTTGCTAGTTTAAATATTCTGCAAAGACATCAAACTTCTGCCTCAATGCACTGACTCCCTCCTTAGGTGCAGTCCATCAAATTTAAAGAACTTGCACTCCCAAAACTGTTGCCAGTTCCCTACAAATGTGTGTCCTTTTTCCTGGCACCAGCCCTTGAGCCACATGTTTAGCTCCCCAATCTCCCCTTCTCTGACCTTTCATCCATCTGTCCCCCTCTCCCAAACTGGCAGGATCTCAGAGAAGGAGATGCATGACGAAATGGATGATAGTTTGTCACCCAGCCTGGTCAGGTGTTCCTTGGTCTCCACAACTGACCGGCTGGTGAGATTGTTAGTCCCTATGTGTACCAGGACATCAATGTTTTCTCCTGCTTCCTGAACAATTTTAGCAATGCGGTCAGTGTCTCTCCATGCTGATATACCTGGGAGACATCTGACCATTACCCCTGGCTGGAGATACGTATCAACTCCCTGAACCATGGAGTCTCCTATGAGCAAACATTTTTTGGATTCCCTTTTTGCTTTTTTTGTTTTGGTTCTTGTTTTAGGTGAGCTTTGTTGTGCTAGCTCCTGTGCTGCAGTGTCCTGCTCTGCAGTGTCCTCTGCCCCTTTGTTTGATTTCGGAGATAGAAGCAGATACCTGTTTGTAGTTTTTATATGGTTTGTGGAGGTGATATGTTGGAGAGCACCGAGTGATGGGGCACTCTATTTGCCTCTCCTAACCACCTGCCAACCTCCCGGACAAACTACCCTCTGTGGTTGAGGTGCTTCTGTTGGATGTTGGGGAAATGGTGGGCTGCTCTTATAATATATTTCCTCTTGAATATGCAATTTGAGGCATGCAGTCTCTGCCCATACTGCCTGGAGCTGAGCCCTTAGATCTCCAAAGGCCCAGCATGTATGACAGTGTCTTAAATCCTGTAAAACTGCCCTTCTGAAAAGTGTTGCACAGTACCTGCAGTTAATGATATCCATTGCAGGTAAGTTGCTGGGTTTATAACCTGGTCAGAGTAATTAGAAGGAAGAAAATGAAAGCAAAAGTTTGATTTTGTGTTTTGTTTGTTTTTGTATAACTTGTTATAACAAGTTAAATTACTAGTGCCCCTGTAAATGAGGTCACTGTGTGAATACCCCTCTGAACCGCCCCTTCCTGCTTTGCTACAGGAAATGTCATGACTGTGCTACCCTATAAAAGGAGTGTAGTGTGGGGTGGTTGGGGATTGGGGTGGGTGGCTGGGCCCTTCCCCTGCTGAAAAAGAACAACCACGGACAAAAGAAACAAGGAGGTAAGAGCAGAAACAATCGACTAGCAATGAATGCAGTAGCCCTGAAAGCTTATCCTAATGACAGATAAAACTGTGAAACCTGTAAAGCACCACCTGTAATCATTTCACAGGAGATATACACTGTAAGAAACACTTTGCTACAGAGAAAAATAAAGCAGCAATAGAAGATATACCTTGCAAAAGACAATTTGAATCAGAAGATTACAGCAGTAATCTGCAAGCACACACCTGTAGGCACACCCTGTAATAATGCAGCAGAATGTATACCCAGCAACAATTTGAATCTGAGAAAAATAAAGCAATAAAATGTTAGCAACAAACAGTAACAGTCCCTTGTGAGTACAAAATAAAAATAAACACACAATAAACCTGCCTAGCCAAAAGAAGCCTTAATCCTTATTGTTGCTCTAGTAAGGTTCTCTGCTCTGTCCTTTCAAGCAACCTAGAAGAAAAGAGCACAGGTGAAGCAAGGTGCCTTGGCCAGCAAACCTAGTCTTCCACCTCTTTGTAGCTCCTTCAAAGATATTGCTGCAATGACTATGTCCTAATATATAATGTATTAATTGCAAAAAACTTTGTTACTGCACTAGTTAGGGTTAAAGCGGCAAAAGTAGGGAAATGCAGCATTAGGATTTCTAACTCTAACACTCCACCCCCACCCTGCAGGCAGCAACAGGAAAAACCATTATGGTTACCAAAATTATCTGGTTACACTAATCAAACAATTAAAATTATATACCTACGCTAATCAGTTAAAAGTATATACCTGCACTTCTTGAAACCCTATGGGACGACACTAATAACACAATTAACACATCCTTCGGAAGCTAACCAAACCAATTAATGAGCTGCAAAAGAACCTGGAAGAAAGGTACTTACACAAACCTCTCCCAAACCCATAAATCCCCCAAACTCCTACCTGCACTGTCTACCCACCATTACCTCCTTGATGCAAGAGGCCTTCAGGTGCCATAATGCGATCACAAATGAGGTCTCCATAAAAGTGACCATCCTAATGCGTTCTACAAACAATGGGTAAGGGTGGCACACTCAGAAGTATTCCCATCTTGGGGGCTAATTAGGGCAATAAAGCCTCTCGTCCTCCGGGCTCATGGCCTTATAGCCCTAATTAGCCCTCTCAGGTATACATCCTTGTATATCACCCTTACTCATTATGCAGAATTTTCCACATACAAATGGCCATTGTTTCTTTCCCTGTAGACCAGTAAGCAAGTTATCAATTTATTTTGTATGTATGTATTTATTTCAAATGTTTCACCAGGGAAGGCATACTGAACAGTGGATTGCTCATTTCCAGATGCATCTTGGGGGAGAAGGGCAGTGAGATAAGTAATACAAATGAATAACATTTTTTATAGTTCAGATGTTGACAAAAGAGAATTTGGTAAAAGGATTTGAAGTAACGGTCATCTCTAATATGATTGGTACAGGATATAAGCTGGAGAATTGTACAAGGATTAAGTGCTCAAATAAGTACAATAGATAGCCAACAGGGACAGATGGCAGTACAGATATTGACGAGTGTCAGTATGCAAGTGAAAACCCAGCAAGCACTCATATGATGGACAAAGAGTGGAAAGCAAATCCAGGTACCTAAGATCTAGGAGAAAGGGCAACAGAAGTAGGGCAAAAAAGCGGGAAAATTGGGGAGGAGTAAAGGTGACAATCGGGCACAGAGGTAAGGGGGGAGTATGAGGGGAAAGAGGGAGTGGAGGGGAAATGAAAGGAGAAATGGGGAAAAGGGTGAGGGAGGGAGGATTAGGAGCAGCTGCAGGAGGGAAGATGATGTCAAATAGGAGGGTGGAAAGGGCATGGGAGGGGCATGACAGTAGAGCGAGAGCTCCATAGCTTGGGGAAGTGATGGGAGAAGGCAGTCTAGCCAGCAGAGTTGCCCTGGAGGGAATGGCGAAGGTACGAGAGTCAAGGTTTCTGAGGCAGTGAGAGGGAGGGAGAGATCCAAACCAGAATTTACCCAAGAAGGTGGCACAGTGGGCAAGGCGCCTGCCCTCGAGAGAGGGAAAAGAAAGAGAATGGTAGAGGAGACATGGTGAGTGTGAGGAGGGCAGTTGAGAGCAAAATGACAGAGAGAGTGGAACAGAGCATCCAGCCTGGCAAGGGAAGTCCTGGGAGCGGTACTGTAGACTGCATCGCATGTAGTCAAAAACTGGAAGGACCATTTTCTGGATGATATCTCAACGGGCTGGCAGTGGGATGCATCCAGGGTTCCTGTGTAAAGCACCTAGTTTGAGATGCAGTTTTTTTTGTGGATAGTATCACTATGACTAGCAAAGTCAAGATGTGGGTCCAACCAGACCCCTTAATTCTTGAAGGAGGCAGTAACTTTGAGTTTAGTCCCATCCAGGGACTGGAAGGAGGGGAGCCAAGATAGTCTCTGCCTCATGCCAGAGGTCATGGAGACTGTTTTCTTGGCTTTCAGGAACAACTGATTAGATTGTAGCCAGAGCTGAACCTTGTCAAAGTTGAGCTGAAGTCTGGACACCACATCAGAGGGGGATGGGACCAGAGGTATACAGGACAGTGGCATCCATGTACATCTGAATGGAGGAGGAGGAGCAGACCATAGAAAGATCATTCAGGAAGAGAGTAGAAGCAGCCCAAGTACAGAACCCTGAGGGATACTGGTGCAAATAGGGGGGGGGCAAGATGGAGAATCACCAGTCCTAATGGATTGTGAGCATCCCACAAGGTAGGATCAGAACCAGTTTGTGGTCACAGTTGAGAGCCCTGCAGCAGAGAGTTTGGTGAGGAGGGGTTGGGAAACAGTGATGAAAGTTTTAGGTTGACAGAGATGGCTGTGGTGATAAGGTCCTGGTCCATCCCAGTATAAATGGAGTCAGCCTAAGAAGGAAGGTGGTGGTGGAGTGTTGCCTCCAGAAGCTAGACTGGAAAGGCGAAGAATGAGGAGTCAAGGAAGGAGGAAAGTTGGGATAACACCAGGAATTCCTGGAGCTTAGCAATGGTGGGGAGAAGGGAGACGGGCCAGCAATTTCCCAGAAGAGAGGGATCACCACCTTTTGGGAGAGGGATAACAGTTGCATGCTTACTGGCAATTGGGACAGAGACCTGAGAGAAGGAGATGTTTACAGGGGAACCAGTGGAGAGGAAATAGCAGGGCTGAGAGATATAGAAGCTTGAGGTCTAGACCATCAGGGCACTTGCCTTTGGAAGGGTTAGTGATGAGAGCCTTGAAAAGTATCAAAGGGGGACACAGGTGGGAAGGCGAAGGAGGTGGAGGGAGGGGGAGACTTTGCAAGGAGCTGGGGGGAGAGGGGCAGAGTAGAGAGAGAGAAGAGGAGGGAAAAGGTGCAGGAGGTGAAGAGGGTGTTGAACTCAGTGGCCACTGAGGGGGAATTGGACAGGGATGTGTCACCCATCTTGGGGATGGGGGACTGGGCAGGTGGGGAGAAAAGAATGTGAACCACCTTCCAGAATTTAGATGGGTGATTTATATTTGTTTGGAGGTGTGAGAGAAATATTCAGCTTTGGTGTGCCTAACTGCCTTAGTGCAGGTGTTATGGAGTGACTGGTACCTTTGGTAGTCCACAGGGGAACCAGAGGATTTGTGCACCTCCCATGCCTGATCCCTGGAATGCAAACAGGCCAGCAGCTCGGCAGTGATCCAGGGAAGGTGGGAACCATGCACCCAGACAGCAAGGAAGTTGGATCTGAAGTAGTCGAGGGCTAGGTCAATAGAGGCGGCTGAGGTGATGGGTGACCAATCTAAATTAGATCTGCAAAGGGGGGGGCAAGATCCAAGAATTAGTAGAAATGGATTAGTAGTAGTCTAGGAGGGGCCTTGGGATGATGGATTTTATGTATGGCATAGATCAGATGGTGATTGCTTAGGGCATCAGGAAGGATTCTGGCAGTGACAATGCAGTGAGGGTGGGTGGTGATAGCCCAATCTATAAGGGAATGATTCTGAGATTTAAAATTGAGGCAAATGGGTTTGCTTATTAGTTGGGACAGATTAAGGGATCCTTATGTTACAACGAGTTTTGGCGTGGGAAGGGGCGAGTCAGTGCAAATTAAAATCACCCAGAATATTCAGCTCACCTGTAGAGGCATGGGACAGAGGAGTGGTAAGCAGGCCAGTGATGAATGAGGGGGTGAGCCCTGGGCAGCAGTAGATGCTGGCAATGTAGATGGGAAGGGGGAGCTTCACTAGGAGCAGCTCATAGGCATCTGGGAGGGAGGTAGCCACAATAGGGGTGAACTGAAGTGAGGAGGAGATGTACATGGTCACTCCACCTCTCCTACTAGACCTATCCTAGTGGATGAGGGAGTAGCCAGGAATGGAAATGCTCCCATCATGAGCCCGCAGAGGCATGGGACAAAAGCTCAGCTTTTTAGCTCTTCAGCGTTGAGCCAGGTTTCAGATAGGATAAGTACATCTGGATTGAGAGTTAGGGTGAGAGGTTGGAGCAGGGTAATTTTGGGGAGAAGGCTCCTAATGTTTAAGTGAGCAAGCTTCAGACTGTAAGGGAGGGAAGGGGGTGAAAGGGGACTGATTCAGGGTTGGGATTGATGTCACCCACTACAAACAGCAGCAGGACAATTAAGAGTTTGGCGGGGGCCATAGCTTGCTTCTGGTAGGTCATCTGGTGTCGGGGGATGACCAGCTGAACAAGGAGGCTGCCAGCTATACACTCTCTATTCTGTGGAGAAGAATAGAGAAGCAGGGAGACTTGGCTTTTAAACTATTTTCTTAAGGTATGCCACCGTTGCATCCATAAGTACGTCTCCTTTCCAGACCATCTTATTGCTGGCCCCCGTCCTGCACTTTTCTCTGCTTCTCCTTTTTCTCATTCGGAGGTGAAGACTGACAGTGGTTAAGGACTTCCTGGGGAAGAAAGCTGCAGTGAGGAGAGAGGGGTCGTCGGAACGGCTATCGAAGCAGAGGACTAGTGCATTTCTAGTGAAGAAGTGTTTTGTTGTCATTTAATCCTGGGATTAAGGATCATCAGTCTTCCCCATACACTATGAAATCCACACAAACTCGCTCCTCAAGAGTTCTTTTAATGGAACGTAACTGTTTCTTTGCACTTATAAAATATAGATCAGATTTCAGCTTCAATACACTCTTTTAAGGAATTGTGTTTGATTTGCTAAACTATTTATTCTATTTTATCCTACCTTTACTGTTTAGTGACAGTTTGTCGACGAGGAAGGGGGTGAGCTGAGGGATAAATGAGAGATAATTTTTTTTTTTTTACAAAACTGATTTGTGCTTCACAATCATTTTAAACAACAAGGATTATCCCCACTGATTTTATCACTCCATTTTTAGTATTTTATATTTATTTTATATCAACCTTTGACAGAAATTTTGGCCTTCCCATTTGTACTTAGTTTTTCGTGCCATATGCTAATTGCGCATACCTGATCCACTTAAAATACGCATGCGTGATTTCACCTGTAGAACCTCTGAAGGTGCTCAGGTATCGATCAGATGCAGCTCTTTGATCGTGTCCATGGGAGCACTTGAGAAACTCTCCTTTTTTGAGCACTTTAAGCAATACCGGCCAAATTTTATCCCTCCCTGTGGGTTTGGTTTTGCATTTTTATGTGCTTAGCATCTGGACTTTATGCTTCTGGCTTAACCTTGGCCAGTTTATCTGTTTTTTTTTTTGCTTCTCTGTGAGGAACTTTATATTCAGCAGCTCATGAACCAGAAACACCAGACAGGGATTTGGTGAGGCTAATTAAGGCCAATTCTGAAGCATTTTTGCTATTTTTCCTTCTTTTTGCCTCACTCCCTGTTATGAGAGTGGTCTGGGTTAGTTTCTGTTGCTGCCTTTAACTCCATCACATAAACCCTCAGTACTGATAAAAGTGAGTAAAGTACTCTTTTAAATCAAATCAGTTTAAAACAAAAACATAACCAACATAGCTGTATACTGTAACTACATAATGCAGCAGCAATCTCATTCAGAAAGTGAAATTTAGCCCAAGTCTTTTATGTCAAGGAGAATATTTTTGAGTCTCTGATACTGTTTTAGTAGTTTTGATTTTCTGTTTTGTTGTTTCAAAGTTTAAATGATCTATTTTTATTTTATATCCATTGTTATTTACGGTGAAAGGAGCTTTAAAGGGCCCAAAGGGAACCCTATGCTTTTTGGTTACTCCGATCGTTAAGATACCAAGACACTTAAAATGGACGTTCTGGGAATCTGAATTACTGGGTCCCAAGGCTTATAATGATCTCACACAGACTTAAAAGACTTAAAAGAACTACAGAAATGGTCTCTGATCTTTGTGAAACCGAATGTGAACTGATAACCTGAGAACCTGCAATCTAACTTTTTAGTTGATTTCCTGGATACTTGCTGGACGCCTGGTGAACATTTGGCGAACACGTGGTGGGCTTCTTCATATGGTAACAATTTATTCCTATACGGACAGACTTTTTCAAGCTTAAAAAGAATTTGTTGACACTGTGACTTGGGAGGACTTCAAGTAATTAACAGTTTTTAAAGGGAAAAAAAATACAAATATACTTATTACTGTGCAGATTACTTTTGCTACCGGCAGCTAACTATATCTTGTTAGCAGCCAGTATCTGAGATGAACATCTAAGATTACAACCCCGTTCTTTTCTCTCTTGCTGCTTTTTGTTATCCTGTTATTTTTTACTACAGCCTATTAGAATAACAGCGAGGTCTTTTTTTCTATAGCCTTTTTGGGTCCAATACGTTTTAACTCTAGTGCTAGTAGCTTGTTAGCCCCTGGATTCCTTGCAATTGTTACCAATTAACAACTGACAAACTGCTCGTTTTTGTCTGATTTTGGTTTAACGAATATAATTTCATCTTGCTAGTTAGTATCTGATACCATGTATACCAGAAGTGGCAAAGAGTTGGTAAAAAAAAAAAAAAATCTGGGAAAGATGTGGGGTTGAAAGCTGGCAGAGGTAATAAAAGTAAAAGAAAAAACTGTTGTATTTACACACAGGAGTTATCTCTCACATCTTCTACCCCAAAAGATCAGATTTGTTCATCTGGTGTACCTGGACTACAAGTGCTGCCTATTTCCCCTTATCAGATTAAAGAAGAGGTGATTATTGATTATAGACCCGAGCCTTTGCCCCTGAAATCACCTTTATATTCTCATCATACACTTATTTTTCAGATTATTATAAGGAAGATGAGATTGAGCCTCTAAACGCAGCTCAGAGCTTGATACACTCAACCCCTGATAAATCAAGGCTCAAGGGAGTCTCTGAACATCCCAGCCCCAACATTGTAAACAGTGCTAATAAAAATTCTTCATTTAGTAAGGATCTTTCTAATATGAGGAAAAACTTGTTTGTGCTCACCTCCCCTAAACATAAGCTATATCAACAAGGGAAATTAACTGACTTTTTTCCATAGAGCTCTCACTCCTTGAAAGCTGTTTCTAGAGAAAGCTCAGTCCCAGAAACTCCAGTCTCTCAAATAGGATACCAGGAGAGAATAGAGATTTGTTTGAATAAACTAGGGAACCAAACAATAAACTTATCAAAAGGGACAGAGATTTCCCTGCATCCTACTGGGCTAGATCTTTTTAGCACACCAGAATCACACGTTAGCATAGACTCCCTCTTGCCTCATTTAGAGAACTTATCAATACTGGAGGGTTTACCAGACAAGGTGTTTAGGACACTAGACAAGGAAGTTCAACAAATGAATATAGACCCAGAGTTCCTTACACACTGCCCTGATATGATATCCAAATATACAATCAAAGCCTTGGCTCATCCTATCATGGTCAATATTGTATTATTGGAAGCTTATAGAGAAATAAAACATCATGTAGAGAGGTTATCTGATTTATTTATTGATAAAATCTTAGAACTTTCAAATAACATAGATAATATGGAGAATGAAAAAGCACATGGAAGGACCAGAAAACTTTCCTTTCCTTCTATTTACATCCCCCCTTCCCAAACAAGGGTGGTAAAAAGAAGTGCAACACTGGGAAAAACCTTAAGAAAAAGCACCAGAAAAAAAAAGAGAAGGATTGCTACTATTGTTAACTCTGAACAGACCCCTCTGACTAAAGAGCCGTTGAACTCTACAAATGTGCATTGATTTTAGACAAATCTCCAAATGAGGGGTCTGGTAGCAGAGAGAGAGAGAGAGAGAAACAGCATGATATTTCTATCCCCCTGATACTATTGTCCCCATACCTATGAGGCAAAAACAAGAATGTATCAGAATTTGTCAGCCAGAGATAGACAAGTTACATGGTACTCCATCGAAGAGGAATGGCAGCCAGATAGAGGGACCCTTAACTGATCTAGCATCAAAATCACCTCTGAATATTGATCAAGTTATTTCCACAGGAAAATAAGTTATTTTCAAACTGGAGAATATTTTCCTTAAAACCTATGAATCTGATACTTCTTTATTTAATCTAATTTTCCATCTTTTTACAGCTGAGCTAGAACTTCCTTCGGCAGCAGAGGATATTATGTTTGTTTACAGTGACAAATCAGCGTCTAATACACCTGTTTATGTACTACTACCAAACATGGACATAGCAAAAAACATTTGGGCAAAACAATGTCTTATCAATAACTTGGGAATATTGATATCCTCCTCTGTAAACTGGACACCCATCTGGTAATTTGCACATGGGTCTGTCAAACACCTTTTTTTTCTTCCCTGAAATTATTGGTTCAGCTTTAACTTTTTTAAATTGGAACTTTGAAGCAATAAAACACTCACAAAGCTTGTCCATTTTTGGAGTACAGAAATTTGAAGGGGAAAACAGTCACAGGTTGGCAACTTTTGTTCGAACATTATTAGCTACCTGTTTAGACAGTGAAATACCCCCTCTAGAAATTGAGTCAGTTAACACAGTACATTCAGGTGTTGCAGAGTCACAAATAGATATTGTAATTAATTCACTAGCTCTGTATAATAATCTGTTACAAAATATGCATAAGTTAGATAAAGTTCATGTTCATTAGGTTGACTTTTTGAACGTGGATAAATTTGAACTTTGACTGATCCTGTACCTTCCCATTATTCTAGTGAGAACAGTAATGTGTCAATAGATATGCCAACTTTAGAGACTGCAAACTTTATATCATGGAATATTGTGGGACTAAGGCCAAAACTGGTTGATTCACACTGGCAAGACTTCATTTCTAGATTTGAAATATTGTTATTTCAAGAAACCTGGGCAACTACTGAAATATTTCTTAATGGTAATGAAACACTTTACATGCCAGCAACAAAAGATAACAACCATGGTAGACCTAAAGGTGGGTTAACAACATTTGTTAAGATAAGAAAGGGTATTCAAATAATAGAACACACCTCCCCTATAAATGAAATCATGCTAAGTGTTATTAAATGGGATTCTCTTACATTTTTAATAGTAAATGTGTATATCCCCCCAAATTCCCACTCTATCTCTCACTATGATATTTGGGCTCAACTTTCCTCAGAAATTGACTCATTATACATAAAGCACCAAACAGATATAATATTGATTGAAGGGGATTTTAATGCCCTTATTGCCAAGTTTAACAACTTAACACTGCAATAGTTAATTTACATGGGAGATTTAAATCTAAGAAACTCTGCTGACAACACTATTAATAATGCAGGCCACAAGTTCAAGGACTTTATTGTTAATTAAAATTTTTTAAATCTTAAATGGGAAGGGAGTTGAGGATCCTGAGGGAGCATGCAAATACCATTCCTCAAAAGGAAAAAGTGTTATAGATTACTTGTTGATCACTCCAGAATGTTACAGACATTTTCATGACTTTAAAATATGTATGAGGCCCGAAAGTGACCATGTGGCCTTAACAGTTAAAATAGATACAGTAAAGGATAGCAAACTGACTGGATCCAATGAATTAGATATAACCTCACTAGCACTGAGAGGGAAATATAGACTTAGTTTAAATAATAAGAACATGGAAAAAGCTTCAGAGGTAATTTATTCTACTGAGACGTCTTCATTATTTACACTTTCACAAGACAAGAGTTCAGCCCAGTGTATTAGTGAACAATTAGAAGGGTGTCTCTTTAGAATTAATGCAGCAGTTTATATCTATAAAGACCAAACATTTGCTCCTACATCTTGGTTCAACCTCCACTGTATTAAAGAAAAGCAAAAACTAGGAAAACTGATTAGAAGTATTAATAAAAACTCCTCAAGAGACAGCATTGTAAGTCTTAATAGGGCAAGGAAGCCTTGTAAAACATTTCTCAAGCTAAAAAAATATGAATTTACCAAAAACAATGGGCCATTATGCATAAAACCATAGCTATAAATGATTCAAATGCTTTTTGGCTCATGGTAGCAAAAGGAGTAAAAACTTATCAACCCACAATGGCTGTGTATATATCCCAAAGGAAACGTGGGTCTCCTATTTTACACATTTATTTTATAGTGACACTATGCCAGATAATATACAAAGAACCCCAAATTGGATGCATCTAGATATATACAAACCTTTAATTTTTTCTATTACTGATGTAGAGCAGATCATCTCAAAATTAGCCAATAATAAAGCCCCTGGGCCAGATACTATACCAGGGGAAATTTACAAAGAGAACAAACATTTTTAAGTACCTTTTTTGTAAATTTTTCAACACATGTTTGAGAGAAAGGTATATCCCCAGCTCATGGTCTAAAAATATTATAGTTCCCATTCACAAAAAAAGGTTCCTTTCAATTGCCTAATAATTATCATCTCATAAGTTTACTAGATATTAGTTGTAAAATTTTTACCAGAATTATTTTGGCAAAACTACAGTTTTGGGTAGATACCGCCAGTCTCACCTATTGGAAAAATATAACCTTTATAGGAAAATGAAACTTTGCGCACTATTCATTGACTTTACTGCAGCTTTTGACTCAGTAGTTAGGAAAACTCTTTGGAATATTCTTTATACTCTGGGACTTTCTTTAAGTTTACTAATCCCCATATCTCTACTTTATTCTGAAACATACTCTGCAATTAGATATGATTTAAAGGGCAACATTTCAGAATACTTTTTAACCAATAAAGGGGTCAAACAGGGTTGCCTTTTGGCTCCACTTTTGTTCAATCTCTATATAGATTCCTTATTATACTTTGATAAAGCTATACCTTTGAACTCGCCCAAAATTAATAACCAGCATGTACATATATTAGCATATGCAGATGACCTAGTTCTTCTGTCCTTATTTCAAAAAGGACTACAGATAAAACTTGATCAACTAAAAAAAAATGTGACCAACTAGAGCTGGGGATAAATCTAAATAAAACAAAACTGATGATATTTGGGAATCAATCCCCAAAGCCAAAAATAATGCTAAATAATTTATATATTGATGTTGCTACATATTACACTTACCTCGGCATAAAACTGTCTACATGTAAATGAACAAATAAACAAAGCAAAGCATGTAACCAAAGCACTGTACAGATTCAACTCCAAGTTTGGTGGGCTATCCGTAATCCCTGCCATTAAGGCAGGAAAAGCAAAAATGATTCCTTTATTACTGTTTGGAGCTGAAATCTGTGGGGTCAAGGATAATTAAAAACTGGAGTTACCCTTATCTTATTATTACAAAGCTATTCTTCAAGTCCCTTCTTCCATGACCAACTCTACTGTAAGAGCAGAACTAGGTAGAATTCCCCTGGCATTTATAATTGACCTTAGATTAGTATCATATTGGTGCAGGACAGTTAATAATCAAAGAAATTACACCGCTATTACATGTCATCAAAGAAATTACAATGCTATTACATGTCTAAAAGAAAAAGAAATATGGAATTCCAAGGGTTTTACCTCACCATGGTTAAAAGCTCTCCTAGCAGTTTTATATAATACCAACTTCATGCATTTATGGAGAGACTATCAGACTGGTATCTTGATAGCTGAAACTTATAGAGCTAGACTCAAGAGGAAATATTCATGCTAGCACAGGATAAGCAGATGCATCAGGTCCATAATCAAAAACAAGCTCTTTGGTACAGACAACATAAAATTGATTAGGCTTTAGAAGATTATTTATTGCTTCCAGTAGCCCCATATATTCGGAAGGCGATCACATGGGCAAGGCTTGGGTTAATTACTTCGAAACACACATATTTTAACTGCCTTTTGCCACAAGATAATCTTAATGGAATAAATGCCTTTGGAACAGAGGGTTTAATGAATTACTGGTACACATAATAACGCAGTGCCCGCTGTATAATTTGCAGAGAAGCCAGATCCTAAAGAACTTTTTAACTAGATATGCAGACCTAGAATATGATCTAGTATTTATCTTGATGCATCCTGGGATAGTGGAAGACACTGAAATGATTGCTAAATGTCTATCATCTGTAATCAGTTTTAAGCAAAAAGCTTATTTTAGGAGAATTAGAATTGACCACTTAAAAAACAGTCATTAATTTTGAGGGTAACTTAGCTGTTCTCTGTATCTCAAGGCTCTCCCAACTTTTTTCTTTCCTTTTAACTAGTTGATATGTATGTAATTTGTACTTTATTGTCTCTTTTTTGTACTTAATTTATGATGCTTGTAATGTCCAAAATTGTAAAAAATTTTTGGAAGAACAAATAAACCTGAAACTTGCTTCTGGGACAAGGGGTAGGGGGAGGGGTTTGATATGGAGGAGGGACGAGCTGGGTACAGGCCTGCAAGGAGATTGGCATGAAGACAGGTGACAGGGAGGATTGAATTGACATGCTAGGAGGTCAGAGGAAGTGAGACAAGGCAGAGAATCATATTAATACCATAGAGGAGGGGGATGAGGCAGTGCAGGGAGTTAGAGCTAGGAGGGGAAGGGAAAGAGGAGGAATGAGTGGGGAAGGAAGAGGGGGAAGAAATGCAAGGGAGAAGAGAAAGGGGAGGAGGCATAGGGTAGTAGCTTGGAACATGGGGAGGGTGGAAAAAGCGAGGCAACAAGTGAAAGGAGTAGTAGGGGCAAAGCTGAGTATCTGAGAAGGGAGCTGCTGCCCCACAACTGAGTATTAGGGCAGGGAAAAGATCTACTGGGAAGGGGGAAGTGTGCTAGAATGTGTAGCAGATGTGAGGAAAAAGTGAAACGGGCAAGGGAGACCAGAACTGCAGGAGCTGTCCTACAAATGTGAGATATCATTGGGAGGAACCAACTGAGCTGCATAAACTATATACCTACACTAATCAAACAATTAAAAGTATATACCTACACTTCATTAAACCCTGTGGGACAACACTAATAACACAACACATCCTCAGGAAGCTAGCCAAACCAATTAACAAGCTTCAAAGTAACCTTGCAGAAAGGCACTTACATAAAACCCTCCCAAGCCCAGAAAACCCTCAAACTCCTACTTGCACTCTATACCCACCATTACCTACCTGATGCAAGAGGCCATCAGATGCCATCATTCGATCACAAATGAGGTCTCCATAAAGGTGACCATCCTAATGCATTCAACAAACAATACGTAAGGGTGGCACACTCAGAAGTATATCCATCTTGGGGGCTAATTAGGGCAGTAAAGCCACTCATGGTCTGATAGCCCTAATTAGCTCCCCTCGATGAGTATACATCCTTGTATATCACCCTTACTCATTATTTATTCTATAGAAAGATAATGGAATACATAATAGGTTGCAGTGGAATAACACATTTATCCCCACTAGTGCATGGTAAGATCCATAACTCATGACTGGTGAAGCCATGAGTTAGTTATAAAGGTCTTACCATTCATGTGGAAATAAATGTGTTATTCCACTGCAACCAATTATATGTTTGATGTGTACCACACTTTTGTTAATGTTTTTGTTTTACTTTTTCAGCTTAAAACTGCATCTTTTTCCACTGTAAACCCTCCATCTGGTCCATTGTTCTCTGTGTTCTATTCACAGATTCTAAGTGGAAATAAAATATAAGTGAAGATAAATATCTCAAATTATACAGTGGCAGTTTTGAAAAGAAACATAGAAACATAGAATTTGATGGCAGATAAGGACTGCTTGGCCCACCCAGTCTGCCCATTTCCCTACCTGATGAAAAAGCTGCAGGTTCTAGCTAATCAACAACTTACTTCCTCCTACCCCCCACTAGAATTGCCTTATGCCTGTCCCATGCATTCTTGAATTCTTCCACTGTTCCTGACTCCACAACCTCCTCAGGAAGGCTGTTCCATGCATCCACAATCCTCTCCGTGAAAAAATACTTTCTAACATTACCTCTGAGCCGTCTCCCCTCTATCTTCAAATTGTGCCTCCTTGTTCTTGCACATCTCTTCTTCTGAAAGATACTACCCTCTTGTACTTTGTTAATTCCCTTGAGATACTTGTGTAACCCCTTGTTACCCGGGGTTACTAGAATCCCAGTAAGACCTAGTGGTAGGCAGGGAAGGCAGCTTGTGAAACTCCAGTTAAATGGGCTTCACACTGTCTCACTCTGTTCTCAGTCTCAGCTGAGACTGAGAGAAGACATCACCATAGAACTGTCGCAGCTGCATAAGCCACATTGGAATCTGCAGCAGAGGGAGTGAGATAGAACGTTGGGAGTTTTCAAAGTCAGTTTTTTCTGTTTACCTCCTTGGGAGAAGGAAGTCTCCTGTTTACCTTTTGAAAGAGAAGGTCAGTGTCCAGTTTTAAGTGGTGGAGACCGCTGTCCAGGTCTCAGTACCTCCTCCCTCCGGGGAGAGAAGTAAAGTATCCCTCTGTGGATTCCAGGGGCAATCCCCTAATGTCTGCTAAAGGAAGAAAACTGCCTTTTTTACAGTTTCTGTTTGGTCTTAAAAGTGGAAGAAGTTGTACTTCACCTGTGGGGCACCTGCAACAAAAGGGTGAGTGTTTTGCTCTAATTTGAGAGGGCAATCAATGTGTTTCTTCAGTTTGGAAAATGTGAAGAAGTATGGGATTTGGACTACTATTTGGGAGGCCTATTGTACTAGGACAAACAAATGGAGAAGTGTCAAAATCTAAAGTCTGTATGAATTCAAGTAATGTTGTAGAGGGGGTGCTACAGTCCATCCACCGTTTAATCTACATTTTGAAGTTTTAGTTTCTCCAGAAAAATGGCCGGGTATGGGCTGTGGGAGCTGGAGGTGGGCAAACCCCTCATCTTTGGTCACCAGGTCCACCTCTACGGATTTCTTCTGTGATGGCTACTTGCCTCATGCACCTGGCCAGTGATGAGGTAGGTACCGAGACGTGGGTCGCAAATTGGAAAATCTCTCTAGGAGTCGCAGACTCTAAGTGGTGTGGGGAGCCACAACTTGGGAAAAGAATTCTCCTTGTGTGATGGGAGTCAGAAGAAGTAAGAAAAAATCTCTAGGGGTCGTGAGACTCTAAGTGGTGGGAGCCACAACAAGTAAATTGGGTTCATTCTTTAAATGGACCAGTCAAGTGGGCACAGGGAGCCGGGCCAGTCGGGCTGTGTATCCAAAGCACATGCAAGTCCGGGCTGTGTGCCTGGTGGGTCCAGAGCCTGAAATTAGTAAAAATGGGTTCATTCTTTAAGTGGACCACCTGGTAGTCTCCAATCTGCATTATCAGTAAACGTAGCCCCTTGGGGGTCCATCTATGCTTTGTTATGTTCAGCTAGTTATGAATAAAAGCCGCACTGAAAAATCCCAATCCTGGTTCTGGACATTACAGTTATTGCTTCCTGTTTTCGGATTTACTTGGGTGCCCCTGTGCAGAGTAGCCAAACCTAGGTCCCCTTGTGCCAGGTAACCTCATCCTCCCCGAACCCAGGTCCCCACCAGGTAGTGCTGTCAATGCCAACAGCATGCCACCTGTCGTTTAGTAAAAAGGCAGGGTGAGGGTTACAAAATGGAGGCACCGCTTTGATTTGTTCGAAGGAAGGTGCTTGGCAAGTGGCTATGCCGCTTATTATCTAGTAGTGGTAGCCTCCAAAAGCTGAAGCAATTTCCAGTGTGTTGCTGTGTGCTGTGAATCTTGTGCTGCTGTTTAAAAAATGCCAACTGTTTACCAAGGAGCTGTAAAGTCAAAGAGTGTGCCCTTGTCCTGCATCAAAATTGTTTACAGCGTTTTTGTCAGCTTTTAAAATGAATTCTGTGAGGAAAAGTGTGGAAAACTAGGGGTAGCAACAGAGAAATTATGCCCTGGACATTTGAAATGCTTTTAAAATGTATTCTGTGAGGAAAAGTGTGGAAAACTAGGGGTAGCAACAGAGGAATTATGCCCTGGATGTTTGAAATGCTTTTAAAGTGAATTCTGTGAAGGAAAGTGTGGAAAACTAGGTGTTGCAACAGAGAAATTATGCCCTGGACGTTGGAAATGCTTTCTGTGTAAATAGAGAGACTGCAGAGTTAATGGCAATGTTACATGGTTAAAATGGGCTCCCGCCATGGAGTCAGTTGAAAAAAAAAAAAAAAGTGCATTTTACAGTTTAAATTTGTCTGCTCGATGATCGCCGTGAGGAGAGGAGCCCTCGCGAGGAAGAAGAGGCTCATTTGCATGGCGTCGTGTGGTTGGTCAGATTGCCATTGGTCACGCCCCTCAGCCAGCTCTTCTGAGACTGCCTCAGCATTCAAGAGGGAGACAGAGTGTAGTGCGTGTACTGGCAGTGAAGGAGTGTCGCGAGGTATTCAAAGCGCTGTAAACATTCAAAAAGTGACTTTTAAGTTTAAAATCGGGCTCAACCCGCAAATTGATCGTGAAAATAGCTAGTTTGGTGTATAAATTGACGATCGCTAAGACTGCCCGCCCGTTTGTGTTCCAAGGCCTTCAAGAACTGGCTGCAGGCCGTTTTACCCCATCGCAGCAAGTTGCTACTGATAACGGTGAGTAAACAATTCAAAAACTGCTCAGTGATTTTCAGTAATGCCATATAAAATGTGTGTGCAGCAGTGTAGTTGCTTTGCAAGTAATGACTGTGTGAAGTCCTGCCAGCAAGTGCAAGTCTGTAAAGCCATTGAATGTGTGCATGGAAGTAAAATAGCCTCAGTTTAAAGTTTGCAGCCAGAGAGAGACTGTGGGCTGTAGCAAAATGCAACACTAGTAGAAGCAGGCAATCCTGAGCTGAAACCTGAAGCTTTTAAGGGACTGTGAATTAAATGAATGTTACCAGCATGTGAAAAGTCCAAGGAAAATCCTGTAAATGTGTGTGAAGCCAGATAGGAGCAAGTTGTGCAGTTTGAGTAAAAGTTATCAGTAGCTAGTGTAAATCGGATGTGCAGTGGCTTGACCCAGATTCTAAATGTTGATGCACAGGAGTGCTGCCGTCGCCATTACAGGGTGGGGTAGTAAAGTAAACACAGCAGCAGAGGAGACATTTTAAAGCTACAGAGTGTGTTCATTAAAGTGGGACTTTCAGTTACAGTGAACTTTTGTTTATTTTTCTGCAGTTATGGCCTCAGGACCAGCTCGTTACCGGATCATGCCCGGTTGCAGTAACAGCAGCAGTAAATAGACTAAGAGATATTGAAAAGTGGTGCTATGGGGGCAACTGCCTCCTGATGTGGCACCCTAATTATCCAGTGCGTGTATGCCAAATATGCTTGAGTGCTGGAAGGGATGTCTTTATGATTCCTCACTGTGCTGGATGCCTTCAAAAATATGGCTTGTATAAAGCGCCTCCAATTTGTTTGGCCCCGACATGGACAAAAATTCAGGAATCTGCAGTTGGCAGCACACAGCACCAGGCGGAGCCTGTGGAAGAAGGCCCCTCGGGGGAGTGTGGCACAAAGCTAGAGGATGCAGAGTTGGAGACTGAACCTGAAGTTGAAGTTTTGGATGCTGGATCTCAGAAAGAAAGTTCGGATAAATCATCACTAGACCCCTGGGTGGGGGGCCTAGCCCAAGTCTCTTAGGTGAAGATGAGATGTGGGAGGCCTTTGAACGGGAGGTGTCGACCTCCGCGCCTAGTGATGAATGGATAGTCTCAGGGGTGAGAACGACTGCTCACTCCTGGGCTCAGATCCTCAGTGAAGAGGAAGATGAGGGGGAACCTATGTGGCCTTGTGAAAAAGGAATGGGTACACAGCCTCAAGATCTTGCCTTGGAGGAATGTGTTGAAGAAGGTGGTGATGCCACTGCCCTGGCTTTGAAAGAGGAAGAAGTCAGGGATCCATTTTTAATTTCTTTGAGAATGTGAAGCTGGCAGAACCAGGACTGGTCACCCCCAAGCCAGGCCAGCGGTCTCAGATTGACGAAAGCAAGTAAAGAGGAGAGACTGGTTCGTAGAAAGGTGAATGAGATCTATGGTATGACCTTTCCTACCTTTCCTCGGAGAGTCTGGGAGGAGATTGAAGACTGCAGGAAATCCTGGATCTGGGATGAAGCAATGAAAAATGTGCATCCTGGGGCCAACCAGCATGTAAAAAATAGACTGTTCCACAAAAAGTATACCCAGTGGAAGAGAGGCAGGACACTGTTTATGGACAGAGTGAGAATAGTGGACAGAGAGGGACGTGAAGTCTCCCACTGTGTGAGTTATGTGCGCCCAGACGGGGTAATAAGTCAAGCCCCTGACCCCCGGTACTATTGGCCTCAATGCAAGGACCTCCCAGCAATTAAGCCTGTGCCTACAAGATGGAGAGCTGAGCAGTGGTAGTCAATACTGCCACACCAGACTGTGAAGTGCCCTTATTGATCCACCAATATGAATAACCAAGGACTCAGGTGCTCCACATTCATCAGTCTACAGTGTACTGTCCTGTTCAGCAACCATCTACTGGCCCACCAGATGACTTCAGATCCAGAGAAGACACCAGCCCAGCTGTTTCCTGTTCATCGCCTGGCAATCAGATGACGTCGGACCAGCTGTTTTCTTTTTGTTCCTGTTCTAAGGTTCCGTCTCCATTGATGACATCATCCCAGCTGTTTCCAGATGTGCCCTCCTGTGGTTCCCGGGAGATGTCCGCCCAGCTGTATCAGAAGAAATGCTGCCAGGAAGAGTCTTCGGCCGCGGACCAGGTTCGTGCAGATTCTTGTACTACAAATGGCTGGTAAGTCCAAAACCTTTTCTATCTTTATGACATTGCAGTACACACCCTACACTACAGACTTCAAAAATGTGTGAACTGTCCGCAAAGACTCTCCCCTTCGGGACTTTGGCCTTTTAGAACTGTGCTTCACGGGGCTAAGGCCCAGGAGAGACTCTTTATTGGACTAGCCTTCGGGCCTTGTGGTCACGAGTTGGGACTTTTAGGGCACTCCATCCCCCCAAATGTGTATTGTAAATAATGTCATTATTGTACTCTAATGTAAATACTGTTTTTCTACCTTTTTCTAAAAAACAATCTTTTTGGGATTGGTCAGTGTTTTTGTATGGTAGGGTGTTTAGGTAGAATGTGTATGCAGATTAGGAGTGTGTTTTGTCTTTCTTTTTCTTACAGGTGTTCCTGGGAAGACAGAAGAGAAGACAAGAAGAGGAGGAGGGGCTCATCGCAGTTCCTCGTCAGTGCTTTATTGTGTAGAAATTTAAAGCACTGTGTTGTTATTGTTATGGTTGTTACTGTATTAACCATTTTCCTTCCACAGGTGTGGTCGTGGGGGTAGGGAGGAGGCAGTAATTGGTATTTTAATGGTGTGGTTGCAGGTTGCCCAAGGTCGGGGAAGTCCCTGAGTTTTGTTTTGGTTTGGAATGTTATGTTAGAGGCAGATAGGTTTTCCCTAGAGGGTTGGGGGGATGGACAGGCTGTGGCCCTGACCTGCAGTAGGGGCCGCAGTGCTGATCTATCAGGGCTATACTCTGGATGGTTCTACCAGAGTCACTAGGTGTCTATAGTAAGTGGATAGTGTAGAGGCTGATATGTCAGCTACAGGCCTCTAGGCCCTTAGTGTTGCCTGCCTGTGCTTGCACATGGTAGGAGGGAGCCTGATCACCCCCCCCTCCGCAGGTAGCACATAGGGTGGGATGACCTAAGGCCAGGTGCATAATGACTGGGGACAGTCATTTTCCTGGTCAAAGGCGAGTGTAACCCCTTGTTACCCGGGGTTACTAGAATCACAGTAAGACCTAGTGGTAGGCAGGGAAGGCAGCTTGTGAAACTCCAGTTAAATGGGTTTCACATTGTCTCACTCTATTCTCAGTCTCAGCTGAGACTGAGAGATGACATCACCATAGAACTGTCGCAGCTGCATAAGCCACATTGGAATCTGCAGCAGAGTGAGATAGAACGTTGGGAGTTTTCAAAGTCAGTTTTTTCTGTTTACCTCCTTGGGAGAAGGAAGTCTCCTGTTTACCTTTTGAAAGAGAAGGTCAGTGTCCAGTTTTAAATGGTGGAGACCGCTGTCCAGGTCTCAGTGCCCCCTCCCTCCGGGGGGGAGTAAAGTATCCCTCTGTGGATTCCAGGGGCAATCCCCTAATGTCTGCTAAAGGAAGAAAACTGCCTTTTTACAGTTTCTGTTTGGTCTTAAAAGTGGAAGAAGTTGTATCAGCTTGTGGAATCCTGCAAATCTAAAGGTGAGTGTTTTGCTCTAATTCAAGAGGGCAATCAATGTGTTTCTTCAGTTTGGAATATGTGAAGAAGTATGGGATTTGGACTACTATTTGGGAGGCCTATTGTACTAAGACAAACAAATGGAGTAGTGTCAAAATCTAAAGTCTGTATGAATTCAAGTAATGTTGTAGAGGTGGTGCTACAGTCCATCCACCGTTTAATCTACATTTTGAAGTTTTAGTTTCTCCAGAGAAATGGCCTGGTATGGACTGTGGGAGCTGGAGGTGGGCAAACCCCTCATCTTTGGTCACCAGGTCCACCTCTACGGATTTCTTCTGTGATTGCTACTTGCCTCATGCACCTGGCCAGTGATGAGGTAGGTACCCAGACGTGGGTCGCAAATTGGAAAATCTCTCTAGGAGTCGTAGACTCTAAGTGGTGTGGGGAGCCACAACTTGGGAAAAGAATTCTCCTTGTGTGATGGGAGTCAGAAGAAGTAAGAAAAAAATCTCTCTAGGGTTCGCAGACTCTAAGTGGTGTGGGGAGCCACAACAAGTAAATTGTGTTCATTCTTTAAATGGACCATCAGTCAAGTGGCCGGCAGGGGAGCCTGGCCAGTCGGGCTGTGTATCCAAAGCGCATGCAAGTCCGGGCTGTGTGCCTGGTGGGTCCAGAGCCTGAAATTAGTAAAAATGGGTTCATTCTTTAAGTGGACCACCTGGTAGTCTCCAATCTGCATTATCAGTAAACGTAGCCCCTTGGGGGTCCATCTATGCTTTGTTATGTTCAGCTAGTTATGAATAAAAGCCACACTGAAAAATCCCAATCCTGGTTCTGGACATTACAGTGATTGTGCTTCGGTTTTCGGTTACTTGGGTGCCCTGTGCAGAGTAGCCAAACCTAGGTCCCCTTGTGCCAGGTAACCTCATCCTCCCCGAACCCAGGTCCCCACCAGGTAGTGCTGTCAACGCCAACAGCATGCCACCTGTCATTTAGTAAAAAGGCAGGGGTGAGGGGTTACATTTGAAAGTTTCTATCATGTCCCCCCTCTCCCTCCTTTCCTCAAGGGTATACATATTAAGCTGCTTTAGTCTCTCCTCGTATGTCTTCTGGTGCAGACCCTGCACCATTTTGGTTGCCCTCCTCTGAACAGCCTCCACTCTGTCTATATCTTTGCAGAGATGGGGTCTCCAGAATTGCACGCAGTACTCCAGATGGGGTCTCACTAACTGTACAGAGGGATAACAACTTCCTGTTTTCTGCTGTTGATGCCTCTCCCTATGCATCCCAGTATCCCCCCAGCCCTCCTTACTGCCTTCTCACATTGCTTGCCCACCTTTAGGTCATCTGATATAATTACTCCTAGGTCTCTTTCGATTTTTGTTGTTGTTATTAACTCACCCCCCATTGTGTACTCTTCCCCTGGCTTTTTGTTTCCCAGATGCATTACCTTGCACTTCTTTGCATTGAATCTGAGCTGCCACATATTTGACCTTTCCTCCAACCTTGCCAAGTCCCTTTTCATTCTTTCCACTCCACCTTGTGTATCAAGCCTGTTGCAGATCTTTGTGTCACCTGCAAAGAGACATACTTTTCCTTCCAGGTGCTCTCCAATGTCACTTATAAAGACATTAAAGAGGACTGGTCTCAGTACCAAACCCTGCGGAACCCCACTAGTTACCTTCCTTTCTTCACTGTGGACTCTGTTTACTATTACCCTTTGCGTCCTGTTGTCTAGACAGTTTTTTATCCAGGCTACCACCTTGGGACCCACTTCAAGGCTGGCTAACTTGTATATTAATCTTTTGTGTGAGACTGTGTCAAATGCCTTGCTAAAATCTAGGTAGGCCATATCCACAGCCCCTCCCTGGTCTACTACTTTGATCACCCAGTCAAATAACTCAATTAGGTTCATCTGACATGACCTTCCTGCTGTGAAACCATGCTGTCCTGGGTCCTGTGCCCTACTGGCCTCTATGTACCAACAATTCTTTCCTTCAGAAGTGATTCCATCATTATCCCTACCACTAAAGTCAAACTAACTGGTCTGTAGTTTCCTGCCTCTGCCCTGCTCTTACTTTTGTGAAGTGGAATCACATTTGCCCTCCTCCAGTCCTCAGGTACCACCCCACCCTCCCATGATTTGTTAAAGAGAGTAGTCAGTGGTGTTACTAGTTCTACCCTTAGTTCTTTTAGAATTTTTGGGTGAATCCAATCAAGCCCCATTTTTGTCCACCCTCAGTTTCAAGAGTTCTTTCAAAACACTTTCTTATGTGAATGGACTGGTATCAACCCCCCTATTCAGTGTTTCTCCCTTGTTTGGTTTAGGTACCTCCTCTTCGTTCGCTGTGAATACTAAGCAGTAATATTCATTCAGTATCCCTGCTTTTTCACTGTCACCCTCTGCCCACATTCGCTCCTCTTTATTAAGTATCTGTATCCCTCCCGTGGTCTTTCTTCGCTCCCTAATGTACCTATAAAGGGTTTTATCCCCCTTCTTAACAGAGTTGTCTATCTTTTCCTCAGTTTATGCCTTTGCTATTCTGACTGCCTTCCCTACCTCCTTCTGCTTTAACTGATAAAGTTCTCTTTCCTGCTCCTTCTGTGTTTCCTTATATTTCCTGAATGCTATCCTGTTCTTCTTAACCATCCCTGCCTCCTCTTTTGAGAACCATAGTGGTTTTTTTCTTCATTTTGTTTTGTTGATTTGGTTCACACAAAGGCTTGTTCCGTCTGTGATGGCTGTTTTGATTATTCCCCATTGTTCCTCCACCCCTCCTTCTTGCCCGTTTACTAGTGCTTTTCTGAGGCACTCTCTCATTTTCCCAAAGTCAGCCTTCCTAAAGTCCAGTACTCTTGTTTTTTTATGGCTTGACTCTATGGCTGTGTTTATTGTGAACCACACTCTTTGGTGGTCACTTGTTCCCAGATGGCTACCCACTTCTAAATCTGAGATCCTTTCTCCTTCCCCATTTGAGAGTACCAAGTCTAAGATTGCTCCCTCCTGACTAGCTGTCTAGCTGTCTGAGGCATGCCCCCTGTAGGGCATCAAGAATGACCCTGCTCTTGGATATGCCTGCAGCAAAGGTACTCCAGTTAACATCTGGCATATTCAGGTCCCCTATCAACAATATCTCCCCTTTTTTCTGCCATTTTAAGGATGCCTTCTATCATTTCCTTGTCCATTTCCTCCCCTGAGATGGGAGTCTGTACACAACCCCCATGTGGATTGTGGTATCATTTCCTGTCTCCATGGTGACCCATAGTGACTCATCAACTTCCTGTTTACTCTTTAGTTCTGTTGCTTTAATCCCTTCCCTATTATAGAGAGCTGCTACTCCTCCTCTTTTATCCACCTTGTCCCTCCTGTAGACTGTATATTCTGGTATGTTGACATCCCAGTCATGGTTCTCTGTGTACCATATTTCAGTGACTGCCACAATATTCAGGCATCCCTCTTCCATCAAGGCCACTAGTTCAGGGAGCTTGTTGCACAGACTGTGGGCATTGGTACTCATCACCTTCCATTTATTTTTTATGGCCGTACCCCTTTTAGCCCCATCCCTGTCCTTGCCACCTTTTTCTGCATTTGTCCCTGTCCTGCTTCCTACTGACTTCTCTACCTTGTTGTTTACCTCTCTAACTACTGTGTTTTGTGGGGGGAGGCTGGGATTTCCCTGCTCCTTTTCAGTGCCTCCCCCCTTGGCTAGTTTAAATGCTTGCCAATGAAGCATTTAGACCTGTCACCTAGGATCCTGGTCCCCCCTGGACAGATGCAGACCATCATGCCAGTATAAGCCTGCATCCCTCCAGGTGGCTCCCCAGTCCCCAAAAAAGCTAAAACCCTGAGCTCCACACCAGGTTTTCAACCATTCATCAAATCCCATGGTGTGGAATACCCTAGCATCATCCTTGCCATAGACAGGCAGCACCTCCAAGAAGGTTACCGTACATGCTACTTGTCTAAGGCCCCTCCCCAACTCCACAAACTCCTCTTGCACTGCTCTGATCCCATTCACAGCCAGGTAATTTGTCCCTAGGTGGACAGTGACATACAGCTTCCTCCCTCGTGCAGCTGCTCCTGCGATCCTGAGGATTGGCTTCCTGTCCCTCCGAGCTGTGGCACCAGGCAGGCACCTTACCTCCCTATCCCCTTCATGCCCCACTTCTACCCCCTAATGATCGAGTCCCCCACCAGGAGTTGTTTCCTTCCCCTGTGGGGTCTCATGCCACCCTCCTGTAGGTCTCCTTTGTGGAGGTTCCCAACATCCTCCTTGGTCTCCACTGCAGGTGCCTCCATAGAGGAACCACTCTTTGCCAGAACAGCATATGACTTGTGGAGAGGTACGACTGGAGGGATGCACCTCTGTTCCACCACCTTCTCCCTCCCTTAGCCCACCTTGGTCCAACCGCTCCTCTTTCTTGGCAACCTCTGAGGTAATGGTGGTGGCCCTGGTGGTCCCTGGGTGGGGGAAGAGGTCATGAATCCTAGCCTGGTCAGCCTGGAGACGGGCAACCTCCTCCCTCAGACCAGAGAGGTGCCTGCAAACAGGGCTGCATCACAGCCTCCAGAATGTCTCCCGGACCATTGCTGCCCCACAGCCATTGCACTGCATCACTCCCATCTTGACTTATTTTGTGTCCCCTCTCATGTTGTTTTGTATGCTTACTGTCTCCTCCCTCTATGTATTTTTACACTTACTTTCCTACTGCTTATGTGTCCTTACAACTCTCACCCTTCCTGTTCTGGGACAGGAACTTTCTGTAGTCTTCAGTAGTCTCCTTCTTCCATGCTTGGATTCAGACCTCCAGCAGCCAGGGGGAGAGAAAGAGTTATTTTTTGGGTTCCTTCAAGGTTAATGAAACTAATGTGTCTCAGTGATACTTCCCTTCCTACTGCCAAACAGGAAGTTCCTGTTGTCAGTCGAATCCAGTGACTATAAAAGTAGAACTGGCTTTGGCTAGGTGTGGGAAGGAGGGCAATTAATAAAAAATGTGTAGTTCCTAGACTGCTGTATCTTGCTGTGAAACCAAAATTATCTTCTTTCAAAAACAGCAGGAAGCTGTAATTGGAGACAGCTGCTTCTGTACTACTAAGCTGCTAAGCCACACCCCCAATTAGATTCATCCTCTGCTCTGACCCAGCAAAATTAAGCTAATACAGCCCTCTTCCTCAGAGAAACACACGGTGATTTTCTTCTTCTTCTTCTTCTTCTTTTTTTTTACTTAATTGAGACCCCTTTCTTCTAATAAAGTATCTGTTTGCTTAATCCAAACAGGTACTAACTCCTGCTGAGATAGAAGTAATTTTATCAGTAATAAATCTGTAGTTCTAGACTGCTGTATCCTGCTGTGAAACAAAAGTTCTCTTCTGTCAAAAACAGCATAGAAAGCTGATTGGCTAACTGGGTCTTTTATCATGAGTAAAACCCAGCAGAACTCATGGATAAAGACCCAGTTAGCTGTATCTGCAGTCAGCAAAAAAGAAATCCTTCCCTGTCATGGAAAACATACCCCACTGCCATATTCTTTCCCCACTGACCACTCCACAATGACCAAAGGTGGAAGCCCAGCCTAGTTAAAAACTACACTGGCTTCCCAAAACAAGTGGGGAAAAACTCTGCCAAGTAACTCTAAATCGAGTTTTCAAAGATCTTTTGTGAAAGCCCTTGTAGTTCAAAAATAAACCCAC
The DNA here is from genome assembly GCA_016271365.2 of Neoceratodus forsteri. Taxonomy (NCBI): domain Eukaryota; kingdom Metazoa; phylum Chordata; order Ceratodontiformes; family Ceratodontidae; genus Neoceratodus; species Neoceratodus forsteri. The sequence goes on from CM028130.1 coordinate 433,235,311, forward strand.
TCATCACATACGGGAGCTGCTCAATAGCTTGGAGTGAGACACTTGGCTGGTAAACAGAGCAACCAGTGCACTTTAGTTACTGTCACGAACAGTAGACTAGTAAACGGGAAGAGCAAGCAGCATGTTGTTTTGGGGGGTTTTCTTGACAGAGAGAGAGACAGAAAGACAGCATGTCCAGGAAAAGACTGTTTTTTTCTGTAGTCCCTTCAGTATCAGGCTCACAGTCTGTTTTCTATAGTAAAAAACACTGTTTTTGTGCTGTTTCTTTTTCTCTCTTTCACTCGGAACGCTCTTTGCTGTCTCTGTCTCCCTGTCAGCTCTCCCTCTGTGTCATCCTAACAAGCAGTAACATGCAATGAAAAGAGGAAAATAACAAAGAAAAAGTATAACTGGGGAAGGGCTGAAGGCATGGCACAGCATAAAACAAGTCCTTCCTGTTGTTCTCTAGGCTGCTGGGTGGACTATTTAACTGAGGGAGGAAGGATATTTTAACAAAAAATAAGAAAAAAACTATTAATTTACTAATTTAAAGTTTTTTCTTTATTTCTTGTTAAAAAAAAATAATGCGACATTGTATAATTGCAGTAAACCACTCCAGGGTGAGGGTTATGCTGGGATTTACCCACTTCTGGTGTGGTTTGGTTACTTGACTTGCGGCCTCATAATTGAATCACACCAGGCGTGGGTAAATCTCAGCATAACCCACACCCTGGAGTGGTTTATTGCTTAAAAAACATGATTTATTTACCCAAGTTATGAATTTTTGGTGTGGTGTATATATTTGGAATACAGTGGTAAAGCCACAAGTTAGTTAGCAGGATGTCCTACCTCTCATGATATATATGTTATCTGTACTGTATGTAACAGATGATCCATTACAGGGCATGTGGCCGTGCTCTGATGTACGCATGCCTTGGGTGTTTTGTGAGGCATGACACCGCAGGCCCAGTGCATCAACCTCCCAAGGTGTGCATATATCAGAGCACGATTGCATGCCCTGTAGTGGATTATCTGTCTCATGAAATATCCAGAAGGTTCTGAGGGATGAAAAAAGTGCAGGTGTGAGGTCATTGTCTAACAATGCACAGTCATGGGGTGTGTTTCATCCAATCAGGAGACTGAATTTTAACAGACTTCTTTTTATTTATTTTTAGATATATTATAGGGGCACGGTCATGCCCCTATAGTTAGGACTGAGTAGCCTGTTTAATGTTAAACCTAAAATTTTGCACTTTAATAACTTTGTAACTGATTAATGGAGTTGCACTAAATTTGGTATGCGCTGTCTTGTGGGGTAGTTCTCTTGATGTGGCAAGTTTCATTCCAGTTGGATGTGCAGATTCTGAGATCCAGATAGTGCAAAAACCTTAAAAGTCACCACTTTTTATCCGGCCTGCTAGCACAGTGGTAAGGTGTCTGCTTGCAATGCTGACATCCTGGGTTTTGGAACAGACCTGGGAGTCAGAGGGTCAGCCAGACCGAGAAGATTGAGCACCCAAGTGGTGGCTCTCCTTCTCTGGGGAGGATGGGGGTAAGTGCCCGGTACATCAGCAGCACCTGGCTGAGGGTGGGGAATCCACGGAGACCGGCGCCACACGGGAGGCAGTATAGACGTCGGGCATGTCCGTTGGTGTCATTGCACTTCCGGCCCCCAGGGGAAAGCAGCATACAAAAATCCAGCCCTGTAAATGATGCCCGTGTCTCTGCCACTGCTCCCGCTAAAGACTCATGTCCACCAGGGGAAAGTCCCGCACCTGTGGCCCTGCCCTGGGGGGGAAAGCCTGGGGTAATGACCATGTTCCTTGGGGAGGGGGTGCCCTCCTCGTGGCCCCACCCTGGGGGGTAAGCCTGGGTATGGGGAGTGCCATGCAGGGTGGAAGGATGAAGCCTCTGCTTGGTATGGGCAGGGGGTGGGGTACAAAGGTCCCCTCAAAAAAGTTAAAAAAGTTGCCACTTTTTGCAGTTTTTTTCTTGATCACCTTGTGCCCAGACAGTGTTGACTTTTGGTGTGATTTTTTTTTATGGTAGAAATAACTTGGGTAACAGAACTGTCAACATTATTTTTGTGAAAAAATATTAGTGTGTTGCAAAGTTATTTCGTTTTTAATTTCCCATTATTTCCTGGGGGAAGCTCACTTTCCAGGATAGAGGTAAAAAGTTCAGCAAAGGATTTGATCTCACAAAAAAGGATTAATTCTCACAAGATCTGTTCCTTTTTCATGAGGAAAAAATCCTTTTTTGTGAGGAAAATATCCTTTTTCGCTAGCTGCCACCTTGTTTTTTTCTATGAACTAAAAAGTGTGGAAAATACATAAAATGACATTTTACAAATCAAACACCAGAACCTAGCTAAACGGGCCACATTTAGCTAGATTCTGGTTTCTGTTTTTCTCAGTTAGGGCCAGAAATAATTTTTCTGGACATCTGAAATCCCGGATGCCCAGCTTAGCGAGAGGAGCCCTCCACTGTTTTCTTTGTATGAGAACATAGAAACATAGACTTTGACGGCAGATAAGGACCGCTTGGCCCACCTAGTCTGCCCATTCCCTACATATTGGATAAGCTGCAGACTCTAGTTAAACAACAGCCTACTTCCTCCTACCATTCACTATAATTGCCTTATGTCTGTCCCATGCATTCTTGAATTCCCCCACTGTTTTTGACCTCAGAACCTCCTCAGGAAGGTGGCTCCATGCATCCACCACCCTCTCCGTGAAACAATACTTTATAACATTGGCCGTGAGCCATCCTCCCTCTATCTTCAAACTGTGCCCCCTTGTTCGAACAACATAAAGTCTTGCTGTATTCTGACATATTGCAGTTAGCTCCAGCACTTGAACTGCCCGGGAGATGAAAGAGTTAACTCTATGCAGAACCATAGAAAGTTGAGCTCAAGCTCCGTTCAAACCACTGTCTGCTGCACTTGAAGTGTAACTGTCAGATTCTTTACTCTGCCTAACTGAACAGTAGCTCCGGAGTTTGCTCCTCAGTTCGATACAGTAAATCGTCGGTTTAAACCGTGAGATTTTCTCTCTTTTTCTTGGTTCAGATTCCTGTCTGTGGTATAGTAAGTGTTATAGGTAGTGGACTGTAGAGTTTTGAGAGTTTTTCTGTGGAAATTGTAAATTTTGTTTCTTGCGGTCAGTTCGGCTGAACCGATCATTTGTTCTTTTCTGTATACTTGTGGTGATTCCGGTGCCTATCGGTTCTAAAAAAAAAAAACGCATTTTCGTTTTCTTTCCAACACCCATGACACTGTGAGGAACCGATAGGTTAGTCTCACCTGGCCTGAAACTGTGTAAAGGGTAAGTTTATTTGTTTGAGGCCATGTCTGAAAAACCCAGAAAGAAAACCGGGCCCACTGGGTTTCAGCACTGTAATGTGTGTGGGAAGGCCTTTGCTAAGGCTGATTCCCACACCACCTGTGTATATTGTCTGGGGTTTGACTACCTCGATTCAGACTACCAAATTTGTAAAAATTTCCCTAAGACCACCCTAGATAAATGGTTGGGTAGGCTTAGGGCTAAGGAGGCCGAGAAGTCCACTGACCCGGATGGCCAGCCGGTTTGGTTCTGGCTGAACCTGAGGGAGTGCCCTCTGACCAGGGCCATACTTCCTCAGGCAAGAGGAAAACTGACTCTGAGGGGTCGGTTCCTTCAAAATAGAAGAAAAAGGAGAAATAGACTGGTTCAGATCCTGAATCTCTTCATCCGACGGCCGATGAAATTGCCTGGGTGATTAGTATTGCAGAATCGCTCCGTCTGGTCTCAACCGAATGGCCCCTGCCGGTAGGCGTTCAGTTCGGTCAGTCCCTCCAGTTACAGATTATTCTCTGGAGGAATATTATGATCCAGAATGGGAGGGGGAAGTTGAAGAGGATGAAGAAGACTAGTATGATAGTGGGGAAGGTTTGGATGAGCCTATTGAACTGGACATCTCCCCAGACAGACCTTCTGGAGTTTCCCCTCCTAGGCTTTCTGAGTCCCCTTCCCGCTTTATGTTTTACAAGAAAGTGGCTGACACCCTCCAGCTCCCTGTGGATGAAGCTGTGGAGGAGGAAGAAGAGCCTGATTTTGTTGAGATGATGGACATCCCAGAGTCCAAGAGACTATCTATTTCCTTGCATAAATCTTTTGGGAAACAGACACATAAACTTTTAAAGACCCCTAATTATCTGCCTCCAGTGGACAAACGTATGGACAGGAGGTATATGCTGTCAGGCTCAAGTTTGGAGTTTCTGTATCAGCATTGCAGCCATGTTGTAGTACAGGCTGCAGCCTGTGATAAGGCTGGCATTCTCTTGGCTTCACACCCCCCCAGATAAGGACTCCAGGGAGATAGATGACATGGCCAAAAAGCAGTACTTGGCATCTTCCTTGGGACTCAGACAGGCTAACTACATGGCCTATGCAGCCAGGTTTCAAAAGTCCAGGTGGGAGTCTGTTTTGGAACTGGCTAAGCAGGCCTCCTCCCAGCTGGCTAAGGAGCTGGAGGAAGTGGCTACTGACGGGATTGAGACATCAAAAATCCAATTTTATGCTGCTGTCAACTCCAATGATGTGTCATCTAGAGTCATGGCCACATCTGTTGCTCTGCGGAGAATGGCTTGGCTCAGATGTACTAGCCTACCACAGGATACCCAGGCTAAAGCCACGGATTTCTCTGCTGTAGGTAGTTCTCTGTTTGGGGAGCAGACAAAGAATTACATGAAAAAGATGGATGAATACAGGACCACTTATAGGAGTGCTCAAGCCAAAGAAAGGCAAACCACTCCTCAGAGGCAGCAGTCTAGGGGCAGGGGCAGGCGTTTTCAAAGGCCTTTCTTCCAAGCTTAGGCCTCCTCTCCTTTTGCTCAGAGGGGGTTCTTTGGAGGGAGAGGTAGAAGGGGGATGAGCAGAGCTGCATCCTCCTCTCAGCCCAAGGCCCCTGCCAAGCAGACACCCTGGTGTGTCAGCCCGGGTCGACTCCCCCATTCCGGTAGGAGGCAGGCTGGCTTACTACTTCCAGGACTGGAAGTCTGTTACCTCAGACAAGTGGGTCTTGGAGGTAGTAAGCCAGGGACTGGCTCTCAGCTTCAAAACATTTCCAAAGCTGAGAGCCAGATCTTTTCCACCTGCAAACAACTCCAAAACCATTGCCCTAGAGGCAGAGGTTTCATCTCTTCTGGCCTTAAGGGCCATAGAGAGAGTTCCTGCAATCCACAGGGGCAAAGGTCTGTACTCCAGGTACTTCCTAACCCCGAAGAAAACAGGGGAGTGGCGGCCCATCCTAGACTTAAGATACCTGAACAAACATCTATTAAAACCAAAGTTCAAAATGGTGACTCTAGGAATAATTCTTCCCTCTCTAAGGCCAGGGGACTGGCTAGCCTTCCTGGACCTAAAGGATGCCTACTTTCACATTCCCATCAGGTGCTCCCACAGAAAGTACCTCAGGTTTGAACTGCCCTCAGGCCATTACCAGTTCAAAGCAATGCCCTTCAGCCTAACATCAGTTCCAAGGGAGTTCACAAAATGCCTGGCAGTAGGAGTAGCACTTCTGCCCATCCTGGTGTTGTCCTGGTGGGTGTCCAGGTGGAAGTAAAAGAACCCAGGGCACTCTTCACAAAGAATAGAGAACATTCTCGGTGTCCTGGCCAACATTCCCCTTCCTCATGCTATTGTACAGGCTGGCTGTGTGTGGGTGATGATGTGCGATATGGCCGCCACCACACATTCAGTCACTTCACTACCAGTCTAGCATTGCTTGTAAAGCGCTTTGGATGTATGAAAAGTGCTATATAAATGCTGATTTTTCTTCTTCTTCTAGTTGTGGCATTCCTAAGGAGGAAGAATATCTCTATTTTCCCTTACCTAGACGATTGGCTCATAGTGGTCCAGTCTCCAGACCAAGTCAAGTCAGATCTGAAAGTGACCCAGCAAGTGCTCACTTCTCTAGGTTTCCTTCTCAATCTTCCCAAGTCAGTTCTCGAGCCAGTACAACTATTGACTTTCATAGGGGTAGAACTAGACATGGTCAAAGCAAAGGCTTTTCTTCCTTTGGCAAGGGTGAAGGCCATTTTGGAGCTGGCCTCCTCTTTCCACCCTCTGGTTTCTCAACCAGTAAGACACTTTCCTTAGTTACTGAGCCACATGGCAGCTTCCACTGCAGTGGTCCAAGGGGCCAGATTTCAGATGAGGGACATCCAGTTTTATCTGAGGGCTTTTTGGTCCCAGAAAAAAGATCCTCTGACCAAGTTGATTCCAGTGACTCAGACTCTGATCCAAGCCCTTCAATGGTGGCAGGATCAGTACAACCTCAGGCAAGGGGTCCCATTCATTTCTCAGTCTCATTCTGTGGTCTTGACCACAGGCACCTCTCTCCTGGGTTGGGGGCCCACTTGGGGGCTCTCACAGCTCAGGGAGTATGGTCTCCTCAGGAGTCTCTTCTCCACATCAATCTTCTGGAGCTCAGGGCAGTGTACCTGGCTTTACAGGCTTTCTCGCAGTCAGTGAAGAACAAGGTGGTTCAGGTCAGGACAGACAACACCACCACCACCACCATGTGGTACATCAACAAGCAGGGAGGCACTCGGTCTACGGCCTTGTGCATGGAAGCCATGAAAATATGGTCACTGGCTTACTCCCTTCAGGCCTCTCTGGTAGTAGTTCACCTCCCAGGAAAGGACAATGTGCTAGCAGATGCATTGAGCAGGATTTCCCAGGGTCATCACGAATGGTCCCTGGATCCCCTAGTGCTGAAAGTGATTTTTTCAAGATGGGGTACTCCAGAGATAGATCTCTTTGCAGCCCCAGACAATCACCAACTTCCTCTATTTTGTTGCAGACCCCCAGTCTTGGGCTCTGTCCCCCCTGGATGCTCAGGTTCTGGATTGGAAAGAGACATTTCTGTATGCTTTCCCTCCGTTTCCTCTGATGTTCAAGGTCCTGGTCAAGATAAGGTCACAATCTTGCAAAGTCATCCTGATTGCTCCAGATTGGGCCAGGCAGCCTTGGTATCCTCTCTTGCTGTCCCTAGCAGTCCATCTTCCCCTGTCCCTTCCCAGGAATCACAATCTGTTAACCTCTTCTCAGGGGAGGATTTGGTATCCCAACCTTCGGTCTCTCAATCTCAAGGCATGGCTCTTGAAGAGTTAGAGTATGTAGGTTTGCACCTGTCTCAAGGGGTTCTGGACATTCTCAAAGCCTCTCGAAAACCTGCCACCAGGAAAACTTATCATTCTAAGTGGAAGAGATTCAGTATTTGGTGTTCCAAGAAGCATATATCTCCAGACACTGCTGAATTGTCTACTGTACTGGACTACATGGTTCACCTCAATGGCCTAGGCCTCAGGCCAGCTACCCTCAAAGTGCATTTGTCAGCTGTTTCTGCTTTCCTGTGTATAGGGAAACTTTCTTCACTGGCATCTCATCCTGTTTTCTGTAAATTTTTCAAGGGATTGCTTCATACCAATCCCCCATTTAGGGACCCTTCCCCTGCTTGGGACCTTAATGTTTGCATTGCCTAGCTTATGCAACCCCCCTTTTGAACCTTTGTCTTCAGCAGAACTTAAGTACTTGACTTAGAGGACTGTGTTTCTGGTAGTTATTACCTCTGCCAGATATCTCAGTGAGTTGCAAGCTCCGTCAGTGGAGCCTGATTTTATCTCATTCCATAGAGATAAGGTGGTCCTTAGAACCAATAGGAGGTTCTTGCCTAAAGTGGTTTCGGATTTTCATTTGAACCAGTCTATGTCTCTCCTTGTGTTTTTCACTGATCACTCTTCTTCAGGGGAAAGAAGACTATACAGTTTAGATGATAAGAGGGCCCTTAGCTACTACATTGAGCGTACTAAGGCCCACAGGTATGACTACCTTCAGTTGTTCCTCATTTATGGGGAAGTGGGTAAGGGCAAACCTGCCACTAAGAGAACTATTGCCAGGTGGATTGTCTCTTGTATACAATTCTGCTAGGAAAAGCTAGGCAAAATACCATCCTTAGGCCTGAGGGTCATTCGTCTAGAGGTACAGCTGCTTCCCTGGCTGCTGCCTGGGATATTCCTTTGTTAGAGATTTGCAAAGCAGTCACCTGGAAAACAGTCCATACATTCACCAAGCACTACTCTCTGGATATCCAGGCTAGGAGTGATGCTAGGTTTGGTACAGCGGTACTGCAGAGCATATTCCCAAAATAGGTTTGATTCCCTCCTCCATGGAGGTACTGCTTGGTAGTCTGCAATATGTCAGAATACAGCAAGACTTCATGTTGTCTGAAGAAAAAATTACTCACCTTAGTAATTGTGTTTCTTCTAATGGAGTCTTGCTGTATTCTGACCTCCCTTCCTGCCTCCCCTCTCAGAACCTGGTCTTCTTTGGGAAGTGGGTTCGCAGGTACAGTGCTGCACCCCAGAGGTTCACTAGTTTCTGCTGTGTTGACTTTACTTTTGTTAAGTTATTTAAGTTCACTACCTGGTGTTTTGTTTTTGGGTTTGTAGACTTGAGTCTTATGGGGATCCAAAACAACTTAGTTGCCTTTTGGCTAATGGTTTTTACAATTTCCTCTTTTAGAGTGTAGCTAGTAAATAGTAGCTTGTAAGAATCTGACGGTTACACTTCAGGTGCAGCCGACAGTGGTTTGAACCGAGTTCGAGCTCAACGTTCTATGCTTCCCAGATTTTCAACATAGCCTTATTACCCCACCTCATGTATGTCACAGCTGTTATATTGCAAATCCTGCCCAAAATGTGTTTTTGCACCTCTGGTGCGGAATGACATTGCAGTTGCACAGAATTACGTTTTGGTGGGGATTCAAAACTTTTCTGTAACGGGTACATAAGGTGGAGTAATAAGAAGGCTATGTTGATGATTTGGTCACTGTTGTCCTATAAATGGAAGCCTGTGCTACCACAGCTATACATATATATATATATATATATATATATATATATATATATATATATATACATACACACACATATCTACCGCACTCCCACAGAAAAAATAAGAATACTATTATACTGTCTCAAAAAGTAAGGAAATAAATTGCAAAAAACTTCTTTAATGCTCCAGTTAGGGTTAAAGTGACAAAAGTTGGGAAATGAGGCGTTAGGGTTTCCCTAACACTCCACCCTCCCAAACCAGGCAGGAGAGTAGGTGTGGGGTATGCCTTGGGCTTCTGAAGCCTAACACTCACCCCATTCTCATAAAGTCTACACATCTCATCTTATTTACAGATGGAATGGGGTGAACATTAGCCTGGAACAGCCCACAGCACACCTCACACCTATTCTCCTGCCTGGTTTGGGAGAGTGGGGTTGTTAGGAAAACCCTAACGCCTCATTTCCCAACTTGGTTGCTTTGACCCTAACTGGAGCATTAGCGATGTGTTTTGCAACTTATTTATAGAGACAGATAGACAGACAGACAGATGGAAGCTGTGACGTGCTGGCAAAAAATATCACATTTATGTGTATCTGCAGATTTTGACCTCTGCTTTCTTGAGTAGTGCAGCCGCAAGAGAGGTCTGTAGAGATTAAACTCTGAAGATAATTAAAGTGGCATTTTAAGCTAGTTTATGGCAGGTCATTTATACAGTAACAGTGCCTGTCTAGCAAGGTAGGTCCTAGATTTCAAATACCGGTATAACAGTATCATAGTAATGTGTCAGCAGAAAAGGACCATCCTGGCCCATCCAGTCTGCCCATCTCCCCCTTCCCTACTTGTCATGGTGCACAAAGAGCCTATCCTCTGTCCTCTAACCAACCCCATATGTCTGTCCCATGCCCCTTTTGAATCCCTCCATCATTTCAGCACCTATCACCTCCTCAGGTAATCTGTTCCAGGGTTTAACCACCCTCTCAGTGAAATAACACCCCCTTACGTTACCTTTAAATCTTCCTCCTTCCAATCTTAAAGTATGACCTCTTGTTTTAACTCTGACTTTTCTTTTAAATAGACTTCCTTCCCTCACTTTATTATCTTCATGTACTTGAATGTCTCCATCATGTCTTCTCTCTCTCTTCTAAGCTCCAGCGGATACAGAGTTAATTCTCTCAGTCTTGTCCCATATGATTTCCCTTGCATACAATGCACCATCTTTGTTGCCCTTCTTTGAATCTTTTCTATTACATCTATGTTCTTTCTTAAATGAGGCCTTCAGAACTGTACCCCGTACTCCAGGTGCGGTCTAACAATGGTCTTATACAATGGCATCAGCACCTCCCTCTTCCTACTAGTTATGCCTCTTCCTATGCACGCCATCATTCTATTAGCTTTGCCAACCACCTTACTACATTGGTCACTTACCCTAAGGTTGTTTGATATTATAATCCCCTGATCCCTTTCCTTTTCTGCTTGCTTTATCTGCTTTCCTCCCAGTGAGTACTTGGACAGTCTATTTTTACACCCTATATGCATCACCGCACACTTCTTGGTATTGAACTTCAACTGCCATGTTTCTGACCATTTCTCTGGTATACTCAAATTCCTCTTCATGGCCTTAACCCCTCCTTCAGTGTCAACCTTATTCTATAACTTTGCATCATCTGCAAACAGACACATTTTCCCTTCAATTCCCTCTGATACATCACTACTATATATGTTAAAAAGGATTGGTCCTAGTATAGACCCTTGAGGAATCCCACTTGTAACCTTTCTTACCCCAGAATGTACACCATTTACCACCACCCTCTGACTTCTATCCTTCAGCCAGTTTTCCACCCATCTAGTTATTTTCTGTCCCACCCCTGGGGTCAAAGGCCTTACTGAAGTCCAGTTAGGCAACATTAACTGACCCTCCTTGATCCAACTGCCTTCATTATCCCATCAACAAATTCTGTCAGATTTGTTTGGCAAGATCTCGCACTAGTGAATCCATGTTGCTTTTCATCTAATAGATTGTTGTCCGTTAAGTATTTTACCACTCTTTCAATTATTAGCACCTTCATCACCTTGTCCACCACTAATGTGAGGCTGACAGGTCTGTAATTCCCTGCCTCCTCCCTTGTGCAGTGGTACTTCATCTGCCATCCTCCAGTCACTCAGAACACACCCTGTATCTAGGGACAAGTTAAATAACTTCACTAAATGTGTTGCCAACTCATCCCTCACAGAGGTAACAAGCCTTTGTGTAAAGCAAATAAACAAAACGAAACGAGGTAAGAAACCACTATGGTTCTCAAAGGAAGTGGCAGTGAAGGTTCAAGAGAAAAGAAAGCGCTCAGGAAGCACAAGGAATCACAGAAGGAACAGGACAGAGAACTGTATCAGTTAAAGCAAAAGGAAGCTGGAAAGGCAGTCAGAACAGCAAAGGCCCAAACCGAGGAAAAGATAGCCAACTCAGTTAAGAAGGGATAAAACCTTTACAGGTACATCAGGAGCAAAGGAAGACCAAGGGAGGGATAGTGAGGCTTAATAAAGGGAGGGAGGGTGGGGCAGAGGGTGACTGTGAAAGGCAGAGATACTAAACAAATATTTTTGCTCAGTATTTACAAAGGAAGAGGGGAGGTACCTAAACAAACAGTAGAAACACTCTGGATACAGAAGTTGATACCGCCCATTTACAGAAGAAAGAGTTCTGAAAGAGCTCTTAAAACTGAAGGTGGACAAAGCAATGGGGCCTGATGGAATTCATCCCAGAATTCTAAAAGAACTAAGGATAGAACTAGTGACACCACTGACTACCCTCTTTAACAAATCATGGGAGGATGGGGTGGTACCTGAGGACTGGAGGAGGGCAGATGTGATTCCCTTCACAAAAGTGGGAGCAAGGCAGAAGCAGGAAACTACAGACCTGTTAGTTTAACCTCAGTGGTAGGGAAAATGATGGAATCACTTCTGAAGGAAAGAATTGTTGCGTATCTAGAGGCCAGAGGGGCACAGGACCCAAGGCAGCATGGATTCACAGCGGAAGGTCATGCCAGAAAAATCTGATAGATTTCTTTGCCTGGGTGACCAAAGTAGTAGATCAGGAGGGCTGTGGGCATGGCCTACCTAGACTTTAGCAAGGCATTTGACACAGTCCCACACAAAGATTAATATAAGTTAGCCAGCCTGGGAGTGGGTCCCAAGATGACAGTCTGGGTAAAGAATTAGCTGGAGAGTAGGACAGAGAGTAATAGTAAATGGAGTCCACTCTGAAAAAGGAGGGTTAGCAGTGGGTACCACAGGGTTCAGTATTAGGATCGGTCCTCTTCAATGTCTTTATGTTTACATTGCAGAGGGACTGGAAGGAAAGTATGTCTCTTTGCAGATGACACAAAGATCTGCAACAGAGTTGATGCACAAGGTGGGGTGGAAAGGATGAGAAGGGACTTGGCAAGGTTAGAGGAATGGTCAAATGTATGGCAGCTTAGATTCAATGCTAAGAAGTGCAAGGTAGGCACCTGGGAAACAAAACCCAGGGAAGAGTACACAATGGGAGGTGAGATACTAACAACAACAAAATGGAAAGGGACCTGGGATAGTCATATCAGATGACCTAAAGGTGGGCAAGCAATGTGAGAGGTCAGCAAGGAGGGTTGGGGGGATACTGGGATGCATAGGAGAGGCATCACCAGCAGAAAACAAGAAGTTATTATCCTCTGTACAGACAGCTGGTGAGACCACATCTGAGTACATGCAGTTCTGAGACCCAATCTCCGAAAGACATAGACAGGATGGAAGCTGTCCAGAGGAGGGCACTTAAATTGGTGCAGGGTCTGCACCGGAAGACATATGAAGTGAGACTTAAGGAGCTTAATATGTATAGCCTCGAGGAAAGGAGGAGAGGCGGACATGATAGAAACTTTCAAGTACCTCAAGGGAATCAACGAAGTCCAAGAGGGTAGCATCTTTCAAAAAAGAGGTGTGCAAGAACAAGGGGCACAATTTGAAGATAGAAGTGGGGTGCTCAGAGGTAATTTAAGGAAGTATTTTTTCACAGAGAGGTTGTGGATGCATGGAACAGCCTTCCAGAGGGGTTGTGGAGTCAAAAACAGTGGTGGAATTCAAGCACGCATGGGACAGTCATAAGGCAATTCTAGGGGGTGGGGGTAGGAAGAAGTAGGCTGCTGGTTAACTAGGATCTGCAGCTTATCCATCAGGTAGGGAAATGGGCAGACTGGGTGGGCCAAGCGGTCCTTATCTGCCGTCAAATTCTATGTTTCTATGTTTCTATCGCTCAACCCCCTAAGTACTCTTGGATGCAAACCATCTGGCCCTATTGCTTTGTCTACCTTTAATTTTCCAAGTTCTTCCTTAACTCTTTCCTCACTTAATGGGCTTTGTTCCACCCCACATTCATCTCTTTCCTTCTTCTTTAACTCGGGCCCCTTTCCGTCCCCTTCCACTGTGAATGCAGAGCAAAACTAGCTATTTAAAACCTCAGCTTTCTCAAAGTCCCCCTCAACCTTAGTTCCCCCTCCCCCCCAAACTCACAGTTCCCTGTCTTGTCCTCTTTCCCCCACATATCTAAAAAAAAGTTTGATCTCCTCATTTGACATGTTTAGCAATTCTGTCTTCTGTTTCTGCTTTTGCTCTCCTAATCAATTTCCTTGCCTGTCTTAGTTTGCCCTTATAATTTACTCTGTCTAGCACTCTGAATTTTCTTATATCTTCTGAAAGCTATCCTTCTATCTCTCATTGCCTTTACAACCTCCCTGTTAAACCAAAGAGGCCACCTTATTTTCTTGTTTTTTTTTCTACCCTCCTTATGCACAGTTCACTGTGTATTTCAGTATTTTATTAAAAATGTACTTTTGAAACTTAAATTCTGGAATTTTTGTCCCTCTCATGATTGATCAGTCCACTAACATGCACAGTCACATGACCTAATGTACTGTACAGTCCAATAAACAGCACACATTCAAATGGGTGAAGTATTCCAAACATTCCAACCCTTGGAGTAGAAACAGATGGCTTATTTTCACTCCAGGAGCATCATCACTGAAAGTAAATGTATTTATTTGGCAATTTGTTTCATAGTCATTGTATGAATAGATTTATGCAATAGGTGTGGGCATAAATGGAAATAGATTTATGCAATAGGTGTGGACATAAATGGAGTGTGATAAATCTGCTTATCTGAGTAACTATGTAGATAAATGTAGAATCTTACATTTATGTACACAGTTACTATGCCACCATCCATATATGATCACAATTTCTATGTGATAGTAGCCCCCCACTAGCACTTCTTTGTACTACTGTAGTTTTCGTTTTCAACATCCCTCTCCACAGAAATGCAGCAGACTGAAAAAACAGCAGTTTTCTCTTGCCATAAAAACACTTATTTAAAACTGTCCCTAGCACATGTCACAAATGCACTCCACAGATCAGGCCCTCTGCTCCCATAGTGACAACCTCAGAGTGCAATAGTGTGAACAGGTAACAGACAGGGTAACCCTCCTGTCTGCTTTGGGTCCAAATCACCTTTAGCCTCGAGTTCTGGAGGGATTCAAACTGAACCTTATGCTAGCATACCCAATGTTTAGGCTCAGATATGTACCCTCTTGGGGACTGCAGTACAATCTTTCACCAGGGGCACCCAACCAGGTATCCAAAATGAACCCTTAAAACTCTATAAGAGACCTTAGGGATATTCTTACCTTTTTATGCAAGCTCAGTCCACAATCGAGCTTTTTAACAGCTGCCAGACTTAACCACCTATACATCACATGCAAAAAGAAACTGAGAAGACACCCAGACAGCATTTCATAGAAATGGTTGTTTACTAAAAATATGATAAAAGGTAAAATTAAACACAGAACAATATATCATACAGTATACAATCATGTAAAATAAAAAGGAAGTTACAGACAAAACACTCCTACCACAAAGACTTAATTTCTTTCTAAGTATTACCTTTCTAAATGCGTTTAAAGGGACACTGTCCGCTTTGCCCCTTCGTTTTTTGGCAAAAGCATGCAGTGTTCCTATTGCTCACACAACACTTAGTATTGTACTCAGAACACCCCAATAGATTTAAAAGATAAGGATTTTACCTGCTTTCTCTGTTTTTTTACATATATATATATATACTTTCAGTCATCCCGATGCTAGGTCCCCACAAACCGGAAGCACATCCAGGTTGGGACCGCGCGTCTGCCACAGGCATGGTCCTGAAGTATGATTTTTTCAGAAACAGCCCTTGGAGTTATATTGCCCCTGTCCCTTGTGTTATTTTAAAAGGTTGCAGCTTTCTGCCATCACAAAGCAAGCACTAGAAGTGGCATTATTTGTATTTGTAAGCCACAGCCGAAATTCCATGCATGTGCATCAATAGCATGCTTTTACGCATGTGCGAGCTATTTTGTTCATGGATCTTGTAGACATGCACGGGATTTCGGCTGCGGCATGCAAATATGAATACTGCAACTTCTAGTGCTCGCTTTATGATGGCAGATAACTGCAACCTTTTAAAATAACACAAGGGACAGGGTCAATATGACTCCAAGGGCTGTTTCTGAAAAAATTGTATTTCAGGACCACATTTGTTGCAGACGCGCGGTCCCGACCAGGATGTGCTTCCCATTTGTGGAGACTTAGCGTCAAGATGACTGATACTATATTTATGTAAAAAACAGGGAAAGCAGGTAAAATCCTGATCTTTTAAAACTCTTGGGGTGTTCTGAGTACAATACTGAGTGTTGTGTGAGCAATAGTAACACTACTTGCTTTTGCCAAAAAATGAAGGAGCAAAGCTGACAGTGCCCCTTTCAGTTAGAGAGAACTTTCTGTCTCGGAGCCAAAAGATGATATGACACATATTCCCCAGATACAGGGTTCATTTCACTCTATCTCCTCACCCATTTTTGGTGAGTCAGTTAGCTCTTCCTTTTAGAATTCTAACATAATTTCTACCAGGAGGTATTTTTAATTAATAATAACATCAGAAAAAAAAAATTCCCAAATATGACATCCATTAATCAAACATTTCTCTTTGAACTTAACAATCCTACCATTTGTCACTATTTTTCGGCTGCATGTTAAAATTTGAGAGGAACCTGCCAAATTGCTCTTCATCCTGTTACGTCATAAACTTTGTTAGGTTTCAACTTCAGAAGCCTGGGCAGGTCATAAAAAGGTAATAAAATGCCCTCTGGAAGGAAGGCAGTTAATTAGTTTTTTTTCCTGGTCAGTTTAATTACATCCTGTAGTCCGAGCTACTGACCTTTAAAGTTACAGGCCAAATCTGCTAACTTGTGTAAGACAATTTCATACACAGACCATTGATTTATAATACAAATCATACCATAATAATATTAGAGGGTTTTTCCCATGACAGCACACATAAGGACAACTAAATAGCAGCAGACACAAATAATTTTGTTTTTATCCTTTCTTTCCTGACTGAAACTGCACGCTGCTAGTTTTCTACTCCACCCTACCTGCCCACCCACCTACCTCAGCTCTTTTAGATGAGTCAAACACTGCCTTCTTACCAAGCCCACAAATAGTGTCAAACTCTGACATAAAACTCCCCACAAAAAGCATCATTTCATTTTTTTTCTTTCCTTTTCACACTACAGTACCTAGAATGGATTGTCCAGCCCCATATGTTCCAACTGCTTCAGGTCACTCAATCTTGCGCCGTGCTGCCGACAACTCTCCACATCACTAGAAACACTCCATACTGTTTTTTTTTTTTTTTACCAAAAGAAATCCAAACTGAGAAATACAGATGGCAGTCTTTATTGTACAGCCACCTTTCTTCTAATTCTGGCCTGCCACTTTAATTTGCTCACCAAAGACTGCTGCCATGTTCTGTTGCAATTTTCAAACAGCCACTATGTAAGCCAGCAAATGTTGATGTCATGGCATCAACGCTGGCATCTCGACGCAATGTCCATGGAAGCGGCCTTGGCAACAGAGGTGAAAGCAAGCAGAGCACCTTCATTTTACAAAACAACCCATCTACTTTCTCAAGTTTCAAAAACAAAATGAATAGTTATAAAAAAAGAAGCACAAACAAAAAGTCACTGCTTAGTGCATAAATGGAGTATGGGGGGGGAGACCTTATGTGATGCATTATTTATGTACACTCATGCTGATGGCCCTTTGACACCTCACTTATGCCACTCATGAGGTTACCCGTGGTCAAGCAGCACTAATGTACATAAATCGTGTATTACACAGGTCCCCCTTGCACATGCTTTTTATATTGATATGCTATGCCATTATACTAACTAAAATATCACATTCAAACAACATGAAGTCTTGCTATATTCTGACATATGCAGTGAGTCCCAACCTTCGAACTGCTTCGGAGGTGAAAGAGTTAACTTTCCATGCCAGGCATGGAATGCTGAGCTCGAGCTCAGTTGAAACTCTGTCTGTTGTTCTTCAAACTCAAACCATCAGATTCTTTACTCCGCCTCACTGAACAGTCGCTCCGGAGATTTCTCCTGCTCGGTTCATTTTGTCAGTTAAAGTATTGTTTTTCTCGGTTTTCGACCGAATTTAAACCGCAACCGGTCGGTTCAGGCTCTGTCTGTGGTATTTGTGAGCACTAGATAGGTTTTACATTAATTCTCTTCTGTGTGGAACTTGTAAACGGTTTATCGGTTCGGTTTGAACCGATCAGGTTGTTTAAAATATCTTAATCTGTGATTTAGAGTGTGGTTACCGGTTCTTATCGGTTCTAAAAAGATTTTATTACGGTTTTTTCCACGACCCGTGACACGGTTGGGAACCGATAAGAGGGTCTTACCTGGCGGATTGCCATAAATGGGTAAGTTTGGTTAGGACTAGCACTATGTCTGAGAAACCCAAAAGAAAAACCGGGCTCACTGGGTTTCAACACTGCAGTGTGTGTGGGGAAGTCTTTGCCAAGGCTGACCCCCACACCACCTGTGTTTATTGTCTGGGGTTTGACCACCTCAATGCAGACTGCCAGATTTGTAAAAATTTTCCTGCAGCTACCCTGGAAAAGAGAGTTGGTAGGCTCAGGGAAAGAGAGGCCAAAAAGTCCGCTGAACCAGATGGCCAGCCTGGTTCGGTTCCAACCGAACCAGAGGGAGTGCCTCTGACCAGGGTGAGACTTCCTCGGGCAAAAGGAGATCCGACTCTGAGGAGTCGGTTCCAGCAAAAAGGACTAGGAAATCAGCTGGTGTAGAGCCAAAACTTTCCTCTCCAACCGCTGAAGAAATAGCCAAAGCGATTAAAATTGTCCAGTCGCTTTCCCCGGTTCCGACCGAACCGGCACCATCAGGTAAGCGCCTGGTTCTGCCGGTTCCACCGGTTCAAGAGTATGATTTAGAGGAATATTATGAACCAGAGGAGGGGGAAGAGGAGTATGAGGAGAGTGAATGTGGATTTGAAAGTCTGGATGTGCCCATTGACCCGGACATCTCCCCAGACAGACCTTCAGGAGTGTCTCCTCCTAGGCTTTCTGAGTCCCCTTCTCATTTTATGTTTTATAAAAAAGTAGCTGAAACCCTCCAGCTCCCTATGGAGGAAGCTGTGGATGATCAAGAGGAGCCTGACTATGTGGAAATGATGGATATCCCAGAGTTCTAGGAGACTGTCTATTCCTTGCATAAATCTTTTGGGAAACAGACATTTAAAATTCTAAAACTCATACTATACCTCCTGTGGATAAGAGAATGGACAAGAGGTACACATTGTCAGGCTCTGATACGGAGTTCCTTACACAACAATGCAGCCATGTTGGGGTAGTGCAGGCTGCAGCCTGTGACAAGGCAAATATTCCCTTGGCTTCACACCCGCCGGACAAGGACTCCAGGAGGATTGATGCCATGGCAAAGAAACAGTACATGGCAGCATCCTTGGGACTCAGACAGGCAAATTATATGGCTTATGTTGCTAGATATCAGAAATCCAGATGGGATACTGTTATGGCTCTAGCAAAAAGGTCCCTGGCCAGCTTGCCAAGGAGCTGGAGCAGGTGGCTGCTGGGTATTGAGGCATCCAAGGTGCAATTCCATGCTGCAGTGGACTCAAATGATGTGTCATCAAGAATCATGGCTACATCTGTGGCACTCGCAGAATGGCTTGGCTCAGATGTACTAGCCTGTCACAGGATACCCAGACTAAGGCCATGGATTTTCCTGTTGTGGGTAATTCCTGTTTGGGAGCAGACAGAGAATTACATGAAGAAAATGGATGAGTATAGGACCACCTATAGGAGTGCACAGGCCAAGGAAAGGCAGGCCACTCCTCAAAGGCAGCTTCCAAGGGCAGGGGCAGTCTTTTCATAGGCCTTTTACCAAGCCCAGGCCTCCTCTTCTGCTTATGCCCAGAGGGGTTCTTTAGAGGGAGAGGCAGACGGGTGCAAGCAGGCCTGCTTCCACCCCCAGCCCAAAGTCCATGCCAAGCAGGCACCCTGATGGGCTGCTAGGGCCGATTCTCAGCTACCTGTAGGGGCAGGCTGGCTTACTTTGTCCAGGACTGGGAGTCTCTGACATCAGACAAGTGGGTCCTGGAAGTAGTAAGCCAGGACTGGTTCTCGCTTCAGAAAGTTTCCAAAGATGAGAACCAGATCCTTTCCACCTGCAAATCCACCAGAGGCACTTGCCCTAGAGGCAGAGGTCTCTTCCTCCTGGCTCTCAGAGCTGTGGAAAGGGTTCCACCCCACACCAGGGCAAAGGGTTGTACCAGGTGCTTTCTTACCACAAAAGACAGGAGAATGGAGGCCCATCCTGGATCTCAGATACTTAAACAAGCACCTTTTAAAACCAAAATTCAAAATGGTGACTCTGGGAATTATTCTACCCTCTCTAAGGCCAGGGGACTGGCTAGCGTCCCTGGACCTCAGGGATGCCTACTTCCATATTCTCATCAGAGGCTCCCATCGAAAGTACCTCAGGTTCGAGCTGCCCTCAGGCCATTACCAGTTCAGAGCAATGCCCTTTGGCCTCACCTCTGCTCCAAGGGTATTCACAAAATGCCTGGCAGTAGCAGTTGCTTCTCTAAGAAGGCAAAAAATTGCCATCTTCCCTTACCTCGATGACTGGCTCATAGTAGGCCAGTTCCCAGACCAAGTCAAGTTACACCTACAAATAACTCAGCAACTGCTCACCTCTCTAGATTTCCTTCTGAATCTTTCAAAGTCAGTTCTAGAGCCTGTCCAGCTCCTCACCTTCATAAGCACAGAGCTGAACACAGAGAAAGCCAGAGCCTTCCTTCCTTTGGACAGGGCAAGGACCCTGGTCTCTCTGGCCTCCTCATTCACACTGCAGGTGTCTCGACCAGCAAGGCATTTTCTACAGCTCCTGGGGCACATGGCTGCTTCTACAGCAGTAGTGCAGGGTCAAGATTTCAGATGAGGGACATTCAGTTCCATTTGAGAGCCTTTTGGTCTCAAAGGAAAACCCTCTAACCAAATTGATCCCAGTGACTCAACCTGATGCAGGCCCTACAGTGGTGGCAGGATCAGAGCAATCTGAGACAAGGGGTTCCTTTGTCACTCAGTCTCACTCCTTAATCCTTACTACATATAAATCCCTCTTGGGGTGGGGAGCTTACATGGGCGACCTCACTACCCAGGGATTGTGGTCCCCTCAGGAATCTCTGCTCCACATCAATCTGTTGGAACTCAGAGCAGTTTTTCTAGCACTTCAAGCTTTTTCCAAATCTGTTCAGATCAAAGTTGTACAGGTCAGAACAGACAACACCACCACAATGTGGTACATCAACAAGCAAGGGGGCACTCGGTCGACGGCCTTGTGCACCAAAGCAATGAAGTTGTGGTCTCTGGCTTACTCCCTGAACACCTCCCTTATGGCAGTTCACCTCCCAGGCAAGGACAATGTCCTGGCAGATGCTCTCAGCAGGATTTCCAGGGCCATCACGAATGGTCACTGGACCCCCTGGTCTTGGAGGTGATATTTGCCAGATGGGGCACCCCGCAGATAGATCTTTTTGCAGCCCCAGACAATCACCAACTTTCCCTTTTTTGCTGCAGGCCCCCAGTGTTGGGCTCAGTCCCTCTGGAGGCCTTAGTTCTCAATTGGGAAGGGAAGTTTCTTTATGCTTTTCCCCCCTTCCCTCTCCTGTTCAAAGTGCTAGTCAAAATCAGATCTCAACCTTGCAAGATGATCCTGATTGCTCCAGATTGGGCCAGACAACCCTGGTATCCACTCCTACTGTCCTTAGCAGTCCATCTTCCCCTGTGTCTTCCCAGGAATCACAACCTGTTAACCTGTGCTCAGGGGAGGGTTTGGTACCCAAACCTCAAATCTCTCAATCTCAAGGCCTGGCTCTTGAAGAGTTAGAGTTTGCTGATTTACACCTCTCCCAATGTGTAATGGATATACTGAAGGCTTCTAGAAAACCTTCCACCAGGGCTACTTATAATTCCAAATGGAACAGGTTTTCCATATGGTGTTCTGGAAAGCATATTTCCCCAGAATCTGCTGATTTACCCACAGTCCTGGATTATATAGTCCACTTAAATACCTTGGGGCTGAGACCAGCTACCCTAAAAGTGCATCTGGCAGCTGTGTCTGCTTTTATTTCAACAGGTAAGCCCTCTTCTCTTTCAGTTCACCCTGTGTTCTCCAAGTTTTTCAAGGGATTACTTCACACCAACCTTCCATTCAGGGACCCTGCCCCCCGCCTGGGATCTTAATGTTTGCATTGCTCAGCTTATGCAACCCCCCTTTGAGCCTTTGTCTTCAGCAGAGCTTAAGTACTTGACTTGGAAGACTGCGTTTCTGGTAGCCATCACTTCTTCCAGATGCATAAGTGAATTACAAGCTTTGTCAGTGGAGTCTGATTTTATCTTCTTTCATAGAGATAAGGTGGTCCTCAGGACTAACAGGAAGTTCTTGCCTAAGGTGGTTTCAGATTTCCACCTTAATCAATCTATATCTCTTCCAGTGTACTTCACTGACCATTCCTCCTCTGGCGAGAGGAGGCTGCACAGCTTAGATGTGAAGAGAGCCCTTCGTTACTACATAGAGCATACCAAGGGTCACAAGTTTGACTCCCTCCAACTATTCCTCACTTATGGTGAGGTTGGTAAAGGGAAACCTGCCACTAAAAGATCCATTGCCAGGTGGATTGTCTCTTGTATCCAATTTTGCTATGAAAAACTGGGTAAGGTTCCTCCCTCAGGCCTGAGGGCTCACTCTACCAGAGGTACAGCTGCTTCCCTGGTTGCTGCCAGGGACATCCCTATTCTAGAGATATGTCAGCAGCAACCTGGAAAACAGTTCACTTTTACCAAGCATTACTCCCTGGACATCCAGGCTAGGAGTGATGCTCAGTTTAACACAGCTGTGCTTCAGAGCTTATTTCTAAGTAGGTTCTGTCCCTCCTCCATGGAGGTACTGCTTTGTAGTCTGCATATGTCATAATATAGCAAGACTTCATGTTGTTTGAAGAAAAATTACTCACCTTAGTAATGTTGTTTCTTCTAATGGAGTTTGCTATATTCTGACCTCCTCCCGCCCTGCACCTCAGAACCTCTATTTTTGGATGTGGGTGGGCAGTGCAGTGTTGGCACTAGTAGGTGCCCACCTTGTTGTTTTTCATCCCTCCTTTCTTGGGGTGATTTGTGTTGTGTTTTTCATTTTTGGGTCTCTGACTTGAGTCTTTGTTTTGGGACCAAAATGTGTTCTTATGTTTAGTAGCCAGTTGGCTAGTGTAGGTTTACAGCTTCCACACAGGACCTCAGTGAGTTTAGCTCATAAAGATCTGACGGTTTGAGTTTGAAGAACAACAGACAGAGTTTCAACCGAGCTCGAGCTCAGCTCCATGCCTAGCATGGAAAGTTAACTCTTTCACCTCCGGAGCAGTTTGAAGGTTGGGACTCACTGCATATGTCAGAATATAGCAAGACTCCATTAGAAGAAACAATATTACTAAGGTGAGTAATTTTTTCTTTATTTTTATCTAAAGCTTGATCTTTAGTGACCTCATAGGTAATGGAGCCACAGATGAAGCCTAAAGACATTACATTCAGCTGATAAAAATAACTGTGTTATTTTTAGCCATCCTATGGTATACTTTGTAATTTGTAAAATAACAGCTCTCTAATGAGATAAGCCCTACCACTCACATCCTGGTATTTGAATAACAAAATCACTTTAAAAATATTATTTGTGGATTTTATTGTTTCTCGCAATGGATCAATCCTCCGTTGTTGTTCACATTCAATTGAACACAATCTAATGTACCCATTCAAATAAATGAAGCATTCCAAATTGATCCCAGTAAGGACAAACATTATGTCAGAATTCTGACATGTGTTCTGGAATCTGGTGATGCTCTTGGAGTGGAATTATTAAATGTGATGCTCCTGGAGTTGAACTAAAGGATATAAATGATTTGTTTGTACTAAAGGAGCATCACCATCAATGAAAAGGGACACATTTATTGGGTAATTTTTATTCTCAGTCACTGTGTTTGTCTATATATATTATTCTTTGCAACAAACTTTGTTAATGTACCAGTTAGGGTTCAAGTTAATACCACAAAAGTAGAGAAATGTGGCATTAGGATTTCCAACCCTAACTCACCACCCCCATCCCCCAAGCAGCCAAAGAGAGAAACATTAAGATATTGGGGTCTCTGGAGTCTTAGCAAATCAGTGGTGAGGTCTTCCTCGTGGCTGTCAGCCCTAATGTTTACCCTTCCCCCAACCCATAGCTCCAAGCCAGTGCCTCATACTGATACACTCTTCAAAGGTAGAGAAGTATGTTGCGCATCTTGTTGCCAATACAATGTGTTGCAAATCACATCTGACATTGTTTGCTCAAGAAACAGGGTGGGCATTAGGGTGACAACCCCAAGGAAGATCCCACTGATGATTTGCCAAGACTCCAGAGACCCAAAACCCTAATTATTTTCCTTTTGCTGCTTGAAGAGTGGGGATGTGGAGTTAGGATTGGAAACCATAACGCCTCATTTCCCTACTTTTATGGCATTAACTTGAACCTTAACTGGTGCATTAACAAAGTTTTTTGCAAATAATTTCCTTTCTTTTTGAGACAGTGGAATTATATCTTCATTCATGCAGGTCCCTTTGGTATCTATATGAAGACATGCAGATGCACAGGGCCCAAGGGAAGAAAGAGAAGACCCCATCTGCTGCAGGGTCCTTGTGTGCTCTGCAGTTCTGTGCAATGATGGATGCCAGTAATTCATGGGGCCATCAGGTGGGCTTTGGAAGTGCAGGGCTCTGTGTTCTCTGCACTTCCATGTAGCTGCAGATACAGATGCGCAGAGGAATGAGTCCATCTGTCAGCCAATGGACAGGGACCTCTGCTACCCACAGGTGCAGATGTGCAGGGCCGTATGCCAAGAGAAAAGCTGTCTTTTTTTATATGCACATCAGATTTTATGGTGAAAAACCAATTCCCTGCTGTGAAATGAAAAATTATGGTGGGCAATCAAATTTCCTGTTACATAGAAACATAGACTTTGACAGCAGATAAGGACCGCTAGGCCTATCTAGTCTGCCCATTTCCCTACCTACAGGATAGGCCACAGATCCTAGTTAACCAATAGCCTATTACTTCCTACCCCCCACAAGAATTGCCTTATGTCTGTCCCATGCATTCTTGAATTCTCCCACAGTTTTAGACCCCACAACCTCCTCAGGAAGGCTGTTCCATGCATCCACTACCCTCTCTGTGAAATAATACTTCCTCACATTGCCCTGAACCGCCCTCCTTCTATCTTTAAATTGTGTCCCCTTGTTCTTGCAAGTCTCTTTTTCTGAAAGATGCTACCTCTTGGACTTTGTTGATTCCACTGAGGTACTTAAAAGTTTCTATCATGTCCCCCCTCTCCCTTCTTTCCTCAAGGGTATACATATTAAGCTCCTTTAGTCTCTCCTCATACAGCTTCTCTTGCAGACCCTGCACCATTTTAGTTGCCCTCCTCTGGACTGCCTCTATCCTGTCTATGTCCTTGTGGAGATGGGGTCTCCAGAACTGGACACTGTCTGGAACTGTTGTGCAACCAACTTAAGTCACACTATGCAAAATTTCATTTGCAATGCAGTTTCATGTTGAAATACCTATTCAAGCCCCAGAATGAAAAATAATTATGATCCGTGCTAAAAATGTTATGTTGTGAAACCAATTATAGTTGTGCAAGTGGAAATTATGATCCACAATCATATTTCATGTCAAGCAACCAGTTTCCATTTTCACAAGTATGTTATGATCCAGAACCAAAATGTGTTTCCAACAGACTTTTTCCGAATCGCAATTAAAAAACTGGTTTCCAAGTCTAATTTAGTTTTGCATTTCTCACCACATAAAACAAAAAATTGTAGATTGCAATCAAATTTCATGTCCAGCAACCAGTTCATCTTGTGCAGTGATAAATTATGATCTGCAGTGAAATTTCATATCAAGTGACCGATGTTTGTGCCGTAAAATGGAAAATTAAGATGCGCATTCAAATTTCATGGCGAGAAACCAATTTAAGTCACAAATCCAAGAACTCTGATGTGCAATCAAATTTCAAGTCGAAAAACTAGTTTCTGTCGCAAACCAAAAAATCATGGTGTGCAATCAAATTTCATGCTGAGAAAGCAATTTTCTGCTGCGAAATGAAAAATTCTTATGTACAATCAAATTTCAAGTCGAGAAACCAATTTCTGTCGTGAAACAAAAAAGCATGGTGAATGATTGCATTTCATACCGAGAAACCAGTTTTCTGCTGCGAAACAAAAAATTCTGATATGCAATCATATTTCAAGCTGAGAAACCATTTTTTTTCATGAAATGAAAAATCATGATGTGCAGTTAAATTTCATGCTGGGAAACCAGGAGGCAGTATAGCACAGTGGTTTAAGGCTCTGAGCTGCAAATCTGGTGATATCCAGCAGACCAGACCTGGGTTTGAATCCCACAGCTTCCACTTGCATACTGTCTGACCCTGAGCAAGTCACTTAACTTCCCTGTGCTCCCAGGTCACTCCTGTAAAAAAGCTTTCAGCTTAGTGTGCTACTCCTGGTTAAATAACTAAATAAAAAAAAAAATGTTCTGCTGTGAAACGAAATATTCTGCTGCGCAATCAGATTTCAAGCTGAGAATGCAATTTTGTTGTAAAACAAAAATTCATGGTGCATAGTCAAATTTCATGCTGAGAAACCAATTTTCTGCTGCAAAACAAAAAATGGTGGTGGGTAATCAGATTTCATGCTGAGAAACCAAGTTTCTGTTGTGAAATGAAGAATTATGCTGGGCAATCAAAATGCATTTCTAACAGACTGTTTTTGAATCGTAATTAAAAAATAATTTTGCAAGTCAGATTTAGTTTTGTGCCACCTTGATGGTGCGACATAGAAAAGCGTGTCGTGGTTCAAAAAAAAACAAACTGGAAAGACATTAACCTGGCCAAGAGAAATACATAAAAACATATTTATAATCATGTTGACTGAAACAAGCCTCAGTCTGAACCAACATGTTCTAATGTGGTAGATTCAGATTTTTTTTTAATTATGACTGCTGTAATGAAAGTTTGAATTAATAGTTTTGTTATTGAGGTAAGAAACAAGATAGTGGCCATCACGAAATAAAAAAACTTTTTCGTGTCATGAGCATAACATCTCACAAAACTAAAAACCTTCTTGCAACACCAAATTTTTGGTGCTGTATTAGAACGTTATCACAAAAGCCCTACTGAGCATGCTCAAAGCAAAAAAAAACTTTAATTCCTTATAACTCTGGAACTATTTAATATTTTTTCATGAAACCTTACAAAGGCAATACCTTGCAATAGCATGCTTCTACCCTGAATGTTTTGGGGAAACATCCATTCTGTGTAGGCTGTAGATGGGTGCAAACCCAGATTCCATGTTAAGTGTAGGAAAAAAAATAGACATCTACAGGAAAATATGTGTGGATCTCAGAAACTGCCCAAGCTGCTGTCATGAAACTTTCCACATATTTAGATCTTGACTCCTAGATAACGCATGCAAAATTTCAGCTAATTTCGTCTAATGCTGTCAAAGCTATTAAGGTGCAAAGTTAGGGGTTTAACATTGAACACTCTACTCAGCCCTAACTATAGGGGCACTACCGTGCCCAGATAGATAGAGATACCGGTGGATATGGATAGATACAGGTGATTCCACATGTGTGCCATTCGGTTGTGTGCACATTCTGGTTGTTTGCACATTTTCTGCCAGTCCCGTTTCATTCCCTATAGCCGCAGTGTAAAATCAATCTGTTATGTGCACACAGATTTTTGCTTGTATGCACAGATTTCAACTGAAATTACTGTCATCCAAGCTCTCAATAGAGCTTCCAGGGGAGGTGTGAATGAGCCATTAATTGATGATCGTGGTCTGACAATGGAGAGATGGCTTGTGCTGGCAGAATTTGACCAGGTGTTAATCACCTGCATGATTGATACCGGGTGTTGCTGAGTGGGAATAAAGAAACTGAGTAGCAGTCCAAGAAGCAGATCTAAGTCAGTTATGGAGATGCCGAGGCTAAAACGCAATGTGCTTAAGCTCGACCAGAAGGCAGCACTACTGGATAAAGCACTTTTGCCTGGACTCTCCTGCAAAGTCCTCATGGCAGATTACGGGGTTGATGTTTTGTGTGGAGGGGGAATAATAAAAAACAAAGAATCCATACTACAGGTGGGAAGAAAGACTGCAAATGGAAACGTGAGAGAAAGGATGTCAGGGTGGAGGATGCCTTACTTGGATGGTTTTCTGCTGCCCATGACCACAGAGTCCCTCTCTCTGGACAAATCTTGTGCAAAAAAGCAAAAAGCCTTGCTGTCAGCATGAGCATTGAATATGAGCCTATAGCCGGATGGCTATCTCGATGGAAGGAATGTAAAAATATAGGATATAAGCAGGTGCATGGGGAGAGGGCTGAAAGCAACTTTGACAACTTGGAGCGCTGGCTTCGTGAAGTTTTGCCAACCATAACCACAGTGTTCTCTCCTCGAGACATTTATAATGTGGACGAAACTGCACTCTTCTTGTGAGCCACACCAGACTGCACCCTTTCTTTTAAAAAAGAGATGGTATCTGACCATAAAAAGGCAAAAGATAGTGTGTCAGTGATGGTGTGTGCAAACAGCACATGTACCAAAAAACTTCCCTTGCTGCTTGTTGGAAAGTCCAAAAAACCCTGATGTTTTAAAGGGGTTAATGTAGAAGCTTAGCCAGTTCAGTACAATGCAAATGCCAATGTGGATGACATATGTCATATTCCGCTATTGGCTCAAGACAGTTGACAAAAAAATGAGGCAGCAGCATCGTAAAATTGCCATGATTGTCAACAATTGCCCCACCCACAAGCCCATTAACCTGAGGAATGTCCAAGTTATATTTCTGCCCCTCAACTGCACAGCCCAGATCCAACCCATGGATCAGGGCATTATCAACTACCTCAAATAGCATTATCGGAAAAAAATTGTGAATAAGATCTTACTTGGCCTTGATTCACAGGACAATTTCCAATTTAATCTGATTGCCAAGTTAGCCACGATTTTGGATGCCATTCACTTGCTGAATTCAGTGTGGGAGGAGGTAAGCCCAGAGACAATTCAAAATTGTTTAAGAAAAGCCAGCATCAGACAAAATCAGCAGTGAGACCAAGGGAAAGCACAAGACTGTGAACTGCCAATTGTGCCTCCTCCAGATGAAATGCTGGTTGCCCATTTTGTTGATTTTGTGGCAGTCGATAGTGAGGAGCCTGCTAGTAGGGAGTTGACCAATGCGGACATTTGTGCTTCCATTCTTGGAGCAACAGATGACACACTAGACAATGAGGATGACGATGAATCTGAGGTTGATGTGCCCACAACAGCAGAAGTGTGGTGTATGTGAAAAATGTACCACTATGTAGATTGCAGGGAACAAACGGATTTCACATGGCTTTACTCTTTTTAAAAAAAAAAGATGGAATCATTAAGCTCACGCACAGCAAGACAATTTAAAGTCACTGACTTTTATGCTGACTTTCATGCTACTGATTCAACTGGTCTGACAGTTTTTGCCAGCCACCAGCCATTAACTGCCTTTTTTAATATATATTTTTTTTAAAGTTACTGTCCAGTAAAAGTTACAGTACATTATTGGTACCCACTTAACTAGCAGATATGCAACCAGTTAAGTACTACCACTGTGTCAATGTGCTAGTAACACCTTAATTAATTTATTTTTTATTTTATTTACTATACATATTGGAATTACAACCCCTTGAGTCAACGACTCGTTTCCAAAGGCTCCACATCAGTTCCAACAGATTCAACACATAGACAGAAACAAAGGTGCAATAAGATAACAGGAGGTTACAGACGTTTTGGTGCATTCCAAACAGAGAACAGCAAACAATATCCATATATTTACAGGTGGCAGTACAAACAACATAGAGTACAGAGCAATCCAGTGCCCAGTTAAAATTACAGTTTACAATAGCAGTACAGAGGTCTATACAGTGCGATAGCTAGGCTCCAAAGACAAATACAGTAATTCAGAAGTGCAGCCTGAGATAAGGCGTTTGTCATCATGAGTCTAGTTAAGGGCCCAGAGAGGAAGAGGTGAGTGCCTTTGGGCTAGGATCCTGCCTGTTGAGTGCATTTGCAGCTGCAAGTGGAGAAAATGAGGCTCTTGAGAGCTGCCTTAAAGGGACCTATTTTAGTGAGTGAGGAGATGGAGGAGGAGAGGGCATTGAACCAGTGTGGTGCCCTGTAACAAAAGGATCTCTGGGCGAATGAGGTCTGCACCCTCGGGACTCTGAGAGTGGCCTTATTGGAGCTATGATTAGAGGCAGAGGGGGAAGTAGGGTGGAGGGAGGTGGACACCCTTGGGGGAGAGACCTAGAAGTATTTTTTTAGCCAGGAGGCAGGTCTGATATTGTGACCACTCTTCTAGATTGAGTATGTTGGCCAGGGAATATAGAGTGCATGCATGAGTCCATTTGTCTGCACAAGTGAGGAGCCTGCAGGCCTTATTTAGGGATAGTTGGATACTCCTGAGGGTGGTGGCATCAGTAGCAACGTAGACAGGAGGCCGTATTCTACAAGCAACAGGACAGAGGAAGTGACAGCCAATCTGAGGGCATCCGGTGGAAGGCAGTGCTTATGACTGTAGAGAAGGCCTATGTACATATTAGTTGCAGAGGTGAGCAGGTTGATATGCGAGTAAAAGGTGAGGGCAGAATCAAAGGTAATGCCCAGGTATTTGTAGCTGCTAACTTGTTCTAGTATGTGGAGGGGCGAGTTTTTTGCCTTATTTTGATGGTGAGCAAATAAAATGGCTTTTGTTTTTTTTAATGTTAATGACCAGCCTGTGGTCATTGAACCAGTTTCCAATTTGGTTTAAAGAGTGCTGGAGAGAGGCCTGAAGAGTGGAGGGGGTCAGGGTGGGAGGAGAGGAGAACAGCATCATCTTCATATAGCAGGACCTTGCTGGATCAGGAGTTAGGTAGGGCATTCACATAGAGACTAAAGAGAAGAGAGCCCAAGATAGAACCCTGCAGGACCATGGATCGAACAGGGTGGGTGATGGAGAGGGTGTTGTTTATTTTGACACACTGGGACCTTGAAGAGAGATAGCTAGAGAACCAGTCCAGCGGGCCTTGGGAAAAGCCTAGTTGAAAGAGAGTGTCAAGTAGGAGTGTATGACAGACTGTATAAAAGGCCTTGGAGAAGTTGATGTAGACAGCCCCTGCAAGGTGGCCTTTGTCAAGGGTTTCGTGAAGGAAGTTTGAAAACTCCACAAGAGCAGTGGTCGTACTATGACCCGGTCGGAAGCCATGCTGCTCTCTGCATAGTAGATTGTGGGAGGCAAGATATTCAGATAAGTGATGAAGGCCGACCTCTCCCTAGCTCTGTCAGTTAACTCTACCTGCCAATACCCCTTTGTCAGGTCAGTAGTCGCAAGGTATGCAGCTCCTCCCAACTTGTCCAGGAGTTCATCTGTCTGGGGCATCGGGTGGGCTTCTGACTTCGTGACTGCATTCAGTCCACGATAGTCCACACAGAATGAGTAGAGCCATCTGGCTTGGGCACAAAGACTACGGGTGAGGCCCAGGGGCTGTGCGATCTCTGCATTACCCTTAAATCCAGCATTTCCTCCACCTTCCTCCTTACGTCCTTTTGGACAGCCTTTGACACCCGATATGCTGTCTGTCGTATGGAGGTCTGTGTCCCTGTCTCCACATCGTGCGTCGTTGGTCCAGGTTTGGCACTAAACAATGGGGCAAAGTCTGCTAAAACCTCCCTTACTTCCTGGATCTTGTCCAGGGCCAGCTGGGGAGACAATTTAACTGCCTCCACAGAGGACTCCTGCTTGCTTTCTTCCAGCAAGTCCAGAAGGGGGGTCTCCTTCATCTGTCCCCTCCCAAGTACTACATATTGCAAACACCATGTCAGCCCTATTAGCATATGGCTTCATCATGTTGACATGGTACATTCTTTCTGTATGTCTTCCGTCAGGTAATTCTATGATATAGTTCATGTCATTTACCTTCCTATCTACTTTGTACGGTCCTGCCCACTCAGCCTGCAGCTTGTCTTTCCGGACTGGAATAAGGACCATGACTTCCTGACCCACCGTGTACGAGCGAGCTCTGGCTCTGCGATCATACCACACTTTTTGTTTCTGTTGGGTAGCTGCCAGGTTGCTCTGGGCTGTCCCCTAAGCTCCTTCATCCTTTCCCTAAACCGAAGGACGTAATCCACTATGGGAGTTCCCTGGGTGGCGTACTTGCCTTCCCAGTCCTCTGGGATCAAGTCTAGGAGCCCACGTACACAATGTCCATATAAGAGCTTGAAGGGAGAAAATCCTGTTGACTCTTGGAGCACCTCCCTGTATGCAAACAATAGGTGAGGAAGGTATTTCTTCTAGTTCCTCCCATGCTGTTCAACAAACACTTGGAGCATTGACTTCAGGGTACCGTTAAATCTTTCCACAAGTCCATTGGCTTGCAGGTGATAAGGTGTTGTGCACATCTGCACCACCCCACACTTCTCCCACAAACATTTCATCAAGTCCCACATGAAGGAACCCCTTCAATCGATGATAACCTCCTGTGGAAACCCAATTTGGGAGAAAATCCCAAGTAAGGCATCTGCCACTTTGTCTGTTCTCAGTGAGGATAGGGCGACTGCCTCTGGGTACTGGGTGGCATAATCCACCACAGTCAGGATGAACCTCTTCCCGGAGGAGCTGAGGGTATTTAAAGGCCCCACAATATCCATTCCCACCTTCTGGAATGGCTCCTCCACTATGGGCAATGAAATTAGGGTGGCTTGGGTTTTCTTACCCACCTTCCCTATTTCTTGGCACCGGTGATGAAATCTACAATACTCCTTCACCTGCTGAGTGAAGTTGGGCCCATAGAAATTCTGGGCCAACCGTTGCATAGTGCGCGTGATTCCTAGATGACCAGACAAGGGAATATCATGTGCAATCTTGAGCAACTGCTCACCATACCCCTGGGGAATGACAAGCTGCCTGCCTAGCACCCCTTCCTCTTTCTTAACAGCCTGAGTATACATCAGTCCATTTTTCCAATAAATTTTATATTTACTGTCACCTCCCTGTGCTCCATCAGAGTCTGCCTAAGCCCTCAGCTTCTCTAGACTAGGATCACTTTTCTGGGCAGCTGCAAACTCCTTACACATTCCCAGTGCATGGAGCAGGTCCCCTTCAGTCTCTAAACTAGGATCCCTAGCACTAGCATCAGGGCACTCAGGATCACTGTCATCCCTAACCCTCTGACAATGGGTCACCCCTCCTTCTTCTGAGTAACCCTCCATAGCTGTGTGGTTAACTGCTACTGGGGAAATTTCTACCCCCTTTTCATTAGTCTCCATATCATGAGACACAGGCTGAGGAACCAGCCTCCCAGTGGTTTCCACAGTGGCTTCTATGGGGTCCAGGGAACTAACATTTTCCCTTGCTGCTTGGCTATGGGTAACTGCACACACCATCCCCTGTTTGAGATTGTTGCCAAGGATGATGTCAACTACTAAAGTTTTGGCTACAGCCACCTGTTACATAGTTCCCCCTGTTTCACCCCAGTCTAGGAGAACACTAACAAGAGGCAATGTTTTCTCCTCACCAGTAAAGTCTTGTACAGTTACAAATTTATTGGGTATAAGCTGACCAGGCTCTATCAGATCCCCTTTTACGAACATCAGGGATGCTCCTGTGTCCCTAAATCCTTGTGTCTATACACCATTCACAGTGACTGGGTGCATGTGTTCCCTCATGTTCACAGGCATGCTTCCAGGGACTCATAAACAACCCACTTCTTTCCTAGCCCCATGTTGCATATTGCTCATCCTTTTGGGACACTGTCTGGCAACACGTCCAGTTTCTTTTCTCAGAAAAATCTTTTCTTTGAAACCTGGGGTTAACTGGTTTTGGTGGAGGCAGTGAGGGTCTTAGCTGCCCTGAAGGCATGTTTTTCCATTTCTGCACTGCCACGCCCACCTCATTCACTCTCAGAGCAGGTCTGCTCTTGGCATAGCTGTCCAGGAGTTCAGCAGCCTCTTGCACTGTTTTGGGATCTCAGTCCTCCAGCCAGGTTTTCAGCTCTGCTGGGCATGCCCCAAAAAACTGTTCTAACAAAATAGCATTTTCAGTTGTATCTACATAGTTTGCTTCAATTCCCTCCCACCAACATTTTAAACATTGACGTTGTTTCGTGGCTAGCTCCTCGCAGCTCATGTCAGAGCTTCTCCTGAGCTTATGGAATGCAGCTCTATATGCTTCTGCAGTTAAATCAAACTTTTTTAAAAGTGCAGCTTTATGTTTGCTGTAACCATTACTGTCCTCATTGTCCATTTCACTCAATGCATCCCAGGCTTTCCCGGTAAGTAGTGGGGATAGCTGGAAGCTCTAGGACCCTCTAGGAATTGTTGCCTGAATACAAACTTTTTCAAAGTAATTTAAAAAGGCATCCATATCCTTCCGCTCTTTAAATTCAGCTATCAATTTGGAATTCAATCGGTAACCCAGTCCTATAGTTCCAGTTAAACCCAAGCCACTTACCTGCTCTGGTGCTGGTGGTTGGAATCGTAGCTTCTCCAGTTCATGTTGCTTCTGGCATTCACACTCTTCTCAGTCCACCTCTCGCTGTTCTCGCTTCTCTTCTCTCTGGAACTTCAACTCCATTCTGTGCAACTTAATCTGCATCCTGATTGCTTCTGACTCCACAACACTGGTGACCTTCCCCTGCTGCTGTGGCCCTTTGCTGGCACTGGCCCTGCTGTCATCCTTACCGGATCTGGACACTGCACTGGCCGCTAGCCCCTCCACACCCAAGGTTTGGTCCTTTACAGTCACAGTCTGTGACTCAATGCTCTGGGCATCTGCTGCCATCATGGCATCCATAAGGTTCTGCTTGGTAGCTCGCACCTCATGCAGGACTCCTCTCTCCTTGCACAACTGCCTCAGGTAGTCTGCAGTGTACCCACTGTAGCTGGAAGCCATCTTCTTTCCTAACTATGGCTACTCTAACTTGCACTTTAGAAAAAAAATAAAACAGGTAGGCTCTTGACTGTAAGCAAAATGATGTAGTTCTGTTTCCTTTTTTAAAAATAAATCACTGTCTTATTTTGCAAGTGAGCTGTACAGTATTAAGCTGACACACTGAACAGTTAAAGCTTGGGTAACCAATTTTATCCACACCACTGCCAACCAGATCTGTCACAAATGCACTCAGCAGGTCAGGCCCTCTGCTCCTACAGTGCCAACCTCTGAGTGCAATAGTGTGAACATGTAACAGACAGGGTAACCCTCCTGTCTGCTTTTGGGTCTGAATCACCTTTAGTCTCAAGTTCTGGGTGGATTCAAACTGTGAAACTTATGCTAGCTTACCCAAATGTACAGGCTCAGATATGTACCCTCTTTGGGGATTGCGGTACAGTCTTTTGCCAGGGGCACCAAGCCAGGCTTCCAAAATGAACCCTTAAAACTCTATAAAAGACCTTAGGTATATTCTTACATTTTCCCAGTTTAGTAACACCATCAAGCTGTTGCACCATTTTTGTCAGACTTAATCTTCTAAATGTCAATTGCAAAAAGAACTGAGAGACACCCAGGCAGTCTTTCAAATAAAAGGTATTTTACTAGAAGATGATAAAAATATGAAAAATGCAAACACAGAACAATATATCAAAGAGCATACAATCACTTAAAAGAGAAACAAAGAACAAAACAAAAACTCCTACCACAATGCATTTATACTTTTTCTATCTAATTTATCACCTCTTTAAGTGCCTTATATCAGAGAGCTGTGTCTTTCTCTACAGTCCCCAGGTGGTATATCTCTAAACACTTCAGACACATTATAGTTTAAACTGTGTCTCTCCACACACCTTCTGTGAGTCATCTAGCTCCTCCTTTTAGAATATTAAAAAAATACAAGCAGGATGTCCTATCAGGAGGCATATTAAATAAGGCGACATCAGCAAAAACTAATTTCCCAAATTATGAGTATTTTGATCAACCAGCTCCCTTGAAGTTTATAACCCTGTAATTCTCTCACCTAGGTGAAAAATATCTGGCAGGAATCAGCTTAATGCTGTCCTGTTTCTGAAGTCATAAAATGTATATTTTAGTTTCCCAGCTTCAGAGCAGCAACAGGTCATAAATCGGCCATAAAATGCAATTTCTCTAGGAAGTTAATTACATTACAGAGATCTCCTGTCAGTGTAATATATGTAGTTTCACTGAAACCTGGGGGGGCACCTATGGAGCACAGGCTGTCTTATGTGAGACTATCACATACTATATTTTTATATTACAAGTAGCATACAACAATCATAACCAGCTCGCCAAGTGTACCACCTCCCTCCTGCTAGTGATACCTCTGCCTATGCACCCCAGCATGCCACTGGCCCTCCCTACAGCCTTTGTATACTGCTTAGACACCTTCAGGTCATCTGAAATGATAACCCTCAGGTACTATTTCTCCTTGGTGATCATTAACAACTACCCCCATCCTGTAGCTCTTCCCAGGGTACCTTCATCCCAGGTGCATTATTTTTCACTTCTTTGCATTGGACCTCAGTTGCCACACTTCAGAGCATTGTGCAAGCTTACACATGTCCCTTCTTATTATCTCCACCATTTCTGGAGTATCCACCCTGTTGCAGATCTTGCTGTCATCTGCAAACAGGTAGCCCTTACCCTGCAGCCCTAGTGCAATGTCACTAATGAAGGCATTAAACAGGACTGCTCCAAGCACTGATCCCTGAGGTACTCCGCTAGTCACCCCCCCAGATTGGATCCGGTTTACCACCACCCTCTGCTTCCTGTCCATAGTTCCTAATCCAGTTTACCACCTTGTGGCCTATGCCCAGACTCCCCATCTTTTTATGTGGGACTTTGTTGAAGGCCTTGCTGAAATTGAAGTAGGTGATGTCCACCCCCCCCCGTTTATTTCCTTCATCACCCAATCAAAAAAATCTATCAGATTCATCTGACACAACGTTCCTGCTGTAAATCAATGTTGACTTGGATCCTGGTCACCATTGAATTCCAAGTGTGCCACTGTTCTTTCCTTAAGTAGTGCCTCCATTCTCTTGCCCACTACTGAGGTGAGGCCGACTGGCCTATAGTTCCCTGTCTCCTCCCTACTACCACTTTTGTGTAGAGGGACTACATGTGCCCTCTTCCAGTCCTCCAGAACCACTCCTTTGTTGAGTGACTTGGTGAACATGGCTGCCAGAGGCACCACCAGCTCTCTTCGCAGCTCTCTTAATATCCTCAGGTGTATGCCATCAGGCCCCATTGCTTTGTCCACCTTTGGTTTTGTGAACTCCTCCAGGACTCTCTCCACTGTGAATGGACTTGTGTTTACCTCTCCCACTTCATGTCTGGTACTCAGCTGTGGACTCTGACACTCCTCCTCTTCAGTGAACACTGAACAGAAGTATTTGTTCAGTATTTTCACTTTTTCCAGGTCTCCTTCCTTACACTCCCCTGTATCCCCTTTGAGCCTAACAATCCCCCCCAACTATCACTCACAACCCCCTATTTACATAACAGCCATGTTCCCAGGGATCAAAATTAAGTTTTGCAGCCACTAGCCAGCAAGGCTAGTGACTAGGAAAATCCACTAGCCCCACAGACTTTTCCACTGACCCAGCTGGTATACTTAATGGAAATGTTACCTTCTACAGTGCAAGCCTGCTGGGCTAGTTTAGGGGAAATCTTACTAGCCCAGTACAAAATCTACCAGCATTTTGGCTAGTGGACTGGTGCCAGTCTTGAATTCTGTGCTCCGAGATGCTCCAGCTCTCTCCTCCACAGGCAATCCCTCCATGGTGAAGTTGACTGAAAACTGCTAGCAGGAATAATTACATGTAGGCAAGCTGACAAAGTGAGGTCACAGCAAACAAAGAACATGTAGCATTTGTATGCCACATTCACCACTTGTGAAGGAACAGGACTTTTATTACTCACTCGATGGTTATCGTCCTGCCCCCTCACTCTTAAAGATAAATTGCAAATTTTGAGTATTGTCACTTCATATCTATCTATATACAGACACAGGATAATGGATGGGTAAGAGTGAACAACAATGCTGTGTTCACTTCGAGTGGTTGTCATGACAACCATGTAAACCTTGAGAGTGAAGCTCAAGAGGTTTCAGTTGTCTGACAACTGTGAGAAGTGAACATTGCGTTGTTGTTTACTCTTGCCCATCCATCATCTTGTATAGTGTATGGGCAACAGTAAATCACTAAACGACCACTTCCTAAGGCACCGTTTTTGACTTTGCCTCCCTCTTCACCCCCACAACTGTAGTACATGCATCGCTACGTTCTGGATCCCCCCATCGCACCGAACCAGTTCTCTGTGTTTTTCAATACATGTACAGCCTGCCGTTTTACAGGGAACATCATAAGACAAGAATGCCATTACTTTTAATGCTGTTTCATCCCTGCTGTCACTCTGGTCCTCTTCTCACTGCTGTGGCCATTCCCTGATGTGCTGCATTTTGGCAAAAGAGGCATGTGCGGAGACGTCCATTGCTGTTGTACGATCGATGTGACGTACTCATGATGGTACAACAGCAATTTGACATCACATCGATGGTACAACAGGTGTATCTTTGAATCAAATTCCTTAGTAACAACACTCTCCCATACACTATAATATATATATATATAATATATATATATATGTAATATATATATATATATATATATATATGCGATATATGGATCTTCACAATAATACTATCAAAAGTCATACTCAAAAATTTCCATAGTACCATCATTGGAATTCATCAGTAGTATTACAAGATTTCTTTAAGCTGTCAATGCAGCTCCAATGACAGTATTACAGGAAAGAACACTGAGCTTGTGCGACACACACTCTATAGCAAAAGCTGGCTGGCTTTTCAACTTTCAAGACAGTGAAACAAAAACAATGGCAGAAAATAGTGGGTTCCAGTTTACAGTACAGAATCATTGGCATCATTAAGTATGGTGAGTAAAACTCATGATCCAGGGACACAAGGTGCTCTGCAGAGGATTGGGGAAGGGGTGGCTATTTATGTCAGGGAGGGGATATTGTGTACCAGGGAGGAAGGGGATGAGGGGAGGCAAGAAGCCGTATGGGTATTGCTCCAAAGCCCTAAAGGTAAGAAGCTCAGGATGGGGGTGGTGTACAGGCCACCCTCACAGCGCGAGGAGATGGATAGGGAGTTGGGGGCAAATCAAGAAGGTCAGTGGCAAAGGAAATACAGTTAAAGTGGGAGACTTCAACCTACCTGGGGTTGACTGGCAGATAGTAACTACAGTACATGGCAGGGAACAGGTCCTGCTGAAGGCTATCCAAGACAGCGACCTAGTGCAAATGATGATGGATCCTACTGGGGAGGAGAACATACTGGACTTGTTGCTAACAAATGAGGACCAAATCCAGGATGTGGTAGTACAGGACCCTCTAGCAGGAAGCGACCACCTCTCAGTGTGGTTCCTCCTCAGCATAGGGAGAGAGTCAGCTAAGACCAGGATAAGAGTGTTGGATTTCAGGAAGGCAGATTTTGCCAGAATAGGCAGCATCCTAGGGGGGTATTTAGCTGAAATTTAACCCAGAGATGGATGCTGAACAGAAGTGGGCAATCATTAGGAAGGGGCTAAATGAGGCCACAAACATGTGTGCCAAATCTCAGTGTAAGCAGTCCAGGTCAAAAAAACCTAGCTGGCTCAGCAAGGAGGTGAGGGAAGAAAGATTGGCATTCATTAAGTTCCAAAAATCTGGGCATGAGGAGGATAGAGGAGTATTCACAAAGGCATCTAGGGAGGTGACCAAATCAGTCTGGGTAGCCATAGCAGCAAAGGAGCTGAAGTGTTTGCTCAGGGGGTCAGAGGGGGGAAAAGGGGTTCTTTAAATACATGAGGGAGAAGAGTAGTTATAGGGATGACATTGTTAGAATCAAGAGAGAGGGTGGATGGGTAGAACAAGGGGAAGAGCAGGCAGAGGCAGTCAATGAGTATTTCTGCTTGGTGTTCATGAAAGAAAGGGATGGCCCAATACCGCAGGGGAAAGGGGCAAGAGTGGAGAGGGGGGAGCAGAGATAACAGATGGGGTCATTCAAGAGGGTAGAGTTCTGAAGGGCCTTAAAGCCTTGTGGGTGGACAAGGCACCAGGACTGGATGGTGTACACCCAAGGGTCCTGAAGGATCTGGCAGAGGTATTGGCAGGCCCTCTGATGGACCTGTTCAACACCTCTTTGGAGATGGGGAATGTACCCAGGGACTGGAGGATGTCTCACATGGTGCCCCTTCACAAATGTGGACTCAAAGACCGACCAGATAACTACAGACTGGTGAGCTTGACTTCCATAGTGGGGAAGTTGATGGAGACCATTCTGAAGGAGAGGTTGATAACCTTTCTCAATAGCAATGGTCTGCAGGATGAGAGACAGCATGGGTTTGTCACGGGAAGATCTTGCCAAACTAACCTGACCGACTTCTTCAACTAGATCACTAGGGTGGTTGATGAAGGCCATGCTGTGGATGTCCTGTATATGGACTTCAGCAAGGCTTTCGACTCGGTGCCACACAGGAGGTTAATGAGCAAGCTGAGGGACATGGGGGTCAAGGAAAAAACTGGTGGGGTGAGTTGAGAGCTGTTTGCAGGGCAGACAACAGAGGGTAGTTGTAAGGGGGGAGACATCCAAGCCAAGGCCAGTAACAAGTGGGGTACCACAGGATTCAGTGCTGGACCCTGTTTTGTTCAATGTCTTCATTGGAGACATTGCAGAGGGGTCAAGAGTAAGATCAGCTTGTTCGTGGACGACACTAAGATTTATGTAAAAGTTGACATGAGGAAGAGAGGCAGGCACTCAGAGAGGAACTAGCTAAACTCAAACACTGGTCTAGGGAGTGGCAGTTGGGGTTTAATGCTAAGAAGTGCAAGGTCATGCACCTTGGAGCCAGGAATCCCAGCAACAGCTACTGGCTGGGGGGAGTGCAGGTAATGGCTTCAGAGGAGGAAAGGGACCTGGGGGTAATAGTCACAGGGGACATGAAGGTATCAGCACAGTGTAGGAGGGTGGCAGCAAGGGCAAATAGGATGCTGGGTTGCACTGCCAGAGGGATCACCTCTCGAAAGGGGGAGGTCATCCTGCCATTGTATAGATCACTGGTGAGGCCACACTTGGAGTACTGGGTACTGTACTGGTGCCCATACCTCAAAAATGGTGTGAAGTTACTGGAGGGGGAGCAGTGTAGGGCTACAAAAATGATCATGGGACTAGGGGAGTTGCCGTACGG
Organism: Neoceratodus forsteri; assembly: GCA_016271365.2. Taxonomy (NCBI): domain Eukaryota; kingdom Metazoa; phylum Chordata; order Ceratodontiformes; family Ceratodontidae; genus Neoceratodus; species Neoceratodus forsteri. The sequence goes on from CM028130.1 coordinate 433,275,969, forward strand.
GGAAAGGTTGAAGGAGCTCAACATGTACTCACTGGAAGACAGAAGGGTAAGAGGGTGCATGCTAGAGACCTTTAAGTACTTGAAAAGCATACACAGTGTCAGGAAGGGAGGATTGTTCTGCTTAAAGGGGGAAGGGTCACTAGGGGGCACAGTCTGAAGTTGGAAGGGGAAGGTTTAGGAGGGAGATGAGGAGGCACTGCTTTACAGAGAAAGTAGTGGTGGATTGGAACGCACTGCCAGAGGAGTTCATCATTCAAAGGACAGTGGATAGCTCTAAGCGGGGTTGGGATAGAGTCAAGGGCAGGGTTAGTACAGACAAGAAAACAAAGGACAGAAGGAACAGAGAAGGAAGGGAGGGGTTTGAGTGGGGGTGGGGCAGCTGTAGTAATATGAAACTAAGAGCTGCACAATCGAGCAGACTTGATAGACCTGTGGGCCTTTTTCTATCCGCAATTTCATATGTTCGTATGTTTGTAAGACATTTGTAACTAAAAATGTAAAACTTGCATCCATATATCACAAAAAATAACAAATAGGGAACTGATTTCTTGCCTACAATACTATCTTGAGGTTCTGGGGACATGTTGGGACCCTATCAAGCACCACAGTCAAGGCTCACATGTCCCCAGAACCTCTATATATAGACAGCAAATGATGCCATAGTGTTATATACAAGGAAAACATTTCCATCAAGGGGTCGAACATGTCATAGATCCGCAAGTGTCCTTTATGAACTTGCTTGACCCCTAGATGGCATTAGTTTACAAGTACCCTGGATTCTGACATTTTATTTTATATAATGCATTAAGTTGGGCACTTTTTTGCTGTGTCCTGTGTTTTAGTGCAGTGTCATGGGTGGCTGTTAGATGTGTTAATAAGAGGCTTGTTACATGTGTTATTAAGGGGCTTATTACATGTGTTATTAAGAAGTTTATTAATGTGTTAATGGAGAGGTTTGTAGTGTGTTAGGTAGTAATTTGTTATTAAGGTGTTAATAATGCATTAATATAATGGTAGCATATATACATATAAGTAGAACTTGCTGGGTATTAATGTATTATTATGGTATTAATAACACATTAATGCAGTGTAATTAGCTAATTGGCATCATAATACACTAACCGGCTACCATCTTATATGGTAAACATATGATGGCTTGTGAGATATGACAGAGGTGTGAGTGAGATAGTAGAAATATCTTCATGCGCTATGCTTGACTTTCTGATCTCACAAGTGACAAAGCCATGAGTCAAGACAAAAGAGGTCAAGTATAGTGGGTGAATATATTTCTACTATTGTACGCTCACCCATGTTATATTTGATTTGTGCAACAGCTGTTTAGGTGGTTTTGTGATAGAAATGATACAAAAAATCATAAAAGGAAAAAAGCACAAAATGTCAACTCTGCTCCTCTGATCAATGGTTCAGCATAAAATAGGCAAATCAATGCAGTACAAATCAGTACAATCAGCACAGTGAAAATCAAAATGATCAATGCAGTGTATAAATACAGCTGGCCCAGTGGCGTGGAGGGCTGAGGCATCATGCCTTACCTCCCACCATGCTGGCGACCCATGTTAGCGGTGCAGGCAGGTCGCTGGGGGTCGGCCGGGAGGGAGAGGATCGAGCATCCAGAGGACAGCTCTCCTCTCCTGGGGAGGAAGAGTAGCAGGGGCGACATCAGTCTGACACCTAGTGGTGGCTGGATGCTGGTATGCAAGGCCTCTCAAGTATGCAAGGGAGGTGGAGCAGTCGGCTGGCATGCTGTGGGCGGAAGCATGCACAGCTCAGCCATTGCTGACATGGCACGTTCCACCTATGGGAATCCAGAATACCAGGAAAAAAGCTGGCAGCTGGATGATGCCGGGTGCTTGCAGACCTCACACCCAACTAGCTGGGGTACCTCCAAACTGATCCAGACCATAGGTGGGGGCCCCCTGCCAACCCTGCTGGGGGGGGTAAGCCCCAGGGGAAGAAGACTGACAGCACCTGGTGGACATTGGGGGACCGGGTGGAGGTGTCCTCCTGAACATGTGCCAACCCGGAGATGGAGCATAAAGAGAGTATTAAAAAAACAGTACAAATCAATACAGATGTGAACTAGAAAGCAACAAAGTCTACAAAGCATCTCACATATGCTGGCTTCAGAGCTGCACGTTGCTATTATTGTATCATCAGCATTGTTAAAGTTGCTGTCTGATTGGTTCAGTATTCCACTGTGACATACCCAGCTTTGCAAGATAGTAGTACTGTCTTTTCACATGTGAGATAGTAGTACTATCTTGCAAACTGGCCAGAAAATAGTAATTTTATCTTGGCTAATCCAGACCCACACCTGTTGTATAAATATGTATATCACATTAAATTTATTGTGTAGCCACATTGGCAACACATTTTCTTTATGTGATTACAATGAGTTGCCAACTAGTTGGTTTGCTCCCCCTGCCCCCAAGCCAGTGGCAGAATGTGGCTTTCAGCTGAAAAAAATATCTAGGCAGTTCATTCAGAGCTAATCTGAAACCAACTAGCTGGTTATCAGTGATCAAGATATTTCATATGCTGAGTCTTAGCAGCTCAGATGTTTATAGGCAAGGCCTCTGGTATTCTGCAATTCCACAGTTGTGGAATTTTTCACCGCAGTTGCATCATGTTGCAGTATATGTTTGGTACTGTGCAGTTGATTGCTCTGGGTGATTTTTCATTCAGTTGTACCATTTTTCCATAGTGCTTGGCCCTCCTTGTGTAACCTGAAGTCATTCCTATATGCACACCCATGTAATTTCATCAATGACATCTCATTTTAACCAGTAAAAAAGCTGCATTCTGCCACAGAAACATATCAAAGGAAGGAGCTAATGCTGCTGCAGATGCTGGAAAGCCCTGCTGCAAAAATCGGGACTGAAGTGCCTCAGAGAACTAGGGGCCCTGCTTACAGGCTGTCAACAGGTTGCACAGTAAGTTTAATGTGAATTATAATATAGACATATATACATATACAGTTTGTAGGATATGACATGGTTTGATTGAAGATATTGCATTGATCTTCATGAGAGGCCAATGATATTATGATAATCTCATGGGTTAGGTACATCTTCCAGACATACGTATGCCCGACATGGAAACTCCTGACACTTATTTCCTGAAATTTTTGTTCCCGTATGCAACAACCTGCTTTACTAAACCATTTGACCAACAATAATCCTACTGATATGTAGGTTGCTGTCAATCATGTCTGCAGCATGGAGCAAATCTATCCTAATTGTAGCTAGCATATCACACAAATGATACCACTGTAATTCCCACTGTAAATCATGGGTGCAATTGCTACTGGAGTGACCACACTTGTAATTCTTTGCCGCATTTTAAATGTTCATTCTGGTATCAGTTGTGCACTCATACTATGCACATTTACCTGGAGCACAATAACTGAATCCACAGGAACATTTCAGGAACATTTTTCAGATTTTTTTCTAAAGCAAATTATAGCCCGATTTGAAGTGGAAGTTGTGGATGGTAGGGGCACATTGCACAGGTAGGGAGGGAGGAAGCTTCAGAAGAAGCAAAAAACAATGAAAGCATAATTGAAAAAATAAATCATGGCCTCCCCAAATTCCCTCTGGAAAAACTTTATGCAAAGTGGGAAGAGAAAATGTTAAACATTATTAAGGAGAGAACAACACGTTCTGCGATGGAGTACATTATAGGAATAGCACACAACCATAGCTTGTAAAGTGCCACGCTTCGAACTATTTTTACCTCTTATAAGTTATTGTGCATTTTGTGGATTTTAAAGAAGACAATTAATAAATTTTGAATAAAGTCTGAAGTGCACTTTATCCTTAAGGAAGAGCAGAGGACTATCTTTGGTACAGGTAAGCCTAGCTTCAAGGTTATATTTATATTCAATTTGATGATGCAGGTGAAAATGCTTACCAAGTATTGTTAGAAGTTTTGCTGTTTGCAGTATCCACAGAAGTTATGTGAATGCCAGTGCCCGTTAATACCTCCCTCCCTTCCCACACACGATTGACAGAGTGTGTCACTACTTCCATCCCTTCCTCCCTCGCTTCCTACATTCTAGCAGCACTGATTCATGTTGGAATGGTCTCTGAAATTGTATGCAGTGTTCCTGTCATTCCTGGTCATTCAGTTACTATTCTCCAGGTAAACACACATCTTAATAGTGTGAAACTGCTACCAGAACATATGCTGCTAACAAATTCACTGCTGTTGTTTTCATAAGGGAGATGTTAAGAAAAGACGCAGTCTCACTTTTTGTGCTCGTTTGATAAGTATGCTTGTATGCTAACCCTGTCCAAGGAGGAGCGCATTCACTATCAGGCAAAAGTCTGAGCATGATTCTGTTTGTCGATAATTTAATAGTTGATAAGTGTGTACAGATGGGAAGCTGATGACACAGAATTAGCTGTCAGGAAGATCCTGTGCTCTCACCCACCTATAAATATAGAGGTACAGCAGAGGCCTACACACATTCCAAGTAACCCTTGTGCTGCAAATGGCGCAATATCTCAGTAACCGTACCAACCTTGGAAAGAATTCCACTGCAGTTATAATGATGAACTGGCAACCTGCACGCATGCTTAGTACATCTAAGGTGTACTAAGCTGTGCTTAGCAAAAAATCAGAATCTCAAACCTTTTTTGAGATATAGCCACCAAAAGGCACCATGCTCACCACAATATAATCCTACGGGAAATTTATAAATTTTGGAATGCCATAACTATGGAACTGATGCAAAGTATGTTTTATGCCAAACCAACATAAGTCACATCCGTGGGTCAACTCCTTTGTACCCCGCAAATTTCAAACCAAAAGTCCTAACCGTTTCTTTGCAGTGAACTGGCAAAGAAACAGCAACCTTTAAAAATCCTTGTTTGTGAGTCAAATCCTTGTTTGTGAGGTGTCAAAATCCTTGTTCATGAGATAGGGCCATCTGGTTGTCCCCTCACAAACAAGGATTTTAACACCTCATAAACAGGGATTCTTTTTTATAATCCTTGTTCATGAGGTGTCAAAATCTTGGCTCGCAAACAAGGATTTTGACACCTCACAAACAGGGATTCTTTTTTATAATCCTTGTTCGTGAGTTGTCAAAATTCTTGTTCGTAAGCCGAATCCCTTGTTCATGAGGTGGCAAAATCCTTGTTCATCAGAAATCCTTGTTCATGAGATAAGGCCGTCTGATTGTCCCTTGATGAACAAGGATTTTGACATCTCACGAACAAGGATCATCTCACGAACAAGGATTTGTCACCTCACAAACAAGGATCGGAAGCTAGTGGCAAACAAGGATTTTAAAAGTTTAAAATGGCTGTTTTTTGACAAAACTAAAGAAAACCAAATCCATAGATTTGTAGAGGGTGTCTCCCTGAACAAAACCCATACTTTAATATCCACAGAAGACACCCCTGGGTCAAGTTACAAGGTTTTGTTTGTCAGGAAAATTGAAAAACAAGATGGCGGCTCACAAACAAGGAATTTTTTCTCACGAACAAGGATTTTTTAAATCCTTGTTTGTGAGCTGTCAAAATCCTTGTTCGTGATGCAAATCCTTGTTCACAATTTATGCACCTATCCAAAAGGCTGAACTGACCATGTTCAGAACCCAACATTTCAAAATTAAATAACTTTGGAATGCATTAATATTTTTTCACCAAACCAATACTGGCTTATTCTCTGGGGCAAATGCTTTCTATGCTGAAAATTGCAGGCCAAAATTCCAAATGGCGTGGCTGCAGCATGATAAGAAAAAACAGGGAAAAATTTGGCAAATATTTGCAAAAAACACACTTTATTTCACTATGCGCTGCACAAAATCTGCAAATTCAAATGAAAAAACTTGGCAAGTCAAGAGACCTACTCCAGGGAAATGTGCATACCAAATTTCATGCAAATCTGTTGAATGGTTGCAAAGTTATTAAACTGTATAATTTGAGGTTTAACATTAAAGTGCCTGCTCAATACTATCGCCACTATATACATATATGTGTGTGTGTGTGTGTGTGTGTGTGTATATATATATATATATATGAATAACACTCACCAAGGTTTTTTGGTATGCTCCATTATATGGATTTCTCAGGTGCATTGTGAGGCACAAGGCATATGCTGAGTGCCTTCAACCACCTGAGAAGTCTGTATATCAGCATGCCCAGACACCTTGAAGGGTGTTATTCCAGTTATAAAATAGGTTCCAAATTGATTTGTGGTGTAAATTGTCATTTAGTTCTGACTTGTCTGGGCATGCTGTGATAACTGGCCAGTCAGGTGATGCTCTTAGCTAATCAGATTTCGTATATAAAATATCTATGCCCAAGTCTGCACAGGTGCAATTAAATTTCCTGGCAAAAGAGCCAGCTCGGTGGCACTGAGGGTTGAGGCACTAGACGCCACACTTCGCACCACGCTGGTGACCCGGGTTCAGACATGAGCCCAGGGTTGTCAGGGGTCAGTAGGGGAGGATAAGATTGAGCATCTGGAGGACTGCTGTGCTATCCTGGGGAAGGATGTGTGTTTTCACCGCTCTGCAGCGGCCCCTGGGGAAGCCTGGAGGCACTGCTAGAGTCTGTGCAATGGAGGGAGCAGTGCAGCGGATGTCAGCATGCAGTGCTGACATCCGCTGCACTGCTCCCTCCATTGCAGCAGATGTCAGCATGCAGTGCTAGATGTCATTGCCTGTCTGCACTCCTGGGGAATAATTGGAGGAAAAATAGCAGCATCACTCGCAGCAGTTTGATGGTCGTAGCTTCCAGAGCCCCACAGTGACCCCGGGGGTGACCTGACATGCTGGTATTGGATCCTGGCCTGGCACAGGGACTAAAGGGGGGGTCCCTCTTGCAGGTACAGCAGCATATGCCAGCTGGTGTGTGTGGGGCACCTCGGGGGGTCGTTAGGGGAAGCGGAGTTGTGGCTGGATGTAGGGCAGAGTGGTGGCTGCACAAGAGGAAAAATACAGTGGTGATAAAAAAAAATATTTCCTGGCAAAAGTGTAAGAAATCTGTGGCAAATGCTAACAGTAAAAATATTTGTAAAAGTATGTTTGAAACATGGTGCCGATATCTCAGTGGGGGAGCCGAGCGTGCACAATCAATAGTGTAGTGGTAAAAAATGAATATAGCACTAAAGCCCTTGCCACAAGGAGTTAACCATTATCATGCAACTACATTTAAAACAATGGTGTGGCAAGTTGTGATTGTGTAACACAAGCTGCAAATACCCCTCTAAGAAAAGATTTGTGGGGAGAAAAAAAAGTGGAATACATAAACTACGTAGACCTGCTCCCACCGCCACCAGCAAGCAGGATTAATCTGTCAGGAGGTCACTCTGCAGAAGAAGGTGACTCTTGAAATTTAGATGTATTGATATCTGTTCACACATAATGCTTTTCTTTACTTCCAGTATGTATACTCTAGCCATGAAGTTCGTTTCTTGACAAAACAAAAAGTAGGATTTGCACTATGTCTGCTTTTTTGTTATATAAATTAGAATCCAGATACACAGATTTACATTACGTTTAGTAGTTTTGTATTGCTTCTTTCTAATGTTTTGTTACAACTTCAGTGCTTTTCTATAGATAATTCTGTCTCTTATCTGTTTTGCTTTAAGAGATAGTAGTTAAAGCCTAAAAAACTTTCAGAGTGTTATTTACGGAAGTGGTTTTGTGTTTTTTTACCTTCAGAAAACCACATAACAGCTTGGTAAGTTACTGCCATGGCAAATAATGTATGGTGCTGTTGCCTACAATGCCTTCTTTAGTTGTTTTGATCATTATGGTTAGTTACCTATCCAGTGTAACAGTATCCATTCACTGGTCATCAGCACAGATAGTAACTTTGTTTGAAAAAAAATCTTCATTTATCCCTGCCTCCGTGGCCCCACTCCATATTTTTTAAGGTCTGTTTACACTACCTACTTTGTTGCATTGCAGTCCTGTGCATTGCTGCTGTCCCGCCTGCATCACTCCTGATGGTCACTTACACAGTCAATGCTGTGCACCGCTGAAGGATCAGTCTGCAGTTCAGATTGACTTCTGCAGTGTGTCGGCACATTTCCAACAGGTTCAGCTAATGCTGCCTCATTCATCTCCATCAGGGACACACAGAGTCGGGATCCCAGAGGGAGGAAGAAGACCCGATGGTCACAGAAAACTTGTTGCCCTGTTGGGGAATTTCTCAGTGGCACAGGAGACATGGTAGTATGGTGAGGGGTGTCGTGGGGTGGCATCAATGCAGGTGGAGCAGTGTGTTTACATGCTAATACAGAATGCCCTGTAGTAATACACAAAATAGGGATGGGAGAACCTCAAAAGGTTCTGAGGTTCCAAAAGGTTCTGATAAGCAAAAAGAAGCCTGGATCCTTATCCAAACCTTTTATGACCTTTATTGTTTTATGGTAACTGTATGTTAAACAATCATTTTAAACTGCTTTTAATCAACATATCTGTAGAAAAAAACAAACCACTGTTTAGAAGCAGAGAATGCTCTCTAATCACCTTCTATTTATGACATTTAAGAAAGAAATACTAATACTGTGTATAAGTTATTATTAACAGTAGTGATTTTTATTTCTCAATAGGTACAGACAAGCCCCAGATGTGCTTTAGACAGTTACGTGATGAAGAAGAAGCCAGGAACACATAAACAGCACCAGGCCAGAGCAGAGGGCAGGTAGTCAGAGAGAACCAGTTAGAGAGAGCCAGTCAGCCAGCTACCACTTCAAGACTGCAGTCTTCTACTACCCCATCTACTGCAATCGGGAAAACCAGAAGTAGTCTACCAGCACTGAAATCAATATGGTTAAAGTACAGTACATTTATCAAAAATGACTGCTTAGAAAAGAAAGAGAAAGTGACTGTGATGACAAGAACGTCCCAGACCAGATCTCTAGTTTGTAAATAAATGGTGTCCTCCTGAGTCTGATTTTTTAGAAAGGGATAATAGTGTGTTTAAATAATTGTACTTTGTAGTAGTACTACCACTACTACCGGGGGGAAAAAACAGAGCTAGCAGCATTTATCAATGTGGTTATTTGTGCGCATTTAGGTAAATGATCTCCTTAGAATGACAAAGTGACTGTGTGTGAGATCAGGGACTTTGTCTGCCACAGTTACTACAAGTACCTGATGACGTGAACGTGATGTACTGGCTGCACCTCCCACTCACCCCCAGCATGACGATGATGCTGTCAAAATGCAGGCAAGTCCTTGATCTCTGTTTTTGAAACCAGTCTCCTGAGTCTGACTTTTTATAGAAGGGGTCAGTGTGTTTTTTTGTATGTCACCAATTATTTTTGCATAGCAACGGGTCTTGGTGTGGAATGCAACACGAAGTAATGTGAAAGAACAAGAGCACCAGGCAGTCAAAAGTGACCACTTTACTACTGCTACTACTACCACCATCACCACTATCAGGGGGGAGTAACAGAGATATGGTTATATAAAAAATAATTATTCTTAGGTGCATTAGGTAATAAAATATATGATCTTGTCAGAATGAGAAAGCAACTATGTGTGAGATCAGGGACTTGTCTGCCACAGTTGCTACCAGTACATGATGACATGAATGTGATGTACTGGCTGCACCTCCCATCCACCCCCAGGATGACAATGATGGTGTCGAAAGTCGGGCAAGTCCCAGATCTCTACTTTTAAGCAGTCCAGTCTCAAAATTGAAAGATAATGTGTCACTCCATAGCTGTAGCACAGGTACTGCTGCCAGTGTCCTCTTCTTCAAGATTAGCATTACATATGTAGCCAGAGTCTGGTAAGTTAACCTTTGAGAATGTTAGTTTCTCCACATTGTCTGGTGTTAATCTTGTTCATTTATCAGTCACAACATCCCCAGCAGAGCTAAATAAATGCTCAGAACAGACACTGGAGAGTGGACATCCAATATACTTACAAGCCAGGGCAGTCAGCTTTGGCCAGCATGATTTTTTCTCTTGCCAGTAAGTTAAAGGGTCATCCTTAATACTAATGTTCGGCTCAGACAGATATGCATCTACCATGCTTACTACTGAGCTGCATTTTCTTCTTGTGGAATTTCAATGTCCTGCAGCTGGCCCCAAATGTAACCCTCCTTATTGTCTGCTTCTGTACTGGTTTTTGGATTAGTCTTTTGAATTTGAGGTGGTGTCATTGTAGTACTGCTTGCCAATCCTCCTAAGGAAACCTCATCTACTGCATCGCTCAAAAGTTGCCTGTAGTTCAACTTCTCTGTATCATCAGAAACCACATCAGGAAGGTGTCTGTTCCAGAAACGTGGATCTAACAATGTTGCTAAGAGATACTCCTTGCCCCATGTCATGGCTGATAATGTCTTATCATTGCTAAGTCTGGTAAGCATGTTATTGACTAGAGACTGGTTCATGTCTAAGTTGCTCCTCATTTTCTACAATCTTTTTGAGAAGTAGAATGAGTGGAATAACTTGGCTAAGGGATGCCTTTTCTGCACTGACCTCTTTTGTAGCACTCATGAATGATTTCAGAATGTGACACAACTTTTCCAGTAGAGACCGTTGAGTAGAATGGAGTACAGTGCCCTCCCCGATATCATTGTACATGATATACTTAATGATAGCTACCTTTTGTTCAGTGATGCATTCAGTCATAAAGTAAGTTGAATTCCACCATGTTGCTACATCCTGAACTGGCTGGTGATGAGGAAGACCTTTGTCCTTCTGGATATCAGCAAGGATGTCACAGGCTTTTACTAAATGGTTGAAGTGGCCACACACTTTGTGCACTGTACCCACAGTGGTTGATGCTTCAAATTATTGGGTTAAGACAATGGGCAAAACAGCGTATATGTACATAGTTGCCTTCATGAAGTGCCTTTTTAATATTTGAACCATTGTTGGCAACAGAAAAACAACTTTAAAACACTGTGAAGTGACCCAATTAGTAAGTAGTCTTTCCAGTTCTTGCTGAATGTGCTGTGCTATGTGTATGTCTTGAAAGTGCCATACATGGAGAACTGCCATTTTCTGAAACATGACAGGGTTTTTTTGAGCTCTGAGAGATAGTAGTGGTAGTAGTAGTACTGGTTAAAGTGGTAGCAGACAGACTAGTAGTACATGAGGATAATGATGAGTTGCCCACAAAACTGACCCAATGTGCAGTAAGAGAAAGGTAGGCAATTGTTTGACTGCTGGTCCACATAATCGGTAGTGAAGTGAACTATCTTATCCTCAGCCTCTCAGAGAGCATGCTTTACTTGAACTACTAAGCTGTCTTACATCCTGGGCACAGTGGTACTGAGAAGTATTTTCTTCTTGGCATTAAATATTGTGGCTCTAAGTATTCCATAAGCCTTCTGAAGCCCACATCTTCCACAACAGAGCATGGCTGTAAATCAAGTACAATCATTGCCGCTCCTTTTTTATAATTTATTGCCAGTGCTATGGGATGGTTTCATAAATATTTAGACTTTCTTTCAAAACTTCTTTAACTTCAACTGCCTATTATCGGGGAGGGGAGGATTACATTTGACTGGTGGTGTTGTATGACTACATGCCATGCCTGGTAAAACAAAGGACCTTACAGAATTTTCATGACTGTGACCATGAAGTGAAAGTGGACTTTTGGATCTTGCTTGGTACTCATCTCCCACTGTTTCAGCAGAATGTTCCTGTTCACTGAGAGCCCTGCTAGATTTCTAGCCACCAATGTTAGGTGTCGTGCGTTGGGCATTCTCAGGAAGCGTAGACAAAAGTGGAGAGCTGGGCCTGTTGGAGGACAGGAGGGGGCAGGCGGATTGGGGTTTTGGGGTTCAGGAGATGCCCTGGGGTGAAATGGGGTCAGGATAGGGGTTACTCATGTCTTGTCCCCATACCCAAGGGTTCCGATTCTAATGGACAGGTGCCGAGGTCTTCCTCGACAGCTCATCCAACCTTGGCGGTGTTATGCAATGCCAGATCTGTTAAAAACAAAACCGCTATTATAGCTGATCTTGTTGGACCAACTGATCTGGCTTGCATCACTGAGACCTGGCTGGATGAAAACCCAGGTCCTATATTGGCTTCGGCAGTTCCAGCTGGTTTCTCGGTGATATACCGTCCAAGGTTGGATTGTAGGGGCGGGGGTGTGGCCATTATGTTTAAGACTGAGATTGGCCTTGTGGATGTGCCATTGGGAAATACCAGATCCTTTGAATATATCCTGGGAGAGGGTGTAGGTTGTGGGATTCTCCTCGCTTACCGTCCACCAGGTGACGGTGGAGAATTCCTGCAGGAGATAGCAGACTTCATCATCGACATGGCATTGAGGTTTCCCAGTCTGATAGTTCTGGGGGGCTTCAATGCCTGGGTCGATGATGAACTCTTGCATTTTGGTCAAACCTCCTCCAGCTGATGATGATGCTGGGCCTAAAACAGGTTATTACCTCCCCGACCCATGTAAAAGGTCATTCATTGGATCAGATCTTCCTTTTGGGTATGGAGATCACTGATTTGGGGGTGGAACCAGTCAGCTGGTCTGACCATCACACCATAAGGTTCAGTTTCAGGGCACCCCCAATAGGTCTGCCCCTACGGAGATGGTTTGGTACCGCCCTTTAAGGGGTATAGAACCCATTGACCTAATAGCGGTACTGGACCTATTGGGCTTGTCGAGTGAATGCATGAGTCCAGATAGTCTCATACTAGCCTATAATAAGGCTGTGGGAGATGCTCTGGACAAGATTGCTCCTGTTCGTGTTCGGCCTCTCGTCCTCCGTCCAAGGAGCCCTTGGTTTGATGACTTCTTGCAGGAGTTAAGGCGTACTGGCCAAAGGTTGGAGAGAGTCTGGCGGAAGTCCGGAAATGATGCTGACAGGCTTAGGTTGATGGCACATTACGATGGCTATCAATCAGAAATCACCCGTAAGAAGGCAGAGTTCCTATCCAGGGAGATTTCTGCTGCACAAAACCGACCGGCTCAGCTTTTCCGGACTATAGACAGGTTGTGCAATCCAATCTGCCTCCAGCCCAGAGAAACTTTTTCTCAGTTAAGATGTGAGGAGTTTGCTCGTTTCTTTGCAGATAAGGTTGCCAGCATCAGGTCTGGCATCGGTCCGACCTCTCCTATAGGGGATTGCAATGGTCGACATGAAGTGACATGTACTCGGTCTGTCTGGTCAGAGTTTCACCGGCTGGAGTTCAGTGACATTGTGAAGATCATCCAAATACTGCGACCAACCAGTTGTAGTTTGGATCCGGGCCCTACACCTGTCTTAGTAGGATGTGTGGAAGTTATCTGCCCGATCCTTGCTGACATTGTCTGGAAGTCTTTGGAGAGGGGGGACTTTCCTGACTCCCTCAAGGAGGCGGTCGTTTGACCACTCCTTAAAAAACCCTCCTTAGATCCAGATTGTCTAGCTAACTACCGGCCTATCTGTAACCTGCCGTGTGTTGGTAAGGTTATTGAAAAGGCAGTTGCGTTGCAATTGAATGATCATCTTATAACTCACAATGTCTATGATACTCTTCAGTCTGGTTTTAGGAAGAAGCATAGCACGGAGACTCCCCTTGTCCGGGTATTGAGTGACCTCCTAATGGCCAGAGATCGAAAGGCATGTACCATTCTGGTTCTTCTCGATCTCTGTGCTGCATTTGACACTGTAGATCATGATGTGCTATTAGATCACCTGCGGGTTTATTGCAGGCTGTCTGGTACAGTCCTCAAATGGTTTCATTCTTACCTCACAGACAGGTTTCAGAGAGTTGCCGCTAGAATTTATTCCTCTGGCACTCACTCCCTTCCTTGTGGGGTACCGCAGGGCTCCATTTTAGCTCCCATGTTGTTTGCAGTGTATATGCTGCCATTGGGAGAAATCATCAGGCAATACAGTTTGGGTTTTCACTGCTATGCAGATGATACCCAGCTGTATCTGTCCTTTCTGCCCGGCCAGGATGATGCACTCTCCGTGCTAAATAATTGCCTTGCTGAGATCAGACTTTGGATGAGTTCCAGCTGGCTGAGACTGAATCCGGACAAGGCTGAGGTATTGATAGTGGACCCAAGTCGTCCGGGGGTGGGTTTGGGAGCTGGACAACCATCAGGCTTGTTACTTGGTGGTATGTCTCTCCCTACCTCCGATCAGGTGCAAAATCTGGGTGTTATTTTTGATGGTGGTTTGACCCTAAAATCTCAAGTGTCAGCTGTCGTCAAATCCTCTTTTTACCATCTGAGGAATATCACCCGGGTGAAACACCCGGTTCCTCTGGGTGATCTTCCAACATTGGTCCATGCCTTTGTCACTACCCGTCTTGATTACTGCAACTCCCTTTACCTAGGCCTACCTGGGGTTGATATCCGCTGCCTGCAGCTGGTGCAGACCGTGGAGGCCAGGCTTTTGACTGGTACTTTTAGAACCAGTCATACTACACCTGTGCTCCATGAACTGCACTGGCTGCCTGTTAGGTGGCGGATCACCTTTAAGGTTGGTTTACTAACCTTTTAAGCCCTACATGACTAGGGACCCGGTTACCTGAAAGATCTCCTGATTCCCTGCTGCCCCCTCCGTCCTCTCCGGTCCACCAACGAGGGATTGCTAGAGATTCCCAGGGTTTGATTAAAGACATCAGGATCTCGTGCTTTTGCTTTTTCAGCACCAACCCTGTGGAATTCTCTACCTCGTTGGTTGAGAGAATGCCCAACCGTCGATAGTTTTAAAACTGGTTTGAAAACATATTTTAGTTTAGCATTTCTTTAATTATGGTTATTATATTTTAATGCTGTTTTTAACATTTTTATCAGTGTGTATATGTTTTAACTAAAGCACCTTGGTTTTGAAAGGCTCTATAGAAATAAAGTTGACTTGACTGTTATTTTGAACCATACACAATGATAGGGTAAATTTGCGAAAGATGTTGCATCATTGTTGTGGTTCCAAGATGCCCTTTATTTTTTCCCCTACTAACATATCTGTTGCAATGCACACATATACAGTAGCTTGGCAAGCATCCTTGGGGTTCACATAAAAATGATTCCAAATAGTAGAGGTGGACTGTCTATGTCTAGTAACAACCTCAATAGGACTAGGAGTTGAGTGGCTGGGTTTACATGGGGAAGACATATCAGTAGAGGATTGAGTTTCACCAGATGAGATGATTATAGAATCCTCTGCAGTACCATTGCTATCATTACTTCTGTCAGAGTTTTTCACTTTGTGTGGCTTGTGCTTTTGACTTTTTCATTTTCCCTTTTGACACTGTACTACTGTCATTATTTTTATGCACATTGTCACGCTCCGAACCAGAATGAGACATAGCTAAAGGTAAAGTCACAAGCTCATCATGATCAGTCTCACCATGACCGTGGTAATCACCATCATCATCATTATCGGATTCAGTAGAGCTAACATTTGCAGTTACAGACTGAGTTATTTGATATGTATGTGTTGTAAATCAAGCAACTCCACTACGAGCTGTACCTGTAAGTGCTGTAACTTTATGTAAAACTGGAACTGGAATGCTCCTTGTTTTTGCACTTTTTTTCTCAGACGACTTGCTATTGCCACTGTCTTTTGATACTTTGTTGGCTGTACTACTGTGCCCTTCTGACATAGACAGTCCACCAACCCTTGCTGGGTTTTCAGTATTTTGAGAGTTAGCCTGCTCATGGATATAGTAGCATTTAGTTTAGCCCCTTCAACAGATTGTGGTGCTTGTTGTTGTTGTACTTTGCTTTTTGGGCCTATTCTTTGTTGGTTCTTGAATAAACTTTATTTTACATTTATTACTTCCTTTGCCCCCGGCTTTTGCTTTACTATTTTCTGGAGTACTCATAATGCCAGTCTGTCACTTGTTCAGGGTCAAAAAGTGTTTTTTTTTTAATTTATTTCACGTGATGTGATGGAATGCCCTGCCCACTGAGCCAAACTGATACCCCACTGAGTGAGCGCAGGGTGGCAGATGACAGATGACTGACTTCTTGGGGGGGGGGTCACACAGACAGTATGCAAGAAGTGGCACTGGTGCACTGATGCCCATCTGGCAGATTTTTTTTTCACACACACACACACACACATACACACACAGTTATTTCACACACCACCTATGCTAAGGGCGATGCTGCATGCGCTGCTGCTACCCACACAGATGCAGGGACCATGCCTGGCCTAACCCCCTCTGACACATACTTTTCCCTTCAAGGATTTTTTAAATTTTTTTTATTTCATTCCACGTGATGTGATGGAATGCCCTGCCCACTGAGCCAAAGCTTATACCCTGCTGAGCAAGCACATGGGGGAAGATGACAGGTTAATGACTTCTTGGGGGGGGTCACACAGACAGTATGCAGGAAGTGGCACTGGTGTACTGATGACTATCTGGCAGATTTTTTTTCACAAACTAAGCTCAGGGTGGACAAGGCAATGGGACCTGATGGCATACACCCCAGGGTACTAAAGAAGCAAAGGGTGGAACTGTGGAACTAGCAGAGCCATTATCAGAACTGTGTAGTGAGTCTTTGAGCACAGGAGAGGTCCCAGAAGACTGGACAAGGGCTCATGTGATCCCGCTCCACAAGACTGGCATTATGAGTACTCCAGAAAATAATAAAGCAAAAGCTGGGAGCAAAGGAAGTAATAAATGTAAAAAAAGTTTATTTAAGAACCCAGAAAGAATAGGCCCACACACACAATTATTTCACACACTAAGAGCGATGGATGCTGCATGTGCTGCAGCTACCCACACAGATTCAGGGACCGTGCCTGGCCTAACCCTCTCTGACACATACTTTTCCCCTTCAAGGATTTAAAAAATTTTTTTTTTATTTTATTCCACATGATGTGATGGAATGCCCTACCCACTGAGTCAAAGCTTATACCCTGCTGAGCAAGCACGTGGAGGAAGATGACGGATTAATGACTTCTTGGGGGGGTGTCACACAGACAGTATGCAAGAATTGGCACTGGTGCACTGATGACTGGCTGGCAGATTTTATTTCACACACAGAATTTATTTCACACACCAACTTTGCAAAGTGCGATGCTGCAGGCACTGCTGCTAGTATACCTACAGAGATTCTGGGGAACCCTGCCTGGCCTAACTGTCTGTGACACGGGGGGGCACACAGACAGAATGCAAGACTTGGCACTAGAGCACTGATGACTGCCTGACAGATTGTATTCACACACACAGAACTCTAGTTTTCCTCAGTCTCCAAGTTCTGCCCTGGCTCTTGTCATCATTCATTCTCCCCTGTCCAAGTCTCCTCTCCCATAACATAGTACTTCCCAGTCCCCACCCCATCTCCAGAGTCCCACACCCAGTCCTTGCTGGCTTAATCCCTCCTGCATCCCTGACTCCCCACCCCAACTTTCCCAAGTTTTCTAATTTACTTTTATATATATATATATATATATATATATATATATATATATATATATATATAAATTAAATTTTTTTTTTTTTTTTAGTGTCCACTTCTTCTCTTGCAAAGGGCCAAAAAAATGTAAGCAGCACAAGCACAGAAATAGAATGCACATGGCGCAGCCTACAGAATCTGCTGCTCCTTCTCGGTCCTGATTCCTCTATGTAGCTCTAAGGTAGACCACATGGGTTGCTAGAGCAGCAACCTAATCAGGTGCCACCTTAGAGAGATGAACAACTTGACCATCTAATGAGGGACCAGAGTCTTGTCTCTGGTTCCTCCTGTGAGTTCCTCTTGCTCTGGCACTTCTCGAGCTGCAGTTCCCATGATAGGAGCCATCCAAGCTGATCTGAACAGCTGAAAGTGTTTGGAAGCCATTTGTTTACAAACATTTCAGCATGTTCGGGGGTCGGTTCGTATTTTCGACGAACCTGTTTGCCCATTCCTAACACAAATACACCTAAACACCACACTGCACTGCAACAGCATGATCTACGATGCTCTGCAGGCTGCTTAAATGGCCTGATCTGCACCGCTTACAATAATACAGATCAAGGCATGTAAGCATGTAAACATATATGTGGGCGGTTTGAAGACTGAAACTAGAGTTAATCCAGGGAGGCTTTAGATGGGATTTATATTATTTTTTTAATTGAGAAATGGAATTTTGTGTATTTAATTTACATATGAAAGTAGTAAAAGCATATCCTCCTCTTTGCTATTTGATCTCCAGGGTGCATACAAGATATTCCCCAGTTGAAGCAGATTGATTAAAGCAGGTAGTAGTTTCTCAGAATCTAGTGGACTTTCTGGCTCCTGAGGATGTCCTGTTAGGTCAAAATTGCCAGTTTCTAACCCAAGACAAGCTAAGCAGCCTCTTCCACAGGGCCAGTTGCCTCCTTTTTCCTCCTCCTCCTCCTCCTCCTGTTTATAGTACCTTTCTCCTTCTGTCTCTATAGTACCAGAAGCCTCCTCTTAGACTTGTAGCCAGCACTCAAAACCTTTAATTTGTAGTTGTAGCTGACTGGGACCTCCCTAACATGAGGACTGTCTAGCCATGGCTCTTAATCTACTTTTCAAAGTACCTTTTTGGTGGGACATTGACTGAGAGCTCTAGCATAGAAACATAAAACCTGATGGCAGGAAAAGGCTCGATGGGCCATCCAATCTCCCCAGCCCTGCCTAATACTCTTGGGATGACCTTAATGACCATCTTCCTCCCTTTTCTACCTCCTCCTATCTTTTTCAGGCCCTTGTTCCTCTCCCACCCATGTTTGAATTCACTCATTGTTTTGTCATAGACCACCTCCTCTGGCAGTCCATTCTGTTTGTCCACCACTCTAGCTGTAATAAAGAACCTGAGAATATCCCTCCTGAACCTTGCCCTTCCCCCTTGTGTTCATGTTTGTGCTAAGGGTGAACTGTTAATTGCATCTTACCCTGCTAATCCGATTGAAACATTTGTATGTTTCAGTAATGCCCCCCCCAGGGTTTACATGTTAAGGTCCCTCAATCTTTCTTCAGATGCTTTCTCCCCAGCCCCTGTATCATCTTGGTTGCCCTTCTGTGTACAGCCTCCATCATACCACAGGCCTTCTGCAACTCTGGCAGCTTAGGAATGAGGTCTGCTACCAACTGTCTGCACTCTGAGGGTTCAGTATGTATTTGATAAACAAGGAGTTATTAAATGCAGTAGACCACCACTTCTCCACTTATGGCACAGGCATAGGTCTCTAGATCACCTTCTAAACCACCTCACAGATCTCCTGCCATGGAAGAGCTATCCATCCAACTCATAGAGTCTGGCATACTTAAATCTGAAGTTCACTAGATCCTATGGTGCCTGGAACCTAGGGCACCTCACAAATGGTCACAGGTCGAAGCCATCTGTCCTGCATCCTTTACAAAAAACTGAATAGTTCTTCTCCCAGTGGTAAAGTGAATTTCTCCAGGATACATTGCATTGCCATGTGTAAGATCCAACAGCATAACAACAAATCCTGCAAAATTCATCATGAGGAGATCCAAGAAAAACATCAATATTGAAGGATATCTGCATGATCTAGCTTAGTCTCCACACGAGCAAAAGTTCTATCTTGCACATTCTGTAGAAAAAGCTCAGCAGGTGCTAAATAGCATTATAATAAATGCCCTTAACACCCATGCCCCAATCTCTAGTATCCGAATAAAAAACAAATCCTGTCACTGGTTTTCAGCTGACCTCAAAGCTGCACTGCTGGAGAGAGACAAACTCTGGAAAGTAGCAAGAAAAACTAAGAATACAAACGACTGGATGATTTTTAGGAAAGCCAGGAATAAATGCACCAGGAAAGTTAGGGATGCAAAGGATGCCTACTACCTGGCCGAGCTCGACTCCTCCTACCATAATCCTGCTAGGTTTTGGGGCACCATCAAGGGTATGATGGGACAGGACACTAACAACCCCTTCAACTCAACTACACAATAACTATGGCCCTATTACTGGCAAAATGGAAATACTGGTTGCATTCAACAACCACTTCACAACAGCTGGCCTTGCCTTTGACACCTCCCCAGCTAACCTACTAAGGGACCAATTAAGCTCCCACTACATTGGTGATCAAAGAGTTGACTCTTCCTTTAGCTTCAAACCTATACTGTTGAAACAAGTTGAGGATCTATTATGGCATCTGGATACCAAAAAAGTGCAGGAGCAGACCTTCTGGACCCTTCTTTCTAAAGATTGCGTGCCGTATGTGCGCAGTCCCCAACACACCTCTTTAACCTTTCCCTAAACTCTGGCTCTATTCCCATGCTGTGGAAGACAGCCCAAGTGGTCCCCTTCTAAATCAGGGGACCCTACGGATCTTAATAACTACAGGCCCATTTCCATTCTACCTGTGTTATCCAAGATGCTGAAGAAATTAGTGAGTATTCAGTTAAGGGAATATCTTGACAATGCTAACCTATTAAATCCAGCTCAGTCTGGATTCAGGGCCAAACATAGCACTATCACTGCATTAACCAAGGTCACAAATAACTGGCAAACCGAATTGGATAAAAAGAACAATGTCTGTGCAGTATTCCTGGACCTGAGCAAAGCATTCGATACTGTGGACCATGAACTGCTACTCTCATCCCTACACTCCATTGGCCTAGATCCACCCTCCTTAAGTGGTTCAGATGCTACCTCTCTGGTAGGTCACAGCAGGTAAAAGCTGAAGGTGACCTATCCCCATTAACCACTGTCAGGAGGAGTCCCCAAGGCTCTATTCTGGGTCCTATCCTTTTGCCATTTATATAAATACAATTGATTCAACCCTTACCAAGTCCTCAGTACACCTCTTTGCTGATGACACTGTTCTGTATGTCAGCAACCCTTCGCCTACAGTTGCTCATGAAATCCTACAAACAGAATTCTCCTTGTTACAATATCAGCTACTCGAGAAAAAGCTTCTGCTAAATGCAAAGAAAACTAAAGCAATGATGTTCACAACTCAAAACTCCACCAACAGATCCTCTTCAATCAATCTCCCCCAGCTATGCACTATACTTGGAGAAAATCTGGAGTATGTTGAAAATTTCAAATACCTAGGTGTGTGGATTGACAACAGACTTGACTTCACTCAGCATCTAGAACAACTGTTAAAAGCTTCGCCTAAGGCTTGGCCTCCTCTATAGATTAAAACCTTCCTTAACAGAGACTCAAAGATGAGGTTAGTCCAGGCCATCTTTCTATCAGTCATTGACTATGCAGACTTCCTCTATAGTCACTGCCCCATCTCCTACCTTCAAAAGTTGGATACCTTATATCATAGAGCAATAAGGTTCATTACAGACCTGCCATATAATACCCACCATTGTTTTCTATGAAGCAGTTGGATGGGTTTCCTTCATGTCAGGAGGAGCAGAAATGCAGCTCTATGGATCTACAGAGCTTTATCAAAAACTCCCAAGCTATATCCTGGACTGTTTCAACCAGACCACTCCTAGCTCCTATGCCCTAAAGCAACAATATCATCCTGCTCAAATTGCCCAAAGTCAACACCAAACTAGGGAGGGCAGCAATCAGCTATTCTCTAGCTATAGCATGGAACACCCTACAAAAATCCCTAAAACTGTCCATTATCATTCCATTTACATCCTTTAAGCAGCACTGTACAGCCTTCTTCACAGAGAAATGCAGTTGCTACCACTAGAGGTAGAATAGTCATCCCACAAACCTATATTCCAATCATATATGACATATTCCTTCCAGTCAGATACCCCCAGTTTATGGCACCCAATATTTCCTTCACCATCCTTGTACTCATTATGTGTGTGACTGTCCTGACCCTCATTGGGATATATATGTACTGTACATATTGTAGATATTAGTTTAACCTTCTCTTAACCAAGTTTCAACATGTGAATTCACTGTATATCATTGTGTTATAAACATCATTTTTTCTGTATGTACAACTGTCTTATAAGTGTGTGATGTAATTGCTGTGTGTCAACTCGAAACTTGACCTTATCAGGTCCATCTTGTAAATGAGCCTTGCTCAATGATGATCGCCTGAATAAATAAAGATTTGACTGATTGATTGATTGATGTGTGGACAGGATATACAGACACACAATAACTTTCCTTGAAACAGCAACAAACCAAGCAGGACAACTGCAGTTGCACTCTGGCTGACAGTCACCTTGACAACTTGGGATCAGCCACGTTATAGGTGTCTGCCCATCATCACTGACTAATCCAAAGCACAGTCACCTTCAAGCCACCCTGAAAAGTTTCAGTTCTGCAGCCTGAATGTGTCCCACACTTTGTAGGTCACAGATGTGCAGGTCCCAGTGGAATTTCACACTGCACAATAATGTCTCTGAGAAAACAGTTTGGGTCCTTGGGGGCACAAAGTCTTAAAATTATAATCCTAAGCAACTACACTCCCCCAGCCAAATGCCTCTTTTGTCTTTGACCCACATCGGGGTCCCTGCTTGAGTGTGATTTGTAACAAACTGGGTCTCCCTATCATGAGGATTGTACAACCAGAGTTTCAAACAACATGAAGTCTTGCTGTATTCTGACTATTGCAGTTAGCCCCAGCACTCAAACTGCCCTGGAGAGTAGAGGGTTAATTTCTATGCAGAGCATAGAACGTTGAGCTCGAGCTCAGTTCACACCTCTGTCTGCTGCACTTTGATGTGCAACCGTCAGATTCTTTACTCTGCCTAACTGAATGGTTGCTCCGGAGATTTCTCCTTTGCTCGTGGTTCAAAAGTCTGTTAAAGTCCTCGGTTTTACCAATTATTTTTCACAAGTTTCGGTTCAGATCTCTGTCTGTGATACACTAAGTACTAGGTAGTGAACTAGACATAGTAAACTTGTAGAAACTGTAAAAATTGATTTTTCGACCGGTTCAGCTGAACCAGCCGTTTAGTGAATTATATATTCTGTCTTTATTTCTAAACTTAGAGTGTGGTTACTGGTCCTTATCAATTTTAAAAAAAAAGCATTTTCTTGAGGTTTTTTCCAATACCCGTGACATGGTTAGAAACCGATATGGGTGTCTTGCCTGGTTGTTTGCCATAAAAAGAGTAAATTTGTGGTTAGGAGGCTACGTCTGAGAAACCCAAAAGAAAAACCGGGCCCACTGGGTTTCAACACTGCAGTGTGTGTGGGGAGGCATTTGCTAAGGCTGATCCCCACACCACTTGTGTTTATTGTCTGGGATTTGACCATCTCGATTAAGACTGCCAAATCTGTAAAAATCTCCCTACGTCTACCCTGGAAAAAAAATTAAGTAGGCTTAGGGATAAGGAGGCCAAGAAGTCCGCTGACCCGGATGGCCAGCCTGGTTCATTTCCGACCGAACCTGAGGTAGTACCCTCTGACCAGGGCGATACTTCTTCGGGCAAGAGGAGAGCTGATCCTGAGGGATCGGTTTCTACAAAAAGAAAAGAGAAAATTCAGCCAGTTCGGATCCAGAGACCCATTTTCCGACCACAGAAGAGATTGCCAAAGCGATAAGGATTGTAGAATCGCTTTGCCCGGTTCCATCTGATCCGGCGCCTTCTGGCAGGTGCTCAGTTCGGTCAGTTCCTCTGGTACAAGATTATGACCCTTAAGATTTCTATGAACCAGATTAGAGGGAGATGAAGATTATGATGATGATGATGATGATGATGGTGTGGAAGGTCTGGATGAGCCCATTGAACTGGACATCTTCCCAGACAGGCCTTCTGGTGTTTCCCCTCCTAGGCTTTCTGAGTCCCCTTCCCCCTACATGTTTTACAGGAAAGTGGCAGAAACCCTCCAGCTCCCTGTGGAAGAAGCTGTAGAGGAACAAGAGGAACCTGATTAGGTGGAGATGATGGACATCCCAGAGTCCCAGAGACTGTCTATTCCCCTTCATAAGTCTTTTGGGAAACAGACACAAAAGATTTTAAAAACTCCAAATTCTGTACCTCTTCTCAACAGAAGGATGGACAAAAGGTACACCTTATCAGTATCAGATACAGAGTACTTGTATCAACAATGCAACCATGTTGGGGTTGTGCAGGCTGCAGCCTGTGATAAGGTTACTATACCCTAGGCTTCACACACCCCCAGATAAAGACTCTAGGAAGCTGGATGCCATGGCAAAGAAACAGTACAAGGCATCTGCCTCGGGACTCAGGTAGGCTAATTATATGGCCTATGCAGCCAGGTACCAGAAGTCCAGATGGGACACTGTACTGGCACTGGCTAAGCAGGCATCCCCCCAGCTAGCCTCGGAGCTGGAGGGGGTGGCTGCTGATGGGATTGAGGCATCTAAGATACAGTTCCATGCTGCTGTGGACTCCAATGATGTGTCATCTAGAGTCATGGCTACATCTGTGGCTCTTCAGAGAATGACTTGCTCAGATGTATTAGCCTCTCACAGGACACCCAGGCTAAGGCCATGGATTTCTCTGTGGTGGGTAATTCCCTGGGGAGCAGACAGAGAATTACATGAGAAAGATGGATGGAGTATAGGACCACCTATAGGAGTGCACAGGCCAAGGAAAGGCAGGCAGCTCCTCAAAGGCAGCAGGCTTGGGGCAGGGGCAGGCCTTTTCATAGGCCTTTCTACCAAGCATAGGCCTCTTCTCCCTTTCCTCAGAAGGGGTTCTTCAGAGGGAGAGGCAGAAGGTGGATGAGCAGGGCTGCATCCACCCCTCAATCTAAGGCTCCTGCCATGCAGATACCCTGATGTGTCAGCCCGGGTCAACTCCCCCATTCCTGTAGGAGGCAGGTTGGCTTACTTCATCCAGGACTGGATGTCTGTTACCTCAGACAAGTGGGTCCTGGAGGTGGTAACCCAGGAGCTGGTTCTTAGCTTCAAGAAATTTCCAAAGCTGAGGGCCAGATCTTTTCCACCTACAAGCATCTCCAAAACCATTGCCTAGAGGCAGATGTTTCATCTCTACTGGCTCTAAAGGCTGTAAGAGAGAGTTCCTACATTGCACAGGGGCAAAGGTCTGTACTCCAGGTACTTCCTTACCCCAAAAAAGACAGGGGAGTGGCGACCCATCCTAGACTTAAGATACCTGAACAAACATCTTTTAAAACCAAAATTCTAAATGGTGACTCTGGGAATAATCCTTCCTGGGGACTGGCTAGCCTCCCTGTACTTAAAAGATGCCTACTTTCACATTCCCGTCAGGTGCTCCCACAGAAAGTACCTCAGGTTTGAATTGCCTTCAGGCCATTATCAGTTCAAAGCTATGCCCTTTGGCCTGACATCAGCTCCAAGGGTATTCACAAAATACCTAGCTGTAATAGTCGCCTTTTTAAGAAGGAAAAATATGTCCATATTTCCATACCTGGGTGACTGGCTCATTGTGGGTCAGTACCCAGACCAAGTCAAGTTAGACCTGCAAGTGACTCAGCAAGTGCTCACTTCCCTAGGATTCCTTCTCAATCTTCCCAAGTCAGTTCTTGAGCTTGTACAGCTCCTCACCTTCCTAGGGGCAGAATTGGATACAGTCAAAGCAAGAGCTTTCCTTCCCCTGGAAAGGGCAAGGGCTATTGTAGAGCTGGCTTCTTCATTCCACCTTCTGGTATGTCAGCCACCAAGGCACTTCTTTCAGCTTCTGGGCCACATGGCAGCTTCTATAGCAGTGGCCCAAGGGGCCAGATTTCAGATGAGGGACATTCAGTTTCACCTGAGGGCCTTTTGGTCTCAGAAGAATGATTCTCTAACCAAACTAGTTCCAGTGACTCAGACCCTGATCCAGGCTCTCCAGTGGTGGCAGGATCAGGGCAACTTCAGGCAAGGAGTCCCGTTCATCATTCAGTCTCACTCTGTGGTCCTAACCACGGATGCTTCTCTATTGGGGTGGGGAGTCCATCTGGGGGCTCTCACAGCCCGGGACTGTGGTCCCCTCAGGAATCCCTTCTTCATATCAATCTCCTGGAACTCAGGGCAGTCTTTCTGACCCTGCAAGCTTTCTCTCAGTCAGTGCAGAACAAGGTTGTTCAGGTCAGGACAGACAACACCACCACCACCATGTGGTACATCAACAAGCAGGAAGGCACTCGGTCCACAGCCTTGTACACGGAAGCCATGAAATTGTGGTCTCTAGCTTATTCTCTGCAGACCCCTCTGATAGTAATCCACCTTCCAGGGAAGGACAATGTGCTAGCAGATGCATTGAGCAGGATCTCCCAGGGCCATCACGAATGGTCCCTGGGCCCTCTGGTGTTGAAAGTGATTTTTTCAAGGTGGTGCACTCCTGAGATAGATCTCTTTGCAGCCCCAGACAATCACCAACTTCCTCTGGTTTGTTGCAGACCTCCAGTCTTGGGCTCAGTCTCCCTGGATGCTCTGATTTTAAACTGGGAATGGAAATTTCTATATGCCTTCCCTCCCTTTCCTCTACTGTTCAAGGTTCTGGTCAAGATAAGGTCACAACCCTGCAAAGTGATTCTGATTGCTCCAGACTGGGCCAGGCAGCCTTGGTACCCCCTGTTGTTGTCCCCAGCAGTCCATCTTCCCCTGTCTCTTTCCAGGAATTACAACCTGTTAACCTCCTCTCAGGGGAGGATTTGGGACCCCAATCTTCGGTCTCTCAATCTCAAGGCATGGCTCTTGAAGAGGTAGAGTATGCAGATTTGCATCTGTCCCGAGGGGTTCTGGATATTCTCAAAGCCTCTCGAAAGCCTGCCCCCAGAAAAACTTATAACTCTAAATGGAAAAGATTCAGCATTTGGTGTTCTAAGAAGCATATATCCCCAGACACTGCTAAAGTGTCTACAGTTCTGGATTATATAGTTCATCTTAATGGCCCAGGCCTCACAGCAGCTACTCTCAAAGTACATTTGTCAGCTGTTTCTGCTTTTCTGTCAGTGGGAAAGCCTTCCTCACTGTCATCTCACCCTGTATTCTGTAAATTTTTCAAGGGATTGCTTCATACCAATCCCCCCCTTTAGAGATCCCATCCCTGCTTGGGATCTTAATGTTTGCATTGCTCAGCTTATGCAACGCCCTTTTGAGCCTTTGTCTTCAGCACAGCTTAAGTACTTGACTTGGAAAACTGTTCCTGGTAGCAATTACCTCTGCCAGGCGTATCAGTGAATTGCAAGCTCTGTCAGTGGAGCCTGATTTTATCTCATTCCACAGAGATAAGGTGGTCCTTAGAACTAATAGGAGGTTTTACCTAAAGTGGTTTCAGATTTTCATCTGAACCAATCTATGTCTCTCCCTGTATTCTTCACTGATCATTCTTCTTCAGGAGAAAGAAGTTTACACAGTTTGGATGTTAAAAGAGCCTTAAATTACTACATTGAGCATACTAAGGCTCACAGGTTTGACTCCCTCCAGTTGTATTCACTTATGGGGATCTCACTTATGGGGAAGTGGGGAAGGGCAAACCTGCCACTAAGAGAACTATTGCCAGGTGGATTGTCTCTTGTAATCAATTCTGCTATGAGAAGCTAGGCAAAATATCTCCCTCAGGCCTGAGGGCTCATTCGACTAGAGATACAGCTGCTTCCCTGGCTGTGGCCAGGGATATTCCTTTGCTAGAGATATGTAAAGCAGTCACCTGGAAAACAGTCCATACATTTACCAAGCATTACTCCCTGGACATCCAGGCTAGAAGTGATGCTAGGTTTGGTACAGAAGTACTGCAGAGCCTATTCCCAAGGTACGTTCGATTCCCTCCTCCATGGAGGTACTGCTTGGTAGTCTGCAATAGTCAGAATACAGTAAGACTTCATGTTGTTTGAAAAAAAATGCTCACCTTAGTAATTATGTTTCTTCTAATGGAGTCTTGCTGTATTCTGACCTCCCTCCCTTCCTCCCCTCTCAGAAACTGTTTTTGGGAAGTGGGCTGGCAGGTGCAGTGTTGCACCCCAGGAGTGCATTTGGGCACTCCCTCCTTTTAGAGAGGGGGGGAGTGGGTTATATTATTAACAGTCTTAAGTTGTTCACTACCTGGTTTTGATTTTGGATTTCTTGACTTGAGTCTTTTGGGGACCCAAATGTAACCTCCCTGCAAATGGGGGTTCCCAAAACACTTCCAGGAGCTTGCTTGAATGCTCCAAGCCTGAATGGTGTTTGGCGTTTAAGCCATTTATCAGTGAGTGTTTTTAGAACCTCTGGTACTGTCTCTTTAAGAGCTGTCTGCTTGCAGACATAATTAGTTTGTATGGGGGACTGTGTGCTTCTCTGTTTGAGTACCACTTGAGCTGCTGCCAATTCACTCCATTTTGCAGTCACTAGGAGTGCAAAGGGAACCTATCTGAAAGATGTAACTGTTTGCCAGAAATCATTTACAGTAATAATGAAATTACAGTTTGTCTAACCTGCTTTCTTTTGCAGTCAGAACTGTGTCTGCCTAGTTCCCATTCTGGTTTTGAACTGCTGAACTGGACCAATCAGTGTGGGGTAAGCTAGCTCTAAAATGGTGCCTTGGACGAATCAGAACTTGGACTCATAATCTGAGCCAGCCACAAGAGGATTGTATGGGCAGTGACTCTGGGAGATGTAGTTTAGACTTGCGCCTTTTGGACAACAGCAGCAGTCTATTGTGAGTGACAGCCAATCCAGTCAAGAACTGGGAGGAACTCAAAGGAAGTGCCAGGTTTTGTCTGTTGGGAGTTTCAGTTGAGCTTTGGCAGTGAAGGGAAAGGAACCTGTGCTCCTTCAGTGCACAGTTTTAGTCAAAACATGTGTAAGGTCCAGAGTTCCGGTCTGCAGCTTGTTAGGACTGAATCGTCCTGTGAAGAGAATCAAAGGATCTGAAGAGTAGAAACCAGGCTCACCCTGTAGAAGACTGGAGGAATTGCTGAAAATTGCACTCGGTCTGTCAGGAACTGAATCTGCTGTGTGTTCTCCCGGTATTGTGCAGTAATTGCGATGGGAACAGATGCAGCCTGCCTGGTATAGTGCTTTCTTTTACCATATAAATGTGTGAAGAGGTTTGTGTACCTCAAGTGAATCCTGCTGCCATTAAGTGACTTTTGCCTGTGACTGTTTACCATATAAATGTGTGAGGAGTCTCTTGGAGCTCAAGAGTAGCCCCTGCTGACATTGAAGGACCCTATCTTATTTGGAGGTCGTGAGTACTAATTCAAGTGCTCCTGTTGAATTGCCACATTAAATCCAAATGGAATTACTGTACTGCTAACTGTTTAATTCTCCTTTCTCTCGGTGAAAGGGCCCCTACCAGCTGCATGGTTTGGACCAGCCACTAGGCTTGGGTACCCAGGACAGTAACTGATAGGGATAGGCCTGCACAGAGCCATAGGTAGATGAGTAGAGTGATAAGCTAATTAACCTGATTTCCCCTGTCCTTGTTATATCCCCTAAATAAATCAGAGCTGCTTGTTTCAGCAAAGTTATACTGCCTGAGGTATTTGTCTATGTTAAAGTACTGTACTGTGATTGTTGCACTGTATCTTATTTCACAGGAGGTCCCAGTGCCGAACCAGTCCTGGGGGTAAGTGTATACTGTAAAGGTAATTCTGATGTATTGTGTGGGCCACTAGTGGGAAGAAAGGGGTTGCAGTGTCCCAGAGGGCTGTGACCAAGTTAGTTTAACTATTGTAAACCCTGACCTCTGGGTGGAGGCACCGCTATTGGATCCAGGCCCCTCAACCTGTTAGTGGCAAATCAGGCAGGGTGTAGCCCCTGGGATAGTGCCATCTAGGGGTTACATCTTGAGGCTCACCGCTGGGATTTGTGTCCTCTAG
Source organism: Neoceratodus forsteri (assembly GCA_016271365.2). Taxonomy (NCBI): domain Eukaryota; kingdom Metazoa; phylum Chordata; order Ceratodontiformes; family Ceratodontidae; genus Neoceratodus; species Neoceratodus forsteri. The sequence goes on from CM028130.1 coordinate 433,305,530, forward strand.
TGGCCATATTTATGAACCACTGTTAAGAAAAAATGGGTACCCGACAGAAGTGGCTGTGCCCGCTGGTGGAGTGGTGTACTGGGGAGGAGATCGACCCCCAAATGCTATGCTTATCCTGGACATCCCCTGGTATCAATACGGACACTGTGCAGGAGTACTTTCAAGGTGGAAGGTTTACAAAACCCTGTGGTGGTGGGTCGGCATGCTAATCTGCTCACCCACACTTTCCTGGCCCTAGTAGAGTTTAAGGATCCCATAGATAGCTCCAAAGTGCCACAGACCATTACCCCAGAGGAGCCCTCACTGCTTGGAGAGTGATAACTAGGACAGTAAAGACCGGGAGAATGAGCCCCCACCACTATCTGAAACTTTGAGGAGAAATTTGCTAAAATGGTTGCTGGGGAAGGAAAACTGTGGAGGACTTGAAGAAGCTATTCTTGCCACCTGGGGTGTTCCTCTGCAACACCTTCTCCCGCTCCAGTGCCCATAATGGTGGCTGAACCAATGCAGACTCCAATTTCTGCACCTGCCATTAGTCACGACTCTTACCGAAGGTTGAGGATCTTCTCTGGCACCCTCCCAACCCCCCAAGGGGAGGATGACTGGGAGACCTGGATAGACTATGTTGCCCCCGAAGTGCTAGAATGGCAATGTTCGGAAGCCGAAAAGCGAAAGAGGGTTAGTGAGAGCCTCCGAGGTCCTGTCCTGGCTACCATTCATGCTAAACGGGCCAGTAACCCTGAAGTGACTGCACAGGCCTATCTTGAGGCCTTGGAGAATGTGTATGGGAGCCCAGATTCTGATGAGGACCTATGGTGGAGAGTAAGAGATGCACAACAGTACCAAGGGGAGTTGTTGTCTGTGTATGTATCTCGGCTGGAAAATTGTTGCAAGAATGCTTCTGAAAGGTAGTTTGCCAGCCATTGAACTGGACCGAACGAGGCTGGACAGGATCCTTAAGTCTGCCCCTTCTCAGAACTGCTGTTGCTCAGTTACGCCTGGCAGATCGACTGGAATCCCCACCCTCCCATGATGAGTTAATGAGAGAAATTCAAGAGTTGAGAAAGAGCGACCTCGGAGGGACCTGCACCAATAGCTGGGCTACGACCGAGTGACTGAGGGTGACCCATCAAGTGAAGTTCAGGGGCAGAGGTTGGCAGTAAATGAGTGCTCTGGCAAGGAAAAGATATGCCACAATGGGGCGAACCGCTGAGAGAGATCCGGGAATTCAAAACAGTCCTTTATGAAGGCCACGCCTGCAAGTCACGGGCCCTGACCTATATCTGACTGTATCTGCTATGGGGGTGGGGGTACCCATGTATCTCCTGCTGATAACAGCTCCAAACTCAATTCCTTGACCATGGAAGTGGAGAAACTGACGAGATGTCTCCAAATGCTTATCACGCCGCAGACAGAGATGGCACCCAGGTTTCCAGTTAGTAATACCCCGCCCTGGCTCCCAGTGTGGTGCCTCGCCAGCTCAAACTCAGAAAGTATGTTTTGCTATAATTGTGGGAAGATGGCACATGAAAGGGAATGCCAGTCCCCAAAAAGACACTGACAAAGTTGCATATAGGCTACAAGGAGAGCTTCGGAGAACAAATCAGTGGTTAAGAGTGCACGACATGATCCCAGTGAGGGCACCAAAATGCTAATTCATGTCCTTTGTGGCAAGGTCAGTTGCCCAGGCCCCCACTACCGCCTCTCCAGACTGGTCCAGAATAGTGGGTCCCTCCATGGAGACCACTGTAAAGGTGAATGGAGTGTCTACAAGAGCTGTATTAGACAGTGGCTCCCAAGTGACAATTATGTCCAAGACTGGTATCAGAAGCATTTGTCAGATGTACCCTTACAACCATTAGAAGGACTGCATGTATGGGGGTTAAGTGAGAAGGCCTACCCTATTCCGGATATATCCGATTTGGCTGTCTTTCCCCACCTCCATGGCTGGAGTGGCCGAACAAGTAGAGACCCTAGCCTTAGTGTGTCCCCCCACTGGACTGTATGATGGTGTCCCTTTGTTGATTGGAACAAATGCTCATATGTTCGGAAGGCTGGCACAGTTGTGTTATGAAAAACAGGGGTCAAAGACTAGTAGAGCTTTAAGAGTTCCGGCTTTAATTAAGAAGGCCTATGAGCCACAGAGAGATGCTGAAAAATAGAACCAGAGGAACCGGTCGGAATTGTATGGAAGAAGGATCCTGAGTCTCTGATCCTGGCGCCAAATGCCCAGTGTACCTTACAGGAGAGGTCCGTATCAGAAAGGATGTTAAGAATAAAATATTAATGTTGGATGCACCAGGCGATGGAAAATTGCCAGAGGGACTGCTGGTCAAGCCTAGTATTTTGCCCGCTAGAGCCCATGCCTATGCCAGAAGGGTAATGGTCCAAGTTCATAATGTGTCTGAAAGAGACATTCGAGTAAATAGAGGTTGCATCCTGGATAATGTGCATTGTGCAGACACTGCTGTGCTACCCAGCAGCAAGAGTTCAAGGAAGAATGACAGAGTAATGCCTGACTTGTTTGATTTCGGCGATTCCCCGCTGCCAGCTGAATGGAAAGTGAGGATCAGTGAGAAGCTTGCCCAGAGAGACCAGGTGTTTTCTTTAAAGGAATGGGATGTAGGATGCATGCAAGGAGCTGAGCACAATATCCGCTGCATGACGAAAGACCATTTCGTGAGAGGTCTCGACTCCTGGCACCTGCTGACATAGATGATGTGAGACGGCATCTGCAAGATGTTAGCTGCTGGTGTAATACAAGAATCCAGAAGCCCTTATGCTTCCCCATTGTGGTAGTGAGGAAAAGAATGGAACAGTAAGGATGTGTGTGGATTCTCGCTCTTAAACCGGCGGACTATCCTGATCAGTACACAATGCCCCGATTCAGGATGCTTGGACTGCCTAAGCGGGAGCAAGTGGTTCTCTGTGCTGGATCTCCGCAGTGGGTACTACCAGATCCTGATGGCCCCAGAGGACCGTGAAAAGACAGCCTTTATCTGTCCACTTGGCTTCTATGAATTCATGAGGATGCCTCAAGGGATTTCAGGTGCTCCAGCCACTTTTCAACGGTTGATGGAGCGTGCAGTGGGGGACATGAACTTACTAGAGTGCCTGGTATACCTAGATGATGTTATTGTGTTTGGCAGCTCACTGGAGGAACATGAGAGCAGATTATTTAAGGTTTTGGACCGACTGGAGGACTTTGGCCTTAAACTGTCCATTGATAAGTGTCAACTCTTTCAAACATCAGTAAAGTATGTGGGACACATAGTATCCACCGAGGGAATAGAGACCGACCAAAGTAAAGTTGAGGCCTTGACCACCTGGCCGCAGCCCAAAAATCTAAAAGAACTGCAAAGATTCCTGGGATTCTGTGGTTATTATCGGTGTTTCATCAAGGACTATTCAAGAGTGATCCGCCCTTTACTTAACCTTACTCAAGGGTATCCCCCAACCCACAAAAATACCAAAGTCAGCGTCCCTCAAGACTGAAAGAGTGTATTTTCATCCAGTGAAGTATTTGGGGCCCGCTGGACTCCTGATTGTGAGACTGCTTTTCATGAGATCATTTATCAACCTACCCATGCTCCAGTGCTGGCCTATGCCGATCCAAGAAAACCTTATGTCCTGCACACTGATGCTAGCTTGCAAGGGTTGGGGGCTGTGCTGTACCAAGAGCACGAGAATGGCCTGAGACCAGTGGCCTTTGCCAGTAGAAGTCTGACCCCATCCAAAAGAACTATCCTGTACATAAGTTAGAGTTTCTAGCTTTGAAGTGGGCTATTATTGACCAATTCCATGAGTACTTGTATGGGGCTAAAATACTAGTAAAACTGACAATAATCCTTTAACCTATGTGCAGACCTCAGCTAAGTTGGATGCCACTGGCCATAGGTGGCTTTCTGCATTATCTACATACGACTATGCTCGAATACCGAGCAGGTCTGAACCACATAGATGCTGATGCTCTCTCCAGGAGGCCTGTTCCCAGAATGATTGGGTCCGATTGGCAGAACCTGACATTCGGGCACTCTGCCGAAGTTTGACAGGGAGGAACAAATGTCCACGGACGCAGTGGACTGCATGGTGGATTGCTTGGGACCCTCTGAGTTGCATACCTGCTGCTTATTGCCACTTTTCTGCAATAGACATTGGTGCACTGCCTCAGCTGGACAATGACAGTATGCGGGCTCAATCCCGATCCCATGATCAAAGCAGCTTTAGAAGCCCTCTATGCAGGAAAAGATGTGTCCAAATTACGCTCCCACTGATTTGAGAACTGCACTGTTATACAAAGAAGGTCCTAAATTGAAACTGATCAATAAACTGTTATACAGAGAAACAGTAGACAGAGGGGGACAAGTAGACAAACAACAACTAGTGCTGCCCACTGCTTTCGAGACTCAGTATTGAGGTCCTTGCACAACCACATGGGGCACCTTGGTATAGACAGAACACTTGACTTGGTGAGATCCAGATTCTATTGGCCTAAGATGGGGCTGATGTGGAGCAACACATTCTGAACTAGTAGTCGCAGCTTACAGAGGAAAGCTTTGCCCCAGAGGGCTGCCCCTTGTTAACATAACCACCAGTGCACCCATGGAGCTGGTCTGTATTGATTTTCTAAGTTTGGAGTCAGATCAAAGAAATATCAGTAATGTGCTGGTGGTCACTGACCATTTCACAAGATATGCCCAAGCTTTCCCCACCAAAGACCAGAAAGCATCCACTGTAGCCAAAGTACTTGTAGAAAACTTTTTGTTCACTATGGGGCTCCACAAAGAATCCATTCTGATCAAGGAGAGACTTTGAGAGTCGTCTGATCAAAGAGATGCTTTCTCTGTGGGAGTCGAAAGTCCAGAACCACTCCTTACACCACCCCAGGGGACCACAGCCTGAGCATTTCAACACACGTTTTGCTAGATATGCTAGGCACCCTGCACCCAAAGGACAAGCCTAGATGGAGCCAACAAATTAGCACCTGGTACATGCTTATAACTGCACCAAAAGTGACACCACTGGGTTCTCCCCCTACTGCCTGATGTTTGGAAGAGAAGCTCGACTACCGGTAGATGTGTGTTTTGGGGTCTCTCCTGATGGGGTTCAAGCTGACAACTATTTACAGTATGTGCAAAAGTTAAAGGCCCAGCTAACTCATGCGTACCAACTGGCTCAAACCATGGCTGCCAAAAGAAATCTGGCCAACAAAGAAAGGTATGATAAAAAGGTGAAAGCACAGGAGCTCCAGGAGGGAGATCGGGTATTGCTAAGAAATCTGGGACTGCATGGCAAACACAAGATTGCTGACAGATGGCACCATCTCCCTCACATTGTAGTGGGCAAACTAGATGATCTGCCAGTGTGCAAAGTAAGGCCTGAGAATAATTCAAAAGATGTAAAACAATGCATAGAAATCATTTACTGCCCATTGGACAAATCTTAATTGAGTCTGAGCCCTAGAAGATGCCCCTCTGGACCAGTGACTAGAGCTGCTGCTAAGAAAAGATCAAGAAAGTCTGCACCTACAGAAGCAAAGTTAAAGTGTTCCCCTCCACAAGTCCCAGTTGAGCATGACTGTCAGTCCATATCGGAAGAAAGTGAGAGTGACTTTGAATACTATCCTTCTTACGAACTGAGTCAATTGTTTAGGGGCAATCCCTAGTCAATACTGGAGACAAAGCTGGGCCTTCTGGACTGTCTAAGCCCCAGCTTCATCCCTGGAGCCAATGCTCCCAGAAAGTGAAGTGCAAAGCATCAGATCAGATGAAATGGAATCATTGTGCATGGTTGAACTGTTTGAGCTTTCAGGGAGAAAATGATAGATTAGGGCAGACTGGTGATACACCCGAACAAGAAGATTATTTTGAGTGCCCTGACAGTCCACTGCCAGTGTCCGAAACTCTCCATGCGAGCCAAATGTTGTGGACTCAGAAACTGTAACTCCTGGAGCTGAAAGTGCCCCAAGTTCTAGCCTCTACCCCCCAGGAGACTCCCTGACAAGTGAGGACAATGCTGAAAATGAGGCTCAGAGTGCAGAGACTGTAACAGTTCCCCCTTAGAAAGACTGGTCGAGCTGTAAAGCCTGTGGTGCACCTCAGTTATGATTCACTTGGGAGGGCTGTGGACTTGCCTCTCAATGTTGTCCATAAAGGAGTGTATGTGTCCCCGAGCTCATTGCCCAAACTGAGCATCAGTGCTAACTCCAAGTTACTTGTGTTGCCCTCTAAGTATGGTGCCCTTGCCCCGTCCAGCCCCAGGGTAACTGATAGGGAAGGGCCCCCTCTCTTCAGGTTTCATGTACAAGAGGTAATAACTTGAGTTATGGTACAATGTGTGTGTAATACTGTGTAAAGAGTGACGTACTGCAATGTTTGGAAATGTGTTCTTGGTAAAATGATGTATTGACTGATGATTACATGTGTGAGCCTAATGCAAATGTATGTAGTTGCAGTTGAAACTTATGGGGTACTTGCAGCGTGGACGTCAAGCTTTCCCAGGCCAGGAAGGGGTGTAACCCCCTGCAAATGTGGGGTTCCCAAAAGACTTCCATTAGCTTGCTTGAATGCTCCAAGCCTGAATGGTGTTTGGCGTTTAAGCCATTTATCAGTGAGTGTTTTAGAACCTCTGGTTCTGTCTCTTTAAGAGCTGTCTGCTTGCAGACATAATTAGTTTGTATGGGGACTGTGTGCTTCTCTGTTTGAGTACCCTCCGAGCTGCTGCCAATTCACTCCATTTTGCAGCCACTAGGAGTGCAAAGGAACCTATCTGAAAGATGTAACTGTTTGCCAGAAATCATTTACAGTAATAATGAAATTACAGTTTGTCTAACCTGCTTTCTTTGCAGTCAGAACTGTGTCTGCCTAGTTCCCCATTCTGGTTTTGAATTGCTGAACTGGACCAATCAGTGTGGGGTAAGCTAGCTCTAAAATGGTGCCTTGACGAATCAGAACTTGGACTCATAATCTGAGCCAGCCACAAGAGGATTGTATGGGCAGTGACTCTGGGAGATGTAGTTTAGACTTGCGCCTTTTGGACCAACAGCAGCAGTCTATTGTGATTGACAGCCAATCCAGTCAAGAACTGGGAGGAACTCAAAGGAAGTGCCCGGTTTGTCTGTTGGGAGTTTCAGTTGAGCTTTGGCAGTGAAGGGGAAAGGAACCCTGTGCTCCTTCAGTGCACAGTTTTAGTCAAAAAACATGTGTAAGGTCCAGAGTTCCGGTCTGCAGCTTGTTAGGACTGAATCCGTCCTGTGAAGAGAATCAAAGGATATCTGAAGAGTAGAAACCAGACTCACCCTGTAGAAGACTGGAGGAATTGCTGAAAATTGCACTCGGTCTGTCAGGAACTGAATCTGCTGTGTGTTCTCCTGGGTATTGTGCAGTAATTGCGATCGGGATACAGATGCAGCCTGCCTGGTATAGTGCTTTCTTTTTACCATATAAATGTGTGAAGAGGTTTGTGTACCTCAAGTGAATCCTGCTGCCATTAAGTGACTTTTGCCTGTGACTGTTTACCATATAAATGTGTGAGGAGTCTCTTGGAGCTCAAGAGTAGCCCTGCTGATATTGAAGGACCCTATCTTATTTGGAGGTTGTGAGTACTAATTCAGGGTCGCTCCCTGTTGAATTGCCACATTAAATCCAAATGGAATTACTGTACTGCTGACTGTTTAATTCTCCTTTTCTCTGTGTGAAAGGGCCCCTACCAGCTGCCACGGTTTGGACTAGCCACTAGGGCTTGGGTACCCAGGGACAGTAACTGATAGGGATAGGCCTGTGCACAGAGCCATAGGTAGATGAGTAGAGTGATAAGCTAATTAACCTGATTTCCCCCTGTCCTTGTTATATCCCCCTAAATAAATCAGAGCTGCTTGTTTCAGCAAAGTTATACTGCCTGAGGTATTTGTCTATGTTAAAGTACTGTACTGTGAATGTTGCACTGTATCTTATTTCACAGGAGGTCCCAGTGCGGAACCAGTCCTGGGGTAAGTGTATACTGTAAAGGTAATTCTGATGTATTGTGTGAATACTAGTGGGAAGAAAGAAGTTGCAGTGTCCCAGGGGGCTGTGACCAAGTTAGTTTAACTATTGTAAACCCTGACCTCTGGGTGGAGGCACCCGCCATTGGATCCAGGCCCCTCAACCTGTTAGTGGCAAATCAGGCAGGGGTAGTAGCCCCTGGGATAGCGCCATCTAGGGGTTACACAAAATATTTGGTTGCCATTTGGCTAGTAAAAATTTTACAATTTCCACATAGTAGTTAGTTAGTATTAGCTCATAAGAATCTGATGGTTGCACTTCAAAGTGCAGCAGACAGAGATTTGAACCGAGCTCAAGCTCAATGTTCTATGCTCTGCATAGAAATTAACCCTCTACTCTCTGGGGCAGTTTGAGTGCTGGGGCTAACTGCAATAGTCAGAATACAGCAAGACTCCATTAGAAGAAACATAATTACTAAGGTGATTAAGTTTTTTTTACTCCATTGTTAAAAGTCACCTTTTGGTTCAGATCACCAATGGTCTCTAACAGCTCAGTAATAAGTCCTGCTACCGATGCCTGTGTTCTAAGGGTTCATGGAAACATAGACTTTGATGCCAAATAAGGACCGCTTGGCCCATCTAGTCTGCCCATTTCCCTACCTACAGGATAGGCCGCAGATTCTAGTTAACCAACAGCCTATTTCTTCCTACCCCCCACAAGAATTGCCTTATGTCTATCCCATGCATTCGTGAATTCTCCCACAGTTTTAGACCCCACAACCTCCTCAGGAAGGCTGTTCCATGCATCCACTACCCTCTCTGTGAAATAATACTTCCTCACATTGCCCCTGAACTGTCCCCCTCTATCTTTAAATTGTGTCCCCTTGTTCTTGCACGTCTCTTTTTCTGAAAGATGCTACCCTCTTGGACTTTGTTGATTCCACTGAGGTACTTAAAAGTTTCTATCATGTCCCCCTCTCCCTTCTTTCCTCAAGGGTATACATATTAAGCTCCTTTAGTCTCTCCTCATACGGCTTCTCTTGCAGACTCTGCACCATTTTAGTTGCCCTCCTCTGGACTGCCTCTATCCTGTCTATGTCCTTGCGGAGATGGGGTCTCCAGAACTGGACGCAGTACTCCAGATAGGTTCTCACCAACTGTCTGTACAGAGGGATAACAACTTCCTGTTTTCTGCTGCTGATGCCTCTCCCTATGCATCCCAGTATACCCCCAGCCCTCCCTACTGCCTTCTCACATTGCTTGCTAACCTTAAGGTCATCTGATATGATTACCCCCAGGTCCCTTTCCTTTTTTGTTGTTGTTACAACCTACCCCCCCATGTGTATTATTCCTCGGGTTCTTGTTTCCCAGGTGCATTTTTTAATTTTTTACCAATTATTTTACCAGGTAAGACACACTAAGCTGAAAGCTTGTTTGCAGGTGCAACCTGGGAGCACGATGAAGTTAAGTGACTTGCTCAGGGTCACACTGTATGCAAGTGGAAGCTGTGGGATTCAAACCCAGGTCTCCAGATTTGCAGCTCAGAGTCTTAAACCACTGCGCCATAACTGCCTTCTTTGCATTGAATCCTAGCTGCCATACTTCTGACCATTCCTCCAGCCTTGCCAAGTCTCTTCTCATCCTTTCCACGCCTCCTTGTGTATCAACCCTGTTGCAGATCTTTGTGTCATCTGCAAAGAGGCATACTTTTCCTTCCAGTCCCTCTGCAATGTCACTTATGAAGACATTAAAAAGGACCGGACCCAATACTGAACCCTGCAGTACCCCACTAGTAACCCCTCTTTCTTCAGAGTGGACTCCATTTACAATTACCATATTTGATTAGTAAATGGTGGCTTAGCTTTTTTTCTGACATTTCTCCCCAAACATGGGCCTTCATTTTCCACACCTCTCCTGTACTGAGCTTAGAAAACCAATAATTACAAAACATTTCAACATTTATTTGATGAACAGTATTTCTGGGCTTTGTATAGCTGGGTATTGTATTGTATTCTATTGTATTGTATTGTATACCAATATATGAACCAGGAATCACTCAGTTGAGCTAACGCTCATTTACAATGAGGTCCTGCACAAACAGTATTCTTAATTAGAACAAACAGAGAACAAAGAACAAAACTTATAAATAAACTTTACATACAGTAAATACTACCTTAAACAAAATAACTTATCACAATAACATTTGTTCTAAAACACTCATTAAATAATCATAGAAACAAATTTTCATTTTCATTGGCAGGAAGGAAAAAAGAAAACAATAAGGAACATTTATTAATTTAAGCAACAATACCTTAGGCCCAGGGCCTGCTGCCTGAACCATAATTTAATCCCCAGCCATGAAGGTCTCCCCTTAAAATATTTAACTTCAGTTGGGATCTTATTCCACTCCAGGGGGCCTCTATACAGGACAGACTGTTGACCTACCACTAAATTACATTTAGGGACAACAAACTCCGAGGCAAAAGCTGCTCTTAATGAACCCAATTGATCTCTAAAAAGTAACCTTTCATTGATATAAGGAGGCAAGGTACCAATGCATCATTTATACATAAAAGCTAATAAGTGTCCCTGTCTATATTCTGATGGTCTCATCCATTGTAGACAATTAAAAAAAAATTATGTGTAAACTGTTTCGTATCTAAAATAAATCTAGCTAATCTTCCAAAACACACATCCAACCTCTCCAAATTAATTTTCCTTGTGCTAGCATGAATAAGGTCCCCATAATACAACATAAGGAGAATCATGGTATTAACCATCCTCTCCCTTGTCTCAACACTCATAGTATTTCTAACTCGGTACAAAGCACCCAATTTTCTCTTTACGGTGTTTAATACTTTATCTATATGGATTCCCAGTTTAGAAACTCATCAAGCCACATGCCTAAATATTTATAGGTCTGGACCTGTAGGATCGGGTGTCCCTCCAGGGTAAAAATCTCCAAAACCGGATCTTCATGTAATAATAAAGAACGGACAAATAACATCGACTGTTTTTTTCAAATTTAATACCAATTTAGTTTCCTCAAGGTAATTCTGTAGTTCCCTAAAAGCACCCTGCAATTTAATTTGAATGCTATTTATTGTCACATCTGAAGTATAAATAATTGTATCATCTGCATATAAGTGAAAGGAAATTAATGGGTCTGAAAATTTTAATTGATTAACGTAAATGTTAAACAATAAAGGACCCAAAATAGAACCCTGGCGGACATCCGATCCTACCAGAACAGTACCCAAAGTCCATCCCCCCAGAGCAACCCATAGTGTTCTTCCTGTCAAGCATGAATAAAGCCACAAAAGACTAGAATCCACCAACCCCAACAAGGCTGCTCTGGACAGGAGGACACCATGGTTCAAAGAAGCAAATGCTTTAGACAAATCAACAAAAATAGCACCCACTGGTGCCTCCTGTCCAGAGTCACCTGTATGGTTGGTATGGTTGTTTTGTTCACTGTACAGACACAGCTTCATGCTGGGGACCAGGCAGGTGATCCCATGACAGTCTCTCCCCTCAGGAGCTCTGACACAATATTGATATTTCATTTCAAATTCCCTCTTTAACTTTGGGTGCAATATTGAGGCACTTCTTACACTTTACCCAGGGACAACTTACAACTTCACTCATCTTCATTGCCTATATCCTATGAAGCATCAGGTCTCTCTTAGACTCTTGTCTTTTTGGTGAGACTTGAACCCTCTCATGTGGCTGGATTCTTCTCTCTCTCTCTCTCTCCCTCCCCTTGGGTGCTCCAGATCTTCTTTATTCTGGCACCATGGTACAATGGAGATTTACCCTGTGAGCTCCAGTACTCATCAATAGAATCCACTTCATGGGAAAAGTAGGGTCTTGAACCACTCAATGTCATGGACTGGGGCCTTCCAAACCGTGGAGCAGGACTTGCTCCTAATGTCATGTTACATGCCATGGAGGACCACAGAGTCTGGTGCCAGCAGGGGGTACCTGGACACACAGCAGACCCCTTGGCCACATAGTCAAACCACAGCTCACTCCCAACATGCCTGGGATCTGGGTCATTGACACACCTTGGGCTAGAGGTTCCTTCCAGTCACACAGTGCTTCTGAACCACCCCACAGCTCTCTCTCTCTCTTTCCATTTGCTCCTCTCCTTCTTCCGTACTTTGCTGGGTGCACAACATGTATTCTCAGGGCCATAGCTCTCCATGATAGCCTCACAGTGGGGGGGGGTTGGGACAGCAGGCAAATCCAGCAACACAGTAAGAGGTGTATTATTATATTCCTACAGTCCTCCACTCATTTCCTGTATCTGGCAGCTTGCCTTCTACAGAAAAACCAGGGAAATATACTTAACCAACCCCCCCCCCCAACAGCAAGAGATCTCACCTCTGTTTCCTCACCACAGATAATGAGGGACAGTCATGCCTTGCTGCCGGTCTACCACACACTCTTGGAGGAGGAGGAGGAGGGCATTGACTAGGACTCTTCTTCAACCTCCTGTGAACCTATTGCAGCAGTCATGAACTATGGGCATGTTTCAGGGTCTCCTGCATGATAAATGGCAGTGTTTCCATTGAGTCTTTGGGCTAGTCAAGAACTTAGTTCTGTCTGCCCTTACCAACTTCCTTTTCCTTGTCTTGCTCCTGCATCTACCTTCTACTGTAATATTGCAATGGCTACTATTTCCACTGCCCCCCTTCCTCCCTCCAACATACTTTTGCCACTACCCCCTTCCTCCCTCGATCAGTTCCTCTGTTTTGAACAACTGAAGCTGTAGTTCAACCTGCCTTGCTAAATGTAACACTACTGCTACCATTTCATCTCCTTCCTTTTGCAGTTTGGCCAGCCCATGCAGTTATTTCACTTTGCCATCACTCTTCTTTCCCATTCTCACATCTTGTTTGTATTGACAAGTGTCTCCCTCTCACTGCACTCCTTCTTTATACTACTTGCACATAAAGTCTCCTATTAAGTTGGTAATGGAAAACAACACAAGGAGTGAGACACTTGGAACCCCCTCTCCAGGTGCCCTCCCCCAACCTCCTCATCGCTCAGTGAACCCCTCTTCCCCAACTGCAACATTACTGGCTGTGAAAACTGATTTAGGACCTAACAACATGCACAGTGAGGCCAGACAGGATGGCAACAATCTAACCCAGTCTTTCTCAAACAAATTGGAAATAGTCTGCACTATCAGGCAGATACGAATTCAGAGTTGAGAATCCACTGTCTGCCCATCTCTAGTAGGGTAGGTATTTTGTTACAGACTCTGTAATTGTAGCTTTGATTGCTGGTATTTTGTTTGTTTGTAATTGCAAATCCCAATCAGTATAAACTCTCTAATAGCCTCATTATTAACATCATAAGCTTACTTCAGTGAACACAGCTTTAATATTCAAATCAGACTTTCCCATATTGTTGTCAAGTGTTTAAAAATAAAATACCCGTTGATAATTCAGCTGCTGTTTTAAGTATTTTTTCCCTTAAGGAAGCTGAACATAAATTCATTTAAGCTAATCATTAATGTGAGCAGTACAGAGAAGATATTATATGAAGAAAGAAAAAGACCTTGTTGTGTGCAAGACCACAATGTTCTGTTCTTGTGGACATCTGAAAACAGGGCTTCCGAGGGCAGAATTTAAGTTTAGCGAAAGCAAAACATGCAGGCCATCTCACAATTAAACACAGTATCAAACTGAGAAAAGATCAATTGAGCCCAGAACAGAAAGCACACCATGTGACAGATTCCAGTAAGTACGTGATACACCATGCCCAGGGCTAGTACATGCCTGCTGTGTTTCCCAGTACATGATTAATTTGACTCAGGGCAGGAGGCTGCAGGCAAGGAGTCTGCAGCACACATTGAAAACTTTTAACACTTTGCACTCTGAATGCCTTGTTGTGTGAGAGAAGGTACTGCTGGGTTTACTGCAAAAACAAATGCCAGCATATTCACTTCCTATGAGAAACCTTTCAGAGAACACTCAGCATCAGAGGTAGAAAAAAGAAAAGCTATTTTATTATGGACAAATTATTTTCAAGCCAAGCTGTTTAAACCAAGTATTCTGTCCTTTTAAAGCCTTGTGTGGCCTATATAAAATAGATGGTATGGAAGTGGAACAGAAGGGTTATTCTAATATGCCCATTGAAAATAAAAAATAAAGTTTTAAGTAAAATTTCAGCTAAGATGTCTTGTTCACAAGTGATCTAATCAAGGAAAAAGAAAATATAGCTAGTCCAGTACTTATAAGGTCTGGTAGTATAGCCTAGAGTAACATGCTGTGAATGACCTTGGTGCATCCAGCAGACCTGGGTTTGAGTCCTGCAACCCCCACTGGCATGCTGTGCAACTCTAAGCAAGTCACTTAACCTCCCCAGTGCTCCTGGGTGTCCCTGAAAACAGGTATTGTGCTTAGTGGGCCTTGACTGGCTACCAAAGAATAATAATCCTTGACATATTAAACAGTAATCAGCATACTTCAGCATGGCTTAGTTGGAAGCACATCTGCCTCTAGGTCAGAAGGTTGCTAGTTCTAGTACCATGCCAGAATTGGGCTTATACTATAAAGGCTGGCACCCAAGTGGAGTACTAGGGTTTGGTTTATTGTCAGAGTTTGCCATCCTTCAGATGAGACATTAAACTGAGGCCGTGTTTGCCTTTTCTGGTGGTTATTCAGTTGAATGATAAACATCCCATGGCACTTCTTGAAAAGAGTTGGGGAATTTCACTGGTGTCTTACCAAATGTTCCCCGCTCACTAAAAATACTACATACAGCTCTACAGCTTATCCTTGGTCAATTTAGTTTGGTTTGCTTCTGTATCCCCCCTCCCCCGTCAAGGCTGAACATAAGCAGTATCATCTAGTCCTCCTTTCCCAGTTGACAAAAACTAAAGAATGTTGTATATTATACATCACCAAAGAAGTCAAGAAACATCATATACGGTCATTTCAGATATCAAAAGAAGTGTTCTCTGTCTTATCAGAGCTGTTGTCTAGGAACTTTCAGGGTACTGGACCAATAGGAACCTTAGTTATATAGTTAATTAGATGATATATTTCTTGTTGTTCTCCTTCTGCATCTCAAATTTCTTACGGCCCATCTCAGATTCTCAATGACTAAATTATTTAATTGGAAAGGTATTATTTTGCCACTAGCTACTGAATGATTTTCGGACAGAAAAATGTGTCCTCTGGATCTTTTTACAGACGGGGGGGGGGGACTGAATGATCAGTAGTCTGCTTTATGTTTGCAATTGTTTCCCAAATAAACAAGCAGACTGGAGAACGTGAATTTAAAAAAAATCCAGAAGTGTTACACATCTGGTTTTCGATACACAAGGCTGAGCCCATATGTAACTGACCTGCTTCACCTTGCTTTTCCCAGACACAGCAGATTAACTATGTGCTTTTGCCCACCCCCACTGGTTATCCAAGGACATCGACAACACTTGGAGTTTTAAAACTACTGAAACAAGCTCATTTTCCCAGTTCCTTTGAGTTTGTTTCTCTCCTTTAGGCCTAATAGTTTAGTGCTTTCTTTTATCGTTTCTTTTCTAAATTGGGAGTCATTCTTAAAAGACTGCCTAGCAGTCCTCAGTTAATTTACACTTTCCTTGTGATTGCAAGATTTTGATTTTAAAAACAGGAAAGGGTGTCATATAACCAACTGAACTTGGGCCTCCTGATAGAAGTTCCACAATAAAATAAATAAAATTTGTTTCGTTACCCTGGGGGTTACATTTACACAGATAAGGCACACTAAGCTGGCTCTTGTTTCCAGGTGCAACCAGGGAGCACAAGGAAGTTAAGTGACTTGCTCAGGGTCACACATATGCAAGTGGGGACTGATGTAATTCAGACCCAGGTCTCCAGGTTTGCAGCTCAGTGCCCTTAACAGCTACACTATACTGCCGCCATAAAAGGACAACTTACAGTTTGTTACACACACTCATTAAAATAACAGCACAGACAAATCCAGACTTAGTCACATAACACATGGCAGTTTTCCTTGAACTATCCTTTACAAATGTATAATGTTAGTAGATTGTCAATACCTTTCCAGAATATACTGGGTAAATTGTTCCTGTATTTAGGAGCTTTTGTGTGAGATAGCCAGTTGACCAGTTAGGCTGTCAGTTCTTGGAATATGAAATTCAAACCCATTGACTGCCCTTAGTCCAAGTTGTTATGTGCCACAAGAGAAAAGATCAGTAATGTAGATTGGTAGGTTTTGTTTGACACACTTCCACATAAACACTAATATATGTAAGTGTCTTACTTGTTCTAGGGGAAGCCAATCAAGAGATTTGAGAAGGCTGCAATGATGTGTTCATTTACAAGCTTGCAGGATGAATTGCACACGTTTAAAATACAGGAAGTCTAACTTCGGTGAATGTACTTTCAACAGGCCATCGTAAATTATGCCCCCACAGTCAGACAAAGGAAGAATCATAGTTTCACAATTTTCAGTCATACTGTGATGTAGGGGGAAACATTATGTGAAGCAAAGTTGGTGATTGAAAGTGTTGGTTTTGCCTTATTCTAAAGTTAAATCAGAGTTAACTTAAAAAAAAGTCCTCCCATACTTTTTAAAATAGGTGCTATTACTGCAGAAATAAGGGCTGAACTAAAAGAACAATAGCAAAATGATATTTTAACTTGCAACTTTTCTGATACACAGCAGGAGTGGTATAGCCACCCCACAAGTCTACAGTGGACCTGCATTTTAACAGTAATTTTTAAAAGGAGGGGTTACCTTGTTTTTATTACTTTTTTTTTGCATTTGTTTGATTATCATCTTCCCTGCTTGATTATCCTTCTTCCCTTTGAGACTTGTGATGAGTGTCAGCTGCTAAACACCACAGAATGCTGTTAAAAGATGTGCTAGCAGGATTGCTTCCTGTTATTTTCAGGAGAATAGCAACTGCTTCCCTAAAGAGCAGAGCGTGTTTGCTCATAGCAAACTGTCAAAAATGTTCAGAATAAAGGCCCTTACTCAGAACATAAATATCTCTGCACTGCATTTAAGGTAACTCAAGCAAACCAAGCATTTGTGCAGGTATTCACGATCTGAAGACACCGCAGAACAGAATGCCCCAAGCCCGCCTCCTTTTATGATCTTTCAGCCCCAAGAGATCCTGTGCATAAGCAGGCTATGGCATGAGAATACAATAGTGTATGCAAGTCCCTCCATGCTTTTACTTACATTAAAGCCCAGCTTTCAGTAGCAGATGATGCTAAAGTGTTTTGGAGAATTTAGTTGTAACAGTTTTGTAGTAGTCATACTTTGGTATAGTTTCTAAAATCTTTAGTGATGATGTTTGCCTGCCTGCAAATATAACTGAAACTCCACATTCTTAAACTAAGTTATTCAAAATAAGATACACTAGCCTCTGTTCGATTATCTCTGTGTACATTTATATATAATTTTGTATTTTCTCACCCTTACCGGAAACATCCAACATCTTGTTACACTTGTAAGATTAGGTAAATGAGTAAGCTCAGAACTGTGGTTACCCAAGTGTCATGTAAAACAGTTTAATAGGGTCAAATTTATGTTTATTAAAGCACATGCACTTAGAAAATACTGAGAGGGGAAAATGCTATGTTCCAGCCCTTAAAATGCAGACCGGGTTACAGAAAAAAAAAACTGCCGCTGCTGAAGTGGTTGAGGAAATCGGGTACACAAGGAGTTAATGTTTTTCCAGTACTTGCTGCATTAACTGGAAAGGAATGAAGTGTCAAGCGTGTTCTCACCACAGCAGGCTGCTGGAAAGCACCCCCCACCTCCCACTGCCGTGACCAAATTATTTTCTATCCTCCAGAGACCCAGTATGCCAGACAAAATCTGCAGCGTGACTCTGATTCACTGCAAAAAGATGCAGATGCTGTGTTCCTTTTGCTTGCTATACTTTCTCTAAACTAATCTACACCTACCTGTGCCAATTATTTACTTATTTAAAAAGGAAGTGACTTTGCTTTGATCTCAAAGCATTAAGTTATTTTGAACAAACTGCTAAATGAGAAAACAGGAAATATTGCACTAAACAGACAGATAATTTGGGACTGGCATATTTACAGGGAATGCATAATTTCCTGGGTGGCAGGGTCTTTTTCTATTTTAAATAGTTGTTTAGATAGCCTGAGCAAGGTGAAAGAGAAAAACTGAATTCAACAGAGGTTTCCTATTTCCACTTTGCAGTACTGAAAACTGGTTTTAAATTCCTTTTTTATTTATAGTGCCTGGTATCCATGGTAACCTACAGAGGAGGTCATGGTAGCTAGGCCTCAGCTTCACCCTGCTCAGGGGATTATGGTTTCACAGTTGTACACAGACGTGTAAGAAAGTGGTTTCACAATTCCTTCCAAAGATATAAAAGAGCCCTTCCTGGGAGGTGTAAAATATTTGCCTTTTAAACAGCACTTAAAGGCAGTTATGAAAAATAGGAGGTATATGCCACATTTTTAAACCGCATGTTCTTAAAAACATTGAAAAAAATATTTGTTGCTGCATTGATTTGGTTTGCTGCTTTTAATAAGGTAACCTAACATATTTTAGAGGTACAATAATCACAATTGCAAATGTTCTGACTTTTCAGTTTCCTTAAAACCAGATAGAATCTGCCAACTACAGAAAGTAATGTATGTGGGAAAATATTGCAGAAAATCCATTCATCCACTAATTTCAACAAATTACTCAGAGTATACCAGTCCTAGAAATTACTCTTGACACTTCTTTATGCCTGGAAAAAGCACAAGTTTACTGCCAAGCTGTGGTAGTAATACAGACCTTTAGAAAGGTTTGATCTGCAGTATGTAAATATCTCACACTGCTGACAATTTCTGCATGCTGTAATGCTGTATGCTAAAACTGTATTTTTAGTATAAGGACTTCAAGCTCGACTTGGTCATGGAAAATATTTATTATAAAAAAGAAAATAAAGATAGCAGTTAAAGATATAAAGCATGTTAAATATATATTTTAAATATATTTTTGTACTCATCCCCCATGGTGGGGGCTTACCTTTGGCTCCGTGTAGCCATGCACCACAGCCTGTCAGCAGTGATGCCTCCCTCAGGGTCCTAAGGACAAGTGCAGCAGCAGGTTCCAGAGTGGGGGCAGCAGAAGAAGAGCCCCAGGATTTCTTCAACACCACACCATTCTTCCAATGTGATGCCAATCTCACACATGTTCATGGCTCCAGCTGCACATTAAATGCAGCAGTATGACACTGATGGAGAGCAAGATCTCACACTTGGGACCAGGGAGTCCTGTAACAAGTGTCCCACTTGCCCAAACAGTCACCCAGTCAGACCAGAACATCAGCTCAGCCATGCTGCAGCAAACTGGGGGCACAATAAATGTTCTAGAACTGGAGCCCTTCAAATAAGAACCTTGGGACCAGTGACCCTGAAAACTACAGAGGTAGCAGCTCTTTGCTGCCCCTGATCCTGAGGATCCTTGGTGACAGAGCCTGAGGTCAATTCAAGAGAGGGCTCATGGGACAGTGGAGGACTCATTGATACTGCCTGAAATTTTTTAGTCAATAGTGCGTTGAATAACATCCAGACAACAATCCCTAGTGGATGACAACTGGAACTGACTAATGGGAAGGCTGCATTCCCCAGTGAACAGCAGAGGCTGTTCCAGAACTTTTTCACTCTGTGAGTGACAGCTTGAAGGCAGAGTTGCTGTCCAATCATGCCAGCTTTCAGAGGCCTGCCTAAGGCTTCCACAGCCAGAAAACTGGAGGTGGCTGCTGGTCTTTAACAGCCAATAAGAAGATAAGTGAGAAAACACAGAGAAGGAAATATTTGCTGAACACACCCAATCCCACTGCCTGAAATTTGACTAAAAGGGTCTGGCAACTCAGAATTACAGCTCAGTGTTTGAAGCACCATCACTACCGGACACTTCAGCCAAGTGACTGGATGGAGACACTGCGCTGGAAGGTGAGTGGGTGCTTTTGGGCTGAAGCTGTATCCAGAGGACCTGATCTGCATGAGGTGCCATGAGAGATATCTGCACTGATGGAGTGAGGCCAGATCTATGCTAATCTGTCAAAGCATGCAACTGCCTGAGAGATGACTGAGAGACTGACTAGAAAGCAGATACAGGACCAGAGCCAGAGAGGAACCAATGTCTGAAGTCTGCTGTTGAGGTTTCCTGTGGACCAATCAGAGCCTTTGGGCTCTGCACCACACCCTTTAAATAATTTTAATAAAAATGTAATTCTTATTTAATAAATGAGAGAATAGTCTCGGACCAACTTGTCACATACTGGCTTCCAGAAGCTATACAGTCCCAACACAGAGCTGTTGCAACACACCAACTATGTTCTTGAGACCCTTGACAAGTGACCTCATCAGAGCTATATACATATATATATAGACCTTACTAAGACCTTCAACCTAGTCAAATATAAGCTGCTACTTAACAAACGCCTTGGCCTGGATTTGTCACAGAGCACAGCTGACTGGTTTTACAGCCATCTCACCAACTGCTTCCAGTTAAAGACAGGCAAAGTTGGGAAACTTCGCTCTGAGAATTAATCCATGAATTTAGCACAATTCGTAGATGTATGAGTGAGCCATGAAATGCAAAGTTTTACCCACGAAGTGCAGAATTTCACCCATGAACCAGGGGTGTATTTACAAGGGTGCAGGGGGTGCAGTTGCACCCAGGCCTATGAGGTTTGAGGGGCCCAAATCATAATTTTGATGTTTATTCAAAACCGGGGGGGGGCCCTATAACATACCCTTGCACCCAGGCCCTCTGGGAATTTGCTATGCTACTGCCACGAACAGCATAATTGTGCCCATGAACGGTGGAATTTCACCATCAATGGCGGAATCTCACTATTCACAGGCAAAATTCTGCCATTTGCAGGCAAAATTCCAGCATTTGCGGCAAAATTCTGCAAAAAATATTACAAAAAAATGGTGATATTCCATAGGCAAATTTTGAGGCTAATAGCAACAATTTGTGGCTTGCTCCATGGAGGGGAATTTACCAACTTCACTGGAACTTCGCTAGTGAATTAAAACTTCACATCTCTACTCCCAGTGTGTGAAGATTGACAAATCCTTGTCCAACACTAGGGGAGCAGCTGTTGGTGTCCCCCAGGGCTTCAGCTTGGGCCTACTCCTATTTGGCCTCTTCAGAAATCAGCTGCCTGATGCCAGTCAGATAGCCAATGTACTCCTCTATGCCAATGATGCTGTCATCTTTTCCAAAAATCCTAACCTTGACAGCCTCACATCACTCTCCAAAGTAACTTCAGGTCATTGGAAAGCTGGTTCTCCAGTAACGAACAAAAAACAAAGACCATGCTCTTCTCCAGTCTCCCACAGAAAAGGAAAGTTCCACCCTTTGTCATTTGAAATGACCAGAGACAAAACCTTGAACAGGTGGAGACCATCAGATACCTTGGAGTAACTCTGGATGACACTTTATCATTTGCCCCTATTTTGACAATCTAGTGGCTATAGTTAACAGAAGACTGGGTGCCCTGTACCGTAACTGGAACAATCTCACTGGGGATGCTGGATGCCTTACTGTAGCCAACTCCATTCTGTCACTTATAGATTATGGCCTCCCTGTCTATGCAGCTGCCTGTGACGCCGTGCTAAACAGTTTAAAGCAGATCTGTAGTAAGACATGCCACTTTGTACCTAGTGCAGATAACTGCAGTCTTAGTTGTACCCTTTCCGCACTCACTAACTGGCTACCTTTACCCTGCAGAATAAAGCACCAGACCTGTTTGCTAGTTAAAAAGGCACTCCTGGGCCTAACACCCCCGTTTAACAAATTGTTTCTGTACCATTTCCAACAAATACAACACCAGGAGTATGGCCAGGAATGCCCTTAAGCCTCCTTTCCCATGTACTCAGCTGGGCAAGCGGTCATTTGCTTTCAGGGCTGCTAACTGGTTAAACAAAGAGTCTGATACTCTGCTGAATCTCCCCAAGAGTAAGCAGTTGAATAGATCTTTGTGGTCTGCCCCTGCAGTCCATTGCAACTGTAACTGTTAAACTTTTTTTATCCGGTTTCTCCCTGTACATAGATTGTGACTTTTTATTATTGATCTGTATGTTTTTTTCCAAAACTGTATCTAATTAATCGGTCTTAAGTGCTTTGAGCCTGATTTGACTGCATTTCCTCTGGAAAAGCTTATTGTACTTGTAATGTTTTTTGTCACTATGAATTTGATGTGGGACCTTTGTACATGAGTACCTGTGCTCAAAGGTATTCTCCAAAGTTTTCAGTAAGAGACATCCATCCAGGAGTGCAAACTTTGTATTGAAGTACATATAAATGTTTAAGTGCACCAACATTGGCCAAATACATGAACTGTTGGGCCTGCAGTGTTTCACTACTGGGGTATCAAGGCTTCCTCAGGAGATCCCTTAGACTAGGGCAGTAACACTGGTACCAATGGGGTAGAGGTACTGACCAACAGTACAGTTTGGCAGAGTAGTGTGTTTGGCGGTGTGCTGAGCCTAGAAGAGCTTAGAAGTACAGTTAAGCAAGTGACATCTGCTAAGTATTGCATTACTTAAACTCTTCCTCCCCCAATGCTTTAACCCTGCTTACCCCTAATACATCCCTTAGTATTTGTTTGAAAGTTCTGACTCATGAGCAAATTATTTGTAGTGTGAGCATATTGGGCCCTATGCATGAAAGTGCTGTGTGGCATGCAGCCATGCATAGGGCCCTCTCATAGGCCACTCTGTTGGCCTGGCATGCACACCACAGGCCTGTGGCATGCATGAAGGGTGTTTAGCAGGAGTGTGGAAACACCCACGGCTGCTCTGCAGTGCACCTATGTGGGGGTGGTGTTGCAGAATGCTGTGTGTATGGAATGGCTACATGCATGCCCAAAGCAACATACGATGGAACACTACGTGGACAGCACCGTGTAACATATGCCACAGTCAGGGGTGCCGTATTGGTGCATGGACCCACCAGTGCTACACCAGCACCAGCAGGGGGGCTGTACCATGATGTGGTCCACTGGTACCAGTGCACGCCAAGGTGCAAGCCACACAGATGCGGCACCGAAGAGTGGCAGCCATGCATGGCCATTTGAGCCTGAGCAACATGGCAGTGGCAATGGGATGAGCCCAACCTGGTGAGTGGCATGACCCATGGTGGAGGGCACACATGGTGGCCACACATGCCTGGGTCAGGGGACTGCACCCACACAGCAGGCCATGTGGTACAGGGCATGTGCAGTGCTATGACGGTGCAGGGACCATGCTGCATGGGTCACCACCACTGTATCATCTTGGGGATGGCATCATGCCCACCCAGATGTGCCACCATGTGGAAATGCTGATTGGCACCATGCCACAGATGGGCACACCCTTTGAGCCAATGGCCCCCTCGTGACAGGCCCACCCAGCCCCACACCCCTGGACATGCAGTCCTCCCCGAGACAATGAACACACAGGTGCTGTAAGTGACAATGGTTTATTATGTAAACACCAATACAAACTGCCTGCTGCAAGGCAAACAGCCCCCCAAGCACAAAGCAGTTGATCTGCCCTCCCCCGCACCACACGTCCATGAGTTCAGGTTGCCTGCACCTGTAACCCCCCCCAAATGGGCCAGGCCAGGGCCTGGTGGGTGTGGAGCCACTGCTGTCTGCCTCCTCCTCCTCCTACTGCACCTCCTCCACTGGCAGGTTCCTTCCCATGTAACGGAGCATCATTCTCCTCACCGGTCCTCGGTAGTGCTGTAAGGCAAAGGAATAGACATCAGGACACATGTACAGGCCCACAACCCCCCCCCGCTGGCCCTGTGTACCTACACATGATGGCATGTATAGCTCCCATGCACCATACGACATGTCTCATAGAACAACTCTGGCCCTGCCTCCTTCAGGATCATGTACCCTTGGTACCACTCCTTAAATCTCATGTGGCATCCCACCTGCAACCACATGTAGCACTTTCCCCCTTTGGCTGCACCTGCAGGCTGAGCTCCATCCTTGTGGGCCTCCCACGTTGGTCCTGTGGAGAAAAATGGACACACATCAGTAGGCATTGCACCGTGTGCATATGGCAACACCCTACCAACACCTGCGGCCATGAGGCCAAGCAACAGGATACCCACCTTACCATATCCCCTGATGCTCTACAGGTTGGTGTACTCCCAGGCATCTGTGTATTCCCCCTCTGAAACACAGAACAGATGCTGGGGAAACATCTCCTTTCTGTCCACCATGACGCTCATCATCTTGCTCTGCATGCGCCAGCCACCTCTGCACAGTACCAGGCATGTGCAGACACATGTCACCATCTCATGTGCAGACAGGGCATGGTGCCACATGGCCTTGCCCCCGAAGGGCATACACCATGCACGGTGGCAGTTCATAGGGCCGGCTGTGCACGGTGCACCATCCTACTAGAAGTGGTTATGGTGTAGTGGGATGTGCCCCAGGGTGTTAATGCACATCCACCTAATCACTGATCTAGCAGTGGAAAGGAGACGGGGCCCCCGACCATGGGTGTTCCACACCCACATCGATGCGGTGACATGGTGTGACATGTAGTGTATTTAGAGGTTCCAGCTCCCTTGGGACACAGTAATGTGACTGTGTGCTGACATTCGTTGCCCAGTTGCACCATAGACATACCAGTCACAGGCCATGTCCGTGGAGACAAAGATACAATGTGCCCTGGCGTACTGTGTCACTGGATCATTCCAGCAAGTGACAGGCAACACCATGGGTGTGTGCCAGTCCTCTATGTCCCAGGCCTTTGCACAGGTGACAGATGCCCTCTTTGAGCATCTGGTGGAGCACATCACCTTTCCCACCATGGCAGCTGATGTCTGTGCAATCAAGGAGGCATTCTGTGTCACGCATGGGATGCCAAATGTCTGTGGTGCTATTGATGGGATGCATATAGCAATACTGATGCCCATGGTGCATGAGGAGGCATATCACAACTGCAAGGGCTATCACAGCATCAACTGTCAGGTCATCTGTGACGCATGGGGCATCATCACAGATGTGTGGGCCAAATACCTGGATCATCGCATGACTCCTACATCCTGACACCTCTGGCCTAGGGGCCATGCTGGACAGCTGGACGGGTGGCTGCTTGGTGAATTACACAACCCTGCAGGGGTATACATGCACCCAGAATTGAGGCCATGACAGCACTGACACAATGTGTTCCCTCCTTGCAGGTGACAGTGGCTATCCTCTGCGGCCATACCTGATGACACCCATCCCTGCCCTGGTACCCCAGCAGAGGAGGAATACAACACGACACACAGATGGACCAGGGGCGTGGTCAAGAGGACCATAGGACAGCTGACGATGCGTTTCAGGTGCCTGGGCCAAACAGGCAGGAGCATGATGCAGTCTCCCTCTAAGGCCTGCAGGATGTTCACAGTGTGTGCCATGCTGCACAACATAGCTAAACATGGAAACGTGTCAATGCCACAGGTACCACCCATAGACCCCTGGGATGATGGGGATGATGACGACGTGCCTGCCTGTGTGATGGGGATGGTTGGCGGCTGTACAGCCAGGTAGGCACTTGACATGTTCTGCCGCTAGGGCCAAACACACTGCATGGTGGCACCATGGCGTGGCATGGCCATGACCCACTGCCACCACAGGATGGCATGGCCGGACCTCCCTGATGCCTGTGCACATCACAGGGGTGTTGCAGACATGGGCCTGTGCAGTGCATATCACAGGGGGTGGTGGGGGTGCACAATGAGGACACCTGTCCCTGAGTGCACCATGGTGTGGGTGGGAGGGTGAAGGGGCCATGTCCGGTGCGTGCTGCACATTGTGGTTATGTGTGTGGCACTCATATGGTACTGGCAGCAATGTGGGTCTGGGGAGAGCGTGACGTGTGGTGATGTTTGGTGCACTGTTGGGCACAGCTATCTGGCCCCATTGCCATCAGGCTTGCCCAGTAGCCGTGCTGATGACTTGCACCCTAGCCTTCTACCCGGCGCCCATGGCCCTGCCCAGCCCCTGCATTCACTCATGGACCGGACCATGCCAGTGGTGTCCATGTTCACCCCAGCATCCTCCTTCTGTTGCCTGCTTCACTCCGCTGTGCAGCCCCCATCCCTGTCTCTTGGTGTTTCATGCATGGGCAGTGCTGTCTGTAACTCAGCAGTGTCCTGGCATGGTGCTGTGGGAGGGGTGTGAGCCACAGGGTGCATGCTCACCACCACATACCGGGACAGGTGTGGGGATGGTGGTGACCACTGTGTGCCCATGGCTGCCATGGTCACTTGTGCATGTGCTACCATACCACTGCGTGCTGGTGGTGTTTGCATCAGGCCCTATATGCCTTGAAGTACCACAGCACAATGCAGGAAGACCATATGCATATCCTTGGCAACCACTGTGGGCCTTCAAGGTGGCTGTGTTGTAGCATTGCGAGTCCAGGCAGTCCCGCTCCAGCTGCTGCCCCTCCATATAGCTGTGTGCCTTTGCTGTGCATTGGTGTCTTGTATGATGGGTGGACAGCCCCTCATTGCCACTGTCCATGTTGTGTGTGTGTGTGCTGCCCCTCCAGGGCCAGGACAAAGTGTGTTGGTATAATCCCCACCACTGTCACCTGCTGTTGCCTGCCCTCATAATGTTGCAGTCGCTGGGGCCCTGTGCCCATGACACATGCGTTTGAGGCACCAATCCCCGCTGCTGTATCACTGCACAACACAGTGTCCTCCACCCGTGGCATGACTGTGCTGTCCTCATCACTCTCCATCTCCACTGGGTCTCTGTCTCTGGATCTGCACCTGTTGGGAAACAATGGGTAGGTTACAGGGCCGTGCACCTGACATGGGTCTGCCCCAGCCCACCAACCCTGTCCAAAGAGTGTGCATACGTACCTGCTGGCTCAGGTTCAGAGGTGGCTGCTGCAGGTTGCTGCCATGCCACGGTTGCTGCGAGGGGTCCCTGGTTGTCTCCTTGCTGCTCTGGGCCATGCCTGCACTGCCTGGGGTGCAATGGTACAGAGTTACTGCAGCAGTGGGCATTCAGCCAGTTACTTGCCATTATGTCTGGTGGTCCTACCTGCCATGGTGTCCGCTCCATTCACCTCACCGTGGACTGCCACATTGGTGAGCATCTCTGCTACAAGATACTGCAGGGGTGTCAGCTGGGTGTTGGTGCTGCGTGGTCCCCCACCCATGCCTCACCATGCTGTGGTGCTGATGGTGACCTTCTTCTTCACCGTCGCTCTCAGGTCTTGCCACTTATGTTTTATGGCCGTGAGGGTTCTGGACTTGGAACCAGCGATGTTGACACCCGCCTGTATCTCCAGCCACAGCCTGACTCTCCCCTCGGGGGGGTGGATTTCAGGGCCTGGGTTCCATACAGGCAATTGTAATTCTGCCAAATGTCCACTACCATGGCAGCCACCTGCCCGCTGGAGTGGTTAGATGCCAATGAACGCCCTCCACCCCATGTGTGGACCTGCCCCCACTCCCACCCCCCTTGCCCACTCCCCCTTCACCTCCTTCTTCTTGCTGAGGACTGCCCACTGCACCTTCCTCCTGGTTCACCATTGCTCACTCTGCATCCAGCTGCATGGCATGCACAGCCATGGCTCTCCACAGGGTTGTCCCATTACCTTATATGGCGGGGTCAAGGGACATTCCCGCATAGTGTGGCACCACCCAGTCTGCCTGCATGGTATACTACATGGCCCTGGAGGCCCCACCCATAGCATGCAGGCAGCATGCTTTGATGTTCATAAATGCCACGTACTGCTGGGGTCCTGCTCGCTGGGTAGCTGCACACCACCCCTATGTCTGTTTTTGGTGTACTTTCCACACGTTTGTGCATAGCCACCAATATTTGTAAAGTTCAAGTTATTGCTTTTTGGGTAAAATGGTGCCTACATTATGTGGGAAGTGGATGGGCTGTACCAATGGGGACCACACTGGGTTGGTATTGTTTCCCAGGGAGCAGTGTAAACATATAACATAGCCCACTTAATCTGTTACTGTGTGAAGGCACTGAGCAAATTACATTAGAAATTTAATTTACTATCTTTTGGTAACAAATCTCACAGCTTTTGTTGATCCCAGCTCCTCAAGCTTATTTGAGCCCATAATGTATCATCATCAGCAGTGACATGGGACATTTTATTTTAATCCTATTACAGCTATGAAGGGTATTCCTTCTCCTAAGGTATGCTGAGATATTTAGATAATGAAGCATTTATATCACTGTTCTGAGCTGCAGGTAGCTGGCTTAATTTGGCCAAGGTGACAATGTCTGGCTGTTTGGCCCAGTGGCTAGATACCCAGACATTGTTAGAGCCAGCCACTGGCAGAAGCAGACAACTCTGCTTCTCATGCTGGGGCAGCAGTGAAAGTGAATAAAAAAATGGTTAATGGCATTGCATTCAAATAGACATAAAAGATGACGATGGGGACTGGAACATCCCTGTGGACATCCTAGTCTGCCTGTCTGAACCAGGGTCACCTGGGGTCACAGATGGATGCCCAGTGTCTGTGACAGCATGCAAATGATATCATATCATTATATGCCAAAACTATGGCATCTGTCCATCCTCACTCAGAGCATTGTATCATAGAAAAACGGGGGGCTCTGGGATGAACCCTCCCCCTATACCTATCCCAGCCCTTCTTGAACCCCTCCACAGTAGTAACAGCCACCAACTCCTCAGGCAGCACATTCCAGGGCTCCACCACCCTTTCAGTGAAGTACTGTCTGCTTGTTTCCCCCTTAGCCTTCCCCCTGCCAGCCTCAATGAGTGTCCCCTGGTGGCCCCTTCCTCTCCCTAGTTTCCAGGTGCGTGACCACCTCCCCCTAGGGTCTCCAGGTCCTCCCCCATCCACCACTGGCCACAGCTTTCAGTCATAGAAACATAGAATTTGGTGGCAGATAAGAACTGTCTGGCCCACCTAGTCTGCCCATTTCCCTACCTATTGCATAAGCTGCAGATTCCAGATTACCCAACAACCTACTTCCTCCTACCCATCACTGTAATTGCCTTATGTCTGTCCCATACATTCTTGACTTCCCCCACTGTTTTTGACCCCACAACCTCCTCAGGAAGGTGATTCCATGCAGCCACCACCCTCTCCATGAAAAAATACTTCCTTATTTTGCCCCTGAGCCATCCTCCCTCTATCTTCAAATTGTGCCACCTTGTTCTTGTACATCTCTTTTTCTGAAAGATGCTCCCGTCTTGGACTTTGTTGATTCCCTTGAGGTACTTGAAAGGTTCTTTCCTATCCCCCCTCTCTTCAAGGGTATACATATTAAGCACTTTTAGTCTTTCTTCGTAGGGCTTCTGTTACAAACCCTGCACCATTTTAGTTGCCCTCCTCTGGGCTGCCTCCATCCTATGTCCCTGTGGAGATGGGGTCTCCAGAACTGCATGCAGTACTCCAGATGGGGTCTCACCAACTGTCTGTACAAAGGGATAACAACTTCCTGTTTTCTACTGGTGATGCCTCTTCCTGTACATCCTAGTATCCCCCAGCCCTTCTTACTGCCTTCTCACATTGCTTACCTACCTTAAGATAATTTGATATGACCACCCCCAGGTCCCTTTCCATTTGTGTTGTTGTTAGTACCCCCCATTGTGTACTTTTCCCTTGGGTTTTGTTTCCAAGGAGCATTACTTTGCACTTTTTTGCATTAAATCGAAGCTGCCATATTTTTGAGCATTTCTCCAATCTTGCCAAGTCCCTTCTCATCCTTTGCATCGCCCCTTGTGTATCAGCCCTGTTGCAGATGTTTATGTCATCTGCAAAGATACATACTTTTCCTTCCAGCCCCTCTGTAATTTTATTTATTTATATTTCGGATGACACTCTTGAACCGAGGGCTCTTTTACAAAGATTCCACATTAAGGCAATAAGGACAATAAAGTACAAAACATAACATGATCATTACAATGGAACTTACATAAAAAAAGACAATAAGGTTACAATAATAGCAGCCAAAGGCATTGTCAAGGAATTGTGTTACGAGTTAATTATACAGTACAAGTCATAGGTGGCTCAGTGAAGCTTTGTTAGGAGTGGGTTAGTGGGAAAAGAGAAAGAGTGGTGGTGAGGGAGTGGTATGGGGGAGAGAGAGAGAGAGAGAGAGGAGGGGAGAAATAGGGAGGGCATTGCATTGGGTATGTGGTAGCTGGGAAACAGCAAGGGAGGAGGAACGGGGGGATGAAAAGGAAGAGAAGACAGATTCATCCTATACCCAGTAATGTGGGGTAGGAGAGGAGAAGGAAGAGGAGGAGGAGCTGAGGCAGTTAGGAGGGATGCTTGAGGGTAGTATGGATCCTATAAAAATATTAAAGAGGACCGGTCCCAATATTGAAGCCTGTGGTACCCCACTAGTAACCCCCCTTTCTTCATAGTGTTCTCAGTTTACTATTACCCTCTGGGTCCTGTCAAGACAGCTTGTTACCCAGGCTACCACCCTGGGACCCACTCCCAGGCTGGCTAGCTTGTTTATTAATCTTTTATGTGGGACTGTGTCAGATGCTTTGCTAAAGTCTAGGTAGGCCATATCAACAGCCCCTCCCTGGTCTACTACTTCAGTTACCCAGTCAAAGAGATCTATTAGATTCATCTGACATGACCTTCCAGCTGTGATTCCATGCTGCCTTGTGTCCTGTGCCCCACTGGCCTCTAGGTACACAACAATTCTTTCTTTCAGAAGTGATTCCATCATTTTCCCCTACCACTGATATCAAGCTAACAGGTCTGTAGTTCCCTGCCTCTGCCATGCTCCCACATTTCTGAAGAGGAATCACATCTGCCCTCTTCCAGTCCTCAGGTACTGTGCCACCCTCCCATGATTTATTAAAAAGGGTAGTCAGCAGTGTCACTAGGTCTCTCCTTAGTTATTTTAGAATTCTGGGGTGAATCCCATCTGGCCCCATTGCTTTGTCCACCTTGAATTTCAGGAGTTCTTTCATGACCCTTTCTTCTGTGAATGGACTGGTATCAACTCACTCTGTCCAGAGTGCTTTTATTGCTTGGTTTAGGTGCCTCCCCTCTTCTTTTGTGAATACTGAGCAAAAGTATTCTTTCAGTATCTCTGCCTTTTCAAAGTCACCCACATCATCCCCCTTGCCTAACACCATTCACCAAGTCAAACATTTGTATCACTGATTTTCTGCTTATTCTCCACACTGGCCCTAGGCACCAGTAGTATTTCCAAGAAGGAGACTGATCACCCTACATCCCAACAGACCCTGACTAACTCCCTAAACCTTTGGCTGAATCTCCAGCACACTGTTCCCCTCTATATCGTTTGTCCCTCAACACTCTCTTGCCAGAGCATAGACCAGATGTTTGGCCTGGTGCACCATCAAGCCATATATACCTCATTCTTAATACCACAGGAAGCCTCCCACTGTCTCTGCCCCCCCACCTTATCCACCTAATCATGAAGTCACCCAAGAGAAGCACTCTCACCTCCTTCTTTTCCCTAGGACTGTCCACTATCCCATATGTATCTGTTGCAAACCCTGTCCCATACTAGTTGCTCCTATAAGGTAACCCTTCACCCTGTCAGTGTCCTTGCACAGGTGTGGCACCCATAACTGAACACAGAACTTGAGGTGAGGCCTCAACAGTGTCTTGTACAATAGCCTCACCAACTTCTGCCTTCTCTCAATAATGAGGTCTGAATGACTGGTCTGTAGTACCCCATGGCTTATGACACTTCCTATTGAAATTGTATCAGTGGCCATTTCAGTGACACTACCACCATTAGCGACATTCTTATAATCTTGCTCACAACAGTGGGCTATGTCCACAAGCAGTAGCTTCCTCTTTCTATGGGCTTCTATGCCACACTGCCCTGGTTCTCCTTCATGGAGAGCAAGTGAACAGGCATCCATCTCATCCCTGGGTGTCCATGTGGACCTTTGAATCTCATGACACATCCTTGTAGTTAACTGCCCTGACAGGTCATGAGTTGATCCCAGTACAGTACAGACCCGCCTTGAGCCCACTGTGTTCAATTCATTCATCCTCCTAGGCATCGACTGCAGATTATGTGTGCACAGTGGCTGCTTGGTGTGGGCAACAGTATACAGAACTGAGGTCAAATTAGCTCAAAATAGGCTACCTCATCTCTAATTCAAATGTGCAGCTAATACGAAGCAAGGTCATATAACTGGATATGACTGCCTTAGTCTGGTCATGTTATGCACCTGTAGAAATCATATTTGGTTCTGAGAAGAAGCATGTGCACATTCAACAATATCAATCCATGTAAAGATATAAATATATGCGCAAAGACAGCTAAGCAATGACAGACAGACATAGTTGCACAAAAAATTGATTTATTGTACATATGGCAATGATACAGTCCACAATAGCGAGTTGAGAAGCACTTGCTTTACTTCAACCACCCAAAGTGACAGTGCATGTCTGGTGGTGAAAGGGAAACTAGCAACTCAAAGATGTGTTAATTGTCCCTAAGCGTATAGAACAAAAGATACTAACTGCTAGCGCTACCATATTTTCTTTGGACAAGTTTCCATCTGTAACCACAAATAGCATGTAGGTGTTCCATACCTTACAAGACACAACAGCAGCTCACACCAACTCAGGTAAGCAATAAAGCATAAAGGGGTGTGTGTAAAACATATTTTATAGCATGGCCTGGAGCGTAGGAAGGCACAAAGCTGACTTTGGCCAATGACCGTGCTGTAAAATATGTTTTACACACACACCTTCATGCCTTATAGCTTACCTGATAGTCAGTGTGAGCTGCTGTTGTGTCTTAGAAGTTATGTAATGCCTACGTCGAATATCTCTGATAACCCTACATGAGCCACAATCAAAAGTGCGCTTCTTTTATCAATTCAACCATGAACAAAGGCAATACAGCATACAGTGGAGAAGGAAGGTTATATTACACGGCAGGAGATGAGGTGCCAAGTACTGTAGCGCACAAAAACATTTAGGTGCAACTTTTCACTGCTACAATGACCTGCTTCTTTACAAAAACACGGAAAACAGTGAAATGTCTGGGCTGTACGATGCTGCATTGACAATGTTGTCGGCGACCAGCATTACAGCAACGGTTCTATGTCAACCACAGTTGCAAAAAGGATTGAATCCGAGAAGGAACTTTAGTGATTTTGTATATCATCATCTTTGGCACAGACAGTTGTTGTTAAAGCATTAGTTGTCAAAATGGACAGTATCTGCTAATGACCTTGCACCAACACTGCTTTTAACTACCTACATAAACTACCTACAGTGCCACAAATAATAGCGGTCCATGGAAACTAACTTGAGTCACATAGCGACTAAGGTGTGCACATCTAATTATGATTGAGTGTATTGCTGTTGACGAATGAATAAGACATCAACATACAAATATGTGCACAGCAGCATATATTCATTCAAAGATCACTTTTAATACACTGTTACAGTCTGCGTGGCAAAAGGTAAATAGTGTGTCCATAGACAGTGAGTGAGCTCATTACAGCTAGGTGTACTGCCAGTTGTAGCACGGAATGTCCAAATAGATTGTTGCAGCATGGGAATGTCACACCAGATTGCAGATTTTACCTGCAGTGATAAACTGCACAATGCCACAAGAAAACTACTGTGAAAGTCTTTTCTCCAGAACCCAGAAGCCCTCGAGTGGGAGAAAGCCAATGTAGTCTGTGTGGTCTGATGGGAAATGTCTGTGAATCCAATTCACTGCCTAAGAAGGACTCACCACTCTGTGTCCATACCCGAGTTTTCTTCCACCGTATATCCACAAAACATAGGACCTGTACACCAGCATTCTGTACAGACTGAGAAGGAAGATAGGAAATCAGTGTTAATGGACACAAGAGGTGCACGGCATCACAGGTCAGGCAAGAAAGGCACAGAACAACTGCAAGTCAGAATTTGAGATCTATGAAATGGCATTATGTGAAGATGTTTTGGTGGGCAATGGCAAACAACAACAATGACAGAGGAGGACTGGGATGTTGTCAAAGTCATGGACTCACCAGCTGCAGGGGTCATTCATAGATGGGTGGAAAAGTTTTAGAAGTGAGGACAGGGGACACAGGGTGGTGAAGAGATGTAGATGGTAGTGGGATAAGTGGAAGCATATGAAGGCGTGAAGTAGGATTCCAATTAGAGGACAGCGGAGTGACAATTTATTATTGAGCCACCTGTGCACTGTTAATCAGGCCATATCTGAGATAGTAGATAGCCAGGTTGGATGAGGTTAAAATAAGGTAGACTAAGATGATGCAGTGCTAATACCACATAACATATGTGCACAGGTTGACAGACTAATTTATATTGTAGAAGAGCAGAGTCAATGGGGTAATATACACTAGTCACAGTACAGCACAGGAGAGGGCACACACAAGGTATAAAAGGTGGAGGCAACTTTCAGTACAGGAGGGGAATTCCAACAAGTAGGCAAAATAAGAGATTACAAGAGCTGATTATCGTCTGCTCCATGGAGTACATGTTCAGCTCCTGCAGCCTTTCCATGTATGGCTTTTTGTACAACCCTCATATCCTTTTGATTGCCCTTCTCTGTACCGCCTTTGTCCTTTCAGTGACCTTGCGGAGGTGCAGCCTCCAGAACTGGACACAGTACTCAAAGTTGGGCCTTACTAGTGAGCGATACAATGGAAGCACCACCTCCTTTCTCCTGCTAGAAATCCACCTTCCAGTGCACTCCAGCATCCTACTAGTCTTTCCTGCTGCCTTGTCACATTGCCCAGATACCTTGAGGTAACCAGATACCTGTTTGTGGACAGCCATATACCATGGTCCCACAGAACATGGGGTTGACTATGGTACTGTACTGGGCTTGTTATTGGAAGCTTGATGTCCCCATTGACTCCTCCCCTAAGTGCTGCCCCTTTCCCCTCTGCATTGCTGTGTGATTGAGGGGTGGGGTTGGCTGTGGTCACTGATTGCTGGCCCCCTCGTGTCCTACTCCATAGTGCATAATGAGAAAACAATTACTCCTTTGGTGGTATCAACCTTTATGTGTGTCCTAGTCTATCTTGAATCATACTATTGGAAGTGTCTTATCACAGATAGTAGTATCAGAGTCCAACATGTGTGGTTGTAAAATCCACATAGTCCTCATATGGGATGGATTATCGGACGCCTTATAATGCTGCATAACACTAGTGCACTAAACATGGCACAGGGTTGTACAGTGATTTAAGATAGACTGTGGGTGCTGTGAAGGCAGTTTGTGGGGGCTGTGAAGAAACTTTGCTTTGCCTCGTGCAGCACAGTGCACCCGAGGCATGCATTAAGCACTTGTAACCACATATCTTGTTGTGGGTTATTGCTTACATTGAATCTAGTGGGAGGTGGTGGAAATGGTGGCGGAAAGGAAACGGTGTCTGAAATTACCTGTTTGTCCACTGTACATCTCAGGCTTGTGCTCTCAAATGCAGGAGGTGGAAATAATGCTGTTGCAGACTGTCTTCATAAAGGAAGAGAAACAGAAATGACACAGGGTCCACAACATAGTTGAGCATCACGACCCTGAGTCATTTTAGTCATTGCTTGCCTTGATTCATGACAGCAACAGCACTCGCATGCCGTGTTCATGAGGCTGCAAATGGAACACTGACACCAGTCCAGATTAAGCATTCGTGGGCTGACCAATGTTTCCTGCTCCACATTGCTGTCACCATCACTGCTACTACTGCTGCTGCTGCTATCTGTCCGACTGCGCTTGGGCAGTCTATCAGATTCACCACATACTGGATCAAAGCTGTAAGGAACTATGGTGTGCCCTCCAGATGCCATGGCAATTTTGAGTTTCCTAAATAAAAGAAAAATGCATACAATCATTACACAGGTCAGAACAGATGAGAAATATGTGTACAGCATGAGATGAGGTCACATGTATTGAAGAGTTCATAATGGCCAGAGTGTGCAACACAATTTTTGATACTTGTGAAACATTACCGTATATTATACAGTGGCAAGGAAATTTCCTGTATTCTGATTGGTCAGTGGGTGCCTGAGACAGTGATGTTATTACACAGTAACATCACTGTATGGATTTATTGGACCGCTTGGACCATTGCATTTAATAGCT
Source organism: Neoceratodus forsteri (assembly GCA_016271365.2). Lineage (NCBI taxonomy): Eukaryota > Metazoa > Chordata > Ceratodontiformes > Ceratodontidae > Neoceratodus > Neoceratodus forsteri. The sequence continues at coordinate 433,341,595 of CM028130.1, forward strand.
TTTTTCTCTTCAGAAACACGATCTATTAAAAACATTTTTAATTTTTTGTCTATTTTGTGTAACATTGAGCCATTGTATAATTGCAATAAGGCACTCCAAGGTGTGTGTTATTGTGTAATAATGTCACTCCTGGGGTGGTGGAAGCACTCAGCTTCGCCTCGTGCTTCAACCCACCCCAGGAGTGACGTTACTACATGATAACTCACACCTTGTCATGCCTTATTGCTTAAATAACCAGTTGTTTGTCACGTGAAAGCCACTCGCTTTTAGGAGATGCTCCTAGTGACGTGCAGTATTGTATCATTGCATGAGAATTCACATTGATACAGCGACTGCACGCATCACCTCGCCCAAAATCATGGCTCCCCCAATGTGGTCAGCAGAGGCAGTAGCAATGTGGTGGTCAAAGCCACCCCAACTGTGGCATCTGCAACCAAACAGACCCCCTGTCAATGTTCCTTCATTGTAGCATTGTGCCTCTGAATGGTGAGTGGGGTTGATACTGGTGGAACATTAGAGTACAGTAAACGGTTGGTTGTCACATAACAGGCTCACTTTTAGGAGAAGCTCCTAGTGACGTGCAGTCTTGTATCACTGCATGAACATTCACATTGATACAGTGACTGCAGGCACCACCCCAGTCCCAATCATGGCTTCCCCAATGTGGTCAGCAGAGGCACTAGCAATGTGGTGGTCAGAGGCCACCCCAACCATGGCACCAACAACCACATAGATCCCCTGTGAATGTTCCTTCATTGTAAAGTTGTGCCTCAGGATGGCCAGTGGCACAGCCCACAGTGCACCTTGTCATCCGGTGGAACACGTGATGATGGCAGTGCAGTGCAGCACCTATATCTAGGAGAGCACTCACAGCATAACTTGGAGGGATGGCAGACAAGGTGGTGTGAGGAGTGCCATGACGGAGGCTGTCTCTAGCAGCATCACCACAACAAAGACACGGGGACTAGGGGTTGTCGGTGACATCAGGGGGCACATGGCCACCAGTGAGGGGCAGAGGTACAGGGATTGTGGGTGGGGTAGGCAGAACTTGCCACCACTGTGCATTTTTAAGGAGCCAGGTGTTGACATGACATCCATGGTGATCAACCAGTATTCCACTGTTCATTGTGCTTGCAGTTTCTGACTTGACATTAGGAACAGGGCTGCATCTCAACAGAGGGTATGGGTATGATGTCCACTGCTGGGCCCTGCAGACATGGGTGGGGGACATGCACTGTCAGAGACTGGCAGCAGGTGCTCTGGGGGGACTCCAAGATGGTGCAGCCTGCACCATTGCAGGGTCTGCCATGTGGCAGGCAGGTCCACTGGACTTTCCAAAAGTGTTGTGGAAATGATTTTACACCAGTTGTGTGAAATGTGCACTTATTTGGGGAGTCAAAGAAGCAGAAATGCACAGTTCCAACAGTAAGCAAATAGAGGACACTCAACTGAAAATGCAGCCATCCCACAATCTAATTGTAAGGAAACAGGCAAGTAGTTATTGCAGGTGTTGCAGGAACTTTGGTGGCTTCTCGCTATGAATAGTCGCTGCTCATTCACACACTATCCTGTATAATTCTATAGGGAAACTGTGGCTGGGATGACCACACACACTCGGGACCAGTACAGCAGTGCGTTAGCAAAAGGCATTACTCAGTACAAAAGACTGCTTACTTTTCTCTGAGTGCCACCAAGACATAGGTCTGGGTAGGACCACAGGGATATGGATGCAACCTGTAGCTGAGGGTGAGGTGGTAGCAGGTGAGAAGGGAGTCAGACTTTTGTAGCATGGAAAGGAGCACTGACGTTCTCAGAGCTGAAGGTCTCACCATGGGTAACACAATGCTGGCGACAACAAGAGTAGAAAATTACTGAGGTGGACAGCATGTCTTGTGCTCACTACTCTGCTAGTGACCTTCCCTGGACCTTTGCCGGTGCACAATAAACATCTGCAGGGAATTGGTGTTGGTTGGGGGGGTGGGGTTGGCCAGTGGTTGACTCAGACTGATATGTTAGCCCCGCAATCACATACTAAAATTGTGACCTCCGAATATGTGGAATACATAGTCCAATAACATGAAGCTGATGACACAATGAAGTACTGGAGACTTTCGGTAAGTGTGACGTCGCAGAAATACATGTCTTTGTCTCTTGGGGGGGCAGCTGAAAGAAGCAAGAAAGCAAAAAGAACATGGCTATCTCACTGTTGGGGGTCAAGGGTTGAGAGGAGGAGCAGTATAAAATAAACCAGCAGCAAAAACAGTAGCCAAAGAAAACCATATCACTGAAAAGTACGTATCCCAGTGGTAGAAATGCAAAACTCGCCTGAACTTTGGGAGCAAAGCAAGGTTTTCAGTGGATAGAACAGCAAGCTATGATGCACACTCAATGCAGCAGAACCCAGTCGCTAAAATAAAAGTGTAGAAAAGCTATGGCATAAAATAAATTTCAGCTGTTAATAGTTTTCCATGTTCAATGCACTGCGCAAAAGCAACAAATGGAAAACGCACAACACCAGGAACCAATCACAGCGTGCTATCAATGTCCAATGAAAAGAGCCAGATTTGTTGATGGCAACTGTGAAAACTTCCTGGAGCTGGGTAAAGAAGATAACGCTGGGAACATAGGAGTCACTGCATGGTCTAACCAATATCATGATATTGGACAACAGCGTGACTGCAAGACCAAGGGAGGAAAAACAGGAGAGGAAGATGGCACATGCCAGCCCAGGATAGAGAGGCTCTACAGACCCTCGAGGCAGAGATAGGAAAGGACACATACCTTTAGTGAGCCCCAAAATCACGGGATTATTCATAATTTTGTTTTTTTGTTTTGTTTTGGGCACATCTTCATTTAGTCCTCCTTTAAGGGGGAGACACTGATCTTTTGACACTTCTAGTGCTACCACCATCCTGAGAAACTGGTCTGAAAAAGGAGCCCAAGACTTATGACGAACAACAACTCAGGACAGAAGATTCTTAAGAATATGTAGAATGTTACTGAAACAATGCATGAAGAATAATAATCCATACAGCATGGTAATAATAGCAGATGTAAACAGCAGAGAAAATGGGAGAGGAGTGGGTCAGCAAATACTTTAATAAACATAGGTTATCAGCAGACAATAAATATGGCAGTCTGATAAGTGGGTAGCAATAAACACTAAGAAATGGAAAAGTAAGTAACAAAGTGCAATACCTTTGCTAGAAATAATCATGAAGGCAGGTAAACGATTGTGCAATAAGACTGCAAAATGGTCTAACTGAACAACTAATGAGTAGCTGTGGCAATACTTTAAGAGCAGCTTATGCCTCTGATAAAAGGTTTGAAAATTAATATTTTTACATCATTTAATTTATGTTTAAAGGGAAACATCCAGCAAAATCAGTCCCATACCTTAGTGTGGGTACAGTCCCTGATTAGGCTTTCTGCATAAAGGGCCCAATTTTCAAATGAGATGGGGATGCTGTAAGTCCTGGTGAACTGAACATATGGTGCAGGGGCTTGCAGCATTCATTTCAACATAAATCGTAATTTTCTATCAGTGTGCCAAATGCCGCAAGTTAGACCAGCTTACCCCAGGTCTAACTTTGCACCATTTGGGGACTGTTTTTATGGGACTTGTGTCAAACATTTGGTGCAAGCTGCCGTAAGTTGTGAAAAATGTCACAACTGCGCCAAACACAGTCGCATCAAACACTGGGGCTGACACAGGGCTAGGTGCAAGCCCTGCGCCAACCTTTGAAAATTGGGCCCAAAATGTTATTGCTACCTTAATAGGTGCTTTGGCAGTTCGGTTTTAATCTGGTTGATCCTGCTGTCTCTCCCGCCCAGCAATTTTTATAGTGTGCCACTAGCATTGTATCCCAGAATCTCTCTTGTCTAATGTCAGAGCTGTGGATCTGCCACGGGACAGAGCATGCAGTTATTAATAGTATAAGCTATTGTTATTTCCAGTTCACCCTTTCCTGATCCCATTGCCATACTGAAACTAAGAATAGACTGCAAAGTCTGGATAAAACAGATAAAAACAAAATTGCTAAAGCACCTTGAAAGGTAAATGTTTACATTTTTTGTGAAAAGCCTAATTGGGAACTGCCTCACTTTAAAGTATGGACTGTTTGTTGCTTTGTCATTCTTGCAAATGACCTGTTGTCGCATTGTACCCTCCCTGTAACTAATAAAGTCTGTAACTCTGCTTCTTTTTAGCTCTCCACCTGGAGGACCTCACAGTAAGTGGCATCTGGAGCCTGCAGGAGACCCAGGAAAACATAAATCTCCTTGATCTTAAGGTAGTGTTGCTGGAAATGCCACCATTTCCTGGTAGCTGTAGGGTGTCTGTTTAAATTCACAAAAAATACAACAACGATGAACTACATAATCAAGCAGGGAGGAAGAACGTCATCAAAGCTGTGGACAGAAGCTATGAAGATCTGGCTTTTTTATTATAAATATGTTTTATTAGAGTTTGTCAGGAATAAGCCATAATACAGGGGAAATGCTTACAGCTCACAATACAAAAAGTGCAAAATAGGTGTCTTGTAACTTACATTAAATGATATAGATCTGGCTTTTCATGATACACATATAAAGACCAACAAATAATGCAATAAATATACCATGCTTAAAATGATTTTGACTAATAGATATCTGTTGGAATGTTATGTATAGTGCAGTTTATGCTTCTAACTCAGTTGAGGCTAATTGTAAAATCTTCTCATCCCACTGGTCCAGCTTGAAGTTATGTACTGTATGTACCAACACTGAAATGTTTCCAAAGTACTTTGCATTATACAAATAAGTGATGTATAACTGCTTCCATTGCATTCTGAGTAAGGATTCTGAGTTGTTTTGTTGTTTCCAATGTTTTAAAACTAATCTCTTTCAAACCCCTGGGATCCCTCACTTATATTTAACAACAGCAGTCACTCCCCTGGAATGAGCAGCACTGGGGTTTTAAAATGTTATGCAAATCACGGGACTTTGGAATGAAATTCAAACTCTGCTGTGTGGTCACACTCACCCCTACCCCCTAACATCAGATTTATTTCTCCACCAGAAGACAGATATCTCCCCAAAGTTATCACTACACTTCTGGCCAGTTTACGGTTTATAGTTTTAATTTCTAATAGTGTTTTTTTTTAGTTTATTTCTCAGTACTCTGTGTTAGGGTATTTATTTATTGCTTTTTGTGTATTTTAGGTTATTTCTGCTGTTTCTGATCAGTTCCCAGGAACTGGAGAAAGCCATTCCTTAGCATGGTTCCTGCTTGAACTGAACTGCTATATAACATTATAAAATTAAATAAAAAAGTGTTTTTTGTATAACTGCTTTGTGACTACTCTAAATTTTGCTCTGTTCCACATTTGTGGGAACCAAGATGATTTTTTGTTGTTTTTTTATTAGTGAACCTTTCTTGAGGTAACATGTAAATTTGTAGTTTTTACTTTGAGGAAGCAAACCACATTTCTTACTGTGACAAAAAATCACCTTCACCAGGGTCTTCTAGTTTACCACCACCACCAGGTTTTTACCTGAACAGGAAACAGGAAATCTGTTTTTTTACCTCCCCCTTGCACAAGGTCAGGCAGGTCAACACAATAACTATGGGTAGAGTGCCCCTTCAGGGACGGACTGCAAATAGAGTCCAGCAGAAATAGTAGAATTACCTTTTAAATAAAGCAAGCAGTCACCACTTTGAGTGACAGTTTACTCCTGCCCCCCCTCCCCAGATGGGTGTGTGTACAGTGGCGTGAAAAAGTATTTGCCCCCTTCCTGATTTTCTCTATTATTGCATATTTGTCACACTGGATGTTTTCAGGTCTTTACAGAAAATGTAATATTAGATAAAGGGAACCTGAGTGAACAAATAACACTTGTTTTTTTTTTTAATTTCACTTATTTAATGAAAAAAAGTTAACCAACACCAACTGGCACTGTGTGAAAAGTAATTGCCCCTTACACTTAATAACTGGTTAAGCACATTTAGCTGCAATGACTACAACCAAACACTTCCTATAATTCAATATCAGTCTTTCACATCACTGTGGAGGAATTTTAACCACTCTTCCTCGTAGAACTGCTTTAATTCAGTAACATTTGGTAGGTTTCGAGCATGAACTGCTCGTTTGTGTCCTGCCACAGCATTCTATTGGGTTTAAGTCTGGACTTTGACTAGGCTACTCCAAAACTTTAATTTTACTTTTTAGCCATTCTGATGTGGACTTGCTTTTGTGTTTTGGATCATTGTCTTGCTGCATGACCTAACTACGCTTCAGCTTCAGCTGATGGAAGGATGACGGACATTCTCCTAAGAATTTTCTGGTACAGAGCAGAATTCATGGTTCCTTTAATTATGACAAGTCATCCAGGTCCTTAGGAGCAAAGCATCCCCATCAATTATCACACTACCACCACCATGTTTGACTGTTGGTATGGTGTTCTTACTGTGGAATGCTGTGTTTGCTTTACGCAAGACATTATGGGATCCATGTCATCCAAAAGTTCCACTTTGGACTCATCTGTCCATAGAGCATTTTCCCAAAAGGCTTGTGGATCATCCAGGTGCTTCTTGGCAAATGAGAGATGACGTCTTATGTTCTTCTTGGTTAGCAGTGGTTTCCCTTGCTACTCTCACATGAAGCCCATTTTTCCCAGTCTCTTTCTGATTGTGGAGTCATGAACACTGGACCTTAGCTGAGGCAAGAGAAGCCTGCAGTTCTTTAGATGTTGTTTTAGGATCCTTTGAGACTTCCTGGATGATTTTCGCTGCACCCTTGGAGTAATTTTGCTGGGCCACTCACTCCTGGGAAGATTCACTACTGTTCCAAGTGTTCTCCACTTGAGATCATGGCTCTCACTGTGGTTCGATGGAGTCCCAGAGCCTTAGAAATAGCTTTGTAACCCTTTCCAGACTGATAGAGGGCAACAAATTTTTTCTGATCTTTTCAGGAACTTCCTTTGATCATGGCATACTGTGCTTGTTGAATTTTGTGCAGGCAACGTGACTCTGATGGTAAGGGTCAAAATAAGTGAGGTTTATATTGAGCAGGGCTGGCTGTAATCAAGCCTGGCTGTGTTCAACCTGCTGACTCTAATTATCCCTTTAATTGGGTTGATTTAACTAGGGGCAATTACTTTTTCACACAGTGCCAGCTGGTGTTGGTTAACTTTTTCATAAATAAATGAAATAACTAAAAAAAAAAAGTGTTATTTGTTCACTCAGGTTCCCTTTATCTAATATTATATTTTGTCTAAAGACCTGAAAACATCCAGTGTGACAAATATGCAATAATAGAGAAAATCAGGAAGGGGGCAAATACTTTTTCACGCCACTGTATATGGAGGGATGACATAATCCGGGCCAGCTGGCTTAGTACCTACCCAGACATCCTCAGTCCAGTTTTACTATGCTCTTTTCCTGGATGTCCAAGCTGTGCAACCCCCATGCCTCTGCCTCTCAGGATTACTAAGGCATTCAAAATGACACTTTTCCATCTATCCTTCAGTATATGTGGCTAAATGTTCCCAGGGGAACATTCCTCTGCTGCTGAGTTGGCTAATTATTTCCCAGGAGGCCTGCTTGGACATGTGACATTGGAAGACATGTTTTGCGTCCACTTTACAAATAACAGAACTTATAACAGAAGCATGATTACATTAACAAAGGAAATTAAAAAAAGAAAGTAATAGATCAATCTGGTCACATGTCTATCACACTTACTTAAAAGCACTTTTTCAAAGGGGAAACTTTCAGCTCCCTATAACAAAAGCTGAGGGACCTACAGGTCCCGATTTACAAATACATATAGCAAGTATAATTTTTAATGAATGTACTGGTTCTAAATCTTTACTTTTATCCGGTTGACCCTGCAAACCCCTCCCCCTCGCTGGCCATATTTTACCCAGAGTTCCCCACATCTAGCCCTCTGATGATGCTCATGACAGGCTAAGCTGTGGGGGGCACCAATACACCTTTATGCATATAGTAACTGCAAAACATGTATTCAGCACATAATCACACTTATATTACCAGTATTGGTCAGCCGAGGGCTAGCCGTGGGGGACTGTCGGTAAAATATGTCCAGTGGGGTGGAGGGGTGGGGTGTAGCAGGATCAACCAGATAAAAGTAAAGATTTAGAACTCATAAGTTCATTAAAGATTACATTTGCTGTGTGTATTTGTAAATCGGGAATTACAGTATAGGTCCCTCAGCTCTTGATATGGGGAACTGAAAGTTCCCCTTTAACATTACTTGAGCTTACTGTCTTATTATCTTTTAAGATTGGGAACTGAAAACATCTTCTAAGGTCTTCAGTGTTTGGTATAACTGACAGACCTAAAAAGAAGACAGGACCTACAGGCTTTAAAAATCATATGGTTTGTTTCATACAACATGAAGTCTTGTTGTATTCTGACATAATGGAGTTAGCCCCAGCACTTGAACTGCTCCGGAGAAGAAAGAGTTAACTCTATGCAGAAGCATAGAACGTTGAGCTTGAGCTCGGTTTTCAAACCTCTGTATGTGGTACTTTCCAGTGTAACCGTCAGATTCTTTACCCCATCTAACAGTGAAGTCGCTCCGGAGATTCCTCTGCTCGGTTCGGTAAAGTTTTGAAAAAAGCATTCGGTTTAAACTATTCTATTTGTTATTTTTCGGATTTCCAGCCTCTGTCTATGGTACAGGCAGTGAAGTAGATAGGCAGTGACTGTGTTTTATTTTGCTAAAAGTGTGGAAATTGTTCTTTTCTTCGGTTTCTTATTGGTCGGTCCAGTTGGGAACCAACCTTATTTCTACTATTGTTTAAAGTGACTTTTTCTGGGATTAGAGTGGTGTTCTGGTACCGATCGGTTTCAAAAGAACCGGGCCTTTTTCTGGTTCTTTTCCAAAACCCATGACGCATTTTGTAACCGATCGGTTATTTATTACCTGGCTTGAAAGTTGCTATAGGGTAATTTAGTGGGTTGGCCATGTCTGAGAAACCCAGAAGAAAACTGGTCCCACTGGGTTTCAACACTGTACTGAGTGTGGGGAGGCCTTTGCCAAGGCCGACCCCCCACCTCATCTGTGTTTATTGTCTGGGGTTTGACCACCTCAAGTCAGGCTGCCAAATTTGCACAAACTTTCCCAAAGCCACTCTAGAAAAAAGATTAAGTAGGCTGAAGGAAAGGGAAGCTGAGAAATCCGTAGATCCGGATGGCCAGCCCAGTTCAGTTGCAGACGAACCTGAGGAGGTGCCTACCGATCGAGGCAATACCTCCTCAGGCAAAAGGAGAGCTGATTCTGAGGGACCAGTTCCATCAAAAAGGAAATGAAAATCTGCAGGTTCGGATCCAGTACCGCATACTCCAACCGTGGACGAGATTGCCAAAGTGATTAGCATTGCTCAATCGCTTTGCCCGGTTCCGTCCGAACCGGTACTGCTGGTTAGGTGGTCAGTTTGGTCGGATCTGTCTCCTTCAGCTTATGATCCAGATGCTTTTTATGAGGAGAGGGAGAGAGATGAAGACTATCCCAATGATGAAGACGAAGATGACCTGGGGGTCTGTATGTGCCCATTGAACCTAACGTTTGTGCTGTCCTTCCAAGAGTGGAGCCAATTAATTAAGTACAGCTGCTGTAACTTCAGTAATTGCACCCTGCTCAAAGCCCTGTTGCTAGATACTTACTAGCTTCTTCTACCTGTTGCTAGCTGCACCCGCTCCCCCTGATTGGTGGTGGCAACCCAGTCTGTGGGGTTGAGGTGTTTAAAGATCTCACTTGCCAAACTTGGTGGTATTTACGCTGTGCAGGTGCAGCAAGTGCTGTAAGTACAGGGGAGTCTAAGGGAGTGTGGCAGACTCCCTCAACCTCCCTGGCACTTTAAAAGCTCAGCGGACCATGTAGAATATCTGGTTATTACGACAGGAAGAGCCCTATAGTCCACATTTCCATCTGGAAGACTACTGTATTCCTAGGAGATCTGAGTTGTGTGGCAGTGGGTCTTTGGAGAGACTACAGGAACCATAACTATTATCGCTGCACTGTGTTTCATTTTATTAAGAGACTGTGTGAGCTTCATGTTGCTGGAGTGTGATGCTGCTAAACCCCTTATTGACTGTGGGAATTAACTAAGCCTGCTGGTGTATGACTTGTCACAGTATTGGGGTGCATTTTAATGCCATGGAGATTTTATTGTTTAGCACTGCTGGTTTGAGTCCCTGCTGAACAGCTGTTTATAAAGTGATTACTTGTGTGCTGCTGAAAAAGGGACCTAAAGTGTACTGTTCAGGGTGTTTGTGCTGTCCTTCCAATAATGGAGCTGATTAAGTACAGCTGCTGCCACTTCAGTAATTGCACCCTGCTCATAGCCCTGTTGCTAGATACTTACAAGCTTCTTCTACCTGTTGCTAGCTGCACCCCCTCCCCGATTGGTGGTGGCAGCCCAGTCTGTGGGGTTGAGGTGTTTAAAGATCTCACTTGCCAAATGTGGTGGCATTTGTGCGGTGCAGGTGCAGCAAGTGCAATAAGTGCAGGGGAGTCTAAGGGAGGTAGGGGAGTGGGAGTGTTTGATTGTAATATTGTTGGTGTTGTAAGTATGTTATGTTAATTATGTGGGACAATAAATGTTTACCTATTTGGGTGTGTATTCTTTGGGGGGGTTGATATATATGGATCATATTGAATTATATAGGTTTGGCGCTAGGAACACTGTCTTATATGAGACAAGTGATTTTTGTTTTTCAAATTGGGAGGCAGTATAGCGCAGTGGGTTAAGGCTCTGAGCTGCAGATCTGGAGAGCTAGGTTTGAATCCCACAGCCCCCACTTGCATACTGTGTGACCCTGAGCAAGTCACTTAACTTCCCAGTGCTCCCAGGTTGCACCTGTAAACAAACTTTCAGCTTAGTATGTCTCACCTGGTTAAACAATTGGAAAAAAAATTGCTTAGTTGTTGATGTTGTTGTTATTGATTCATGGCAGTTGTTGTTGAGTAGCCCTATGCCCATAAGACAATGTGGGAATAGGGGTTACTTTACTTGTTTGCACTATGGCATGTTACTTTGTTCTAAATTGGGCAATTGTGTTTCAACCACCTTTCTGTTGTTAGTTTCTGGTGATGTTGAACCGAATCCAGGGCCTTGCTCTGTGGATTTTATGTCTTCCTCTCAAGCATCATCTTTGAACAATTGTTTGAAATCCTGTCATGGATTTAAAATTATCCATTTGAATGTTTGTAGTTTATTACCTAAGATTGCTGAAATTGAACAGCTTATTGCTCTATATCTGTCTGATATTGTTGCTTTATCAGAAACGTGGTTGAAGCCAGGGATGCCCGATAATGTGTGTCATATTGGGGGTTATAAAATGTTTAGTGTAGACCGTTAAGGTTGAAAAAAGGGTGGTGGGGTCTTGATTTATTATACGGATCATTTAGAAATTAATTTTTTAAGGTCTAGTTCGGATTTGGATTGTGATACTGATTGGTTGGTTTTGCAATTTGTTCTTGGAGGAAAGAAAAAGTTAAATGTGGGCTGTTTGTATAATCCCCCTCAATGTGGTCTTCAAGGGCTTAAACATTCCTTGGATGTTTGTGAAGTTTATTTAAAGCAGAGTGATTATGTTGTTGGATATATGAATTTGAATTGGAGGGCTAATGACACCATGGGGCTCGAATCTTTTCTTCTCTCTTACAGACTGACTCAGTGTATAAATTTGCCTACCTGTTTCAATCCCATCTCACAGAATCATTCTCTGTTGGATTGGGTTTTGACTAATAGAGTGGGGAGGGTAGGGGCCTCTGGTGTCTTGGCAGATTCCGTAAGTGACCACATGGCCACCTTTTGTGTCCTAGATTTTTGTTGTCTTAAACCCCCTCCTTCTGTGTTTCAGACTAGAGCATTTTAAAATGATAGATTATTCCCTGTTTTATTCTTCTTTGAGGTTAATTGATTGGTCATTTCTTGAATGTATTCCAGATGAGGATACAGCACTAGATTTTTTTTGCAGCCAACTTCTTCCCATTCAGGAATCCCTTTTCCCTTTGTGGATCATTCAGTGTAGAGGTTCTCCTACTGGATGGTTTGGTCTCAGCATTAAGAAATTAATTAAGGAGTGGAATAATGCTTGGACTAAATTTAAATTATCTCCCAGTAGAGATTCAGTGGATCTCTACCCTGGACTTCGTAATTTAGTCTCTCAAACTGTTAGAAATGCTAAAAAAGTTTATTTCAGGGATCGCTTTGAAGATAGCTGGGCAGATCCAAAGAAGTTTTGGAATAACCTAAATTCTTTACTTTCTCCAAAATCAAAATCTGACATCCAGAAATTAAATATTGACAACAAAGAAATTGGTGACTTACCCAAAATTGTTAAATTGTTAAATTCTAAATTTTCAGATCTTTCTAAATTTAGATCTTTTTTCCCTTAGGCTGGTAATACCAAATCCTTTTCCTCTGTTCCTTTGGTAGATGGAACCAGGTTTTGTTTAAGGAAGTAACATCAAATGAAGTTTTTCATCTTCTGCAGTCTCTCCCAAATAAGGGACTGACTGTGGGGAAGGGTTGGATGCCCGCTTCTTAAAATTTGCTATCCCCTTAATTACGGATTCCCTTTGTTATATGTTTAATATGTCATTGGCTACAGGTGTTTTTCCTCTGTCCTGGAAGAAAGCTAAGGTGGTTTCAATTCCAAAAAAGAGCTGTGCTACTTCTATGGATGATTATAGGCCAATATCAATACTGATTCTGAATCCCCTTAGCAAACTACTTGAGCGTTTAATGGCTAAGCAAATTGATGCCTATTTGGTTCCCCATGATTTGTTGTCAAGGCAACAACATGGGTCCTGTAAGCATTTTGGTATGGGCACAGCCTTGGTTGGGTTCACGAGCACCGTCCTACGTGGATTTGAGAAGAGTTTGATGACTGAGGCGGTGTTTGTGGACCTAACCAAGGTTTTTGATTTGATTGATCATGGTTTGGCTTGCACAAAATTGAAAGATCTGGGGTTTTCTGATGTCACTGTTTCTTGGTTCTATGATTATCTGAATAATAGGTATCAATTTGTTCAAGCAGGTTCTGTGGTTTCTGATGTCTTGCCAGTTAGTTGTGGTGTGCCTCATGGGTCCATTTTGGGACCACTGTTATTTTCTATTTTTATTAATCAGCCTCCTGGAGTTTGTAAGTTTAGTGAATCACTGCTTTATGCAGATGATCTTGTAATTTGTGCTCAGTCAAATTCTGTGTCTGAACTTTCTTGTTCCTTAAAAAAGGATTTTAGTGCCATCTGTTCTTGGCGTACTTTAAATGCTATGGTTTTGAACTCGGCTAAAACAAAAGTTATGTTATTTGGCATGCAATTTATGTTTGCAGACACCCTGGAACTGAGGATATCTGATTTTCAGGGTGGTCTGCTTGAACAAGTGCCTCAATTTAAGTATTTGGGCACACTATTGGATACAGATTTAACCTTTTCACCTCATATTCAGTCAATGGTTAAGAAAGTAAATCAAAGAATAGGGGTGTTATACAAATTCAAGTCATTCTTCTCACAAGCAACTAGATTAGCAATTGCTATTGGTTCTCTTCTTCCATGTTTTGATTACAGTTCTAGTTTATATTATAACATAGGAACAAAAGAAATGCAAGCACTAACTGTGTCCTATAATAATATTTGTAGATTTATTTTAGGAGCCCCCAATAGGACACATCGGTGTCATCTTTATTCTTGGGTGGGCTGGGTTTCCCCTAGTTGCAGAATGGAATATTTTGTTGGCTGTCTGATGTATAAATGTTTTTACTTTGGCTCCCTTTTTCCTCTTTCTGATCTTGTTGTAATGAGAGAATTGCTTCTCAGCCTGAGGTTGGCTGACGGCCCCTTATATTTTGTCCCCAGGTCTCAGCTTAGATTACGCTCTAGAGCTTTTTCAATAGTAGCACCCTTGTATTGGAATTCACTCCAACTTGATGTTAGGATTGCTTCCTCTGTTTTAACTTTTAAACAAAGGTTAAAAAGTTGTTTATTATATAAATCTGCTTGTCACTGTAATTTGTAATTTGTATTTTTGGTTTTTTTATTGCTGTTGATTGTATTTGTGTATTTTGTATGTTTTTTTTTGTCCTGGTTGGGCCTGAAAAGGGACATTTGGTCCAGTGCCTTTACCCAGTTACCAAAGAATAAATGAAAATGAAAATCTCCCCAGACAGGCCCTCTAATGTCTCCCCTCCCAGGCTTTCTGAGTCCCCTTCACACTTCTTGTTCTACAAGAAGATGGCCGAAACCCTCCAGCGCCCTATGGTTGAAGCTGCTGAGGAGGAAGAGGAGCCTGATTTTGTGGAAATGATGGACATCCCAGAGTCCAAAACATTATCTATCCCTCTTCATAAGTCCTTGGGGAAACAGACTCAAAAGATTTTATAAACTTCTAACTCATTACCTCCTGTGGATAAAAAGATGGACAGGAGGTACATGTTATCAGGCTCGGGTACGGAGTTCCTTTATACTCATAGCAGCAATGTTGGGGTAGTGCAGGCTGCAGCCTCTGATAGGGCTAATATTCCTTTGGTTTCTCACACCCCAGACAAGGACTCCAGGAAAGTTGATACCATTGCCAAAAAACAATATTTGGCATCGTCTTTGGGACTCAGGCAGGCAAACTATATGGCCTACACAGCCAGGTACCAGAAGTCCAGGTGGGATACTGTTCTGGAACTGGCTAAACAGGCCTTTCCCCAGCTAGCCAAGGAGCTGGAGGAGGTGGCTGTGGATTTAATTGAGGCATCCAAAGTACAGTTTCATGCTGCTGTGGACTCCAGTGATGTGGCATCAAGAGTCATGGCTATATCTGTGTCTCTCAGAAGACATGCTTGGCTCAGATGTACTAGCCTATCACAGAATACCCAGGCTAAGGCTATGGATTTTCCTGTAGTTGGTAACTCTCTGTTTGGGGAGCAGACAGAGGCATACATGAAGAAAATGGATGAATACAGGACCACTTACAGGAGTTCACAGGCCAAGGAGAGGCAAGCAACTCCACAAAAGCAGCAGTCCAGGGGCAGGCCCTTTCACAGACCTTTTTACCAAGCCCAGGCTTCCTCTCCCTTCCCACAGAAGGTTTATATCTGAGGGAGGGGCAGGAGGGGGATGAGCAGGGCTGCTTTCTCCTCCAAGTCTAAGGCTCCTGCCAAGCAGACACCCTGATGTGACAGCCCGGGTCAAATCCCCAATCCCAGTAGGAGGCAGGCTGGCTTATTACTTTCAGGCCTGGAAGTCTGTGACCGCTAACAAGTGGGTACTGTAAGTAGTAAGCCAGGGACTGGCCCTCAGCTTCAAAAGATGCCCAAAAAGGAGGACCAGGTCTTTTCCACCTGCATCAATATCAGAAACCCTTGCCCTAGAAGCAGAGGTTTCCTCTCTTCTGGCTCTCAGAGCCATAGAGAAGGTTTCTACTCAACACAGGGGAAAAGGCCTGTACTCCAGGTACTTCCTTACTCCAAAGAAAACAGGGGAGTGGCGACCCATCCTGGATCTAAGGTATTTCAACAAACACATTTCAAACCCCAAATTCAAATTGGTAACTCTGGGAATAAACCTTCCCTCTTTAAGGCCAGGGGATTGGCTAGCATCCCTGGACCTCATGGATGCCTACTTCCATATCCATATCAGGTGCTTCCACAGAAAATACCTCAGTTTCGAGTTGCCTTCAGGCCATTATCAGTTCAGGGTCATGCCATTCGGCTTAACTTCAGCTCTAAGGGTGTTCACAAAGTGCCTTGCAGTGGTGGTGGCTTACCTCAGAAGACAGGGTATTACCATTTTACCATATCTGGATGATTAGCTAATCATAGGTCAGTCATCGGACCAGGTCTGATCAGCTCTGCAAACCACCCAGGACTTGCTCAGTTCTCTGGGGTTTCTTCTCAATCTTCCAAAATCTGTCCTCGAACTAATACAACTTCTCACCTTTATAGGAACAGCATTGGATACTATCCAAGCAAAAGCCTTTCTTCCCCAGCAAGGGTAAAGGCCCTAGTAAATCTTGCTTCCTCATTTTGACCTCAGGTTTCTTGTCCAGCGAGACAGTTCCTCCAACTCCTGGGTCACATGGCAACCTCCACTACAGTGGTGCAGGGAGCCAGATTTCAGATGAGGACATTCAGTTCCACCTAAGGTCCTTTTGGTCACAGAGAAAGGACTCTCTCACCAAACTGATTCCAGTGACTCAGACTCTGGTCCAAGCTCTCCAGTGGTGGCTGGACCAGGACAACCTCAGACAAGGAGTTCCATTTCTCCCTCAAGTCCCATCAGTAGTTCTAACTACAGATGCTTCCCTCCTAAGTTGGGGAGCCCACTTGGGAGCCCTGACAGCTCAAGGGGTCTGGTCTCCACAGGTGTCTCTCCTTCATATCAATCTCCTGGAACTCAGGTCAGTTTTTCTAGCCCTTCAGAGCTTTTCAGATTCAGTCAAGGGCAAGGTGGTCCAAGTCAGAACAGACAACACCACCACAATATAGTACTTCAACAAGCAGGGAGGCATTTGGTCGACGGCCTTGTGCACAGAAGCCATGAAGCTGTGGTCTCTGGCCTATTCTCTTCAGACTTCCCTGGCAGCAGTTCACCTTCCAGGAAAGGACAATGTACTAGCAGATGCCCTGAGTAGAATTTCACAGGGACATCACGAATGGTCCCTGGATCCTCACATCCTGAAGGTCATCTTCTCCAGGCGGGGTGCTCCAGAGATAGATCTCTTTGCAGCACCAGACAATCATCAACTTCCTCTGTTTTGTTGCAGACCTCCAGTCCTGGGGATGGTACCTCTGGATGCTCTCATTTTGGACTGGAAGGGCAGGTATCTTTATGCCTTCCCTCCTTTCCCTCTGATGTTCAGAGTTCTGATCAAGATCAGAAATCAACCCTGCACAGTGGTACTAGTGGCTCCAGATTGGGCCAGACAGCTGTGGTATCCTCTACTGCTGTCCTTGACAGTGTCACGTCCCCTGTCTCTTCCCAGGAAATACAATCTCCTGTTCTCCTCACAGGGGCAAATCTGGTACCCCAATCTCCAGTCTCTCAACCTCAAGGCCTGCCTCTTGAAGAGTTAGAATAAGCAGCACTACATTTCTCTCTGGGAGTTCTGGATATTCTGAAGGTCTCCAGGAAACTTTCCACTAGAAAAACTTACAATTCCAAATGGAAGAGGTTCAGTATTTGGTGTTCTCAGAAAGGCATTGTGCCCGATTCTGCAGACATCTCCACAGCCTTAGATTATCTGGTTCATCTGAATGGTCTAGACCAACAGTTCTCAAACTTTGTCATAGTGAGCCTCCCCTAAGCCATGGAAAAGATCTTGAGCCTCCCCCAAAATACTGAAATATTTTTGGGCCTCCCCATAGAAAAATAGCCTACTTTTCACAGGTACATCAGGAATAAATTGAAACCTCTTTGCATACCTGGCTCTCATGTTAAGCTTATTGTAACCCCCCTCCTATCAGGACAACCTACTTGCTCCAATATTTTGACTCTCAAACCATTGTTACCCTTTACTGCCATACCTCCATGGATCAGATTGCTTTCCATTTGTTCTCTAACTGGAATAACCTTCCTGATGACCTCTGCCTCTCCCCTGCTCTTAAGCAACTTCTCAGGGATCATTTTGCTCCCACCTGCTCTTATTCCTAGTACCTGTATGGTTAACTCTTGTATTTGGACAGTTCTGCTGCCAGCCTAATTAATAAATTGTTCCTAACATTGTTAGTTTATTGTTAATTTATTTGCACTTTTATTCATTTTGTATTGCTTGAGTGTTTTGCAGTTACATTCTGAACTGTATTCTCTCACTACCCTTCCTTGGGTACACCTGATATAAGCCATGGCTCAGTGTACAGTACCTTTCCCGGTCACAGACTTGTGAATAAATACATAAATTCACCTACTATTATCCTCTTTCAGTTTGCCTTATCCCTTCACACAAAATCTATAAAGTTCAAAAGTGATATATAATATTTTTTAAGACTTGCTTGAGCCTCCCTTGGAACAAGTTGGGGCCTCCCAAGGGAGGCTGGCCTCACCATTTGAGAACCCCTGGTCTAGACCTTAGGCCTGCCACTCTGAAAGTTCATCTGGCAGCTGTTTCTGCATTTCTTCTTTAGCAGGGAAGGGCTCTTCCCTGGCTTCTCATCCTGTTTTCAGAAAGTTTTTCAAAGGTCTGGTTCACATTAACCCTCCATTTAGAGAGCCTACTCTGCCTTAATATCTGCATTGCTCAGCTTATGCAGCCACCCTTTGAACTTCTGGCTTTGGTTGCGTTGAAGTACTTGACCTGGAAAATTATGTTCCTGGTAGCTATTACTTCTGCCAGGTGGATTAGTGAATTACAGGCCCTGTCAGTTGAACCTGATTTCATATCCTTCCATAGGGATAAAGAACCAATAGGAGGTTCTTGCCCAAAGTGCTATCAGATTTTCATCTGAACCAATCTATATCTCTTCCTGTGTTTTTCACTGACCACTCTTCTTCAGGTGAAAGAAGATTACACAGTTTGGATGTTAAAAAGGCTCTTACTTACTACATAGAGCATACGAAGGCACACAGAAATTACTGTCTTCAATTGTTTCTCACTTATGGTGAAAAGGGGAAAGGTAAACCTACCACCAAAAGAACTATTGCCAGGTGGATTGTTTCTTGTATACAATTCTGCTATGACAAAATGGGTAGAACACCCCCTTCAGGGCTGAGGGCTCACTCGACTAGGGGTACAGCTGCTACTCTAGCTGCTGCCAGAGATATACCCTTGTTAGAGATCTGTAAAGCAGCCACCTGGAAAACAGTACATACATTCACCAAGAATTGCTCCCTGGACATCCAGGCTAGGAGTGATGCTAGGTTTGGCACAGCAGTTCTGCAGAGCCTGTTCCCAAAGTAGGTTCTGCATTCCCTCCTCCATAGGGAACTGCTTGGTAGTCTGCATTATGTCAGAATACAGCAAGACTTCATGTTGTTTGAAGAAAAAATTACTCACCATACTAATGTTGTTTCTTCTAATGGAGTCTTGCTCTATTCTGACCTCCCCACGCCTCCCCTCTCAGAACCTAGTTTTTGGGAAGTGGGCCGGCAGGTACAGTGTTGCACCTCAGGGGTGTACCTTGTACTCTCCCTCTTAAGGGTGGGGTAGCTGTTGTTGTTACTTTCTTGTGTTTTTAGAAGTTAATTACTGTCTCTACCGTTCCTTTTTGGGTTCTCAACTTGAGTCTTTTGGACCCAAATTCTTTGCCCTTTGGCTATATGTTTTGAACAATTTCCATAGTATAGTACTTACTTAGTTAGTTTGCTCATAAGAATCTGAGGGTTACACTGGGAAGTACCACAGACAGAGGTTTGAAAACCGAGCTCGAGCTCAACGTTCTATGCTTCTGCATAGAGTTAACTCTTTCCTCTCCGGGGCAGTTCAAGTGTTGGGGCTAACTGCATTATGCCAGAATACAGCAAGACTCCATTAGAAGAAACAGCATTACTATGGTAAGTAATTTTTTCTTTCAGCTCCTGGCAAAGGCAGACTGTCATGAGTTTTGTTTAAAGGGACACTGTCAACCTTTTTGCATCATGTTATTTCTAGGCTACAACCCACATTTTGTGATTGCTGATGTTCTCTAAAATTCATTGACATTGCTAGTTGTTTTACCGGTTTACTTTTCTAATAGAAGTGAAATGCATGCTAATGGTGATTTATACTCAAACTTGTATGCAATTGTAAAGATCTGTGAAATATTTAGAGCCTAGGGAATACAGGGAAGATGTGGAAGCCGGGGCAAGGAGGCAGCTGGATGAGTGGGAGGGAAGAGTGGCAGAGTAGGGATGACTAGGGTTGGGGGCACTGAGAGGCCGGTGAGCTGCAATGGGTGTGGGGCAGCACTGTGTCTGAGAACCTGGTGGAGGGGCAGTGTGTAGGCTGTTCAGACAGCTTACACTGGAGATAAGAGAGCTTGAGATGGGAACTGGGGGAAGGGGACAGGAATGAGAGGATGAGGAGGAGATGGGGCAGAGGGGCAGGGAGGGCTCCATCACAGGATAGACCAGGCTGTCAAGGGCCAAAAGGGGACACTTGGCCAGGGGGACCAACTCCACAGGGTCCTGAGAGCACTGAAAGGGGACGTTGGCAGGTGGTAGGGAACATGAGCAGATAGAAAGAAAGTAGAAAAGATGTTCAGGGTAAGCAGAGGCAGGGAGGGATTACAGGGGAGAGCTGGAGCAGGAGGTTGGAGACAACAAAAAGGTATGCAGTACTGACTGATGAAACAGAGCAGGAGGTTAGGGAAGGAACCATAGAATAAGAGTAAGTGGACCAGGAGGGAAGAGAGAAATACACGATACAAGGTGAGAGGGAAGACTGTGGGGTAGAAGTGGGAGTGGCAGGAAAGCAGGTCAAGTTGGGAGACCAGAAGACCTCTCCCCCTCCAGAGAGGGAGGAGGGGAATGAGTATATGAATATACAAAATTTGCCAGCAGATAAAGGCCTAGAGGTCTATCAAGTCTGCTTGAATGTGCAGCTAGCACCCCTTATTCTGCAGCTGCCCTTCCCTTCCACCCTTGCCCTTCATTAACCCTCCCCCTTGTCCTGTCCCATCCCCTTTTGAAGCAGTCCACTGTTCTACTCCATACCACTTCTGCAGGTAATGCATTCCACCCAGCCACCTCCCTCTCTGTAAAAAAGTGTCTCCTCATCTCCCTCCTGAACCTTCCTCCCTCCAGTCTCATATCATGGCCCCTGGTGGCCCTCCCCTCCCTTACTTTGAACAGCCCCTCTGTACCCGTCTTGTTTATTCCTTTCATGTATTTAAAGGTTTCAATCATGTCACCCTGTCCCTCCTCTTCTCCAGTGAGTACATGTTCAACTCCTTCAACCTCCTCTCGTATGATCAGTCCCCCAGCCCCTTGATCATCTTTGTCACCCTGCGCTGCACCCCCTCCAGTAACTTAATGTCACTCTTCAGATATAGGCGCCAGTACTGCACGCAGTACTCCAGGTGTGGTCTAACTAATGACCTATACAGTGGCAGAATCACCTCCTCCCTCCTCGAGAATATATCCCTTGCAATACAACCCAGCATTTTGTTGGCCTTTGCAGCTGCCTTCCTACATTGTGCCGAGTTGTTCATTGACCCTGTAATGAGCACACCCAGATCCTTCTCCTCCTCTGTGTGGGCTAGCTGCACTCCCCCTAGCTGGTAACTCCTCCTTGGGTTCTGCATCCCAAAATGCAGCACCTTGCACTTTTTGGCATTAAAACCCAGTTGCCAGGTGTCTGACCAGGTTTCAAGCTTTGCCAGATCATCCTGCAACCCCTGCCATCCCCCTAGGTCATCCACCACCGCGCCTACCTTGGTATCATCAGCAAACAGACTGATCTTGCTCTTGATGTCCCATGATATGTCTGCAATGAATATCCCAAACAACACTGGTCCCAACACTCAGCCCTGTGGAACACCACTGTCACTGCCTTTGGGTGTGAGAGCTCCCCACCCCCACCACCCTCTGTTGCCTTCCTGAAGCCAGTTTCCTACCATCTCACCAGCTTGCACCCGCCCTGTGCCTACTAACTTCCTTCCCAGCTTTCCATGGCACCGAAGTCGAATGCCTTACTGAAGTCCAGATACAGGACATCCACTGCATGGCCCCTATCCAGTTGCCTAGTTACCCAGTCATAGAACTTGATCAGGTTGGTTTGGCAGGATCTGCCACGTATGAAGCCATGCTGTCTGCTGTCCTGTAGTCCTTGGCCTCTAGGAGGGCCACCAGCCTCTCCTTCAGGATAGTCTCCATTAGCTTACCCACGATGGATGTGAGGCTCACTGGTCTATAGTTTCCTGGTTCATCCTTGGGGCCACTCTTGTGGAGGGGCACCACATGAGCCATCCTCCAGTCCTGAGGTACACACCCCGAATGTAGTGAGGCATTAAATAGGTCTGCCAAAGGTCCTGCAGGGACCTCTGCCAGCTCCTTCAGTACCCTGGGGTGGATGCCATCTGGGCCTGGCACCTTGTCCACCCTCAGTGCCTTCAAACCCTCTCGAACTCTGCCCTCCTTGATTTCCCCATATGTCACCGCTTCCCCCCCTGCTTCTGCCATTTCTCCCACCTTGGGTGTCACCCCCTCTTCTCTTTAGTAAATACTGAGCAGAAGTACTCATTTAGTGCTTCTGCCTTATCGCACCCTGCTTCCACCCAACCCCTCCTTCCTAATCCTTATTATGTGGTCCTTACAGCCCTTTCTCCCTGATGTACTTAAAGTTCTTCTCCCTTCTTAATGCCTTGTGCCAGCCTGAGTTCCTTAGATGCTTTGGCTCCCCTTACTGCCCTTGTCACCTCCTTCGATTCCGTCAAGTACTCCTCCCTGTCCTCCCCCTCCCTGTTTTCTTGTACTTCCTAAAGGCAGCTCTTTTCCTCCTTACCTTTTCCATGACCTCCTTGCTTAACCAGCTCAGTTTATTAGCCCTAGCCTTCTTGCTCTGGGCTTAGTAGCAGGTTTTGGTTGCCTCCACTATCCCCAGCTTTATGAGCTCCCACCTCTGGTTAGTATCTATACTAGATTGAATTCTGACCAGGCACCCTTTTAACACTTCCCCCATCCTCCCAAAGTCTGCCCTCCTGAAGTCCAGCACTCTTGTGCCAGATTCCACTCCTTCCTTGCCCATATCCAATGTGAGCCATACTGAGTGGTGGTCACTCCCTGACAGCGGTTCCTCCACTGTAAGTTCTCTCACAAAGTCCCCATTTGCCAGCACAAGGTCAAGGGTATTCCCTAACCTGGTTGGTTCACTGACCATTTGCAGCAGGAAGCTGTCCTGGAAGGCATCCAGCAGTACCTGCTCCCTTCGGTTCCTGGTTGTTGGGGTACTCCAGTCCACTCCTGGCATGTTGAAGTCCCCCACAATCACCACACTACCCTTCTTGCAGGTCCTCCTGATCTGTCCCGTTAGTTCCCTGTCTAACTCCTCCAACTGAGATGGCGGCCTGTACACCACTCCCATTCTAAGAATCCTATTCTTGGAATCCTGGATTTGCATCCAAAGTGACTCCGTACTACCCTCCTCCCCTTCCTCCCTTACACAGTTCAGTCCTTCCTTCACATATAGTGCCCCCCCTTTTCCAATCACCCTGTCCCTACGAAATAACCTGTACCCTGGTACAGACAGGTCCCAGTCATTGTATTGGTGGCCCATGTTTCTGTGATGGCTGCAATGTCCACCTCTCCCTCTGCCGTGAGAACCTGTAACTCTGCAGTTTTCCTCCCAAGGCTCCTAGCATTAAGGCTAACCACCTTCCACCCTTCCCCCCTCCCATCCTGCCCTCCTTTCCTAGCATCACCAATAGTACTTGCCATTTGTCCTTTGTCATTGTTATGGGGGAGTAAGCTCATATGGTATCCCAACCTGTGGTCTCTGCATACAGTATCTCTTCCCCAACTGCCACCCCCCACTCCTAGTTTAAATTCCCAACTTCCTCTATGTACTCCTCCATCCTCTGTTTCATGAGGGGAAGTTACCAAGACAAAAGCGGAAGGGGGAGAGATGGGAAGAGGAGGGGCAGGGCACAAGGTGGACTGTAGTATCCTTGAATGCAAGGAGCTTAGCAAACACGGTGGTAGAGTTCCAGGCAATGATGGTAGAGGGAGAGGTAGATATTGCCACCATCACAGAGACCTGGGCCACCCAATACCATGACTGGGATCCTACGATCCCAGGTTACAAGGTGTTCCACAGGGATCGGGAGGGGGAAAGGGCTGAAGGGGTGGCTCTTTATGTGAGGAAGGGGATACTGTGTACCAGGGAGGAGGGGGATGAGGGGAAGCCAGATGTTATATGGGTTTTCCTCCAAACTCCTTAAGGTAAGAAGCTCAGTGTGGCAGAGTTAGGCTACACCCTTGGCTGTGACTGATGGACCACTTTTCTATCTCCTTATTTCCTAGCAACAGTTAACGCTTTTCTCTCTGCTTTTCTTCTTTTCCCCCCAACCTAGGTTAGCCACCTAGCGTAGCTCTTTACTGTCCCTACTAAACTTTCTACTAGTTCTCTCTTTTCATTCTTTTTCTATTTCCATCGATCCAGTCCCTGGAATGATGCTAAACACCTGGAGAGGTGTTGTATAACGTGCATAAGTGCCTTTTGTGTACAAAAAGCATGAAGGCTATTTTAAATAGGAATGAATACAGTTATTTATTTGTTTATTTGCTTTTGGTAACTGGGTGGGTGCACTAAGCATAAGAATGCCTATTTTCAGGCACGACCCGGGATAATACAGTTTGACATACATGAGCATACATGTGATGCAGCATATGAGATATGTAACACAGTGAGGGGGGGAATCACATACAATCCAGACTTAGGGTGTGGAGAAACATTGTTCAGTATAACACAATCATAACAGTTTGGTCAAGGACAAAAGAAAACAAGATCATAAAACATGTGAGAAAACAGGTATTGCAAGAGAAAGGTATACACAGACATACAATAAGTGCCATTATATGGTCATTAACTTGGCAAAGTATGAACAGGGAGGAGAGGAAAGGGCGAATGGTGGGAAGCAATGGAAGAGGGAAAGAGATGAGAGAGAAACATGTAAGAAGGGTATTAAGAGAGGTGGAGAAAAGGTGTCAGAGAAAGTAGATTGCCTAGGGAAACAGCAGGCAGGGAGAAAGGATGGTCTAAGGTGGATGAAAGCAAATGCAGGAGCTAGTAGCACACAAATGATCACGGTGTAGTTTCTTAAAACTAGCATGGGTGGGAGCTCGACGAATAGTTTGAGGTATGGAGTTCCGGTACTTTGGAGCCATGTATGAGATAGCACATGCACCCATATTGGTTTTGCATCTAGGGATGTGAAGAGGGGCTTGGTCAGTAGATCAAAGTCCATAGGAGACAGCTTGTGAGTGCAGCAGAGAGGAAAGGGATAGGGGGAGGCCTGATCTGGCAATACAGTCAACCAGTGAGCCATAGGACTGGAGTTGATAGGCAGAGGGACAGGGCCAATTTAGGTCAGCATAGAGCTGGAAATGGTGTTTGTATCGTGGGGATGCAGAGGCGTAGCAGCAGACACTATTATAGGTGGTGTCCCATTTATGGAGGGAGGATTTTGTGGCAGATAGGCAGGTGACTGAGCCATAGGCCAGGGCTTGGAGCAGAAAACCTTGTGCTACGTCTAGTCTAGCCAATGGGGTGAGGGCATAGCTAGTATGGTAGGCACCTCCTATCTTAGCATTCACGGATTTACAGGTGGTAGTGATGTGCAGGTCAAAATCTAGAGATTCGTCAAGAAGAATGCCCAGTTATTTAAAGGATCTGGTGCTAACCAGTGGGAAACCGTCTGCACATGGGATTTTGAGGGCATTTTGGTTCACTTTAAGTCTGGCAGGTAAGCCAAAGAGCAAGGAGTATGTCTTGCTTATATTGAGAACAAGTTTGTTCTCTGTTAGCCAGGTCTGAATACTTGAGGAGTCCGATGCAAGAGGGTAGTTTATGTCTGAGATATTTCTCGCACTATGGTAAATAACTAAATCATCTGCATAGAGCAGAGATGAACAAGTAGGTGCAAGCAGCGGGATGTCATTAATGAAGACTGAGAAAAGCAAGGGGCCAAGTATAGAGCCCTGGGGCATGCCAACGTGTATAGATGAAAGATCAGATATGGCTGAGTTGAAAACTACATCCTGTTTCCTGTTGGGCAGATAGCTATTGAACCAGGCCACTACATCAGTGGAGAAGCCTAGGGAGCATACTTTAGCAAGAAGAATGGTATGGTTAACCAGGTCAAATGCCTTAGTTAGGTCGATGAAAACCACACCTGTCAGAAGGCCCGAGTCCATAGAAGCACAGATGTTGTTTGTGAGTTTTAGGAGGGCGGTGGAAGTGCTGTGGCCTTTGTGGAAGCCATGCTGGGAGCAAGAGAGAAGGTTGTGCTTCTGAAGATATTCTATGGATTGGGTTACCACTAGTTTTTCCAAGATTTTGATAAGCACAGAAAGAATTGCTATGGGTCGGTAGTTTTTGATTTCTTTAGGATCACCCTTTTTAGGAATGGGTGTGCCTCTAGCTATTTACCAGATATTAGGAACTGTACCATGGCAGAGAGAAAGGTTAAAGATGTTGGTTAGGGAAGAGGCTGTGAGAGTGGCAGCAGCTTTCAAGAGCCTAGGTTCCAATTCATCAGACCCCGAGCTGGCCCTGTCAGGAATGGAGAGTAGCAGCTTTAGAACTTCTGCTCTTGTAATGCTCTGGAACTTAAAGAGAGGATGCATGAGTAGAGATTTAGTATCCCCGGGGAGGGGGGAAGCGGTGTATGCATGTGGGAAGGAGGCCAGGTAACTAGTTAGGTCTGAGAAGTGGCGATTGAAAGAGCTGGTGTTAGTCACCAGATTATTGCAGTGTATGCCATTTATCAGCATATTGCTTGTATTGGCCATATGATTAGCTCCAAGGAGGGTTTTATAGTTGGCCAGAATTTCTTAGAGTCTCCTGCGGCTTTCGTTAGCATGACTTTGCAAAAGGAGCTTTTTGCTAATCGAATGTTCCTTTTGCATGTGTTTCTCTGAGATCGGTAGCCATTATAGTCGGTCTGAAGCCGCGAGGCCTTGAAACACCACCACATTTTGTCCCTGGCCCTTATTTGGGTGGGAAGGTCTTTTGTTAACCACTTTGTCTGAGTTCCATGAATACGACGAGTGACAAGGGGAGCATGGGTGTCTTGGAGCAGACCAAACCGGGCCAGAAAATAGTCTAGTGCTGACTGGGCATTAGCTGAGGTGTAGATGGGTGCCCAGTCAATCAATGAGAGATCATGTGTAAACTTTGTTAAGTTAAAGTTAGCCAGATTGCGAAAGGTGATGAGTTTTGGAGGAGGAGATGGTTGACTAGTGGAGCACCAGATGCAGTAGATTGGGGAGTGATCACTTATTGCATCTGCAAGGGTACCTGCACAGACAAGTCTGTCAAGGTGGTTTGTAAGGACCCAGTCGATGAGTGTACTGGTCCGCGGGGGAGCCATGACCCTAGTTGGGTCTGTGATTAGTTGGTGAAGGTTGTGGCCTTGTACCATGGTATGAGAGGACTGGTTTGATTTACTAGTCCAGTTTAAATTGAGGTCCCCCAGTATAAGGACTTCATTTCGGCCGATGATACTGTCCACTTGGGAGAGGAGGTCCTCAAGACCAGTGCTACCACCAGCAGGAGGGTTATAAGTACAGACTATGTGTAGTTTCTTAGAGCCAAGCTGTAAGGTCGCATGAATCACTTCACAGTGAGAGAGTGGGCAGGACATTATGGGATAGTAACAGATGGGGTTTATAGAAGATAGCAACATCACCTTCATGCTTTGATGAGGGCCTATCTTGTCTGATTACATTGTAATTTGGTATCGAGCAGAGGGGATCAGGGTGGAGGGTTTTAGCCATGTTTCAGATAGGCAAAGGATATCAGGGTGATATTGAACAACCCACGCCTCGAGTTCTGCTAAATTATGAGGCAGGCTCCTAATGTTCAGGTGTACAATGTGGAGGCCTTTGGTGTCATTCCAGATTATATCAGTGTGGGATAAGTTACTTACTGGTCCTGGGTTTAGCTCAATATCCCCAGCTAGCATTAAAGCTAGGAGTAACAGGTACCATAGCTTACGATGAATGAAAGGGGTAGACAGGGTGAGGTTGCGCAGCGGGGATTTATGCAAAGTGTAGGCTAAGTGGTAGGTGAACTTGTAAGGGACAAAAAGTGGGGAGGTGTCAAGGGGCAAGTTAGGTGGCATACACATAATGGAGAGCCTAGAGTCAGCAGGATAGGAGTAGTGAAGGTTCCTAGTATGTGGGTAGTATAATAAAGGGAGCCAGATGAGGGTAGCAAAAAAAAAGAAGCTAGCAGGAATGTTGCACAGGGATTTATGACCATATTGTTTTTTAATGAGAAGGTCTTCTGAATGTGGGGTGTGTAGGAAGGAAGGCTCGATTTAAGAACAACAAAAAAATTTTTATTTTGCTAGCAGGGTTATGATTGGGGAGCCAGAAGGATTGCAACAAAGATCAGACGCCCTCTAGCAGTAAAGAAATATAGCCTGCTAATGGGAAAGTGAGGAGATAGTTAATTAACTTCTGGGAGTGGTCTAAGCTATGCTTCACACTATATAACTGGTGCTGGCTAAGGTTAGGGAGTGGTGGGTGGTGGGTGGGGAGCAGTCGCATAGCGACTGCGGGAAAGCAGCACCAGGCAAGTGAGAAGCAGTTCTTGCACTTAATTTTAAAATGGGGAAAACAATTGCCCAGTATGAGAGGAGCTGCTCAGTCTCCCTCCTAAGCTGCTGGCTATATGATTTAAATTAGAGCAGCTCTTTGCTCTTTACTTAGCTGCTTTCTCTTGAATTTAGCAGAGTTCCTGGTCTTTTACCTCTGCTCCTTAGTAGCTGAAATTTTGGGTTTGGCAACACTGATTTGTTGCAGGTTACAGGTACTGAATTTGGTTTTAGCAGCAGGGTTCCTTTCTTTACACTGTTCAGCCATCCAGTAGTGTTAAAGAGGAGCAGCTAAATAGGGACCGAGGTACATTTAGAACTTAACCGGGATTTGCCAAAGAAATGCTTTTTAAATTGTCCCAGGTCTGTACAGCTGAATCAGCAGCTAAACCTGTTTCTGAATTTAGATGTTGAAACAGTTCAAGCTAATATGGCGCGTATGTCAACTCAGCCAAAGGAAGTTCAAAAATCTTAGGTTGTGGTGCTACTTTCTAGTAAGTGACCGGCAGCTTTAGCAGCTAAATGTGGCCTTGAGGTAGTAAATTAAATTCAAGGTCCCCACCTAGTCAGCACACATTTCATGTAAACATACAATTATATAGAACTGGTGTGAGTCCCATGTGTTTTAGGCAGTTTGAAACCAGGCAGAAGTCCAAGTAAAACGGCATCAAAATTTGAACAGCAGACAAAGGAAGGCCAAAAGCTATGAGGTGTTGCTAGGACTGGCGAGTTACCTTTAGGATAGGAGCCTTGTTCGTCGGTGGTAGAATGCTCCAGGGCAAGGTGTGCCCTCCTGTAGCTGAGGCTAAGGAGAAAGAAAGAGGGTGAGCAGACTGGTAATATAGGGAAGGAGGAGGAACAAAGTGTAGTTATTTGAGAAGTTTTAGGAAGGGGGTGGAGAGAGCAAAGTAGGCGGTGCGATAAGGCAGAGAGATAATTCTTATTAGTCTAAATACTATTTTATAGTGAAACAACTCTGGGACATGCAACTTTCAAATTTAAACTTTGGTTTTAAGCAAAGTCAGTAAACCGGTACTATTCTAAATGAGCACTGAATCAGAGGTTGTATTACTTAAGAGATACACTACCAAATATGAGCAAGATCTGTTGCACTTTAACACTATATTCATCTACACTGTGAGTGAGTAAAGCCTTTTTAAAGAAAAAAGGATTAAGAAGTCATATAAAACAATAATAATGTTGTGATTAGTACGGTTATAAGAAATACTTCAGATATTTTCATAAATTCACACTATAAGCCTGTTACTGTACAAGGTTCTATGTATAAAAGTGCTTAGTCACTGAGGATCAGAGATATAGAAAGTCAGTATCTGTGGAGAAATACACTGTACTTTTAACTAAACTAGGAAATCCCCTGACACAATCCCTTCCCCCTTGGTTTTGAAACATGTCCAGATGTGTAAGGGCTCAGTCAGGTGACCCTACCAAAAGATATAAAAACCTTTGCACAGAGTTTACTTCAGTTCAGCACAGTGGGGCTCAGCCCTGAGAGAGAGAGAGGAGAGAGGTTCTACTGCTACTTTTTAATACAGGTATTAACCCCAGCTGAAAATGGTCAGAGGGATAGGTAGAAATAGATCAGGTGATCAGTTTCCAGTGGATATTAATGTCACATTGTAACATGGTTATTAACCCTACCAGAAAAGCAGGACAGTGATTTGCTCAAAAAGATCAGCTGATCAATTTGTAGCGGGTAATAATCCCGCAGTAATGCCCGCTCCTGCTATCCCTGTAAAGGCCACCAAAAGTGCATGTTACAGACAATAATGCTCACAGCTGTAGTAGCCAGTTAGAAAATGCAGGATCGTAGCTGAAGAAGTGTAATATCTCACCCACCCAGCTAATGGACCCTGTGTTGTCAACGGAGATAGCAGGCCGAGTGTGCGGAAAAAAAGAAGTGGATGAATTAGGCTGCTGTTATTCGTCACGCAGTCTAGAAATTTCCTGATTACTACAACAGCAGCAGCTAAACCGGACTAGGTAACGGATAATAGCGGATTGCGTACATTCATAAAATATGCAAATGAGATACCACCATATGTACGCACAAATAACAGAAATGCAGCAAATCAGATAAGCAAGTGAAATTTAAAAGTTTTGTACATGTAGGTATCAAAAAAAGGGTTACAGTAACCACAATATTTGCTGTCAATGAGAAACCTGTGAATGTGCAAATAGAGAAACATCACAATATAAATAAACATGGTTGTGACAAAATGAAAAGTACTGTATATTTTGTATGCTAAGTTATATTTTCTGAAACAATGGACCTATGTATATGTATAATATACAGTTTAACAGTTAATAATGGCACATAAGTAATATCCACATTGCCCTTGTTACAAGAGCATTAATCCCCTCCAGAGTCGAGCTCTACTACGTGATTAATGCCTGGTTGGTGGTTGGAAGCATGAGGCCGCACCCCTCACAACCAGGCATTAATCCCTAGTAGAGTCCTCCTCTGTTGGGGATTAATGCTTACTTAAAGTCCTCCTCTGTCAGGGATTAATGCTTACGTAGACACGCTGTTGAATGCAGATAAGAAGGTTCTTTAAGAGCTCTAAGGTCCAGGACTGTATTATGGGAGAAACCACTGATGTTAAGTAGTGATTTTATTTGCAATTTTTTTGTTTTCATTTATTATTTTTCAAACTTTTGGAAAATAAGTATCACACCTATGTATGTTTTAAACCTGTAAATTTGCCTAGTCTGAAGTTTATTACCACACGCTGTGACACTTAGGATGGGCACACATGGGTACAAGCCACCCTCACAGAGCGAGGAGGTGAATAGGGAGCTGGGGGAGCAAATCAGAAAGGTCAGTGACAAGGGAAATACAGTTATAGTGGGAGACTTCAACCTACCTGGGATTGACTGGCAGACAGAAACTACAGCACACGCCAGGGAACAGGTGCTGCTGGAGGCTATCCAAGACAGCTACCAAGTGCAAGGGGTGATGGAACCTACTAGAGAGGGGAACATACTGGATCTGTTGCTAACAAATGGTGATCAAGTCCAGGATGTGGTAGTACAGGACCCTCTAGCAGGAAGTGACCATCGCTCAGTGTAGTCCCTCCTCCACACAGGGAGGGAGTCAACTAGGACCAGGACAAGAGTGTTGGACTTCAGGGAGGCAGATTTTGCCAGAATGGACAGCATCCTAGAGGGGTATTTATCTAAAATTAACCCAGTGATGAATGCTGAACAGAAGTGGGCAATCATTAGGAAGGGGCCGAATGAGGCCACAACATGTGTGCCAAATCTCAGAGTAAGCAGTCCAGGTCCAAAAAACCTAGCTGGCTCAGTAAGGAAGTGAAGTGGAAAGTGAGGGAAAAAAGATTGGCCTTTATTAAGTTCAAAAAATCGGGGCATGAGGAGGACAGAGAGGGGTTCACAAAGGCATCTAGGGAGGTAACCAGGTCAGTCAGGACAGCCACGGCAGCAAAGGAGCTGAGGTTGGCTCAGGGAATCAGAGATGGGGAAAAGGGATTCTTTAAATACATAAGGGAGAAGATGAGTTGTAGAGATGACCTTGATAGAATCAAGAGGGATGGGAGATGGGTGGAACAAGGGGAAGAACAGGCAGAGGCAGTCAATGAGTACTTCTGCTCTGTGTTCACAAAAGAAAGGGATGGCCCAATACCGCAGGGTAAAGAGGGCAAGGGTGAAGGGGGGCAGAGATAACAGATGTGGTCATCCAAGAGGACAGAGTTCTGAAAGGCCTTAAAGCCTTGTGGGTGGACAAGACACCAGGACCAGATGGTGTACACCCAAGGGTCCTGAACAAACTGGCGGTGGTGTTGGCAGGCCCTCTGACAGACCTCTTCAATACCTTCTTGGAGATGGGGAGGGTACCCAGGGGCTGGAGGATGGCTCACGTGGTGCTCCTTCACAAGAGTGGACCCAAGGACCAACTGGGCAACTACAGACCGGTAAGCTTCACTCCCATAGTGGAGAAGTTGATGGAGACCATTTTAAAGGAGGGGTTGATAACCTTTCTCAATAGTAATGGTCTACAGGATGACAGACAGCATGGGTTTGTTTCAGAAAGATCGTAACAAACTAACCTGATCAACTTCTTCGACTGGGTCACTAGGACGGTTGATAAAGGCCACGCTGTGGATGTCCTGTACCTGGACTTCAGCAAGGCTCTCAACTTGGTGCCCCACGGAAGGTTAATGAGCAAGCTGAGGGACATGAGGGTGGGGGAGAAATTGGTGGGGTGGGTTGAGAGCTGGTTGCAGGGCAGACAACAGAGGGCAGTTGTACAGGGAAGACTTCCAAGCCAAGGCCAGTAACAAGTGGGGTACCGCAGGGTTCAGTGCTGGACTCTGTTTTGTTCAATGTCTTCATTGGAGACATTGCAGAGGGGGTCAAGAGTAAGATAAGCCTGTTCACAGATGATACTAAGATTTGTGCAAAAGTGGACAATGAGGAAGGGAGGCAGGCACTCAGGGAGGATCTAGCTAAACTCAAGCACTGGTCTATGGAGTGGCAGTTGGGGTTTAATGCTAAGAAGTGCAAGGTCATGCACCTTGGAGTAAGAAATCCCAGGACCAGCTACTGGCTTGGAGGGAGTGCAGGTAACAGCTTCAGAAGAGGAAAGGGACCTCAGAGTAATAGTCACAGCGAACATGAAGGTATCAGCGCAGTGTAGAAGGGTAGCAGCAAGGGCAAATAGGATGCTGGGGTGCATTACCAGAGGGATCACCTCTAGAAAGGAGGAGGTCATCCTTCCCTTGTATAGATCACTGGTGAGGCCACATGTGAAGTACTGTGTGCAGTACTGGTGCCCATACATCAAAAAGGATGTGAAATTACTGGAGGGGGTGCAGTGCAGGGCTACAAAAATGATCATGGGGCTGGGGGAGTTGCCATATGGGGAAAGACTGAGGGAGTTCGATATGTATTCCCTGGAAGAGAGAGAGGAAAGAGGGGACACGATAGAGACCTTTAACTCTTTAAGTACTTGAAAGGCATAAACACAGTCAGAGAGGGAGGATTGTTCTGCTTAAAGGGGGGAAGGGTCACAAGGGGGCACAGTCTGAAGTTAAAAGGGGGAAGGTTCAGGAGGGAGATGAGGAGGCACTATTTTACAGAGAGAGTGGTGGCAAGATGAAATGCACTGCCAGAGGAGTTAATTGAACTGAGGACTGTGGATAGCTTTAAGCGCGGTTGGGATAGAGTCAAGGGCAGGATTAGTACAGACAAGAACACAAACGTGGGAAAGACCAGGAAAGGGGAAGAAGGAGGGGTTTGGGTGGGCTGGGGCAGCTGATGTAACCCTGCAAATGGGGTTCCCAAAAGACTTCCAGGAGCTTGCTTGAATGCTCCAAGCCTGAATGGTGTTTGGCATTTAAGCCATTTATCAGTGAGTGTTTTTGAACCTCTGGTACTGTTCTTTAAGAGCTGTCTGCTTGCAGACATAATTAGTTTGTATGGGGACTGTGTGTTTTTGATTGAGTACCACTGGCTGCTCAATTCACTTCATTTTGCAGTCACTAGAGTGCAAAGGGAACCTATCTGAAAGATGTAACTGTTTGCCAGAAATTATTTAGAGTAATAATGAAATTACAGTTTGTCTAACCTGCTTTCTTTGCAGTCAGAACTGTGTCTGCTAGTTCCCATTCTAGTTTTGAACTGCTGAACTGGACCAATCAGTGTGGGTAAGCTAGCTCAAAATGGTGCCTTGACGAATCAGAACTTGACTCATAATCTGAGCCAGCCACAAGAGGATTGTATGGGCAGTGACTCTGGGAGATGTAGTTTAGACTTCAGTGTCTTTTGGACCAACAGCAGCAGTCTATTGTGAGACAGCCAATCCAGTCAAGAACTGGGAGGAACTCAAAGGAAGTGCCCGGTTTTGTCGGTTGGAGTTTCAGTTGAGCTTTGGCAGTGAAGAAGGAAGGAGCCCTGTGCTTTTTCAGTGGCAGTTTTAGTCAAAAAGCGTGTAGAGGCCCAGAGTTCGGTCTGCAGCTTGTGTAACAGCTTGTTAGGACTGAATCCGTCCTGTGAAAAGAATCAAAGGATCTCTGAAGAGTAGAAACCAGGCTCACCCTGTAGAAGACTGGAGGAATTGCTGAAAATTGCACTCGGTCTGTCAGGAACTGAATCTGCTGTGTGTTCTCCCGGTATTGTGCAGTAATTGCGATCGGTACAGATGCAGCCTGCCTGGTATAGTGCTTTCTTTTATATGGATGTGTAAGAGGTTTGTGTACCTCAAGTGAGCCCTGCTGACATTGAAGGACCCTATCTTATTTGGAGGTCGTGAGTACTAATTCAGGGTCGCCCTGTTGAATTGCCACATTAAATCCAAATGGAATTACTGTACTGCTGACTGTTTAATTCTCCTTTTCTGTGTGAAAGGCCCCTACCAGCTGCCACGGTTTGACTAGCCACTAGGGCTTGGGCACCCAGGGACAGTAACTGATAGGGATAGGCCTGTGCACAGAGCCATAGGTAGATTATTAGAGTGATAAGCTAATTAACCTGATTTC
This sequence comes from Neoceratodus forsteri, assembly GCA_016271365.2. Classification (NCBI taxonomy): domain Eukaryota; kingdom Metazoa; phylum Chordata; order Ceratodontiformes; family Ceratodontidae; genus Neoceratodus; species Neoceratodus forsteri. The sequence continues at coordinate 433,376,353 of CM028130.1, forward strand.
CCTGTCCTTGTTATATCCCCTAAATAAATCAGAGCTGCTTGTTTCAGCAAAGTTATACTGCCTGGAGGTATTTGTCTATGTTAATGTACTGTACTGTGATTGTTGCACTGTATCTCATTTCACTGAGGGGTCCCAGTGCGGAACCAGACCTGGGGGTAAGTGTATACTGTGAAGGTAATTCTGATATATTGTGTGGGCCACTAGTGGGAAGAAAGGGGCGTTGCAGTGTCCCAGAGGGCTGTGACCAAGTTAGTTTAACTATTGCAAACCCTGACCTCTGGGTGGAGGCACCCGCCATTGGATCCAGGCCCCTCAACCTGTTAGTGGCAAATCAGGCAGGGGTAGTAGCCCCTGGGATAGCGCCATCTAGGGGTTACATGTAGTAATATGGAACTAAGAGCTGCACAATTGGGCAGACTTGATAGACCCGTGGGCCTTTTTCTGCCCGCAATTTCGTATGTTCGTATGTTGTTTTTCTACTCTTATTACGTACTTCCAGAACATTAAGAAAACCCCCAAACAATGATGTCACTCTTGATTCAATAGGCTCCTCTCCTACACTGCATAATGAGTAGCTAGACTATGTTGGGGGTGTTTCTAAGTCCAGGAAAGATGCAGCAGGGGTAGTTGATAAAGGGACTATAAACAAACATGTTTGTATGTGGTAATACTAGTATGGTGGGCAGTCTGTTTTTCACTTTTCAAAAGAAACAGGGAATATGAATCAATCTTCTGTTTACAAAACCAATCTCTATAGAATGTGATGAATTATAAAATGTGTTTTTAAACTCTGTGGGCTCAATTTTTGAAGGGCTCTTAGAGCAACACAAGATGTGTCAGTCACCTTGAGTCAGTACTTGTGCACCTGATTTTGATACATAAGCACTCAGTGCATCAAAGTCCCCTGAAATGATGCAAGATGCAAACTGCATCATAAATGTGGTACATGGGGTGAAAACAACAAAAGCTGCATTAAAAAAAAGTAGCACAAAGAATGGTGGAGAAAGGAGCGAAACAATGATGGAAAGAAGGGCTGGCAAACACCAGTGCAAAAAAAACTTCAGAGGCAGAAACTGACATACTCATAGAGGAGGTGGATGCCCAAGTTGACCTGCTGCTATCTAGAAGTGTTGACAAGGAGCTGAGGAACCAAAGGAAACTGGTCTGGGATGAGGCAGCCACTAGAGTGAACGCTGTAGGCCTTGTAAGGCACTCCATAAGGGAACCGGAGAAACATTATCGTGACATCAGGCAGAGATCAAAGGAGAATATGGCCCACAACTGATGCTGTACCATGGCAACTGGACGTGGAACAAGTCAAGTGATTATTTGTTTAGTTAAAAGTTTTACCGGGAAGATATGCTGAGCAGACTACTGCTCAATTCCAGATGTGTCCTGAGGGTGGAGGATAGGGGAGAATACATGTAGTTATAGTGTATAATGAACAAGTAGGCAAAACATACAGATACAGTGCATTACAGTAGGTAGTTGTGCAAGGCACAATAATATAAGTCCAGAATGCATCAAGTACAGTAGTCACAATAAAGGAGAAGCTAGGCCCTAGTTCTAACATATCTTAGTTGCATGTGCAGGTGGAGGAGAAGTGTGCTTTGAGAGGGAATTGAGGTGCTGAGTGGGGGGAGCATGCTGAATATCCTCAGGAAGGGAGTTTCACAGCTTAGTGATGCCCCTGAGCAGCCAGAAAGAGCATTTGGCCTCACACCTCAGTAGCTACACAATTGAGAGACAGAGCAACCTGGACCTCATCAGGCTGCAGAATTTGACAGGTATGTAAAAGGCACTGTAGCCACAACAGGAGGAGCTAGGATGGCAAGCCCTGATCATAGGCACACAAAGAGGTGCCAGGGCCAACAGGTGTTCATATCATGTAATGACCTGGGGGACTGTCGTGCCTACATAGCTGCACAAAAAGTATGCCAGCAGACAAGGTCAATACGTGTAAAATACCAGACGCATGCCTGATAGTCAAAGAGGCAGGTTACAGTATGTGTGTTGGGTACAAGGTATGCATATCCAAAAACATAGCTGTGGTGAAGGGGTGTAAGCCCCAACTCATGGCAATAACAGTGTCTGCCACCGGCAAGTGGGACAATACACGGCCTCCATAGGGATGTGTTGGATATGGCTTTCAGCTGTGCCTGATGGGAAAAGAGCCACACTGTACCAAGACCTGTAAGTTGGCATGGTGACCCTGGCATGGGTATGCACACTGTGGCATAGGCCACAGGCTGGTAGCACAGACTGGGAAGGCAGGTAGAACATATGTGTAAACTGATACAGGTGATAATTGACCTGTATCTCCAACAGCAGTGTGGGATGAACCTGTTGCCATAACATGCAGCATGTTCAGGATAAGTATGTATGTAGCAAGCACCACCGATGTGGCCTGTAGGCTGACAACAGAAGCCTGAAACATACAAGTGCGAGCACTATGGAGGGTGCTGGGTCATGCGCTGCAACCTGAGGTAAGCTTGCACAATATGCAGGCAGAGGCCAGGTTGCCAGGGGTGCAAGCATGACATAGACACAGGACGCCACTGTCAGATGTTGGGGCTGCACCACAGGATAGAGAATGTTGCCAGCACAGGGCAGGTGTTGTGCATGGACAGAGCCAACAGGTATGGGATGGGGGGATGAGTAACCCTGTGCGGGCATTGTCAGTCCACCCTGCAGACAGACCTGCCACTGTTTTCATCAGGGTCCTCTGTCACCTCACCCCTGTAGTGCAATATAGTGGCCTGCAGAGCATCACAATCAGAACACACATGTACCAGCCGTTAGAGGCACATTGGGGCATATTCATTAATGTGCGCCCCGAAGGCACGTATTCGGGGTGCGCGCTCATACCATGGGAGATCCACATGGGATCCACATTCACAAACACGCTCCCCACCTAGCTTCCAGACACAGCCCACCCCCCCGGCACGCAGGTATGCTGGGGGTAGGCTGGAGCGGAGTGGCGGATCTGGGCGGGCAGCCAATCGGCTGCCCTGGCAGAGTCCCGCAGTGGATTATTTGCATCAGTGCGGCACCATGTTGTCAGCTGGCACACTGACCATGAAGTTGAAGAGGGTACCCTGGCTGACCACCCCCCTGACCTCAATGTGTGCTCCGATGACAGGGGCATCCCTATTGGGGGGCTGATGCCCCCCACTGTGTCTGCCGCGACCAGTGGCTGCTTCCCTGGGGGGCGGTGTGTAACCATCCCCAATGGTTTATGGCTGCCCTGCAAATGCATAGCCGGCAGCCCCCATGCACAGCACTCCACACCGTAGTGAGTGCTGGCATGCCCCTGAGCTGCCCCCAGGCCCACCCCCATGTGGAGCTCCACAATTGGCCTGGTGGTCAAGTGCATGGGGGGTGGGGTATATACCGTATATGTATTGTGAATGTGCCCAGGGGCCAGGCAGATGTGGAGTGGGTTATGCGCTGGACTTGCGTGGTGTGTAGCCCACTCAGCACCTTTGTGACTAGGTCCCAATGTGCATGACACGCAAGAATACCCTTGGCTCCAGTAAGTCAGGTAAACCCCCACCCAGGGTTGTTGCTCTGCCCATCCAGGGGCACTGCTCACCAGCAGCCTGCACACAGGCATCCATAATGCCATGCAGACATGTGTACACCATGCCACCTGCAACAGTAGAGGACTAACACAGCTAGGACTTGGATGCGGAAAGGAGAACATGATACCTGTACCCTGACAGCCTAACACATGCAGACCACATGCAAAGCAACACACTGTGCACAGAACAGTAGGGCAGGCATGCCATACAACAACTGAGACAAGCTGTGCCACATCGCAGCCTGAACGATGTGTTGGTGGCCATGGATCCCCTATGGATGGACAGTGTCACAGTACAGTGAAACACAGTGCTCACAGTAGACATTAACATACTGACATGACTGCTCAAAACACCAAGTAACAATTGATATGTTGTGTCCCAACAGATACCACTGCTGTATACTCAGGAACTGCAATACCTGGCACAAGTGGCACCACTGAACAACAACTCCAAGAAGAGGAGACAGCAGAGACAGAGGCCACAGACGGTACACAGTAACTGGGGAAGGGCAGGAGCAGAACAGTGGGGGTCAGAGGGGAATTCCAGAGGTGACACACCAGCACACCAACATTTATGGGAGCACAGTGGGCACACAGGACAACAGTGACTGATCAGACACAGATCTGGAGACACAATCCATGACTACATCAGTGAAACCACAGTCCCATATAGTCAGAAGAGCAGGAAGTTACATCACAACAACTTCACAAGACATCACCACTGAACCCATGCAGGATGATGACCTGGGTCGTTACTGCCAGAATGTGCTCGACAACGAGGAGGCACTGAGATGGGAGATAATGGCAATACAGGGCACCATGGATGCAGACCACATAGCTGCCATGGCACACTGTAGCCTCATAGAGGAGGCTGTGGATGGGGTAAAGGATGCCATCCAGCTCCGGGTATGTCAGAGTACAACCTGGCACGCGTATAACATTGCAGTACTGCATGGGCTCCAGGTATGCACACAGTGGCAGACAAATGCACTGGAGGGCATGACACCTGTGTTGGAGTGGAGTATTGCAGTCCAACAGGAGCAGATGAATGCCATCACTGTCACACTGCAGAACATTGCACAAGCAGTGTGGCACAACACACCAATGCCATAGGGCAAGACCACCATGGCAACAATGTTTACAGCAGCCAGGAGACTGATGAACCAGGTGTCCAGTATCATACTGCCCACAGCAGCTACTAAGACAGTGGGCACATGTCCCAAACATGCAGTGGCCAGGGTGGCAGTGCATCTAATAGGTATGCGTACTGGAGTCCCACTGGATATGTAGGCAGTGGCCTCAGTGGATATGGGCACAAGGCTACAGCAGGCAAAGATACACTTGTGATCACCGGACGTGGGTACAATGTGGACACCAGGGAGTGGTCCACTAGACCTGAGTCACTGCACCACAGCACACAGCAACTACAGGCCCACACTGCACAGTTGCCAAAGCCCACATCGACCCACAGCCCCAGGACACCATTGCATCCACAAACCAGGCCAGCAGTGCACCTTAGTCACCAGCACCCAGGTGTACCACATCCCAGGCCCTGAACACTCAGCTGGCAACACAACCCAGTGCCATCATGACCCAGACTATTGGTAACCAACATGAGTCACTACCATGTCCAACCAGCACCCAGGCTGCCAGCATACAACAGGCCCAGGAACCCAGTGCCATCATAGGGCAGGCTATCATCACCCACCAGACAACAGAATTCTGGGCTGGCACTTCCCAGGCCCCCAGCAAGTGAGAGGCCCATGCTGGCAGCTGTTGGAACACCACGGTCACCAGGGGTTCCTCCACCCAACACACCACTGCCATGAAAGAGAACACTGCCACAGGTGTACCCAACAAAAAAAGGGGAAGGAAGGCTAAGGACAGTGGGACACCAGAAATGGCACATGACAAAATACAGGGCCAACCACAAGGAGGTCACAGTGGACAAAGGTCCACCACACACGGGGGCCTACAGGGGATCCAACCAATACCAAGTCAGTGGTGGACACCCATCGGTCACATAACCCACAGATACAGGCAGCACGGACCTAGATGAATGGCAGGAAGAAGAGGAGTAGACCAGATGCACAGTAGACCAGCAGAACTGTACATCACGGACTGATGTGCCATGCATGCTGCATGGAGAGATCAAGCTACTCCCTGGTGGACATCTAACAGTGTAACACCATGAGAATATGCGTGGACAACATATTATATGCACTATGTTGGGGAAAATAGTGGAAGCGTACTGTTATGGGGGAACATCCACTAGGCACATGTGCAGGGCTCCTGGGCTGACCAAGGACTAGAAGGGTGGTGAAGTGCCATGCACATTTATTTATTTGTTTGTTTACTGGGTAAGTGCACTGATCCAAGGGACCATATTCAGGCACAACCCAGGCCATGAAGATGGCACAAATACAATGGATACAGGTACAACAGGAATTTCAGTTACAGCACAGAGCACTGGAACACATTCAAGCATTACTATACAGTTTTGTACAAGGATAAGTATAAAGTGATTATAGTACAAATAAGTAAAGTGCACAATGCTACAATTTAACACAGTGTCATATAGGTACGTTAAGAATAAGATTCAAGACATAGGGACAGTACAGGTATCCAAGGACATGTCGCTCATCGGGGGAACAGGCATAGTTTGCTCCTGCTATTAGATGTAACCTATAGTGGGACCTGAATATGGGGTGTGAGTCTAGGGTTTGTAGTGGAGCAGATAGGCTGTTCCACAGGTTTGGTCAGCTGAAGAGAAGGCTTTTTGGTCCATGCATGTAGTGACCTATGGGCACTCTAATAAGAGACTACAGGAGTTCCAGAGGTCACAGTGGTATGTTTTACATTTGAGAAGGGGAGAGAGAGAGGGGATGCATCTTTTTTCCTGATGGTCTTATCAATCCTGCAGGCTAGGAGGTAGTCACAATGGGCTTGTAGAGAGAGCCAACCTAGTGCCTGGTAAAGGGAGCAGTGATGGCCTTGCAGTAAGCAATGCCAGGGCCCTGTATAGGAGGGAGGCTCAAGTAGCCCCCCTCTGCAACCCCACACCTCCGGGTGTCTGGCATGATTCAGAGTCATAACTGTGAGGCCCATGTTGTTGCTCGCTGTCAGCTGTCAGCTCCTCATGGATGGTGTATGGGCGCAGTCTGGGTCTGCTTCCTCAGAGGTGAGCTCAGCCTCCCATTCCATTTTCCCCATGTACCCTGTCCAAGAGCACTTTGGCAGGATACATGGTGCTCCTACCACCTTCTGCACAGGGAGCTGTGGGATATAGCCCTGGTGTATAGCCAATGGTGCTACCACTCCATTGGGTTTTGTGATATCCCTCCTGAATTGCATGGTGTCCCCCATATGTATACCAGTGTGGCATCTAATGTGTACGCACTCTGTTGCACATCCCCTTGGTCACAGCAGTGAATGAGTAGAGGGTCAGTGTGCCTTTCCTGGTCACCACTGTGGGCATGAATAAAGTAAACATCATTAAATATTGACTTTGTGCTTCACTCTGTCTCAGGAAATGTGTGTCATGTAACATAGACTTACAAGGTGACCCACCCAGACACAGCCATGGGACTTCCCAGATCGGCTGCCCTCACCATATGGTAGACAGTGGCCGAAGGGTACATGTGGCATGATCATGATAGTAGGAGGCCAAGCACCATGAAGACAGCACCCAGGTAGTGAATGGCAGCTATGTATGCCCCCAGTACGCAGGTCAGCAGTGGTACCTTTGTGCCTGCCATGTGTGGGAGTACTACACCTCTGCCCAGCATGGCACATGCCCTGGGTACTGGCACAATCCTGACAGGTTCGTGTACATGATAGTGCTGTGTCCAGGACCTGGTGACTGTGTTACAGCTGTGAAGGTAGGATGCTGCACCACACCAGGAGCCTCTAAGGGGTGTTGTGTGTGATGGCATGATGCAGTGCAATGGCCAACCATGGTGGCATCAGTCCAGAGGTACCACTGTGGGGGATGTAAGGCAAACACTGGGTGTATCACACATGAATACCACTGGACTCAGGGACAGCCACTGCTGTAGAACTGGGTCATGACAAGCCACCAAGGGGGTAAGGGGTTATGCACATGCCACAACCAGCTGGTAAACATGCTGTAGTGCCATACCATACCATGCCATACTATACCATACAGTGGCACAGTGCATGTGGCTGCCACATGCAGTGGTACACTGCAGTAGCATGTGGCCCCCCAGGCCTACACATGTGTATGGGATCCAACATAGCACTATGGTACGTGCAGCCACCCTTGCAGTGCAGAACCAATACCAGCCCACAGTACACCCCTGTGACTCTCATTGCCCTGTGTGCTGTGCAGGTGGCCACCCAGCACATACAGTAGTACAGTGGAATAACGACACTGATGCCATATGGGGGGAACAAGGAACATCTACTGAATGAACAACACTGAACAATTAAAAAACTATGTACAAATAAACTAACAGTCTTACATGAAACAGAATCCATGAACAAGAAAAACAAACTGTTTATATAGCCCAAGACCAAACAAACTGTTTACATAGCCCAAGCAAGGGGCACCAGTACACACCCATTGCAATATTGCACTCATGTCTGGGGCTGGTCAGTCTGTCAAATGTGTTGAAGGTGTCAACCAGGGCTTGGAGAGAGCCCTGTAAGTGTGGCAGGTCATCCACTACAGTCTGTAGTTGGGTCACCACAGTCTGCATGAAGGACAGCAGCCTGGTCCACCACTGTGGCAGAATGTCCTCCTCTGCCACATTATCTGCTGTGTCCTCAGGCTCCCTCTCCACCTGCTGGGGTCAGCTGGCTTGTGCATGTTGGCTGGCTGTGGCTGCATGGGTGCATCCTAGGTGGGGGGGCGCCACCTCCGTCACAGCATTGTTAGCCTCCTCCATCTCAGCACCCATGCCCACATCTTCATCTCTGGGCCAAGCCCCAGGGATACTGGGTGGCAGGACTGCATCCCTGTCACTTTTGGGCCACTGCTGCTGGTGGTCCCCCTCATCTGCATCTTCCCATGCCTCTTCCAACAGGCATCTTGTCCATTTGGCGAATGCATTCACTTCTGACCACCTTTGCTGGTGCACATCCCTCTTCAGGGCACAGAGGCATGGCACTGCTTCTTGATGCCCATGTGCAGCACACTGACCAGTACCTGAAATGAGAGATGAGGGGGCAACAGTGTAGGGTGGTGGGAAGGCCTGTACAAGCAGGTCTGCGATGTGGGCATGGTACAGAGAATCACCTGCATGTCATCCTGGGCCAGGCCAGACATGCCATGGGGACACATAAAGGCCCAGCAGCTGTTCCATGGCCACCTGTGCCTTGAAATGGAGGTCACTAGTCGGCAGATATGGCCCTACACTGGGCAGAGGCCTGGGGCCAGGTGCACCCATAGAACCCAGTAGCAGGGAATCAGGAATGGTGGGTGGCAGCGTAGGTGCAGGGCAACAGATACGTGGGGTGCACAGTTCCTGTCACACCAGTACAGTGCTGTGGCACCACATGTGTGATGCAACAGCCCCTGTCATGCCCCAGTGGGGGTACATGCAGGTGGTGCATAAGGCCCAACCACTGGTGGTGTGGATGGGGCAAGGGCCATGGGATTTTGTGAGGGGTGGCTGATGGTGCTCTACAGGTATGTCGTTGATGGTGCTAGAGGACTGTCTTGGGTATGATGCACCAGCCACCAGGGGGACCATGGGTGTGGGATGGGGGCCTGAGGGGTGCATCGTCCAGACAATATTGGGGGCTGGGGCTATGTTCTTCAGGGTTTGGTTGTACAGCTGTATCCCCTACATGCACAAACTTCAGCCCGCTGACATGGCACACTGGCTGGCTGTGTAGGGCCCTGGGTCCCCATGGGAGTAGGTGTTTCCATGGTGTGCACCACCCAATCCCATGCAAGACACCAGTTGTCACTGTCAGCTGTGACCCAGGGCAATAGGGACACTGTCCCATACAACACTGGGGAGGTGGTATAGCATCAGACAGTAGCTGGGACCTGTGGTCTGCAAGTGGGGGGGGCACTGTCAGCATCCCCTCACTGCAGGTGCCAGGCCCATGTATGCGGTGAGGTTATGCATGTAGCCTTGACTGTATAGTGACCCCTGAGGTTCATGCCCTGGGGATCACTAAAGCAGTGGCGAGGAGGGGGGGTGGGTCTGGAGGTTGTTGTCCACCTGGGGACAAGTGACCTATCCAGTGAGAGGAAAATATTGATGAGGTACAGCAGGACTTCAGACAGTTGAGGGAGCATCTTGGAAAGGTAGCAGACTCTGTGACTTTTTGGAGGTACTCCCAGTCCATGGCAGTGGGGAGGCTAGGAATCTACGTATCAGAAGCTTTAATGAGTGGTTGGAGGGCTGGTGCAGGGAGAAGGGACACAGCTTCATTTATGGACTGGGGACCCAACTGGAGCTATGTAGCCCTGTACTCTAGTGATGGGCTACATCTGTCCAGGAAGGGGAAAACAGTCCTAAATGAAGGTTTTAAGGGCTTCCTTGCGGAACATTTAAACTAGCTGGGGGGGGGGGCAATGACTGAAGGGAGGCTCTAGCAGCCCACCTCCACTAGTTAGAGAAGTCAGAATTGAGGAACAGGAAGGCAAGAGGCAGACAGTAACACCTGGAACTGGCATAAAAGGGAATTCAGAAGAAAGAAGGCAGGGTAAAATGAAGGCCATGGTTGAAGAGATGAAGCAGGGGAGCAAAGGCACGAATAGAGGGAAGATAGGCAGCAAAACATGGAAGGGTATGTTTACAAATGCATACAGCCTGGGAAATAAAATCCCTGACCTGGAGGCGTTGCTAGTAGAGGCAGACCTGGACATAGTAGCAATAACAGAGACTTGGTATACCACTAATCATGACAGGGACATAATTGTACCAGGGTATGCTCTATTCTGGAGAGATAGGGGGAGTAAGCGGGGGTGACCATGTACGTCAGGGAGGATATAAAGACAACGGAGGTACAAGGTAGACAGGTGCAGGTCAAGGCACTGTGGGTCACACTTGAGTCTGGCAAGGGTACAGTAATCCGCACAGGGGTGATCTACAGGCCTCCAGCCTACGGAGAAGAGGTAGATAGAGAGCTAGAGGAAGAAACACATGAGATGTCTGCAAAAGGGGAAGTACTGCTGCTGAGCAATTTCAGTTTGCCAGACATGGATTAGACCATCATAGATGCTGCCTCAACCAGGAACAGACATATCTTGGATTCCTCACAGGAGGCAGGCCTCAGGCAGCTAGTGCTTGATCCCACAGAGCAATTCAGGACCTACTACTGACAAACAGTGACAAAATCATGGAAGTCAGGGTAGAAGGCCAACTGGGGTCCAGTGACCATCACATAGTATGGTTTAGCTTGGGGATGGGCACAGTCCAATCATACAAAGGCAAGGGTCTTAGATTTCAGGAGAGCAGACTTTGAGAAGATGAGGAGGTGCATCAAAGATGCTCTGTCAAGGAGGAAGGGTTAAGGCCTAGTGGGAACACATAAAAGGAGCCATAGGGAAGGTAACAAACCAATGCACGAGGGCAATAACTAAAGGCAAGAGACAAAGAAAACCATTATGGTTCTCTAAAGAAGTTGTAGAGAGGGTAAGGGCCAAAAGGGAGGGATTTCAGAAATATAAGTAAGTAAGTAAAACTTTATTTGTATTAGGCGTCCTTCCAGAGCTCAGGGCACCTTAACAACATCAATAAAACAAATACTGTTTCCATAATACATTAAAACAATAAATATACATATTTATATTGTGTTTTGTCAGTAATTTTACCAAGACTCTTCAAAGACCTGTTGGAACAAATATGCCTTTAAAGATTTTTTGATGCCCTCCACAGTCAGGCTGTCTCATATTCGACGAGGTAGAGAATTCCACAGGGTAGGAGCCATAAAGGCAAACGATCTTCCTCACAATGTTTTTAGGCATACTCTGGGAATCTCTAGTAATCCCTTGTTGAAGAATCGGAGTGGGTGGGGCAGTAAGGAGACAGGAGTTCTTTCAGGTAAAGGGGTCCCTGGTTATGTAGCGCCTTATAGGTCAGCAATGCGACCTTGAAGGTGATCCGCCACTGTATTGGCAGCCAGTGCAGTTCACGCAGCACAGTTGTTATGTGACTGGATCTAGGAGTTCCAGTTAACAACCTGGCCATCGTGTTCTGCACTAGCTGCAAACGGCGGCTATCCACCCCAGTAGCCCTAGGTAGAGGGCGTTGCAGTAATCAAAACGAATGATGACAAAGGCGTGGACCAAGGGGGGAAGATCTTCAGATGGGACTAGGTGCTTCACTCTAGTGATATTCCTCAGATGGTAAAAGGAAGATTTGACCACGGCCGAGATAAGGAGTCTCGGAAGGAAGAAGACATGGAGGTGTACCTAAAGTGTCTAAGGGAGGCATGGAAGGTTGTTAGGAGTGCGAAGGCGAGGACAGAGGAAACATTTGCACAGATGGGAAAAAAAGGAGACAAGACATTCTTTAGGTACATCAGCAAAAGAAGGAAAGCCAGTGGAGGGATTGTAAGGCTCAAAGGGGAGGAGGAGAACTGTAAGGAGGCAGACCTGGAAAAGGCAGAAATACCGAACAAATACTTTTGCTCAGTGTTTACTGAAGAAGGGAAGGGACAGTGACCACAGCTGGGCAACAGATATGAAGTGGGGGGTGAACGGTCAACACCAGTCCATTTACAGTGGAGAAAGTCCTGGAGGACTTGTGAAACTGTAGGTGGACAAAGCAATGGGGCCAGATGGCATACATCTGACAATATTAAAGTAGCTACAGTATAGAGGGAGCTAGCAGAGCCACTGGTGACCCTGTTCAATGAGTCACTCAACACAGGAGTGGGTCCTGAGGACTGGAGGAGGGTACATGTAGTCCCTCTTCACAAAAAAGGTAGCAGAGAGGAGGTGGGAAGCAATAGGCCAGTCAACCTCATGTCAGTAGTGGGCAAAATCATTGAGGCACTGCTTAAAGAAAGAATAGTGGGGCATTTTGAATCCAGTGATGCCCAAGACAGCGTGGATTCACAGCAGGGAGGTCCTGTCAACTGAATCTGATAGATTTTTTTGTCTGGGTTACAAAGAAGGTGAATCAGAGGGGAGCAGTGGATGTGGACTACCTCGATTTCAGCAAGGCCTTTGACACTGTCCCACATAAAAGGCAGGTAAACAAGATGGGTAGTCTGGACATGGGTCACAAAGTAGTAAACTGGGTTAGAAACTGGCTAACAGACAGGAGGCAAAAGGTGGTGGTAAATGGGATGGGCTATGCACCACACTGCATACCAGTGCCCGCCAGTCCATATTTACAGACATGTACCTCTGCTCAGGCCACTCTGTCACCTGTGCGTCCTGCAACACCTGCCTGTTAGTCACCGGTGGGTAGGTGCATATCACAGGCAGCAGCATGTCACTGTCATAGGGGACATGGTGGCTAGTGCTGCTGTTTCATGCGTTCATAGCCCTGGTTGGCACTGGGGCCTATATTGTTATGGACACCACACCTGACCCTGGTGTGTGTGCGTGTGTGTGTGTGTGACCACAGTGCTTTGCCCGCTGCCGCACACATGCAGGGTCCAACACTGGCATGGGGGGGTGCCACTGTACAGCCCATTGACTCAGCCACTGGTGTCACAATACTGAGGAATGCCTACCAGCATGGACTGAGGGAGCTGAGGTCACTGGTGGGCCCACTGCATGGTGGTAGGAAACACCCACGTACTCGGGGGCATCTGCATGTTGGGGCCACTAGATACGGCCCGGGAGGTCTGTGTCACTGCTGGAACACTGGGGAGCAGGCCTGCAGACATGGCAGGCCTTACCCATGGGCCACATTACATACGTGGCTGCATGCACTCTCTGAGGATCTATCGTGCCATATGGTTTCCCACCCCCCTGAACCTCAGAGTAGCCAGCCTCTCCACCCTGTTTCTCATGCTGCATCTGGGTTGACTCCGTCTGTCACACTACTTTATGTCTCTGGATGTTCTGTTGTAACACGTCAGAGGTATTGGTCTGGTACTCACCTTACATCTTCTTGCACCAACCATCCACTGGTAATCTCCACATGCAGTATGTTGTCATCCTCAGTATCGGGCAGTGGCTAGATGCATTTGTCTGCCACCTGGGGACTACATACAAGCAGTGGGCATGATAAATGTAACAGTGCTGCCATTGACTGTAGGTAGCACCAGGCAGCATCACATCCTAGGCAGCTCTGCGGGGACACATTACTCATGTTGGTGTCTGTGCAGTTGGTCAGCCCTGTGTGGGTCATGGACATCCACCTTTGCATCAGTATGGCATCACCAGCCAATGAATGGGATGGTGGCTGCATTGTTGCTAGTCCCCATCAGTGCATGGCAACCGTGCTCCTCTGCAGCCTGGCATACAGCTGGCCGGGCACTACGGTCTGCTGCTGAGCACTGAGCGTGGCCTCTGTGGGTTCTACACTGCCTGGGGGTGTGCTGCCATGGTGAAGCACCTGTCTGCTCAGGTGAAGTGGCTGCTGACCAGTTGGGCTGTAGCACAGTATCCAGCTATTGCAGTCCATATCCTTTGGTCACTTGCACAGGTATGGCACCCAGGTTGTCATCTTCATCACCATCATTGTCATCACCCTGCTCAACATCCACCTCTGGCATGGTTATCCTGTGTGCTGTGGTGATGTTATGCAGTATGCAGTATGCCAGAAAGATCTTGCATGCTGTTATTGGGGTGTATTGCACTTCCCCTGATCTGTCGAGGCACTGGAATTATATCATCAAGAGCCCAGCAGTCCTTTCAATCACTGACCATGTGGATGCACGTGCGTCATTGTAGCATGTCTTCAGGCACATTGCATAGAGGCTGTGTATCAGTGACACTATATCATGCACATTGTGCCACCATAGGATGTGGCCACATGGCTCAGATGTGGCTCACCCCATCGACGTGCTATGTGTATATGTTGGGCTGTATGTCTGTGACCCTGGTTTATGCAATCCTGCAGGGTCATACTGTATTAGTGTGTGGCTCATACATCTACCTATTGGCCATCCATTCTGCATGCCTCCACATTCAGATGCCTCACACAGTCCACAGTGCCTGAATATGAAGGCACCATGGCAGGATCCAGGGTACTGGGCAATGACATCCAGGATGTGACACTGGCTGTCACAAACCACTTGCATGTTCATAGAGTGGTACCCCTTTCTGTTGACATATTTATCCTCATTAGTTGCTGGTGCCTTTATGACAATGTGTGTTCAGTCTGTTGCACCCAGCATGTGGGAAGCATGCAGTGCTGTAGAATCCCTGTTTCACAGCCTGCTGTCACTGTGCATCCCATGGGAATGCGATGTACCACTATGTCCTGTGAAGCAGTGCCTTCAGAAATTGTTTGAGGCACTTTGTGACAGAGGACTGTATAATGCCAACAGTATCGCTTGTCAGAGTCTGGAAACTCTTGGTTGCTAGAAAAGCAGAGTGCAGCATTGACCTTCACATTCACTGGCATGGAATGGCCTGTGTGTGTTCTTCTCTGCAGGTCATCTTTCAGCTCATTGCACAGCTCCGTGATTGCAGCCCTACTGAGACAATATTGTGCTATGCACTGCTCCTCAGTCAAGGTATTATATGATGTCCATCTCTGTTATACCTGTGCTGCATATCTCCTGTGGGTTGCCCACTGTCTTTGTGGCCTGCCATGCCTTTGTGCCCTGCCAATCTTTTGCGGGGGTTCATCCCCGCTGCCTTGAGATGGCCACTCTGATGCCCATTAGGGCCTGGCCCCTGGCATATTGCCCTGTCACCACTCCAGTGCTTGTGCTGCTGCAGTCATGCCTCAGTTGTGACTCAGATTTGCTTTCCTGCTGTGGACCCCTTTAAGTACTCTAATGTCAGCTAGACCAGCTCTGGGACAGGTGCATGCAATGTTGGGCGTACTAGCACTATCTTTCACCACGGAAAATCCAAAATAAGGGGACAGTGCATCAATTTTATGATGCAAGCCCCTTTCCATCATGGTGCAACCATTTTTTTGACACCAGTCTGGTGCAGGTAGACCCCCTTTTGACACAAGCAGCGTTACAAAATCAGAATTGATACACATTTTGATGCAACTTGCTCCCTGATCCTTTTTTTATTTTGGTGCAAGCACTGTGTGTCATTCTGCGACCTCTGAAAATGCAGTCCAGGACATTTTGAGGCCAAAGGGGGTTGACAGTGTCCCTTTATGGTGCCTGGATCCAGACCACAAATTTTGAATTGTGATCTTTGTAAAAACTTTGTCCTAAACACAAAAGAAAAGGGCTAGAAATTAAAAGACTTCATGGCTTCTTAATCTGCCTCCACATCAACAAAATGTTCAGATGAGGGTCCAGCCCCTTACAGTAAGCAATAGCCCCGGTCAAGGGGGACAGAAAAGAGACAAAGCTGCTAAAGATGGTACAGAACTCAGGGTGTCCGAATGGGGGAACCCTGAATCCAGCAAAATTAAAAAAGCCTCCGAGCAGACACCAGAAATAATGCCTGCAAGAAAAAAACAAAAATTAAAACTTGTCTGTCCCTCCTTCTGAAAAAGGAAAGGAGCCACCAGTTAACTTGACAAAGGCAAGGCAATGCTCCGGGCTTTTCAAGCTATGGGGAATTTCATGAATATATCCCCCCCCCCACACTGACCCCAGTTCCATTCCCAATGCCTGGGGAAGAAGATGTTGAAATTTACTATGAAGTGGAGGAAGGAGAACCCATAGAACCAGATGGTGCTCCTGATGAAGAATTTAGCTCTCCTCCTAGACCTCTCACTATACCTTTTTAAGGCATATGGTAAATACCCTTAACATTTCCTCCCATGAAACTGAGGTTGATGAGGAGGAAGTAGAATTTATGGATATGATGGGCTTAGTCACCACAAGGAGTTGCTGCTTCCCATTCACAAATCCCTCAAAAAAATCAGTCATGTCAGCACCCACTTCAGTTGCTGACATCAACAAGAAAACAGATAAAAAATATCAGGTGGATAAGCAGGGTGCTCAGTATCTCTATTCTCAACCTGATCATGAGGGAGTGGTCCAGACTGCTGCCTGTGATAAGGCCAAAGTGTCTCTATCCTCTCAACCTCCTGGGAAGGAGTCCAGAAAGCTGAATTGTATGTGCAAAAAGCATACACATCAGCTTCCCTACTCTTCACAGCTCAGTACCAGAAGACATTATGGAACTCTGAACTGGTACTGAGTGAAAAAGCTACTGGTGACTTAGCACAGTGCATGGCTGGCACAGCTAGATCAGCCATAGATGCTACAAAGTATAAGTTCCACATGGCGGTGGACACAAATGACACTGCCTCTAGGGTTATGGTCTATACAATGTCCTTAAGGTTTGTCTGGCTTAGTACCACAAATCTGCCCCCGGCTACCCAGACAAAAGTAATTGATTTTCCTTTTGAAGGAAATTTCCTTTTTGGTGACAAGACATGGGGCTTACGTGATAAAGGTGGAAGAGTATAAAACCACCTACAAGATTAATACTGAGAAAGAAAAGGCCTCCACTTCCTACAGGCTTTATGGAAGGGGAGATAGGGGCAGAGAGTATTTCCCTTGTGTATATGTCTCGTATGAATACCCTTTGGAAAGACGTTAGAGACAGGGGCAGAAGAGGCACTAAGCGTGCAGCTGCGAGTCAAGCCCCTAAGCCCCAGCTGAAACAAAACCCCTGGCAACTCTGCTCAGATCGCCCATCCATTGCCAGTAGGGGAGAAGGCTGGCCCACTACTTCCAGGAATGGTCTAAGGTCACCACAGATAGGTGGGTCCTGGAAGTTGTGGGTCAAGGTTTGTCCCGGCATTTTAGAAAGTTTCCAAAACTGCAAAACTCAAAGGGTTTTCAGCCTCACACACCAACGGAAAATCTCCTGTTGGAGATGGTGGTAAATAAATTACTGCAAGCTAAAGCAGTGTAAAAAGTACCTGCCACACAATGGGGCAAGGGACTCTTCTGCTGATACTTCCAGACACACAAGAAAAATGGGGAGCGGTGACCAATTTCAGACATGAGATATTTGAACAAACACTTAAGGAAAGAAATATTCAAAATGGCAACACAGGGCTCAGTGATACCATCTCTGCAAGTAGGAGACTGGCTAGGGTCACTGGATTTTAAAGATGGGCAACAGAAAGGGCTGCAAACGAAGTATGAATGGTGCTACCAGAAAAAATCTAATCCTGTGAGAAATGAAACTGGTGCTACTCACTCTATGTAAAGAGACCACGCTGGACACAAACTGCAGTTGCTTATCATTAATTCAAAAGAAGAAGGGTGCACAGCAAAGCAGAACCAGATTAGTGGTTACTGTGGGAGGTATTCAGTGATGTCCCTACATTCAGCTCACATGTGGTTTGACCAGAGACTACGGAGCTGCCATCGGGATCATGTTTTTTACTGCAGATCCTTTTAAGTGACAGTAGCAGTTCCGAGATCTAGAACTGTGATCAAGTGAAACAAAGTGTTTAGAAGTGCCACAACAGGTGTAAAAAACATGCATGGTGTCATGATAACCACGTTAGCCAATTGTTTACCTCTGGCAGTCCATGTACCACTACATAGAACTGTTTTGTTACAGAGCTGCAGTGACCACCACACGGTCATTAAGGTCAGGGTGGATGAAGGATTTTAACTTAAAAATCCAAAAGGCTTTCCTTCTAGCTAGAAGGGAATTCAGGTCACCACCCCTTGGGCCCAATCATATGGAATTTTAAATTTAAATCCTTCATTCACCCTGGCTTTAGTGACCGTATGGCGATTACTGCAGCTATGTAAGATCACAGTCCTATATAGTGGTACAGTTTTAATTTCAGGAATGTTGAAGTAATTCTTATATGGTTTAATTAAATTCCTAATGTCAGAGTTTTTCAAGTTAAAAAGATTTCAGTTTTGGCCTCTAAGCTGACCACTGCCTTCTTGGTGATCAACTTTTAAAGAGCACCTTTCATGATGGTCCAAAAAGTTACAGCTCGTAGTCATTATGTGCAGTACTAGACCTGAAAGGGTGTGTGCATTTGTTATTTTTGGCCAAGGTTTACTCTGCCTTCCAAAATTTGGATTTGTTTTTGAGCCCTGCTGCACTTGCCTTTGCTGTTCAGCTGCTGGGTTGCTGGCTCCTGATGATATCACTAACGGGTAGAGGAGTGACTCACACTGGGCAGTACTGTGTAGTTGCAACAATGTTGCAAGGGAAAACTACCAGTACTCAGTGTACATACTGTGTTCCCCCTTCCCCAAGACACCCTGTTAGCAATGCATTATGCCAAAATCCAAATGCCTTGTCAGTGTTTTTTTTTTGTGTGTGTGAAATTGACTCTGCCCTATAGTGATGTCAGCAGTACAACCCTGGGCCCACAGCAATACCAGGCTTGCTATAGAAGCTCTAGTACACCCTGCAGTTTTTAGCAGCTCAGAATGCAAAAACTAACTGCAGTGGATAGTAATGAAATACAATTCCAGAATCAATGCAAGAAGGGGTAATTTATGCATGAAAGTCAAAAGGACTGGGAAATGTGCTCTAGATGTGATTCTGCAAACTGGTGACTGCCTAATATTCCAACATGTGCTTCTTCAAACCACAATACCATCTCTTGAGTTTTGGGCTACCAGAAGTAAACAAGTGGCTAATACATTTATCATGCCAGAATGCTTCATAACATAGATTGTTCAAAGATAATCTGATCTTTTTGCCATGCTTGTGTCTTCATTTTCACTTTGTTAACTAACTGAAGTTCGTCTGGTACATTATGGGAATTCTGCTTTCAAGCTGAATTCCTAGATAGTTCATAGAATCATGTTTCACCTCTGCTTTATAAATGTTAGTTATATCTTGAATATTGATAGAGTTGAATGGCAATATTTCAGATTTTCTTTAATTAATTTTATATCCAGAGCAGGATGAATATCTGGCAGTCATTTTTTGTTACTTCTATTATCCTGTTAATTGGATAGTCTACTAATAACATATCATCTGCATATGCTATAACTTTGACTGTTGTTGTCTCCTATCTGTATACCTTTAATTTTTGTATTACCCTTAGTTTTGTTTAATATTACTTCCAGTGTCAAAACACAAGACGGTAGACATTAGTGGGAACCTTGCCTTGCTCCCCTAATTAATACTAGGAAACCCCACCGCTCTAAGACAAAGAGCATAAAGTGCCATTCAGCCATATTGAACTGCTTTTCACATCCAGCATTGTATTATATGTATTACAGAGAAAAATTGTTCCACCAGGAATAAACCCTCCTTAATCTGTTTGTATTAGTTTGCTTAAATGCACTAATGTTCTGTCATTGATGATTTTCATCAGAAATTTATATTTATGGTTGACAACAGATACTGATCTGTAATTCTCAACTTTTTGATGGTTCGTTCACTGTTTTTGGTATAAGTGAAATATGGGCATTTTTGAAAGAAGTAGAAATAATCTGTAATTTTGGAATCTGTTGAAATAGGTTTTCCAAAAGTGGGGCTATTATATCTATGAAATGTATGTAAAAATCCAAGGAGAACCCATCTGCCCCCTGGATTTTCACCTTTTTTCATGTGGGT
Source organism: Neoceratodus forsteri (assembly GCA_016271365.2). NCBI lineage: Eukaryota > Metazoa > Chordata > Ceratodontiformes > Ceratodontidae > Neoceratodus > Neoceratodus forsteri. The sequence continues at coordinate 433,396,527 of CM028130.1, forward strand.
TATGGATTCATTTATTTTGACTCCCTGAATGGGAACTTTTAAGTTGTCTACCTCATCTTTTGTAAATGAGTGCAGTTTGATGAATTTGGCATAATATTCTAAGTCCTCCCTTAGCGGGGCACATTCAATTTGATACAGTTGGTTGTAATACGAGAAAAAAAAACTTAATTACTTGATTATTGTCTGTCTAAAGTTTCCTCTTTTCATCCAATATTGAGATAATTTCTCTTTTTTCCCTCTGCTGATTGTACTCTTTTTGCTACTAGTCTTCCTTGAATCTTACTTTGTAACTGCCAAGATCTCTTTGAGCATCTCCAATTTGATTTTATTTGGAAAAAGTGTGTTAATTGTTTTCTCAAGTTTTCATATTCCTCCTGTTTATTCCGACCTCCCATTCTTCCCTCTTGTTGTAGAGCTTTTAGTCTGGTATTTACCTGTTTTGCCAACAATTTTTTTTTTTCTTTACTTTCTAGGATGCAAAATTTATAATTTTGCTCTTTAGTGTAAATGTGGCCTAATACCATATAATTTGTTTACTGTCTGGGTCATTCTTTCTTAAAAAGCTACTGTTGTCTGACTTATTTTTTCTAAAAATGATTTGTCCTTTAACTAGTCATTGTTAAATTTCCACATGTTTTATTTGGTGTTGCTACTATTGATAAACATTTGAAAATGCACAGGTTTGTGGTCAGATAATGGGAAGGCTTTTAAGCCCGAGGTTCAGTTGGTGGAGCAACTACGTCGCTCCCCCATCAGGCTTATAAGGCCACTCATCCTGGGCCTTCACAGGATTTGTTTCTTGTTGCCCACCACCAACCCCTCCTCCTCCTCCTCCTCCTCCAGCAGTTCCTCTATCTTACTCTTGTTCTTCTTCCTAAGCTACCTTTAGCCGATGGCATCATTCCCATGGCACCTATGGGGGGAAACCCTCCTCTAGGGTTCCATGCGTTGTACCCTTACAGGATGGTATATCCCACGGATGGCAAGGCAGAAAACCATAACATAAATCAAGTCACACAAGCATCATCTCATCCAGTTGCATAAGCGCAATTGAACATACTTACTTCTGTCGAGAAGGAGATGCGTGAGCTGTCTGTTATTAAAGATTTTGAATCTGAAGGACACATAAATGCAGGTTTCAAAATCTGCCAAACCAAAAATCCAGCACTGGAGGTTAGAGGCTTATCTACATAATGATGTGATCCATTTGCTTCAGAAATGCATCTTAATCCATTTTCGTCAGGTTTAAACATTTCCCTCAGATGTAAACAACCCCCTGCTTCATATTCAAACACCGCGCCTCAGTAGATGCCTAAAATGCCTGCAACATCCTTGCATGATGATGTCAGTGGAGTGACAGTGCTCTGGAGCGACAATACAGTCTGCAAGGGGTCCATACCTTGAATCTCACTTTGTAACTGCTAAGATCTTTTTGAGCATCCCTAATTTGATTTTGTCTGGAAAATTTGGGTGTTAATTGTTTTCTCAAGTTTTTGTATTCCTCCTGTTTATTCCCACCTTCCAGAAGGCAGTATAGCACTTTGATTTAGGGCACTGAGCTGCAAACCTTGAAACGTGGTTTTGAATCCCACTGCCCCCACTTGCATACTGTGTGACCTGAGCAAGTCACTTAACTTCCTTGTGCTCCCAGGTCACACCTGGAAACAAGCATTGGCTTAGTGTGCATTTCCTGATTAAACAGTTTCCCCTTCCCCCTTTCCCTTATGAATAAACTGTTGAAATAAGAAATTTCCCCTTTCCCCCTTTCCCTTACAAATAAACTGTTGAAATAAGATGAACAAAGTGCTTCTTCTTCAAATCCTTTACTGTGCAGTTGTCATCACACCTGCGCAGTAAAGGATTTGGAGGAGAAGCACTTTGCATACCTCTCAACTGTCACATATTACAAGGTACATCACTCATTTTATCTCTCAGAAACCCTTGGTCCCACACTAAGAAGGTGACATCAGCCATTGACCACTGAGACTTTCAAGCAGAAATGTATAATGCTATAAAATGCTATATTGTTACAAGCATTAGTAACATTGGTACACTGATTTGCACAGTGTTCTGAGACTGCAGTGTCATGTTTGATGATTTGTCACACATTTTGTCCTGTTGTCACACGTCTTGTCATACATTTGGGTGAAGAAAGGTTGAGAGGTATGGCACTTTGTTAGCGTTGTTTCAACAGTTAATTTGTAAGGTTCCCAAGCAGACTGTATTATCACCCCAGACCACTGTTGCTCCACTGATATCATCGTGTAAGAAAGTTGTGGCCATTTTAGCACGGTGTTTGAATATGAAGCAGAGGTTTGTTTTTGTCCCAGGGAAATGTTTAAACTTGACAAAAATGGATTAAGAAGCATTTCTGCAGCAAACAGAACACATCATTATGTAGGTAAGCTTTTAACCTACAGTGCTGTGTTTCTAGTTTGGCAGATTTTACTCATTAAGAAACCCCTTTTTATGTGTCCTTTACAACATAGTCTACTCTGGCAGAAGATTTGTTCCTCTTGGACTGATGAGTGTAATCAACACTGTTTCTATGTTGCGCCTTCCGTAGGTCTATTAACAGACTGGAGTCTAGGAAGTTACTGAACAGCCTAGATTTGTTCCTGTCCCACCCCTTTGTTTTTGATGACTTGTCTAGTTTGATTGCTTGTAAACAATTCTTGTCATCTCCTAAATTGATGTTCTCTGTTTTCCAGTCCAACAAAAGCTTTTTTATCTCTGTATAGAATTTTGACAAGTTCTTGAATGGGGCATACCGTGATATCAATATTAACAAAATACCTCTTATGTCTATTTTCATTAGAGATATTCTACTTTCTGTATCTGTTCTTACCTCCTCCACCTTACCTTCAAAGTTCTTATTTACAAATATAATCACCCCTATACTATTTTTTTCATCTATCATAGAGCAAAATACCTGTTTAATCCAAGGCTTTTTTTTTAGTTTTTCCACCTCTTCTGTATTTAAATATGTTTCTTATAAAACAGCTAGTCGCACATTGTTGTTTTTAAGGTATTTAAATAATCTTGCTCTCTTAATGGGTAATGATATTCCATTAATATTCAAGATTATGCCTCTTATCCAAACCCCCATCTATAGATTGTGTCAAAACCATCCTCCCCAGCACATGCTTCCCACAGTGCACGCTTCCTTTTTCTAACATCCCTGGCAACACCATTTTTTTTCATTTTATTTTTTTTTTCTGCTTGCTCCAGTGCCCATCTCTCCCTCCCTTTTGTCCCCTCTCACACCCCACTGTTCACACTGTGGGATTACCCTGCACGCTGTTCCTTTCTTACTTGGCACACCTTGCATCGTGTTTGCTATTCTACATCACACTTCTATTTTTGCATATATTTTAGCATGCTACATTATTCTTTACGAGTAACAACAATCCTTTGTTAAAGTATTATAGTCAAGTACATTTTCCACATTTCAGCCTTCTTGATACATAGTTAAACAACTTTTTCAAAGTTTCAGCGTAAGATTATAGTTCTGTTCAAATGTATGCAGTCAATGCCATGACACCATCAAATATTCCCAAACAGAGTCAATAGTCAGCTTGAAATCTTTTAATGCATCCTCATTCATTTTGTACAATAGAATTTGTTTAAAAAAACTTGCAGCTTTGCTGAATACACTGTTTGTTTTGAGATTTTCTTTCCACAGAGTTTGCTGGGTGTTAATGAAAGCCTTCCTTTGTTGTAGCTGATCATAAGAAAAATCCTGCTTAATCACAATGTTTTTATCTTTTGAATTTGTAGCCTTTTTGTTGGATAATGGCTGATATTTATCTAGTTATTTATTTATTTAATTAGTTATCTAAAAGTTGGTAACCAGGAAAAACACACTGAGCTGAGGCTCGTTTCTAGGTGAGACTTGGGGAAGGGGCTGAAGGGAGAAACAACTTACACTGCTCTCGCTATGTCCCCCACCTCAGGCATGATAATATGCCACTAAATTGTCCCCTTCACTTGCACTGTCCCCACAGTGAGCAGCCGCACTTACTGCCATGGGCCACTTACTGCTGGTACTGGCTCCTTTTTGCTTCCACTGTTTTTGCCACCTGTCACTCTCTTTTGCTTACCCCAACCAACCTCTTCTTTCTCCTACACCGGTATCCTATACTACTTCCCCACACCCCCATGCTCTCCCTTTGTCCCTACCCTATACTTCTCCTTATGCCCATCCCTTTCCTTTGCTACCTTGATAATGACTAGTCCCTAGGCTGCTCTTCTCTAATGTATGTATGCTCATGAAGGGACCGTCAGTGTGCCAAGGTGTTCATTGAAGTATGTGACTGTAATTTGTTTCTTAAGTTTTAGGATCTGCCACCTCCTTGGCCTATGTCAAAGTGTATATAATAAATGTAATCTGTGTTGTTTACTCTATGTATTGTCTTGTATTTGCTGATGTGGAACCTTCAAAAAAGTGCATCTTGCTCAAAGTTTTATTTTCCGAAAACTGAAATAAATAAAATAAATAAACAATACTAAACAGAGGCAGCATAACAGTACAGGATAACAGGTACACAGAGAGGCATCAATAAATGTGCTTATCCAATAAAATAACAGCTTTTATAATGTGGTGAGCAGTAAAAACATGTAGGCAAAGTGCACAGTGTGCGTTGGGGTAGGGGAAAGGAGAAAGGCAAAGACTAAGGGACTGAGCAGGTAAGGGTCAGGAAGAGTTAATGGGGTGAGGGAGGGGGTAGGCAGGAACAGGAGGGAACAGGAAGTTACCTTAGATGGAGTCTTAAGGCAAGGAGAGAAGGGAGCGGTGAGTGGGGCAGATTCCAGAGGAAGGAGAATGGAGAATGTGCAGGAATCTCACAAGCAAAGTGAGTAGGAAGAGTAGGGGGCAGGGATAACAGGGTAGAAAGATGGAAGGGGACAGACCAAACCAGTACTTGGTGAAGACGGCAGCACAATGGACCTGGCTACATGACGGCAGTGGGAGAATGGTTAGGGAAGAGTAGAGAGAGCAGTGCTGGGTATGGAGGGGAGAGTTGGTGACAAAACAGCAGAAGGCATTGCATAGGGTATCCAGCCTGGCAAGGAAGGAGGAGGGGGCCAAAACCATAGACTATATCCACATAATCAAAGACTGGGAGAACCATTTTGATTACTAGTTCCTTGAGGACCTGGAGGGAGAGACAGTCTTTATTGTGAAACAGGATACCAAGTTTGTGATGGAGTTTGGCATGGATGGCATCTATGTGGACAGAGAAGTCAAGCTTGCTACTGAGCCATACTCCTAGGTACTTGAAGGCAGGACCACTTCCAAAGGGGTGACATCTAAAGTGGTGAAAATGGGGGGGGGGGACAAAAGCCGGGCCAGTTTTTGGCAAGTGCTGAAGTTCATAGACACCATCTTTTTGGTACTGGCTTTGAGCTGGTTTTCATGGAACCAAAGCAGTATGTTGTGAAAATAGTGCTAGAACAGCTCAGTCACAGCAGATACCATAGGGCTGGAAGTGTAGATAACTGTGTTGTCTGTATACATATGGATGTATAAGAAGACATGCAGAGGGGAAGCCATTAAGGAAAATGGAGAAGATGATGGGATGCAGGATGGAGCCTTATGGTACTCTGGCTAGGATGGGGCAGCATGCCTCCCACCTGTACAGACTGTTGATGGCCCGATAGGTATGATCAGAACCATTCTACAGTATAGGCTTAGAGGCCAGTGGAGCACAGTTTGCTAAGGAGGAGAGGTAGGACACCAAGTCAAAGACCTTGGCTAAGTCATTGAATAAAGTTGAGGTGATGTGGACCTGATTTTTCCTAGTGAGGACAGAGTCAGTAACCCAAAACAGAGGGGATACAGTTGAATAGTGCTTCCTAAAGCCAGACTGGTAGGAGAGAGGAAATCACAGGAAAGAAGGACATTAGTGAATCTGGAGTAGACAAGGGAGTCTTGGAGCTTAGCCAGGGAGGGGAGGAGAGAGATGGGCCATAGTTACTGGGGGTCACTCTCTTTATCCTGGGGGAGTACCTTAGCAACTTTCCAGACCTGGGGACAGTGCAGAGGGAGTAGGGAGGTTTAGAATGTGAGCTAATGGAGAGGCAAAGGCTGGAGCCAATATATATAGGAGTTTGGGGGTCTATCCCATCAGAGATGGACTTAGAGGGGTTGAGTGAGGTTAGGGCGAGGAAGACTTCATGGGGAAACTGGGTGGAAATGGAAGCCTTTGGATGATGGTGAAGGAGCAGGGGCAGAGGGTGACTAAGGGGGAGAGTGGGGTATAGGTGGTAAAGAAATTATTGAGATGAGTGGTGAGAGAGGGAAGTGTCAGAAACTGGTGAACCATTCACCATGAGGACGGGGGAGTGGATTGGGTTGTGGGTCAAAAATGTAGTGGATAACTTTCCAGAATTTTGCAGTGGAATTGAGATTTGTCTGGAAGTTGTTGTTAAACAGAGGACCTTAGCAGAGTAGATGGTCTTGGTGCATGAATTCTTGAGTGGTCTGCAGAATAGGAGGTTGGAGAGGGATTGAGAGGATTTAAAACAGGACCATGCTCAGTCATGGGATTTACACAAGGAAATAAGGTCTGGAGTGATCCATGGATGGTGGACATGTTTGACCACTGATTTTCTTAGGGGGTGCATGAAGAATCCATATGTGAGTAAGGATAGCTTGGAAGTGGGATAGGGCAATGGCAACATCAAGAACATGATAGACAGGTGACTAGTCTGAGGCAGTAAGCTCGTATAGTTGGGCATGAGTGTCAAGAGACCTGAGAGATCTAGATCATATGTATTTAGGGGCACAGTGGGTAAGTCTCACTTTCCTGATGCAATAGGTCATGCTGTGATCACTGAAGGCATCTGGCAGTATACCAGCTGTAATGATGCAGTGGGGGTGGGAGGCAAGTACCTAGTCTAGCAGGGAGTGAGGGTTGAGTCGGGTAGGCTCAGAGATTAATTGGATGAGGTTTAGTTACTTGCTTCTTTGGAGCAGGTGTCTTGATGTGGGAGAAAGCCAATTTATGTTGAAATCACCAAAGAGGATAAGTTTGTCGGAGGCAGCATAGGAAGCAAGGGAAGACAGGGTATTAATAAAGAAGGTGGGAGAGATCTTTGGGGAGACATAAAAGACACTTTCATAAATGGGGAGGGTAGAAGGTAGGGATAGTTTGGTAAGTAGGAGCTCATGAGAGGAAGGGACTGATTCTTTGAGGATGACTCTGCAGAACAGGTTCTGGCATACATATAAGCCCACTCCACCACTGTGCTTGCCATGGTCCTGTCAGAAAAGGTAGAAATCTGGAAGAAGTCAGGTTTGAGTCTGGTACCCTAGAAGAGAGCCATGATTCAGATAAGCACAGGAGGCTGGGAGAGTATTGTGAGGTCCAAACTTTGGGTGGGTCAAGCTTAGAGAGTAGGCTTCTGGCATTTAGGTGGAATATGCTAAGTCCATTTGGTTGGGGGGGGGTGTTGATTCAATGTCGCTAGCCAGAAGGAGAAGAATGAACTAACATTTGTCAATGCCGAAAGTTCGCTTTTGGTATTGCTAGTGTCACTGCCACCAAATCATGAGGAAAAGGTAATGATAAGGAGCACACAAGAGGCATAGAATTAAGTAGTACAGATGCATTAGCTATTTAACAGGAACAGCGACGTAGATGATCCAGGGATTAGAGGGAATGTTCTATGATGATAGGCTGAGCGAGCCGAACATGTATTCCCTGGAGGAGAGGAGGGATGGGAGGATATGATTGAAACCTTTAAATACTTCAAGGGGAAAAACAAGACCAATACAGAAGGAATTTTCCAGGTTAGAAGAGATAGGGACATGAGAGAGCATCAGCTGAGTTTGGGGGAGATTCAGGAGGCATTTTTACACAGAATGGATGGTAGACAAGTGGAATACTCTGCCTGAGGAGGTGGTATCCAGTAGGATGGTGGGTGGGTTTAAGAGGGGTTGGGCCAGAGTGAGGGGGGGTAATTATGAAGTGGGGAAGGGAGGGTGGGGCAGCTATCAGTTGAGGGGCTAGATGCACAATCAAGCAGACTCGATAGACCGTGAAGCCTGTTTCTTCTGACGTTTCATATGTTTATATCACGTGACCCGTGTCCAAATTAAAAGAGCAGGTCATTTTAGAAAAGGAAAGTTTGTAACAGGTGCTGCCACCAAGTTACAGTAAACCCACCAAAATATAGATAAAAGAGAAGGACTTACCTGAGTGTAGAGTGCCACGGGTTAGTCCTAGGGAGATGTCATCCACCGTACCTGTAAAAAGAGACAAGGGGGTCACAAAGGATCTGCAGTTCTTAGAGAGGGTGAAATAGGGCAGAAAGGACAGGAGAGAAATAAAATTATACTTATCTGATGGGGTCGGAATCCATGTCCTGTCAGACCTGTAGACATAGAAGAAAAAATAGGTTAGCTAAAAAGAAAAACATGTAAGATGAGCAAAAGCAAGAGTAAAGGGAGTGTGGTTTGGGGAATGTGGCTTAGCTAAAAACCAGGGCCACTGGAAAACTGCGGAAAAGGTTACCCAAAATTGCAGAGCGTTTTGCAAAAATTGTGGGAAATTGCGGGCATTCTGCTATAGACCCTGAGTGCTCCACAATAAATCTTTTAATGTTTTCTGCAGCATATATTAGTCCGTATAAATTGCTAAATGAATACACTGACACCTGAATATGTTTAAAATATAAAGAAAAGTTTGTTCCTAAAGAGAATACTAAACTGATAAGCTATCATAAGCATTGCCTATCTTCCAAAATTTAAAAGCATCTGCCTCATACAGTGCTAAATAGATTCTATAAAGTGAGCCACAGCAAATCTATATTAAAAAAAGTCAGAAGAAATATTTGTTTTTGTTTCTCTCTGTGGAATAATGAAGCCTAATCAACAGCTGTTTACAGTGCTCTGCCAACTATTCACCCACTTTGGTACAAGAAAAAATAAGCAGACAGAGTGGTGAATAATTGAGTTTTAGTAAAATGTCATTAAAGTGTTTAATTGTCATAATTTGTACTGTAGGTTCTGTACACTTTTTGCAGTCACATATTAAAACATTAAATCTTGGTGGGTTATTGGGGCTGGCAGTATAATTTAGGGGTTAAAGTAACAAACTGTGAATGAGCTGAGGACATCTAGCAGACCTGGGTTTAATTCCCACAACCTCCACTTGCATACTGTGTTATTCTGAACAAGTCACTTAACCTCCTCAGTGCTCCTGGGTTGTACCTGAAAACAGGCACTTGTGCGTAGTGGGCCTAACGCAGTTACCAAAAAATGTAAAAAAAAAAAATACCAATATATTTGTACTGCATCATACAGTAGTCAGGATACCCTGTAATTTACCTTTGTTTTACTCTGGCTGCAATTAATTTGTTTAAAGATAAATGTTCAGATACATTTTGTGTTTTATAAGCTTGTTTTAAGACTTCAGTCAAGTTTTTATTGTAGTCTTTGCATATGAGCATCTAGGGGGTAGTTGTAAGAGTGAGATCACTGTTAGCAACTAACTTATTCAAGTTTAAAATTGGCAGGGCCATCCAAAAATCCTCAACTGTTTGAATCAATACTAGTCTGAATAAAAGTATGCTCACAAGGAAAAACTTGCCCTGCCACTTACAAAAAGGCTTCATAGTTAGCACCCCACTTAAGTGAATGGGATAAATCGCACCTTTTCTCCCATCTTTTGTTTCAGCCTGTGTAGCAACAAAAAAGTTTTCTGATAGACTGCTTCAACATAAAACAAATGGTAAGTGTTTAAGTGTACTTATGCTTGGCCAGTGGATTTTGAAACCAAACATGACAATGATTAAAAAGAAATCAGTGTCACATAAAACCCTTGCCCTACCTTGCACTGCATTGTTTTGTCGAAACCCAAGTCTGCATGCACCATTGTCAATCTATTTGAGAGTATTTTATTCAAAATGTTAATACTTTTTACACAGTTCAATACAAAAACTCAAAAATTGCAAGAAATTGCGGAATATGTCAGTTTTTTCGGAGAAGGATGAAAATTGCTGATTCCGCAAAAAAAAATTCAGGCACAATTTTCCAATGGCCCTGCTAAAAACCCCTTTGTCCATAATGGTGGTTGAGTGGCCAGTAATTTACGTAGTAGGCCAGGTGGCTAGTGGGGGGCTAGTAGCCCTTTTTGTATTTTGTCCAATCGCCTTTTAAAACTGCCCACTGACTTACAGGATGCCACCTCTTTGGGTAGCACATTCCACATAGTCACCACCCTTTTTGTAAAGAAGTGCCTCCTCATTTCCCTCCTGAACCTAATGAGGACAACAGACTGACTGATTGCAAATGGGACCAATAATCAACAGATATTGTCTTTTATACTTAGAGACAATGTTATGCCTGATTGCCCGGGGTCATGAGCTATTGATAAACAATATTTAGTTCCAACTATTTGTCTGGTTGTAAGGTCCGCAGAAGCTCTAGGGTTTTGGGCTTTAGTCTTCTTAACCCACCAGCTTATCCAATCACAGACAGATACAGACCAGTGGCTGCTACTGCAACCCCCCTGCTTACCTTGGCCTAGGGAGCCCAAGATAATTAGCAGTGCCAATGCAATGAATTAGTATGCTGCTGCAACCTAGAAGCACTGCAGGCAGAACAGAACAGAAGCCAAAGCAAAGTCACTCGGCAATGAGATGGATAGGCTGGTGAGGACAGACTGGTTCTGGGGCTGAAGAGTGGTCCATCGATAAGGAGAGTAGTCAGCTTAGGAGGAGTGGTCCAGTTGTAGGGAAGGTGGTTAGCTGGGGATTGGGAGCCTGGAAGTGTGGGGTGCTGGGAGGGTGGTCTGTCAGGCCAGCAAAATCCGTGCAATGTGTGCCTGGTCCAGCCAGATCAGCTTTTACTGGTCTGGATCTTGGTCCAGTTTCTACCCATATTTTGTGGATGTGCAGATTAGGAATAGTAACCCACATCCTGTCCTTACTTATATATGAACTGAGACCCAGACCCTTCAAAATGTGGGGACACATCACTAAATCATGGAGATAAAAAGCAAATAACACTACAAGCTACTGCTCAACTTCAGAATTACAAAGTGGGTGGAATCGCAGCTGCAAATTAATAGTCAGAGGAAAGCAGGGCTACAGTAAAGGCAGTGCTATGATAGGCACTATATATAAGGCTCTCTGTAAAGCTTTTGGGGCATCCTAGATTTAAATAACTCACTTTTCTAATGTGCTGGGATGGGCACCTTCATCATATGAGTTACGAGGAACAGACGAAGTGCGTAAGTCAGTTTATAGAAAAAACAAAGTTATCCAATCACAGACAGATACAGACCGGTGGCTGCTGCTACTACTGCAAGGGCCAAGTGGTCCTTATCTGCTGTCAGATTCTATGTTTCTATCACAGCCACCACTGAGTGAGACTTTTTTTAGCTGTCCTGCCAACCTGCAATAAAAAAAGTTCAGGAGTCAGGACTCACCCTTGTTGTTCTCAGACTGTTCTCTCGTTTTGACGCTAATAGTCTTCTTCCTGATGTCTGTCTAATCAGTGGCAGTCGAGCGCTCAGCTAGGCCTCCCATTCCCAACAAGACAATCCACAGTCAAATGGGCCACAACTTTCTTTAAAAAAAAAACAGTGGTGAGCGAGAGCTGGACCTGAGCGGAGTGACGGGGCCCGATTCTAAGACACATGTCACAACTCATGGGTGTATTCATGTTGCAACATGCGCTGTTACACCAGGGACCCTGTGCCCTTTTTCAAGACAGGCAGGGACCCCAGCACTTATGTCCTGTGCCGTGCGGCAGCCGCAGGCTTGCGCCATGGAATGGCACACAGACCTGGGTGTCGTAAGTTACTGTCCATGAGGAACAGCCCCCCCAAGCCCCCCCTGAAATGAACATGCAAGCCCCTGGGGGCCATGGGGGTCAGCAGTGTGGCACAGGCATGAGGATGGCACCACAGAAAACGGACCCGGATGCCCATGGGAGGCACACCAGAATTGGGAAGGGCATCTATGTGATGGGGGTGTCCATGGGGCACATCTGTGTGCGTGTTGCAGCACTGTGAGGGGGAGCAACCACCATTTGGCAAGGATGGATGCCTCTTAGACCAGCTAACTGCTGGTCTAACCTTGCAGTAGCACAGTGTGTCTTGGAATGTCATAAGTGAGTTATAGCAGCTGTCCTTTCAGAATAGGGTACAGATGCTGCCATAACTCCCCCTTCCACCGTGCCATAGGGGCAGTGGCTGGCAGAAATCTGCTTGGGTGCAGACTGCCCATGCCATGGTGCAGGTGGCATCTTGGAATAGCAAATGGTGTAATGCATGTCGCAAAGTGTGACTTGCGCCATTAGGTTTGGTGCACTTCACCTTGTGACATGCGTAACCCGTTTTAGAATCAGGCTTATGGAATCTCGCTCTTCCTCCCTGATGGCACACCTGTAGTGATTTCCACATCAGACGCCCCTAAACCGCAGCACTGCTACTGTGTCCAAATAATCCGATTGGACAGAGCCCCCGGTACTAAGTCCAGAGACAGTCCTGATTTAGTCAGAACTGCTAAACTACAGGACAGACCCTGGATTGGACCTTTCTACCTGGTCCTTGCCTGCCATTGGTCACACTGAATTAAAGGGCCTCAGGTGGCAGGATTTCAGCATGGCAGGAATCTCACCCCAGATTGTCTCGGTAGGCCTGTTCAGTCTGCCCATAAGCACTGTACTTGATTATAGCTTCTGACCCTCCCTCTACTTTACCTGTATGGTTCCCCTATGCCTGTCCCATTCATGTTTAAATCCACCCACAGTAGTCTCTCCCACTACCTCCTGCGGCAGACCATTCCATGTGTCCATTGCCCTCTATGTGAAGAAAAACTTCCTCACATTCCTTCTTAATGTGCCTCCTTCCAATTTCATGTCATGCCCCCTCGTTCTTGTACTCCTCCTGTATTGGAAGATGTATCCCCCCACACCATGTTTATCCCTTGAGGTACATGAATGTCTCTATCATGTCCCCTCTCTCCCTCCTCTCCTCTAGCGAGTACATAGTGAGGTCCCTTAATCTCTCCTAACAAGTTTTGTTGTGCAATCCCGGTACTGCTTTTGAACCCTGGAGCCGTTGGAAGAGTTCTCCCAGCTGCAATCTGAGGACTTTGGCGAATACCTAAGGACTGAGTGGGATGGGAGGTGGTGAGTCCGCTCTGCTGTGGTAGATCATCGAAACCTGTCGAGTGAGAACTTTTAGAGCCAGTGTGAACTTTTCTTGCTGCCCTATTGCTTGACTAGGGGTGACTGTCCTGCTTGGGCTTTCCCACGAGGAGGTAGCAGGGGATGCTTGCTGTAGGGTGTAGCGGTCCTGCTTACCTTGGGGGCTGCTTGAGTGCATTCAATGGAGGACGACCGCTTTCTCTAAGGACACTAGTCCAGGGGTCTGCTTGGATTGGGGTTCCTACTTCCCGGGATGGTGCTTTGGTGGACCGGTCTTCAGGAGGATCCCTTGTGGTGAACTTTGTTGGGCCTGTTGGCTGCTATTTGAATTGGTGCTGCAGTTACTGTACTGGGGTGGCTGTTTGGGTTGGATGGCCCCGCAGTGAGGTACCGGGGGATGCTTACTAGAGGGTGGCATAGCCCTGACTGCCTTGGGGGTTCCCTGGAGAGTACGTTGTGGATGGATGCTTTCTGGGGGGCCCAAATTCTGGGGGGGGGGGCTGCTCAGCTTGAATTGTCTGCCCTTCAGGCAGTTTACCTGTGACTAACGGCCTACGTGGAGTAGCGTTAATCATCAGACTTAGGCATTGCTGGAAGACACTGCTGGTTCCATTCCTGATGTGTCATGGTTTCAGGCAGACCTGAGGCTCAAAAATCTTGAACTGGGAGGCTGTGGGAGAGCCTCACTGACTTTTATTCCAACTATTCTGGCAATAACTGTAATTGTGGTAGTGGAAGTACTGCAATTTTGACTTTATTTTTATTGGCAGAATATATGTTCAAGCACTTCGGTCATTTGTGAATGTCCCTTTTTTATAAATAAAACATCGATTGACTGATTGATTGATTTATACCATGTTAGTCACCCTTTTCTGGACCGTGTCCAGCCTATTTATGTCCTTTCAATGATGCGGCCTCCAAAACTGCTAACAGTACTCCATGAGAGGCCTGACCAGGCTCTTCTATAACAGCATCACCACCTCCTTCCCTCCTTGTGCTGGTGATACCCCTGCCTATGCACCCCAGCATGCCAGTGCCCCTCTCCCCCCTGTAGCCTTTGCATTCTGCTTTGACATTTTCAGGTGATCTGAAATAATAACCCTCAGGCCTCTTTTTTCCTTGTTGACTGCCAGAAACTGCCCCCCCATCCTGTAGCTCTCCCCAGGGTTTCTCTGCCCCAGGTGCATATTTTGCACTTCTTTGATTTAAACCTCAGTTGCCACTCTTCAAACCATTTCTCAAGCCTGCCTAGGTCCTTTCTCATTTTCTCCACCCCTTCCGGAGTATCTACCCTGTTGCAGATCTTGGTGTCATCTGCAAACAGGCAGACCTTTCCTTCCAGCCCCTCTGCAATGCCACTAATGAAGACACTGAACAGGGCTGTTCCAAGGACTGATTCCTGCAGTACCCTGCTGGTCATCCCCCCCTCCCCAGATTGTTTCCTATTTATCACCACCCTCTGTCTCCTGTCTGCTAGCCAGTTCCTAACCTAGTTCACCACCTTGTGTCCTATGCCCAGAATACCCCTCTTGTTAATAAGCCTCTTATGTGAGGCAGTGTTGAAGACCTTGCCGAAATCAAGGTAGGCAACATCCACCCCCCCCCATTTACTTCGTTCATCACCCAGTCAAAAACATCTATCAGATTCGTGTGACATGACCTACCTGCTGTGAATATAAAAAACTCCTCTCTAGGGATACCAAGATGAGACTAGTCCAAACCACCTTTCTTTCCCCTACTACACTATGCTGACTTCCTGTACAGTCAGGGTCCTGCCGGTGTACTGACCAAACTTGATACGCTCTACCACAGAGCTCTAAGGTTTATCACGGGCCTCCCCTACTCCACCCACCACTGTTCTTTGTATACTGCAGTAGGTTAGTCATCCCTTAGCTTCAGACGACAGAGAAACGTTGCATTCTGGACCTACAAAGTCATCTTAAACAAACTGCCTGACTAAATCTCTGACTGCCTAATGTTATGTACACTAAGTAAGTATGCTCTGAGAAATGTCTCTTATATTTCATTAAAGGTATTCAAGGCCAGATCTCGCTTTGACTGGGCATCTATTAGTCATGTGCTGCCTCAAATGTGGAATAAGCTGCAAAAAATCCTGAAAATAAATCACTCTATTAGCTTAGCATTTAAAACATTATACCTGCATCACAATAAGGAATCTTGTGTTTCCTACCCCTGACTCTTGGGTCTCCTATTTCTATGGAGCACCCTGAATGTCTCTTGCTTCTGCCTCCTCTTGGTGTTAGGTACCATCTACTGCTAGGCTCTCTCAACCCCCCCAACAATTTCATTACATCCTTCTCATTACTTCAGCCCCCAAACCTGGACCTGGTATTACACTCACCATCTCCTACCTCCTGCCCTTGCTATACTGTTCCTCTTAATAGATTATACCACACAACCTTGCACTTTGTGGCCTCTCGACCCTTATTCGCTATCCCTTCCTATCTCCGTCCCTTCCCCACTTCCCTCCTCTCTTCTGCACTTAGTCCACATTCTGACTATGTTCCTCTATGGGATCCATATGGACCACCCTGTGTTATTGTCCCTTACCTGAAACACTGTTTGTTTTGTACATATTGCTTGCTTGTATAATATTGTTGTATTTTAACCTGCATATACATTCACATCTGTATTGACTATGCCTTTTTGTTGTTCATGTCTGTGTATTGTAACTGTTGTTTTAAACTTTTCTCCTTGTACTAGTACACCCCAGGTCCTACTTGAAAATGAGCTTTGCTCAATGGTGCCCACCTGGTTAAATAAAGATTTTGATTGATAGATTGAATCCATGCTACCTAGGGACCTGGTCACCGATGGCTTGTTTTGTTTTGTTTTATTTTAACCAGGAAGTGGACTGGATACAGCCCCTTTTCAGCCATGCCTGACATACAACGTACAACATCACAATACAATATTACAATCATACAAAATACAAAAATTTATCACAATTGCAAACAGTATCACAATACACTTTCCTTAACAAAAAATGTTTAAAATGAGATTCTAAATGTGCTTTTTGAATCAATTCTCCAAATTCATTAAAAAATGAAGGTGTATACCAGGAAAATGCTTTCCTACTCATTTGTAACCTATAACCAGGAATGCCATATTGATTTAAACAATTTTGTCTTGTACCCTACCATGAACTTTTGCTACAATTAATTTAGATAAAGACAAAGGATCTCCTAAACATTTTACCCAAAAAACAAAATTTACTATCATACATTTCAAACGATTAATTGGGGAAAGTACACCAAGATCCAAATAAAGCTGACAGTGATGAGTTCTGAATGGGACATGCAAGGCAAATCTACAAATATTGTTATACAGAACTTTAAATTTTGTCTCAAACAACTGATTACAATGTGCAAAAGTAATACTTCCATACTCTAATGTTGGAAAAAGAACCTGTTTAGCTATAGTAAAACAAGCCTCTTCAGTCAGAAATTTTATATTTCTATAAAGAAAACCAAGTTTCTGATGGATTTTTACACCCAACTTCTCTAAATGAGGAACCATACTAAGGTTTGATTCCAGGTATAAACCTAGATAT
Source organism: Neoceratodus forsteri (assembly GCA_016271365.2). Lineage (NCBI taxonomy): Eukaryota > Metazoa > Chordata > Ceratodontiformes > Ceratodontidae > Neoceratodus > Neoceratodus forsteri. The sequence goes on from CM028130.1 coordinate 433,413,269, forward strand.
TTAACCATAGTGACCAAAGGGAGAGAATCACCACCAAATCCTATCATATGAATAGGGTTAAATTTCTGAAGTCTTTTTTGAAGAACCGAACATCATAACATTTGTTTTAATTTCAATAATAACTAATTTATTTAACCAAATCCAATTAGCAAAAACATCATATTGCTTTTGAAAAGAATCCTGAATTTCGCAACTGTTTGTCCCCAATACCCAGAACACAGTATCATCTGCATAAAATAAACTGTTGTTACTAGCAAAAGAAAAGTGTAAATCATTAATACAAATTGAAAATAAAAAAGGACTGATCCTTGAGGAACACCTGCCATTATCTCTCTAGATTGAGACATATGGTTATTAACTTTAGTTATTTGGCTACACTTTAACAAATAACTTGAAAACCCCTTTAATCAGACATCCCTAATTCCTAGTTTTCTTAATTTATTTAACAGGATATTGTGATCCACCATATCAGAGGCACTGGCTAGGTCCACGAAGACTGCACCGATGGTCCTACCCTCCTCTGCTGCCACCAGTATGGCATCTGTGAACCCGGCCAGTGCCGTTACAGTGGATCGACCAGCTCTAAATCCATGCTGTTGATCAAGAAGTACATTTTGATCTTGAAAATATTTGTGTAACCACTGGTGAACACACTTCTCCAGCAATTTACTAATCTTAGACAACAGGGAACGAGGCCTATAATTAGACACATTGAATCTATCTCCACTCTTATAGAGAGGAACCACAATGGATTCCCTCCACAGAGCAGGGGCAATATGCTGTTGTAGTGAAAAATTGAACAAAGTTGTTAAAGGGCCTTTCACATAAGAAGCAGAGTATTTTAGCAAAGTAGATGAAATCCCATCAGTCCCTCCCTCTTTACCATCCTTCAGTTTTAATAACAAATTCAAAACCTCAGGTTCCTCTATGTCAGAAAAAATAAAACAAGACTGATCATTACCTCTATCAATACCACTACCCTCATCAATCTCCTTAAAAAATTTTACTTCTTTACCATGAATTGTTTTAGAAACAAAGAATTCATTAAAACTATTTGCCATAGCTAACCCATCAGAAACAAAAATACCATCTACCTTAATTCCCTTAATACCTATGTCATTTTGGGGATCATAACTATGTTTAAAAGAGTGCCAATATTTTTTTTATCTTTCAGATTTTTTATCTAAGTTTAAAATACCGAGCTTTGGCTTCAACAATTTTCTTTTTAACTTCATTCCTGCAAGTCTTATATAACCTCAGAGAATAAACATCCCTAACCTTTAAATAATATTTTCTTTTATTTTCCCTATTTTTAATCAAATCATGAAGTTTTTTAACCATGTGGAAAATTTACCCTTCACCCTCCATTTTGTTACTGGGGTATATTTATTAAATAAGTCAGTTATGTGATTTGTAAACTGAACTACTTTATAATCAAGAACAGATGAATCCATCACTTTAGTCCAGTCAGTTGATTCCAATTATTTAGTATAAAGCTCTACATTTAGTCTAATAATATTCCTTTTATAAATAAACTTTGAAGGAACAGTTTGCCTAACCATTTTCCATACACAAGATATAGGACAATGGTCAGAGATAGAATCAGACAAAACATTCAGATTACACAAATTACATGGATGATTCGTTATGATCCAGTAAATGATAGAATGATTATTTGTCCTGTAATTGAAAAGAGTAGGAACCTCAACTAACTGGACAAAGCAAAAGGTATTCATTTGAGTTTTTAATTTCACAACCTCACCTTCTTGCCCCAATCAGAATTAGCATCTCCCATAATAATATGTTCCCTTCTATTCTGATGAATTCCGGTCCATACATCAAAAATTGGATAATTAACTAATTTAAATTTTGGAAGGCAATAGAAACAAGTACAATATAAATGTTTACATCCTGACACACCCAATTTTATCTTAACAGTCAAACAGTCAAAATAATTACCCAAAGGGCCTCTAACAACAACCTCAACAATAATATCCTCCTCAATATTCAACACTGATTCTATCTCTGACCATTGTCCTATATCTTGTGTATGGAAAATGGTTAGGCAAACTGTTCCTTCAAAGTTTATTTATAAAAGGAATATTATTAGACTAATTGGGGTTGTCTACAGGCCCCCAGACCAGGGGGAGGACATAGACACATTACTGTTAGAAGATATACAAAACATGACAGCTAAAGGGGAGGTTCTGATAATGGGATACTTCAACATGCTGGATACAGATTGGTCAATACCAGCAGGAACATCGTCCAGAACTAGACACATGGTGGATTCCCTGCAGGGGAGGGCCTCAAACAACTGGTACAACAACCCACAAGAGACAGGGCTATCCTAGATCTAGTACTGACTAACAGGGAATGGATCACAGATCTCCAGGTAAAAGGTCACCTGGGGGCCAGTGACCATCACATGGTATGGTTTCAATTTGGCCACTACATCTAAATCATCCCATTCCAAGGCAAAAATATGGGACTTCAGAGGAGCTGACATTGATAAGATGGCCAACAGAGTTAAGCTAGCTCTGGCAAAAAGAAACACAGGTGAGGGGGTACAGGCAAAGTGGGCAAGCATTAAGGATGCAATACTTGAAACAACATCCCATTGTGTTAGACAGAAAAGGAAGTGCAAAAGAAGAAGGAAACCACTCTGGTTCTCAAATACAGTGGCAGAAAAGGTCAGAGCCAAAAGGCTGGCCTTTAGAAAATATAAGGGAACACAGCAGGATGAAGATAGGGAGGCATACCAAACTGCCCTAAGTGAAGCAGGGAAGGCAGTAAGGCAGGCAAAGTTCCAAACTGAGGAAACACTAGCATGAACAGTAAAAGAAGGTGATATGACTTTCTATAGATACATTAGTGAAAGGAGAAAGTCCAGAGGGGGTATTGCTAAGCTCAAAGGAGAAAAGGGGGCATGTGAGGTGGAGGACCCTGTAAAAGCATCTATCCTAAATGGGTACTTTTGCTCAGTATTTACTGAAGAGAAGGTAGGGCAGGGACCACAGCTCAGCACCATGAACACGGGGGTGGGGGGGAGGTGAGCACTACTCCCTTCACAAATGAAAAGGTCCTACAAGAGCTTGCTAAGCTCAGGGTGGACAAGGCAATGGAACCTGATGGTATACATCCCAGGGTACTTAAGGAGCTGAGGGTCGAACTAACAGAGCCATTAGCAGAACTGTTTAGTGAGTCTCTGAGCACAGGAGAGGTCCCAGAAGACTGGAGAAGGGCTCATGTGATCCCGCTCCACAAGAGTGGTAGCAGAGAGGAGGCAGGGAACTACAGACCAGTCAGTCTTACCTCAGTAGTGGGCAAGATTATGGAGGCACTCCTTAAGGAAAGGATAGTGCAACACCTGGAATCCATAAGGGCACAGGATCCAAGACAGCATGGGTTTACAAAAGGAAGGTCCTGTCAAACTAATCTCATTGATTTCTTTGACTGGGTAACCAGAGTGGTGGACCAAGGGGGAGCAGCTGATGTCGCCTGCCTTGACTTCAGCAAAGCTTTCAACACTGTTCCACATAGAAGATAGATAAATAAGCTGGGTAGGCTCAGGGTAGGTCAGAAGTTGGTCAACTGGGTGGCAAACTGGTTGACGGGCAGAAAACAGAGAGTGGTGGTAAATGGTATAGAGTCAGACGAGATGCAAGTCACAAGTGGGGTACCTCAGGGATCAGTCCTGGGGCCAGTCCTCTTCAATAACTTCATTAGTGACATTGCAGATGGACTAGAGGGTAAGGCTTGTCTGTTTGCAGATGACACCAAGATCTGCAACAGAGTAGATGATCCAGATGGGTTGGGCAGAATGAGAAGAGATCTGGATAAACTAGCAAAATGGTCAGAAGAGTGGCAACTGGGATTTAATGCAAAGAAGTGCAAGATCATGCGCATAGGGAAGAGAAACCCTGAAGCCACCTATAGGCTGGGAGGGGAGTAGTTGGCAGTCACAAAGGAAGAAAGAGACTTGGGCATCATCATCACCGATGACCTGAAATCATCCAAGCAGACCTCTAAAGCAGTAGGTAAGGCTAGGGGATGTTAGGGTGTATTAGTAGGGATATCACAAGTCGTAAGGGGGAGGTAATAATCCCTCTTTACAAGACACTGGTTAGGCCCCCATCTGGAGTACTGCGTGCAGTACTGGAGGCCACACCTTCACAAGGACATTAACCAAATTGAGGCAGTCCAGAGAAGGGCAACTAAAATGGTGCAGGGACTGCATCAGAAGACATATGAGGACAGATTAATGGAGCTCAATATGTATACCCTTGAGCAAAGGAGGGAGAGAGGTGATATGATCAAAACATTCAAATACCTTAAGGGCATTAACAAGGTGAAAGAGTCTAACATATTTAAATACAAGAAAAATAGCAGGACAAAAGCACACATCATGAGATTAGAGGGAGGCCGATTAAGGGGGAATGTGAGGAAATTATTTTTCACAGAAAGACTGGTGGATACATGGAATGGCCTACCTCAGGAAGTGGTGGCTATGAATACAGTGCAGGACTTCAAACAGGCATGGGATAGGCATAAGGGAGCAATACAGATGAGTATGAATAGATAGACCACTGACAGAGCAAAGGCCGATGGCACATTTATAAGGTAGAAAAAGAAATGGGCAGACTGGATGGGCCTTGTGGTCCTTATCTGCTGTCAACCTCTATGTTTCTATGTTTCTATGTTACATTACCCCACCCTCATTTGTTCCCTTCTCTATCTTGCCTATAAATTGAATAACCATTTACTATAATATGACTTGAAGTAATGTGTGGTTTTAACCATGTTTCAGTTAGTCCAACTAAATAATAGTTACTGTGTTCTGTCCATACCCTCAGTTCATCTAAATGAGGTTGAAGATTCTTTATATTCAATGAAACCAACTGCAAACCCTTTGTCTGATTTCTCCCAAAAAGGTACGGAGTAAGTAAAGGGCCTGGATTAATCTCTATATCTCCAGCTAAAATCAATAACAGTATTAAACAAAAACAATTTATTTTACTATTTTTTACTTTTAAAACAGTACCAAGTCTTAAGCCCTTTACCTGATCCTCTTTGTGCAACACATACCAAGAAAAAGACATTGCAGCAGATAGGGTATTTGTTTTAAATTCATTAGAAATACACTGTTGTTTCCCATCCGAATAATTCTCTTGTTGGTAAAACTCACTCCAAAAATTAAATTCCACATTAGTAAATTTCCCTGGTTTTATCATATTCCACCCAGGAGATCCTTTCCTGTTCAACCCGAAGTTAAAATGATCCAAGCACATTATAATCATGAACATAATTAAACACATCTTTACGCTATTCTGGGCCATAATTTATCTAAAAATTACCTTTTTGTGCCTAGAGCTGAAGGGATAGTCTTAAGTAATATGATTTCTCTCGAGTGCCACTCCACTCAAACGCTCATGCTTGCGAGCGGCATGGGCAATTTAACTGCACAGTCCCCGGCCCCCTTTGTCAGTTACCAGCAGCTCATTGGCAGTCCTCTGCACACTGGCTATGCACTGAACCCGAAGATTGCTGTCTTACACAGGGACTCAGCAGTAGTAACCTCAGTTGTCAAACAAAGCACACAGTCCATTCAGATCTAAATGCTGAACTGCTCCTCACAAACAGGCAGAATGGACATGCTTGTAGCTCGCTCTAGTTCTTGCGAGCGGCGCGGGCAATTTAACTGCACAGTCTCCTTCCCCCTTTGTCAGTTACCAGCAGCAGATTGGCAGTCCTCTGCAGACTGGCTATGCACTGAACCTGAAGATTGCTGTCTTACACAGGGACTCAGCAGTAGTAACCTCTGTTGTCAAACAAAGCACACAGTCCATCCCAGATTTAAATGCTGAACTACTCCTCACTCGCAAACAGGCAGAATGGACGTGCTTGTAGCTTGCTTGTAAATGTTCCACTATCCTTTCTTTAAGCAGCTCGTTTGTTTTGTGGTGCAAACCCTGCACCATCTTAGCTGCCCTTCTCTGGACCATCTCCAGCCTGTTTACGCCCTTTCAAAGGTGCAGCCTCTAGAACTGCACACAGTTCTCCATGTGAGGCCAGAGCAGGGTTTTATATAACAGCATCACTACCTCCCTCCTTCTGTTGATGATACCCCTGCTTATGCACCCCAGCATACCACTGCTCCTCCCCGCTGCCTTTGTAGTCTGCTTTGACATTTTTCAAGTCATGTGAAATTATAACTCCCAAGTCCCTGTGTTCCTTGGTGACTGTCAGCAACTGCACCCCCCCCATCCTGTAGCTCTCTCAAGGGTTTCTATGTCCCAGGTGCATAATTTTTCACTTCTTTGATTTAAACCTCAGTTGCCACTTCTCAGACCATTTCTCAAGCCTGCCTAAGTCCTTTCTCATTTTCTCCACCCCTTCCGGAGTATCCACCCTGTTGTAAATCTTGGTGTCATCTGCAAACAGGCAGACCTTTCCTTTCAGCCCCACTGCAATGTCACTATTGAAGACATTGAGCAGGACTGTCCCAAGGACTGATTGCTGCAGTACTCCACTGGTCACCCCCCTCCCCAGATTGTATCATATTTACTACCACCCTCTGTCTCCTGTCTGTTAGCTACTGTAGTTCCTAACCCAGTTCACCACCTTGTGCCTATGCCCAAACTACCCATCTTGTTAATAAGCCTCTTATGTGAGATGGTGTCGAAGGCCTTGCTGAACTCAAGGTAGGTGACATCCACCCCCACATTTACTTTCTTCATCACTCAGTCAAAAAAAAAAAATGTCAGATTCGTGTGACATGACCTACCCACTATGAATCCATGCTATCTAGCGTCCTGGGTACCGATGGCTTGTAAATGTTCCACTGTCCTTTCATTAAGCAGCGCGTGCATGATCTTTACCACTACTGATGTGAGGCTGACTGGTCTATAGTTCCCAGCCTCCTCCCTACTGCCAGATTTCTGTAGAGGGACCACATGTGCCCTCCTCCAATTCTCTGGCACCACTCCTGTATTGAGTGACTCTGTGAACATCATTGTCAGAGGTTGAAACATAGAAATTGTTGGCAGATAAGTGTCACCCCTCACCCCTGGCTTTTTGCAAATGACAGGTGGTATGCTGTTGAAGCTGACAGCAGTACCAGGTGGGGGACTGGGTTTGGGGAGGACTAGGTTACTCGGCACAAGGGCTAGGTTTGGCTACTCTGCACAGGGGCACCCAAGTAATTCCGAACACAAGAAGCAATAACTGTAATGTCCAATACCAGGAAATGGGATTATAAAGTGTGGCTTTATTCACATCTAAGCAGAACAAAACAAAGCATAGATGGACCCCCATGGGGCTACACTTCTGGTAATGCAGATTAAGAATCAGAACACTTCCTCAACACTTCAGCCCTCAGGCTCTGAACCCACCAAGCACACAGCCCAGACTTGCACGCTGCTTTGGGTACACAGCCCGAACTTGTACACTATTCTGGGATTTCCCTGGCTTGGTTCCCCTGCCGGCCACTCAAACACCTTCCATTTGACATGGACACCTTTTCTGGTGGCTCCCTAAACCACCTAAGAGCCTTCGACTCCATAAGGGAAACTTCCTTTTAATCCCACGTCTGGGTACTTTCCTCAGCACTGGCCAAGTGCCTGAGGGAAAGTAAAAGGGCCACAGAGCAAATCCGTAGAGGTGAATTTGGTTACTACTAATGGGGGGTCTCCCACCTCTCACTTCCACAATTCATACCCGGCCATTTCTCTGGGCATTAAACATCTCTTTCTGAAAAGCGTGGCAATGTAGATTAAAGGGTAAATGCATAGCACATTTCCTCTACATGTCTTGGCTTTCCCTTTGTACTAGACTCGAACATACTTAAACATCTCTTTCTGAAAAGCTTGGCAGCATAGATTAAAGGGTAAATGCTTGGCACATTTCCTCTACATGTCTTGGCTTTCCCCTTGTGCTGGACTTGAACATACTTTTACTTGGCTTAGCCCATTACTCTAGGCCTCCCACTGATTAAGCAGTCCAATCCCCACTTTACTTTACTCTTTGTGCTGGATTTGAACATACTTTTACTTGACTTAGCCCATTACTCTAGGCCTCTCACTTAAGTAGTCCAATCCCCACTTTACAACAGTTCAGGTGAAACAATGGCCCTATGTCAGAGCGAACTCACCCTTTGGTTGCAGGTGCCCCACAGGCGTTTCTTCACAGGAATCTCTGGTGCTTCAGCACAACTTGGAATAAGGCTGCTTCTTTCCTAGCTGGAACCATGAGGTTTGCCCCTGGAATGACAGGCAACCTTTCCACCCCCATACCCTCAGGGATGGGGCACAGGGACCAGTAACAGTGGTCTCCACCACTTCAAAAACAGCTTACTGTGTTACTCTTTTGGCAGAAACACACACCTCTTCCTTAAAGTAGCTCTATATCAGAGCTTTAGGCTCCAAGAGCCTGTGCACAGACTGCTGTGCTCCTCCTTTCAAGACTGCTCACACACAACTCCCTTCAAAAGACTCCCAACTTTCTAACCTAACTCCCAACTGCAGATTCCAATGTGGCTCATGCAGCTGCGAAAGTTCTATGGTTATGTCATCCCTCAGTCTCAGCTGAGACTGAGAACTGAGTGAGACAGTGTGAAATCCATTTAACTGAAGTTTCACAAGCTGCCTTCCCTGCCTACCACTAGGTCTTATGAGATTCTAGTAACCCCGGGTAACAGGGGGGTTACATAAGGACCACTAGGCTAATCCAGGCTGACCATAAGCCATGTACTTGACTATGGCTTCTAACCCTCCGTCAGCTGTACCTCTATGGTTCTCCCATGCCTGTCCCATGCATGTTTAAATCCCACCACAGTACTTACTCCCACCATCTCCTGCGGCAGACCATTCCATGTGTCCACCACCATCTCTGTGAAGAAAAGCGTCCTCATATTCCCTCTTAGCCTGCCACCTTCTAATTTCATGTCCTGCCCCCTCATTTTTATACACCTCCTGTATTGGAAGATGTCTTCCCCCTGCACCTTGTTTATACCCTTGAGGTACTTGAATGTTTTTAGTATGTCTCCTGTCTACCTCCTCTTCTCCAGTGAGTACATACTGTAGTCCCTTAATCTCTGCTTGTTTGTTTTGTGGTGCAAGCCCTGTACCATCTTAGTCGCCCTTCTCTGGACCGTCTCTAGCCTGTTTCTGCCCTTTTGAAGGTGCAGCCTCCAGAACTGCACACAGTACTCCATGTTAGGTCTGACCTGTGTTTTATATAATGTCATCACTACCTCCTTCCTTCTGGTGGTGATACCCCTGCTTATGCACCCCAGCATGCCACTGGTCCTCCCCGTTGCCTTTGTAGTCTGCTTTGACACTTTCAAATCATGTGAAATTATTACCCCCAGGTCCCTTTGTTCCTTGGTGACTGTCAGCAACTGCCTCCCCATCCTGTAGCTCTCCCCAGGATTTCTATGTCCCAGGTGCATCATTTTGCATTTCTTTGATTTAAACCTCAGTTGCCACTCCTCAGAGTATTTCTCAAGCCTGTTTAGGTCCTTTCTCATTTTCTCCACCCCTTCCAGAGTATCCACCCTGTTGCAGATCTTGGTGTCATCTGCAAACAGGCAGACCTTTCCTTTCAGCCCCTCTACAATGTCACTAATGAAGACATTAACTAGGACTGTCCCAAGGACTGATTCCCGTGGTACCATGCTGGCCACCACCCACCCATCCCCAGACTGTACCCTATTTACCACCACCCTCTGTCTCCTGTCTGTTAGCCAGTTCATAACCTTGTCTACCATGCCCAGCCTACCAGTCTTGTTAACAAGCCTTTTATGTGAGACAGTGATGAAGACCTTGCTGAAATTGAGGTAGGCAATGTCCACAGGCCCCCCGATTAACTTCCTTCATCATCCAGTCAAAGAAATCTATCAGATTTGTCTGACATGACCTACCCGCTATTAGGCTTGACTAGGGTTTTATATAACAGCATAACTACCTCCCTCCTTCTGCTTGTGACACCCCTGCCTATGCACCCTGTGAATTTTTTTCACATTTTGACCCAAGATTATCAACATAATCTTCTTATCACCACATCTCATAAACCTCATAGGTGAAAATGTCTTAATCCATGGCAAAATGCCATTCTGCGCCACAGGTGCAGAAACTCGATTTGGGCAGAATGTGTGAAATGACAGTTGTACTGTTCATGAGGTTGTGTGAAGAAATGGCTAGGTTGAAAATTTGGAGTCAAAATATAAAAAATTGGCAAAGTTATGCACATGCATAGGAAAATTTCAATGAGTGCAGGTAACTCTGTCTTTTGTTGGTATTTTTGCTCCAAATTTTGAACCTGGGTTTTTTAGGACACCACCTCATGAACAGTGGTGCTATCATTTTGTTACTCAATCCTGAAAGGTGGTTTCGCACAGTGACTGTGCCATTCCACACCACAGGTGCGAGAACATGTCTTGGGCAGGATGTGAGAAAATGACAGCTGTACTGTTCATGAGTCAGTGTGGAAATATGGCTCTGTTGAAAATTTGGAGTGATAATATTAATAATTGACCAAGTTATGCTCGTGCATAGTAAAATTTATATGAGCGCACATAACTTGGGCGTTTGTTGATATTTTTACTCCAGATTTTCAACATGGGCTTTTTAAGGACCCCACTTCATGAACAGTGGCACTACCATTTCATTACTCTATTCCAAAAGGTGATTTTGTGCAGCAACTGCGCCATTCCATGTCACAGGTGCAAAAATACATTTCGGGCAGGATGTGAAAAATTACATCTTTACTGTTCATGAGGTGGTGTGAAACAATGGCTATTTTGAAAATTTGGAGTCAAGATATTAGAAATAACCAAAGTTATGTGCGTGCGTATAAAATGTTTAATGAGCACACGTAACTCAGCCATTTTTCTATATTTTTACACCAAATTTTCAACATGGGCTTTTTGGGACCCCACCTCATGAACAGTGGCACTTTCATGTTGTTATTCAGACCTGAAGGTGATTCCATGCAGCGACTGCAAAATCATCTTTCGGGACAGAGTAACAGAATGACAGTGACAGTGTTCATGAGGTGGGGTCCCAGGAACCGCATGTTGAAAATTTGTTGCAAAAATCTCAAAAAATGGCTGACATATCAACATAAGTTTAACCCACCATTGACAGCCATTATACAGAACTTACCATGATTTTTCAGTTTGCAGTTTGGCTTTGATGAGTGCAGATATGTCCCAGTCCAGAGAAGATGACAGCAGCTGACCTCCGTTGGTAAGTATAGGGTAAAGGGGGTGCAGGGAGGTGCATGCACAGAGGGAGGGTCAGGATGGAGGAGGGGAAGGGGGAGATGATGAGGGACAATTTTCTTTTTTACAGGGTTAAAAAATAATAATAAAGACATTGGGGGACTTTCTTTTTTTTAGGGACAGGAATGTTTCAGCTTTACTATTATGCTCTGCCGGACCTCCCATCAAGGCCAAGAGGTAAGTGGCTGGCAGGACTCAGGAGCACTTGGTGGCCACCCTTATGAGGGTCACATGGGGGGGTAACGGCGCAACAGACAATGATGGATGGTTTTCTTTTTTTTTTTAGGAAAAAAAAGGACGAGGGACAGCTTTCATTTTTTCAGGGAGAGTTTGCTGTACAATTGAGGACACTGGGGGATTGGACACCCCTAGTGTCAGTATCTTATGTTTGGGAGGAGATATAGGGTGGTGGTTGCTTAGAGTGAGGGTTGTTTGGGAGGAATAGCATAAAGAAATGAGGCGCAGTTTTCAGCAATGTGAGAGGGTGAGAGAGGACATGAGGAGCCGTCCTCAGCAGCTTGCACATTGAGCTGCTTAGCGATCGGCAACCCCACTGCAGCATGTGACTTTACTGTTATGCTCCACTGAACCCCCAGTCAAGGCCAACAAATAACGGGGCCAGCAGGAGCAAGCTGAACTGCACTGGTGAGGGAAGAGACAGATGGGATGGGGGGTGTCACATCAGCCAGGCTGATCAGGACACATAATTGCTGTTTGCTGGGCGATGTCCTGCAGATAACAAGAAAAAGCCACATTATGATTGGTGTGGCTTTTTCTTTTCAAGTGCAGACCATTTCAGGCAAAATAATGTCATGGTCAGTCTGGTTGATGATTGGTGTAGCACTGTCCTGCCCCTTGCAGACCATTCTGCATTGGATAGACAGTGACACACCTCTCAAAAGTCACTCTGCCACAAGAAGTTCACTGCACACGTGTTCATGGTGAACTTAAAAAAGGGAGGATGAAAGAGTGGGACTTCTGCCCCCTTAAGCGATGTGGGAAGGGGAAGGGGGAGGTAGTGGAGGAGAGGAGAGGGGAATATGGTGGAGATGCTCCAGACTGAGAGTGGAAGAGTGGAGAAGCCCAGGGTGAAAGGCTGGGGTGGGAAGGGGGAGGAAGGGAGGTGGAAGAAGAGGAGGAGGGAGTGGTGCAACGGGGGGGAGAGTAGAGAAGGGGAAAGTGGGAAAGGAGATGGGGTAGTGTGTAAAGAGGCTTGGGGGGATGAAGAGGGGAGAGATAGGAAAGAAAGAAGGAAGATACATAAAGGGAGGATTAGGAACACAGCGAGGGAAGAATTAGATTCAGATGATGTAAGGAAAGTTGAGTTAGGGAGTTAGGAGGGATATTCATTTAAGGGGACAAAAGTGCAAACAAAAAGAAGAACAAAATGAGCTGCAACAATAATCTCAGTAAGATATGCCAAATATTATAGGTAGACATGCAGAACACTTTGGTGGTAGAGGTAACCTCAACAGCTAAGCAATTTTGAATACATCAGGCAGACCTATAGGCAAACACCTAACTCACAGGCAGATGGACTATTTTACATTAAGTGGTAAAGCAAGCAAATTATTGCCACAGTTGGATTGCAGGAATCTCCTTTAGCTAAGTCAGGCAGAGCTATAGAGCTACAGGCAGTCTCCTAACAGGCAGCAAATGACTACTTTAAAATTGGTAAGTAGTAAAATAGACACAATTGTAGCTACAGTTGAATAAGCTAAAATGTGGGGAAACTACATTGGACAAGTCCTGCAATGCTATAGGCAAACACAAATGCAGGCAATTTGAGATACAACAGACAGCAGTCCAAGTCAAAGCAGTGATTAAGAGATTTTAACCTGGGACACAAGACAGTGAAATTGCACTGTGGGTACAATGACTCCGATTGTACAAGCTGATGAGAGATGTTGTATTAGGAGCAAAGACCAGGTCTGGGTGTGGAGGGTGTAGGAGAGGGGTGGCGTGGCTGGCCGACAGCTGATTCCCATTGCTGACACCCACAATAGACACCCTTTGCATGAGGACCGCAGTGGAGGACCACTAGGAGACTTGCCTTATAAGGCTGTGGGCCAGGATTGGTGGTGGTGGGCCCATTTGCGAGGAGGGGATTAACCACTGCTGTGGGGCAGGGTCCCCATGGTGAGAGTCCAGGAGCTTAATATGTATACCCTTGAGGAAAGAAGGGAGACGGGGACATGATAGAAACTTTTAAGTACCTCAGTGGAATCAACAAAGTCCAAGAGGGTAGCATCTTTCAGAAAAAGAGATTTGCAATAACAAGGGGACACAGTTTAAAGATAGAAGGAGGGCGGTTCAGGGGCAATGTGAGGAAGTATTATTTTACAGAGAGGGTAGTGGATGCATAGAACAGCCTTCCTGAGGAGGTTGTGGGGTCTAAAACTGTGGGAGAATTCAAGAATGCATGGGACAGACATAAGGCAATTCTAGTGGGGGGTAGGAAGAAATAGGTTGTTGGTTAACTAGGATCTGCGGCCTATCCTGTAGGTAGGGAAATGGGCAGACTAGATGGGCCAAGCGGTCCTTATCTGCCGTCAAAGTCTATGTTTCAAGGGAAGATGTGCTCAGATGGGGGAAAGTCTTGTAGCAGGCTGAGGGGACTCTCTCTGACCCCTTGTCACCTGCAGCAGAGTGTCCTTAAAGAGAACATTTCTGCCAGTCCTTTTATAATAGAAGAGCTCCACGGACTACAGCACTCAGGGATTCAAAATCCGTATGCCCTTCTGGCTACGGGCTAGGATTGGTGGTGGGTCCATTTGTGGGTGGGGCTAAGGCCGCTGTGGAGCAGGGTCCTGGTGGTGAGCGTTCAATGGCATACAGCAATCTGAAGAGTGGAGAGTCCCGTGGCAGGCTGTGGGGACTGTTTCTGACTCCTTGTTGAGTGCAGCAGGATGTCCTTAAAAAGAAAACCAGTTACTGGAAGTCCTTTTGTAGTAGAAGAGCTTCAAGGATAACAGATCTCAGGGATTCAACATCTGTGGGCACTTCTGGCCATGGGTCCAGATTGGTGGTGGGTCCACCTGTGGGTGGGGCTTAACCGCTGCTGTGAGGCAGGGTCCCTATGGTGAGAGTCCAAGTGCATATGGTGATCGGGGGGGGGGAGAGTCTCATGGCAGGCTGAGGAGACTGTCTGCGACCCCTTGTCAGCTGTAGCAGGATGTCCTTAAAAAGAAAATCAGTTTCTGGCATTCCTTTTATAGCAGAAGAGCTTCAATGACTACAAAGCTCAGGGATTCAAAATCCATGTGCCCTTTGGGTCGTGGGCTGGGATTGGTGGTGGGTTAATTTGTTGGCAGGGCTAACCACCACTGTGGAGCAGGGTCCCGGTGGGGAGAGTTCAAGGACAGATGGTGATTGGAGTGGGGGGGAAGAGTCTTGTGGCAGGCTGAGGGGACTCTCTCTGACCCCTTGTTGGCTATAGCAAGCTCTCCGTTTCTGTCAATCCTTTTATCGTAGAAGAGCTTCATGGACTACGGAGCTGAGGGATTCAAAATCTATGCTTCCTTCTGGCTGCAGGCCAGAATTGGTGGTGGGTCTGTTTGTGAGTGGGGCTAACCACTGCTGTACATCATGGTCCCAGTGTAGAGAGTCTAAGAGCAGATGGTGATTGGGGGGGAGGGATCTTGCTGGCAAGTTGAGGGGACTGTCTCTGACCCCTTGTTTTGTTGGTTGCAGCATGATGTCCTATATTTCCTGATATTTACCTTCAGATCTTTGAAATTTTATTGTAATGGGATGTGGTTCTACCCCATCTGTCGCTCTCCCAGCTCAGTGGACTCTGTCCATCTCCAGCTTCTGAGTTTCAGAATCTTTTAATAGCTGTTGGAACATTTCCATTACCAACTATTTTAGACTTCAAACCTTTTTCCACTGTTGGAGCAATCCAAACAGTTACATTTTTTCCTTGATACCTCATCTCCTTATGATTTCATCTTGTCTTTTTATTATCATTTTGTGCTCTGCTATAATAGGAGTAAGATCATCTTCCACAGTGGACTGTCATTTTTCTAGTTCTGATATCCTTTATGTTTCATTGTTTAGTGCTGTCTCCATAATTTCATTTTGTTTTTAAGCTCCATGTCATTAGTTGAGTTAAATTTTTCTGAATGCTCCTGATTGTTTCCTTCATTTTTTCTGCTCAACTTGGTGCTTTTTTCTTGTGCTTGCTCATTATCACCCTCCTTGGGTTTTTGCAATCTGTTATATGACACCTCCACACCACTATGTCTAGGTGTCCTGATGGTAAGAGGGGGGTACAAACCCAAGACCTTCCAGAGAGGTAAAGCCAGCAGGTATAAGAAAAACAAGGCCTTACCTTGAATTCGGTTCTGGCAGCATAGTGCAGGCTATACCACTTCCAACAAACCTCATCTCACCACTTGTTGCAGCTTCGGGCCGGGCCAGGGGAAAAAAACAAACCAGCATACTTCATCAGAGGAAAGATTCAGTTAGTTCATTCAATAATCTCAGCAACACATGAAGTAGAAACAAAAAGAAATTTAATTCTGATTCTCTAAATTAATAAATAAATACATGGCTCAGCTCCATGGAACCAGGAGCCAGGACAAATGCAGGGCATAAGATGGAGGTACAAAGCAGTATTTAGCTGACACAAGTGCTTTTTTAACTAACAGGCCTAGAAATTAGACCTGGCACAGACACCACACAGATACCCAGAGACATATAAAAGCTCAGGACCTTAATGGGTGCGACTTCATAACCAACCATTACCCTAGGGAATGCCTTACCCCTCCCACAAATTTAACTGATATTGGGGGTGCAGCCTTTTATCCATTCGGTGGCTACCCTGAAACCTTGCCCATAAATATAACCAGTACACAGCCCTCTTTCCTAAGAGAAGGCTGGTGAACCAGGTGTTAAATGGTGCTGAGAAGTACACTGTGGCATACCTGGATGACATTGCCATCTTTAGTGCCAGCTGGGAGCAACACTTGTCCCACCTTAAGGAAGTGCTGGGCAGGATACAGAGGGCTGGGCTCACTGTCAAAACTGAGAAGTGCCAGGTGGCCATGGCTGAAGTGGCATACCTCGGGCATGCTGTAGGTGGGAGACAGCTCCGTCCTAACCAAGTAAAAATAGAGGTGATCAAGGCATGGCCCAGACTAGAAATGCAGAAGCAGGTCAGGAGTTTTCTAGGGACAGCAGGGTACTATAGGAAATTTGTACCTGATTACAGTGCCCTGGCTGCTCCCCTATCTGACCTGACAAAGAAAAAGATGCTTAAGAAAATTACTTGGGAACCAGCCTGTGAAAAAGCCTTTACCAGACTGAAGGAGGCACTGTGCAGTGCTCCTGTATTGACAAGTCCTGACTATAGCAGACCCTTTATAGTCCAGACTGATGCCTCAGACATGGGTTTTGTGGCAGTACTGAGTCAGACATCCAACCAAGGCAAAGATCATCCTGTAGTGTACCGCAGTAAAAAGTTACTTCCCAGGGAGCAAGCATACTCTACTGTGGAAAAAGAGTGTCTTGCCATAGTGTGGGCCCTAAAGAAGTTAGAGCCATACTTATATGGGCAGCATTTTGAGGTACAAACTGACCACAACCCCCTGGTTTGGCTGACACAAATGGGAAAAACTAATAGTAGACTATTAAGATGGAGTCTTGCCTTGCAAGGGTATGACATGATGATCTTACATAGGGCTGGAACGACCAATCAGAACACAGATGGCGTATCACATCTATATGAGGAGTGAACTGACTTGGGAAGCTCATCCCATGCAGGGGACAGAGCCCCCAAATTCAGTCTAGGTGAGGAGGATTGTGACACTTGGCCAGCTGGTTATGATTGCTGTATGATATTTGTAATATAAAAATATAGTATGTGAGTCTGTGCTCCATGGGTGCCCCCCCCAGGTTTTAGTTACAGGAACTGACCAGTAGATCTCTATAATGTAAGTAACTTCCTTGAGAAGTTGCATTTTATGGCCTTTTTATGACCTCCTGCCTCTGAAGTTGGGAAGCTAAACATACATTTTATTACAGGACAGGACATTACTTAGCTGATTCCTGTTGCCTATATTTGCACCTAAATGACGTATGGCAGAGTTGTAAAAACCTTTGATGTTCCTTGGGAAAATAAGAAACCAACCTCCAGTTCAAAGGAAAGGCTTGATTAAAGACTGTCCTAATTTGGGAAATTAGTTTTTTGTTGAAGTCACATTATGTAAAATACCTCCTGACAGGAAATCATGTTTGTATCTTTTTTTTCTAAAAGGAGGAGCTAGATGACTCATAGAAGGGGTATGGAGACACAGAGTTTTAAACTGAATACTGTGTCTGAACTTAGTTGTCATATTCCATTTTGAGAGGCTAGAGAGACAGAGCTCTCAGCTCTCTGATCTAGCTATAGGCACTTAGAGGAATACATTAGATAGAAAAAATCTAAATGTACTTTGGTAGAAGTCTGTAGTTTTCCTTGTTTTTCTTTATGTGATTGTATGCTCTTTGATATAGTGTTCTGTGTATACATTTTACATATTTTTTATCCATTTTTAGTAAACCTTTTATTCAGAAGACTGCCTGGGTGTCTCCAAGTTCTTTTTTTGCATGTGACGTATAGATGGTTAAGTTTGAAAACTGTTCAAAAACTTGATGGTATTACTAAACTGGGAAAAGGTAAGAATATACCTAAAGTCTTTTATAAAGATTTAAGGGTTCATTTTGGATACCTGGTTAGGTGCAGTTAGGCGAAAGATATGTTGCATCCCCTGAAGAGAATATTATCTGAGCCTGTACAATTGGGTAAGCTAGCATAAGGTTCACAATTTGAATCCCCCCAGAACTTGAGACTAAAGGTGATTTGGACCCACAAGCAAACAGGAGGGTTACCCTGTCTGTTACCTGTTCACATTACTGCACTCAGAGGTTGGCACTGTGGGAGCAGAGGGCCTGACTTACTGAGTGCATTTGTGACATACAGTGCCCTGGGGAAAAGCCGGACCTCACCCCACAACTAACGCACTGAAATCTGGCCAATGGAAAATCATGTACACAAATGCCTGCAGTCTGGGAAACAAGATCCCAGACCTGGAGGCAACAATGACAGAGGCTAAACTAGACATAGTAGCCATTAGTGAGACATGGTTCACCAGTAACCACACTTGAGAGACTACCATACCTGGCTACGTACTGTTCAGAAGAGACCGAGGTGAAAAAAGGGGGTGGAGTGCCCGTTTATGTCAATGAAAATATCAAAGCTACAGAAATTCAGAATACACATAAGTAGCCAGAAGAACTGTGGGGCACCCTGGAAACAGGAAATGGGACAGCCATATGAACTGGGGTTGTTTACAGGACTCCAGACCGGGGTTGGGGGGAACATAGACACATTGCTGTTAGAAGATATACAAAACATGACAGCTAAAGGGGAGGTTTTGCTAATGGGAGATTTCAACATGCCAGATACAGATTGGTCAATAACAGCAGAAACATCTGCCAGAACTAGACACATAGTGGATTCCCTGAAGGGGGAGGGTCTCAAACAACTGGTACAACAACACACAAGGGACAGGGCTATCCTGGATCTAGTGCTGACTAATGGGGAAAGGATCACAGATCTCCTGGTAGGAGGTCACCTGGGGTCCAGTGACCATCACGTGGCATGGTTCAATTTGGCCACTAGAACTAAATCATCCCATTCCAAAGCAAAAATATGGGACTTCAGAGGAGCTGACTTTGATAAGATGGCCAAAAGAGTTAAGCTAGCCCTGGCAAGAAGAAATACAGGTGAGGGGGTACAGGCAAAGTGGGCAAGTATTAAGGATGCAATACTTGAAGCAACATCACATTGTGTTAGGGAGAAAAGCAAGAGCAAGAGAAGGAGGAAACCACTTTGGTTCTCAAAAATGGTAGTAGAAAAGGTCAGAGCCAAAAGATTGGCCTTCAGGAAATATAAGGGAACACAGCAGGACAAAGATAGGAAGTCATCATTTATTTTAGTTTTGGCCTGTTTTCCTGAACACTGATTTCTGAAACCCTATTTTTTGTATATTAATTTCATATTTTTTTTGTTTTGTTTGTATGTTAAATTTGTAATGGTTTAAATTAGCTTTTATTATGCCTTAATTGCCTGCTGTTTGTTTTGCTAATGTACGGTGCCCAGAGCCTCTGGGAGTGGTTGCCTTATAAATAAAGTTGCCTTGCCTTGCCTTGCCATACCAAACTTCCCTAAAGGAAGCAGGAAAGACAGTAAGGCAAGCAAAGGCCCAAACTGAGGAAACACTAGCACAAACAGTTAAAGAAGGGGACAAGACTTTCTATAGATACATTAGTGAAAGGAGAAAGTCCAGAGGGGGTATTGCTAATATCAAAGGGGATAAGGAGAGTATGTGGTGGAGGACCAAGGAAAGGCATCTATCCTAAATAGATACTTCTGCTCAGTATTTACTGAGGACAAGGTAAGGCAGGGCTCACAGCTCAGCACCATGGGGATAGGGGAAGAGGAGGTGTGCACAAGTCCCTTCACAAAAGAAAGGGCCCTACAAGAGCTCACTAAGCTCAGGGTGGACAAGGCAATGGGACCTGATGGCATGTATCCCAGGGTACTAAAGGAGCTAAGGATGGAACTATCAGAGCCATTAGCAGAACTCTTTAGTGAGTCTTTGAGCACAGGAGAGGTCCCAGAAGACTGAAGAAGGGCTCATGTGATCCCACTCCACAAGATTGGCATCTGGGAGGAGGCAGGGAACTACAGACCAGTCAGTCTTATCTCAGTAGTGGGCAAGATTATGGAGGCACTCCTTAAGGAAAGGATAGTGCAACACCTGGAATCCATAGGAGCACAGGATCCAAGACAGCATGGGTTTACAAAAGGAAGGTCCTGTCAAACTAATCTCTTAGATTTATTTGACTGGGTAATCAGAGTGATGGACCAAGATGGTGCAGCTGATGTTGCCTACCTTGACTTCAGCAAAGCTTTCGATACTGTTCCACACAGAAGATTGATTAATAAGCTAGATAAGTTTGGGGTGGGTCAGAAGTTGGTCAACTGGGTGGCAAACTGGTTGTTGGGCAGAAAATAGAGAGTGGTGGTAAACGGGATACAGTCAGAAGAGATACAAGTTACAAGTGGGGTACCTCAGGAATCGGTCCCGGGGCCAATCCTCTTCAGTATGTTCATCAGTGACATTACAGATGCATTGGAGGGTAAGGTTTGCCTGTTTGCAGATGACACCAAGATCTGCAACAGAGTAGATGATCCAGATGGGGTGGGAAGAATGAGAAGAGATCTGGAAAAACTGGCAAAATGGTCTGAAGAGAGGCAACCGGGGCTTAACACAAAGAAGTGCAAGATCATGCACATAGGGAAGAGAAATCCTGAAGCTACCTATAGGTTGGGAGGGGAGTTACTGGCAATTACAAGGGAAGAAAGAAACTCGGGCATCATCATCACAGATGACTTGAAATCATCCAAGCAGTAGGTAAGGCTAGAGGGATGTTAACATGTATTAGTAAGGGCTATCACAAGTCGTAAGAGGGAGGCAATGATCCCTCTTTACAAGACAGTGGTTAGACCCTATCTGGAGTGCTGCATGCAGTACTGGAGGCTGCATCTGCACAAGGACATTAACAAAATGGAGGCAGTGAGAGTAGGGCAACCAAAATGTAGTAGGGACGCATCAGAAAACATTCATATGAGGACAGATTAACAGAGCTCAATATGTATACCCTAGAGCAAAGGAGGGAGAGAGAGGTGGTATGATCGAAACATTCAAATATCTTAAGGGCATTAACAAGGTGAAAGAGTCTAACATGTTTCAATATAAGAAAAATTGCAGGACAAGAGGATATAGCATGAGATTAGAGGGAGGCCCAATTACGGGGTAATGTGAGGAAGTTCTTTTTCAAATAAAGGGTGGTGAATACATGGAATGGCCTACCTCAGAAAGTGGTGGATATGAATACAGTGCAGGGCTTCAAACAGGCATGGAATAGGCATGGGGTTATTTCACTGAAAGGGTGGTGGAGCCATGGAATGCACTGCCCAGGAAGCTGGTAGAGGTGGAGACTGTGGATGGGTTTAAGAGGGGATGGGACAGGTACAGGAGAAGAGTTAATCTGACCAGGCCCAATACAAAACATCTGGGACTGGGGACAGTATAATCCAAGGGGGGGGGGGTCATCAAAATAGGCCCTCAGTGTGGGTGTGCTGAAAATTGAGCAGACTCTAGAAGCCTATTCCGCTGGCATTTTAGTATGTTAGTATAGGCATAAGGGAGCAATACAGATTAGTATGAATAAATAAGCAGTTGACAGAGTAAAGGCCTATGGCACATTCATAAGGCAGAAAAATGGGCAGACTGGATGGACCTTGCAGTCCTTATCTGCTGTAAACTTCTATGTTTCTATGTTTTAGGATGCCGTTAACATCTGCCCATTACTCTCATGCTCTTAATCTGCTCCTCAAGTGGCATGATAGGATCGGGTGTACTATTTGATTGGCGTCTCCATGTGCAACTCAAAGACTTCAGCTGTTCTACACAATTGTTTCTGTGTCTTGTGCCAGTGAGTTTTACTTTTGCAGTTTAGTCTCACTTACATTTGCATGAAGTTCAGTCAAAATATTCTTGCAGTTTGTCCCTTATTGCCATCATACTGGTTGCAGCTTTTATCTAAAATTTAATCACCAACACTCGTCACCCTTCCTCATGTGGTGCACAGCAGTGGCTCTAATGTTGCCTAGCCCATGTGCGTGCTCTATGTGACCAGCTAGTCCCTGGATCTGAGATCTGGCATATTCCCTGGACATACAAAGCTTTCTGCAGTACATCTGCCAGATAGGGACACTGTGCTAGAAGATTCCCTAAGCAGAGTCAGCCAGGGAAACCACAAAAAGGCCCTGAACCAGCAATTGCTGGCCTCAGTCTTCAGAACGTGGGGTACCCCAGAAATAGACTTGTTTGCCTCCTGGGAGAACAATCAGCTCCCAAGGTTCAGCTGCAGGCCACCAACAAGGGGCACAATCCCAGAGCCTGGCCTGGTTCTGGATTGGACAAGGATATCCCTGTATGCCTTCCACTCATTCTCACTCATACAGAGATTGCCCCTAAGGCTCAGGAGAGAGTCTGCAGCAGTGATTCTAATAGTCCAAGATTGGGCCAGGCAGGCATGGTACTCAATGCTCATGACCCTGTCCAGCAGGATCCCAATCAGCCTGCTACTAAAATACACCCTACTGACCCTGTCTCAGGGCAGAATAACATTCCCAGACCTCAGAACTCTGTGTCTGAGGGCATGGGTCTTGAAGAGCTAGAAGTGCAGCCCTAGCTGGTAGCCTGTAACAGCACTTTAGAAGCTGATTGATTGTCTGTTGTGGTTTAAAATTAAAAACATTTAAGGAACACTAATAAATTCAGTTCGAGAAATGCTGGCAGCCCTATTTACAATCTATGTATTGTCCTAACACCCATCCCCAGGCTGGTACCTAACTTTTTAGGGTTCCCTGATCCTGTTTTTCTTCCCTTCCCTTCCTGGAAGGTATAGGACTCCCCTGTTCCGCCTTCCACCAGGTCACACTTGAATCTCAAGATTAGTTCGCCTTTTGTTTTGTTTATTTTCCTTATATATAGTTAATAGTATTTCATGCCTGATTTGGGATGCATCATGGTTCATCCTAGGTCTACTTGGGCCTCAAGGCTCTAGATATTGCATTATTACAGGCTACTAACTCCTGGCTCCCCCCCCCTTATTTTTTTTCTGGGGGTGAGCAGTCCCATCTAGACCCTGACAATCTCTGTAACTTGATACTATCATATGTACTGTACCATATACTTTTCAGGACGATACTTGTTATATTTACTTTGCAGTACTATTTTTATGCTTAATTCAGCTCCTTGCTCCTTCTGTCCCTCCCAAATGTTGCGGTATGGTTCAGAGTATTGTCACACTGTCATGTGCATATGTATGTGTTCTGATAAAATAAAATCTTAAACTTGAAAAGGAACACTGTTAAAGCATTGCGTGATGTGTGCTAATATCTGATACACTAGAAATGAGGTATGCCTTAAACATGCATGGCATACCAAGTAAAAAGAAGAAAAAATGTCTTCCTTTCTTTTGGAGTACAGGAAGAGCAAAATAAACATGGGGAAAATGAGTGTGCAATTATCCGTCATTGAAGTGTTCAGTAAAATCTATTTCAAAACTTTATAAAACATAAAATGGTATGATCTTTCCAGACTCATTTTTCTTAAATGAGTCCCACTTTTGGGTCTAAACTGGAGATGCTCAGACTCTGTGGGAGCAAATATTTTTGCTGTGGAGCCAGCCATTGTTACTGGCCTTTGGTGGCTGGGTGACACCATGTAGTAACATGCACTGGCCCCCTCGCCTACCTCAGTTCTGTTTTTCCTGCCATCGAGTTCGTACGGGGTGGGGGAGTTATTACCTCAGTTCACTTCAAGTTCAGGCTTTCTTCTCATTTTCTTGTTTTCTGAAATGCTTATGGTGTTGAATAAGAATATCAAAGAACCTCTGTTCCATTTTTGTGTGTCTGGCAAAAACATTAGTCATGGCGACAGGCATTTGTTATGCTTCTCCTGCCTTGGACCAAGCCATGACATGGACTCCTGAGATGCCTGTTTTTCTGTTGATTGCTGCACCCTCCAAATTCTGTATCTGAGTCTGCTCCATCCAGTTCTGACCTTCGATGGCATGTGCTGGACCAGGAGGCCCAAAGGAAGGACTTTGGGCCCTTCCCCAGGTTCCCTTCCTGCCCTTTAGAGCTGGAGGAGGTTCAAAACTCTCCTCCCCTCACCCCACCATATTGTGGCTGTGTAGGAGTCTTCGGTGGTAATGTCAGATGGATGGCCGGCTCCTTCTGTTGGCTGGCGGAGGCCCTACACAGTCTTCTAATCATGCAGTGGACCACCCTGGCTTTGGGGTCAAGGCTTCTGGCCTTGTCCACTAATGTGGAGTCATTAACACTGACCATCACCTTATGCCCCATGCCCAGACTACCCATCTTGATAATCAGCCTTCTGTGTGGGATGTTGTCAAAGGCTTTGCTGAAATCAAGGTAGGCGACATCCACTGCCCCTCCCTGATTTACTTCCTTTGTCACTCAATCAAAAAAATCTTTAAGATTCATTTGGCATGATCTTCCCACTGTGAATCCATGTTGCCTTGAATCCTGGACACCATTGGATTCCAGATGTGCAACTATCCTTTCTTTCAGCGGTGTCTCCATGATCTTCTCCCCCACTGAGGTGAGGCTGACTGGCCTGTAGTTCCCGCCTCTTCCCTACTGCTGCTTTAGTGCAGAGAGACTACATGTGCCTTCTTCCAGTCCTCCAGAACCATTCCTGTGTTGAGTGACTTGGTAAACATGGCTGCCAGAAGTGCTGCTAGTTCCTTTCGCATCTCCCTTAATATCTTTGAGTGTATGCCATCTGGTCCCACAACTTTGTCCACCTTCAGTTTTGTGAGCTCTTCCAGAACTCTCTCTATTGTGAATGAACTAGTGTCCACCTCTCCCCCCCACCTTGGCATCTGTTACCCAGCTGTGGTCCCGGACCCTCCCCCTCTTCAGTGAATACTGAATAGAAATATTTATTCAGTATTTCTGCCGTTTATGTCTCCCTCCTTACACTCTCCCTCTTCCCCTTTGAGCCTTTCAATCCCTCCCCTGGTTTTCTAGTGGGTCACTAGCCATTACTGATCACATCATCACCCCCAACATATGTATTATCTTAAAGATATATGGATATCGTAACCCATATAGTAATGCCTTACACAATTCAATGATAAAGTGCAAGGAAAAAATATAAGAAATGGTGACTGAAACTCTCAAACAATTCCAAAAGTTCCCATGGTTTGAAGACCTCCCTACACCTCCCTACACCTGCCACATAGCCCAAATTAGAAATATCCAGCCACAATTGCTGTATCAATTCAGATATTATAATTAAAAATTAGACAACAACAGAGTGACACTATAAAAGGCACTAGTAAGGCTTGGGTATCAGCATTTATGATGATTCACTTCATCTCTTGGCAATGCAATATTGTATTATGACCCTCCATTCAATTCTGCACTTCTCTTCAGGCATTAAGGGTGCCAAGGGGTCATCTCAGACATCTTTAAAGCATCTAGGGTGCTATACTGCATATCACAAAGAATGAGACAACATGCAGTTAGTGAGTGGAACAGCAGGACTGGAGGGTTTGGTCTGCTGGAGTCAGCTGGAACAGATGGAATGAGGGTAGATCATGCGGTTGGGCATAGCCTGTAACTTAGTTTATTATTTCGGAAGACACCTTTGCACCAAGGCTCTTTTACAAAGGTTCTAAGTCAGGGAAACAATACAGAACATAGTGAGGACAATAACAAGCACAGTAGTTTCAAGCAGCCATAGGCTTTGTCGGGTACATTAAAGTTTTCATATAGAATTACTGTAATATGTGCAATGATTCACAGTATGTATGTTAAGTTACAGTAATTTGTGTATATTATTCAAGAACATATGTACAATAAAAAAACAGTTGTAAAATGGTTCACTAGAATAAATTAAAAATTGATAGGTGACCATGTGCACTATATTACTCCCCTATCAAAGGGCTGTATTATTGTTGAACTACTATTTGCTGGTCATGGTTAGGGTTCTGAAAAACATATGAGACTTTAGGATCCTATTCTTAGGCTACTAAGTTGCCACTATTCCTGTTGCTTCACTGCCTTAATACTATCACTGCCTTAATACTATACTAGGCTGACCATAAATGTATCACTACTGCATTTTTTTGTATTAAAATGTTATACCCCCTTCTTTCTCTGCTGCCTTACCGGGCTCATGGAACCCCATGGTGCTACTGCATGGTTGCTTGAGTTGTTACCTTGCATGTCTGTGCCTGGGGAGCTGTTATAATGTATCTTACAGCTGGTTTCATGGTGATCGTAATCCTGCTGCAAGCTGCCTTTATTTATCTCTCCTACCTACTGTATCTGCTGGTCCACAACCTGCTCTCCCTCTAGCGGGCTACACTTTTTCTAACCTTATTGCTGCTAGAGAGGGGTACATGCATCCAACCTAGCTTCTTAAATATCAGATAGTCTTACTACTCAGACGCTTTGTTAAGTGCAAACTCTGCTGCCCCCAAATCTCTGTAAAGTGGCTAGCTCTGTCATACCTCTGCTGGCTGTCCTTGCGCTCTGGCTGGTGACACAGAACCAAACCCTGGACCTTCTGCCCCTCAGCATGTTGGCATCCTTGGCTGGTTTAATACAAAAGACCTTAAAATCATTCATCAAAATGTCTGAAGTCTCCTGCCTAACCATGCTGAACTTACTGCATGGGTCACTCACTATAATTGTGACATCATGAGTTTAACTGAGACATGGTTTAAACCTTCGATTCCTGATTATGTATGTGCCTTGCCTGGATTTAATTTCATCAATTTGATCACATGGGCCAGAAATGAGGAGGAGGCCTGCTATTATACTATAAAAACCACCCAAATGTCTCCCTTATACCCCATATGTACCCTCCCTCCCCAGTTTGTGAGTTCCTTCATATGCTACTCATTCTGGGTAATACTAAGAAAATTCACCTAGTCTGTGCCTATAACTCTTCCACTGGTGGAGTAAATGGCCTAAACTATCTCCTTGACAATATTAGTAAAATGCTGGACTCCAATGGGCTGCTGATACTAGGTGATTTTTAAGCTAAACTGCATAGGGAGAAATGTTAAGCAGTATGCACTCCCTGCTGGCTGGTCTTGGCCTTAAACAGCTTATTTCTGATCCTACCAGGCTCTCCACATCTGGTGGCCAGAATACCCCCCTTGACTGGATCCTGACAAACAGGGCTGAGAGGATCCCAGAGGCTGGGACCCTCCCTGAGTCTAGTCTCTGACCATACTCCCAATTATCATATTTGGAGGATCACATTTTCTAAAATACCCCATACGTTTATCCTCCTGTCAGATTTATCCAAACTAGACATGGAGTCCTTTAATAGGGACCTTACACACTCTGATTGGTTCTCTGCCTTATCTGCTGGGGATGCCTCTGTTGCCTTAAATAACTTCCTAAATATATTTTCCTCCCTGCAAGATAAGCATGCCCCACTTATAAAAAGGAGAGTTGGGGCAGTGTCACCAAATGGCTCCACAGTGACCTGCTATCGCTCATGAAGTCTAAAGATAAATGCTTGGCAAGGTTTAAGGCTATCCAAGCATTGTCTGACTTTCTTGAATATAGATGACTCTGTAATGTCTGTAAAAAAACAACTCACATACCCAAGAGTGGATTTTGCAAATCTACCTTACTGGCATCTGCCAGGGATCCTAGGTGCTTCTGGCATCATTTTAAAAATGTAGTGGGTGGCTCCTTTAAACATCGAACTGTTTCCACACTGTACTTGGAACTATACTTAGATTGAAGACAGAAGAAGGCCAAGGCCCATCTAGTCTGTCTCCTGCATTAGCAGGGCCATTTGGACTGGTTGGTATTCAGAAGGTACTGATCCAATCTACCCTTAAAATTTCAAAGGAATCTGACTCTGTTACTTCTTGTGGCAAGGTATTCCAGACTTTTGCCACTCTATGGTTATAGAACCCTCTCCTGCTATTTCTCCTAGGGAACTGAAGCTTAATTTGTTTATCATGGCTCCTGAGGTTGATTTCTCTCATGTTGAACTCCACATCCATATCTATCCTTAATTCCTTGTCCTTTATAATTCTGAACAATGTTAACATGTCACTTCTAATCCTCCTAGTCTCTAGGGAGTAAAGTCCCTAGGCATCCAGCCTAGCCTCTTAAGGCATATTACTAAGATCTGAAATCATTTTGGTAGCCTTACGCTGTGTCTTTTCCAGTTTTATGATCTCCCGCTTCAGATAGGGACTCCATAGTTGGGCACAGTAATCTGAATGGGGTCTGGTGTAGGTCTTATAGAGTGGCATCACACATTCCCTGTTCTTACAAAGAAAGACACTTCACATACAGCTCAATAACCTTTTTGTCTTTTGTGATACCTCCATACAGTGTCCACTAAAAGTTAAGTCTTTGTTTATTAAAATCCCCAGATCCTTAGAGTTGTCAACACTTTTAAGTGCTGTGCCATTTAGGTTATATGTGGCATTACTATTTTTATTCCCCAAGTTCATGGCAATGCACTTTTCAGTACGAAAGACATTTCATTTTTCGATGCCCAATGTTCTGTCTGTTTTAAATCTCTTTTTACCTGCTCAGCTTGCTCACTTGTACTTACAACTGTTCCTATTTTAACATCGGTGGTATTCATAGTGTCAATTAGAGGAAGGGTGCTACACAAGCCCTGGCCATAAGGCTGCTGTTAGGTGCCCAATGCAAATCCCTAACTATTGTCTCTCTATACATTCCCCTTAGAGATCATTTGTTAGGTTTCTACAAAATCACTGAATACATTAAAGGCCTTAGATAAAATTGGGAGGTGAAAATCGTAGGTGACTTCAGCATAAATTGGATGTCACAAGAGGCTACCCATTACAAAGATGCCCTGTCTTGTATTAACTACATCCAAATGGTAGATTCACCCACCAGGATCAACTACCATACTGACTCCAGCACTCTGCTCGATTGGATCCTCATGAATCAACCAGACCAGATCTCCAGCACCATAGTCCTCACAGAGACATTGAGTGATCATTCCCCTGTCACTTGTCACTGGGATTATAAAGCCCCTAAGCCCCCCAACTCATAATGAGTCGTATCCTCAAGAGTGGATAGCTAAACTCACTCAAGGCCTACCTTAGTCATATTGACTGGTCCACCCTCGACTCCACCATGGACATAAACCAGGCACTGGATTATTTTATTTCTAAATTCAATGAAGCATGTGACATCTATGGTCCCATACATAAATGCAAGATTAACTCATTGCCTCCTAGAACATACCTGTAAGTTGCAGCAAATGTACTGCAGTGTGTCCCAGAATGACTACAGAAGTCAGCTACCTACTTCCTGTGTGCCCTTGCAATGTCTGGAAACATCAGTCATGTGTTTTGATATTACTTGCCAGCCAGAATTGATCAGAATTGACTGCATAGCACTGTTAGAAAGGTAATTTTGTGTTGAATAACTTTGCCACTGATACTTCATGTGTTTCACATATACTTTAGGAGTTATTCACATTTGTATATGACATGGTGTGTATGGCAGACATTTTGGCCATCAAGCCTCACCAAAGCACCTTGAATCAAGTGGGGAAAAATACATGTTTTATACTAGAAACAATAGCTTTTTAGTACAAATGTACAATAGTAACTACATCTAATGTATGGATGCTTAATTTGGTGTTGATATGTTACATATTTCCCAACCAAAAATGGCTTACATTGCCTTTTTTGTGCAAAGAAAAATGGCTATTTTGACTAGTATAGAAACACAATTGCTTATTATTAATTGCATAGCACCGTTGGAAATGTAATTTTGTGCTGAACAACTTTGCCACTCATACTTTGTGGGTGGCACTTATGATTCATGAGGTATTAGCATTTGTTTTTGGCATGCTGATTATGGATTCATTTTGCTTAGAAAGGCCCAGGATGCAGTGTTAAGTGTATATGGGAGACAAGCTGTGGACCTCTCAAAGAGCTCCATTGGAGTGAATGAGTTGAGGAAGTTCACAATCCTTGGATCTCCCCTGTACTGCTGAATCTTACGGCCACCAGAGACCATCTTTGGCACAGAGCCAAGGCTACTGGCCTGCAGGCCATCATTCAGAAATATAAAAGAATCAGAAACATCTGCATTCGTGAGGTCAGACTTGCCAAAACGTGTTATTTCAGGCACTGCCTCACTAATTCTTGGAGAAATGGCAGGAAATTCTGGGATAACCTGAAGGACCTAACTGGAAAAAATAACAAAACCTCACCCTCCATGCTTCTGGTCAATGGGGAAATCACCCAGGATCCCCAAACCATTGCCAATACCTTCAACGATGCTTTCAAAAATTTCAGCAGCGTACTGCCACCTGATCTCCTTGACGCATCAGTTGGAAACTCACCTGACCCTAAGATCTCTTACAAAGGATCCCCTGCAGGCCTCCCTTCTATCTTAAATGATATTTAAACCATCTTTTTTACACTTTTTTTGTAGATTACTCCATAGACTTATAAAGGAGAGGCTGCTGTTTACATCTATCCTGAAAAAACATTCATTAAAGTAGGATAAACACAGTTTCATAGCATTTGAAAATTGTAAACACAGCCTCTTCTGATTCAAAAATCCTGCTCTCAGAATTCTAAAATGGCTTCCATGATGATGTCACTCTTGACAGAGATGACAGCTGTGTTCTAGCTCTTCTAACTATATTCAAATGTGAATAACTTTAAAATGAAAAATGATAGATGGTACTGTGAGTGTGACCGTTGTTCAGCACAAAAGTATCTACAAAATGGGTGATGTTTCATTTATAGCTACCTTTTAGTATTTTTTATAATTAGCGAAAAAGGCAGCAGAAAATGGAATTGTTTGTCACTTTTTTAACATACAAATGCAAATAACTTTAAAACAAAAAATGTAAGCATGGTACTGTGAGCACAACATTTGTTCAACACAATAATATCTACAAAATGGGTGGTGTTTCATTTATAGATGTCTTCTAGTTTTTTTTAATTAGCAAAAAAGGCAGCAAAAAATTCAATTGTTTGTCACTTTTTCAAGAAACAAATGTAAATAACTTTAAAATAAAAAAGTATAGCATAGTACTGTGAGCACATATTTTTCAGCACAAACATATCTACAACATGAGTTGTGTTTCATTTATGTATACCTTTTAGTTTATTTATGATTAGCAAAAAAAAATCATACAATTCACTTTTTCACCTTTCGCAGCAAACAAATGCAAATAGATTTAAAACAAAAGTGACAGCATGGTACTTTGAGCACAAAAGCTGTTCAGTACAAAACTATCTACCAAATCAGTGGTGTTTCATTTATAGATACCTTTTAGATTTTTCATAATCAGTAAAGAATGGCAGCAAATTCAATGTTTTTTTTTTCACTTTTTTGGAGGTATGGCATAAATGGATTATGCTATCTTCCTACTGATATGTTGTTGATACTTTTTGTTCTCATGTTGCTTGACCTGATGACATCACTTGTGGTTTCACTCCTCATGATGTCGTTGGGTTAACTGGCACTCGAGCAAAACATATCAACAATATTTTCAGTAGAGGAGTAGCATATCCCTGATATATTCTTTGCAAAAAATACTCCGTTAATTCATCAGTTTGAGTGGTTATTTATTGATTTTATTTATTTATTTGAACATATCAGAATTACAACCTTTGAGTCATAGACTTCTTTACAAAGGCTGCACATCAGAATGATACAGAATACAGTCAATGATAAGCAAAACAGATAAACTGGACAAATAGTGATATACAAAGCAAATAACAGGGCATACAGTGATTACAAGACAGAGATATTGGGCAATCAGTATATTACATTGACAACAGGAAATCATGAACAGAGTGGTGTAATCACAGGCCACCCTTGGAAACAACATGGCCTAGGCCTTTGAGATAAATAAAACAGTATACACAGGTTTACAGAGCAGGACAAACACAGGGGAACAAGTCCATTGTCAAGGGGATTGAGATAGTAGCTGGGGTGACTAACTGAGTAGTAGGGAAGAGGGAACAGTTAGTGGTAGTCACAGATTCCTTCCTGTCAGATGTGTTCCCTGAGAAGGAATTTGAAGTGGCCAAGTTTGGTTTCTGAGAGTATGGTTTTGGGAAGTTTGTTCATCCAGAGAGGAGCTCTGCAATGAAAGGTTCTTTGCCCCAATGATGACTTGCAGAGTGGGACATGGTAGGGGGATTTCTCAGAGCTACGAGTGTGCCTGGTAGCCTGAGCAGGTCATAGTAGTGCTGAGAGACCGGGGGTAAGGCCAGCCAAGATTTTTTTGGCAAACAGGCAGGTTAGGTATCTCAGATGCCAGTCGAAATTG
Organism: Neoceratodus forsteri; assembly: GCA_016271365.2. Classification (NCBI taxonomy): domain Eukaryota; kingdom Metazoa; phylum Chordata; order Ceratodontiformes; family Ceratodontidae; genus Neoceratodus; species Neoceratodus forsteri. Next base: position 433,445,534 of record CM028130.1, read on the forward strand.
AGCCAATTTGTAAGGGTGTAAATGGAGCAGGTGTGAGTCAGCTGGTCACAGTCAGAGGCCAGATGACAGGCCTTATTCAGGGAAATCCTGATTCTATTGAGGGCTATGTTGTTGGTTGCACCACAGATCAGAATTCCATAGTCGATCAGGGACAAGATAGAAGAAGATATTGCCAATTGAAGGGCAGTGAGAGACAGTGCTTATAGTGATGCAGGAGGCCAATGCATATATTGACAGCTGAGGTAAGGAGGCAGATGTGTTCATGATATGTGAGTGCTGAGTCCAGGATGACTCTGAGGTATTTGACAGAGCTAACCTGCTCTAGGAGGTCATATTGAGAGTTATATATTTTTAAAGGGTGGTCACTGTGTTTATTCTGGGTGTGAGCAAACAACATTTTTTTTTTGTAGTTTAGAACAAGTCTATGGCTGAAGAACCATGACTGGGCCTCAGCAAAGCACTGTTCCCCCTTTCTGCTCCGTACCCCCACTCATGCACTTATCTTCTATCTACCCCTACCCACATTTCCACACCTCCCCACTCTCCACCACTGTCCTCCTCCATCCCCCCTGCCCCATGGTCTCCAGCATCCCCCCCCATCGACTGACAATTACCTCTGGCTGCATCTTCGTGCCCCCTCCCTTCATCTACCCCCTTGTTCTCTGGTTCCTCTCCTGCTGTCACTATACCAAGACCTCTCAGTCTTCCATAGGTTTTTCACTGTTAATAGAAATCCAGTTGGCTCCTTACCTAAGTGTTATATTGTTCCTGTCTCTAACTACCCATTGCTGTTGTACTGTGAATATTGTTTTGTATCATTTTATCCCTGTCTGTACTGCCTCTGCTGTGGAACCTTTGTAAAAGAGCCTTGGCTCAAAGGTTATTGTAATCCTAGACTGTATAAATAAATAAAAAATAAATAAAATACATTGTTGGAGGTTCTGCTGTAGAGTGAGGGGATCAGGGTGGGGTGCAGAATAGCACTGCGTCATCAGGGTAGTGTAGGAGGTTTCCAGAACAGGCATTGGGGAGGGAGTTGAGAAACAAGCTAAATAGTAGAGGGCCCAGTATCAATCCCTGGGGGATCACTGAGGTGACTGGGAGGGAGGAGGATAGGGTGTGGGTTATCCTCCCTTGCTGAGATCTGCCAGATAGGTAATCAGCAAACCAGCCTATGGCATCTTGCAAAAGACCCAGTTGGCTAAGGGAGGACAGTAACAGAGAGTGATGGATGGAGTGAAAAGCTTTTGACAGGTCTACAAATGCTGCCCCAGTGAGGTGCCCAGCATCTAGTGACATGTGGATAGCATTAGTAAATTTCAGTAGGGCTGTAGTGGTACTGTGACTTTTGCAAAGCCATGTTGTTCATGACTGAGCAAGTTGTATTTTGTTAGTTGGTCAGAGAGTTGGGTGGCAATGATTTTTTCTATTGCTTTGGAGAGTGGTAGAAGTATTGAGATGGGGCAGTAGTTGCCTGGTGAGGTATGGTCTACACTCTTGTGGATGGGTGTGATGAGAGCAGTTTTCCATTTTGTGGGGAATTGACCTAAACAGAGGGAGCAGTTCAGGATAGTTGTGAGGGGGTACAGCACTTCACTGAATGTTAACTGCAATAACTTAAGGTCCAGGGAGTCACTGCTGAATCGGGACTTACTTAGGGCTTTTTGCAGGTAGAGTATGGCTTCTTGTTGGGTGATAGTTCTGAAGTGAAAGGGAGGTGCTTGGGTGGTGACAGAGGAAGGGGGGAATAGGAGCAAAGAAGTTAGAGGGGAGCACACTGCTAAGGACAGAGAATGAGGAGTTGAGTGTGTTAGCGATGAGCTTTGGGTCAGTGGTGGTACAGCCATTTACAAACATTTGTGAGGGAGGGGCAGCTACAGATTTCTCATTAGGGTCTTTTAAGTTATCCGAGAAATGGCATCCTGAGCCCCAGGAGGAGGTTAAGGCAGCCAGGCAGTATTCAGCCTTAGCCTTGCAGATGCTCCAGGTGCATTTATTCCTGGTTGCCTGGTATCGCTGTCTATCTGCTGGCTTGCCTGACTCCAGAGCAGTATGCCAGAGAATATCTCTGTCACTCATTTAATCCAGGAGGGATTGAGAGATCTAAGGGGTGTCAGCGCCTTTGATGACCAGTTTGGTAAGGGGTGCAAAGAAGGCACAAGCTGAGTTAAAGGATTGGATGAAAAACTCCAAAGCTAAATCTATATCCGGAGTAATAGTTATCAGAGACCAATCACAGGTGATCAGGTATTGTTTGAGGTGCTTCAGCTTACTGGGTTTGAGATGGCACTGGAGAACAATTTGGGGGGCAGGATTTTTCACCATGTAGGTCCAGTGATTCAGCACAGGTGAGTGATTGCTCAGGGTATTCGGCAATACATTAACCTTTATGAATTTGTTGGTACGGTTGATAAGTACTAGATCAAAAAGGGTGGAGGTGCCAGTTCTCAGATTGTAGCAGGTGGCAGTAGGTGCTATCTGTGTAAGATTAATGGCGGCAATGGCATCTTTTAAAGGGGCGGCAGTGGTAGATGAACAATTTACATTGAAATTGCCAAGGGCAATGATTTTGGACTTGTCATGTAGATGGAAGAGGTGGGCAAGGACAGACTGGAAGGCAGTGTTTTTGTTCCAGGGTGGGATGCATACCAAGGTGATGAATAAAGGTGCCCTCGCAGAGGTGGTGATTACTTTCATTGAGAGGGCTTGGGCCCCATGCTCCAGGACTGGAGGAGGGAGGACATGCCCCTGCAGGGTGACCTAGAGGTAGATTGCACAACCCCCCTCATTTACCTTGTCTATCAGAGCAGTATATTGTATACCCTGTGAGGGAAACTGCTGAGCCAGAGGTATTTTTTTTAATCCATGTTTTTTAAAACTTAGTTTTATTGTTAGTTATTTAGGACATCACATTGATCAGTATATAACTGTACACATTGTTTTTCCACATACACTGTGTTACAGTTCTTGTTTTCCCCCATTTTATCTTTTATGTTACAAGATTTGATTCAGTTTATCTGTTTTGATTCTTATATACAGTTCATACTTAACCTCTTATTTTTAGGTTGTCATTAATTACATTGCTTAGCAATGGAGTTCATTGCGTAAATTAAGAACTTATTTTTTATCCTTTCATCCATTTATATAATCAACTGCGTTTTTGTCCTTCTAAACATAACTGTTCAGCTAACAACTTCTAGGATTCTTTCCCTTTTACTACAGCTTCTAGGTTTCAACCTGGATGATCTAGCTGGGGTCGAAATCATCTTCCACTTAGGGAAACCAATTGAAATCAAACTTAAACTTATATTTCAACTTAAACTTAAACTTAAAGGCGGGCACTAGGTTGAATCCTTTTTCCACCATCTCAATAGTTATTTTCCCATTTCTGAGACCTAATTCTTTCTAGTACTGTCTAAACACCTACTTTGTGCAAGACATATTTCCTTCTTCACCCTTGTTGATGCCATGGGGACCAAAGTTGGGTAAATCCTTCACTTTGTAGCCTTAGCGTTGCTGTTATTCACTCCATCGTTTCTACCTGAGACATTCTGGATCATCACTCTTGCACCAAAGGGGGAAGCGGAGATAACCACCTGGCTGTAATACACTTAAGTGCAACCAGTCTCATGATTTGTGCTAATTTCTTAGATTGTCTAGGTCCACTAATTAGTGTAGGGAGTCCCAGCACTATTTCCTCCCCCTCAAAGGGTAACTGCAGGCCCGTGAGCCTGGTTATTAAGGTATACACCTCCCTCCAAAACAAATGAATCTGGGGGCAATCCCAAAAAATGTGAGTTAACGTTCCGGTCTCTCCGCAACCTCTCCAGCACATTACAGATCCTGACAGACCAAAATGTCTCAATTTAATAGGGGTTAAGAAATAGTGCCTTACCACTTTCCAGTGAAATTCCTGCCATGTGGGGGAACTTGTAACCTGCCAGCCCCAACTGAGTCTTCTGGTCCAGACATTCTCTGCTATGTTAACTTTAAACTCTCTTTCCCATTTCTCTTTAAGATCGTCTAGTCCTGATGGGAGGGTGTGTAATAATATCTTGTATAATTGTGATAATGGATGTGTATTTCCCTTGATCATTATAGTCACATAAAAAAAAATCCTCCAACTCTGTCCTCTCCCTAGTTATTTTTTGTATTCTGTTTGCTGTAGATATGTAGTGGCGTACCTGTAAAAATCTAAAATGGTCTTGTTTCTGTAGGTGAAATTTTTCACTTCATTGTGCAAAGGATAGGGGTGAGTTGTTTCTTATAAACTGGGCAAAAGTGGTTAATCTTTTAGTAGTCCAGACCTGATATCTTACATCTGATCTTGGAGGCACAAAGGTAGGCTCAAACTGTATTATGGATAGAATAATGCAGAAGGAAAGTCATGTGATTGATCACGTGACTCGTGGAGCTCAGTAAGTGGAGAGTTGGTCTTGGTTGGGATGGTGGCGTGGGCTAACACCCCTCCCAAGAATAGCAGCAGGTAGGGAGTGGATTATCTTTAGTGCTGTGGTGGACCACACTACCCTTGCTGTGTATCCTACTGTGGGCTGGGGTCCTGGCCTAAAAGCCTATTAAAGCAGCAATAGTATAGAACTGTGATGTTAGGGTTCTAAACACTAACTCCGCATCCCCCCAAAGCAGCCAATGGGGGGAAGGAAACACAAGCAACTACAGACATTCATCATCAGGTAAGACAAACAAGCATGTCTATAGCCAAGGATGCACATGCACAGTTGCACATCACCTGGGAAGTGCAGTAAAAAATGATCTTAGGATCACAATGTAAGGGTGTGATGCAATACTAAATTACCACATGCCTAAGGTGGGTTGTGAGGCATGAAGCACAGCTAAATGCCTTCAACCATCTGTGAAGTGTGGTAGATGGTTCCCATATGATCACACTGTAAATTATAAGTAAGCACTAACATGTGGCAGGATGTGCAACAATACTAAATTGCTGTATGTTGAAACCCCTAACATCAAATATCCATACTACTGCCACTTTAATAACAACTGTAACTGATGCATTGTCAACGTCTTTTTTGCAAAGAATATATAAGGGATACGTATCCTCTTACTGGAAATTTTGTTGATATTTTTTGTTCCAATGCCTATTGACCTGACAACATCACAAGCAGTGAAACCACAAGTGATGTCATCAGGTCAATCGGCATGAGAACAAAAAGTATCAACAATATTTCCAGTATGGAGGTAGGATAATCCATTTATTCCATACCTCCAAAAAAGTGAAAAACAATTGAATTTGCTGCCATTCTTTGCTGATTATAAAAAACTGAAAAGGTATCTATAAATGAAACATCCCTCATTTGGTAAATATTTTTGTACTGAACAACTTTTGTGCTCAAAGAGCCATGCCATCATTTTTGTTTTAAAGCTATTTGCTTGTTGCAAAATATGAGAAACAAATGTCTGCTTTTTTTGCTAATTATAAAAAACTAAACGTTATATATAAATGAAACACCACTCATTTTGTAGATATTTTTGTGCTGAATAAAATGTCATGCTCCCAGTACCATGCTATATTTCTTTGTTTTCAAGTTATTTGCATTTGTTTGTTGAAAAAGTGACAAACTGAATTTTCTGCTGCTTTTGCTAATTTAAAAAAAAAAGCTAAAAGGTATGTATAAATGAAACACCACTCATTTTGTAGATATTTGTGCTGAACAACTTTTGTGCTCACAGTACCAGGCTATCATTTTTCATTTTAAAGTTATTCCCATTTGAAGACAGTTAGAAGAGCTAGAACACAACTGGCAGCTCTGTCATGAGTGATGTCATCATGGAAGCCATTTTAGAATTCTGAGAGCAGGATTTTTGAATCAGAAGAGGCTTTGTTTACATTTTTCAGATTCTATGAAACTGCATTTATCCTACTTTAATAAATGTAGTTTCAGTATAAATGTAAACAACAGCCTCTCCTTTACAAGCCTGTGGAGTAATTTACAAAAAAAATAAAAATTGTAAAAAGGATGGTTAAGGTATCCTTTAAAGTAATCACCATGCCCGAAGCCATAAAATATATCCAACAGGTGCTTGGCAACTACAGACACAGCAATGACACACTGGACCTTAAGCTACTTGCTCTCACCCTTGATGCAATGCTTCTACCACTAACTAATCTCATGAACTTCTCTGTCTGGCTGGGACAATTCCCCCAGGTATGGAAAGTTGTTGTGGTCACCCCTGTCCACAAAAGTTGTGACAGAGCCTTATACTCAAACTGACCCCCTATATCTATACTGCCCCCTTCTCTAAATCATTAGAAAGAATAGTTTCCAACCAGCTAGTTAAGTATTTGGAAAAGAATGGTCTACAATGCCCACAGCAGCATGGGTTCCACAAGGGGCACAGAACCTCTACTGCCCTTTTGGAGTACTCGGGCTTCCTGCATGGGGCCCTAGGCAGTAGTCAGATGGCCAGGGCAATTTGCATTGACCTCACTAAGGCTTTTGACACTGTCAATCATAAAACACTACTAAATGAACTCCTTAGTAAAAGGTCCCAACATGTAAAAATTGATAACACCCTCTCCGATAGTCCTCAGGTTCTCACAGGTGTCCCCCAGGGGTCAATTCTTGGCTCCCTTTTATTCAGCCTCTTTATTAACAAATTTCCTTCAGTCTGCAGAGAACAAATTCTGCTTTCTGCCGATGATGCAGTCATCTTCTCTAAAAGCCCTGAACCTGACTCACACCACCTAGAATCTCACCTCCAATATGACTTCACCACCACAGAAGCTTGATTCACCAAATACAAGCTTCCAATGAACTATAACAAAACTGAAGTGATGTTATTTGTAAACCCCCTCAATAAGCATAAGGACTTTAAGATGACAATCCTGAATAGCTTACATACCCATACTGAGCAAGTACAAACTTTCAAATACCTAGGCATCACCCTAGACAGCTCCCTATCCTTTGTGCAGCACACAGATCAGATTGTTGAGTTTCTTTTTTTTTTATTTTCTTTATTTTCACTTTAAATAAAAAGTGATAGGTTACAAATGATTATACAAAATAACCTTACATATTTCATACAATTCTCTCCAAAGACACTTTTGTAAATCTTTTCACTACATTAGAACTACAGTCCCCAGATACAGTTTATCAGTAATAGAAAAAATAAAAAGATAAAAAGGCATCAAACCATTGGACAACATAGATACCTAGTGAAAAAAATAATAGCTTATAGTCAATAGGCAGATTTACCCCCCTCCCCCCAAAAAAGGAAAGATCTATGCTACTTATACTGTAATTAAGGAACAAACTCTTCATGGTGGTCTAATTGGCATAATACCCACTTTTTCCGTTTGATCTCAAACGCTTCTTTCCTGTCCAGAAGTCCTGCAGGCAACCTCTCCAAAGTATATATTTCCCTAACCGTTTTGACCCAAGTGACTTTGACCGGAATGCGTGCAGTATCCCAAAATCTTGGGATTGTTTTGTGTGCTGCCAGGAGCAGAATTACAACTTGTTTATAAGTTACTTTGTCTATCCGGACCCCCTCTGGTAAAGTAAAGGTCAAGGATGAACTGTGGAGTAAGTCCTGCTTGTCATAGACTGAAACCAATTCAGTGATTACCTCTCTCCAGTACTGCTGCAGTAATGGGCAAGCCCACATTATGTGCATATGGCCAGCTTGCGGGGTACCATAGCTTCTCCAGCATACCCCGATCAGGTCCCCCATAGCTTCTCCAACATACCCCAATCAGGTCCCCCATATACTTGGACACCAGACTGGGAATGCGAAAAAAGCGAAGTCTAAGCTTCCATGCAAACTCCTTCCAGTAAGGGACCTGAATTACTTTGCTGAGGGTAAGGGCTGCTCTGTCCCACCATTCCACCAGGATTTGACTTTGTAACTCCCTTGTGCACTGCACCATTATATAGACTCCATAGAGTCCCTAGGGTGCTCCCTTAGTGCTCCATATACCCTACTTACATAGTAGTCCTTAGAGTTACCTTTCAAGGTGGCACAAATCAAACTCAGTAAAGCCAGGGGTGACTCTGCCAAATCTGCCAACCTATTTTCCTGTGGAGCTAAGTATGACTTGAGCTGCATATAGCAATAGGAGTCTTTTTGGTGAAGCACAAATTTGGTCAGGATGCTAACAAAAGGTAGCATACCTGATAGCCCCATCACCTGATGAATGTATTTTAAGCCCTGCTGCTGCCAGTTTTTTGCTTTTCCACCCATATGGTTTGGAGTGAAAGCCTAGTCCCAAGCTATAGCCCATAGGTACAGCCTCTCATGTTGGGTCAGACAATTACCCAGTACCTCAAACCAGACACTAAATGGAGCTCTAGTGAATGTAAAAAATGAAGTCAGCTGGCTACAATGTGGGGCATCCCTAAATAGGTAGCTAGATAAATCTTGTATCCCATTTAAGATGGTTTCCCTTTCTTTCCAATAAGAACAGTGCGAATTGAGCCAACCCAGAAGTGTATGTAATTGAGGTGCTCTGGAATAATCCCCCAAACTTGGCAGATTTAGACCCTCCCCCCATTCTCTAGCTAGCTGGAGTATACTATACCTAATTCTTTGAGTTTTTCCACTGCAGAGGAACCTGGATATCATTCTGTCCCAATCCCAAAAATAGAAATTACTTGGTGTTACAGGCAGATTTTGGAGATAAAATAAAATTCTAGGGAGGACGTTCTGCTTTACTGCTTCCACTCTATTAAGGAAGCTCAAAGGGGTCTGGGACCATCTAGACTCATCTCCTGTGAGCTGCTGAATTATCTGTTCAAAATTAATATATCAGTGGCTTCCAAAGTAGTTGACAATCTGACTCCCAACCACCTCATGCAGACCTTGTTCCATCTAAAAGGATTGGCACACTTTAACACCTGGGAGGGTTTAAAATTATGTAACAGGACCTCAGTCTTCTGGTAGTTAATTTTATAACCAGCTAGATTGCCAAATGTTTCCAACTGCTTCCATAACTCAGGGATGGAACTCTGTGGATTAATAAGGGTTAGAAGCATACTGTCTGCAAATAAAGACAATTTATACTCTCTACCATCCAGTGGAGTTCCTTCTATAAGTGCTTGCTCCTGACTGAGGCTGGCAGAGGCTCTAAATAGAGGACAAACAGCAGGTGGAACAGAGGACACCCCTGCCTTGTACCCCTAGTTAATGGGAACGGATCTGAGAGAGTCCCATCCAATTTAACATATGCCTTGGAAGAAGAATAAATATTTTGGAGTTGTGTAATCAACTTCGGCAGAAATCCAAAGTTTGACAGGGTCACGCAGAGAAAAGACCAGGTGACCCTGTCAAACGCCTTCTCTGCATCGAGATCCAAGGTAACCAGTGGAATCCCCTGAGTATGGGCATAATCTATTAGTAAGAAAGTGCACCTGACTGCATCATGAGCCTGTCTCCCCCCCACAAATCCAACCCGATCCTGGTCTATCAGTATTAGGAGAAGGGGTTCAATTCTGTGTGCAAGGACAGACATATAAATCTTATAGTCGCAGTTAAGCATTGATATAGGTCTGTAAGATGCTGCACATCTCATCTTACTGTGGCTTAGGAATAACTGCTGTTGTAGCATACTGCCATGAGGGAGGTGGTTGTTCCCCCTCCTGCACAGCATGATAAGCTGACAACAATACCGGGGCAATCAGGTCCTTGTAAGCTTTATAAAACTCAAGGGGGTATCCATCTGGCCCAGGCACTTTCTGGGTTTTAGCTTTACATAGCACCTGTTTCAGCCCATTATTGTTTACTGGTCGAAGTAAAGCTTGCACTTGATTTTCTGTGAGTTTGGGGAGGAACACCTTACTTAGATAGTTATTTATTCAGTCTAGTGTAGTGGAATGCTTTTGGCTATACACATATTTGTAGAAAATGGCCAAGGCTGAGTAAGAAGTTATTTTGTATCCGGGTCAAACAAGCTACTGATTCAGGCCTTCGTTCTGTGTTCCCTTAAATGTTTTGCCAGCCTGAGGGCCCCCTTGGGTCCCCCTCATAATGATAGTGCTTTAAATAAAGCAGCTGTTCAATCTGCTGATCTATACATTTCTGTAATTTCTGCTTCACCTGTCTAATTTGAGGTTGGATTGAATGATCTCCCTGTTCCCACAGCCTTTGAAGAAAATCCAATTCCCCTTGTAAAGTTTTATAGGTTTTCTCCCTTTGTTTTTTCTTAATTGCCATGTATTTAATTATAAGGCCTTGCAAAACCATTTTATGGTGTCACAAAGGATGGTAGAACTAACCTTCTGACTCTTATTTTCCGTTATAATCCGGGGAATAGTTTCCCTAACCTCTTGTTTAAACTCTGGTTCTTTAAGATGGCCCAAATTCAATCTCCAATGTGAGACCTCCTGGGATCTGTCCAGTTGTTCTTTCAAATAGACAGGATCATGGTCTGGCAAAATAGTTGTGCCATGCCAAATGTCACATATCGTATCTGTGTGTTCTATAGTGGTGAAAACGTAGTCCAACCTAGCTGCTACTCTATTGGAAGCTTGTATATGTGTGTAACTCCTAGTAGTGGGAAAGGTGTGTCTCCATATATCTACAAACCCCATGGATGCCAGATTTTGTTTAATGTATTTTTGCAGCAGATTAACCCTATGGGGTAGTGTCCTCGACATGTCCAAGCATATGTCCAGAGTGACATTCAGGTCACCTCGCCATAATAAGTTGGCCCTTAAAGACTGAGACCAAATCTGCTGCAAACCTTTGTGCCATCTGATTACCTGACCCCGGGGGTATATATAATGAGACTAGAGTCATCTCCTGAGATTACAGGCACCCCACAGCAATAGCATATCACCCCTCTGAGTCCTCAATTTTTGTTATGGGTTCCCACTGAGCTCCCGTGGATAGCAAAATTGCAACCTCCCTCCTTCAGCCAGTTCTGTGTGTCGAATCTGTCACTAGGGAATATCTGTTGTTCCAAAGTTTTATATGTTCACCATGGGACAAGCGGGTCTCCTGGAGCATCAAGAGCTCTGGTTTCTCCCATCTAATCAATTTCTGCAGCCGGGCTCTTTTAACTGGAGAGTGGATACCGTTAATATTAAAAGACATAATTAAGGATTGTGTTAGCATGGTTGATAATTTTCAAAATATAGACATCTTATCCCTCTTATTTTAAAGCTGTTCACATGATTTCTTTTCCTTGAGTTGCCTAATGGAGAGACTGCCTGCCCATGACAATCTTCTGGGTTCTGTTTCCCTGGATATAGGAGAGTAAAGTGTTTTTGTAACATCAAAATATTCACTTTCAGAGCCTGTCTTTGCCTGACAGGTTTTAAGACCATAACAATAAGAAACATTATTAACTGGGCCCAGCAAGCTGGGCAAAGAAAACACAGTGCGAGAGTTACCAACTGGGCCACCCTATGAACTATAATTACATCACTTTGCCTCAGGTCATAAAAAATAAAATTGACTTCCCAGGTAGGGAGGATACCTTTCATTCCTCCTTTACCCTCAGCGATATTACTGATCACTTCTAGGTGGGGAAGTAGTCCAGCTAAGATCTTTAACTGGGCCTCCCAGGAGTCTTTCTCACCCCCAAAATAGGGAGAACTAAAAAACATTACTTCAATAAAAATCTGGGTAATAAAAAAATCCGCATCCAAAAATAGGTGTAAAAAAGCTTCATCGTCCCCAATTCCCTGCACCAAGACCCTAAAATATCTATCTCGCCAAGGCAGATAAAGTCTGCTACCTTGGTTTAAAAGTCACCTGGATCATTAAATTAATCTTGGCGCACTGGAAGAGCTAAATATAGCAAGTAAATATCGAGCAATCTTAGAGGCCTTCATTATCCATCCACCACGTATCCATTATCCCTAGGACTAAATGTGCCAAAATAAAATGAGTTTACTTATATCACTTGAAACATCAAGGCTGTTGAATATTAACAGAAACATGGCAGGATTTGCTGTTGAGACAGCCCCCCCCAGCCTCCATTGTAAGCTATTCAGAATGCTGCCCCTCATGGTCCCAGAAAAAGAAGAAAAAGCAATACTGTATGTCCACTGCAAAGAATTAACTAGGTAAGAATCCTGCAGCTGAAAAATCAAATAAACGTCCCAGTCAATGAAACCTAAGCTCCAAATCAGTTCAAGGGTCTTATCCAGGTCAGTTATGACTCTCTACTGCCATTATAGAATACCAGCTTATATATTCCTTAAGTACACTGCATAAACCAACACTGATGTTTAATAGGCGGCAATAGGGAAGTGAGAAATGTTAAAAATGCAAAAGTACATTACCTAGCCACTAGATAAGCCCCATCCAGCTCAAATGACTGATCGGTTAGCAAAATCAAGATCCCTTACCCAAGAGAAATGTAGCAGTTCAGGAATCTGGATTGGCTACCTCTTGCCTAAAGGTTGCCAAGGTTTGGGCCACTTATGTTGAAAGTGAATGCATGGCATTTCTGCTCTCCTTGGTTCCATTTCACTTCTTGCCGTCTCAGTGAGTTCTGGTGCTTTCTCCCTCCTGCTTGTATCTCAGGCAATCGAATACCTCTAGACAACAGTTCCTGCCTGACTGCCGCTGCCAACTCGAACTCCCTCTGTCCATCCTGGAAATGTATGATCATCATTCGAGCGTGGTAAGGGGTATTAAACTTGATCCCTTTTCCTTAAGCGATGCAAAGTATGGCTGGCGTTCCTGTCTGGCTTTTAAAGTGCTAGGAGCATAGTCGTTGTCCAGGTAAATTTGCAACTGACCATAAAAACCTTTTTGTTTACTCCATGCTGTGGCTAGAATTTGCTGCTTCACTGTGTATTTGAGAAAGTGCGCTATATTGGAGTACGGTTGGGCATCCGCCGCAGGTTTAGGGCCTAGAGCCCTGTGTATGCACTCAAATTTCAGTTCCATTTCTGGAGGTAGCTCAAGGGCAGTTTTCAGCACTGTGGAAAGAAAATCATCAATGTCTTGACCTTTCTCCCCTTCCTGAATGCCATTAATGCGAATATTTTTCCGCCTGGAGTGGTTTTCAGCATCTTCTTGCCGATGCTGTATTTGTAGCTGCTGATCTTGTAACGCCCGTAGAACCATCTCCAAATTATCTACCCTGTTCTCTACAGATGTTATCTGCCGCTCAGAATCATCGACCCGCTGCTCAAGAGTCTCTATGTCTTTTCGGAGCTCTGTATACAATTGTTTCATCTCAGCCCTGAAGCTGAGAAGCTCTGAATATATGATGTCCAACTTGATTCTCTTCTTAGGGAGTGCAGTAGATGACTCACGCCTCACTGGGTCTGCTTCTGTAGAGGCCTGGGACCATTCTGAGTTGGAGACTTCTGATCTCAATCCTTTCCACTCAGGCGCCATCTCAAGGTTTTTTTAGTAAGTTGAGATCCTTTATGCTTATTCCTCTTTGGCATTTGTATTTTAGTTGTTTTGTGCTGCTTAAGCCTTCTATATGGGGATCTCTCTCGGGTCTGGTGCGGAGTTCTATGTTCAGGCTGCCATTAGGTGCGGTGATGCAACTGGAAGTCAAATTGTTAGGGTTGTTAATCCTAGAATTGGGCTACTATTCAGGCACCGTCATTGCCTGACCCAAGAGGCCTTGTCACTTGTCATATAAAGCTCCATACTGTCCATCATAGATTACGGATTAGTGGTCTATGGGGCAGCTACCAACTCCACCCTCAAAAGGGTTAGCGTTGCCCTTACTAAGTCCTGCAGGTTGCTTCTTGGTGCACATAGACTAACGCACACCTGTGACCTCTATGTGCAAACCAACTGGCTAACACATAAAAAAAAGGCTATGGTAGCAATTTGTGTTTTCTTTAAAATTTGGCTGTATGACCAATATCTTCCAGGATAACCCATACCCCAGTGCATTTGCTCTGAGGTTCTTTTGTAGTTCTTTTCTCTCTCTACTTTGGGCTGCCCATGACCCAACCAAATAAGATCCCCTCTAGGGTGGCAGGCTCCCTCTCCCTGGGCTCAGATACAGGTATGGCACACTGATGATTCCAAATGAGGATGACACATGTGCCTATGTATGCTGTTCTCAGCCTTTGCTGATTGTATTGAGGCCTTTTGGCAACATGCAATTCTGCTGAAAGTTGAGCCAGTACAAATTAATTCATGGACAGTTGCATATGCATCCCATGATGCTTTGCTTTATTGGGGTATGTGCAATTTGTGTTTTCTTTAAAATGTGGTTGTAAGGGCAATATCATCCAGGATAACCTATACCCCATTGCATTTGCTCTGGGGTTCTTTTGTAGTTCTTTTCTCTTTCTACTTTGGGCTGACCATGACCCAACCAAATAAGATCCCCTATAGGGTGGCTGTCTTCCTCTCCCTGGGCTGAAATACAGATATGGCACACTGATGAGTCCAAATAAGGATGACACACATGTCTATTTCTGCTGTTCTCGGCCTTTGCTGAGGCCTTTTGTCACCATGCAATTTTGCTTAAAGTTGAGCCAGTCCAAATTAATTCATGGGCATTTGCATATGTGTCCCATGATGCTTTGCATTATTGAGGTATGTGCAATTTGTGTTTTCTTTAAAATTTGGCTGTATGGCCAATATCCTCTGGGATAACCCATACCCCAGTGCATTTGCTCTGGGGTTCTTTTGTGGTATCAAGTGTACTTCCTCAGGAAAAAAAAACTTGCCAAGGCTTTCCCCTCCTGCCATCCAGAACCTCCTCTTTGCAGCACCCAACCCCCACTGCACAAGAAGTATTGCCCGACAATCACTGCATGTTCCTTTCTTTTGTACGGCGCAAGCATAAAGTTTTTTGCGTTCTGGGCCCCATGATGGCTCAACAAACTACCCCCAGATATCATCAGCGAGACTAGGCTGGGGCCTTTTAAGAGAAAACTCCACCAGCACCTTTCTAATCTGAGCAACTGTGACTGCTAGCACCAATTCCTTTCTCTGACCACCCTCCTCCTTCTGCCTTTTATCCATCGGCCCTAACCCTTCCCCCCTCCTCTCCCTCCCAGCACTAACTAACCCCCCTCCTTATTTTACAACTCCTATCCTCCATGAGTCACTTATTTCTACCCCCACCCTCTTTCTACCCCATCCCCTTGAGCTTTGGCAAAGAATTTATTTTCTGTGCTTAAATTGCCTTATATTTTTGTAACCCTGTAGTTAAATTGTATGTAACCCTGTACTTAAATTATGTGTAACAATGTTTCCTCCTGTATGTTTAACTGTACCATGTAACACTGCACTCTACTGTTTGCTTTGTCCCAATCGTGAAATGTATGTATTGTTTTCTTTTGTTCTGACATGGAACCTTAGTAAATGAGCTTCCAGCTCAAAGGTGCTTTCTGTGATCTCAATAAATAAATAAATAAATAAAAATGTTATCACCCAACTGTCAACCTGTTCATGTAAATCTGTTGTAAAAAATTGGTCCCAGTACTACTCCCCGTGGGACCACTTTCCACTCTAGCTGGGTTTGATGGTAACCCTTTTACCCTCACCCTCACCCTTTGTGTCCTGCCTTTCATCCAGTTCGTTATCAATATTGTTATTTTGTTATCACTCTTCATCTGATATAGTTTTTCTGTCAATAAATTGTGAGGTACCTTATCAAAAGCTTTCTTAAAATCAAGAAATATTATATTAACTAGGTTATTTTGCTTTCAGGCTCCGCTTACTTAAAAGTGAGTGTGTTCATTAGGCTCTATCTATTCCTGTGAAAGCCATGTTCTGTTTTATCAAATATTTGTTTTAAGTTGCTATCCTCCTCAAATCTTTTCTTTATTAATTTTTCCATTAGTTTACCCAGGGTTGCCGTTAAACTTTTTGGTCTGTGGTTTGAAGCTCATGCTCTATTTCCTTTTTTAAAGATTGGTACCACTGTCACATTCTTCCATCCTTTTGGCATCTCCCCAGTCTCTAAGAATCTGTTAAACAATAGAGTCAGAGGTCCCACCAAGAATGTCCTAGTTTCCTTAAGCAGCCTTGGATGCAGCCCATCAGGTCCTGCCACCTTGTTCACATTTAGTTGATTCAACAGTTCCCTTACCTGTTCTTCTTTTATAATCATAACTTTTGTTTCATTCCTATATACCTCTAGAATCTCCTCTGGTAAATTACGAACCATCCTACCATTGACAGTCTTATTGTAAACTGAGCAGAAATATTCATTAAAGCGGTCTGCCATTTTTTTCTCATTTGATATCTTTTCAGTACCATTTTGTATTGGTCCTACAGATCTATCAACCATTTTAGATAGATTGCTAGATAGATAAATCATTTATTGAACTCCCATTTCCGCAGACTCAGGGTGCTGCACAAACCACAACAATAAGATAAACTTGTTAATAAAACCACCCAATATACAACTTGTAACATAATTAAAATCACAACAGTTCAATTCCATTCAACAGTCATTCATAAAAGGCCAGCCGGAATAAATATGTTTTGAGGCCCTTCTTAAAAGTTTCTAGTAAGGGAGCCCCCTTCAGATTCTTAGGCAAAGAGCTCCACAAGGTGGGCGCAGCAACCAAGAACACCCTATCTCCGGAATGCTGCAGCCCCACCCTGGGAACCTCAAGGAGGGCTCCCCCAGCAGAATGGAGTGCCTGACAGGAGATCTTGCAGATAAACAGGCTTCCCATTGTATAGGGTTTTGTAGGACAGAAGCCCTACCTTGAAGACAATCCTCCACCTGATTGGCAGCCAGTGCAGTTCGTGGAGGACCGGGGTGATATGTTCAGATCTCCTAGCACCTGTCAATAATCTTGCTGTCACATTCTGCACCAGCTGCAGTCTGTGGAGGTTGCCTCCAGATAACTCTAGGTACAGGACATTACAGTAGTCCAGTCTGGAGGTGATGAAGGCATGTACTAGTGTGGGCAGATCATTAGGCAGAATCAGGGATCGAATTTGGGTAATATTTTGGGATGATAAAAACCACTCCAGATGATGGCCAACACTTGGTCATCCATGGTCAGTCCATCATCCAGGATCACGCCCAAATCCTTTACCTGTCTGGAGGGGACAAGAGGAACACCACCTAACACTAGGTCGTAGAGGGTACCCTCGCACTTCCTCCCCCCCCAATGACCTGGGTCCACCACCAGCACCTCAGTCTTGTCTGGGTTTAGTCTAAGTCAATTCTGAGCCATCCATGCTTGGATCTCCTTGAGACAATTTTATTATTTACATATGCAAAGAACGCCTTTCCATTATCTTTAATATGGGCTATCTTAAATTCCAGCCTGTTCCTTTCTTTCTTAATCATGTTTTTAGTATGTCTAAGTTCTTTTTTATATTTCTCTACATTATAAGTACTTCCTTCCTTTTTTTATTGCCTTATAGCTTGATCTTTTCCTTTTTAGTTGTCTTCTAGTTTTGTTGGAAACCATAAGGGCATTTTACTCTTTTTATGTTGGCTTTCACACACGTGCAAACAACATATTGGGGCAGTAGCAGTTTCAGAGGTGTGTCAGTGTTGTGGCGAATGCAGGGCATGCTTTAGTAGGTGCATCCCTCATTCTCCAAAGAGCCAGCATGCTAGTGCTGACACAAGTATATGCAAAGTGCCACCAACTTGAAAGAAATGTGCCACTGCAATCTGAGACAAGCTCGTCATGCAGTGGCACAAATGACACACCTCCCCTATGTGCCTTTCCTGGTGAAACATTTCAGTAAACATGGCCGTGGCTTCTGCCATCCACCACACAATGCCCAAAGAAGGCTGACATCGGGGGTGCAATCCCTGTGTCGGCATGTCTGTCACCCCCCACATTGTGCAGCACACTGGGATCACACCCCAGTGTGCTGCCACTCTGAGAAAGGTGACCATGTTGGCATGTTCCTGCCCCCACCCCACCCCCATTGTGTGGCACACTGGGAGCCCACCCCAGTGTGGCCAACATCATACCCCTGAAAGTCATGGGGCACACTGGGAGCCCACCCCAGTGTGCCCAACATTTGTTTGATTTCATCTGTAAAGAAAAAAATGGTCCTATGAGGTCTAGTTTCTTTTTTTGGTACCTGAAACAAAGAAAAAAGTCCATTGTCTGCGGTGCCTCCCTTCCCCTTCCCCAACCCGCACCACTCTCTGCACACCCCACCTCCCCACACCATACTTACCTCTGGAGGTCTGGTACTGTGATCTTGGGTGGAGCGGAAACACATCTGCACTCTTCAAAGCAGACCGTGAACTGAAGAAATGCCGGTAAGCTGTATAATGGCATAAATGGGGGGTTCAATTTAGGTGGATAGCTCAGTCATTTTTTTGAATTTTGGCTCAAAATTTTCAACATGGGGTTCTTGGGACTCCACCTCATGAACACATGCACTGTCATCTCCTTAAAGGTCATTTCTTGGTCACTACATGGAATCACCTTTCAGGACTGAGTAACGAAACAACAGTGCCACCGTTCATGAGGTGTGGTCCCAAAAAGCCTACGTTGCAAATATGGTAAAAAAATTCCAAAAAATGACTGTGTTATGAGCATGCATTGTGCAGTTTCCATGTATGCTCATAAGTTTGACAATTTTTTATAGTTTCACTCCAGATTTATATCATTGTCATTTTTCACACCTCCCTATGAACAGCACAGCTATCATTTTTCATATCCTACCTGACATGTGTTTGCAACCCCTGGACCCCTGCCTTTTTGCAAAACGACAGGTGGCATGCTGTTGAAGCTGACAGCAGTACCTGGTGGGGATGGGGTTCGGGGAGGACTAGGTTGCTCGGCACAGGGGGCCTAGGTTTGGCTACTCTGCACAGGGGCACCCAAGTAAATCTGATCACAGGAAGCAATAACTGTAATGTCCAAAACCAGGAATGGGATTCTAAAGTGTGGCTTTTATTCACATCCTAACTGAACAAACAAAGCATAGACAGACCCCCACAGGGCTACATTCCTGGTAATGCAGATTAGAGAGACAGAACACTTCTTCACTATTCCAGCTCTCAGGCTCTGAACCCACCTGCCACACAGCCCGGACTTGCACGCAGCTTTGGGTACACAATCCAACTTGTACACTACTTGGGTTTTTCCCATGGCCCGGCACCCCCGCCGGCCACTTGATCCGTGGTCCATATGGGAATGAACCAGTTTTCCTGTTGGTGGCTCCCCAAACAACCTTAGAGCCTTTGACTCCTAAAGGGAAATTTTCCTTCCAATCCCACATCTGGGTACTTCCCTCATCACTGGCCAAGTGCATGAGGCAAAGTAGAAATCTGCAGAGCAAATCCATAGAGGTGGACCTGGTTACTAAAGATGGGGGTTTTCCCACCTCCAGCTCCCACAATCCATATCCGGCCATTTCTCTGGATACTAAACAACTCTTTTGAAAGCTTGGCAATGTAGATTACTGGGTAGACGTATATCACATCTCCTGTACATGTCTTGACTTCCCTTTGTGCTGGACTTGAACATACTTTTACTTTTGGCTAAGTCTATTACTCTAGGCCTCCCACTACTTCAGTAGTCCAATCCCCACTTTAACACAGTTCAGGATGAAACATGGGCCCTTTAGAAAGAGCAGAACTCACCCTTCGGTTGCAGGTGCCCCACAGGCGAATCTCGAATTCTTCTTGTACCCCACACACTTGGGAAAAATAAGGCAGCTTCTTCTCTAGCAGTAGCCAGGGGGTTGATCTGGAATAGCAGGCAAACCTTCCTGGCCCATCCCCTGAGGTATGGGGCACAGAGACCCATATCAGCAGTCTCCACCACTTTAAAGAACAGCATACTGTGTCCCTCTTTAGGCGGAAACACACACCTTTCCTTAAATGTAGCTGTATTTCAGAGCTGAGGCTCCAAGAGCCTGTACACAGAACTGCTGTGCTCCTCACACCACAATCTCCAACTACAGACTGAAAACTTACTGTTCAAAACTCCCAACATTCTAATCTAACTCCCTTCTGCAGATTCCAGTGTGGCTCATGCAGCTGTGATGGTTCTATGGTGATGTCATCCCTCAGGCTCAGCTGAGACTGAGAACAGAGTGAGACAGTGTGAAATCCATTTAACTGGAGTTTCACAAGCTGCCTTCCCTGCCTACCACTGGGATTCTAGTAACCCCGGGTAACAGGTGGGTTACATGTTTTCGCACATGTGGTGCACAATGACGTGGTCGCTGTGGGAAATCAATGTTCGGGACAGATTAACAAAATCACAGTGACACTGTTCATTAGCAGAGGTCCTAAAATACTTACATTGAAACTTTAGTTAAAAAAAGCCCCAAAATAATTGTGTTACGGGCATGCGTCGTGCAGTTTCTGTACACGCTTGTGACTTCACCGATTTTTCAAATTTTCACTCCAGATTTTCAGCATTGCCATTTCTTTACACCTCCTCATGAACAATACAGCTGTCTTTTTTCACATCCTTCCCAAAATGTGTTTTCACATCTGTGGTGCCAAATGGCACAGTCACTGTGCAAAATCACCTTTCAGCTAACAAACTGATACTGCCACTGTTCATGAGGTGGGGTCACAAAAGGCCCATGTTGAAAATTTGGAGTGAAAATACCAATGCATGCTCGGGGCATTAAGGTTTCCAACTGTAACGCCCCACCGTGTACAGACTGACAGGCATCGGGGTGTGACCTGGGATTGTCGGCTGTAATGCTCACGCCATTCCACCCCCACCTCCACCCTGCAGTCAGTAACAGGCATTGAGGTGTGCCTTGGACTCTTCGACCACAAAGTTCGCCCCATTCTCCTATACTGCACCCATCTCAGCGTATTTCCTTATGGAATGGGGTGAGCGTAAGCCCTGAAGACCCCAAGGCACAACACGACAGTTGTCAGTGTCTGCAGGTAGGGTGAGGTGAAATGGCACGAGTGTTATAGCCGTTGACCCAGAGGCACACCCCAATGACTGTCAATCTCTGCAGGGTGGAGGTATGGTTGGTGTCAGTTCAATACTTCACTGCCATTCCCATTATGCATCTCTCTAACTCCTGCACTACCAATGCCAGCAAGACAGCGTTCAGCATTGACCATTGCTTGTTATTATAAAGGGGCTTGTCTGGTATGAACCTTTGTTCTAGATCTAATAATTAATTTTTATATCTTCCGAGAATGTTTCCACACTTACCATTTCCCCTAATTTTTCCCATTTCCACATTCCTAATGCCTCGTTTATGGCTCTGAAATGTGCTTTATTATATATGTTGACATTCTTATTGGTGGAACACAGTGAAATAACACTATAACAAGTGTTAATGCGTGTAACAGTCAGTTCTTTGACCTGTCAGCCCTCATCTCCTTATTTGCTGATCAAAACCCACATGTTGAGTTTGTGGCCCCCCATCTGCCCTCTCACATTATCCCCCTTTTACCTAAAGACTGTGTCAGTTGGTGAAATTGGCAGACTCTTGGATAGTATCTCCCCCTTTACTAGTTTACTAGTTACTCATGGTCTTCATAATATGGAACCAAAGATTATCCAATTGGATGCTCCTTTCCTTACCTTGCCCATCGCTCACATCTTTTTGGTTTTTGTAAATATAATTTTTGTTAACTTTTTTCAACATGGTACAAACAGTTACAAATTCATCAATTATAGTTAATTATGTATACTAGAATACAGTTTAAGGGTGGCTTCGGCACGAGGTCAATAAATACATACAGGTACAGACTAGAAATAAAACAAAAAAATAAATAAATAATAAGACAAGGCAACATTTCATACAAGGAAGTTCATGCACTCCCACTTGAATGTATCCGGTCCCAGGGACCCTGACCAGCCCCTCCCACCCAGAGAGGGCCCCAACATTTACAGTTGCAGGGAAAATCCATTCCTTAGGGAACAAAGTTTGGGTCCTTGAGCATGAGGTATAAAATCCATCTGTTCCATTTCAACAAACAAAGTTTGGAGTTATCATTCAAATAAAAGGAGATTCTCTCAGTTTTGTATGTGAGGTTGACTATTTCCCTTCATTTGGGAATTGTAGAAGTTGAGACTGTGAGCCAACACCTGGTTATGGCCTTCTTGGCCGCTAAAAGGGCCACCCCAGGAGATAGCAGGTATGAGAGTCCCCGAATCCCCGACGGAAAACATGTAACATAAAGAGTTCCCCAATAAGGGGCACTGGATAGCAAAGCAGCATCTCCAGCTCCTGCTGCAGAGATGTCAGGAAAGGTTGTAGCTTAGAGCACCGCCAGAATATATGAGAATGGTATGCTGTTGAGTTGCCGCATTGGCGTCAACATTGTGTTGACCGAGAGATAAGGTAGTGGGAAGTGATAACCGGTATACGGAAATACCTTATGAGTAGTTGCCAAGAAAAGAGACGCCAACCATGGGAGAATATGAGTTTAGAAGTGGTATGACAACTAATATTCCATTGTTGTGGCGTGACATTCGTACCCAGTTCCCCATTCCATTTCTCAAGTATTAGCCCAGTACCAACCTCTTCTGTGTCCCTGAGGGCCTTGTAAAACACAAAGATAGCATGTGGCAGCCCTGTTATAAGTGAGAGTCTCTGGAGGAGAGTGATCAAGGGGGGTACTCATCCCAGTGATGGGCTCCAAGCGGGAGGGAATAAAAATAGTGTGACCCCAATTATGGAATGTATGGTCAAGCCGGGCCAGAAAAATGTTTTCTAGCAGTGGGATCAGGCAGAGCAACATCAAAAATGGGTGGAGAGAGAACTCCAAGTTCTAATTTGGTGTTGGACCCAGGGGTTGGAATGGATCCGAATTAATTGCAGTGGATTCTTATACAGGGTAGCCCTGACAATGTCACCATAAGGAAGAAGCCCCTTCTCTATCTCCCTCCAGATTGTGGGGGAGGCCCTCATGTGGCGAACAGCAATAAAGGATAGGTGGGAGGCCCAATTATATAGCCTTAGGTTGGGAAGTGCAAGACCCCCCCTGTTTTTTAGGGAGAGAGAGAGGACAGAGAATTTCATGCTAGGATGTTTACCTGACCAGATGAACCCTAGAACTGCCTTATTCCATATATGGAATAACTTTGCCGGCAAGTGTAATGGGACATTCTGAAAGAGGTAGAGGTCCCTAGGTAGGGCCACCATCTCATATAACCTTTATTCTCTGGTACAAATTTAAGGGAAGGTTACTTCATTTGGCCAGGTCCTGCTGAAGCTGGGAGTAAAAGGGGTCATAGTTATTTCTCATTGCGCCCTCAGCCTTATGGGACAAACAGATGCCAAGGTATTTCAACTTTTCAAGGTCCCACTGAAATGGGTAGGCTTGTCGCAGTGCCGGGGGTGGGGTAAAATGAAAGACAAGGTCATCTGTTTTGGAGGTGTTCAGTTTATATCCTGAGCAGGACCCAAAGGTCTCAAGGATTCTGAAAACTGTGGGGATGGACTGCACTGGTTTTGAGAGAAAAAGCAGGACATCGTCCACATACAGGGCAATGCGATGTTCCACCCCCCCACCTGAACCCCTGATATGGTGGAGAGTCATTGCCTGGGCCAACAGTTCAATAAAAATGGCAAAGAGTCCTGGCAACAGGTGGCAGCCTTGCTGGGTCCACCTAAAGAGGGGAACGTAGCCAGAGTGGTGGCCAGAAACCTTAACGCAGGCCTGAGGGGAGGCATATAGCGCTTTTATCATAGCGATAAAGGGGATGGGAAAATCCATCTTGGCCAGGTAGAGAAAAGAAAGGGCCAGGAGACCCTGTCAAAAGCCTTCTCAGCATCTAAGCTGAGAAGGGCACAGGGGTCTTTACAAGTCTGCATTTCATGTACCAGATGGAATGCTTGTAGGTATTGTCCGTGGTGAATCTAGAGCTTACAAAACTGTCTGGTCAAAGTGAATTAGGGTGGGAAGGACCGTATCAAGCCGATGGGCCAAAATAGACATGAGGTATTTGTAGTCCATGTTTAGGACAGAGATCGGCCTGTAGGATCTGCAAGATAGAGGATCCTTACTTGGTTTAGGAATAAGGGAAACCGCTGCATATAACCAGCTCAGAGGGGGGCTAGAGGTCCCCTGTAGGACCTCATTGTATACCTGTAATAAAAGTGAGCTAAGTACTTGTGTTGTACTCTTATAAAACTCTGCCCCAAAGCCATCTGGGCCCAGGGCCTTCATGGTTTTGGATCTGGAGACGGCAGCTGCCAGCTCCTCCTGGGTCATAGGAGATATCAGGCTGTCCTGCTGATCTTGAGCAGGACCAGGAAGATTCAAGGTGGACAGGAAGGCATTAATAGCGGCAGAGTCAGCGGGCTGCTCGGAGGTGTATAGGGCTTTGTAGTAATCACAAAAGGCTTGGGAAATGTGCCCGAGTTTTGTATGGAGGGAGCCCATGTCAGGGTCTTTTATTGCTGCTATGGTGGATAGTTTGCGCTGTTTGTGCAGGCAGTAGACTAACAGACAGGAGGCCCAGGGCCCTACCTCCTCATATCTCTGTCACAAGAATGCCAGCTCTATCTCTGTCTGTTGGGCGCAGAGGGAGTTCAAGTTCTGCCAGACCTGCTTAAGTTGTGTGATGACTGAGTGGTCTCCCTGCTGATGGGCAGTTTGTAGGAAGTGCAGGGTTTGTTCAAGGTCTGTTCACCTCTCCTTCCGAATCCTCACTAGGGTGGTTGTATGTTGTATCAGATGACTGCTCAGGACTGCTTTCAGGGTACCCCATCCAATGGGGGAGTGGGATTTCAGGATCTGCATTGCCCTCCAGTATCTCTTTAATCTTATCACTCAGGAATTCACGGAAGGATTCGCTCCTGAGATGGGCTGGGTTAAACCCCCAGATAGTGCTGTGCCTCTCCAAACCCAGATCCCAGGAGGTAATCAAGGGGGCGTGATCTGAGTAAGAAATATCTCGCACTGTGGTGTCTACTAGGGCTCCCATTCATTCCCTCTGAGTATAGCAATGGTCTATATGAGTGTAGGTGCCATGCACCGTAGAGTAAAATGTGTATCCTTTACCCCTTGGATGGAGGGATTGCCACACATCCAGCCAGCTCACCTCCTAGGCAAATCACTTAAAAAACTTATGCACAGCTGGCTGGGCTGCTTACCCCTGGATGTGTTTGTGGAGTCTAGGTTGGGACTAGAGCCTATATTAAAATCTCCTGCCAGGATCAATGTCCCGTTGGTCCACTCTATTATCTTATTCAGGAGGTGACGAACTGTCGGGACATTAGAGCGCGAGGGAAGTATATATTAGTCAATGTCACCTCCCGGTCTTGCAGCAGGCATTGCACAATAACCAGTTGGCCCTCCAGATCCACCCACTTCTTAGTTGCCTGGAAGGGGGTATGGCTGGTGATCAGTATGGTGACCCCCTTCCTTCTTCCCCCCTTGAATGCAGAGGAAAAGAATATAAGCAATTTCAGCTTGACTCTTCTTCAGCAGAGAAATCATTCTCGACCTCTTTATGGGGTTGCCTAATCCATTAACGTTCAAAGAATACAATTTGAGGTGTTTACTAGCCATTCTAAAGACATAGTAAGAGCAGGGAGGACTTGATTAGCTTTAGTGTCTTGACACTTATGCCCTCGCCTAGCACCGTTCCTCGGACTGAATCCTGAAAGGAGACATTGTGTCTGCTTGTAAGGATGTGAGGAAAAAAAATCAAACAGATAACCTAAAGGGAAGGTGACAAAAAGGGGAACACTAACTATGCGGGTAATTGCCAACTGGGAAGAGCCTGCTGAACTAGGGGTGGCTTCCATGGGGCTTGATGCTTGAGGGCATCAAGTGCCCAGACTATGCATAGTTTGGCCTGTCCCTACAAGCGGTCACTCCGATCCCCGACCCCAGACCCCCAAAAGAACCCAGCATCACACCTGGCGATGGCCACAATCCTGGAGGTGGATAGGTAGATTAATCACTCCACCTTCCAGAGAACTCCACTGCAGCAAGAACCCGCTAAGCCTTGGGCCGCAGTGATGGGTGGGGGGGTAAGCCCTCTTGCTTCTAGCCCTGCCTACATGGTGTGCATGGTGGGGGGGATTCCAAGGAGGAACAGGGGTACCAGAGGACAGCGATTACCAGACATATCTAGGGGGAAGAAAAAAGAACTGGCTCACCTGTGGGAAGAAAAAATAAGCAAGTTGAAGAAGTCCATTCATTTAGCTGGCTGGTGCGTGGTTGCCCTTGAAGGTGATTCCGATGTCAGTTTCTTCAGGCCTGCCACTATTTGATGAATTGCTGAGGCTGCTTCTTTGTGATGCTCCTCCCTCAGTGGCAACTGACTCCAGATCCTCTGTACCGGTTTAGATGCTAGAGATGGGTTAGTCTGTTTTTGGCCCAGCACAACCTCTTTTTGGCTGCAGAGTTCCTGGGTGGTATCATCGGTGCTTTCAAATGTTTTGGTGCCATCTGAAAATTGCACTGTCAACTCACAGGGGTATGGGGTCCTGAATTTTATTTTAGCCTCCCGGAGCTTCTTAAGTATAGCTGCATAATCCCTGCAGTGTGCAGCAATTGGGGGGGTAGTCATTGTCAACATATATACAATGCTCCTGACATGAGAGGACCCCCTGTTGCCAAGATTTATGTAAAATGAGTTCCTTTTCTTGAAAACACAGAAAGCGCAGAACCATGGAGCTCGGGTGGTTAGATGGACCTGGCTGCGGGCCCAGTGCACGATGAGCACGGTCAATCTCCATTGTGCAGCTTTCAGGGAGGTCTAGTTTGGATCTGAAAAACTGTTGCAAAAACTGGATTGGGTTATTGGCCTCGAAGCATTCAGGGAAGCCCGACACCCTGAGATTATTTCTACGGTTCCAGGCTTCTGCATCCTCTGCCTTCTCTTGTAACTCCTGGATAGCGTGGTGCAGCTGTTCTATGGCCCGTTTGGTGCAGTCCACCTGGGCATCTGTCTGTGTTGCTTGTTCCTCCAAAGAGTCGAGTCTCTGCTCGATTTTTCCTATATCTGTATGGAGCACCACAAAAGTAGAGCGGGTTTCTTTTCAGAAGCCTCAGAGCTCCTGAAGAATAACATCTATCTGCCTGGCGAAATTTGGCACATTTGACAGGATGTCCCTTGAGGGCTCACCATACATAGATACATAGATACATAGACAGTGTCGGCAGATAAGGGCCTATGGCCCACCTAGTCTGCCCATTTGAGCTTGTAAGTTCAGTTTGTTTTCCTAGAAGTCTATTTCCCCTTACCCCTGACCTCTAGAATTCCTTTATGTCTATCCCATGCATTCTTAAATCCCGTGATTGTTTCAGCTCCCACCACTTCCTCTGGCAGGGTGTTCCACTTGTCCACCACCCGTTCTGTGAAGAAATTCTTTCTCATGTTTCCTCTGAATCGTCCTCCCTCCAACTTCATCCCATGCCCTCTAGTCCTGAAACATCTTTTTCGCTTAAAAATAGTGTTTTCCTGCACCCTGTTCCTCCCTGTAAGATACTTGTATGTCTCTATCATATCCCCTCTCTCCCTCCTCTCCTCCAGGGAGTACATGTTCAGTTCCTTCAACCTGTCTTCATAGGACTTGTGATGCAACCCATGCACAATCTTTGTTGCCCTCCTCTGAACCTTCTCTACCCTGTCTATGTCCTTACGTAGGTATGGTCTCCAGAACTGTACACTGTACTCCAGGTAGGGCCTCACTAGTGTCTTGTATAGCGGAATTATGACCTCCCTTTTCCTGCTGGTGATGCCCTGCCTATACATCCCAGCATCCTATTTGCTTTACCTGATGCCTTGTCACACTGTTTCCTCACTTTGAGGTCATCAGAGATGACAACCCCAAGATCCCTTTCCTGCTTGGTGCATGCTATATCCTCACCCCCAACTGATATATTGTGCCAGGGTTTTGTGCCCATATGCATTATCTTGCACTTCTTTGCATTGAATTTCAACTGCCAAACCCTTGACCATTCTTCAAGTTTCTGCAGGTCCCTTCTCATTCTGTCTACACCCTCTGGTGTGTCTACTCTGTTACAGAGCTCTGTGTCATCAGCGAACAGTGAAATTCTGCCTTCTAGATCCTGTGCAATGTCACTGATGAAGATGTTGAAAGGACCGGTCCCAGCACTGATCCCTGTGGTACCCCACTGGTCACTCTTCCCTCTGTGGAGTGACAGCCATTTACCACCACCCTCTGTGTCCTGCCACCCAGCCAGTTACCTACCCACCACACTACTGTCCTGCCCACACCCATATTCCCCAGTTTGTGTAATAGTCTTCTATGTGGCACAGTGTCAAAGGCCTTGCTGAAGTCCAGATAGGCCATGTCCACTGCCCTCCCCTGATCCACCTCCCTAGTCACCCAGTCAAAAAATTCAATGAGGTTGGTCTGACATGACCTCCCCCTGGTGAAACCATGCTGCCTTGGGTCCTGTAGTCCATTGACAACCAGATGTTCCACCAATCTCTCCTTCAGTAGTGCTTCCATGATCTTTCCCACTACCGAGGTGAGGCTGACTGGTCTGTAGTTCCCTGCTTCCTCTTTGTTCCCACTTTTGTATAAGGGGACTACATCTGCTGTCCTCCAGTCTTTGGGTACCTCCCCTGTTTCCAGTGATTGGCTGAACAGGATAGCCAGAGGTTCAGCCACTACATCTCTTAGTTCTTTAAGGACCCTGGGGTGCACCCCATCTGGCCCCATTGCTTTATCGGCTCTTATTTCTTCCAGTTCCTTCAGGACCCTTTCTCGTGTAAAGGGACTTGTGTCCATTTCTGCACCATTCTCACCCCTTGTACTCCCTTCAGACCCATTACCCCCCTCTTCCTTAGTAAAGACTGAGCAGAAATACCTGTTCAATATGTCAGCTTTACTGTTGTCATCCTCTACTGCTCCCATCCTCCCCCTTCAGTCTCACTATCCCTCCCTTTGTCCTTCTTTTTTCACTTATGTACCTGTAAAAGGTTTTGTCCCCTTTAACCACTGATTTTGCAATGTGTTCTTCTGTCTGAGCTTTGGCTTCCCTTACTGACTTCCCTGCCTCCCTTTGTTTCTCCTGGTACTTCTCCTATCCCCTTCTGCCTGTGTCTTTTTGTATTGCCTGAATGCAATCTTTTGGCTTTCACTTTCTTTGCTACTCTTTGGAAAACCATAATGGTCTCCTCTTTCTTTTCCTCCTGCTAACCTGCTTAATGCATAATTCTGTTGTTCTTATAATCCCCATTTTAAATACTGCCCACTGTTCCTCAATCCCTGATTCCTGTCCCATTCCCTTAATGCCTCTTTCAAGCATCTCCCCATTTTCCCAAAGTCTGCCCCCTAAAATCCAGGATACGTGTTTTTGTGTGGTTTGGTTCTGCTCTTTCTGTGATTTCAAACCACAATGACTGGTGGTCACTGTTACCCAGGTGCTCCCCACTGTTACCCCCATCACACTGTCCCTGTTTGTGAGCACAAGGTCCAGTATTGCCTTCTGCCGAGTTGGTTCCATGACCAGTTGCTTGAGGAAGGCACCCTGAAGGAGTCCAGGATAAATCTGCTCCTAGTTGATGCTGCTGCTGGGATGCTCCAGTCCACGTCTGGTATATTGAAGTCTCCAACCAGTACTACCTCACCCTTGTCTGCCATCCTTTGGATGGCTAGCATCAGCTCCCTATCTGTTTCTTCCTCCTGGGCTGGTGGTCTATAGACCACACCTGTGCGGATGGCTGGCCCCATTTTCCTTTCCAGCTTAACCCACAGTATCTCTCCCCCATTTTGTTCCTCCTGGATCTGTGTGGCTTATGTCATTTTTCACATACAGTGCCACTCCTCTCCCTTCCTGCCTGCTCTGTCTCTTCTGAATATGTTGTAGCCAGGTATGGCCATCTCCCAGTCATGGTTATCATTACACCAGGTTTCAGTGATGGCCACAATGTCCAGGTCTGACTGTACCATGACAGCCTCCAGATCTTCCATCTTGTTGCTAAGGCTCCTGGCATTTGCACACATGGCTTTCCATGATTTGACCTCCTAGACTGCTTCACTGTTCTACTCCAGCCCCTTCCTTGGTTGTCATTTATCCCTGGTTCTCCTTGCTGTCTGCCCTTCTGCTGAATTTTGCCCTTTTCTGCTTATCCACCTTTTGGACACTAATCTCCATCTTTTGCACACTGCTTTGCAGAGATAGCCACTCCTCTGGTTCACTGGTTCCATTACTAGCTGTGGGGGTGAGCAAGTAGGTACCGTCCCATGCTGGCCTCACCTTTTGCTAGTTTAAATGCTTGTCAATGTAGCATTTAAACTTATCATTGAGTGCTTGATTCCTCTCCAGGATGGATGCAGGCCGTCAGGCTTGAATAAACCTCCATCCTCCAGATGGGTCCCCAGTCACCAATGAATCCAAACCTTCCTCACAGCACCAGTTCTTCAACCATGAGTTAAAGTTCCTGGTGCATGCACTCCTATGCTCTCCTTGCCTCTCACAGGTAGTACTTCTGAGAAAGTGACAGAAGTAGCTACTTGCTTGAGACCCCTCCCAGTTTCCTAAACTCTTCCTGAACTTCCTTTGGCTCCCATTTGCCAAGTCATTAGTACCTAGGTGGATAATGACATCCAGCTCACCCTCCTGTCTTGCCTTCCCAGTGATCCCCAGTATCTTCCTTCCATCCCTCCATGCTGTGGCACCTGGTAGGCACCTCACCTCCCTGTCCTCCCCCTCCTGTGTTCCTAGCTGGATCCCTCTTATGATGGAGTCCCCCACCAGGATTCGCTTCCTCCTCCTCTGGGGTCCACTGCTTTCTCCACTGAGGTCACCTTCTTGCCTAACCTCCACATCCTTTCCTTCCACTTCCCTGGGTACCTCTATTTGGTTCTCCTCATTTGCCAGTGTGGCATATGAGTTCTTGAGAGGAATAGGATCTGGGATGTGCCTCTGCCTGACTGCTTTAATCCTCCCTGAGCCCACTGTCATCCAAGTGCTCCTCGTTCTCGGCATCCTTTGAGGCAGCTGCATTGGACTGGGTGGTTCCTGGACAGGGGTGATGGTACTCCTGACCCAGTTTACTTCCACTCTGAGTCTGGCTACCTCATCCCGCAGTCCCGAGAGATGCATGCAGATAGGACAGCACCTCAGTGTCCAGAAGGTCTGCCTGAATATGGCTGCCCTACAGCCACTGCATTGCACCACTCCCCACATTATACTGCAATTCCACTACTTATCTGCTACTGAAGCTCTCTTAGTTCTCTTTTTATTTATTTACAGTACTAAAAATCCTGTAACTGATCCTCAGATATATTTTTAAGGAAAAAGAAACCAATAAATAAATAAATGAGTCAAAACACTTGTCGTGCTGAGGGTGGTCTTCTTCCCCCTTATGCCCTCCTACTTCACACCTCTTACTATACCCTGTGTTTAGCTCCTGTCAATCAGATTTATCAGGGCATATAATTAAGAGTTGGGGAAGGGGTGGGGGGCGAAAATTTGCAGCAATTAAAGACAGCACAGAATTACACCACCACTATTTTTTAAATTTTCAACAGCCCAAAAACAATTATAAGTAAAGACAACACAGGAAGAAAGTATAGTGTCACTACAAGCCTCACAATCTAAGTTTAAAAGAAAAATACCAGTTACCAGTTACTCTGAAGCACTGAATTGAATATGTTTCCTTCCTTCACCTTCTGGCTTCTTCTGAGAAGATGAACTTCTGTTTGCTGCTTTAACTGTGACTAAGCCCCACCTCCAGTTATCACGTAGCTGAGGTCAGAGGCCAGACAATTAACACCCTTCACCCAGCTACAGGACAGTCAGACAAGCCAAGATAAAATTTGCAGCAATTAAAGACAGCACAGAATTACACCACCACTATTTTTAAATTTTCAACAGCCCAAAAACAATTATAAGTAAAGACAACACAGAAAGAAAGTATAGTGTCACTACAAGCCTACAATCTAAGTTTAAAAGAAAAATACCAGTTACCAGTTACTCTGAAGCACTGAATTGAATATGTTTCCTTCCTTCACCTTCTGGCTTCTTCTGAGAAGATGAACTTCTGTTTGCTGCTTTAACTGTGACTAAGCCCCACCTCAAGTTATCACGTAGCTGAGGTCAGAGGCCAGACAATTAACACCCTTCACCCAGCTACAGGACAGTCAGACAAGCCAAGATAAAATTTGCAGCAATTAAAGACAGCACAGAATTACACCACCACTATTTTTTGGCCTGAGATCTGTGAGCTGTCCCTATCAGAATATAATTCATCAGGATCCATAATTTCCGACAGCAATTTTGTCTGTTGAGGTTTTCTTCTGGGTATCTCAACAGAATGTATGTTGAAACATGCCCCGAATTTGATGTATTAAAAATTGAGTTTGGAGTTTTTGATGCCTTAGAAGAGATGGAACTATGAGCTCAAGGTGTTTCTTTGGGCATAACGTCACCGGAAGTCCCCACATCTTCAATACATCCTTGTTTACTGGAGTTATCCTTGACCCATGGAAGATTGCCAGTGTTGTCCCAGTATTCAAGCAAGAGGATCCAAAATGTTTTGAAAGTTATCATTCCATAACTATACTATCAGCAAATTACTAGAGAAAGTTGTGGCATCCAAATTAACCGAGTACCTCCATAAATATAATCTGTTGTCCATGGCACAGTATGGCTTCCAAAAGGGACACAGTATCTATACCACCTTTGCTAAAGTTACCTCTGAGATCAAGGTCACCATGGATCATAGTAAGCTTACTGGGGCGATCTTTGTAGATCTCTCCAAGGCTTTTGACCTGGTAGACCATGAATTCCTATGTACCAAGCTACATTCTTTTGGGTTGTCAGCCCCTGATCTAGCCTGGCTTGCAAATTACCTGTAGGGTAGGCAGCCACTATTCAAGTATAATGGGACACTCTTTGAGCTTACTCCTGTCATGATTGGTGGCCCTCAGGGCTACAGCTTTGGACCCATCTTCTTTTCCTTGTTTATTAATTATTTACCCCAGGTGTCTGACCACTGTAGTGCCACCCTTTATGCTGATGACTTGATATTACTAACTAGTTCCCAAAATATGAAAGTCATCAACTCATGACTAAAGGACAACTTCTGCCAACTCCAATCTTGGCTTACACTGAATAGATTAGTCCTTAATCTTAAGAAAATGTAAGGTGTGCTTTTTGGCTCTTGGGCCAAACTCAGAGTATGTTCTGAGCCCCTGGATGTTGCTAGTGCTGATGGCTTTTCTGTTATTACTGCTGACTCCTTCAAATATCTATGAGTGACCCTTGATCCCCAGCTAGATCTCCCCATGCACATCCGTAATTGGAAGGCTGGGCCTGTAGTTCAATGGACAAGCAGCCAGCCACTCCCACTCCTGATCTATATAAGCAGTTCCTCTCAGCATCCTTCTGAAACACTTTTTCTTTATTGGCCAGAGGCTCTGTCGATCTGTCCTCTGCAACTGACTGGGGCCTTCCCCCTCCCCCTGCCTTGCTGCTTCTGCTTATCTCTGCTGGTCTTCTGTGTTTGTTCTCCTGTAAATGGTTTATATTTTGCCTCTGGCTTTGTGCTTCTTTCTGTCATTTGTTCCCTCTTTCTCTGTGTTTGTGTGTCTTTGGTTTTGCCTTTTAGGGGCTTTGTTTCTAAGCTCCTAGTAGATTGCTAATCCAGATCTCATGCTACTTGCTCTCAGTTACTCGCAACGCAACTGCAATCATTATCTGTGTGTTTCAACTCAAACCACATAGCTGTTGTCCATGCTACACACTTAATTGTTTTCACCTGATTCAGGCTCACTCTGAACCCTAGCTATGCAGCTCAGTCATGCTTTCTCAGCTCATTCTACCTTCCTCATTGCTGCAGTTTCATAGCACTGACTTGAGATAACTGCTTTCAGAGAATTGTGCCTCCCTCCATTATATGTTTATCAAATTCTACAACTCATAGTTACTCAATACAGCTACTGCTCTCTATGCTTGTGCACTGATTGTTATACTCTGAGATCAACTAAGCTACTGCTGATGCTGTAAACTAGTTTCAGTATCTGCATCTGGGTCTCAATGCCTTCCATCACTTTCTTGTTTTTCCTATGGCGAGGACTTGGAGGTGTTGGGGGAGTCATGGCCTCATGTGGCTACTTATTTTATGTTCTAAAGCCTGCCTCTGCCATCAAAAATCCTTAGAGTTTTTGCTACTTTCATAGGCTTTCTGGAATGCCTGGCTGGCTTGCCCCACTGTTCATATTGCTGCTCCTCCGACCTATGTGCAGGTCCAACTATTGCTACTCTGTTTTGCAGACCTACGTGCAAGGTCCGACTATTGCTACTCTGCTTACTGACCTACGTGCAGGTTCGACTATTGCTACTCTGCCTTACTGACCTACGTGCAGGTCCACTCTTTGATTACACAGTCATTGCTTAATGCTCACTACTACCATCTGACCTCTGTGAGGTCTCAGCACTCAACACTCATTCAGCTCCTCTTCAGTTTTCTGGCTCATGTCAGCCATACCATTTGGTGCAGGGCTTCCCTGCAGCTGACAATCTTGCTTTGCACCCAGAATCTGCAGCTTGAGCATGCAAAGCTTGAGGCGGGATCCTTCTCACATGGCCCATAGCTGGGAAGGTCCTCGCTCTGGGTGGACCTTCAGTTGTCAACTGTACCAATGGCACCTCAAGTTGTAGTATTTAAGACTCAGCAATGAAGTGGTGGGGCTCTCACAGGGCCCCTTCGGCTGTCTGAGTGGTTTTGGAGGCATTCTTCAAAGCTATTCTCCCTATGACTGTCTCTGGTTCACCTGGTTTGTTTTTAGAGCAAGTAGGCCAGGTGAGCGCCTCAGCAGTCATTGCTCCTCTCCTTCCGCCTTGACTGTCTTGTTGTAGAGTAACGCTTGAAACCTTCCACAGTGTTCTCGTTAGAGGGATCAAGTGAGAGTTTCCCTCCAAATTGAACTTTTCCACTCCCTTTGATTGGGTTTCCAAATCTCAGCAGCAGAGCCGTCACTAAACAAATTATCCCTGTCCTGGAGAGAAGGTGACCAAGGCCTTGGATCCCCAGAGATTTCCTCCTCAAAGGGTTTTTTCCTCTCCTCCGTGCCTCTGGTCATGAAAGTTAGTTAGCCATAGTTAATGTTTCCTAGTTCCTTTAGGTAGGTTCCGCTGTTGGATGGAGGTGGATGGTGTCCCTGCCTGCCATTCAATCTCTCCTTGGGAGGGCCCCTTAATCTCTAGTGCAAACTGTCATGCTCATGCCATTGCTAACCTGCACTTCTTATTATGTTATCAAGCTGCCTAATGCCTTATCTACTACTATGTCTCACAGCTAGCTACTGATTGCTAACTTGCTTTGTACTGCTACATTTCTTTTTGTGGATCCTTCCTAAGGTACTTTTAGCCAAGGGAATCATCCCATGGCACCTCAAGGGGTGGAATCCTCTTAGAGGGCTCCTTGCCTTCGGTACCACTACAGGGTAGTAATTCCTCTGGAATAAAGAGTGCGAATGGCCGAAACCTAAATAACACAGTTGCACAAACATAACACTTTACTGGTTGCGTAGGCCATTAAATGTATATGAGGCAGTTAATAACAAGCTGGGCCTGGCTTATAGGGCCAAACACATCCTCACTCCTGCAGCGCATCTTGCCCTTGCTAGAGCAGTGCTCCTTCCTTCCCTTAGTTATGGGCTCCTTACTTTTATTCATACTGGTAAGTCCACCTTATCTAAGTGGGACATAGTTTATAACAATGCATGTCAATTCACCCTCTGTGCTGCTCATCTTACATATCACTGTGAGCTCTACGATAAATAAGAATGGTTGTCTCCAGGGAAGTATCGTACATATGCCTTGAGTTGCTTTATTGATAACGTAGTTGTTAGAACTGCCACCCCTCCTGTCTTGGTGGAGCAATTAAGGATGGTTAACTCAAGTTACCCTCTCAGGTCTAGTGATTTCTCTGTTCTCTATTACAAAAATGTGCATGCCCACTGGGGACTAAGACTTCGCCATCTGTGCACCTAGGCTATGGAATTCCCTCCCAGTGCCACCTCCCACTGCCTCTTTAGAAAGTTCCTGTGGGATCGCCAGACATTCAATTCTGCTTGTAACTGCACTTAATCCTGGATCACCTCCCTCCAATTATTTGGTGTGCTCTAGTGCTTGGCCTGGTTTACCCAGGGCCATGATTGTTTATATCTGTGTCATATGTATATACTATTTTAATGCTGTGATCTTTAATTTATTGTTACTTTACCCATATGTTGTCTTTTCACTATTAAAATTGTTTGCCTGTGCATCTTGTAATCTACCAGCTCATACCTGAAAATATGCCTTTATTTGTCTTGTGTGCTTACCTGGTCAATAAAAACTAAAATTAAACACAAGAGACATGAGACAAAGTTGACAGTGCTGATATGACTCATTAATGAAGGATGGATTATTCACCTAGTCTATGGACTATGACTACTAATTTTCTAATCTCTATTACAATAAACATCTTGCAGTAATATATGTATAAAAAATATGTATACATGTTGTGTTGAGTAATGTGCTACCTTCAAAATCTAACTGCAAAAAAGGGCTAATAATCCAAGAATTTATTAAGCCCTTTTGGTTTAAGGGACTCCAGCCTGAAAATCTCTGTTATTTTTGTAGTAAAGTCCTTAGTCTGCCCCCTCAGTAGGGGTGAGTTTTAATGGGTTCCAAACTGATGAAGAATATGGAATTTGGATTTGCTCCTTGCCTATATTTAAAATGGAGTCCAACTGGGGTAGCCCTACATGCACGGGCAATATCCTGGATACGCTCTTGGATCCACTTTTGTAATGGACATATTGTACATCTGGCAGAAATCTGATTACATGCATATTAGTGCATATAATGTGAATGAGCTATTGCTGCAAATTAATTCAATATGAAAACACTGCGTTGTACATGAACGCTGAAAATACTTCCCCCTTGTTTACCAAATTTGCAGATATTGCACCTTATTCATGTATGGAAGCCCTGAGGGGATGGAGAGAGCCCAGACAATGCCCTAGATGTTTCCTCTGTTTCATGCCTGCTGTGAATTAGGGCATCTCTAATACTGGGTGCCTTTCAAAAAGCATACACTGGTTTGCCCCCAGTCTTCCATTTCAAACCTTCATTGTTCATAAGAATTAACCAGTTCTTATGAATGACTTGAATCTATTTTCTCAGCTACCTCACTAAATTCACTAATTATGGCAGTAGGCATCTTATTTTATTTCACCCCTGATTCTGGGCAAAATCAGTTTAATGCAATTTAGTTGTGAAACCCTTTGATTTGTCTTCTGTAGCAATGAGCTTTTCTACACCCTTTCTTCAAATCTCTGTTAATTCTGCTACAGTACTTGTTCCACATAATCATTTTTATCTGAGCAGTTGTGTCAGACCCTCAAATACTGACTGTAGGAAATCAGTTTTTCAAGGAGAGGGGGTGTACACTCATAGCATGGCGCAGGGAATCTGTTAAGGTTGCTTCACAGTATCCATTTGTCTTCATTGTACACCTAGCAGTGCCAATAAGGGAAACAAACAGAAATCTACTGTGGACCTATGCCAAGTAGCAGTAAATTTCAAGTCTAAGATATTCTGGCCCAACCACTGTAAGGAATATTTTGGCACCCTCCTCGCTGCCCCTCCATATGCAGATGATGTCACCTGTATATCTGTACCAACAAGACAATCTTGTCTGCATGTGGGCAGGTTTCTGAATATATTGATTGCTCCTCCCACAGACCTAAGAATAAGTTTGGAGCCATGCAGATTCCCATCTCTGTCCTGCAAACTCAGTGGAAAATGTTCTCCAGTAAACTCAAAATTGTTCTAGGTGAGGACATTTTTTTAATTCTGTTTATTGAATTTCAAATACAAGGACAAGTACATTTCATATAAGTACACATTATATGCATTTTATAGTTCATGTGTACATCAATCCATCTTAATCTCCCATCAATCGGCACTTTATAAAACATCTTGAATTACAACAATCCATATACAGAGTTTATCCAAGAACAGTTAAAAAACCTGCTCAAAGCCGGTCCAGTGGCGCTGAAGGCTGAGGCACTGGCCACCTTACCTTTTGCCACACTGGCGACCTGGGTTTGGGATTGACCTTGGGTTGCTGGAGAGTCGGCTTGGGGGGGAGGGTTGGAGCAGGATTGAGCTGCTATGCAGCACTCCTCTCCCAGGGTGGCAGCCTGCTCCTCCGTAGTTCCGCTCCCACTGGGTGGGGTCCAGTGGGAGTATAGGTGAGAGGGAACAGCGATGTAAGTCTGGGGTGGGGCAGAATGGGCCACCGGATCCTGGCGTGCAAGCAAGCCAACACACGTATGCATGCATGTGTACACCGCGGTCCTTGGGTGGGGTGCAAAAAAAAATAAAGAAAGAAAATATGGCAAAAAAGAAACCTGCTCAAATTAAAAACAGATCAACAAATACAAACATAAACAATGCTAGCTGTGTAAAAAGGATATCCTTACTATTCAATACGTAATGGTTATTAGGAATACACATTAAAATACCATTAAATTATATCTATGCTCACACTCATAAAATTAAATTAAATTCCTCAGCATCTTCAAAGAACCATGTTAAGTCACAACAATGTTGTCTTTGCTGGTGGGAACAAGTCCATAAATGTCCCCCATGTCTTTTCAAAGAGATTCCCTCTCTCTTTAAGTTTGTATGTTACCCCTTTCTAATGGCAACACTTTGGCCACTAACTCCAGCCACATGTCCACCATCAGCCTCAAACAAAAGATCCAGGTGTTATGAATACATTTTTGGGCCAGCACTAACAAAACACGAATCACCCTAGGATGTGGGCTCCATTCATTCACATGGTCGAATCCCAGCAGCATAGACAATGGTGTTTTGGGTATTGAAAAACCTGTCCTCTGATTTGTGTTCTGACCTCTGTCCAAAAAGGATGCAGGGTTGGGCATGCCCAATAGTAATGAATATATGTCCCCTTCACTCCGTAGCATCTACCACAGAGAGGCAAAACCCTGGGGAGAATTTATGCACCACTGCTGAAGGTACAGCCAGTAAATAAACTTAAATTGGAGTTCTTTGTACATGTTGCAGCACAGCAGTCCCATGTGGGATTCGCAGATAGTTGACCAGTTTATGTCTGAAATCTCCACCCCCAGATCTTGCTCCCATTTCTACATACCTTCAATGATTGGCTCGGCAGAGCCTCTCTCAAGTGCGAGTATGGTCTTGCCACAGAATCCTTTGGGGCAGTCCCGGTATACATAATCTCCTTTTCTAACCTATATAGATTTGAAAGTTCAGGATTCTGTGTCTGCGTTGTCCTAAGGTAGGCCCTTACCTGCAGATACCAGAAATTGTGATGCCCATGGAAGGTGCAGATATTTCTTAATTCATCTTGGCTGTAATAATCCCCCAGAGCCCATCAAATCCCCAAAATACCTTACCCCAGCCTGTCTCCAATATTTAAATCCCATCTCAGCCAATCCTGGGAGAAAATCTGGGTTGCCACTTATTGGTGCAAGGATGGTCTTATCCTGCTCTCCCTCTACCATCCTGCCTGCTATCCGCCATGCCTCCAGCATGTGAATTACTAGGAGATTTGGGTCTTGCCTAGTCCTAGACGTACCTAGTCCTCCTTTATCTAAATAAATAAGTAAAGAGGAGTTTTCCTCTTCTAACTCCAGGGTCATCCATCTAGCCCTCCCTCCCTCAGTAGCCATTCTCTGATCAAGTGGAGTTGGGCCACTACATGATACTGTTTGAAGTCGGGAAACTGCAGACCTCCCCTGGATACCATCCCCTTCAGACATGACAGGGCTGGCCTGGGCCTTTACCCCTGCAATAAAACATGGTGTACTTAGCTTCAAGGCACTACAGGTCTCATTTAGCAAGCCCCATAGGTAGCCTTTGAAGGGGTAAAGTATCATGGGAGAACATTTATTTTCAATAGATTGACATGGCTAAGCCGGGAGATAGGCAGAGTTCCATAGCACAAGAAAACTCGCAGAAAATAGGCAGAGTTCTCCATTGAGTTAAGTCTCCCTCTAGTGTTTGAGGCAGTATCACATACTGTAATGTAGCTGATATAAATTATTTAACTGAGGCCCACCTTGATGCCTAAATATGTGAGAAAGGTGCTTACTCTTTTAAAAGGTGATCTCTGCAGTGCTATTTGTGGTCTCCCCCTCCCCTCCCACATCACCTTAGACTTGTCCAAGTTGCTTTTATATCCTGAAAACTTGAATAAGCTATCCAGGGCTGCAATAATTCCAGACAGGGAACATGTTGGGTTGGTACCAAACAGGAGGATGTTGTCCACGTATAACAAAATGTTGTGCTTCTCTCCTTATCTGCCTCTATTTCCAGCAATGTCAGGGCTCTGCCTAATATGTTCAGTGAGTGGCTCTGTTACCAGAGTAAAGAGGAAGGGAGACGGGGGCTTCCCTGCCGCATATCCTACTTAAGCTCAAATTCATCAGAGAGGCCTCCATTAACCAGCAC
This sequence comes from Neoceratodus forsteri, assembly GCA_016271365.2. Lineage (NCBI taxonomy): Eukaryota > Metazoa > Chordata > Ceratodontiformes > Ceratodontidae > Neoceratodus > Neoceratodus forsteri. The sequence continues at coordinate 433,485,825 of CM028130.1, forward strand.
CTGGGCTTTAAGTGCAGCATAGAGTAGCTTGACATATTCTAGAAATCCATCCCCAGCCCAAATGTATCTAATACTTTGTATAAATAGGGCCACTCCACTCTACTGAAGGCTCTAACAGTGTCCAGGGAGAGCAGCCGTGCCTCACTCAGATGCCGAGAGCCCCAGTACACCAGATTCAGCAGGTGCCGAATGTTATTTTAAGAGTACCTCTCTCTTATGAATCCAGTCTGATCTGGCTTCACAAGATTTGGAAGTAGCTCCTTCAACCTCCGTACTAAGGCCTTTGCTATTAATTTAGAATTGCAATTGAGAAGAGATAATGGCCTATAGGCTGTGCATGTCATCGGGTCATTTCTGGGCTTGGGGATTACTACTATAGTTGCCTGATAACATGAGTCAGAGAATAATCCCTGCTCCCATGCCTCTTCTACCATAGCTTGCAGGCCCTACAGCACTAGAAAACCCAGCACCTTATAATATTCAGTATTCAATCCATCCAGGCCAGCTGCTTTCCTTTTTTGAGTTAATCATGCACACAAGCACAGACAAACTAATTGAAATGAGAGTTGCTATACAGGGGCGTGAGGGTGTGTGCGTCCACTGGAGAGCTCAGTTCCAAGAGGCAGGTCAGCGGCAGGCAAATCAGTAGGCAGGCTGGCGATGACTCACTTTCTGTTTTTGGTGTGGGGTTGGCAAACTTTTCAAAGGAGAGAGCCGAACCAATAGTGGCGCGACTTGCTCCTTTGATGTATAAAGCCCTGCCATTGACTTCCTGTTTGCATGTTCACACTGCCGTAGCGCTTACAGTGTGAACACAACAAGCCTGCCTACTGCTCCTGTCTTTCCTGCGTTCCTGTTCGAGCCCTCCCACCAGCAAATCACTCCCTCCCACGTCCTGCCACTGCTGCTATTCTCCTCACACCCTCGTTCTGTCCGAGGCCCCCCCCACCGCCAGCAAATCCATCCCGGCGTTTATGAAACTCTAAGGCCGGTTGCTGCACATTTCAGATTTCTCACTGAATTACAGCGCAGATGTCAATGCGCTGTAACACTGCAGCAACCGGCACCACTTGACTGACTAGTGTACTAGGTATTAATAAAAACCTCCTCCCGAAATAAATGACAGAAGAGTATATGCCTCATTTCAGAACTATTTATTTATAGAACCACAACTATTAATATAACTTTTTTCAAACAGACCAGCCGTGAGCGTATTTTTTTTCATAGCGTATCGTATTTCTCATAGTGTGCATCAAGCATCCTTACAGGTTCACAAATGCATCCCTTTCCCCTCCCACTGCTGCTGTCCTCCTCACACCCTTGTTCTGTTTGAGGCCCCCCCTACACACATAGCAAATCCCTCTCTCTTCCTCCCACTGCTGCTGTCCTCCTCGCACCCTCCATTCCCCATCTCCCTGGACACTGGGGAGCACACTCCCAGTGTCCAGAACTGTTCACATCCTTGCCTGGTAAAAAAAAAAAAAAAAAGAAAACCTGCTCCCATTCCCATTGTCTTTATTTCTTTAAACCTGTAACAAAAAGCGTTCATGGTTTTCTCCTCCCCATCCCCTCCCCATCCCGCCTCCCACTGTGCACCCACCTCCCTGCACTCCCCTACCCGGATTTCTCACCTCCAGAGCAACGATCTTCTGTGGACCAGAACACATCTACACACTTCAAAGCTGACCGTAAAAGTGAAGACTTCAAGGTAAGCCGTGTAATGGGAATCAATGGGGGGTTCAACTTAGGTTGATTTATCAGCCATTTTTAGGAAGTTTGGCATCAGATTTTCAACATGGGGTTCTTGGGACCCCACCTCCTGAACACTGTCACTGTCATTTCATTACTCGGTCCCAAAAGGTGATTTCATGGTCGCTGTGCAGAATCATCTTTCAGGACCGACTAATGAAATGACAGTGCCACTGGTCCAGGCTGATGGCACATTCATAAGGTAGAAAAAGAAATGGGCAGACTGGATGGGCCTTACGGTCCTTATCTGCTATTAACTTCTATGTTTCTATATTTCTATGGTCATGAGGTGGGGTCCCAAAAAGCCCATATTGCAAATTTGGTGAAAAAATTCCAAACAATGACTGCGTTATAAGCTTGCATTGTGCAGTTTCTATGCATGCTCCTAACTTCACCAGTTTTTAATATTTTCACTCCAGATTTTCAGCACTGCCATTCTTTTACACCTCCTTATGAATAGAATAGCTGTCCTTTTTCATATTCCACCTGAAACATGTTTTCGCACCTATGGCGCAGAATGGCATGGTGGCTCTGCGAAATCACCTTTCAGGATGAGTGAATGAAATGACACTAGCATTTTCATGAGGTGGGGTCATAAGAATGCTACACTAAAAATTTGGTGTGAAAATATTAACAAACAACAAAGTTACAAGCATGCACTTAAATTAACAAATGCAGGCTCGTACCTTTGGTACTTTTCAATATTTTGACTGAAAATGTTTTTATCATAGCCATCTCTTCATTGCACCTCATGAATGTGACAGCTGCCATTTTCCAGATCCTGGGCAAAATGTTTTTTTTCATCCCGAAAGGTGATTTTGCAGCTACTGCATGAAAGTACCTTTCGGACAGGAATTGAAATTGTATTCTTCCTTTCTTCATGAGGTTGCATAATAAGATGGCTATGTTGAAAGTGTGGTGTAAAATAATAAAAAAACAATGAAGTTATGAACCCGTGTTGAAATTTGCCAACACCAGTTCGTAACCCCCCCCCCCCAAATGGCACTAGTGAACACAACAAACTTTTGGCATTGACAAATACTTGTTTGAGTGAAGTTACCGCTGCAGTCAGTTCAGCAACTGTCAATGGTGCCCCTAATTGGTCCCTCTGATCTCTTCCTCTAATTGTGGCAGATCTAGATTAGCTGGAAAGTCCTCAGCCTCATGTGCACACTTCCCTCTATATAATGTCTTGTAATATGTCATAAACTGTGCCCTAATATCTGGACCTTTGTTATAAATTTGCCCTCTCCCATCTTTTAGAGCAGTGGCAGTGTTAGCAGTAGCCCTGCCCCTTAGCCAATCTTGCCAGTAAAGGGCTGGGTCTATTACCTCATTCATAGATCTTTTGCTTTGTATAAAATAAGGCTTTGCTAGGCCCATCAGTGATAGCAAGATTAAGTTGTTCTCGCACCACTCTGAACTGGTGCATGACCTCAGTGGATGAGTCTCCATGGGCTTTTTTCTCCAGAGCCTTAACAGCATCCTCCAGCTTCTGCAGCTTTTTGCATTTTTGTTTGTCCTGCTTGGTCATGTAGGAGATAACCACCCCCCGCATGTATGCCTTCCTGGCCACCCACAAAATCCTCTTAGAATTGGCCAAAGCCTGTTTCTCCCTCACATAATGTCCCCTCTGTTCCTGCAGGAATTTAAAAAATTGCTTAGAGGATAACTTATAAGCCAGAAACTTTCAATTCCCATGTTCCCATTCCCCTGTCCTGGTTCAAAAGGCTATTAGCACCCTGGCATGGTCTGAGACCATGATGGGCATAATTTCAATCTGGGTGACCCTGGAGTATAAAGTTCTAGGCGTAAAAATATGATCAGTCCTTGACCACGTCCCATAGGGATTTGAAAAAAATGTATATTCCCTAGAGCCAGGATTAGCCTCTCTCCAGACATTTGCAAGGTCTAACTCCATCAAACCTGCGTCCCAGCACAGGACTCTGGCCTCCTGTCTGCCCCCCCCCCCTCCTAACTTGTCTATTGCACCAGACAAAGCACAATTAAAATCTTCTGCAAGGATCAAGTTGGGGAAGTGCTTCCACTGCAAGAGAGCCAGCATTTCATAATAAAAAAAACTGGGACATGTTCTGCAGGAGCCTATATATTGACAAAAGTGAAAACTTCACCTTGTGTCTGACCCTGCACAAAGATGTATCACTCTCCCCGGATACTTAACCACACTCTGTTCCACAAAGTGTAGGCCCATCTGCAACAAAATAGTTACCCCCTCCTGTGTCCCTTAAAGGACGCCCCAAAGCAGTGTCCCACTCATTCCTGCACCAATTTTCCATGTTCTGTGTCTGTCAGATGCATTTCTTGGACCATGGCCACATCTACCTCATTCTTCTTAAGAGTGTTAAGCACTTTCTTGCATTTGATGGGTGTGGAAAACCCCTGGACACTCCAGGAGGACACCGTGATAGTATGCATATTATTAAGACGAAAGTCATGTATCCCTTTATGTGTGTGGGGAGGGGGGACCCCAGCCCAGACCCAGAGTGATGCTCATCAGTGTTCCATATCTCCAGTTGTCATCCCAAACAACCCCTCATTCTTCCCTCCCCACACTCCAGCCAAGCTTAGAACTAGCTGTAAACCAACTAACAGTTCATAACAACATATGAACTATAACAACTTGCACATGTAACAGAAATAAAGTAGCAGTAAATGAGTTTTGTTGTTGAGATACTGCCACCACGCAGGACCCACCCTCCCACAGGTGAGGAAAATGAGACTCTGCCATCTCGTGAACCCAGCCCCCCATAGGTGAGGAAACATTTGATACTAAGCAATAGTAATCCATTGGTAAGTATTTCTTTTAGATTTTGGGTAATGTTGACAGGCAACCAAACCATCAAAATGTCAGATTCTGGAGTATGAATCCTCCACATCTGTGGTCAGCCACAAATATTTGGCCTCCCAGACAGCATACTGTAATTTCAATAAAAGATCCCCAGTGTCTCTGAAATAGGATCCCAGCCTTAAAACCTCCTTTTGGAGGAATGAAGCTCACAAAATGCAATAATTCATTGGTTAGCGATCCCACTCCATAGACAATGGCTGCTACAGGCAGATCCACCAGATTCTTATGAATCTTTGGCAGAGAGCATAGGTCTGGTGTTATCGGATTATCAGTTCACATAAACTTGAACTCATCTTCTGTAAAATGTCTGTTGTCTCTGGCCCTTTATAGCAACTCCAACAGCTCTTTTTGTTTTAAATTGTGGCTGGGTTACCTTTCAATTTCTTGTACCTCATTAAGTTACCTGCTAATGCTAAAGTCATAGCAAGGCCTGTCAATCACAACCACATTGGTGCGTTTATCTGAGGCCTGATAATAATATTTTTGTATTCACTCAATTCTCTTAAGTTGGCTTTTTCCTTTAAAGTTAGGTTTTGATGGGCAGGCCTTGTCTCCTTTACTTTCAAGATTTCATCTACCTCCTTCTTTACAATTTGCTCAAACAACAAAATATTTACACTTCGTGTTCAGGGGCAAAAGGCTGACTTGGATTTACAGTTAGTTTTTTTATGATCCCAACTACTGACAACATTCATCATTGCCACTTCCCCACTCATATTAACAGTTACCATTTTGTATTTATGGCACAAGGATACTTCACACTCACAAGTACCTGAACAGACAATAAGACTCACAAATGTAAGTAAAGGACCCTTGAAAAAATGCTGGTTTAGGCATGAAACACCATCATGCTTCAGCTGTGGACTTTGGGGGTGTGAGCAGCTTGTGATATGCACAGCCATTTTTTCAGCAAATTGAATTGTGATTTAAGTAAATAAAGTTATTTGTTTCTTACAGTTGTGAGTCTTAACATCTGTTTAGGTGTTTGCGAGTACGAGGTATCCTTGTGCCAGAGTTTCAGAATTTTTTATCTCATGCACCATTTTACCCCAGAATTGCCCTTCCCCTGCACAGTACTATACTGCAATTATCAGAAGAAGCATTTGTTTCACCATATAAATCAGAGTGCCTCAATGTAACCCCTAGATGGCGCTATCCCAGGGGCTACTACCCCTGCCTGATTTGCCACTAACAGGTTGAGGGGCCTGGATCCAATGGCGGGTGCCTCCACCCAGAGGTCAGGGTTTGCAATAGTTAAACTAACTTGGTCACAGCCCTCTGGGACACTGCAACCCCCCTTTCTTCCCACTAGTGGCCCACACAATATATCAGAATTACCTTCACAGTATACACTTACCCCCAGGTCTGGTTCCGCACTGGGACCTCCTAGAAAATGAGATACAGTGCAACAATCACAGTACAGTACTTTAACATAGACAAATACCTCAGGCAGTATAACTTTGCTGAAACAAGCAGCTCTGATTTATTTAGGGGAAACAAGGACAGGGGAAATCAGGTTAATTAGCTTATCACTCTAATAATCTACCTATGGCTCTGTGCACAGGCCTATCCCTATCAGTTACTGTCCCTGGGTACCCAAGCCCTAGTGGCTAGTCCAAACCGTGGCAGCTGGTAGGGGCCCTTTCACACAGAGAAAAGGAGAATTAAACAGTCAGCAGTACAGTAATTCCATTTGGATTTAATGTGGCAATTCAACAGGAGCGACCCCTGAATTAGTACTCACGACCTCCAAATAAGATAGGTCCTTCAATGTCAGTAGGGCTCACTTGAGGTACACAAACCTCTTCACACATCCATATAAAAGAAAGCACTATACCAGGCAGGCTGCATCTGTATCCCGATCGCAATTACTGCACAATACCGGAGAACACACAGCAGATTCAGTTCCTGACAGACAGAGTGCAATTTTCAGCAATTCCTCCAGTCTTCTACAGGGTGAGCCTGGTTTCTACTCTTCAGAGATCCTTTGATTCTTTTCAGAGGATTCAGTCCTAACAAGCTGCAGACCGGAACTCTGGGCCCTTACCGTTTTGACTAAAACTGCACACTGAAAAGCACAGGGCTCTTCCTTCTTCACTGCCAAAGCTCAACTGAAACTCCAACCGACAAAACGGGCACTTCCTTTGAGTTCCTCCCAGTTCTTGACTGGATTGGCTGTCACTCACAATAGACTGCTGCTGTTGGTCCAAAAGGTGCTGAAGTCTAAACTACATCTCCCAGAGTCACTGCCCATACAATCCTCTTGTGGCTGGCTCAGATTATGAGTCCAAGTTCTGATTCGTCCAAGGCACCATTTTAGAGCTAGCTTACCCCACACTGATTGGTCCAGTTCAGCAGTTCAAAACTAGAATGGGGAACTAGCAGACACAGTTCTGACTGCAAAGAAAGCAGGTTAGACAAACTGTAATTTCATTATTACTCTAAATAATTTCTGGCAAACAGTTACATCTGTCAGATAGGTTCCCTTTGCACTCCTAGTGACTGCAAAAATGAAGTGAATTGGCAGCAGCTTGAGTGGTACTCAATCAAAGAAACACACAGTCCCCCCATACAAACTAATTATGTCTGCAAGCAGACAGCTCTTAAAGAGACAGTACCAGAGGTTCTAAAAACACTCACTGATAAATGGCTTAAATGCCAAACACCATTCAGGCTTGGAGCATTCAAGCAAGCTCCTGGAAGTCTTTTGGGAACCCCCATTTGCAGGGGGGTTACATCAATATTCTGCATGTCTTATGTGTCAATATCTGTTTCCCATTCTCTGTCACATCTGTTGCCAGTTGCGATACTCCCTCCTCTGCTGTGCTATGTTAACCAAAAAAATCTCTTAGCTGGACTGTCCCAAAAAAACTTGATAAGATCAATGTTAGTTTGAAATTTATTAATTGTGGGGGGTGGGAACAAAGAAAAGACCTTTCCATAGCAAACTCATTTCTGTCCCATTCAGTTCTTGTGATGAAATATTAACTATCTAGTTTTGTTTTTCAATTTCTGCTGACCTTCTGACTCTATTTCTTTAACCCCTTGTCCTTGCCTATTCTGTTTTTTTTCTTTTTTCTGTTCCCTTACTTGTCTTTTCTGTAAAAAAAAAAAAAAGGGGTCCCGCTTGTCTGAACCTTTTTATCTGGCAGTGATGATTCCGATCCAGTATCACAAATGACCACTTAATTCATCCATTCTTGACTTTTATTATTAACTCTTCATTGCCCCCTTTGTATATTGCATGATCAGCCTTTTTTTTCACATAACCTTTTACCCCACCAGAGACCCTGCATCTGTCCCTGCCTTCCCCTGGCTGGCACCCACCTCCTCTAGACCTACCTGGAGCAAGTCCTCACAGCTTTTCTCCCTGTGGTGGGGTTGGAACAGGAGGACCATCCCCCCCCGTCCACAGTTCAGAGTTGCTCCAGGTGCCTGGGTGGTGGTGCGGGCCCAGGGAGATGCGCAGAGCAGTGGGCCACTTTTGGGTCCCTTTTCCATTTTCTCCCAGGTGCCCCTTCCCCCACTAAGGTGGCTCATCAGGATGTGTGCATGGAGGTGCACACACCCTATGGAACCATAGCCCCTCCTGTTGAGTTGCTCCTTTGCCTGCACTACTACTGGTCCTATACGCAGTGGCAGTCAATGGCTAAGTCAGCTGCCCACCCCTTCCTAGGAGAGCAGTCCCTAGGAAGCTCAATCCTCTCCCACCCCACTGACCCATGGCATTCTATGCTTGTTCCCAAACATAGGTCGCCAGCATGGCAGGAGTTAAGGCATCTAATGCCTTAGCCCCTCATGTCACCGGGCCGGCTTCGGCCCAAGTTTTTTAATTGGTCATTCCTTGGCCAATTAAAAAGGCTCATTCTTCATAATCACACAAATCTCTCTCTCCAGGTTGTGCTGGTTGTGTTCTATTCATGATTTTTCATGCTTGGTAACCTTCTGTTTATCCAGCTCCATAAAACCCACTAGTGAATTTTTAATGTCCAGATTTTTTTTGAGTGCTTCGATTTATTTTTTTACTAGTTTGAAGTTTCTCATGTCATCGTGTATCATTTATTAAACAAATCATTTTGAGCACACCTTCCCTGCCTCCATACCTCACCTCACCTCTGGGCTTCAGGTAATACAGACCTGGACTGGTTCACAGCCTCCCAGCCTTGACTCAGTAGGGTTCAATGCACTGACTAGAAAGGTGTTTTCTTCGGCATGCTCTCTTCTTTGCATGTCATCATATCGGCCTCACATGTCAGCTTTTCAGTGCCATCCGTGGTTGCAGATGCACAGCATGCTTGCTGCAGTGCCTGATTGTGGACATTTCTGTCAGAGGCCTGGAGGCAACTTGGCACCATATGAGGGTTGTACAATGCCAAGGATGTCACCTCTAGGGTTGTTGGATTGTGTTCTGTATCAGACGGATGTCATGGTTATGGGTATCCTGACTAACACTTCAGGCATAGTGAAGGGTGCTCAGTTCACAGTATCAGAGGGCTCATTACTTTTCCTCTTGATTCGGGAGGTAGTTGTCAGGGGCCCTCCCACTCCTGTATCCTGGAGCAATTGCTTCAACCCAACTAGTCCTTGGTCCCTCTAGACCAAGAAAAGCCATCTCCCTCAGGTGTTCTCCCCATGCAGAGGGCTGAGGCCATCTTGCTTTAGCTTCAGAGTGAGCAGGCAACTCCCTTGTTAAAAGGGGCAGCTTGGTACACTGGACCCAAGAGTGGGACTCAAGGGAGAAGATTGATTATGGGAAGATATAAAAGTTACATACAGTACTTAGCATGCCTGAAGATATTCCAGAATATGGTCTCCATGAAGTACAACTCACCCATCCACCATGCCCTCACTATATATAGTCCTGGAAACTGGGCAGCTCACCCAGTCCTGTGGGTATCCTGCCTAGCCAGCACAGGGTCCATTTCTCTTCTCTCTCTCTCTCTCTCTCTCTCTCTCTCTCTCTCATCTGAGGGCCCAGGGTTTTTTAAGAAGATGCAAAATGTGTTTTGAAAATGCAAAAATAAAAGAAGATTCATCACAAACCTTAAAAAAGATTTCTTTATGTACCTCTCTTGTCCACCTGTTACTCCCGCCCCCACCCAGGATGTGTGCCATTTACCTTTGGTATATCCTTATTCATTGCTATATGTTTCACTGCACCCTAGTGGTGTCCTGACTTCAACCTAATTCCACTTGATAGTAACCTTAATGTAAGGGGGGTCTTTCTGTTGTGTTCCACTTGGTGCCCCCTCATACACCTACCTACCTTGTGGTCAGCCTGGGTTCTTTTGGGTGCAGTACACAAACTGAATATCAGTAATAGGTTTTGGTGCCTCTCCCTTGGGCAGAGGGATATAAGGCTACCCAATGTGGCCCTAACCTCCCCCAAGGAGCACATATTATTTTCCCTCCCATACACATGTAACTTTTCCCCACACATTAGTAAGATATACCAAGCAATAACCATGAACAATACTTAGAACATGAAATAACCTCCAATGTATTGAAAGGGTGGGTAAAGGGGAAGCAAAAAGCATAACAATAACAAGGTTTTAACAGCTATCCCCCACACTGTCCCTGTACCACCCCAGCTGGTGCACCCAGCTTCCCCACTACGGCCATAAATATGGTAATTGTCCATTGCGGTGGGTACTTCACCAGGTTGCTGGTGACCAACCAGATGTTGCAGGGTTGTTGTATGTTAGGAACACAGTGGAAACACAGTTTTTAGACGTGAACTGGTAGAGCTTTAAAGGGGACTTCAAAATGTGGAAAAAAAGAATTTTGCAATCTTATGCCTGGGCTTATCCTGTAGATTGGCAAGTCCTGCTCAGGACTTCACCCCCTTTTATATATCTACTGTAGCTAATCTAACTAATGTTTGAAAAGAACTCCTTGGGGCCACAACCCAGAGGTACTCACAGTTTGTGGAAAGTGTCAAGGGGTGTTGAGGAATAACACAGACTAGTGGTACCACTCTGAAATCAGCAGAGAGTCTCTCAGGGAACAACAGCTTTAGGATGGTAGGAAACTTCAAAGCAGGCATGTTCCCCTCACACTGAGGGTCTTCACCCCTAAGGCCTTTCATTGTCTTCACCTCTAAGGCCTTTCATTGTTTTTGCTTCTAAGGCTTTTCGTCATTTTTGCCCTACAGGCCTTTCATCATCTTCCAAGGGGACCACACAAGCTTGTAGTCTCTTGGAATGTCCAGGGCACACAGCTTCCCTGTAACTTAAACACAGTTAGACATTTAACAGTCTCAGTCCCAGCCCAAATATATTTTCTTCATGGTAGGGCAGCAGTTTACATGGTTCCAGTTAGGTTACAGGCTTGAAATTTGGTAGAACAACAGTTCAAATAAATCCCAACTGGGAAACATGGATGAGACGTCCAGATCAGATTCCCCACTGGGAAGCTGGGCTAGTGGGCACTCTGTTTTAAGCTTTTCTCTGGGCTCGGAGGGACCTTTATGCACCAAGGATAGCCAGCCAGCTCATGCAGCCCTTCACTTCTAGCTTCTAGCTAGAACTCCTCCCAGAAACCAGGGCACAGCCCAACATATAGCAGCCCTTTACTCACCACCCAATTGGCCAGAATCTTCCAGTGCTGTAGTGGGTGCCCTTTCATCTTTTCTATAACCTTTGGCAGCAAGGAGACTTACTGGTGGCCACCATAATTGTTAACATTTTGCTGCTTTGCTTTGGCGGTCCCCCATTTTACCTATAAGCCCATTCAGGGGCTGCTTCCTATATGCCCTGGTCCTACTTGCTTAGCAGGGGACAGAAATCCCTTATTTTGCCTGGAGGGAGCCCCATTTGCCTGTCGGGGCTCCCAAAACAAGAGGTGCCCATTTCATGCCTTTTACAACTGCAGGTGTACATGCACACCTCACTACAACAGTCCCCAACCCTAAGTGATCAAACAGGAACTGGGAAACCCCAACTAGTGTGCCTGGAGGCATTTTACGTGTGATTCCCAGCTCTGCTGCCTGCCCTAGAGCCAGGAATGTGTTTTTAAAACTACGGCTGCTCGGTCACACTGGTCACAAGAGTACGGCTCCTTTAAGGCTGGCCGTGCATGCACAGCTACCGCATGTGCGGCCATATTTGTTTACATCCCAGTCCAGGCAGGGACTTTCTGGGCACCCAGAGGTACAAACAACATCAACAGAACCTGGACCTGCATTTCCCATGGTGCCAAGAAACAGACACAGCGGGGTGGCGGCTGCCACAGTGATAGGATGGGAGCCCTGGCCTGAATACCACCAGAAGCTCCTTGAGAGGCCCTCTGGTCCCAAATTCAGGCAGCACAGTGGACTGGAGGCAGAAACAGGACAGCCAGTGCCATAGCCCACATCAGGTAAGCCCCACATGGGGGTGGGGGGGCTTACATATCCCCCCCAAATCTTGGTGCTCTCTACAAGACACTGCCTTAAAGTCCATAAAGTTCCAAGTCCACAGTGGCAGTGTACTCTGTCACACTTTTTAGAACATTTCTATCAATACAAACAGTTCCTAGCTATCAAGCATTTCATACATATCAGCATTACTGTACATTTTCTAACTAGACACATGCATCCTCTTTTTCAGGTATACATCAGCTTTAACACACGTAAACATATTAGCAGTGCATTTGGCATCAGTTTTAACCCAGTTAGATATACTGTCCCTACATTTACTAACCCCAATATGCAATTCAGTATGATGATGGGCAACAATGGATACCACGTACTTATGTACCACTTGGATAAGGATTTTAGAGAAGGTACTGGGGAGGTCATAAGTCAATTTCATGGGTGGTTGACATGCTGTACTAGACTTTTGGGGGTACTTCTGCTTTTCCATAGCAATAGGGTGCACACTACCTAATCTGGGCACTATGTCATGCACAGGAGCCTGTTTTGGATAGCAAGTTTGCTGGTGAAAAAGACATTTGCTCTCTTGGCTAGCTTCTGTCTTAGTTACCACTTGTAAGATTTGGGTATCAGTGAGTCTCCAAAAATTAAACAAGTTAGGGTCAAGCCTTTTATTGGTGGCTTGATTCGGAAATGCAAGTTGTACCGCCTGTGCTTGGTAGACATGTGTTAAGGTCTGTCCTTTCCGAATAGTCACTTCTTTGTCAGTCTCATTCCTCAGCAGGACATTAATCTTCTGAACTCTGGCAGATGTATGGGAGTTCTAGCACCACTCCTCTCTGTACTAACAAGATATTTGGTTGTTTGCTGTCCAAAGGTGTTTCCACAATGTAAGCAAGGCTTCTGTCGGGTGACTCAAATTCCATCTCCCCCATCACCTGGCACTCAGCACCTGGGGGTAAAACCAAAGGTCAGGTATCTCTTCTATGAATCACTCCTACTCGCTTTTCTTCAGTTCTGTCATGCTGAGAGTGGGCTCTTTCATATAGACACTTCGGATCCAAGGGTTTATCCCAAGGCTGTGTATGGACTGCGGACCTTCCATTTCTTGCTACTGCTGACCCAATCATTGAAATATGTTGGTGCTGGTACTAACCACTACTGGTGTCTCACCTTACATCCCAGTATTAGGGCACACAAAATCAAGCATTTCCATAGGGGTCTGGACCCTGGCAACACTTTGGGGGACTTCTATTTGAATGACAATGTATCCCTAATACGGGTAAGGCTGATTACTCACTCCCCAGACAGCCAATCCTTCCAAAGGTTTCAGAGGCATGTTTCTGGTACCAGTCTTCAAATACAGCAATCACTTGGGCACCACTTTCAAGTAGCACAGTGCAATCCACCCCTTCAGTCTTGGCTGGGACCCTAGCTGGCGGTCCTATTAGTCCCGGCGAGATATGGGGTCAGTAATGTTAGCAGGTTGTGTATGTTTCATGGAGCAGGTTTATTTATTTATTTATTTATTTATTTAGTTAAACATCAGTTTAGAAACCTTTGAGCCAGAGGCTCATTTACAAAGGTACCTCGTCAACAAAGAGGACATCAGAACAGTAGTACAAGGGACACAGTACTTACAAACAAAAAAGTTACAGTTCAATTGCAATTTTGTTACAATAGAATACAATCTCCAACGAAGCAAAAGATAACAAAAGGTGCAAAACTTATGGTCGGGGGAGAGCTGGTGGGAGTAGAAGGGAGGGAGATAGGGGAGGAGGAGGAATTAGTAGGGAAAGGAAGGGGAGGGGGAGCCCAGTGAGCACTGTCAAACAGAGTATATATATATATATATATATATATTTTTTTTTTTACACTAGGCTAGCGGCAGTTGCATTTGCGAGAGCTAAGCAGGAAGTTTCTGAGCCTGGGCTTAAAGCAAGCTAAGGTTAGTGAGTTTGGAGACACTGGCAGGGAGGGAGTTATACCAGTGGGGTGCACTGTAGGAATGCCCTCTGACCTTGAGAGGTCCAGGCTCTTGGAATAACTAGGGTAGTTTTGATGAGCTGCGCGTGATGAGGGTCAGTGCAGTACAGCGAATGGAGTTGGATAGGCCTATGGGGGATAGGCCACTTAGGGCTTTAAAGGTGAGCTGGCATGTCTGATACATGAGTCGCTCTTCCAGGTTGAGTAGGGTAGCCAGGGTGTACAGCCTACATGTGTGAGTGAGTCTGGGAGCACCAGTGATAAGTCTGCAGGCCTTATTAACTGTGAGGTGAACCTTGTTGAGGGCAGTCTGATCTGCTGAGCCATAGACCGAAGGCCATAGTCAATGAGAGACATGACAGAGGAGGTGACAGCCAGGCGGAGGGCATCAGGAGGGAGGCATTTCTTGTGCCGGTAAGAATGCCTAGCCGTGAGTTGGCGACAGAATTTAGGGCAGATATATGTCCATGGAATGAAAGTGCAGGGTCAAAGATTATACCAAGATATTTATAGGACTGCACCTGGTCAATGACGTGATTGGGTGGGAGTGGACAGCTAAGGAAACTTGCTGTACTTATTTTGGGGGTGGGAGAAGAGCATTGTTTTGTTTTCTTAAGGTTGATAACAAGTCGGTGCTCAGTGAACCAGGTAGCAGCAGAGTCAAAGACTAGTTGGAGGGAGTTCTGTAGCAGCATGGGGTCATTGTGGGAGGCAACGAGAACAGCATCATCAGCATAGAGAAGCATCTTACCCGTACAACTGCTGGGTAGGGAGTTAAGAAAGAGTGAGAATAGCAGGGGTCCAAGAATTGAGCCCTGCGGCACCCCAGAGCGAATGGGGCATGTTTCAGAGAGAGTACCGTTGACTTTCACACATTGGGAGTGGGCGGAGAGATAGCTGGTGCACCAGGAAACAGGTCCTGAGGCAAAGCCTATTAGGTCGAGGGTGGAGAGCAAAAGAGGATGCGAAATGGTATCGAATGCTTTAGACAGGTCAATGAATATAGGACCAGCCAGGGCACCAGAGTCCAAGGAGGCATGGAGGAAGTTGGAAAATTCCAGGAGTGCTGTATTGGTACTATGACCTGCTCTGAACCCGTGTTGTTCAGGGCAGAGAACATTGTACTTACAGAGGTAGTCAGAGACTTGGGATGCCACAATTTTCTCTAACGCCTTAGAGAGGGGGAGAGGATTGAGATGGGTCGGTAGTTACCTGGAAGAGTCCTGTCACCACCTTTATGGACAGGGTAACTGTGGCAATCTTCCAGGCAGAGGGAATTGTCCGAGACAGAGTGATTTGTTGAAAATGACGTAATAGGTGAGAGGACCTGATCCAGGACCTGACATAAAAGGCAGGGATCAAGTGAGTCATTACCGATGGTGTTACCTTTTAGGCTTTTAGCAAGTAAGGCCTAGCTTCTTGCATGGTGACACGACGAGGTGGAAAGAGGGGCGGCAATGGTGGTGGTACAGATGGAGAAGGTGGACTGAAAAAGTTACCAGGAAGTACTGAGCTAAGGTCGGTAAAGGAGTTATTGAGGTGGGTGGCAATGAGGGCAGGGTCAGAGGAGACGGTACCATTGATGTTGAGAAGAGAAGGAGAGGGGGACTGGGAGTGACCATTCAGTTGCTTGATGTTGTCCCAGAAGCACCTGGGGTTCCCCCAGGAGGAGGTAAGAGAGGCTTGGTAGTAGGTTTGGCCCAGGACCCCAGTCTACTCCTTGACTGAGTCCCGCAGGCAGTTCCCAGACATATGCTTCTCCTTCAACAAATTTTGCACTACCAAATCAGAATTTTCAGGCCTTTGCAATATCTCCTTTGGTGCTCATCTTCACCACACTGGTAGCAGAAAAAAACCATCATTACTTGCAGTATTTACTTTCTGAGGCTCTGCTAGGGCAGACATTTGGCCAGTACAGTATCTCTGACCCCCGAGGATGGAATTGTCTCTCACTGCATCAGTTATCTGGAAGCCCTTAGTATGGCCACTTGTTCAGTCAATTCTTTTGCTTGTCTCTTTAGATCCTCAGTTTCACTGTTGTCTCGACTGGGAGAGTTGGTATTCAGAAGGGTCTCTATTTTTTTCAGAGTTGCTGCCATTGGGCCTTGTGGCATAACTCGGTCCTTTTTCTCTTGGACCTTGTGCATCGATTCACCATAGAAAGGGGGGTTACTCAGCTGTTTCTTCAATCACAACTTCATCAGGAGCATTTCTGAGTATTCTGTTCCCTCTAGGGCTTGTTCCAACCGCAGCCTATTCATGTCTTGGGCAGTCACTGCTCCCTTATGGTCAGCTGTCTGTCTCAATTGCTCAAAATGAATCAAATATTCGGACAGCTTTTCACCTTTTTGTTGTACTGTTCCTTGCAGCTTTCTCAGGATGTGAGTGTCACTGTCGGTACTCCCAAACTTGTGTTCTTTTCTTCATGGCAGGGTACCCGTTTACACAGTTCAAATTAGGTCACAGGCTTAAAATTTGGTGGAATAACAGTCTGAATAAATCCCAACTGGGAAACATGGGTGAGAAGTCCAGAGCAGATTCCTGCTGGGAAGCTGGGTTAGTGGGCACTCTGCTTAAAGCTTTTCTGTGGGCTTGGAGGGACCTTTATGCACCAAGTATAGCCTGCCAGTTCATGCAGCTGTCCAACACAGTCTCCACCTCTAGCTTCTAGCTGGAACTCCTCCCAGAAACCAGGGCACAGCCCATTATATAGCAACCCTTTACTCCCCACCTGATCGGACAGAATTTTCCAGGGCTGTACAGCCTGCCCTTTCACCCTTCCCATACCTCTCGGTGGCAGAGAGACTTACTGGGGGCCACCATAATTATTTACATTTTACTTCTTTGTTTTGGTAGCCTTCCATTTTATCTATAAGCTAATTCAGGGGCTGTTTCTAATCTGCCCTGGCCCTGCTTGCTCAGCAAGGGCCAGGAAATCCATTATTTTGCTCTTGGAGGAAGCTCATTTGCCTGTTGGGGCTCCCAAAACAAGCGGCACCCATTTTGCACCTTTTACAGCTGTGCATGCGCACCTCACTACAGTGGTCCCTGGCCCCTAGGTCAGCAGAGATTTTTCTTGCTGCAAGGTGGGTAACTGAGTTTTTCAGTGTCTCTGGCTCACTTTGTTTTACCTAATAACAACTAGTTCCCAGCAGGGGGCATATATGTATTTGCATACATGTGTGTGTGTGTAAGGGATATGCCATGGCTCCACTAGAAATGTCAGTGTTACCCCCCCCGAATGCAGTTTGACGTCATAACATCATGAGTGGTGTCACCAGGGATGTCAGAGGTCAAAGTGCATGAGTGAAAACATCTGCAACCACCATCAGTCTCCTGGCACACAGACAAACTGAACTGAGGTAGGAGAGGGGGACAGCAGTGTTTATTGGCAGGCGTGTATCACCATGCAGAGTCAAATGGGTGCCTTTGGCCAGTAGCCATTGCTGGTCCCCTGGCCAAATGATTTACTGCTGTGGGGTTCTAGTGCTTTTGGTTTAGACCAATGAATAGTACTCCATCGAGAGGATCTTCAGTTGCAGCTAGACACATCTGTACAGGTTTGATTTAGAGGGGTTCCTGGATGACTTAAGACTTAGTGACTGGTCTAGGGTGCTTGAAGCCTCCGACCCCTCAGTGGCTACCTCCAGCTTCATAGAAACCTTTGGGGACCTACAGGACAGACATGCCCCCAAGGTCACTGAGGGGAACTGCTACTCTCTGGCTGAATGGTAATCTCCTAGCCCAGATGTGGGAGAGAGACAAATGCTGGGCCCGTGCTAAGGGATCCAATGATCCTTCTAATCTCCAAAGATACCGGCACCTCAGGAATCAGTGTAAGAAGGCTATTAGGGCAGCTAAGAGTGACTTCTGTAAGTCTACCCTACTTAGCTCTGCCAGAGACCCTAGGAGGTTTTGGAGGAATATCAAATCTCTCGTCAGTGGGTCCGCCCATTCTGGAGTCACGGATATGTTTATAGATGGAGTCTCATGTAATAATCCTCATACCATAGCCAACTCACTCAACTTACACTTCTCTGACCTCTCGGCCCTCACCTCCCTTTTCATGACTGGGGAAAGCTCGTCCATCATCCCCCCCGTGTCAGGAAGGTCAACCTCCTCGGAGTAAGTTTAATCTCAGGGCGGTATCAGTTCAGGACATTCAGAAATGCCTTGCTGCTCTCTCCCAGCACTCTAGTCCAGGTCTCGACAACCTGGAACCTAGGCTTCTTAAACGAGGAGCTGTTTACATTGCCTCCCCAGTAGCCCACATTTTTAATCTATCCCTCAGCTCTGGGCTAATCCCTGATATCTGGAAGGAGACCCTGTACTGAAGCAGGGCAACCCCAAACTACCTGACAACTATCGCCCAATTGCTATTCTCCCATCCCTTAGCAAACTCCTAGAAAAGGTGGTGGCCGAGCAACTCTCGGAGTACATCTACACCCACGAGCTGCTATCCAAGGCCCAGCATGGCTTTCGAAGGGGACATAAGACCACAACTGCCTTGATTACTGTAACGAGCGGAGTGCTTCTTCCCTCCTTCAGCTATGGACTTCACTTATTTGCTTGATCCCCCCATACTCATCTCACTCGGTGGAACATGGCATATAATAATATCTGTCATTTCGCAATAGCTGCCCCCAAACTCACCCATCGTTGTGAGCTCTACGACAAACTCTGCTGGCTCTCCCCAGCTAAATACCTGGAATTCGGTGTTGGAAGCTTCTCCGGGAAGGTGCTCACTACTGGCATGCCACAGGGACTGGCGCAACTGATTCCAAAAATGGACCCCATGCCCTACCACCTTAGGTCCCAGAATGCTGGGTTGCTTAAAGTCCCCCCCACCCGTACTCTTATGGGGGACCGTGACTTTGTTACGTATGCGCACAGACTCTGGAACTCTCTCCCTGATCATGTCCGCTCGGCCCCCTCCCATGGGATCTTTCGCACCTCCCTGTGGTCTCATCTGAAACAATCAACGGTGTGTGACTGCCCTAAGCCCCCTTAGAGAAATGAATCTAGTTGAATGCAGCCGCCCCTAATGTCAATTATGTACCTTCTATACGTTGTGTAATTGTTGATTGTGCATCTTCTTTTCCACACATGTTTATTATTTCCTGTAATCTGCTGTTCCACACTAAGTTGCCTTGTATGTATTCTACATGTTGTGCTCTCCCGGGTTGTTCCTGAAAATAGGCATAATACTTGTCTAGTGTACTTACCCAGTAAACAAAAGCTAAATAAATAAATAAATTTCTAACAAAAGATTCCATAAAAGGTCACCATTATCCACACAAACTTATTCTAATTTATGTCATTACTCGTAAATAGGCCCAGTGAACTCCACTGATTGCCGAAATTACTGCAGTTTTTACTGAAATTGTGCTGTAATACTGAAATTACTCTTTGCCTTCTGTAATTAACTGATTTCTTCTCCTGGAGCGCGCCACTTATTCAGTCTCCCTCACAAGAAAAGCAAACACCATCAGCAGCCCCAAACAACACAGGGAAACCACAACACATCAAACCACAGTGGAACTGCTTTTTTAGCAGATGCTGATCACTGGCAGCCCTGAACAATGGTGGGGGGCGAGCCTGATGCTGACCACAAATGCGTTGAAAGTCAGTGACTGGCATTAGAGAAAACAACAGAAGTATAATTGCTTTGCTAGCTAACCACATGTACTGAAAGTCATTAATGCAGTCAGCTCGGTGTTGTCATTTACTTTCCCTCACAAAGTAGACCCACATTTACATTCACGTTTATAATGTGTGTGTCAGTAAATAAGTTAGGGAGAAACTACAGAAGTAAAATTGCCACATTGCTTTACTTTCACTTACCAAGCCGACACTAACCTCCAGCAGCCCAAACAACAACAGGTAAACTTTTCGGAAATGTACTTACTTGGGGTTGGGGAGCCAATAACTGACCGAGACATACCTCATGGATGCCAAATGCCTCGGAACCTGCCTGCCATCAATGGAATTCACAGAGCATGACCATGACAGAATGAATGGAGCGAAGGGTGGGTGGGAGGCATAGTTCAGTGATGCTGGCCACCACATTCTAAGGCTCTAAGCAATACAGATGGGGTGGCATAGTTAATGTTGTGGCCCTCCATGGAGTCTTCACACATGGAGCAAGGTGGGGAATGGGGGGCATAGTTCAAAGACATTGACACTGACTGAATTCACTGCTTAGTTTGATGTCTCTGGTACCACACTGTGAGCCATGTTCCAGCCTCGCCTCTCAAGCTCTGTATCAATAATTTAAGCTTCCACTGTCTTGTTGTGAGGTCAGTATTTTATTACAAGAAGAAAAAAATTAAGTTGCATTATGCGAATGGATTTGTGTGTGTGTGCATGGGGGGGGGGACTTTATATGTTTTTCACATGCAAATTAAAGCCTGCAAAACTGTAGATGGTTTTGTCTCGATTTGATTTATGTTCCATTTTTTTTCTATACAGCCTATTAGATCCTATATAATGAATGGCATCTGGAATTTTCTGAAACTGGCTATTTTTTCATCACTGAAACTGGGACAACTCCATAACCAAAAAACACTGGCCCTACTCATAACTCATTACACCACTGAAGATATGCCTAATTTTGACCCTTTTCCTTTGTCCTTCTTGGCCAAGAGTTGTTGCCCAGAACAAGCACCACTTACAAAATTTTACTGACATCAAGTTATATCAGCAGGTGATACAGAACAAAACAAAACAAACCAAATTATCACACTGATGTAGCTGCAGACTCATAGCTTAATGCACAGGGAAACTACTTCCTTGTTTGATTTGCATCATAAATAAACAAAAGCAATTCAATGGCTGATATTGTGCCATCTTCAAAATATTTGACTTGTCAGTCTCCAGTAACCTCCACTGTGACATGACTGCACTTGATGCTACTGCTGCAATCTTATCTTGTTTATTATCAGGTATGGGTGGTTGCTAGGTGTTGTGCGGAAAACACTGACATTCTTCAGTTTCACCCTTTAGGCATTCATACCCTCCAAAATCACTGCATAACAATAGAGCATAATTTATTTGAATTCTTTCTTCACATTCAGCTGTGCAGGTTACATCAGAGCAGCATGGATTCAATTAGTGGACAGGAATGAAAGAATAAATACATATATTGGTAAAAAAACCAACTGTAATATGTGTTATTCTAAAAAGGCTACATTTCAATACCAATGCTATCAGGTTATTCATGGTGTCATATTACATATTGACCTGTTACTCTATGAGAGACTTTCACTCTAAGGAGTTCATTTTTAGTTGACTGACACCATAAATTATTAGCCCAACAAAAACAAGTTGGTTATTTGACTTCCTGCTGGCTATTTCATCTGTTAATTTTACTGAAAAGTAGGCAGGAGTACATTGAGCACTCGATCATCATAGTGGAATGGAAGCCAAGGCTCTCGAAATAGAGTTCTTTCAGTTAGGTTTAAAAATGAAGATACTGGAGTATTTTATACAAAGCCACTGCAGACTTGTATGCAGTCCACAATCTGGAACATCTCAGGACCTATAGCATATAACTTCATAATGCAGCTTACAGTAAGAAAACAAAGGAATAAGATAAAAATTGAAAACTAGACTGTCTTGTTTGAAACGTATTGGGGGTGCAAGGTTTTTAGGATAGTTTTTCAAGCTTACAGTTGATAATCAACTTCAGTACATGTGTAAATTTCTTACAGGCCCTTTTCTAATTAAGAACAGTCAAGTAAATTTTGCTTGAGAACAAATAATAAAAAGACATTTTGGGAACATGATTTCTGTTTTAAAGAGTAGGAAATCTCATAGAATGTGTGCGCCCTCTGCATTAGGCCTGCTGTGATTACAAAATACTACAAAGCTATGATCACCTGTACCCCTGATGAATAAAAGTTTGACTTTACTGCACTTAGTGGTTTGTCTATAAATTGCAGTCCATGCTATGAAATCAGCATCTGCATATATGTCATGGAATTAATTGATGTCTGCAAGATCTTTAGTACTGTATCTAAGGCTTTAAAGTGTAGTGGGCAATTAGAGGTACACTTAAATTATGGGCCTTTTGTGCTCCCTTTTTACATTAATGTACAATCTTTCGCTATAACATTAGTAGTTTACTTATTTGAGTTTCAGATCCTGGGTAGTTTCTTGGTAAATCTGGTAGACATTTTTTTATTCACTTCTTTTCCTCCTAACTTTGCAGCTTTCAGCTGCCTTCAATGCTACCTCCCAGCCCCATCCTCCCGCCTTCTCTTGGTTTTCACTGCCCCCGCCTTTGACAGGACCATATGGAGTGAGAACAATCCCCTACAGAGACTGAATTCAGGAGTGGACGAATGCCCAGTCGGCTGTGTGGTGCCCAAGAGGGTTGCATGTCATCCTGCTGCTTGCCATTGTTTTTCCATGTTCCAGCCTCCTTGGAATGGTGGCATATCATGCTTCATAGGCACACATGGGAGGCATACACGGAGCAAGCTGCACATTCCCCTACTCTCTGTGGAGTTCGTTTTGAAGTGCAACCCCCGGTACCCCAGATGGTGCTCCTGCAGTGAACTACGAACAACTTCCAACCCCAACATGAGCATAAGCTGCCTCATCCCTTTGTCCCGCTGCTCTTCCGAGCTTGCTCGTGGACCTATGTCACTAATATCATGAATGGCAATACTGCCACTGTGCAACACTATGCTGCCCATGTGTCAGACATTTTTAAGGATGGCCTTTTACCACTTCAGATTTCAACAGTGGATCACCTCCAAATCACAAAGTTGCAACCAATCATGAAGATTCTTCTTTTTTTTTTATCATGAAAGATTTTATTAGAGATTTTTTTTCATACATAAGTAGATAGAAATGGTAAAGGTATAACATTATATTTTACATACATTTCTTCTTCCATTTTGCAAAGAACAGAAAAGAAAGAGACTGAAACCAATGCGTTAACAAGTACTGTAAATAAATAAACTATCTAGACATTACTCCCTCAAGGAGGGGTTATAACCTCTAAGACCTAAAGAAAAAACTGTGATACATGTAACTTCTGATGGTCTTACTCTCTCAAACATAAAACTAGTCTTTACAGCATCCTAAAGTAGAAGTAAAAACTTTTAATATTTCTGGGTCTGGTGCTTTTTTTTAGTGTGTATACCCCTTTGGGGGTATAATGTGGTAGAAGGGTGTTTAAACATCATACAAGAGGGTTGCCAGAAGGTGGTGTGGGTACTGAGTAGAGGTGGGAGTGAAGATATGGGCCCCATTTTTTATGGTAGAGAGGGAGTTTATTGGCTTCTGAAGAAAAGAGTTGCTCAAAAACTGCTAAGTTTGCCATCACCATGTAACTGGGCATGGGGGGTGGGGTTGGCTGACACCATTTCATTAAAATGGCCCTTTTCACTTCCAGGAATGTGGCAGCCAATCAGTTTGCCTGATGCATGGAGTTAGTGGCCATTTTGGACATATCTTCCAGTATTGTCAGTGCTGGGTCCAGGGAAATCAATCATGCTATGACTTTGGGGCAATCCCCTAACACTCTCTTCCAAAAATGCCTGATTGTGGGAAACTCCCACAGTATATGTGTCAGGTCAGCTTGTGGTGTCTGGCATCTTCAGCATTGGGAGTGTGGTGATACTTACATACTGTGAAGTGCAGCCGGGTTACGGTACCATCTTAATAATATTTTAAACTGTAGAAGCTGACCTTTAATATTTTTATTTGGCCAGTGCACCCCTTTGACACATCTGTCCCACCCTTTTGGCATGATTTTCATGTGCAGATTTCTGGCCCACTGAGCTCTACGTTTATCAATTTGTATTGGTTGGGCATCTCAGATTTGACTGTATATCCTTCCTTCCTGCCAACCCTTTTTGGTTGATGGGCCTGTGTAGGGACCCCAGCCATGCCCAGCTCCCGTTCTCATCTCCTTTATCATTCACCCCTTAACTGCTCCTTTCAGCTGGAGAAATCTCCAAAAATCAGTTTTGGGCTGATGGAATCTTGCCTGTAATTGCTGAAAGGCCATCATGTGTCTTGTACCCCGTACCAACATATCTCCTATGGTGAGGATACCCTTCTCGATCCATGAAGGCCAGGAGATTGGCTTGTTCCCCACTGTAATATCCATGTTTTTCCATAATCTGGTACAGCTCCATGGTGGAATTCTATGTTCCGTGGGTGTGTGGGTAAGAGTCATAGTTTGCCAACAAGCTCTCCACATATTCCATAAGATGAGGAGTCAGTGTGTACAAGCTTCTTTGTTTACTGGAGTAAAGACCACAGCCATCCAGCCCCAGCTAGGTCTTCTTCTTCTTGGCTCACCCATGCTGGGGTGAGATGGGAAGGGGGTAGAAACCATTTAGTCATCTGTACTACCCTATATGCCAGCCAGTATCCCTGTATCCAAGGTAGGCCCAACCCCCCTTGCTGTCCAGTGTGCCCTTAGTTTTGCCTTGCTCAGTCTAGGAGTCTTACCTTCTCAGATCAAGCTTGATATTCATTTGTCCAGCGCTGTGGACACTTTTGGTGGCAGGGCCAAAGGGAGACTGCAGAGGAGGTTTGTCAGTTTGGGCAATGCAAACATACGCAATGACTCTATCTTTCCTTTTAGGGAGAGTTGGAGGGTGAGCCATCTCTGCATCTACACACGTAAGGATTATATGACTGGGGAATAGTTTTCCTCTATTAAGTTCTTCCAGGTGGTTGGCACCCTTATTTCTAAATAAGTGAAACTGCCAGGTGTCCATACCACCTGGATACCCTGCACGGATCCCATGGTACAGGCAAGATTCAAGTGGGTAAGGTAGTTTTTTTAGTTTACTTGTAGGCCCAATACTGCAGCAAACTCGTCCAGTATTTCCAGTAGGGTGGGATAGGGACTGTCTTGGGTTGGACAGCATCAACAGCAGATCATCTGCATATGTATGTGATGTATATTGGCTGCCTTGAACCTCAATCCCCTGTGTCTGTGGGAATTGCAGGATCTGTCTGGTGAGCGGGTCTAGAACCAGCAGAAAAAACAGGGGGACAAGGAGCACCCCTGTCTAGTCCCTCTCTGCAGCTCGAATAAGTCTTAAATGTTTCTATTGGTCAGAACCCTTGTACAGGAGGTATTGTATAATGTTGGGATCCAACCCCGGAAATATGGCCATAATCCGTATGAAGTTAGGACTGAGTGTAAATAGCCCCATTCAACAGAATCAAAGGCTTTAGTGAAATCCACTGCCAAGGCCGCCACCGGTATACGGGATTGCCAGGTTAGCCATGTGATATCCAAGGCAGTCCGAATGTTGTCAGCCCCCATCCTTCCTTTGCTGAAGCCTGTCTGGGAGGTATGAATCACTTCAGCTAGGACCCCATCCAACCGAGTGGCCAGTATCTTAGCTACTATTTTATTATCGGCCGAGATCAGGGATATTGGGTGGAAATTGGAACAGTCCAATGGGTTGGAGGATTTTTGGGCAGGAGGGTAATTATGGCCTCTCTCATGGTGAGTGGTAGACATTTTTGGGTGTGGGCTGCCTGGAAGACCATTAATGAAGGTGTGGAGAGTTCCTCTTTTAGCAGCTGGTATAGCTCTACCAGTATGCCATCATGGCCTTTCCTTTGGCTAGGCCTGTAACTGCATTTCTGACATCCTTAACCTGGATATCCAGGGTCTTCACCACTTCTGAGCTTAGCCTGGGGAGGGCTACCTGGTCCAGAAAGAAGGGTGCTCCCTAATCATCTAGGGGCTCACCCTGAGCCTGGGTGGACGTATATAGCTTTTGGTAGTACTTCTACATCACTTCACTGATCTGTGCTGGTTTATGTACAGTACCACTTGCCCGTTGGCTGATCTCAAGGCCATTATCTGGGATTGAGACTTCTGCCTTCTGAGGTGGTATGCCAGTAGCTTACCCCTTTGTCTCCTGCATCCCAGAACTTGTGTTTTGCCCTCAGTAAATGCCATTCAGCCTTCCTTTGGGCTAAGGTGTCAGTTTTATATTGTAGCCCTGTTATTTGTGCAATAAGTTTGGGGGAGGTGGTGCTCATCTGTCGGAATTGCTGTTCTAGCTCTCTGAGACTCTTATTCATCCCATTTGATTCTGCCCTCCACCTCTAGCTGCTGGAGGCAGTGTTGTGGATAATGCATTCCATTAGGTAAGCTTTGTATGCCTCCCATACTGTGCCTGGACCAACCTGCCCATTCAAGTTAATCTCAAAATATCTTTTGGTCTGTTCCCGTATCCAACGGCCAGAATTGGGGTCTTTATGCAGCATTACTGGGTAGTACATCAAACCGGTAGGTGTGTGGTCAGAGATTAAAATTGGGTAAACTGTAACATCCTGTACTCCCAGAACCGCAGTACCGTCCACCAGCCAGAAGTCTATCCTGCTGTGGGTTTTATGCACTTGGGAGTAAAATGAATAATCCCTACCTGTCGGGTTATCCCTTCACCAGGGGTCAATGAGTTCCCACTCGTTCATCAACCCTACCAGGGTTTCCTTTGCTCTTGGATGAGAATCTAGCGTGGGCGATGATCTGTCTTGGAAAATGTCATGGACCAGATTGAAATTGCCCCTATAAGTATTGGGACATCTTCTACACCCCCTTTTACCTCTGCGATCGCTGACCTAACCTGTGGGAAGAAGTCATGTGTGTCCTGACTGGGTGCATAGACATTTACCAGGATTATCCTTCCCCTATGGTATGTGAATCTCCCTACCACTCATCTTCCTAGCTTGTCTGACTTTTGCCATTCCTCCTTCCATGTGCATGCTTTGCTCACTAGAATGGCTACCCCCTTGGATTTCATTGTTGCAGCGCTATAGATTATTTTGCCTACCCACATCTTTTTAAGCCATTTCACTGTGCTAGCGGTAAGGTGTGTCTCCTGGAGGAGGGCAACATCTGCTCTCATTGTTTTTAAATGTTGCAAAACTTTAGTACATTTTACTGGGTGATTTAGCCCCTTTACATTCCAAGAGACACATCTGATTCCCTTCTCCATGTTGATGGCCATTCCCCAGCCTTAGACCCCCCCCAATGCCACATAGATACATAGATACATAGATACATACATAGACAGTGTCGGCAGATAAGGGCCTATGGCCCACCTAGTCTGCCCATTTGAGCTTGTAAGTTCAGTTTGTTTTCCTAGAAGTCTATTTCCCCTTACCCCTGACCTCTAGAATTCCTTTATGTCTATCCCATGCATTCTTAAATCCCGTGATTGTTTCAGCCCCACCACTTCCTCTGGCAGGGGTTCCACTTGTCCACCACCCGTTCTGTGAAGAAATTCTTTCTCATGTTTCCTCTGAATCGTCCTCCCTCCAACTTCATCCCATGCCCTCTAGTCCTGAAACATCTTTTTCGCTAAAATAGTGTTTTCCTGCACCCTGTTCCTCCCTGTAAGATACTTGTATATCTCTATCATATCCCTCTCCCTCCTCTCCTCCAGGAGTACATGTTCAGTTCCTTCAACCTGTCTTCATAGGACTTGTGATGCAACCCATGCACCATCTTTGTTGCCCTCCTCTGAACCTTCTCTACCCTGTCTATGTCCTTACGTAGGTATGGTCTCCAGAACTGTACACTGTACTCCAGGTGGGGCCTCACTAGTGTCTTGTATAGCGGATTATGACCTCCCTTTTCCTGCTGGTGATGCCCCTGCCTATACATCCCAGCATCCTATTTGCTTTACCTGATGCCTTGTCACACTGTTTCCCTACCTTGGGGTCATCAGAGATGACAACCCCAAAGATCCCTTTCCTGCTTGGTGCATGCTATATCCTCACCCCAACTGATATATTGTGCCAGGGTTTTGTGCCCCATATGCATTATCTTGCACTTCTTTGCATTGAATTTCAACTGCCAAACCCTTGACCATTCTTCAAGTTTCTGCAGGTCCCTTCTCATTCTGTCTACACCCTCTGGTGTGTCTACTCTGTTACAGAGCTTTGTGTCATCAGCAAACAGTGAAATTCTGCCTTCTATATCCTGTGCAATGTCACTGATGAAGATGTTGAATAGGACCGGTCCCAGCACTGATCCCTGTGGTACCCCACTGGTCACTCTTCCCTCTGTGGAGTGACAGCCATTTACCACCACTTACCTCTTCTTCCTTTTGTCAGTTACAGGGCACTCTCTCTGGTGCTTCCTCTATCCAGTTACAGAACAAGGCTTCGGCTAGTAAGGGGTGGTGCACCCAGTTTACTCTGAATGGTAGGTTTCCAATGCTTGCGGATGTAGAAAAAGGAGAAAGACACAAAACACACCAATGACTCAAACAGTCATTTAACACTCCACAACAATGTCATAGAAACATAGACTTTGATGGGAGAGAAGGACCGCTTGGCCCACCTAGTCTGCCCACTTCCCTACCTACAGGATAAGCCGCTGATCCTAGTTAACCAACAGCCAATTTCTTCCTACCCCCACAAGAATTGCCTTATGTCTGTCCCATGTATTCTTGAATTCTCCCACAGTTTTAGATCCCACAACCTCCTCAGGAAGGCTGTTCCATGCATCCACTACCTTCTCTGTGAAAAATAATTCTCACATTACCCCTGAACGACCCCCCATCTTTAAATTGTGTCCCCTTGTTCTTGCATATCTCTTTTTCTGAAGATGCTACGCTCGGACTTTGTTGATTCCGCTGAGGTACTTAAATGTTTCTATCATGTCTCCCCGTCCCTCCTTTCCTCAAGGGTATACATATTAAGCTCTTTTAGTCTCTTCTCGTATGGCTTCTCTTGCAGACCCTGCACCATTCTAGTTGCCCTCCTCTGGACTGCCTCTATCCTGTCTATGTTCTTGTGGAGATGGGGTCTCCAGAACAGGACGCAGTACTCTAGATGTGGTCTCACCAACTGTTTGTACAGAGGGATAACAACTTCCTGTTTTCTGCTGGTGATGCCTCTCCCTATGCATCCATAGGAGGAAGTAAGCTGTAAGCTGTTGGTTATTAGGATCTACAGCTTATCTGTTAGATAGGAAAATGGGCAGACTAGGTGGGCCAAGCAGTCCTTATCTGTTGTCAAATTCTATGTTTCTATGTTTCTATCCCAGGATACCCCCAGCTCTCACTACTGCCTTCTCACATTGCTTGCTAATCTTCAGGTCATCTGACATGATTACCCCCAGGTCCCTTTCCTTTTTTGTTTTTGTTACTACCTCCCCCCATTGTGTAATCTTCCCCTGGGTTTTTGTTTCCCAAGTGCATTGTTTTGCACTTCTTTGCACTGAATCCTAGCTGCCATACTTCCGACCATTCCTCCAACCTTGCCAAGTCCCTGCTCATCCTTTCCATGCCTCCATGTGTATCAACCCTGTTGCAGATCTTTGTGTCATCTGCAAAGAGACATACTTTTCCTTCCAGTCCATCTGCAATGTCACTTATAAAGACATTAAAAAGGACTGAACTCAGTACTGAACCCTGCGGCACTCCACTAATAACCCCTCTTTCTTCAGAGTGGACTCCATTTACAATTACCTTCTGTGTCCTGTTGTCCAGCCAATGTTTTACGCAGGCTACCACCCTGGGACCTACTCCTAGGCTGGTTAATTTGACTATTACTCTTTTGTGTGGCACTGTGTCAAATGCCTTGCTAAAGTTTAGGTAGGCCATGTCCACAGCCCCCCCTGGTCTACTACTTTGGTCACCCAGTCAAAGAAATCAATTAGATTCATCTGACATGACCTTCCTGCTGTGAAACCCATGCTGCTTTGGGTCCTGTGCCCACTGGCCTCTGGGTACTCAACAATTCTTTCCTTCAGAAGTGATTCCATCACTTTCCCTACCACAGAGGTCAAACTGGCAGGTCTGTAGTTTTCTGCCTCTGTCTTGGTCCCACTTTTGTGAAATCACATCCGCCTTCCTCCATTCCTCAGGTACCACCATCCTCCATGATTTGTTAAAAGGGTAGTCAGTGGTTTCACTAGTTCTCCCCTTAATTCTTTTAGAATTCTGTGGTGAATTCCATCAGGCCCCATTGCTTTGTCCACCTTCAGTTTAGGAGTTCTTTCAGAACCCTTTCTTCTGTGAAAGGACTGGGATCGACCCCCCCATCCAGAGTGCTTCTGTTAATTGGATTAGGCACCTCCCCCTCCTCTTTTGTGAATACTGAGCAGAAATATTCATTCAGTATCCTTGCTTTTTCACTATCCCCCTCTGCCCACCCACCGTTCATTCTATTCAGCCTCACTATCCCTCCCTTTGTCTTTCTATGCTCCCTGATGTACCTATAAAAGGTTTAACCCCATTCTTAACCAAGTTGGCTATCCTTTCCTCAGTTTGGGCCTTTGCTATTCTGACTTCCTTCCCTGCTTCCTTCTGCCTTAACTGGTACAGCTCTCTGTCCTGCTCCTACTGTGTTTTCTTATACTTCCTGAATGCTATCTTTGTCTCCCTGACTTTTCCTGCCACCTCTTTTGAGAACCATAGTGGCTTTTTCTTTCATTTTGATTTGTGTATTTGCTTCACACAAAGGCTTGTTGCCTCTGTGATGGCAGTTTTGATGATTCCCCATTGTTGCTCCACCCCTCCTTCTAGCCTGTTTGCTAGTGTTTTCTGAGGCACTCTCCCATCTAGTCAAAGTCAGCCCTCCTGAAGTCCAGTACCCTCGCTTTTGCATGGCTTGACTCTGTAGCCGAGTTTGACGTGAACCACACTGTTTGATGGTCACTTGTTCCCAGATGGCAATCCACTTCTAGATCTGAGATCCTCTCATTGTCCCCATTTGAGAGTATGAGGTCTAAGAGTGCTCCCTCATGAGTGGGTTCTGAAACTAGCTGTCTGAGGCATGCCACCTGTAGGGCATCTAGAATGGCCCTACTCTTGGATGTGGCTGCAGCAAGTGTGCTCCAGTTAACATCTGGCATATTCAGGTCTCCCATCAACAGTATCTCCCCTTTCTCTGCCATCCTAAGATTGCCTTCTATCTTATCCTTGTCCATTCCCTCCCTCTGACCTGGGGGTCTGTATACAACCCCTGTGCAGATTGTGGTGCCACTTCCAGTCTCCAAGGTGACCCACAGTGCCTTCTCTCCTCCCTGTTTACTTTTTTGTTTAGTTGCTTTTATCCCTTCCTTTACATAGAGAGCTACTCCTCCCCCTCTTCTCCCTCCTGTCTCTCCTGTAGGTTCATTGCCTGGGTATGTTAACATCCCAGTCATGGTTCTCTGTGTGCCATGTTTCTGTGACTACTACAATACTCACATCATCCCTCTTCCATCAAGGCCACAAGTTCAGGAGCTTGTTGCCCAGGCTACGGGCATTGGTACTCATTATCCTCCATTTTCTGATGGCCTTACTCCTTTTGGCCCCATCCCTGTTCTTCTTGCCTTTTTCACTTTCTCCATTTACCCCTGCCCTTCTCCCTATCGACATCTCTATGTTGGTGTTTACTGCACTTACAACCATGACATTTTGGGGTGGGGCTAGGATTTCCCTGCTCCTTTCCAGTGCCTCCCCCTTGGCTAGTTTACATACTTGCCAGTGAAGCATTTAAACCTATCACCTCCCTTCCTCCCTTTCTGCATTCCTACCCTTGTTTGACTGAGCACTCTTAGAGCTTCTAATACCTTTGCTGATACAGAAGGTAAAACACTGTGTGATTGCTCTATGTTATAGATCCTTGTGTACTCCAGATTACCTGTAAAAAAACAAAATTTCAACAAGGTAGAGAGAAACTACCACCCTAATGGCAGTGCGGGTGAACCCATTAAAGCACCTTAGAAGTTGTGAGATTGTTCCTCCAGAGCTTCAGATAGGATGTCTACCAGAATCCTGCCTCGCCTTCTTGGTGTCTACATGGGGAAATTAGCTGGTATGTAGATAGGTACTACATCCCAGCCTGAACTCTGCTGATGAATCATACATCGCAGCATAAGCTATCTCCATCTATCTCACCTCTCATTATCTTCTTGGGGTGATGGGCACTGAGCTCGTGCCTGCGTAATGACCTTTACAATATCTACCTCCCTATATGAGTCTGGCATGCATCATTTCCCTAGCTTGTCCCAGCCATAAAGGAGGGAGTTCTATACCTTCTGGAGCTTTTGGCCCTTTTAGAGCCCGCATGGTGTCAGTTTGTAGGGGGCTGAAGTCATCCAGTGGATACTCCTCTCTCTGGTATCCCCTCCTGTACCCCCTAGGGTTGGTGTGCATTTCGTGGAGTGGGCTCCGCTTTTAAGGGTAACTTATTTCTCAGAGATTAATAGGTGAGGAGGGCATCAGGTCATCCCCACCACAGTATCCCTATTATAATATAGTTGTATATGGAGCCCCTTCCCTTGCGAGGGGGGCCTAAGGGGGTGGGGGAAACATCCGTCACCCTGAGTTCCAATCTTGATTTTGCCCCTTCTCCGGATTTTAACTATACGACAAAGGGGTGGAGGCTTCCTTTGCTATACCTATAATGCCTTCAATCCATGCACACATATTACTACTACACCCAGGAGATCCACCTTTAGGAGGAGTGTGCCCAAGGTCCCCATTTGTCCTGTTATCCTGCAAGTTTCCTTGTTTGGGAGCAAATGCTACCATTCTCTTAGCCTCCCATTTCCCCTCCCTGACCCTCCTGATGACTTTAAGTCATACAGTAATCTCTATCCCATGTATTAAGTTCTAGCATCCGTCAGAAGATAGGCGCATTCTAAAATGAAAAGAATAGACATTACCCCACCTAACAGTCTCCATGCCCTTTTTACATTACCCCAACTTTTTAAATGGATGATTTGTCATGGCATCCCCAGTTTTTGATAATGTATGTTCATTTGCCATGCTGTGTCAAGTCGACACCAATTCCACAAGTTCTGTGTCCCAGGTAAACCTTTCCCAGATCCTCTTCTGTTGGCTGTAAATCCTGTTTGTCTGCGTTTATTTCCTGTTGGTCAGCCTATCATTCAGCCACAGGTGAGTGTGAGGATTCTGCGGGAGTAGTAGCCTGCTGGTCCATCATTTCTTCCCTGCTAGAGCTGCTAGTATCTTCCCTGAGAAGTTTAGCTGGTGGGGAAGGGGCATACCTGTTGCTGGTTCTTCTATGTCCTTCGGCTGCCTCTACTTCTGGATCAGTGAGAAATTCTTTGTGAACGAGGGCTCCTGTCTTTTTTCTGCCTGTCCTGGGACCTTTGCAAGTTATCTTCCCCCTGGTTCAGTGCAGAAGGCTTGGGAGAATCCTGGGATGCTGGCTGGACTGATGCACTCGCTGCCATTTTGGGAGTAGCGGCTTTGTTCTGGTCGGGGTCCACTATTTGCTGTTTGCTCACATGCCCAATCCTGTGTGTTGAATAGTTCTCGTGAGGTTCCCAGAGCCTTCTAGGCATTGAAGTTGTTCGCCCTCTCCTTGGTCCGTTAACATTTAGCCATCTTTCAATGTCCTGCGGTGAGTCCCCCACAAAACATTTTCCATCGACAGTCACCAGTAATCCTGTGTGCCATTTGAATCAATATAAGCAGCCCAGTTCTCTCAATATTGCTTTTATCGTACCATAAGCTTTACACTTAGCTGCCACCTCCTGTGAAAAGTCCTGGTACAGTGAAATTCAGGCCCTCTTCCACATTATGTCCTCCAAGTCTCTTGTAGCCCTCAGTATTTTTTCTTTGACAGTATCATAATATGTAGGCTATTATTCGGCAAGGGGGGGGCCCCCCCTGGGTCATAGCTTGTCTCCCAATCCTATGCGCTCTCTCTCTATGTCCACCGGTCCCCTTCATCTAGGGCCTAATATGTAGGGAATAAAATTGTTTAAGAACTGCTCCTTACTCCCACCTTCCATCCCCTTGGGGATGCCTAACAAGTCTGATGTTATTCCAGCGTCTCTGATTTTCTTGATCCTCTGCTCTCCCCCATAGCCTTTACATCCGCATGTCCTATTTCTCCAGTCTCCTCAGAATGGCATGTTGTTGGGTGTTGAGCTCATCTGTCTGCTGCTCCGAGATGTTCGACCTATTCTGTAGTTGCCTGATTTCCTCTGTAATACCCGCCACCGCAGGCTTTACCACAGCCATGTCTGACATGAAGGATTCTAACATATGTGTAATATAGCCCAGTTGGTCATACCATTGTCCCTCCTTCACTCCGGTTTCAGCCTCTGCCATCAGAAATTGGGTAATGGTGCCTTTTGAAGAAAAAAAGTCCCATTTCCAAATGTATTGTCCAGTACAGTATGATGCGGCACTCCGGTTGGTGGACTTGTCGGTAGGATAGTACTTATGGGGTTTTTAAGGTCTGAGCTGGGGGCTCCCATATTGTGTGTCCTTCAGTGGGTTAGAGGTCCATGCGAGCTCCTCCAGGATACTCCAGCTCATGGTTTAGAGGTGCTCCCTCATGGTCGGCCAGATCCTGTGTTGAAAGATTGCTCAGGGCTTTTGAGTCGCAGTGAGTTTATTTATTGATCATTTTATTGCTGCTACCTTCCGACCGCTACATGAGGTGTTTTTGTGTTGTTTCAGTGTGGCTTCCTTGTATAAAACATCATATTGGTTCCTGGCCAAGATGGGGCTAAGGGTCTAGTCGTCCATCTTAATTGAGCGCTAAGCCATGCCCCTCACAAGCATTCATTTGAAAGTCAGTGAAACAGCAATATGTAGTGACAGCTCAGCAAAGTTTCCAGAGCATCAAAGAGCAATATTAACTTCTAGGAAGAAAAAGGGGGTTAGAGTGACTGTATCATAAATAAGTTGCTTGCTGCACAAGGTGAAAGCCAAGCATTTATACTGTGTCAGCTTGACTCCACTATGGCGAGCAAATAGAACTACAGATGGCCAGACATAATGGACTGTCTTAGATAATGCCAAAAATCTCCCACTGGAAGCTTTGTATTATGTCTCATTATTACTCTCATAACCTTTGCATACATGGCAAGTCCCAGCCTCATAAGAAGGAAATATGTAGAGGTTTTAGGGGAATTGCATGGGGTTACACTGAAGATTTCATAACATATATGAGGGCACTAGCTTGCAGGAGTAGCAGACTGGCACACTGACAGGAGTGTCCAAATAGTCAAGTGAGCCAAGCTAGCCAGGGGGCCAGGTACGGAGTCCAAGTTCATCCATTATATGGCTCACGATGACAGGTTAATGAGGCAGGCCACCCTCACTGTTCTGGAGCAGTTCACAGACAGGTAAGGTAGGTGGACTGAGTTAGGGCTGGTTATCAGGGAAGTTGGAAGCACAGTTAGAGCACTGCCAGGGGTGTAATCTGTATGCCATCCTGCCCACTGAGGGCAGTGGGCATATCTGCAGCTGCTCTAGATGCTGCTTTGGAGTGGAGTTACTGTACCAGTTTGGAATAGCAGTTGGCTGTACTGCTGGGGCATGGGAGTTGGAAGAGACATGGGTGGGGGTGCGGAGGCTAGGATCCAGAACATGGGGACAGAAGTACCACTCATGCACTCTCAGGGCTGTCCTGTGTACACCATCCTACTGGAAGGGGGTGGGGTGGATATGTTTGCAGCCACTGTGAGGTGGTCACTGCACTCAGGAGGGTATATTGCCAGGCTGGAATGGCAGTTGATCGCACCATGGGGGTGCAGGTAAGCAAGCAGGGAGTTGCATAGGATGGAGGAGATAAAGCAAGGGACATTGGCACTAACCCTGGGGGGATGACAGGGACAGATAGGATAGTGAGGAGTGGTAGGGATGGATGATGGATCCAGGCAGAGAAGGAAGGTAGCAGACATGGCCACAAGGAAGCACTCCTGCTTGTGGACACAACTGGCAGCTATTAGCCTTAGACTGGCCAGCTTGATGAGGTCCAACAAGTGACTGGAGCTGCTGAGGGCAGTTGAGACACCAGAAAAATGGACATGCCACAGAGAATGAAGGGAAAAGGTGTGTGGGGGGTAAGGCGGGATGGTAGTGGTCATTAGGGACTCCATAGATAGGACAGTGGGTGAGGTGGCAAGGGCATTGCTGGACCTGGATTGTAGCTCAGGAGAGGTATTTTGCCTGTTTGGAACATGGGTCAAAAGAGTGCTATCCAGGGCCAAGCAATGCAGCTTAGTGGAGGGACAGACTGCCATCCATGCTGACGTGAATGACATTGTGAGTAGAGGTCCCAAGGACACGAAGAGGTAATTTACAGAACTAAGTATGTTCCTGAAGGAAAGGCATCCAGGGATATCCTTTCCAAGATCTTCCCAGTTCTGGGAGCTAGTGAAGTGCTGCAGTGGACCTTCAGGCAGGTCGTGCTTGGCTAAGGGTCTGGTACAAGAGGGAGGGATTTCTTTTTTGGCCAACTGGAGGGCCTTTTGGAGCAAGGTATGCTTGTATCTACCAGGGAGAGTGGGAGTACTGGCCAGCAGAATACACTTGGACAATCAGGGGATTTGAATTAGAAGATGGGGAGGGGGCTGGTCTAAAGGATCAGTAATGGCAGGAGACAGATTCAGGGGAACACCAAGGGAAGGACAAAAGAGCAGGAGAGAATATGTAGAGGAGATCCCGAGGGTGAGGAAGCATAGAGGAGTCACTATTTTACCTTGCATGCAGGCCAATATGAGGAGCACTCGCAGCAAAATGTGCAAGCTTGAGGACCTGATGCACTTCAAAGGTCAGGACTTACTAGCAGTCACCGAGGCTTGGTGGGGGAAGAAAATAACTGGGGCACAAGGATAAAGGGATTAGAGGTGTGTGAAACTGGAACATTTCACCTAGCCAAATATTTCACATAATTTCCGTGTTATGTGAAATTTTTCACCTAGGCGAAATACAATTTCACCTCTGATTTTGCTTT
Source organism: Neoceratodus forsteri (assembly GCA_016271365.2). Lineage (NCBI taxonomy): Eukaryota > Metazoa > Chordata > Ceratodontiformes > Ceratodontidae > Neoceratodus > Neoceratodus forsteri. The sequence goes on from CM028130.1 coordinate 433,522,505, forward strand.
CGCGTAATACAACATTTCACCCGATTTCACAGATTCCACTTTCGCGTAAGGTGAAATTTTGCCAAATTATGCAGAATTTCGCCAGTGAAATTGAAATGCATTGTGGCAAATAGCTGAAATATTATGTGCAGGCTGTTTCCTGCACAGTATATTGTCTGTTGAGTTGGAGAGCAGTTCAGTGTGGTGCATTACAGCCAATAAACCCTTCAAAAACCTATTTTTTTTATTTTTGAGAGTTAATTGCTCCGAAAATCTCAATTTAGTCCCTAAAGCTGCTAGTGAACCCTTTTTTGTTTTGGTATCTTTGGATAATACTTAGTTAAACTTAGGTAGAGTTTTCAGTTTTCTCTGTGTCTGTGAGGGAGTTGAGTGGGGGAGGGTTGACCATGTGGTATGTGTGTGTGTGTGTGTGTGTGTGAGTGTGTGTGTGTGAGTGTATGTGATAGTAGAGCAGTCTAGTTCCTAACATTCAACAGGTTTCTCACAAGTTGTGAGTGAGTTTCTGTAATTTCATTTAAGTCTTAATATTTTTGTTGGTATGCTACTTATTTGTTATATTTTTCTTACATACTGACCCCTTTTTGGGTAACTTTATCTGAACAGTTACTCATTCTGAGTAGTTCTGTTCCTATTTCCCTTTGCTTAATCATTTTGTGCTTTATTTTTTATTGAAAGTATTCATGTACATTGACCACTTGACTTCTCCATATCCAGGTACACTGCATTGTTGAATTCCCATGTTTCTATTTAATGTGCTTACCATAATAACCCTTTCCTCCTTGTTACACCGCTAGTGTTTACTACCTGACCCTACTATATGAGGGGGCATGTTAGGCAGTGGCACCACCACGGTTAGGAAATGGTGCAGAAAACAACAGATTTGTGTCCTGATGGTGGATGTGAACCATGTAACTGCATGTCTGACACCTGATTTCTGTCTGAATGAACTGTAACGTTTTTTGGGAAACACTTCTGGACAACTTGGCCATGTTAGGCAGTGGCAACACCATGATTAGGCCTTAAACCATTAGTAGACAGTGGGCCAAACAACATGTTTTGGTCCAGGTGGGAGGTGTGCAACATGTAACAGCATGTCTGACACCAAATTTAGGACTGAATTTAATGTAACATTTTTTGGGAAACATTTCTGGACTTGTGGAGCCTGTTAGGCAGTGGCACCACCATGGTTAGGCCTGACAACCATTTGAAATGGTGCAGAAAACAGCAGATTTGGGTCCTGATAGTGGGTGTGAACCATGTAACTGCATGTCTGACACCTGATTTCTGTCTGAATGTACTGTAACATTTTTGGGGAAACATTTCTAGACTTCTGGGTCATGTTAGGTAATGGCAACACCATGATTAGGCCTTAAACCATTGGTAAACAGTGGGCCAAACTACATGTTTTGGTCTGGGTGGAAGGTGTGCAACATATTACAGCATGACAGTGACCTGATTGTCATCTGAATTTACTGTAACATATTTTGGGAAACATTTTAGGACTTGTGGGGCATGTTAGGCAGTGGCACCACCAAGGTTAGGCCTGAAAACCATTTGAAACGGTGTAGAAAACAGCAGATTTGGGTCCTGGTGGTGGATGTGAACCATGCAACTGCATGTCTGACACCTGTTTTATGTCTGAATTTACTGTAAAATTTTATGTGAAACATTTAGGGAATTCTGGCCTTCTGGGGCATGTTGTTAGTGCTGGCACCAGATGTGTTACATCTTCTTAATGTTGCACACAACAATACATGATGCAACATCACAGGATTGTGAAACATTTTTTTTAGTGGGCACAATACTTGACATTTGTGGATAGGGGGAGGAAACATGTTAAAGAGCAGGTGACGCCTTCAACATAACTTTAACAAAATATGGCACTGACCAACAATTCAGTTGCATTCTCCATATATGGAGTTTGCAAAGGAAAGGTCGGCACCAGTCGAAGGCTATGGGCTGTTAGGGAACTGTGCATGGCTTTTGTATTTATTTAATTCAAAAAAGAAGTAATCACCACAAGCACATATCCATAAAGTGCTCTTTCTTTATTACAGTGTGGCATGCAAACAATGTAAAAAATGCTCCCATGTAACTAAGATAAAAAGCGCCCGCTCCCTCAAGGCACCGTACTTCATGATACATATACAGAATGATGGTGCCTTGGGGGAAAGGGCGTTTTGAACCTGGTTATATGGAAACACTTTTTACATTGTTTACTTGCCACACTAGAGAATCGAATAAAGAATGAGCACCTTATGGATATGTGCTGTGGTGAGTACATCTAACTTTGAGTTGAAGCAACTCACACAGTGTGTTTGAATTCCAAAAAAATACACACTAGTTTGTGCACAAGGCCCAGACGGCCAACAGCCTTCGTCAGGAGCTGACATTTCATTTGCAAACTCAATATATAGGGAATGCAACTGCATTACACATCATTGTGTTATTAAAAGGAATCTTGTAGGTGTAACCAGTGGTATGCCACCCTTTAAGCAACATTTCCATGGCGACATGCATCAGTATTGACTACAGTGCCATGCCACCGTAGAAGTGGCGCTGGAAGGAAGCAACCACTTCCCCTGTCTTGCATCTCCTCCCTGAACTAATGGCGACCTGGAGTTAGAATCCTTTAATTTGCAGGGTACGGGGAAGGAAGCCCCCCATATGGGTGGTTCGGGGGGGTTAAGCCCCCCTGATTTAAAAAACAGTCCTGAACTGTGCAGCTCCATGCTGACTGCAACTTACGGTTAACATGGAGCCTGTCACTGTAATGCTGGTCACAATCTTTTTAGTCGTGCTGGCATATACAAACCGTAACCAACTCTAAGAAGTAACACACACCACAAATAATAAGGGAATAAGGTGTTTATTAGGGGAGGGGTACACGGGCACAGTACAAAATAAGCATAACAAATGATAGGCAGACTCAGGAGGACAAGGGTAATACAACAATGAGCGGGGAGAACTAATAGAGAGAGGACAAGAAAAGGGACTGAATTCCATAGGGAGCATAAGACACTAACAAACACAACAGCAATGGTCAATAAAATTATTTTACATACAAAATAAAGAAACAAGAGGACTTAAGGATTGGATGTAGATTAAAGAGGACAGAATAGCTTTTTTTGGTTTTTATTTTTTTTTATAGGGGGAACGTACAAACAACAGAATGGAAGATAGAAAAATGAAAATGAAAACAGAAAAGACAAATTAATTTGTGTTGTCACATTAAGTGCCAGTGGGGCCGCCATGGAGTTCAGACAGGATGCCCATGATTTTGTCAACATCACACTGCAGTTTAGAAATATCTCCCCCCCTCCCGGGCATCATTAAATTCCTATCTGAAATCATTTAACTCCTGCTGGAGATGCCGGACTTCAGACAGGACAGCTGATAAGCCCACATGTGTCACTGGCACTGCTGGCAGGGCGGGGGCTGCCTGTGCTGCTGGCTTTGGACGGGGGGGCCTTGGAGGGGTCTTGATGTTATTGACTGCTACTGTTTTCTGGTATGGCAAGCACAGCAAGGGCGTTTATCTGGTCCAGCCATGCCTCCCTCCTGCTCACCCTCTTCAGTGCTTACACCTGCACTGCTCCCCACAGCTGTACTTGATGATGCTGCCACCTCCTCCAATTTGAGGTCCCATTACAGCGGTTGTGGTGGACTATGTGGCTATGCTGGCTAGTTGTCCCGAAGTGGGATCCACATTTTCCTCGATGCACTTCCTGCCCGCATAGATTGCAGGTGACCACTGGGTCACCAACTGATATTAAGTAGAAAAAATCCCATACAGGAGAACTTCAGGGATGACGGGTCCATGGGAGGGGGGGTGTCCACAGATAATGCCCCAGGCACTGACTCCTCCAGCTGCTCGGGATGGAGCACAGTCTCCTGCTGCCTGGGTGGAGGAACAGTATCCTCCTGGTGTTGGGGAGGGGGCACTGTCTCCAACTGCTGCTGCAGTGGTGGAGGAGCCACAATCTTCTCCTGCTGCTGGGGAGGGAGCACAGTTTACTGCTGGGTGTTGGCACTGGAGTAAAAAGCCTCTTGCTCTGGCATTTCATTTGTGATGGTTAGCTGAAATGCACATACAGGTGCCCCACTGTTTTCACCCTTCTCCATTATGTACACAATCCACAAACACCACCAATTCAAACAAATAAACAACAAAAAAAGAAACAGAGATAGAAACTCAGAGAGAGACAGGGGAGGGGGTATCACACACACCCAAACACACACACACACACACACACACACACACACACAAACACAATCACCAGGTACTAAAATATGAACTATGACAAAGACAAATAAGAAAAAGTTAGAAAAAAATAGCATGAATAAAGCAATTTAAGTGTAAAAGTGCACTCTGCAGTCACAGGGGGCCGGATATTCAGACTGCACCAGGCAGGGGCGCAAGCCTGGGTGCAGCGTAACTGGGATGCGCCGGGGCATGTTCCTGGGTGATATTCAACAGTGCTGCACCATGGCTCAGCACTGTTGAATATGGCACCATGGCTTCCCGCATTGCACATGCCGCAGTGGCACTGCACCAGCGCAAGTGGCAAGAGAGGAGCAGGGGGATGCGCCAGTGCAAGTGCGGGTGTGCTAGATGCAGGAACCGTGATATTCAGCGGTGGGTATGCAAATGGTCCATTAAGCATGCAGGGTGCAAATGGGGCCATTTGCATGTCATTATGGCCCCATTTGCTTGCAGGTACACCGATCCCCGGCGACTTGCGCCTGGCGCCCTGCCAGGCTGCAGCCATCGGGGACCGACACCCCCTGCCCCTCAGTGGCAACATGCCCCAATGCCTGATCGTGGGCTTTGCAAAACATGTACACTCCCTGGTGGTCTGGTGGACCTGCTCCCCCACCCGTTCGCGGGCTTAAATAAATAAATCTATTCACTGGTGGTCCATTGAACCTGCCCCCCAGCCCGATCGTGGGCTTAGTATATTGAAATGTGTTTCTGGTGGTCCAGTGGACAGAATCCCAGCCCGAGTGCTGGCTTAGTATATTTAAATGTATCCCTGGTGAATCCAATGGACCGTATCCCAGCCTGATTGCGGGCTTAGTGTAATTAAATGTTTCCCTGGTGGTCCAGTGGACCGAATCCCAGCCCGATCACGGGCTCTGTAAATGAAGATATATCCCTGGTGCTCCAGCTGTACCCCCCTCAACACCCGCCCACTCAGACCGCCACCCCACTCCCCTCCGTCAGTGGCAGGCAGCTCCCCCCACAAGCTGCCGCCGACTGACAGCGTGCTGTACTACGGTCCGATGGCAGAATGGAATTCATTCACGCGGACTATTGGTATACATACATCTCCCATTGGCCCACACAGTGGACCAATGGGTGTACAGCTCATACTGTACGCTGTCAGTCGGCAGAGGTGGCCAGGTGGCTTGCAGGTGGGGAGCTGTCACTGGCCGCTGACGGGAGGCGGGTGGTGGGTCTGAGTGGGCAGGTGGGGAGGGGGGTGCCGCTGGACCACCAGGGATATATCTTTGTTTACGGAACCCGCGATCGGGCTGGCATTTGGTCCACTGGACCACCAGGGAGACATTTAATTACACTAAGCCCGCGATCGAGCTGGGATTCAGTCCACTGGATCACCAGGGTTACATTTAATTACACTAAGCCTGCGATCGGGCTGGGATTCAGTCCACTGGATCAACAGGGATACATTTAATTACACTAAGCCTGCGATTGGGCTGGGATTCAGTCCACTGGACCACCAGGGATACATGTAATTACACTAAGCCCGAGATCGGGCTGGGATTCGGTCCACTGGATCACCAGGGATACATTTAAATATACTAAGCCTGCGATTGGGCTGGGGGGGCAGGTCCACTGGACCACCAGGGAATGGGTTTATTTATTTAAGCCCTCGATCGGGCTGGGGAGCAGGTCCTCTGGAGCACCAGGGAATGGATTTATGTATTTAAGCCTGCAATTGGGCTGGGGAGCAGGTCCACTGGACCACCAGGGATTCTGTTTCATTTACTAAGCCCGTGATTGGGCATGGGGGGGGCCTGATGCCCGGCTTGTGACTCGGAATCTCGGGTGGCCACCCACAGGAGGCAGCTGCCATGTTGTGCCCAGCAATACGGCAGCCGGCCTGTGGGTGTCCCCAGACTTGTTCCTTCTTTTGTCGGGCACATCTTTGCACCCCCCTGTGCGGTGCAAGGTGGGTGTGTGCCTGCATATGCGCTGCACATCCCAGGCTGAATATCGGGATGTGCCGAATATGCATGGGCACGCCCCCCCGCACTTGCGCCGCATACATTACTGGTGTACCCCGGCGCTTTGGGATTTGTGCTGCACAACATCCCCTTTGGAATATCTCACTGGGGCGCATCAGTGGGTTGCGAATGGTGCAACACTGTTGCGCCATGCACAACCCCTTTGAATATCCCGGTCAGGGAGTATAAATGCTGCCTGCTTCCTCGAGATATATAGCACAGGAAATGAACCACTCATGCCCTGCCTGTTTAGACTCAACCATGTGACCACCAGCAGAGCGAAAAGGCCAATTTCGCCTCATTTCACCTCAGATGTGTAGGCGAAATTGGCAGCGAAATTTCGTAGAAAGGCAATAATTACGCGAAATGTTTCAATAGGCAAAATCGGCGATTTTGCCATTAACTTTGCGGGTGAAATAAAATTGCGCTGCATCTCTAAAAGGGATACAGACTATTCTGAAGGGATAGACCTGATAGGAAAGTTGGTGGGTAACTATGTAAGGGAGGGAGGCACCGTGGAGGACAAGAAGGTAATTGGGGGGGCATACAGTCTCACAACATCTCTGGGTTGAGCTTGAGAAGAAAGGAGGCACAAGAGTCATGCTAACAGTGTGCTACATGCCATTAAACAGCTCATTGGAGCATGATGCCCAGCTGGCTGGAGAAATTTGAAGAGCAGTCAAATTGGATGCAGTGATGATACCAGGGGACTTCAATGCCCCGGGCACAGAATGACAGTGAGAAGGCTAATGGCAGGGCTGAGACTGATGCCCAGTCCACCTTCAAGGACTGCTTCCTAGAGCAGCATGTCTAACAGGGAACTAGGGTTGAGACCACCCTTTTTCTTGATCTCTGCACTAGGAATGGAGTCATCTCCAATGTGAATGTTAAAGGCAGTGGTGGAATGGCAGAGACCCCAACTTGGTAACTTTCTCCCCGGTGAAAGGGAGTATCAGCTGCGCCTCAGCATCCAGTACCTAGAACTTCAGAAAGGAAGACTTCACTAAGATGTATTCCAGGATGGCTTCTTGGTCCAAGGGGTCAGGGTAACAACAGGAGAAAGGGGTAATCCTGGATCTAGTGCTATTTAATAGCAACTAGATCAAGGACATAAAAGTGTGTGTGTGTGTGTGTGGGGGGCATTTGGTAGGAAAAAAAAGAAAGGATCACCCCTGCAGGAGGTCCATGTAGGTACACGGACAGTCGATCCAGTATCCAAGGTACCTAACACTCTGTCTATTGGTCTGGTAGTATAGCCTAGTGGTTAGAGTAATGAGCTGTGAATGAGCTTGGTAAATCCAGCAGAACTGGGTTTGTTTCCTACAACCTCCACTTGCATACTGTGTGACTCTAAGCAAGCCACTTAACCTCCTAGGTCGCCCCTGAAATCAGGCACTTGTGCGTAGTGGGCCTTACCCAGTTACCAAAACAAGAAAAATCTGCAACAACCAGATACAACATAAAAAGTGCAAAAGCAATAGTTTTATTTTGTGCTGCTTACAGTGTGCAAAGCATTTAGCAAGGAGAGACCCTCACAATCACTGAGAAACTAGACATTTTGCACCTGAATATGTTTTTTTATAGTGTGCAAGGTATTTTTGTTGGATACTGAACCATTGGATACTAGTGACTATCTATCAGTGTGGTTTTCTGTCGAGTTAGCTAAGGAGTATACCAACTTAAAAGCGAGAATCCTGGATTTTGGAAGGGCAAATTTGGCAGAAATATGTTAGAAGCTTAAAAGCAGGTATGTGGGTGTAGTGGGGGTCAGGGGGTAGTGACGGGAAATGGTACATCATTAAAAAACAGCCTACAAGAGGTCACCACCTCTTGCTTGAGGCATACTGGTAAAGAAACAAGTACAGACAAGTATTTGTCAATGCCAAATGTTGTCTTGCTGACATTGGCATTGGTAGTGCAGGAGTTAGAGAGATGCATAATAGGAATGGCAGTGAAGTGTTGAACTGATGCCAACCCCACTCCCACCCTGCAGAGACTGACAGGCATTGGGATGTGCCTTTGAGTCATCAGCCATAATACTGATGCCATTTCACCTCACCCTACCCTGCAGACACTGACAAGTACTGCGGTGTGCCTTGGGGACTTCGGGCCTTATACTCACCCCATTCTATAAGGAAATACACTGAGATGGATGCAGTATAGGAGAATGGGGTGAACTTTGGGGCTGAAGGACTCCAAGACATACCTTGATGCCTGTCACTGGCTGTAGAGTGGGGGTGGGGGTAGAATGGCATGAGCATTACTTCCTATGATCCCAAGTCACATCCCCTGATGCCTGTCAGTCTCTATAGGGTAGGGCGTTACGGTTGAAAACCCTAACACCTCAGGAATTTGTTGGTATTTTCACTTCAAATTTCGAAATGGCCTTTTTGTGATCGTACCTCATGAACAGTGGCACTATCAGTTTGTTAGCCAAAAGGTGTTTTGCACAGCGACTGCGCTATTTGGCGCCACAGGTGCAAAAACACATTTCAGGCAGGATGTGAAAAATGACAGTTGTACTGTTCATGAGGAGGTGTAAAAAAATGGCAATGTTGAAAATCTGGCGTGAAATATGAAAAATTGGTGAAGTCACGAGCATGTGTAGAAAGTGTGCATCGCACGCCCATAACGCAATTATTTTGGGAATTTTTTTAACCAAATTTTCAACATAGGCATTTTGTGACCTCCACTAATGAACAGTGGCATTGTGATTTCATTACTCTGTCCAGAAAGTTGATTTCCCACAGCGACCGCGCCATTGTGCACCAGATGTGCGAAAACACGTTTTGGGCAGGATGTGAAAAATGACAGTTGTACTGTTCATAAGGAGGTGTGAAAATGGCAATGTTGAAAATCTGGAGTGAAAATATTAAACATTGTCGAAGTTATGAGTGTGCGTGGAAACTGCTCAATGTATGCTTGTAACTCAGTCATTTTTTGGAATTTTTTTCACCAAATCTGCAACATAGGCTTTTTGGGACCCCTCCTCATGAACAGTGGCAGTGTCATTTTGTTAATAGGTCCTGAAAGGTGATTCCACGCAGTGACCACGAAATCACATTTCGGGACAGAAAAACGAGATGACAGAGCATGTGTTCATGAGGTGGGGTCCCAAGAACCCCATGCTGAAAATTTGGAGCCCAAATTTAAAAAAATGGCTCAGATATCCACCTAAGTTGAACCCCCCCCCCCCATTGATGCCATTATATAGCTTACAGGCATTTCTTCATATTGCAGTTTGGCTTTGAAGAGCCCAAACGCGTCCTGCTCCACAGACGATCGCAGCACTAGACCTCCAGATGTAAGTAAGTATGGGGTTATGGGGGTGCAGGGAGATGGGGTGCATAGAGGGTGGGTGCAGGTTGGGGAGGGGGGCACCAGGGACTACAAGGGACTGTTTTCTTTTTTACAAAGAAAAACAAAAAACGGACATTGAATGACAGTTTTCTTTCTTTACAGGTGAACTAAAAAAAATGTTGGGCACATTGGGGTGGGCTCCCAGTGTGCCCCATGAATTTTTTTGGTGGGGATGTTGGGTACACTGGGGTAGTCTCTCAGATTGCCCCATGAGTTTTGGGGGGATGTTGGGCACACTGGGGTGAGCTTCCAATGTGCCTCATGAGTTTGGGGGGGGGCTGATGCTGACGCGTGTTGGGCCCCGTCGGCAAAGAAAGTGTGTGTGTGTGTGTGTGTGTGTGTTGGGGGGGGCTGATGCCAATGGGGCTTGGACCCCGTCGGCAAAGAAAGTATGTGGGTGGGGAATATGCCAACACAGGGGATTGACCACCCCCCGATGTTGGTATGGGGATTGTGAGTGGCAGACGGCAGGAGCCGCCTTATTTATTGAAAAGTTTCACCAGGAAAGGTACATTGGGGGTGCGTGCCATCTCCCGCCACATGACAAGCTTGTCTCTGATTACAGCAGCAGATTTCTTTCAACTTGGTGGCACTTTCCATGATTTCCACATCAGCGCTAGCATACTCGCTAATTAGAGGATGAAGCATGCACCTTCTAAAGCGTGCCCTGCATTCGCCAACACTGACACACCTCTCAATGTGGTACTACTGCAAGATGTTGCTTGTGCCTGCACTTAAGACAATATAAAAATGGATGTGATTTCCAAGAGAGGTGGGGACTGCAGAGAGAGATAAAAAGAAGCAGTCAGGAGATATAAAGAGAGTCAAGTAAAGGGGACAGGGAATCATACCCAGAAAAACTTGGGGTGGCTAACAGGGTGGAGTGGGCTAAAGTGGAAGTGGAACTGAGAATAGCGGAGGGAATTGTGGAGGGTGATAAGGCCTGTTTTCTCTACATTAGGGAAAAGAGACAGACAAGGGAAGGCATAGTCCAGCTAAGACAGTGAGAGGTGGGTGGAAGAAGGCAAGGATTAGGTGGAAATATAGAATGAGTACTCCTGTCCACTTTACAAAAGACAAGAAAGGTTCACTACTTGAGGGGAAAGTTAGAACCAAATGGGTGGAGACAAAACTGAGTATGAAACTGATAGCAGCTGATACAATACTCAAGAGGCTCAAGGCCCTGAAAGTCAATAAATCTACAGTCAGAGGGGTTGCACCCTAGTGCGCTGAGTGAGATGTCACAGGTGCTGGCAGTATCCCTGGCAGATAACTACAATTTACCCCTAAAGTCTGGGTAGGTGTCTATATGCTGGAGAATGCTGAACATTGCACCCCTGCACAAAAGTGTGGGAAAGGATGAGTCTGTGAACTACAGATTTCAGTAGTTTGCAGACCACTGAAAAATATAGTCAACTAGTGGCTGATGGAGTTTCTGGTGACAAATGGGCTACAGGATGAAAGGCAGCATGGGAATGTGGCAGGCAGAGCTTACCAAACAAACCTGATTGACTTCTTTGACTGGATAACGAAGGCTGTTGATAAAGGACAGACAGCTGACATACTGTATCTAAACCTGAGCAAGGTGTTTGACTTGGTTCAGCACAGTCTGCTGGTTAAAAATCTAGGGGTCATAGGGTTGGGGGAACAGTCTGACACAATTGACTCCAACTGAGAGGAAGGAGACAGTGTAGTGATAAATGGGGAGCACTTAGGTGTGAGGGTAGTTACAAGCAGGGTCCCACAGGGCTCAGTACTTGTGCCAGTACTATTTCACATTTTCATCAATGACATAGAGAAGGGTATCAGAGGAAAAACCTGCTATAAGGTGAACTGTGAGGAGGGTAGCTGGGAATTGAAGGAAGACCTAAAGAGGTTTCAGAAATGGTCAGATATCTGACAGCTGGTCTTCAATGCGAAGAAGTGCAGCGTCATGAACGAGACTCCCCCATAATATTTTTCATTTCCTTACTGGAGGGCCCTGCACTTCTGCAAGCAGATGAACTCTTCCCTTGGCTCAAGGCCTAGAGGGCCCTGCATGTTTGCATCAGTTCTGCAGAACTATGTGAATGAGGATATGATTAGACTATTTAAAAAAAAGGAAATTCTTTACAAAAAAAAAAAAATGTTTTAATGCACAAGTTAGAGTTGAACTTAATGCCACAAAAGTAGGGAAATGTGAAATTAGGGTTTCCATACCTAACTCCCCCCCCAGCAGTAAAAGGACAAGATCACACAAGGGCCTCGGAATTTCTGCCCTCCCCCAAAGCAAGCCAGGAACCCCTGCAGAGACCCCTGCAGTGTACAGATGTTCGTTGAGGACCTTGGAGTTTCTGCCCTCCCCCCAAGCAAGATGGACTCCCGCTGAGACCCCTCCGGTGTGCAGACGTTCGTTGAGGGCCTCGGAGTTTCTGCCCTCCCCTAAGCAAGTTGGACTCTTGCGAGACCCCTCCAGTGTGCAGTCGTTCGTTGAGGGCCTCAGAGTTTCTGCCCACCCCCTCAAGCAAGCCAGGCCCCTGCTGAGACCCCTCTGGTGTGCAGATGTTCGGTGAGGGCCTCGGAGTTTCTGCCCTCCCCCCTAGCAAGTCGGACCCCCACTGAGACCTCTCCAATGTGCAGATGTTTGTTGAGGGCCTTGGAGTTTCTGCCCTCCCCCAAGCAAGCCGTACCCCTGCTGAGACCCCTCCAGTGTGCAGGTACGCCATGCCACACTGCAGCCAAAAAATGCCAGCATTTTCTTAGAGGAGCTTACTGGATTTGAATCTTGGCGCCATTTTTCTGAAGGGACATTCCTCATTTTTCTGTCAGCCCTGCAGTGCAAATAGTTTATTTAGTCAGTCTGTTAATCTAGAACTACGTTGTCCTGTGCACATTTTGAGGGGAGCCTTAATTTAATTTATAGCAGATTTGGCTTTTGGTGGTGGGGGGCTGTAAGCTAAGAATATAGTTACTGTGGAAGAAGCTTTACAAATGTGTTGCCCAGTGCTGGAAAAGCCGTGCTGCACATCGTGGGCTGAGCATACTAGGAGGCTAACACTTAAATTAAATGTAGACAGTGTCTTAATATCCAGAAAGTATCTTTAAAGAATTTCTATGAACTGTGCTTAGAATCCCTTACCACTCTGAGGTTAGTTTCCTTGAGTAGGCTCCTCCTCCAGCCCACCTTGGTTTCTGGCTTCTGTATTTAATCCTGCATTCTTTCTCTCTCTCTCTCTATCTCTACCCAGACATTCGTTGAGGGCCTCAGAGTTTCTGCCCTCTGCCCAAGCAAGCCGGACCCCCACTAAGACTCCTCCGGTGTGCAGGTACACCATGCCACGCCACGCTGCAGCTGAAAAATGCCAGCATTTTCTTAGAGGAAATTACTGGAGCCCCGCCAGCGCTATGTGCTGGCTGTCCCAATGCCCCCCCCGCCACCACCCTAGGTGAACTCAGCCTCATATAGGCTAGGTCTCATAGGTCACGTGAGCTGCGTAACCTATCAGCCCACTTTCCCATTAGCAGCTTATCTGCTTTCACCTCTAGTGGCAGCCTTACTCATCCCCCCCTGCTATAACCAGCAGTTGCTATATAGGGAGCCCTGTCTTTTTCCCCGAATATAGGATGGTGAAACTTTTCTTACCCACTGTCCAGCATCTGTTGGCAACTTATTAGACCTGTGGGCTGTATCAGCCATGAAAACTGCTGGTGCTACAGGTGCATGACGTGCTGCTTTATAGCTGAGCTACTACAGTGCATCTCTGCTATTTTGAACTAGTACTCATTTAAGCTACCTAGAACTAGCAAATGAGACAATCAGTCTTTCCAGCTGGAGTCTGAGAAGCAAAAGGGCTTGACGTAGTAGTAACCTCTCTGAACCACTCAAATCTGTCAAAAGTAACGACTCTTGCTGTTGCACCTGGCCTTGAAACTGAGCCTAAGCAAGGACTTGCTGCTTGCAGATGGTCATTTTAACGTGCCTAGCTTAATCCCTGCTAACCTCAGGTTGCTGCACTGTTCCCTTGGGAATTCTCTTGTGCAGGGCCTTGCTGCCATCTGCTGCATCAGCACTGCCGGCATGGCCCTCCCTGGACTGGCTGGGGGCTCTGCTCAAATCCCTGGACCTCCGGCCACCATGCCCTCATTCAAGTCCCCCCCTGCTTGGCTATCAGCCAAACGCATAAAAATGGTTCACTTGAATGTACGTAGTATCCCACCTAACCTAGCGGAGCTAATGGCATGGGTGGCACACTACAACCCTGATATTATGGGGATCTCAGAAACCTGGCTGAAGCCACACATCCCTGTTTCCGCATGTGCCCTTCCAGGCTACAGCCTCATCAGACAAGACAGAGCAGGGAACAAGCGTGAGGGCAGAGTGCTCCTCTACTATAAGGTGCACCTAAATGTGTCTGTCATAGGATTTAACCCCCCACCTCCCCAGCCTGTGAATTCCTGCATGCCCTTCTCCTGCTAGGAAATTCAAGAAGGTACACCTGGTCTGTGCCTACAATCTTCCAAAGGGAGGAGTGCCAGGGCTCTCCTCACTACTTGACAGCCTTAGCGACAAGGTTGGCTCTAATGAGGTACTAGTCCTTGGTGATTTTAACCTAAATTGGTTGGGTCCTAATACCAAGCATTATGAGCCTCTGCTCTCTGGCCTTTACCTCAGTCGACTCATTACATCACCACCAGGTATTGGCATTCTCATCACAAATCAACTTTTTTGGAAGCCATCAAAGCCAAAAGTAAGGTCAGTAAAGCTGGTATACAAGCACTGAGTTGTGGAGTGCTGCACTGAATCCACATTTCCGTCTGACTTGTTCTTAAAGGATGTGTGTTTGTCTTTGAGGTCTATTCATAACCATTTTGGAGAACAAAGGCTAGATACTAACAAAGGATTTTTACATCCTGCATACGCCCCAGGCCAATGTTCATCACCTTCAGGAATTTATCACATTCTGGGTCTTTGAGCTACAATAACAGTTTTCTGGTCCCCGGTAGTTCACCATTTCCTGTGGATTTGATTACTTTGCATCAATCGCATTGCACCTCTGAGAACATGGCTTTATATATTGTGCTCTGCAATATCACGGGGCAAATGCAGATCAGCAAGGTGGAACTAGATGCCCTACAACAAAACTAGTCTGCAAAATGATTAAGACGTACCTTCTGAGGATACTACTTATGCTACTTCTGATATATGGAAATGTTCATCCTAACCCGGGGCCTACCGTCCTAGCACCCCATGCCACAAAAAGGTGGGAGGGGTCCCTCACATTAGCCTCAATCAAAGTCTGCAGTCTCCTTAACAAACTTGACATCTTGCAAACCTGAGTCCGACAACATAGCCCTGATGTACTCTCTGTTGTCGAAACATGGCTTAACCCCAAGATACCAGATGCTGCAGTCACCATCCCTGGATACTCTATTCAGGCAGGACAGGGTTTCCAAATGAGGTGGAGGCTGTTCCATCTACCTGAGGAATTCCTATCTGGGTCAAGTCTTCCCGTTCTCAAACCCTAAACCACCCTTGCAGGTTCTCGCTATTAAAGTTCTACTCGGGACGCACAACAAGGATCTCATCATTGTCTCTGTGTACCTACCCCCTAAAAATCAGCCCAATGGATTTATGAGCATATTAGAAAGCCTACAGGGATTACACCATAACTCTGAACTCATAGTACTAGGCGACTTCAACATAAATTGACTATCGCTGGAGGCCAGAAACTGCAAGGATGCTGTCACGTCACAGAACCTTACCCAACTTGTTACCACCCCCACCACATGCAACTATAGGACAGGGTGAATTCATTCACATATCTGGACTGAGTAATCGGTATGGGCTGCACAACCATTGGCTCATGCTGGCACCAATGGGCGTACAGCCCTACGAGCTAATCGTGGCAGGCGCGGTAGGCGGTGGGTGCTGCTGCCCGCTGGCTGACTGGGGGGAGTGGGGAGGTGGGGTTCAGTGGGTGGGTGGGAGGGTACACTAGACCACCAGGGTAGTAGGAATATTTTATGATTTACAGATGCCCGTGATCAGGCAGCGATCGGTCCACTGGACCACAAAGGATATTGGACGTGGGGGTGGTTATAATACCGATGCCCACGATCAGGCAGAGTGCGGTCCACTGGACCACCAGGGATATTGGACGGGTGGGGGTTATTCTTTTAGACAAATGCCCGCGATCGGGCACATAGCAGTCCACTGGACCACCAGAGATGTTGGGGGGGGGGTTATTCTTGTATACAAATGCCCGCAATTGGGCACATAGATGTCCACTGGACCACCAGGGATATAGGAGGGGGGATTTAGCTGCATGGATGCCCGTGATGGGGCATGGGGGCGCAGCCAGGTGCAGCAGTAACTCAGGTAGCTGCCATGTTGCACCCTGCAATGCGGCAGCTCACTGTGGGTGGCCATCACTTGTTTCATTTTTTTTTTTGGCTTAACTTTGTGCAGGCACAGGTAGGGGTTGTGCATGCATGACTCTACACCCGGGCTGAATATCGGGCTGTGCAGGTTGTCTGTGGGCACCACCACCTGTGCCTGCATACAATACTGTGTGCTCTGGGCGCATCGGGTTTGTTGACACACTTTTCCCTTTTGAATATCGTGACGGGCGCATCAGTGGGTGTGCATGGTGTCAATACTGTTGCGCCCATGCGCAACCCTTTGAATATCTGGGCCTATGTTTCTGAAATGGCTCCCTCCAGAAAAGCACCGTACCTTTGTCATTGGCAACCTCATTGACAACATTGTCAGAACTGCCACCCCTTCTGCACTTGCCCTACCCCTCATACCTGGAACCCCTTCCTACCACTTAAGATCCAGTGACTCACAGGCCCTCCTGGTTCCAAAAACCCACACCCTCGCGGGTGATTGGGCTTTGCCACTTATGCGCCCTGAGTGTGGAACTCCCTTCCTGTAGTCACTCACTCCACCACCTCCCATACTTGCTTTAAAGCCTCTCTATGGGACTTCCTAAAATTGGCCTCTGCCTATCTCTGTGCTAAACAGACCCCTGGCTGAGACACTTTTTTCTCTTCCTGACTGCTAGTTGGCGAGAATACTGTTTATTGAATGCACTTCCTCCACTGACAATCTTGAAACTGTTACATCAAATGTATCAATGTGCACTGGGTCCATTCCCTGCCATAACTGTTCATGAGGGATTTTTTAGACAATTCCATCCCACTTTTTCCTGGTCTCTCTCTCTCGATTATCGCACTCCTCTTGCAACCTTACTATCCCTTCCCCACCTGAGGTTATGGCTGCCCCCTTATTGTTTGTTACTGTTGCCCATGCCTGTATTATGTTGTTATTCACCTATTACTTAATTTGTTTATGCTTGATGTTCTTGTATGTTAACTTGACTCTGCCTGATGTGCTTGTAATGTACCTTGTAACCTCTCGGGTCGCACCTGAAAATAGGCACTTGGCTGTCTAGTGTGCTTACCTGGTTAACAAAGGCAAATAAATAATAAATAAATAAACTGCAGACAGCTATTATCAGGTAAGACAAACATTCAACTGTTTCCAGATGACACAAATGCAGTAACAGTAATGTGCTACCATCGTGGATTTGGATATGCGGCTTCATAAGCACAGATCCCACAGAGGCCTGGGCTTATGCAGCCACACCTGAGTGTGTGTGTGTCATACAGCATACATGAGTATGCATGTCTACAGCAGTACTGTTGCAGTGCGAATATCATGGCTTTAGTAGCGGATCTAGAAATCTTTCAAGGGGGTAGCAGTTTTGTTTAGGGTTAGCACTTTCCCCGAAAGAGTAAAATGTTATCTTTGAAAGTTCAAATAAGGCCAAAACAGCTACTTTTTCTGGATTAAGAGTGTAGCAAGTCCAGAAACCGATATATGTTACATGTTGTTTGTCTTACCTGATGATGGCTGTCTGTAGTTACTTGTGTAGTCGTGTCGTTTTGCTGCTTAGGGGGAATGGGTGGACAACTGGGTTGCAAACCCTAACAACACATTTTCTTACTTTTGCAGCATTAAAGAGCAGCTTTCTACTAGCGGGACAGTGACTACCCCCCAACGTCAGCGGTAACTAACCTGGTCTGGAGTGTGCGGTCAAAATCCTGCATCTTTAATTCTTCTTTCAAAAGTTACATCCCTCGTAATTTTGTTGCTGCGTGAGTGCACCCCATTCACTTCTATGGGGACAATATTGCCATACATTTATAGATCCCTTATAGTTGCGATTTTCATAAATCAAAGGGATCACTTGATTAATAGGGTCCCTATTATTTGGGCGATTGCTGTGATTTATGTGCTCATGCAGTCTTCATTTTGTGACATCACAAAACAGGGCTGCATGGGCCAGCGTGGGGCATGGTTTGGGAATTGGGAAGCCAGCTTGTTTTTTTCGGCTATAGTGAAAAACAAAATACATATAATTTTTGAGATAGTGTAATCGCATCTTTTTTTCCCTGCCCCATCAGTCCATAATTGTATCCCGATTTGTGTGTAGGAGTGCTCCCATCTCTCCATAGATGTATACACGTAGATGCATACATGTATGTTGCTGTGGAAGCAGTGCAGCCAAAACAGCAACCACATTCTCTGCATAGCCTTGTTACGAGCTCACCTCATGAACGCTGGGCTGAGAATTTTCAAATCCATGCTGAAACATCATTCCACACCACCGCAATGTCATTCCACGCCACAGGTGAGAAAATACATTTTGGCCAGGATTTGAAAAATGACAGCTGTCATGTTCATGAGGTGAAGTAAAAAAATCATTATGTTGAAAATTTGAAGTGAAAATGTAGAAAATTATCAAAGTTCTGAGGGAGCATGGTTAAATTTAGATGAATGCGCATAACTATATATCTATAACTATAATAACTGGGCTATTTAAGGCAAAGTCCAGCTACAACCTGAAGCAGAGTGCCAATTTTGTCGTGCAGTGGTGTGGCATTCCCGTTGGAGCCGTACCAGGAGTCGGGATACATCCACAGCTTGGGAGGGTGGCCATAGCTGCATGGAAAGAAGACCTCGGTGGCCGTAGCCATGTAGTGGGAGTGGGGATCCCACAGGAGCTGCACCAGGAGTTGGTCCACATCTGCAGCTTGAGGAGGAGGAGGCAGCGACCAATCGGGTCACAGGAGTGCACAAGGGCACCAAATTTGAATGCGGCTGGGCTATTTAAGACAAAGCCCAGCTGCAGTCTGAGGCAGAGTGCCAGTTTTGCTATGTTATTTTTTTTTTGTTTCTCCCACCCACCCCACACTGTCCCCTTATTAAATGGACTGGCTGAGCCACTCCCAGTAGTGGTCTCACTTATCGAGAGCTGGCAGGAGGAGGAGGAGTACAACGAAGGGAGTGGACACAAAGTGAACTTTGAGGTGGGGACTGCTTTAGCTGGAGGGAGTTGCATCTTTAACTAAGGTACTGTGATTACATCCAAAACGATTGTGTTGTTGCATTTTGCAGCATAGCAAAGGGTACTGAGACATTTAAAAGTCGTCTGTGGATGTTACGGGTTCTGTGACTCTAGTGGGTGATTAGCATTAATTGCTGTAAAGGGCTAAGGAAAACTCTGAAGGTTCTACTTGGGAAATCAAGGGAAAAGGGGTTGTTACAGTTCACTTTTGTCTCTAACTGTACAGTTATTACTAGGGGATACAGTCAAATTGGATATTGCACTGTTATACTGCAGCATTAGGGCCTGTACATTGCATTGTTATACTGCAGCGTTAGGGCCTGTACAGTTATTACAATTACAATAAGATACAGTTATTGGCTATTGCATTTTATACTGCAGCATTAGGGTCTGTACAGTTATTGCATTGAATTTCGTTAGTTATAGCACACTTAAGGGATAGTGTTATACAGTTTTAAGGGACCTGTGTGGCACTATCCAAGTCAAATAGACTATACATCATACATATTTTTAAGCATGTTACATGCCCTATGCGCCCAAACAGGTAAACTGGTCACAACACATTCACAACATGATCTAGCATGGACCCCAGTGTGTTGCGCCATTGTGCAGCAATGAAAAACTAGGGAACCTGCTATCTCAATACTCTGTCAAAAGTATGACAAAGCAAGGCATTTGACTCAGTCCCACACAAATGATTAATATACAAGTTAGCCAGCCTGGGAGTGGGTCCCACGATGATAGCCTGGGTAAAGAATTGGCTGGAGAATAGGACACAGAGGGTAATAGTAAATTGAGTCCACTCTGAAGAAAAGGTGGTTACTGGTGGCGTACTGCAGGGTTCAGTATTGGGACTGGTCCTCTTCAATGTCTTTATAAGCAACATTGCAGAGGGACTGGAAGGAAAAGTATGTCTCTTTGCAGATGACACAAAGATCTGCAACAGAGTTGATGCACAAGGTGGGGTGGAAAGGATGAGAAGGGACTTGGCAAGGTTAGAGAAATGGTCAAATGTATGGCAGCTTTGATTCAATGTTAAGAAGTGCAAGGTAATGCACCTGGGAAACAAAAACCCAGGGGAAGAGTACACAATGGGGGGTGAGATACTAACAACAACAAAAATGGAAAGGGACCTGGGGGTAGTCATATCAGATGACTTAAAGGTGGGCAAGCAATGTGAGAGGGCAGTAAGGAAGGCTGGGGGGATACTGGGATGCATAGGGAGAGATATCACCAGTAGAAAACAGGAAGTTGTTATCCCTCTGTACAGACAGCTGGTGAGACCCCATCTGGAGTACTGTGTGCAGTTCTGGAGACCCAGTCTCTGCAAGGACATAGACAAGATGGAAGCTGTCCAGAGGAGGGTAACTAAACTAGTGCAGGGTCTGCACCAGAATACATATGGAGAGAGACTAAAGGAGCTTAATATGTATAGCCTCGAGGAAAGGAGGGAGAGGGGGGACATGATAGAAACTTTCAAGTACCACAAGGGAATCAACAAAGTCCAAGAGGGTAGCATCTTTCAAAAAAAGAGATGTGCAAGAACAAGGGGGTACGATTTGAAGATAGAGGCGGCTCAGAGGTAATGTAAGGAAGTATTTTTTCACAGAGAGGGTTGTGGATGCATGGAACGGCCTTCCGGAGGAGGTTGTGGAGTCAAAAACAGTGGCTGAATTCAAGCATGCATGGGACAGCCATAAGGCAATTCTACGGGGTGGGGGTAGGAAGAAGTAGGCTGCTGGTTAACTAGGATCTGCAGCTTATCTATTAGGTAGGGAAATGGGCAGACTGGGTGGGCCAAGCAGTCCTTATCTGCCATCAAATTCTATGTTTCTATGTAATACCTCTCAGACAATGACCCTCACCTGTGATCTACTGACCAATGAGCTTCAAAACCATGTATGGAACACTCAACTCCCATCAGCGCCCTGCATTGAAATGGACTAATTCCCTGCCATGGCACATTCTGAAGGAGTATGCAGAGGGATACAGGAAAACATTGTGGGACCTTTGTGGCACTATCCAAGTCAAATAGCCCATACAAACCATACTTTGTTTTGAAGCATGTTACATGCCCTTTGCACCTAAAAAGGTAAACTGGTCACAGGATATTCACATGATGTAGCAGTGACCAGTGTGTTGCACCGTTGCACAGTATTGAAAGACTAGGGAACCTGCGATCTCATCACCATGTCAAAAGTATGACAAAGCACATTACCTCACAGACAATGACCTTCATCTGTGATCTACTGACCAATGAGCTTTAAAAACATGTATGGAACACCCAACTCCCATCAGCGCCCTGCATTCAAAATTAACCAATTTGCAGCCATGGCACATTCTGAAGCCACATGCAAGGGGACATGGGAAAACATTGTGGGACCCCTGTGGTACTATCCAGGTCAAATAGACCACACAAACCATACATTGATTTGAAGCATGCTACTTGCCCTGTGCACCTAAAAAAGTAAACTGGTCTCATCATGTTCATGACATGACGTAGCATGGACGCTAGTGTGTTGCGCCATTGAGCAGCAGCGAAAAACTTGGGAACCTGCTATCTAATCACCCTGTTAACAGTACAACAAAGCATATTAGCTCACAGACAATAACCCTCCTCTGTGATGTACTGACCAATGAGCTTCAAAACCATGTATGGAACACCCAGCTCCCATCAGAGTCCTACATTCCAAATGGTCCAATTCACCACTATGGCACATTCTGAAGGCATATGCAGAAGGACATGGGGAATCATTATGGGAACTGTGTGGCACTATCCAAGTTGAATAGACCACACAAACCATATATGGTTGAAGCATGTTACATGCTCTATGTATCTAAAAAAGTAAACTGGTCACAGCATGTTCATGACATGATATAACATGGAACACAATGTGTTGTGCCATTGTGCAACAGCAAATAACTATGGAACCTGCTATTTCAATACTCTGTCAAATGTATGACAAAGCATAATACCTCTCAGACAATGACTCTCACCTGTGATCTACTGACCAATGAGCTTCAAAACCATGTATGGAATACCCAACTCCCATCAGCGCCATGCATTCAAAATGGACCAATTCACCACCATGGCACATTCTGAAGGTGTATGCAGAGGGACACAGGAAAACACTGTGGGACCTTTGTGGCACTATCCAAGTCAAGTGGACCACACATACCATACATTGGTTTGAGGCACGTTACATGCCCTATGCACCTAAAAAATAAACTGGTCACAAGATGTTCACAACATGATGTAGCATGGACCCCAGTGTGTTACTCTGTTGCACAGCATCAAAAGACTAAGGAACCTGTTTTTTCATCACCCTGTCAAAAGTATGACAAAACACATTACCTCACAGACAATGACCCTCAAATGTGATCTACTGATCAATAAGCTTCAAAAACATGCATGAAACACCCAACTCCCATCAGTACCCTGCATTCACAATGGACCACTTTCCTGCCATGGCATATTCTGTAGGCACACGCAGAGGGACATGGTGAAACATTGTGGGATCTGTGTGGCACTATCCAAGTTGAATAGACTACACAAACCATACATGGTTTTGAAGCGTGTTACATGCCTTATGCACCTAAAAAAGTAAACTGGTTACAGCACATTCATGGCACGATGTAGCATGGATCCTAGTGTGTTTTGCCGTTGCCCAACATCGAAAGACTAGGGAACCTGCTTTCTCATCTTCCTGTCAAAAGTATGACAAAGCATATTACCTCACAGACAATGATCCTCATCTGTGATCTACTTACCAATGAGCTTCAAAACCATGTATGGAACACCCAATTCAAGTCAGCTCTGCCTTCAAAATGGACCAATTTGCCACCATGACACATTCTGTAGACATACACAGAGGGACATGGGGAAACATTGTGGGACCTCTGTGGCACTATCCAAGGTGAATATACCACAAAAACCATACATTGTTTTCAAGCATGTTACATGCCCTATCTTTATTTGTCACTGCTAAGTTCCTTGTTTGCAAGTCTTTGTTTTGTCACTGGTGAACAAGGAAATTGGCTGATGAACAAGGATCCCTGGTCTGGCCATCTCCTGAAATTTTCATGGCCAGATGGTCAGACCGGGAATCCTTGTTTGTGAGCTAGTATCCCTGTTTGCCAGTGATGAATCTGGATGGTGAAAAAGGAAATCAGGTGGTGAACAAGGAAGAAAAATTATTGTTTCTGTAATATATATATATATACTTAATTATAATTTTAATTTTTTTGATATGACGAACCCGGCCCCCCGAGCAGGAAACATCCCTGACATCTAGTGGCATCCCCCACCCTGTGATTTTTATATATTTTTAATTTTTTATTTTTAAATTTTTTTTGTATTCCCACCTTTTTTTCATGGGGGGGTTACAAAGGTACAATTCCCTGGTGTCTAGTGGTATCTCCAACCCTCAATTGCCCCAGTAATCATTGGTGGCAGTGGCATCCCCCTGGGAATGTCTGTTTTGGTTTTTTTTAGCTGTAAAGAAGAAAAACGCCTGTCGTTGTCTTTTGCTCATTTTTACCTTTGGGTCACATTGTTCATGAGGTATTCAAGAAGGCTATGTTGAAAATTTGGGGTCAAAATGTAAAAAAAAAAATAGGCACACTCACAACTTTGGAAATTTTCTATATTTTCACCCCATATTTTCAACATAACCTTGTTATTACCCTCACCTCATGTATGTGACACCTGTCATTTTTCAAATCTTGGCCAAAATATATTTTTGCACTCACGGCTCAGAAGGACCTTGCGCTACCACCATAACAGAAGGATTCTCTTATAATACCTCAATGGAGGGATGGGAGTGCAGGGTCCTTCCCACTGTAAAATACGGATACTCTTACACTATCTCAAAAGGAAAGGAAATAAATTGCAAAAAACTTTGTTAATGCATCAGTCAGGGTTAAAGCAACAAAACTAGGGAAATGTGGCATTAGGGTTTCCAACCCTAACACCCCATTCCCCACTCTACACAGACTGATAGGCAGGGGAGGGGGAGGGGGCTGTCATGGGGCTCATGAACCCTAATGCTCACCCCATTCACCTATACTGTAGCCATGTCACCTAATTTTGTACTGGAACAGGATAAGCATTAGGGTTCACGAGCCCCAAGACAGCCCTCTCCCCCTCCCTCTCCCCTGCCTGTCAGTCTGTGCTGGGTGGGGAATGGTGTGCCAGGGTTGGAAATCTTAATGCCACATTTCCTATTTTTGTCACTTGAGCCCTAACTGATGCATTAGCAAAGTTTTATGTTATATATATATATATATATATATATATATATATATATATATACACACACACACACACACACACACACACACACACATATATACAGTAATGCTTGCCAGGATGAAACACAATTCTGCAGCTTTTTGCAGCACTCTGCAGCATGCTACAGCAAAGTTACTGTGAAAAACAATGTATTTTCAATGGCAGTCCCCTTTGTCATGTAGAAAACAGTGACATTTGCTTTATCCTGGCAGTGTCACATTTTCCTGCACGGTAAAAGGGATTAATTCCCATTAAAATTACATTGTTTACTGCAGTAACTCTGCTGAAGCATACTGCAGAATGCTGTAGAAGTGGGTTTCATTGTGGTGAGCTTCACTGTGTGTGTATATATATACATATATATTCATTGCAAAAAAACTTCATTAATGCATCAGTTAGCATTCCTATTACAGTGACAAAAGTATGGACATTCTGTGTTATTCAGTGATAGGATTCCTAACCCTACCACCCCACCCTCCACATACCAACAGGTGTCAGGGTGTGCTTTGGAGTCATCGGCCCTAACTCTCACCCCATTCCTAAAAAGTCCATATTGAAAATTTGGTGCAAAAATACAGTAAAATGGCTGAAATAGCAACAAAAGTTCAAAATGCAATTGACAGTCATTATACGGCACTTACTTTGATTCTTCAGTTTGTGGTTCGCCTTTGAAGAGTGCAGACGTGTCCTGGTCCAGAGAAGATGAGAGCTGACAATCTCCAGTGGTAAGTATAGGGCAAGAGGGAGGGTGTAGGGAGGTGGGTTGCTCATTGGGAGGGTTGTGATGGGAAGGGGGAGGGGGATGGGGAGATGACGAGAGGCAGTTTTCATTTTTTAGCAAAAGAAAAGACGTTGGGTGACTGTTTTCTTTTTTGACAGTATCATCTTTTGGAGTATTTTGGGACACTGGGGGTGTGCTCCCCAGTATCCCACAGTATGGAGGGACATAACTGTAGACACTGGGAATGTGCTCCTCAGTGTCTGACACTGTTGGGAGGGATTGTATTACCAGCTCAGGAATTGGGCACCCCGATGTCGGCAAAAGAATTTTACAAAAAATGTATATATATATTAATGTTCCAGGACACAGGCGGCAGGCTTTCCAGTGTCCCACAGTACAGGGGGGACTAAACTGATGACAGTGGTGTGGGGATGCTAGTGCTAACATGGGGATTGGGCACCCCATGTTGGCAAAACTTTTTTCAACAAATATTTTGGGACACTGGGAGTGGGCTCCCCAGTGTCCCACACTAGAGGGGGGAGCATGTACCGTCGACATGAGGCTTTGGCACCCTGATATTGGCAGAAACTTCTTTTTAATTAAAACATGCCTCAGCCCCCTTGGAGGCAATAAAATAATAAAATATCCTTTTATTAGGTAAACACCAAGAGGTGTTTACCTAAACGGAGCAGAGGAATCTGATTCTGGCGTTTATTTTTTTTAAAATGGTCAGAACTCTTTTTGGCTTTTGTAGGGGCCATTGGTGTATTTTTTAATTGTAGTAATGCTACAAATTTGTGGCAGTTTTCGTGAAATGTGCTGAAAAATTTATGACAGCATTTACGCAACAGTGCTGTTAGTTGCATTGAAACTGGCATAATTTGTGGCAGTTCTGCAAAAGAAGTGTCACAAATTTGCAGCACTACCAACAGCCAAATGCAAAAAACATATTTCTGGCCACTTTTAAACCATTTTGGACTTATGGATGAGCAAAGAATTTGCACCTAAATGGCAATGTTCACATTTTTTGGCACTCTGCAGCTCCGCAACTGCACCACCGACTGGAACGAAACTTGCCAGATCTAGAGATCTGTGGTACCAGACAGCGCATTAAAAATTTGGGGGCACATCAGTCTTATGGTTGCAAAATTATTAAAGTGCAAAATTTTGGGTTTAACATAGATGTGGCCAGGCAACCCTAACTATACTGCCACTACTGTGCCAGTATAGTATATAAATATATAGATATTCACTGCAAAAAACTCCATTAATGCATCAGTTAGGGTTCCTATTACAGCAACAAAATTATGGAAATTCAGTGTTAGGGTTCCCAACCATACCACCTCACCTCCCCACCTTCCACACACCAACAGGCATTGGGGTGTGCATTGGGGTCGTCAGTCCTAACTCTCACCCCATTCCATGTATAAGGAAGCTGAGATGGTACAGTATAGGATAATGGGGTGAGAGTCAGGCCTGGCAACCTCAAGGTACACTCCATTGCCTGTTGGTGTGTGGACAGTGGGGGGGGGTGGACTGGTAGGGTTGGGAACCCTAACAACAAATTTCCATACATATACATAGCTGTGGAAGCACATGGCTCTCTTCTGGGCCCTGCATTTCCATTAATAGGACAACAGTGACCATATTGTTAGCATAGCCTTCTTATTACCCCACCTCATGTACCCGTTACAGAAAATCTTCAAATCCCTGTCAAAATGTAATTCTGCACAACTGCAATGCCATTCTGCACCACAGGTACAGAAACACATTTTATGCAGGATTTGAAAAATGACAGCTATGGCATACGTGAAGTGGGGTAATAAGAAGGCTATGTTGAAAATCTGGGGTCAAAATATTCTAAATTTCATAAGGCTACAAGTGGGCGTAGCAAAACTGCAATGAATGGTTATAACTTTGGCATTTTTTTATATTTTGACCCCAAATTTTCAACATAGTCTTCTTAAGACCCTACCTCATAACCTCCATAGGTAAAAATGTTCAAATCCATGCCAAAATGCTATTTCATGCCACATGTGCGGAAACACATTTTGGACAGGACATGAAAAATGACAACTGTACTGTTCATGAGGTGTTGTGAAAAAATGATTAAGTTGAAAATGTGGACTCAAAATATTGAAAATTATCAAAGTTATGCACATGCGTAGAAAGATTCCAGTGAACATGCATGACTTGAGCATTTTAAGAAATTTTTTTGCCAAATTTTTGACATGGCCTTTTTTGGAATCCCACCTCAAGAACACTGGTGGTGAAATGTCATTATTCAGGCCTGAAAGGTGATACGAACATACAAAATTTGCCAGCAGATAAAGGCCTAGAGGTCTATCAAGTCTGCCTGAATGTGCAGCTAGCACCCCTTATTCTGCCGTGAAATTACCTTCCAGGCCTGATTACCAAAACAACAGTTACATTGTTCATGAGGTGGGGTCCCAAAGAGGCCATGTTGAAAATTTGGTGAAAAATTAAAAAATAAATGCCAAAATTATGAACCTAAGTTCAGAACGGCATTGAAATACATTGTATGGCACTTACGTTGATTCCTCAATTCACGGTTTGGCTTTGAAGAGTGCAGGCATGTCCTGGTCCACAGAAGATGATAGCCTATAACCTCTGGTGGTAAGTATGGGGTAAAGGGGGAGAGTGGGGTGGTGAGTGCTCAGTGGGAGGGTAGGGTTGTGGAGGTGAACAAGGGAGATGTCAGGGCACTGTTTTCTTTTTTGCAAGTATAGATAAATAAATTAAATATTCAGGGACACTGGGGTGGGCTCCCCAGTGTCCCACACTGCTGAGGGGGTGCACTAAATGCCAACACGGGGATTGGGCCCCCTGATGTTGGCTTTATAATATAAAACTATGGGCTGTTAGGGGGGCATCTGACATTGGGGTGGGCATCCCGGTGTCAGATATTTCACATTAACGATAAGAGGAGTAGCGGACAATGATCGGAGAGTTGGGGGGGGCACTTGACAGCAGGGAATATATGAAAAAAGAAGCAGGAGCTGGACTCTTGCTTCAGCCCCCTGCTAATACTTTGTCAGTTCTAGGTGCTTGGATTTTAAAAGAAGCTGAGGATGTTGTAGCACCAGCACATGCCTTGCCATGGTAAATAGCTAGAACCAGAGGACTGGGCCAGGGTAATGAAATCTGTATTTTGGCCCCTGTGATCTAACTTTTAGCAATATTTGTTTCCTGCTATTGCAAAATGGCTATGGCCTGAATGGGACTAGGTATTGAAAACCGTGCTCTACCAAGCTGCTGTTTGTGTAACTGAAAGGGTTTCAAGAGCCTGTGGATGCGTTTGCAAAATAGTTTTGCCATCTGCACAGAAATGCAGAAACATTTTTGAAAAAATGTGTCCTCTTATGTTTTCCTTGCATGCGATATTCTAACAGGCACATTGTGCTATAATAGAAATCTAGAAAACATAGACTTCCATCATTAGAAAAGGGTCACTGGGGACAGCGATCAGTGGGTAGGCGGTGCCAGTAGACATCAGGGAAAATACAGGGAAAGGATTCTCGAGTCACGAAAAAAGGATACTTTTGTCTCTATCTTGTATCATTGATGAGAAAATGAGTTTGTGGGATGGCAAGGCCTAAATCTGGTGATTTTTCAGAATTGTATTGCGTGGTATAGACCAACAAAAAACACAACACTGTGTCACAAACTATGTGATGCCAACCCAGATCATGTTTTTCCCATGCAGTATGATGTTTTGGTATTATCACATGACATGCCTGAGGTACACAAACTTAAATGTTGGATTTTTACAGGTCCACAGGGGTGGCTGGACTTGACTTTTACAAGATTTTTGGACCACAGTTTTGCTGTTTGTGTACTTATTGTGTGACTTTAGGGTTCCAGATCAGTCCATACAGTATCTGTGGTAGCAGCCCAGATCACACTGCATTTAAAACAGAAAACCTTATGCCTCTGTCTTGTACCATTGCTAAGAAAATGAGTTTTTGGGATGGCAAGGCCTCAATCTGGGGATTTCCCAGAATTGTATTGTGAGGTATAGATCAACAAAAAACACAACAATGTGTCACAAACTATGTGATGCCAACCCAGATCATGCTTTTTCATGCAGTATGATATTGGGGTGTTGTAACGTGACATGCCTGAGGTACGCAAACCTAAATATTGTATTTTTATGGGTCATTAGGGATTGCTGGACTTGAAGTTTACAACATTTTTTGATCACAGTTGTGCTGTTTGTGTACTTATTGTGTAACTTTGGGGTTTCAGTTCAGTTCATACAGTATCTGCAGTTGTAGCCCAGGTCTCACCGCATCCAAAAAAGAAAACACATTGGGCTGGATATTCAAAAGGGTTGTGCAATGCACAATAAGGTTGTGCCTGCTCAAGTCCGAAATTGCGCCATTCTGCCATATTCAGCAGGAGGCAGTTGCGCCCCCCCCCAAGTCAAGCTGAGCAACAGCGCAATGCAAATGAAGGCATGCTGAACCAGAGGGGGAGGAACCATGCATAAACTGCACAGCCCGATATTCAGTGGGCTGTGCAGAGTTGTGCAGGCGCAATCCCCAACCTGCGCCTGCACAACTTTGAGCAAAAAAAAAAAAGGATTACGTCGAGGGCCACCCACAGGGCCGACAGCTGCCCAGTATGGCTGAATGCCCATCTGGACTGCCTTATGCGGTATGGGCTGCACGCCTGGCTCTTGCTCTGCACCAATGGGCGTGCAGCCCCTACCGGGCTTGATCAGTCGGCCCGGAGCAGAAGAGGCGGGTGGGATGCTGCCGCCCGCGGCTGGCAGAGGCGGGGTGGTGAAGGCTTCATGGGTGGGTGGGGTGGGGGGCACTAGATCACCAGGGATATGTTCTGGGGGTTTGAGACACTTTGTAGCCCGGGATCGGGCTGGTGGGGGAGTTTGAATTTACACTTTTGTCCGCGATTGGGCTGGTGAGGGTGGGTGTTTATATAAACTTATGCCCACGATCGGGCCAGTCGGGGGGATTTTTACACTTATGCCAGTAATCGGGCTGCAGGGGGTGTCGGTCCCAGATGGCTACTTCCTGGCAGGGCGCCAGGCGCAAGTCCTCGGGGATCGGCGCACCTGCATGCTAATGGCATGCAAATGGGGCCATAGATGCAAATGTCCCCCCCTGCACCTTGCATGAATTATGGCCCCATTTGCATGTCACCTTTTGAATATGGGACATTTGCGCATGGCGCAATGGTACTTGCTCCAGCGCAACTTGAATGCTCCACTCTGACCACTTGCGGTGGTGCAAGTTCCACTGCACCATGCACAGTGGCTGTGGCCGGGGGGTGATATTCAAAGGAGTTGCTCAATAGTGCAACTCTGTTGAATATCGCCCCGGCCACACCCCTGCGCAACTATTTTGTGCAGCGCGAGGGCTTGCGCCACAGAATAGCGCAGTTTGAATATCCAGCCTTATGTCTCTATCTTGTAGCATCACTGAGAAAATGAGTTTTTGGTATGGCAAGGCCTCAATCTGGTGATTTTCCAGAATTGTATTGTGAAGTATAGACCAACAAAAAATATGACAATGTGTCACAAACTATGTGATGCCAGCACAGATCATGCTTTTCCATGCAGTATGATGTTGGGGTGTTGTCACATGACATGCCTAAGGTACACAAACCTGAATGTTGTAGTCTTACAGATCCACATGGGTGTCCGGACTTGATTTTTACAACATTTGTGGACCACTGTTGAGCTGTTTGTGTACTTACTGTGCGACTCTGAGGTTTCAGATCAGTCTGTACTGTGTCTTTGGTAGTAGCCCACGTCACGCTGTATCCAAAACAGGAAACCTTATGTCTCTATCTTTTGCCATTGTTGAAAAAATGAGCTTCTGTATATTAAATACACAATTTATTAATATTCTCAATGAAAAACTTCAGGTGTAAGGGGGTTAACAGTGCATTTTCTCTTATGAAAAAGGATTTAAATCTCATGAAAAAGGAACCGGTGTCACGAGAGTCAATCCTTTTTCGCGAGAACAAATCCTTTGTCTATTTTTCTCCCTCTATCCTGAAAAGTGATCTTCCTACCAAAAACAAAGGGAAATGAAAAATGTCATAACTTTGCAACAGATTAATATTTTTTACACAAAACTAAGTGTGCCTTTTTTGTTACCCAACCTGGTTCTAACATAGAGGATCGTGTATGAGCAGTCATACATAACAAGGATATTCTTGTATCAGGAGATTTTCTTGGTAACAGATGACCTCAAGCGCACAGCTCGAGTGGTACTCTGTTACCAAGGGAACCTCAAGATACAAGAATTTCCTGGTTTGTGTATGACTGCTCATACACAATCTTTTATAGTGTATGAGCAGTCACAGCATAGATAATCACACAAAACCAGCTGGAGAAGACAACAGAGAATAGACATTTTAACATTTTCTTTTTTTTTTGACTGACAGTGTGCCACAGATGTTTCTGCAAGTTCAAGTT
Source organism: Neoceratodus forsteri (assembly GCA_016271365.2). Lineage (NCBI taxonomy): Eukaryota > Metazoa > Chordata > Ceratodontiformes > Ceratodontidae > Neoceratodus > Neoceratodus forsteri. Next base: position 433,553,995 of record CM028130.1, read on the forward strand.
TAAAAAAAAGCAGCAACTTCCAGCTTAACTGGATTGAGGAAAGCAACTATGTGGCAGCATTCCAAGTTGTTATGCTGCAGTAGTAACATAGCTAGTGCAGCATAACAGCTGTAATGACATAGCTACTGCAGCATAACAACTCCATTCTAGTTATGGATTTCTATCCATAACAACTTCTACCATACGCTATTTAAAAAAATCACACTAAAATTCCACACTGTCTGAACGCAGGGCGATGAGGAAAAAACAGCAAAGAATGGCGACTTTATGATTTTTTGCACTGTCTGGATCTCAGAATATGCACATCTAGCCAGAACAAAACTTGTCACATCAAAAAGTCTACCCCTCAGGACAGCACATGCTAAATTTTGAGCAAATCTTTTGTTCGGTTGCAAAGTTATTAAAGTGCAAAATCTGAGGTTTAATATTGAACATGCTACTTAACCCTAAGTGTAGAGGTGCTAATGTGCCCTATAATATTAATATATATATATATATATAATACATGGGAAGTGTGTATAATGAGGATTTTATGCACACCTAAGGTGTGTGATGCCAAAGCCCAGAGGAGGAAGATCAAGGAGACATTGACACACTGAGGTGTGTATAAAACTGAGAGATGAATACACATCACCATGTTTTATTTTTATAATAACTGGTTCCTTTTATTTTTTTATTTTAGAATTTTTGCAAAGGTGCTTAATCAAATTCCGTTATACACGGGTGATTATACACATATGTGTATAATCAAACTCCATATACACATATGTGTATAATCACCCACATAATTGAGTTTGACAGCTTCTGCCCACAGTTGATAATCATCACTAACCAGTTATATATATATATATATATATATATATATATATATATATATATACACACACATATATATCTTCCCTGCATCTAATGCATCAGTTAGGGTTTCTATTACAGCAACAAAAATCTGAAAATTCAGTGTTAGGTTTCCAACCCTTCACCCCATCCCCTCCCCACCCTCCACACACACCAACAGGCATGGGGTGTGCCTTGGGCTCATCAGGCCTAACTCTCACACTTTTTCATGGGTAAACAAGATGAGATGATACAATATAGGAGAATGGGGTGAGAGTTAGGCCCAATGACCCCAAGGCACACCCGATGCCTGTTGGTGTGTGGATGTTGGGGGGGGTTGAGGAGGGGTGCTAGGGTTGGTAACCCTAACACCAAATTTCCAGACTTTTGTTGCTGTAATAGAAACCTTAACAGATGCATTAACAGAGTTTTTTTGCAATGAATTTCCCTTCATTTTGAAATAGTATAATAGTATCTTTATTTTACTGTGGTAGTGCAGGTTCCTTTGGACCCTGTGCACCAGTCTGTCCCTAGATGTGCATATGTATGTCAGTGTGGGAGCACAGGGCCCTCTGGGCCCTGCACTTCCATGTCTTGAACAACAGTGACCAAGTTGTCAGCATAGCCATCTTATTACCCCACCTCATGTACCTCAGTTCTGAGAAATTGTGAAATGCAAGGCAAAATGTAATTAATAATAATAATAATAAAATTTATTTGATTAAGTGCCTTTCAAAGTTTTCAAAGTGCTGTTCATTATGAAAGACACAGACATATTCAATACATACAATACAGCAACTCTAAACAAATATTGCAAAACTGCAGTATACAGTTAAAACAAAGCAGAAAATGCCTTCTCCCATAAAAAAGTCTTTAGAGCCTGCTTGAAGCTCCCCACCGTCCTGCTTTCCTGGAGCTGATGGGGCAGAGAATTCCAGAGGGTAGGTGCAGTGAATCCAAAAGCACGAGCTCCAGAAGACTGCAAATTCACCCTCGGAATCTCCAGCAACCACTCGTCAGCCGAGCGGAGCTGTCTCAGAGGGGTGTAGGGCACCAGGAGCTCTTTCAAATAGTTGGGACCTAGACTGTGTAGGGCTTTGTAGGTCAAAAGACCCACTTTGAAGGTGATCCACCACTGTATTGGCAGCCAGTGCAGGGTGCGCAGCACAGGAGTAATATGAGTACTTCTGGATGCCCCAGTCAACAAACGTGCTGCCGCATTCTGCATTAGCTGCAAGTGGCAGATATCAACCCCAGGAAGTCCTAGGTAAAGGGAGTTACAGTAATCAAGGTGAGATGTCACAAAGGCATGGACCAAAACCGGCAGGTCGCTAGGTGGAACAAGGTGCCTAATCCTGGCAATGTTCCTAAGATGAAAAAATGCAGTCTTGACAACTGCAGACACCTGATAATGGAAGGTCAGACCAGTGTCAATCTCCACTCCCAGGTTACGCACCCGTTCAGAGGTGAGGATCTGGTCCACCCCCAGGATTAATCCAGAGGGGAGCCCAGTCCTCAAACCCTCTACCCTGCGACCCAGGTCCACCACCATAACCTCAGTGTTTCCCGGGTTCAACTTTAGACCGCTGGTGTTCATCCAGTCTAGGATATCAGCAAGGCAGTTGTTCAGTACTGAGATAGCACTAACCTGGTCAGGTGCAAAAGACAGGTAGAGCTGGGTATAATCAGCATAGCAGTGAAACCTCAGCTCATACCGTCTTACAATGTCTCCGAGGGGGTAGCATATATACTGCGAATAACATGGGGGAAAGCACCGAACCCTGAGGTACCCCCACAGGGCAGAGAAAAGGCCCCAGATACAAACCTGAGACCACTCTCTGCGTTCTCCCTTCGAGGAAAGATGAAAACCATCTGAGGACCGTACTCGATAGTCCACAAATGGACCTCAGGCATTTGAGCAAAACCCCATGATCCACAGTATCAAAAGCTGATGACAGATCAAGGAGAACCAAAATAGAACAGTGTCTCTGATCTCTCGCCATCAGGAGATCATTGAGCACCGAACCAGAGCAGTCTCGTACTATGCCTCTTACAAAACCAGACTGGAGGTTCAGTATAAACTATGGATGGTCAAATGGTTATCCAGTTGGACCACATAACTTTTCAATAACCTTCCCCACAAAAGGGAGGTTAGAGATTGGTCTGTAGTTTGCTAGGTCATCCAGGTCTAAAGAAGCTTTCTTCAGAAGGGAGGCCACCACCCCTTCCTTCAGAGAGCTAGGGAAGACTCCCATATCTAAAGAACACCAGGTAATCCAAACTAAGGCTGGCCAATGATCTCACTACAACCCATAATCAGGGAAGTAGGGCCAGGGTCCAAACTACAGCATGTTGGATGCATCTCATGGACAATCCTCATAGTGTCTACGAAATCCAGCAGGTCAAATGTACTCCAGGAAATTCTGGGCTCTGCGACAAGACACTGATCAACTGCAACAACCTTGGAATGAGGTTGGAGGCACTGTCTCCTGATGTCTTTAACCTTATTCGCAAAGAATTGAGCGATCTCCTCGAACTCAGTTTGCATAAAAGCTCGACGGATCTGCTGACAGGCTGGGTTGCACAGTCTGTCAACAGTTCTGAAGAGCTGAGCCGGTCGATTTCGAGCGACATAAATTTCCCTGGACAGGAATTCTGCCTTCTTATGAGAAATTGCTGTGTGGTAGAGTTTATAAAGCTCTAGCAAAATAAGATGGTTGGCATCAGAGGCAGTCTTCCTCCGACAATGCTCCAACCTGCGCCCCAACCTCCTCAGCCCTCTCAAAGCCCCATCAAACCATGAGGTAATGGGACGACACAGGAGGGGGTGAACACGGACTGGTACAATCTGATTGAGTGCCACTGATATGGCCCTATTATAGGCCACTACCAGCTGCTCAGGATCAGTGCAAGACTCATCAAACAACGAGAGGTCAATAACCACCATCAGGTCTTCAGGGACAATGTCCCGTAATTGGCGGTACCTGACCAACTACACAGGGGCCAACCTACCCGGGGGGGCCACAAAATTGAACCCAGCTGAGTAGTGATCGGACCAACCATCTGGTTCCACCACCAAATCAGAAGCCTCGATCCCCAGGAGGAAGACCAGGTCAAGAGAGTGACCTCCCTTGTGTGTAGCTGTGGAAACAACCTGTGTAAAGCCCAGAGATGTCATCACCTGGAGGAAATGTTGTCTAAAAAGTGAAGATTCCTCGTCGACCCAAGCACTGAAGTCACCCAGAACCATCAATCTGGGCAACTCCAAGGCCATGTCGGCGGCAAAATCTGATATTTCCTGAAGGGAAAAGCTTCTCATCACCTGGTGGACAATAAATGAGAGCAATCCTGCACCCTACACCGGCTACCACAGTACACTCAAATGACCTGGCCTCCTCAACTGGTACACCAGTTAGGCCCAATTCGGTCTTGAAACAGACCGCCACCCCCCCACCGTGATCCAATCTTGGGCAATGTATAACCGAGTACCCGGTGGGAACAGCGGCCTCTAAAAAAGGGGCCCCATTCCCATCCAACCAGGTCTTGGTAATGCAAGCCACATCTGCCCTTGCAACAAAATCTGCAATAAGACCAGTCTTGTTGCAGACAGATCTGGCATTGCACAACAACGCCTGAGTTGGACGAGGTTGGTGAGTTGTCCCAACCACTTGCCCTCCAAAACTGGAGGTGCCCTTGGTATAGAGACCAGAATGATTACCACGTTCCAGAAGCCATTCGTCCCAGGGCGTCTTCTAGGCCTAACCACCCTATGGGAAAGCACCACTCACTCTGCTGTCCACAACCCCCAGTTCCCCTCCCCCTTGAGCAATCCCTAGCAGCCTACACGATGATAGATATGAGTGGGGCGGGGGCAAGAGAAGGGTGGAGGGCATGGAGAGTGGAGGCCGAATAGCACAAAGCAGGCAGGGTAGGCAGGCACCTTAAGCTGCTCAGAATTAAAACAATAAATACAATAAAACTACCCACAATCTTCCTACAACTAAAAACTAACTAAAATAAAAAAATAAACTTAACCGACACTCTAACACAAAACCTAATTAATTATTTTATCCCACAAGCCCTTTCACGGCCTGGGGGACAACCAAAACTTAACCATCACAATTCTAAATTATTCCCAGGTCCTCTCACTACCTGGTACTTAAAATAAAAACAAAAAACAATAATAATTAAATCATAATACTAACAATAAAATAGTAAACAGAGGGAATAATTTAAAAACCACCCTCCGGGACTCTCTCACCGAACCGGATACAGGTAGAATAAAAGATGCAATAAAGCACTCTCACTGTTCAAATTGTTCCCTCAAATAAAATATAATTACTAAACAAAATTATAACTACAAACAATAAAACATCCTATCTATAAACAACAAAATATAAATATAATGTAACCCGCCCAACATCAACAAATATAGTTCAGTTTCTGAAAATCCAAGGTTTCAGAGTCCACATCAGTTTGGCTTGAATAAAAGGCCACCAGCGGGCCACAGGATCCAGCCAGCCCAAAAGATCAGTGGCACACTACTTCCACTCCAAGAGAGGCCAGCCCCATGGCTGGCCACCCCAGGAGTGTAGAGGAAGGGGAGATTAAGGACAGGCTCTCCAGCCTACCCCGCTCCCCACCTCTGTGTGTAACACTGACCCAGGGCCCACCAGAACACTGCAAGCCCAACTAATAGGCTGAGTAAAGTCAGTTTCTCAGAATAACATTTAAATAGTCAAAAATGTCATTAAAAGTTTCAAAGTCACTTATCTTGCAGGCTCTTCGGGACAGCTCTGTCAAATCACTAATCCCCCACGATCCAACTGACCAGGAATAGATCCAGAAATAGACAAGGAACACAGCCACATAGATAAAATCTCAGAATCCTGTAGATAGATTCCTCATGGCAAAAAACCTCCCGATATAATCCAAGTCTTCTTCAGAGATGAAAACCACCCAGTAACAGTCCAGGTACTACTTGGAAACCAAGCCTGACACCCCAAAGCCCTATCTGTAGGGGCTGCCGCTAAAAATGTCTGCCCCACCACCTCGGCACCCTTGCCTGCACCAGCCAGCCGGCTGGCCAGCAAGGGGCCTTGGAAGAACCACAGTCCCACCGGCCAGCTCCCCGGTCAGTCAAGACCTGATCTTCTTGGGTAGAGGCAGCCTTCAGCAGCTAACCACCCACAATTACAGGGTAATGCTGTTCTGGTCAGGCAAACTCCACGGCAGTCTTAAAATGTAAATCCACTAAGCCAACAATAGATGAAACTCCCCTTTTAAAAATCTCTGCTCCATGTTATTGGCTAAATGCACCCTCTAATGCATGGCACACTCCAAAACACAATCCTGGAGAACACTTCTCCACAGGTTCGCAACACTCCTCCTGTATACCAGTAATCACTCCGCGCTCACGACCGAGCGTTCCTTCCACTGCCCACCTCAACACAATTGCCACACTCCGTACCGAGCTCAGTCAGAAGGTCGGGTGGACTCCATTATCAATATTGATTAAGAAAGCACAGTCAAAATACCTCTTCTCCACCAGTTCCACTGGCTTGCACACTTTACTACCGTCTTCGGGCAGCAGCAGGCCCGATCACACAGCCCAATGCAGACTCCGTGGCTGGTTGAGCGGTTCCAGCAATATTCCAAACTAGGAAAGTTAACTATAAAACTTAATTATGTGACTGTACAATTTTAAAGGAGAGAATTTAAAGGCAGTAATAAAAATAAAACACAGTAATAAAAGTTAAATGCCAAAAATTAACAGTCAGCAAAGCTAAGCTACTTCAGCATGCCCAGCGTGGTGGCCATTCAGCTGGGGGCAATACAAATGTTATGTGCAACTGCAACGCCATTCTGTGCCACAGATGCGAAAACACACTCCAGACAGGATGTAAAAAATGTCAGCTGTACTGTTCATGAGGTGGTGTGAAGAAATGGCTATGCTGAAAAATTGGTGTCAAAAGATTGAAAGTAGCAAAGTTATGTGCGTGCGTAAAATAAATTCAACGGATGCACGTAACTTGGATATTTTTAGGAATTTTGTCACCAAATTTTCAACATGGCCTTTTGGAAACATCACCTCATGAACAGTTGCATTGTAATTTCATTAATCAGCCCCAAAAGGTGATTTTGCACATCGTACATGCCATTCTCCTGAGGTCCTGAGGTGTCATCTTTCAGATGAGACGTTAAACCGAGGTCCCATCTGCCTGTTCTGGTGGTAGTTCAGGTGGATGTTAAAGATCTCATGGCACTTCTCAAAAAGAGTAGGGACATTTTATTGTAAAAATCAGACAATACATAAAAAAGAAAGCTCATAGGCAATCAAAAATTATACAGAAAAAGAAACTCAAATAGAAAAGAAACAGAAATAATAACATATAAACAAATAAAAGAAACTTGAAAAGCAAACAGGTGTACATCCAGTTCAAACACATGTGTACAATACAGAAAAACACAAACACTACAAAAGAAACATCATTAGAAAAGGAAAAATGCAAAATGGCAACAAATCATACTATCCATGTGATATGTTTCCAATAACTGATAAAAAGTTGTCTGTCAATCTTATCATATTCCAAAAGCTTCTGTCTAACTATGGCCTGCTCAATTCATTTTATTAGGACTATATTAGGAATAACAGTGTGTTGTAAGGAAAACTGACACCTAGTTTGCCACATATAGTATTCTATACAAACAAATATAAGTGTTAGTGTACTAGAGAGATATCTCCCTAAAAATCCAGTATAATCATGAAGGATCAAACTCTGATAAGAGATATGACATGCAATACCCCATTTCCATCGAGATGCCAAATCTGTCCATAATTGAACAGCAAATGAACACTGTAAGAAAAAAATGCTCCTGTGTTTCTATCTTTCCAGAACATTCCGGTCTAATACACTGCCTTTCAGTAATAGGTTTATGTTTTAAGTTACCCTTTACCCCTAGCTTTCCATGACAACTAAGCCATTGTACATCCCACATGTGCAATGGGATTCTTTTTTATCAATAAGAGTTCGTAATGCCGGTGTTACATCAGAGGGGACACTTTGTGGAAAATCAACCTGCACTAGAAAAATATTACCCATAATTTCATTACACAAATATTTCTGAGAAATCCCTTGTAGTTGAGCTTTCCCTAATTTCCATTCCCTCAGCATTTTGACTGCAGAAACTGCAAAAACTGGAATATCCAATGTTGATGCTTATTTTGGGATACCTCCCCCCCTCCCATTTTTTCATAAAATATTGAAATAAATTCTGAGTCCAAACATTCCAGGGATGTTGGTTTGCATCATCAGGGATCTGAAAAGAAGAAATCATGAAAAAAAGAATGATAAAATACCAATGGCTTGATCATCCCAATCCCACCCTGTGAAAATTTCAAATAAGTAAAAACTCACTTAATGGGGTTCAACCTACTCCCGAAAATCATTTGAGAAAAACAACTGAACAATCTGGTTTCCAAAGAGACCGGAACTGGAAAAACATAACAAATATATAAAAATACAGGAAGCAAAAACTTCTTTACAATCATCACTCTTTTCTTTTTGGAAAAAGCCCATGATTTCCATTGCTGGACTTTTTGTTCTCCCAATACTAGCAGTCTCTCCCAATTCTGGTAAGCCATGTCTGCACCCCCCCCCAAAAAAAAAACTAAGGCCTAAGATTTTTACCATATTAGAAATAGTAATAAGCCCAATTCTCAGATCTGGCATATCCCGACCAATTGCAAGGCCTACACATTTCTCAGAATTTAAAACCGTTCCATTTAAAGCGGAAAACTGTTCAAATTTCTGAAGTGCAGCCCTACCTGAGGAAGCATCCTTAACCAACAAACAAATATCATCCGCATATACAGATGGCTTTTGAGCAGGGATAGATAATGACGGAGTTAAATCACACACCGTACTATCAAAATCTATTTCCCTGATAATAGGATACAAGACAAAAGTATATAACAAAAGCAGTTGTGTAGATTGTGGGGGGCCAGAGGGGGCAAGCTGCCCCCCCTGAGAAATTAGACTGGGACTTTTAATGAGCCCCATTCTCTAGTTCACTTTTTTTATAAGTGTTGCAGGCTCAGGACTGTCGCCTGTCAGCTATGCTTGGCTGCTCTCTGGGGGAGGGGATGGCGTGCCGTGTCCATATCTCCTTGTGCAAGAAACCCCCCAAAATAGCCCTTTTTTTGATTGGCTGCAACCATAGTAGCCTGCATGTTACAGCCAATCAGAGAGCGCTGCAAACTCCTACCAGTACGTGCGTGCATGACCAGTACAGCTGTGGCACCATTTAGTTGTCCATGGCCATCCACCATGAAGGGGAGCAGGCTCATCAGGCATCAAGCAGCATCTATAGCATGGGTTGGGGATTGTCTAGGGAGAGAACTACAGAGAGCTATTCGAGGTGGGTGACACCATGAGCATGTGAGTGTGTTATTTTAATTATTCACTCATTGCCAGTTTGCCACACATAATTATCAGTTCTGCTTAGTGCCACAAGGTCAAAACGCAGAATCGGAGAAGAAAGTGTCCATGACTCCATCGCTTTAAAAAGGACAATGTTACCACTTTAAAATAGTTCTAAAAGTTGTATAAAATAACAAATGTCCAACTGTCTTTGAGGAGGCAGGTAGCAAAACAGTTGGGAGAGAGTGAGACGCACCTGATCTGCTGCCTTCTTGGCCTGCTGCGTGTTGTAGTGCTGCCCTCATTGATTTGGTATAATAACTGTGCTGCAAGCTGGTTGTTGGAATGCCATTCTCATCCCAGAAATGTGTCTTGGAGGAGTGCTGCTGCTGCTGGCCATGTCGGGGGTGGAAGGTTTACTCTGTCAGGTATGTCTGAGGGTGGCTGGCTTCTGGATGTGTCTCTTGGGGGGGGTCTGGCCATTGAAGAGGCTGTCTATGTTGGTGGGATGAGGGCGGGGGGCCTATTGTTGCTTGGTATGGGGTGGACACTGGCCATGTTGGTGGGGACACTGACTGTGCTGGGGTGGGGCTGTGGGCCATGGGGGAAGGTCTATGTTTTGTGGGGTTGGGGGATGGTCTGTGTTTTGGAGCTGACTCACTGATGGGATGGTCAGTGTTTGGTGCTGGAGGAGGGTCTGCATTTGCTGGTGCTTGGGGACGGTCAGTATTTGTGACTGAGGGGGCAGGCAGTGTTTGGTGGGGCTGGAAAGGATGATGGTCTGTGTTTGGGGCTTGGGGGGGACAGTCTGTGTATTCTATTCTGGGGTGGGGTGGGGACACTGGCCGTGGTGATGTGGGGACACTGGCTGTGATGGAGGGGTGGGGATACCACACTAGCTATTGTTTGGTGGTCTTGGCTGGTCATTTGTCTAGGGGGACTGTCCATGATGGTGGAGTGGGGGACATTCCATGTTTGCTGGCCAGGTGTCTGGGGGCTGTCCATGTTGGTGGGGCTGGGGACTGTCTGTGTTGGTGGAGCAGGGGACATTCCATACTTGCTGGCTGGGTGTCTGGGGGGGACTGTCTGTGTTGGTGGGGTGGAAGGACTGTGTATGTTTGCTGGAAAAATGTCTGGTGGGGAGGGGGACAGTCTTTGTTTGCTGGCCAGGTGTCTGGCGGGGGACTGTCCGGTTTAGCTAATGGAGGGGTGAACTGTCTGTGATTGCTGATCGGGTGTCTATGAGGGACTACGATGGTGGTGGGGAGGGAACTCTCTGTGTTTGCTAACTGCTGTCTGGGGGGGATAATTCATATTGGTGGGGTGGGGGAACAGTCCATGTTTGCTAGCTGGGTGTCGGGGAGGGGGGACTGTACTTGGTGGGACATGGGCGGACTGTCCATGTTTGCTGTCTACCTGGGTGTCTGGTGGGACTGTCCATGCTGGTGGGGAGGGAGGACTGTTTGTGTAGCTTGTGAGGGGGACATTCTATGCTCTCTGGCCAGGTGTCTGGTGGTGGGGGTGTCTGTCTGTGTTTGCTGGACCAGTGTCTGGGGGGAGATTGTCCATGTTAGCTTAGTGGGGAGAATTGTCCATGATTGCTGACTGGGTGTCTGGTGGGGACTATCCACGTAGGTGGGGGAAGGGGACTGTCTGTGTTTGCTAGTTGGGTGTCTGGGGTGACTGTCCATGTTGGTGGGGTGGGGGACATTCCATGTTTTCTGGCTGGGTGAAGGGGGGGTCTGTCCTTGTTGGTGGGGTGAGGGGGGACTGTCCATGTTTGCTGGCTGGATTTCTGGTGGGACTATCTGTGTTGGTTAGGAGGGGGGACATTCCATGCATGCTGGCTGGATGTTAGCATATAAAAATAAGTAAATGATAAAACGTTATTTCCACCTCATCCTTTACCTGACTGTAAAAGTAGTAATCTTTCACTTTTTCGATTTCTCCGATTCTCCACTGTGGAGGGGTGAAAAGGACAGATTCCTTGGCCTTGCTGTCCCAGTCTCTATTGCCTGGCAAACAGAACAAAATGAGTTATTTTCTGTGTTCTCCCCTGTACTGTGTTACAAAACTAGCCAAAAATCTTGCACTGAAGCATGCACCCTAAAGAAATGATACTACTACCTGGCTATTGTTGTAGTAACTACTGACTGGCCATGATTTTTTGGGGGGGGGGGATTGGGGACACTGGTCGGTTGTGTGGGTGGTGGGGTTGGGGACACACTGATTTTGTGAGTGGGGTGGGGATACAAGCATTGTGTTGATGGGGTGGGGGCACTGGCATTGTGTCGGTGTTGCAGGGTAACCTGTAGTTGCATACCAGGCAAACTGAGCTTCTGACCCTATGGTCTCTGGGTCCTCAGCCCCCCCCCACACCCCCAACATCATGTCGTGATACGTGTAAATCAGAACGTTTTTGTTACTTTGCCCCCTGTAAAAAAAACAAACTACGCCCCTGAACAAAGGGCTAATGGGGCACCCCTGAAATATTCCTTGCTTCAAAATAACCCCTCATCCTATTAAATTGTTCACAATAGGGTACATTGTTGCATTAGTGTACAATAATTTAATACTATTAATAAAACAAGGGGAAATGCCATATTTCTCTAAAATACAGAATAGAAAGGTATGTGAAACTCTACCAAACACTTTGGATTGGTCCAAAGCCACCAAATACCCAGACAGTTTTTTTGGGTTGCCATACTCACAGACATCCCTAAGGGAAATGTAAATTCTGCTGTATTGACCTCTGAAGAATAGAGCAAGTCTGTTCAGGATGAATGATTACCTTTGCAACAGCTTGTAACCTCTTACAAAGAATAGATGAGAGGATTTTATAGTCTGTATTGAGCAGGCTAATCGGCCTCCAATTCCCCAAATCAGTATAATCACCTTTTTTGTGCAAAAAGGTAAGTATTGCCATATTAAAATTGGTATCCCCTGTTCCTAATTGTAACATATCATTTACAAAAATGTATCAAAATGTTACTAAGGTCCTCCCTAAAGGCCCTGTGAAATTCATTAGTGATCCTATCCTCTCTGGGTGATGTTCCAGCCTTTAAACCATTTATGGTAGAGAGAAGTTCCGCAATGGAAATGGGTGCACCTAACTTTTCCAAGTCAGAAAGGGGAACATTGGGAATAGGAAAATGTAAAACGTCATCCCATTCAGCTTTTGGGCAAAAAGTACTACTAAAAGTTGATGTCAAATTTTATTCTATCACTGCCAACATTTCCATATCAGGGGTTTTAAGATGCCCCGCTTCCATCCTTTAAAACTGTCATAATTTTTTTTTCCAACTTCTGTTTACAAGCAACATAGGGGTCTTTAAATGGTTGTTGCTGTGTTCCAAACCGCATTTCAGCAAACATTGACACAGCCCTATCTTATTGAAAATGCCTCATTTTAAGTTTAACCTCCTCTATTTTCTTTTGTATGCTAGGATCTGCTGCCTGAGGGTTAGACATCAGCTTATAAAACTGATTTCTATATTCCAGATATTAAAAATAATCTGCATTACTTTTACTCCTGCCATAGTGGATAAAAAAATCTTTAAATGTAGCTTTGGTGTCAAACCACCAGGAAGTCCAGTCATCATATAAGTCTGCAATCATCTTCCTATAGAGTAAGAAGTATTTTAATTAACTTAAAACAGTTGCGTCTTCCAATAATTTAGAATTCAATTTCCATCTTCTTCATAGGGATGGAAATCTCGGTGGCAGTTGGCTAAGCCCAAACTGACATATCAGTACCCTATGGTCTGAAAATTCACAAGGATGAAGTAAAAAAGTCTGTGCCAATAAATGTTTCGAAGAAAAGAAAAAATCTATTCTAGTGAAAAAGGAAGCCCTTTGATAGGTAAAACCACCATCCTTATGTAATTCTCTATAGGCATCCTTAAGTCTAGCAACAGCAATTGAATTGTGCAATGCATGAGAATCACAATATACTTTATGCTGCACATTGTCCTTAATGCGTAAATCTAAACTGCAGTTCATGTCCCTCCCAAATCACTTATTTGGAGGTAAAGAGATAAGGCTTTATCTGATGGAATAAATCTACTCTAGCAGTTTTAGGCTGGGGAGCATAGGAGTTGATCAGTCGAAGAGAAAACCCCTTGTAAAGACAATCAATAACCAAAGCCCTACCAGGCACTAAATCAACAATCTGGGTAACGTGTACAGTCGTGTGGTTAAAAAGGATCCCCACCCCATTGGTGACATCAGGTCCAAAAGACCAATATGAGGAGCCCTCCCACCATCCTTCATTGACTTGTGTAACCTTTAACAAGTTAGATTGCCATGTTTCCTGTAAAAATATATCTGCCATCAGACTCCTGCAGTACATTAAGCAAAGCATCCATCTTCTAAAGTTCTTAATACTACAACAGTTAAGAGATACCATCTTTAGACAAGCCATGCAAAGAGTATATTAACAGTAAGGGTTTTTCTTGTTTCCTTTTTCTATCTTCCTTTTTCTTAATCTCCAGGAGGTCTCTGTCTCCCTCCCTCCTCCTCCGACTGTCTGATCATAATCAGCCTGCTCAGTCCCTGGCATCTCTGCTCTCTCATCCTGTGCCTGTTAAGGGAAATCTTGAGATTTATGTGCTGTATTGCTGGTATCCCTATCCATATGCTCCTCATCCCTAGAGGAGTCATCCCGTTCCTGAGGCCTAGATCTCTCCTGGGCCTGATTAATTAAATGCTCCTTGTTTGGGCCTCCCTGTCAATTCTGGCCTGCCCAAGGACACTGATGACAGGTGTGTCCTGTCTCTTCGCACAAGTTACATTTAAATACATTTCTACATACTTCACTGCCATGATCCAGTTCCCCACACAACGCACATTTAACCTTGTCACACGTACTGCTCAAATGTTGTCTACTGCTACATTTATAGCAGGCCTTAGGTTGTCCCGGTTAAAAACACACCCCTCTATCCTTTTCTAAGAAAAAACTATTAGGAATGTGTAAGATGTCATTTTCAACCATATGAAGCTTTACTTTAAAAGGCCAAGCCCCAGTCCAAATGCCTTCAGTACCAATTATGGGTTCAGGTGGCCCTAGAACAGTGCATTTTTTTCTGCAGCCAGTACTGAATATCACCCATATTAACCCCCTCATTCCAAAACATTACATTAACAGTTTCAAATAAAAGTTTTGTGATAGGAATTGCCCAAAAAGGGAGCCATAAAGGCAAAGTTTTACAAGTCTCATACTTATGCCAAAAACTTAGCAAGTCCAGAAAAATGTTTGAAACTGATATCAAAAGTGTATTCTCCTCGAATATTTACCAGTGCATAAATGTCTGAGGCCAAACAATTCATGGAATCCTTTAATTATTTTCTGGCAACGAAAGCCCTATCAAGATGTTAAGACATACCGTCCCGATATTTCAGCCGAACAGCATTCCTGCGTGGGGCCTGTTCCAATTTATTGTTTGTAAATAAATTTGAAAAATGAGGACCATGCCTAGCTTCATCTCTGTGTGGTGAATGAGAAGGGGATGCCTGCGGTGGAGCCTCAGAAGGAGGAACCTCCATAGAACCTTTTGTCTCTTCAATGTAATTAGCAGGCAAAGAGCTGGAATCAGTACTGCCATCCTGAGATACAAAAGGCTGACCTGTTGTAGAAGTCGTTCGTCGTGTACCCAAAGGAACCTGTCGGCCCGAATCCAAGGGCACAGAAAAAGAAATCCAATTTGGATCTGGGATCCAGCAGCCATCGGGATGCTGCACCCAGCCTGCTTGCGACAATGCCGCTTCTTTGGACCAAGATTCATCGATAGCTGAAACTGGAATCCGCATTCCATTGCCGTCAGAACGCTTAGCCAGCAAGCCAACATCCTCATTCCTTCTCTCAGCTGAGAGAGTGACACACTCCGCGTCAGGGGCCCGACCTTCATCTGACAAGTTCTGCAGATGTAGAAGCAGCCCAGTCAAATTTTTTAACAGTAGTGAAAATCTCACCGTCCGTGGTCAGGATCTTGCCATCGCACAGTTCATTTCGCAAGGCCCCCGCTATACACTCTTGGGCATGCATATCTCGATGAAACAACTCCTGCTCATTGTCCAGCAACTGGTTCTCCACAGTCTCCATCATGCACACAATATCCGAATGCAGAGCTGTGGGCTGCACAACCTGCTCCTCCGCTTGTCTGTCACCATCTGCTATTACTGCAAGCAGCGCAGCATCTCCCCCTACTGACAACAGTAGGGGAATTTCCCCAGTGCCCTGGCCAAATTTCCCCTCATTCACTAAAAATACCACCAACAAGCTTAATCTGGTTCAAGGACAGTTGGCATTCATCTGTATTCCCTTCCCCTAGGTCGTGCCTGAAAATAGGCAGGATTTGTCTAGTGGACTTACCCGGCCAACAAAAATGAAAATAAAAAAATATATATAAATTCTACGCCACAGTAGTGAAATCACATGTTGGGCAAGATGTGCAAAATGACAGCTATACTGTTCATGAGGTGGTGTGTAAAAATGGCAATGTGACAGTCTGGAGTGAAAATATGAAAAATTGGTGAGGTTACGACCATGCGTAGAAACATTTCAATGACCGAGCGTAACATGGGGATTTTCTGGTATTTTTGCACCAGATTTTCAGAATGGGCTTTTTGGGACCCCATCTCATGAACACTGGCACTGTCATTTCATTAATTGGTCCTGAAAAGTGATGCTGCGTAGCGACCACAAAATCACCTTTTGGGACCGAGTAACGAAACAACAGTGTCAGTGTTCATGAGGTGGGGTTCCAAAAAGCCCATGTTGAATATTGGTGCAAAAATGTAGAAAAATTGCCAAGATATCAACATAAGTTCAAAATGCCATTGACAGCCCTTATGCAGTACTTACCTTGATTCTTCAGTTTGCATTTCGGCTTTGAAGAGTGCAGACGTGTCCCAGTCAACAGAAGATGGCAGTCGACAGTTTCTGGTGGTAAGTATGGGGCAAGAGTGTGTGTGTGGGAAGGTGGGTTGCTCAGAGGGAGGATCAGGATGGGGAAGAGGGATGGTGAGAGGTGACAAGGGACCGTTTTCATCTTTCCAGGTTAAAAAAAAAGATATTTAGGGACTGTTTTCTTTTTTTTACAGGAAAAATCCTATATCACAACACTGGGGGTGGGCTACCCCGTGTCCTACCATACTGGGGACTGTAAAAAATAACTGTGGACACTGGGAGTGGGCTATCCAGTGTCCCACACTGTCGGGAGGGGTAGTGCCAACACGGGGATTGGGCACCCCAATGTTGGAAACATAAAAGGGGAATTTAAAATAAATATCTCAGTACACTGGGAGTGGGCTCCCCAGTGTACCACACTGACCGGGTGGCGGAGGTGTGTGGATTTCTACTGCTGACATGAGGATTAGGCACCTCGATGTCGGCAGAAGCATTTAAAAATTATTTTTGGGGGCACTGGGAGTTGGCCACCCAGTGTCCCATGGTGGCAAGTGGTGTGTGTGTGTGTGGGGGGGTATTTCTACTGCCGACATGGGGATTGGACACTGCAGTGTTGGCAGAAACATTTTTGTTAAACGAAACATTCCTCTGCCCCCTTAGAAGCAGTAAAAGGAGAAAAACTCCTTTTATTAGGTAGACACCAACAGGTGTCTACCTAAACAGGGGCCGGGGACATGATTCCTACCTTATTTGGGCCAAAAAGTGGCCAGAAAAGCGTTTGGGATTTTCTGCTGGTGCCAATTGGTTTTTCCCATTAAGGCACTGCCACAAATGATGACAATTTTCGTGAAACAATGCTGCTATTTGTGTCAATTTTCACGCAAATGCCGTTAGTTGTGAAAATTGCTACAATTTCTGGCATTTTCACAAAAGAAGTACCTCAAATTGCAGCACTGCCAACAGCTGAAATGTTGAAAACATATTTTCAACCAGTATTTAAGAAAAATAATGCCAGGACTGTGTTCCTCGGGCCCCAATTAGGTAAACACAACTGTTGGTGTTTACCAAGGGGCAGCATTTTTTGAATTACGTTTTTTCTCCATCACCAGTTAAAAACAAGATGGTAGCCACACGACAGTACTGAACCTATTTGAGACAGTAAAAGGTGCTTTTGCAAAAGCAAAATGTGCTTTTGCATGGCACATATATTTTTTTCCATATGCTATAATGGGAAACTTTAAACTTTGATAACTTTTGAACGGATTAATATGTTTTTCACTAAACCTTCAAAAGTCACATCAGTGACCCAGATCCCACATTCTCTGACAGTTTCAGACCAGATCCCCCAAACGATTTGGGAACCAATTCTAGAAGCTTGGTGCAAGTTGCCACCAAAGGTGACTTGTGCCAAATGCCATTGCGACATGGACCCTGTGCCCTATTCTAGAAGGGGCAGAGTCTCCATGGCTAAGTCCTGCGACTTGCGACATGTGGAAAGGTACGCCAACCTCAGAGCATACCGAGGGCATGTCACAAGTCACAGCCCCAACAAGTATAAGTGCCCCCAAAGCCCCGAAATCAGCTGTAACCCCCATGCCCTGAACGATGTTTTGCCGCCAATGTTAAAAAGCAAAATCCTGAGATCCCTGGCAGTCAAGGGGCCCCACCCACCCACCCAGCAGTGCCAGTTCCCTCCACCCCATCCCCAGCCAGCAACTGGTACAGCCCAGCTCTCACCTCCACAGACAGCTGCCAACTGAGCTCCTATGAGCACTTACTGTATAGAGCGCACTCAGAAATGAATGAGCATTCATTCATTTCTGAACTTTACCATCTAGCTGCTCTCGTCGAACTCAGTGGGTGCTGGCTGTGGAGGTGAAGAATGAGCTGTGCCAATCACTGAGCTGGGTATGGGTGAGAGGACTGGCACTGCGTGTGAATGGCGATGGAGCCACTGGACTACCAGGGGATCTCGAGGGCCTGCGTTTTAAACATTCATGACAAACTGTCAGTCGAAATGAACTCGGTGGGGACACAGCTGCCCTGCAGAACGCTAGCAATGTGGAGTTTGGGGCATGATGTGTGTGGGCTACCCTGCAGGGCATTTAGGGTTTGGGGGTTCTAGGGGCTGGTAGTTCAAGATACCCAGCTGGGCACGTCTGATATGGGGGATCAGGGGCTGGGAGGTTGTAGGCTGCCCTGTGGGGCATCGACAGGGGTGTTCTGGGCATGGGGGGGCAGATCCTGGAGTGGGTGCAGCATGTCTACAGAACCCCTGGAGGATGTATGTACAGTTACACCAACTAAATGTGGGTGTAACTTACATTGCTGGTTCTCCTCTGGGGGTTCTTGTAGAATCCCAACATTGAGGACTTTGTTGCTGCCCTGCTAGAATAGGGTACAACTGCTGCCATAAACCCCCTAGTGCCATGTCACAGGGGGTTTATGGTGCAGCTGCTGGTGTAACTGCTCTTTGCCCCAAGTGGCCTGCGACATGTCGTGGGCCACATTGTAGAATCCCGCACATTGCAACTGCAGGCCTAACTTGCTACTTGCGCCATTCTTTTTGGCACAAGTGCTGTTACGCCAGGCATATCTCTTGTAGAATTAGGCACTTGGTCCATTGCCCCGAGCAAAGAATTTGCCAAAAAGAGTTATTTTTTCACATCTTTTGGTATTCTGCAGCTCTGCAACTGCACATCCAACTGGAACTAAACTTGCCAAATCCACAGATCTGTTACCAGACTGTGCATGCAAAATTTCAGAAAAATTGGTCAAACAGTTGCAAAGTTATTAAAGTGCAACATTTTGGGTTTAACATAGAGGTGGCAGGGCAACCCTAACTATAGTGGCACTATATATATATATATATGTATATCTCTTCACTGCCAAAAACTTTTTTAATGCACCATTAGGGTTAGAGCATAAAAAATAGGGAAATGCAATCTTAAGGTTCCCAAGCATAAGACCCTGCCCCCACCCTCGACCTCCAAACCCGAACATCCCACCCTCACCCTCGGCTTCCAACCCTAATGCCCACCTCCACCCTGCATGCAGGAACAGGTGTGAGGGGTGTGCCTTGGGGTTACGAACCTTAATGCTCACCCCATTGTTTTATTCTGTACCCATGTCAGGTTATTAACTGTAGAAATCACCTTCTAGGCCCTATTAATGAAATGACAGTAGCAGTGTTCATAAGGTGGGGTCCCAAAAAGGCCATGCTGAAAATTTGGTGAAAAAATTCCACAAAATGGCAAAGTTTTGAGCATAAGTTCAAAATGCCATTGAAATACATTACACGGCACTTTCCTTTATTCCTCAGTTCACGGTTTGGCTTTGAAGAGTGCTGATGTGTCCCGGTCCACAGACGATGACAGCCTATGACCTCAGGTGGTAAGTACAGGGTAAGAGGGGGGGTGGTGGGTGCTCAATGGGATGGTTGGGATGGGGAAGGGGATGGCAGGGATGACAAGGGACCATTTTCTGTTTTTCAGGTTTAGAAATAAAAGACATCGGGGGACAGTTTTCTTTATTTCAGGTGTGAATAAAATAAATATTTCAGGACACTGAAGGTGGGCTACCCAGTGTCCCACACTTCTGGGGGGGCACTAAATGCTGACACAGGGATTGGGCCCCCCAATATAAGCATACTAATAAAACAATTGGCTGGGGGTCATCTGACAACAGGGGTGGGCATCCCGGTGTCTGATATTAAACATGAATCATCAAGGGACTTAGGGACGGTGATCGGAGGGTGGGGGATGCCACTAGACATCAGGGAATGTATTGGGACAGTGATTGTGGAGTGAGGGGTGCCACTAGACAGCAGAGAAAATGGGGGATTCACAACTCACACTGCAGCTGGCAGCAGAAGTTCAGCTGTGGCTACAGTACTAAATTAAATCTATTGTTCTCATACAGAGAATGTGGCAAAAGGCTCCTCTCACTAAGCTGGGCACCTAGGATTTTGGGTGCCATAGGAAAGTATTTCTGGCCCTAATTGTTTATAGCAAACACCAGAATCTAGCTAAATGGGCCTGTTTAGCTAGGTTCTGGTGTTTGATTTGTGAAAGAACATTTTTATGTATTTTCCAAGCATTTTAGTCCGTGAAAGGAAAAAAAAAAACAAGAAGGTGGGTCGCAAAAAAGGATTTTTCTCTCATGAAAAAGGATTTGATTATCACAAAAAAGGATGGGTCTCACAAGACAGAACCCTTTTTCACTAGATCAAATCTGTTGTCGAACATTTAACCTCTATCCTGAAAAATTAACTTCCTGTAGGAAATAATGGGAACTTAAAAACTGAATAACTGCAACAGGTTAATATTTTTGCACCAAACAAAGTATGGTAGTTATGTTTCCCAAGTTCTTTCTACCATAAAAAATCACTGTGCCCTAATATATATATATATATATATATATATATATACACATATATCTATATATATATATATATATATATATATATATATATATATATTCCAGTATAGTTAGGGTTGAGTAAGCACTTTAATTTTAAACCTCAAATTTTGCACCTTAATAACTTTTACCATCATATGACGAATTTGCCTGAACATTTGCATGCTCGGTCTGGTACCATAGATCTCTGAATCTGGCAAGTTGCGTCATGGTCGGATGTGCGGTTGTGGAGCGACAGAACACAAAAAAAACGGATTTGTTGTGTGTTTCTTTGCTCGTGCCCACGGCCTGCATGATTTGTCCATTTGGTCTGAAATCTTCAGGGAAGATGCAGTCTGGGTCAATGATGTGCCTTTTGAAGATTTGGTAAAAAAAAATTTAAACTGTTCAAAAGTTATTTGAAAAACAATTTTCCCATTATAGTCAAAGGGAAAAAAATATATGTGTCTCATGGAAGCTGCCGCCAGTACATTTTCCTTTTTTTTTTTCAATTGTTTAACCAGGAGTGGCACACTAAGTTGAAAGCTTGTTTACAGGTGCAACCTGGGAGCACAGGGAAGTTAAGTGACTTGCTCAGGGTCACACAGTATGCAAGTGGAGGCTGTGGGATTCAAACCCAGGTCTCCAGATTTGCAGCTCAGAGCCTTCAACCACTGCACTATACTGCCTCCCATTTTCCTTTTGCAAATGGCCCTATTTATTTATTTATTTATTTATTTATTTATTTATTTATTTATTTATTTAAGGAATCAGATACACCTTTGAGCCAGGGGCTGTTTTACAAAGGTTCCTCATCAGGTTACTTGAAACATTAGGACAGGCAGTAGTATTGTGCAAAAGAGAAATAAACACAGCAGCGGAGGCTTTGTCAATTACAAAACATCACAATTGTGTAAATCACTTCTATAACAATTTAAACAATATAGATTTGTATAGGTAGCCATCTGACAGAAGGAAGGGAAGCCAGAGGCTGGTGTAAGAGGAGAAAAGAGGGAGGAGGGGTCAGGGGCAGGGGTCAGTGAGGAGGTGTGGAGGGAGTAGAGTAAGAGGGAAGGGGTAGGGAGGGAAGGGTGGGGTATGGGAGGGATAAATCATTTAGGTGTACAGTAGTAGTCACAAGAGGCACAGAAGATGAGGTATTGATGCAGGCTGAGCTAAAGGCACCCAGGGTTGCTTTGCTGGTAACTTCTGCTGGCAGGGTGTTGAACCAGGAGGAGGCTGTGAAAAAGAAAGATCGCTGGCCTTGGGTAGTCCTGCAAAGGGGAACAGTGAAGGCCCTTTTACTTTCGTGCTACTGCCACCTTGTTTTCAGTTAGCAAGAGAGAAATATGCCTGTCATTTAAATTTGGGACCCCCTAGGTAAACACTGACTATCGGGTTTATCTAGTCGGGTCCTGAGGATGGCAGTCCTATCTTTTTTGGGGTGGGTAAAACCCCCCAGAAATGCCATTTTTAAAATCAGCGCCCCAGTACTTTTGCAAATTGCGAAAGAAACGGCCTCAACACTTTCTCAAACACGAAAGTGTTGTGCAGTTTTTTCGCAAAACTTTCACAATTAGCAGAAGAACTTTGCCCAAAAACTGCAAATCTTTGCCATTCTCCTGCAACAAAATGGTTGGGGCTTTTGGGCTGAAATTTTCAGGCTGACAAGCGCTGGACCCACAGATGTGTCTTTTGGTGTTTTGGTGCCAAAACGGGCCCAAAGTTACAGCATTCCGAATTTGAGAAACTTCCCATATGATGACATTGCGGTGTCCGCGATGCTTTTCGGTGCCCGTATCTTGAAAACAAAGTGAGATACGGAGTTTTCATTACCTGCAGCTTAGATAATCTAATCTGCAGAAACATGTTTGGATATCATAGATTACACCAGCAGTGGATTTTTTTTCCTACTTGCTATGGTTACTAAGATATTGGCAAATTAGTGACATAAGGGTTCCAAAGGTGTCTTTTCAGTGCATTTTGGTGCCCCATCTTGTAAATGATGCGAGGTACAGATTTGGTCAACTTATCTTGGGTGGAGGTCTCGCTATCATGATTACGATGACACTTGAATTTTTTACGTAGCAGCTACGGTTGGTGAGATATTGGCAGATTAGTGTTACAAGGGTTCCTTGCCCTGTAGGGCTGATGTATGGCTCCGTAGTTATGGTAAGTGGGAGTGCAGGGCCTGGAGGGATCACACTTCCACATATGCATACCATTACAAAACAAATGGGCAATGTGATGTTAAGGTTCAAAACCCCAACTCCGCATTCCCCCCACCCCCCTCGGCCCACACATGCAAGACACACGCAAGATTGTAAGACACTATACAAGTCAGTCACATCTATAAGCACAATAATCACTATACTGCACTCATTTCACATAACACTATGTAATGAAAATCAAATACAATATGATCTACTCTATACTGCCAACACAGTATGATGACACATTATTGCTGGCATATCTTCTCATACAATGAAACTTAGTTTGTACAAATTTTCTAAATATTGATTTTTATGTGTCATAATTCAACAATTGGCTCGCTTCAGGTATTGCTGGTACCACATAGGCATGTGGTAGCAGGGAAGACAGAGCTGATACATACATAGTACTTTTCAAATACTGCTCAGGTATGATACTACCACCATCACGTGTTGTTATACTGCTGCGATACCTGGAAATACTCATTGGCAGCATGTTATGGTTAGCTTTGGATGTTACAACTGTTGCTTTCACATGTTACTTGTAAACTATATTACAAAAAATTGCTTTTATTATTACTACAGTTTGTTATTAGGACTGACTCACTCTATCAGAAAAAAATGCAAACATCCAATGACTGTTGGTAGGGTTATCCAAACTCTCATTTCCAATATAGCTGTCTGTAGATAACATACTATGTGTTTCATCATTTGTTAACTATTGAAATATAGGCCTCTGCTTAAATCTTGTTATTGATGTTTGTAACACCAAAATGCTTACTGTGGGCCATCACCCATGGTTGCCCAGCTTAATCTGGTTCAAAGTCAGTTTGCTTTCATCTGTAACCCCTTCCCCCAGGTCATGCCTGAAAATAGCCAGGATTTGTCTAGTGCACTTACCTGGTCAACAAAAACTAAAATAAATAAATAAATAAATAAATAAATAAATGAGTGTGTATCCTCAAGGCACTCTGATGGCAACCGAACTCATACAGTTGGTGCACCATGATGATGGATGTGTCTTGTAGTACATTTGGAGAGTTGTATGTTACTTCTGTTACCTGATGCTGGTTGTCTTGGATTGGTTGGTTGTGTTGCCTTAGCCCTTCCCCTGCTTGTGTGTGTTTGTGTGTGTGTGTGTGTGTGTGTGTGTTTATATGTGTGTGTGTGGAGGGGCACATGCGGAGATAGGGTTCTGAACCTTAACATCATATTTCCAAACTTTTTTCGCTGTGCTATTAACCCTAACTGATGCATTTACTGAGTTTTTTGCAATGAATGTGTGTATATATATATATATATATATATATATATATATATATATATACACTGTATATAATAGATAAACCACTCTGGTGTGAGTCACACTCTAATAAACACGCATGCGTGTGTTGCTACCCACGCAGGCTGCAGGCTAGGGGCCAACCACCCAAGGAGGCAGGTGAGTATCAGAGTACCTAATACACCTCAGAGTGGTTTATCTATCTTATAAATGTCAAAATTGTTTGGAGGGGTAAAAGTTGAGGTGTGTAGTCACACTCTGATATACACACGGTCATGTGATGTGTTTTATACAATCAGAAGTTTGGATTTCTAGGATATTGTTATCTCCATTTTATAAATATATATATATATATATATATGCATGGTCATGCCAGTTACCAGTAACCCAGGCTACATTTTTTTGCCATGGGAGAACTATTTTCACAGTACTTGGTTGTACGTGGACAAATCAGTGATGCCTTTCTTTTTTTTTTTGTATGTACTGGAAAATGATGTAACGTGACCTTAGACTGGGATGGATAATGGCTAGTTTGGTGCTAGATAAGAGCAAACTTGAACAGTATTACAACCGGTGTTATTGATGTGTGTGCCATCAGACACAAAGGCAAAAATTGCTTTAGCAAATATATGTAGGAGGAGAGGGTTGTGGGTGTTAGATGGATGCTAGCAATCATCTTATATAAACCCAGATTGTGGTGGCAGTCCTACAGTAGTACACAGGACTGCAAGTCTTCTGGGCAAGAAAATAGTTATGAGCTGTGGTGTGTTGCGGCTATGCTTGATTCATCCCTGGACCACATTGTAATTTCAGCCTTGCTTCTCCCTTGCTTGGCATTGATCCTGTGCTGGTTCCCTTTCTTAAAGTGACACTATCAGCTTGATTATGTAGTTTATTTCCCCTGTGTAATAAATACATTGTGTGTTGCTTGAACAGTGTCCCCAGTGTCAGTTTTGCATTGTGTTATGTTTTGGGACATTATGAGGGTTTCTCTTTTGAGGATTGGGGTGTCTGTAAAGCCATCCACAGCAAAGTGTAAAGAGCATGTCCTCTGATATCCTGAATGAGGTGGCAGTTTCACTCAGGAATGCAGAATACCTTATTTGCCTTTTTTATAATATATCTCCCCAGGGCGCTCGCCTGCAACAACTTACATCCAACAGTCAATCTCACATTCATATCGCAGTAGGTCTGGAGATCTAGAGTGTGCTTTTTTATTTTCATCAATAGAAAGAGGCTGGTTACACCACCACCCCACAAAATCACATCCATCTTTACCAACCAGCTTGAATTTTTAGCAAATGCTCCGTCGGCAGCAATTCCAGTGTAGACAGCTTTTTGTAAACTAAATCCCCCACCAAAACCCAAACACTGCCTCTTGTCAAGTCTGCATTGCCTGGCTGCCGCTCCACCCACAATGCCATTCGCATTAACACAATGGTGATGTGCATCTGCAATAAGACCACCTGATTTTTTTGCAGAATTTCTGTCAGGGTCGGGATCATGGGGGCGGGGAGGGGGCAATAGAGGGTCATACATTTAGCAGCAGAATCAGAAGGACAGGATAAGATTTTGTGTTTGAGATGATGGTCTATACAGTTGCATAAACCACTGTGAAAACAGGGAAAAGGTAAAATGGTTATACTCTGGTAAGGGAATGCTTATGTCTAAATGGTATAATTATTCTGATGGTACCTTAACCCAGTTAATGCCCTGATGTACAAACATTAATGCATGATGTTCTTAATCCCAGAGTGTCATTCCTGTGGCATTCCGTTTACCAGTGTTTGTTGATCAGAATCATTAAAAATCCAAAATACAGTTTCTCATAGTGTACAATCTCTAATCATAAAACATAAGAAAGACTACCTATTAAGAAACTTAGGAAAACTGCCAATATTTTCATATGTACCCAGGGCTAAATGACAGCCTTGCCTTCTTGCCATTTAATGGCAACTGTCAGAAATTAACAAATGTTCAACTGCTACCTGAATATGCACTGCTCAAAAGTGCAATTCCTTTATAAAGCTTCCTGTTTTTAACAAACTTCATTATTTTCCTCATTTCTTGAAATAAAGAAAACAGACCCCCAAAGTCTTTTTTTGTTTTAAACCTGAAAAAAAGTAAATGGTCCCTTGTTGTCACGCCATCCCCCTCCCCCATCCTGACCCTCTCACTGAGCACCCCCCCTTACCCTGTGCTTACCACTGGAGGTCCTAGGCTCTCATCTTCTGTGGGCTGAGTCACGTCTGCACTCTTCAAAGCTGAACCGTGAACTGAGGAATAAAGATAAGTGCCATATAATGTATTTCTTTTCTTTAGTCAATCTGTTTTTTTGAGTACAGAAACATACAGCCAGCATTTTGACTTACATAGGGTTACAACTTCAGTGCTACTTACAGTCATTATCTTTATATACATACAGTCAAAAGCATTCTATAATCACATGCATTTGTTGTTACAACTCGGGCATCAAGTACAAAGTTTCAACTTTAGGGTGCCGTGCTGTTTTAGATGTGTTTGCACTATAGGATGCAGTTTGGGAGTGGGGCTCTATGGAGGGGGGGACTACCTCATCCATGTTAGCTTCTGAGTGAGTGTGAGATGGGGGGGCCACCTTTACTGTTTCACAATAGATATTATATGAGGGGTCTACAGTGTCAGCCCTTAACATCCATCATGGAGGTTTAAGCAGATTTTTACTCTGTGGGGCCCCAGGGTGTCTTGCTTTCTCTTGTATATGATTGTGAATGCCTGTTGGATGTTGGTGGCAATATGAGTCATTCTAGAATAGGTGGCTAATTTCTCCATGATTATAAGCCAGTCTCTAGGATTTGGGGTCTCCTTAGTGCACCAACTTTGTAAGGTAAGCCGCTTGGCTTCTACTGATGCCTGCACTAACCATGGTTTCTGTTGGTTCTTGAATAGGGGAGTGGGTGGGGGAATATCAAGAATCCAGAGAGCTGGGGTGTTTGGAATTTGGTATTCTAGTATCTTGGAGCACTGAGTGATTACTTTGTTCCAAAAGGGATGAATGGAAGCACAGTGCCATAGTATATGTAGTAAATCTGTTCCTTCAATATCACACCTCTAGCACGTCTTCATGTACTAACCCCATCTTTTTGAGTTGCATAGGTGTGTGGTACCAAAGATGTACTTTGGCCGGCCTGGTGGAGATGAGGGTTGAGGTGCTGGATGCCACATCTCGTGCCATGCCGGTAACCCGAGTTCGGGAGCGAGCTCGGGAACCGAGGGTCAACGGGAGGGATCGGATCGAGCGCTCAGCAGGCTGCTCTCCTATCCTGGGGGGAGGGCACTGGGACGTTTGGAGCTCCGGCGACTCCTGGTGGAGACAGGGAGGATGCCACAGTAGCTCAGGGCAGCACGTTACAGTGTGTCCAATGCTGGCAGGGTTGCCGAGAGCCAAGCATCGGGGAGTGCACATGCAAGGGAGGGCAGGGAAAAGGATAGGAAAATGGAAAAACCCGGCTTACGGGAATAGACAATGGCACATCTTCACCATGCCCTGCGCCTCATCACTCCTCCACCTGGGCCCGGCCCATCTGCCAGAGTCTGTATTCTAAGGAGCCCAAGTAAGTGGTTGGGTGGGTTAAACCGGGGGTACTGGCAGTGGGGGGGGGGAGAGAAGAGCATTAGACCACAGTGGATCTCAGGTGGGCAGGCAGAAAGGAGAGGATGTCTGAAAGAGTTCTCCCGAGCTGTGTCAGGAGGGAAAAAGAATTGAAAAAAAAAAAATGTACTTTGTTCTGGAATAGGAAGCTGCAGAGGTCCACCGCAAGCCTTTCAGACAGAGGTCCAGCACCTACACCACTCCTTATCTGAGATAGGGATCCCTAGCACGTGCTGCCACTTAGTCCTTGTTGGTTGAGATGGGTCTGGGGTTTCTTTTCTCATGTACTTATATACCAGCCCAGCTAGGCCTCTTGGGGTACATATCTATGGGGAGCTTCTTATCTGTCTCCTTCCCTGAGGCCTGACACCTGATGCAGATACACCCCTTTTTTGTCCAGCTGCAATATAGATGTCTCAGCTGAAGGTATTTCCAGAAATGCCCCTTTTCTACCTAGTATTTCCCCCTGCAGTGAGGTGAAGCTGTATAATGTCTGTCGTCAGCTAGCAGGATGCTATTAGTCTATATATGTGCTTCCTCCTCCATGCCTCCCACACAAATGACCTTCCGCCTATCATCCATCTAGGGTTGTTCCAAAAACATATTTCCCTGGGTTAATGCTTGTTTTGGTGATTGCCCACACTTGCTGCCAAGCAGTGTGGGCTGCTTTCACCATGAGCCAACACTTGAATTGAGGCAGGTGTGTCTGGCCTAGGTATCCTGTGAGATCAGCTGCAAAGCATCTCTCTCTATGTCTTCCCATGCCAGCTTGCTGTGGATCTCCTCTTGAAATAGCTTACAGGTTCTGGCCAGTGAAAAAGCATATATGCATAATGCTGGAAATGTGGAAGACACCAGTTTCCTCTATTCTAGGGGCTCTCAGTTTTTTTCTACTGTACCTGGGAGTTTTATTTTCCCACCAGAAATTCCCCACCAGGGCTGGCCCGGTGGTGCTGAGGGTTGAGGTGCTGGATACCACACCTTGTGCTACACCAGTGACCTGGGTTCAGGAACAAGCCCAGGTTGTCAGGAATTGGTGGGGGAGGGAGGACAAGGAGTGGGCCTGAGCTGCCGCAAGGCGGCTATCCTCTCCCAGGAAAGGATGAGGGGCTTCCCTGGCCCTTAGCTGCCACCTGGTGGAGCATGGGTGGCAGTTTCGGCAATGGGGAACCAGGCAACAGGCATGGGTGGGGCAGAAAGGGCCAAGCCAATACCCAATTTACGTGTGTGCCTCCATGAGCATGCACGCCGTGTCTGCTGGGGTCCCGGGATCGGGGAGAAAATGCAAAAATGTAAATTAAAAAAAAACAAAAGACATTCCCCACCAGGGAGTCCAGTTTTTGAAACCATTTTCTCAGTACCTCAGCTGGCATATGGGAAAGCACATACAGAACACCTTGGGGCAATCATGATTTTGACTGCAGCAATTTTTCCAGTCATTGAAAGGATAAGTTGCCTCCACCTCTGAGCCTCAGCCTGCAAGCTATTATTGAGGGGGGACATGTTTATTTCCTCTAGTGTATGTACTTTCAAGTTGATCTTGATCCCTAAGTAGTTAATTCCCTTATTGGACCATGCCAAGTCTGCTTTGGTTGTTAGCTCTGGAGACATTCACGCTTTAAGGGGGAGAATCTGTTTTGCTCCTGTTGATGCAGAGCCCCTAGATGGCAGCAAATGCCTAAGAATTCTACAATATGCAGGGTACTTGTCTGAAAATCATTCACCAGTATAAGGCTGTCATCTGCATACAGCAGTGCATGGTATGCTTTGCCTCCCACCTCCAGGCCTCGCATCTCTGGGAGCTCCTTCATATCACTAGCTAGGGCTTCAATGACCAGCACAAACAACATCGGTGATAAGGGGCACCCCTGCCTTGTGCCTCTGTGGAGGGAAAGGGTTCAGAAAGGGTGTTGTTTGTCAAGATTCTAGTAGTGGGTTGTTTATACAGTATTTTGATCCAGCTCCTAAAGGTATTACCGAAGGTGTAGTGCTGGAGTATCACATGAAGGAAGTCCCACACTAGTGAGTCAAAAGCCTTCTCAAAATCAACTGAGATGGCTGCTGCTAGTGTGGGGAGGGTCTCTGCACTTTGTAATAAAGACACCAGGGCTCTGAAATGGTCTGCACTGGCCCTACCCTTCACAAATCCCACTTGAGAGGGGTGAATTAGAAATGGTAGGACTTTTTCCAGGTGAGCTGCCAATATCTTTGCCAGAATTGTGGTGTCTGTGTTAATTCATGATATCGGTCTGTAGCTTACCAGTGGGATCCTTCCCTTCTTTTGGGAGGACTGTTATTATGGCCTCTCTCAAAGTTTGGGGTAGTTCTTCCTTCTGCAATGCTTCCCTGAGCATTTCTCTCATTAGTAGGGCAACCTCCTTTGTTATTAATTTGTAGAAGTCTGCCGAGTAGCCATCCCCCCTGGTGCTTTGTGCGGGGCCATGTTGTTTATGACAGCCTTAAAGAGCTGGTGACACATTCAGGAGAACTTTAACAAAGCATAATATTTAGGCACTGTCCAGCTTGTATTTCCAATTAGTTCTGTATTCCTCCTCCCCATTATGCTTTCAGACAGCAGCCCTCAATGGGCTTACAGGTCCAGTTTCGGAGCGCTACTGGCTGCCAAGCAGCTCCTGCCAGCCCGCCTCGCCAAAACAGACAGCTGGTCTCAACGGGCTTATGGCTCCAGTTTCAGTGCGCTACTGGCTGCCCAGCAACTCCTGTCCGCCTGCCTCACCACAACAGACAGCAGCCCTCAATGGGCTTATGACTCCCATTTCAGAGCACTAGCAGCCACCCAGCAGCTCCTGGCCGCCTGTCTCACAACAATAGGTATGCTACTCTGCCTGGGGAACCTTCGGTTTGAAAGTTGCCACTTCGATTAGCTCCTTGTGAACCAGCCTTCACCTCATTGGCTCCCTTTGGCCATGAGTGCTCCAGCCAGAGTTTTCAGCTTTTCTACCACCGAAGTGGACACATCCAAGCGCTTAATTTAATGCACTATCAGCTCTGTTTTAAACTAGCTGCATCAGCTCTGTCTTTTGTCCTGACCGCACCACCCTGGCCCTGACCTCTATTAAATAGACCTAAGCCCCTCCTCAACTCTCCCCCAATCCCTGATTGGTCTAACTTCCCAGTTGGTTCTTGCAAATAATTGGTTCCTGTGAATTCTCTGCCCTTGCTCCCTTTTACTGATACTTAATAGGGAAATCCAATCCCAATCAGATAGTTAGATTTGTCACTTCAGCTAGACTGCACATATAGTGTTTTTCTCTCTCATTCTCAGTCATGGGTAAATTAATTTTTCTATTACTTTTGGAAACTTGTTCCAGAAAGCTCTGTGCAGTCACCAGCAAGGATGGAGAAGTACTAGAAAAAGTAATACACCTTACAATTACTCATATCTTTTTATGCAAAAGAAATGCGTAACTGTAACTGATTACATCTATTTGAAAGTAACTAGTAACAAACCTATTACTTTCAAAAAATGTAATCTGTTATAGTTATCTGTTATTTTTGTATTGTTTTTGTATAAAAAGAAATAAGTAACTATAATTGTAAGGTATATTACTTTTTCAAGTACTTCTCCATCCTTGCTAGTGACTGCACAGAGCTTCCTGGAACAAGTTTTCAAACTTAATAGAAAAAATAACTTACCCAACACTGCTCATTCTGTTGCTGAACATAGGAAGTTCTAGAAAGCCCCCCCCCCCAAATCTGGCACTATCCTAACTTATTTCCTGTAATTATGCTTTTCTCCCTGGCCATTTTAAACAACGGCTTTTAATTATTTTCCATTGTTTTTATTATTACCTATGTCATTTTTTTTTACTAGCTACTACAACCGATCAATAAAAATTATATTGTAATCCCATAAAAACTCTACTGCCCCTAGCTCACAAACATGCTGATACTCTTCCTTGACTGGTTACCCATCCTGTTCTATCCTACTTCCCTCCTTCCCTCCTTCCAACCCTCTCTCTCTCTCTCTCCCCCTACTCCAACCTGCCCTCCCTCGTATGCACCTATCCTTACTTCACTCTGTCTGTCCACTGCCCCACACTCATCCTGGCGCCCTGCTGCCAGTTTACTCTATGGATTAAGGCTCCACTTAGCTACCTTATGAACCATTAACATACACTGCTATTGGAAAAATGACCCCACCACTGTCAGCTGACGCACAAGCCCCAGGACAAAGTGTCGGTCTGCAATACTCGCTCATTCTCTGATTTTTATCCTGCTTTTCACATCTGGTGACATTGAACTCAATCCTGGTCCCACCCCTTTCTCTTTAATGAATTTCCCCAAGGGGTTAAGCATAGCCAGCTTAAATATTACAAGTCTCCTTCCCAAAATTGACCTCCACAGCCACTCATTTTACAACTAAAACCCTCTAGCCTCTTTGTATCTGAGTCATGGCTCAGCACTAAAATTCTGGACAGACATCTCCATCCCGAGGTGCTCAATCATCCATCAAGATAAAAAATCCAGGGCTGGAGGAGTCGCTATGTGTATCACTCCCCCATCAAATATTCTATCTGCCTTTCTGCCTCCTCCCCCTCCACCTATGAGGTTCTACTGATAAAAATATCCCTCCTCTCCTCCCTCCCTATCTATGTTGGAGGAGTTTATTGCTGTCCCAACCTCAGTCTCCGAGCTCACCTCTATCTCCGAACTACTCTCCACCATCACATCCATAGCCACCCCTGGGGAACTGTACCTTTTTGGGGATTTCAACATAAACTGGCTTGTCAGCAAGTATTCCAAAACCTGCACTCACGCAGCTTCTCTAAACCTAAAACAATTAATAGTTGACCTCATGTGCCTAAATCACAAAAATGGTAAACATACCTTGCTTGACTGGGTACTGTCTTCTCATCCTCACTGTGTCATTAAATCTGGGACTCTTCCTGATGCACTTAGTGACCATCACATGATCTACTGCGTGCATAAGATACACCGTGTACAGTACCCTACCACCATTCTCAATATCCATTCCTTCCTCTCCCTTGACATCTCTGCCATTCACAGTGATCTGTCCTGTATCGACTGGTCACCCATATCCACTGCCCCTTTGGTCAACTCAGCTGTATACTACTTTCCCACACAAATCTTATCTGTCTGGGACCGCCATGCCCCGATAAGAAAAGCAAGGGTCCAAGGCAGCCATCTGCCCTGAGTCTCCGCTGAACTCATTACTTGTCAACGAGCACAGGATCAAGTGTGGGCTGCATATAATACCTCAAGCACCCCAAATAATCTCAAGCACTATCGCACAGTCCGGAATGCCTGTACCTGGGAGATCCATCTTGCTAAAGCTGATTATTTCAACTCATCATTTCATGATAACATAAACAACCCTTCCAAATTCTGAAGGTTATCCATGCCTTGTTTACCCCACTCCCAGCCCCCATTGCCGATCCTGAAAACTGGACCCCTATTAATTGAGGATCCACAGTCCGTGGTGTTAGAATTCAATAGCTTCTTTACGACTTGTGTCTCCTCCCTTCTTGCATCCCTTCCCTCTATAACTCATCCACCCTCTATTGTGCCCCCATACTCGCAACCCACTACCTCCTCGCAATTCAACTTTAAACCTGTCCTCCCTGATGACACCCTATGAGTACTACTTGCCCTGAGTCTGAACAAATGTAAGAGCCCAGATGGTCTTGACCCCAAACTTCTTCACCCCTCTGCCCACGCTGTTGCTCTACCCCGACCCTTCTCCTTGAATCTCTCCTTCATGTACACATTAGTACCTATGATTTGAAAGTCTGCTACTGTGGTCCCTCTTCCCAAAGGTGGTGATTCCTCCAATCCTAGCAATTTCTGCCCTATTTCACTCCTAGCTTTCCTGGCTAAGGTTCAGGAGCACCTCGCTCTGGAGCAACTCTCCAACTTTCTTGACTTTTCTTCCTTCTTCACCCCTTTCCAGTCCAGCTTCCGAAAAAAACACTCCACTACCACATCCCTCCTTCAGCTCACTGACTTCATCCTCACAGAGATGGACCAGGGATGCATCACCTCTGCCATCTTTGTTGACCTGGCCAAAGCCTTCAACACTGTCGCCCACTCCCTTCTCCTCCACAAGATGACAATGACTGGCCTCTCTGACGCAGCCGATTGGTTCCGGTCCTACCTCGGTGGCCGGTCCCAAGCTGTCAGAGTTGGTGACTCCACCTCCCCCACTCAACACAGGTGTACCCCAAGGCTCTGTACTTGGCCATATACTATTTTCTATATTCCTGAATGATCTTCCTGACATCTTCTCATCTTTGAGCATACACATATATGCACATGACACTGTGTTATTCTCATCCAGAAGCTCCCCTGCTGAAGTGGCCACCAGTCCGCAGCTGGACTTTAACAATGTCCAATGCTGGTGTAGTGCCAACCAACTCTCTCTGAATGTCAAAAAAATGGTCTCTATGACCTTTGACACTAGACATAAACTGTCCAGAATTGACTCCACCCCCATTGTTCACACACTAACAGGTACTAAACTGGATGATGTCCCCTCATTTAAGTACCTTGGGCTTTGGCTAGACAGAAATCTAGACTTCTGTGTACACATAGACACCATTTACAGAAAACTCAAGCTCGATGGCCTGTACAGACACCATAGCTGCCTGCCCACGCAAGTCAGGCATGGTATTGTTCAAAAGATGATTCTCCCTGTCTTCAACTTTGGAGACATTGTCTACAACTCTGCACCTAATATCACCCTAGCCAGACTGGACACTCTCTTCAATTCCTTCTGCCACTTTATCCTTGACTGTCCCCCTCTCACCCACCACTGGTCTCTGTATACTGCACTCTCCTCTCCTTTCCTTTCCTCACCTCACTGCCAGGTGCCTGTCCCATAAGGCCTACTTCATAGGTAGGTTCTGGCTTGGTACTTTCCCATCTTACCTGACCGCCCTCTTATTGGTTCCCACCACCTCCAGCTACGCACTTTGATCCTCACCTCATAGAACACTCACCCTCCCACCACAGCATACCTCTTCCTGTCGAAACTCCTTCTCATACTTATTTCCCAACCTCTGGAACTCTTTCTCCCCCTTGAACTTTGCTCTGCCCATTCTCGCTGATCCCTTACATTCCTCCTTTGGAAATTCACCACACACTGCTGCTCTTACTACTAAGCCCCCTATATACCGTCCCCCCTTATAAGTTCCTACCCTACAATTGCAGCATCATCGCACTTCTCTTCCCTAGTTCCCCTTTCCCCACCTGCCATTCTAGCTTCCCTCCACCCCTACCACTAAATTGTACCATTTTCCTTAATCCCCCTCCACTCCACCTTTTCCTCTCACTCTCTCTCTCTTTCACTCTCCCCTTTCCCAGCTCCACCTTCCCCTATCAGATCCCCGTCCCCTTGCAGGGTTCACTGCATCCTGGAGGGGTGAAGGCTCTGGCTTCCCACTCCCCTATCTTCCATTTAACATTACCTTTCCACCCTACCTGCCCACCCCTGTCCCCTTAGACCATCATTAATTTTGTCTGCCAGCTCTCCTTCCCCTTGCAGGGTTCCCTGCATCCTGAAGGGGGGGGGAGCAGGCACTGCCTTTCCTCTCCCTCTCCCTCTCTGCTTAGACCAACTTGCTTTCCTCCTTTCTCTGCCAGTGCCCCCTCCCATCTCCTTGCAGGGTTCTCTGCATCCTGAAGAGGGTGTAAGCACTGGCTTCCCTATCCCTCTCCCCTTAGTCCAACTCATTTCTCCTCTGACAGCCACTGCAGGGTTCTTTGCCTCCTTGAGAGGGTGAAGGCAATGGCTTCCTTTTCTTTTTCCACCATTCTACCCCTTATACTTCTTATCTGCCCCATTCACCTCACACTATCCCTAGCAACCCCGCCCCTAGTCCATGCCCCTTTATCCATTTCCACCATTCTCCACTATCTTTTCTAATGCCTGTTCCCCTGTCCCCTAACAGGGTTCTCAGCACCTTGGGGGGGGGCCTTGTCTTCTGCCCTCCCCCCCCTCACCCTTCACTCACCCCTGATTTTTACATACTAGGTCAACCACCTATCACTTGGCTACTGTCATCCCAACCAAGCACTTACAATCTCAAAGTGCTAGCATTGTAATCTACTTTCAGTCTCTCCTCACTTTATCACCTGGTTTAAGACAACAGTCATATCCATTAATGTTTGCTGCTCTGCTCTCCATGAGGCAGTGATGTAACATGAGGCTGTGATGTAACTTATATTCATGTTTTTTACCTAGTCTATAATAGATATGTATAAGATGGTGTATGTTGCACTAGTTCTTAATTACCTAATATTTGTAATTGTCTACTAGATTCTGTTCTCTTTTTTTGTAAATGATTGTCCCACGCTTTTTACTACATAACCCCACCCCCAGGTGCTTCTGGAAATGAGCTGTTTACAGTTCATGTTGCTTTCCTGGTGAATCTCTTCTAAATAAATAAATACATTTAGAACTGAGGTCATTTGCATGAAAATAGGATCTTTGCTCCTGAAGAATTCATCTATTCCTGCTAATTTCTCCCTACCCAAAGTCATAGAATGCTGATTGTGACCTCACAGTTACTCCCATG
Organism: Neoceratodus forsteri; assembly: GCA_016271365.2. Taxonomy (NCBI): domain Eukaryota; kingdom Metazoa; phylum Chordata; order Ceratodontiformes; family Ceratodontidae; genus Neoceratodus; species Neoceratodus forsteri. The sequence goes on from CM028130.1 coordinate 433,590,241, forward strand.
GCAACAGATTGTGATGTCACAACAGAGGATTATGACTTGAAGTAGGGAGTAAGCTATAGAGGCAGATGAACCCAAAATGAACTGTAAGGGACAACAATCATATATTCAAACACATTTCTTCAGTAATAAATTATGGGAAGGAGAAATATATAAAATATAAATGGAATGTAAGCAGAATTGTACCTAATTATTATGTTTTTTAAAGTTTTCCTTAAGTTCCTGTTCAGTGATTGGGGCATCTAGCACCCTCCTTTGGGTTTGTGCTAATTTAGGGAGCTTAAAGTCTGCCATTAAGGTGGTAAACTTTTATTCATCCCACACCACATGCAAGCTGTAGAGTGATTTATAGAACTCGAGCAGGGCTTTATTTATCAATTCAGGTTTGGATTGCTTATCTATATTGTTATCCTGTAGCTGGGCTATATGTCTTTCTGCCTGCTGCTTTTTCAACCTGTACATTAGCAGCTTACCTGCTCTTTCCCCTTCCATCCAGTATTTGTGCTGTTACCTCTGGATCTGAAGTTCTGCCTTCCTAGTGGCCAGGGTATTTAGTTTCATTCTTAGGGATACTATTTCATATACTAATTCTTTGTTCTTGAGCTGGCCCGGGTCCTTTTTATACAGTTTTTCCTTTTCCTCCAGTTGGTTCTGTAGCTCAGCTGCCTCCCTTTCTCTTTGTTTTCTTTGGTGGTTGGCATAGCTGACTATCCTGACCCTTAGTGTTGCCTTAAATGCTTCCCAGATGGCCGCTGCAGGTGCAGTTCCTAGAGGGCTGTCCAGGAAATAGAGTTTTTTATGTTCTTAGCCATCCCTTAAATCCCTCCTCCTGCGGCAAGAGAGGGTCTAATCTCCAGTTAACAGATCTGGGGATGGGTGGGGCTACCATCAGGGACACGGTAAGTGGAGCATCGGGGCTATGATGACAACTAGCACCTGTTGGGTGATACATGGGGAGGTGAACCAGTAGTCAAGTCTGTTGGCTAACTTCCTGACATCTGAGAAGTATGTATAGTCCCTCTCAGCTAGATGGGCTAGTCTCCCGGTGTCTTGTAATTTATGCAGCCTAAGCATCTCTGTTAGAGCCCTAACAGAGTGTACATGGGGCTCTGGTCTGGCATTTAAGCTGTCCAGCAAGTAATCCATTGCTAGATTACAGTCTCTCTCCACTACTATTTCCATTTCCCCATTGACATATTTGTTAATTCCTGGGACAACTTATTGTAGAACTCCAGGAAGTCCTCATTTGGCACATATACTTGCCATATTTGCCAGTAATACTTCCCCTGTGAGGGTATCCACTTTGGCCAGAGCCCACCTCCCTTCCTTGTCCACTCTTTGTTCCAAAAGTTTCCATTTTAGTTTTTTATGGCAAAGTATTGATACACCCCTTTTGGCTTTGTCAGCTGTACTATGGACCTCCCATCCCTCCCACTCTCTAACCAGTTTTTTTTTTGCTTCTGCATGGTTTTGCTTTGCTTCCTGCAGAAACACTACTTGTGCTTTGAGGCTCTTCAGTCAGGCAAGATAATTTTTCCTTTTAATGGGCAAGTTTAAGCCCCTCACATTCCAGGAGGTGGCTGTCAATACCTCAGGGCTCACCATGTTTAGTTCTTAAGACCTTGTTCAGCCCTGTTTTTAGAGCCTCTCATAAGCTAAGCTTTTGTGCAAGAAAGTATCTGTTTTTTCTCCCGGCCCTCAACCCCCATTTGTCCCTCCTTTTCTCCATGTCACCCAATTTAGTCTATTGTAGCCTGTATTCTGGAAGTGCACTGTTTCTTTTGCCTCTGCAGCAACTTTTCCCTCCTTCTCACTACTGAACCATATGCCCCAAACCAGGTCCTCTGCATGTTGGATTACATACTCCCCCTTTGTTAAGCGAATTGAAAAAGCTAAATCCTCCGCTTGGGTAAATCGGTCCTTGCTCGATCTAATGAAGGCCCGTAATAACCTATGGCACCATGCCCTTGAGTCTGGTCACCTTTCTGATCGACAATTGTACCATGCTGAACGTAACTCATGCACCTGGGCTATCCACAAGGCAAAAGCAGCTTTTTATCAGTCCAGCCTTACTGCCACCTGGGGAGACGGGAAGAAGTTCTTGGCAAATATGAAGGAACTAAGTTACAAGTCCCCTTCCCCTTCCCCATCCATGATTGTCATTGACGGTGTTTCCACCCAAGACCCTACCAGGATAGGTAATGCCTTAAACACATCTTTCTCTGACCTCAGCTTTATCTTCTCTCCTGACTTCTTTACTGCATATACTGGGCAGTTTCTGCCACCCCCCAGTGCTCCACCCTTTTACTTGAAAATGATCTCTCCTAGTGTCGCTTGCCCATATGTCGCCAAGTTCATTGGAAAGACAAGGCAGAGTGGTGACTCTCTTGATGCTAAACTACTCTATTTAACCTTTGATGCAGTCCTAACACCCCTAACAAAAATACTAAACATGTCCCTATGCCTTGGGCAGTTTTCTACCCTATGGAAAAGGGCAGTCATCAATCCAGTTCATAAAAATGGTGACCGTACTGCTAGCAGTAATTATAGGCTCATCTCTATACTCCCTCCCCTCTCAAAAGTGCTGGAAAAAATAGCTGCAGATCAACTGACTGGCTATCTAGACTCACACCATCTACTGTGCCAGCAGCAGCAGCATGGTTTCAGAAAAGGGCATAACACAAATACTGCCCTGCTTGAGTTTACCTCCTTTAGCCATGAAGCCCTTGACCAGGGAGTCCTGGCTGGATCTGTCTACACTGACCTCTCCAAAGCTTTCGATACTGTCAATCATAGTATGCTGTTAAACTCCCTCCTCTCTGTTGGTGTTTCCCAATAGACCGCTGACTGGTTCTCAAACTATCTCCATGGCCATACCCAGCAAGTTAAAGTAAACAGCACCCTTTCTACTATCCTTCCAGTCCGATCTGGTGTTCCACAAGGGTCCATCCTTGGCCCGCTCCTTTTCTCCCTATACTTAAACTCCCTCCCTTTGGCCTCCACTGAACACCTGCTCTTGTATGCTGATGAATCTGTGATCTTTAGCTGGCACCCAACCCAGCCCAGCTCTGATAAAACTTGCAGGGCTCCTTCACAGAACTAGAATCATGGTTCACCTCCTACAAACCTGTCCTCAACTACAATAAAACAAAGGTCATGCTATTTGCCCACCCTCAACATAAGCACAACATGACCAAACTATCTATACTATACTCCCAGGGTACCATGCTGGAAGCAGTTACCAACTTTAAATACCTAGGGGTCACCCTTGACTCGGCCCTTACTTTCCGAGAGCATATAATGTCGACCTGCTCTGCTATAAATATTAGGTCTCCTTTATAAATATAGGCCCTATCTCCCTCCTGATGTCCTCTGTTTAGCCATCTCTAGCTCCATCCTTTCCCTGGTAGACTATGGCATTGTCATATATGGCGCCATCTCAGACACTGCCCTGTCCAGCATAAAGCACTCCCTTAACAAAGCATGCCAGCTAGCCACAGGCTGTGATCACCTTACGCATACCTGTGAACTCTACAAATGGTAATCATAGCTAAACTTTCAGGGGTGCCTACTTTATCAGACCTGCTTATTCGGCAAAAAAATACAACTAGTGTTAGCTCCCCTGGCTGCCTCTCACTCCTACAAACGTGCTTCCTGATGTGGGCCACAAGGCACTCAAACACTTCTACCTTTCACATCCCTTTTGCAAGGACCACCACCAGCCAAAGGTCTTTTTGCTGCAGGGCGCCACTCTGGATGAACTCCTTCCCTGACACTGCCTTCTCTATTCCCAGGCTGGGGCCTTTTAAACTTGTGCTGTGTACCCATATTATATCCAACTGCCGCTGTGATTGCACATAAACTCCTCTACATGGGCTAAGTATTTGCAGCAAATTTTACCTCTGACTCTAATTATATGACTCATAATTTACGCATTGTGGTGCAGTTTCTGTCTATGTACTATCCTCATTCTGCCACTGTTCTTTGTCTCTGTACTGTATGTTTCACTCTGTATTTTGTCCTCATTCCATGTATAACGTGGAGCCTTTGTAAATGAGTCCCTGACTAAAGAGTTGTAATTCCTGAACTTATACAGTATAAATAAAAAAATACTCAGCTGGTTTAAACCTCACTTCTAGACATCCTTTGGTCTCTATCTCATTTTGGTTTATAAACATCTCCTCAACAACATTACAATATTTAACAAACATAAATATACACACCCTCCCCTTTTCTTCTCATTCCTCAGAGGTTATTGCTTAACAACCAGGCTGCCTTTCTCTGTGGCAGCCCAGGGTTTAGAGTGCCCCTCTTCGGTGAGGGTCCTGACATCTCTATTCACTTACTGTTTCTATAACTTGCCCTAAGGGCAAACAGGGATTCAGCACTTTTGCAGTTCATTTGCATCACCAGGTAAGAGAAAAGGTCAGTCTCCCCATACGACGCACAAGGGAAATGCCATACCTCACCCAACAACTAACATACCGAAATCTGGCCAATGGAAAATTACGTACATAAATGCTCACAGCCTGGGAAATAAGATCCCAGACCTGCAGGCAATAATGTCAGAGGCTAAACTGGACATAGTAGCAATTAGTGAGATGTGGTTTACCAGTAACCACACTTGGGAGACTTCAGTACCTGGCTATGTACTGTTCAGAAGAGACCGAGGTACAAAAGAGGGGAGGGGGGTGTAGTGGCCCTGTGTATGTCAATGAAAATTATCAAAGCTACAGAAATTCAGAATACACATAAGGAGCCAGAGAACTGTGGGTCACCCTGGAAACAGGAAATGGGACAGCCATAAGAACTGGGGTTGTCTACATGCCCCCAGACCAGGGGGAGGACATAGACACATTACTGTTAGAAGACATACAAAACATGACAGCTAAAGGGGAGGTTCTGATAATGGGAGACTTCAACATGTTGGATACAGATTGGTCAATACCAGCAGGAACATCTGCCAGAACTAGACACATGGTGGATTCCCTGCAGGGGGAGAGCCTCAAACAACTGGTACAAGAACTCACAAGAGACAGGGCTATCCTAGATCTAGTACTGACTAACAAGGAAGGGATCACAGATATCCAGGTAGAAGGTCACCTGTGGGCCAGTGACCATCACATGGTATGGTTCAATTTGGCCACTAGAACTAAATCATCCCATTCCAAGGCAAAAATATGGGACTTCAGAGGAGCTGACTTTGATAAGATGGCCAACAAAGTTAAGCTAGCCCTGGCCAAAAGAAACACAGGTGAGGGGGTACAGGAAAAGTGGACAAGCATTAAGGATGCAGTGTCAGTGGCTCAGTAGGTAGAACACTCGCCTCTGAGGCTAGGAGATCAGAGTGCTGTGGGTTCAGTTCCCACATCTGGCACTTGGGTTAGTATCCCAGTACTGACACTGTAGTGCAGCATGAGAGGGGTGCTGCACTCCTGAGGTGCAGTCTTTCGGATGAGATGTTAAACCAAGGTCCTGTCTGCCTGGATTGGTGGTAGTTCAGGTGGATGTTAAAAATCCCATGGCACTTATCGAAAAGAGTGGGGGAAACTTCCCTGGTGTCCTGGCCAAATTTCTCTCATTCACTAAAAATACCTCCAACAGCTTAATCTGGTTCAAGGTCAATTGGCATTCATCTGTATCCCCCTCCCCTAGGTCGTGCCTGAAAATAGGCAGGATTTCCATAATGCAGTTACCCGGTCAACACAAACTAAATAAATAAATGAATGCAATACTTGAAGCAACATCCCATTGTGTTAGACAGAAAAGGAAGTGCAAAAGAAGAAACAAACCACTTTGGTTCTCAAATACAGTAGCAGAAAAGATCAGAGTCAAAAGGCTGGCCTTCGGGGAATATAAGGGAACACAGAAGGATGAAGATGGGGGGGGGGCATACCAAACTGCCCTAAGGGAAGCAGGGAAGGTAGTGAGGCAGGCAAAGTCCCAAACTGAGGAAACACTAGCACGAACAGTAAAAGGAGATGACAAGACTTTCTATAGATACATTAGTGAAAGGAGAAAGTCCAGAGGGGGTATTGCTAAGCTCAAAGAAGAAAAGGGGCATGTGAGGAGAAGGACCCTGTAAAAGCATCTATCCTAAATAGATACTTTTGCTTGGTATTTACTGAAGAGAAGGTAGGGCAGGGCCCACAGCAAAGCACCATGGACGCAGGGGGGGAGGGAGGTGAGAACTACTCCATTCACAAAAGAAAGGGTCCTACAAGAGCTCGCTAAGCTTAGGGTGGACAAGGCAATGGGACCTGATGGCATACATCCCAGGGTACTAAAGGAGCTAAAGGTGGAACTAGCAAAGCCATAAGCAGAACTCTGAGCACAGGAGAGGTCCCAGAATACTGGAGAAGGGCTCATGTGATCCCACTCCACAACAGTGGTAGCAGGGAGGAGGCAGGGAACTACAGACCAGTCAGTCTTACCTCAGTAGTGGTCAAGATTATGGAGGCACTCCTTAAGGAAAGGATAGTACAACACCTGGAATCCATAGGGGCACAGGATCCAAGACAGCATGGGTTTGCAAAAGGACGGTCCTGTCAAACTAATCTCCTAGATTTCTTTGACTGGGTAACCAGAGTGGCAGACCAAGGTAGAGCAGTTGATGTCGCCTACCTTGACTTCAGCAAAGCTTTTGACACTGTTCCACATAGAAGACTGATAAACAACCTGGGTAGGGTCAGGGTGGGTCAGAAGTTGGTCAACTGGATGGCAAACTGGTTGACAGGCAAAAAACAAAGAGTGGTGGTAAATGTTATGTAGTCAGAAGAGATGCAAGTCACAAGTGGGGTACCTCAGGGATCAGTCCTGGGGCCTGTCCTCTTCAATATCTTCATCAGTGACATTGCAGATGGACTAGAGGGTAAGGCTTGTCTGTTTGTAGATGACACCAAGATCTGCAACAGAGTAGATAATCCAGATGGGGTGGGCAGAATGAGAAGAGATCTGGATAGACTAGCAAAATGGTTGGAAGAGTGGCAACTGGGATTTAATGCAAATAAGTGCAATATCATGCACATAGGGAAGAGAAACCCTGAAGCCACCTATAGGCTGGGAAGGGAGTTGCTGGCAGTCACAAAGGAAGAAAGCGACTTGGGCATCATCATCACCGATGACCTGAAATCATCCAAGCAGACCTCTAAAGCAGCAGATAAGGCTAGGGGGATGTTAGGGTGTATTAGTAGGGGCATCACAAGTTGTAAGAGGGAGGTAATAATCCCTCTTTACAAGACACTGGTAAGACCCCATCTGGAGTGCTGTGTGCAGTACTGGAGGCCACACCTTCACAAGGACATTAACCAAATTGAGGCAGTTCAGAGAAGGGCAACCAAAATGGTACAGGGACTGCATCAGAAGACATGAGAACAGATTAATGCAGCTCAATATGTATACCCTAGAGCAATAGTTCTCAGACTTTGTCACAGTGAGCCTCCCCAAATCCATGGAAAAGATTTTGAGCCTCCCCCAAAAACTAAAATAATCTTGGGCCTCACCAAAGAAAAATAACATACTGTACTTCGCGCAGTACACCATGAATAAATTGAAATCCCTCTGAGTACTTGGCTCACATTCAGTTCTTTGTCTTATACTGACATGAAACCTTTGAAAAAGAGTTCCTGTGCTCAAAGGTGTTATCTGAATAACAAATAAATAAAATAACAAATATTATTATTCAGCTTATTGTAACCCCCCCTACTTCCTTCGTTATTTTCATTCTTGAACCATTGTTACCCCTTGTTGCAGTACCTTCATGGGTCAGACTACTTTTTCTATTTCCTGTCTATATGAAACAACCTTCCAACTTACTTTGCCTCTCCCCCTCCATCCCTGCTTATAAGCCACTTCACATGGATTACTTTGCTCCTTCCTGATATTGCTCTTAGCACCTCTATGCCCAACCCTTGTATTTGGACTGTTTTTTTTTTTTTAGTTGTTTAACCAGGTATAGCACACTAAGCTGAAAGCTTTTTTACAGGAGCGACCTGGGAGCATAAGGAGGTTAAGTGATTTGCTTAGGGTCACACAGTATGCAAGCGGAAGCTGTGGGATTCAAACCCAGGTCTGGTCTGCTGGATGTCACCAGATTTGTAGCTCAGAGCCTTAGACCACTGCGCTATACTGTCTCTATTCTGCCATCAGTCTACAAATTGATCGATTACCACCACTCATTATTACTTTATTGTCCATATTTGTTTGCACTATTGTACACTGTATATTTCTTGATTGTTTTGCAGTTACCTTTTGAAATGTATTCACTTCCTACCCTTCCTGGTACACCTGAAATGAGCCTTGGCTCATTTACCTTCCTTGTCACCTATTAGTAAATAAATGCATAAAATTCACCTACTATTATCCTCTTTCAGTTTGCTTCATCTCTTCACACAAAATATATAAAACTCAAAATTTAAATACAATACTTTTTCAGACTTGCTTGAGCCTCCCCTGAAACAGGCTGGGGCCTCCCCAGGGAGGCTGGCCTCACCATTTGAGAACCCCTGCGGCCTAGAGCAAAGGGGGGGGGGTGATATGATTGAAACATTCAAACACCTTAAGGGCATTAACAAGGTAGAAGAGTCTTAACATGTTTCAGTATAAGAAAAAATAGCAGGACAAGAGGACACATCATGAGATTAGAGGGAGGCCGATTAAGGGGTAATGTGAGGAAGTTCTTTATCACAGAAAGGGTGGTGGATGCATGGAACAGCCTACCTCAGGAATTGGTGGCTATGAATACAGTTCAGGGCTTCAAACAGGCATGGGATAGGCATAAGGGAGCAATACAGATGAGTATGAATAGAAAGGTCACTGATAGCAAAGGACGATGGCACATTTATAAGGTAGAAAAAGAAATGGGCAGAGTGGATTGGACTTGCGGTCCTTGTCTGCTGTCAACTTCTATGTTTCTATGTTTCTAAGTGGCAAACTGTTAACTATACTATATTAACTCTGAGACCTGGAGGCCCCTTTTAATTGTAGTTGTAAACAACATGTATTGCCTGACAGCAACCATTGTAATCACATCCACTTTTTATTACTCTTCACTCCGATATATTATTATTAGTATTAGACTGTGCAGCATCTGACACCCGAAGGGTAGGGGGGCGGGTGTTCAGGTTTATTGCATGTTAATTTCTTCCCCAGTCAACTATGCTTGTATCAATGAGTTGGGGGGAGGGCTAACCCTTGCTAACTGTGACAGTTCTGTGTGAGGGCTCTACTCTTCTACTCCTTAACTCTTGAGCACAAGTTAGGAGGGCAGTTGCGGTGCTCTGTGATCCCTTTAAGAGAATAAGCTCTGCTTAAACACCCGTGTTTACCTTCTCCCCTCCTTCTCTGTCCCGAGCTGTCTGGTGATAACCTCTTGAGGGTAAGGATGCTGCATGCCCTCCCTTCCCTTGGTTTTCATCCCAAAGATAACTATAGTTTATTTACCCTTGGGTGTTGTGTTTGTTCTGTGTTCCCCATTCTAAGAGATGAAAGGGTAGGCATGAGGGCAACAGAACAGTGCGCACTAAAGTCAGGCCGAGAGTGACTCAGCTGTTGTGTCACCTCGTTCCCTGGAGTGCTATACCATGTTGCCCAACCAGTTGCCTCCCTTACCCTGAAATTTAAGCGAGGGTTTCTAATTCAGTGGTGGGGATAATTGTTGATAGTGCTAGTGTGTAGCTGGTCCATTTAGGTAACTTGGGGCACCGTCTCTTAAACAAATGCAGTAGCATTTTAGGAGTTAAAGCCCCTTGTTCATGGCCACTAATATATTCTGCAAGAAAAGGGCCGCTTTACTGTATGGGAAGTTAGCACCAATCCTTTCCAGCACCTTTTAAGCAATACAACTGAGGGGTGTCTGTGCAGACTCAGCACCCTCTCTTACCTGTACCCTGAGGCCTGTTACTCCCCAAAAAACAGACTTTACATTTTTGATACCACAGTAACGGCGATGATATCCACACCAGACGCAGCACCTTGTCTGTATAAAGATGTGGCCACTTTTCTGACTTTGTTCATGTGATAGTTTTTTCATAAAGTCAGTGGGTGTCACCTCAAGCCGGGGCTGACACAGTGGGAGGTCTGGAGCCTGCTGTTTCCTGCTGCTTACCTCCCATTTATTCAGCTTTTCAGCAGTGTTACCCTGGGAAATCCATGGACTGCGTGTAAGCCTGCCCTGACACTGCAGGCTATTGCTGTTGATCAAGTTAAAAGCCATGGTGCTAGTTCGCTGCCTTGCCCTACTGCAGAACATTATCTTTCAATCTCTGGTGTTGGCAAAATTTTCAGCCCTGGTCAGCATTCAGTAGGAGATTGTTTCCCCCAGTTGGATTGCCATTTTCTCTGATGGCGAATCTCCTTCTGTTGCCTCCTCTACACAGTCCACCCATTCCTGGCATAGGGGAGCCCATTCTATTAAGAGGTCTGGTTCTGCAGCCTTCTCCTTCAGAGGTGTATCTCTCACACTGGAGAAGTTTATTGCAGCTGGCAATAATTCCCCCAGTGGCTCGCATCTATTTGTGAGCTTCACGGGTGTGTCACCTGGGGAAGTTGTGCTGGTATCAGACAGGTTTTGCCGCTGTTGGCGACTCCTAGATCTGTTCTTTCCAGATGGGGGTCTTTTTCTGGTGGCAGTCCTGTTGATTTCTTTGGTTCTCCCTCTTTGGACCTGATGCCACTCCTCCTCCTGCTCCTTCCCTTCTGCTGGACCTTGCTGCATCTCTGTGGGCTCCTCTATTGTCACTTCCATGGCCTGCCATGCGGTGCCTAATGGAAGACAAGGGGGCTGCCATGGCACCCTCTCCTCTCTTTGGATGTTGTACAAGAAGTGTTCTACTTTGCTTAGGGTATAAAATATAAGATATTTCCTTTTGTGTTGGACAGGCAGCATCGCGGGTATCTCAGGGCTGCAGAAATGTTCATTTTGTAAAGTTGCTGCTTTACCACAGTGTATGCCTGTCTCTTCCTTGCTAATTCAGGGGAGTAGTCCTGGAATAGCTTTATGGTGCAGCCCAGACATTTAATGTCCCTCAGCTCTCTTGCCACCCTCAGATATCTCTCCTTTATAATAATAATAATACATTTATTTGATATAGCACCTTTCACACATCAAGGCGCTGCACAAACAGATAAAACAAAACACAATAAATAACAGATAAAATCAAGGGAATTCAGGGTAAGCTTTTCCCCACAAGAAGGTCTTCAGTGCCCGCTTGAAGCACCCCACCATCCTGCACTCCCATAGCTGACAGGGCAGAGAATTCCAGAGGGTAGGTGCAACAAACCCAAAGGAGTAACTCAGAAATTTACATAGTATGGGCCGAGGGCGATCACCCGGCTTAGGTTTGGTGGCTAATGTGCGGTGCGCCCTTTCAAGTTCAGGTGGTGGCTCATTGTTGAGCCGCAAGATACAAGGCAGAATAGTCTCTAGAAAAGAAATCGTGTTCCTTCCCTCCATGCCTTTAGGAATCCCAATAATGTGTACATTTTTCCTCCTAGCTCTATTTTCCATGTCGTCCACCTTTGTAAGTACTGTAGTTGCTCATGATACTCTTGTATGTGCCCTTCATGCTGGTACAATTGGGCTGTGTGCTGCTGAACTACATTTTCTGTGCCCTCCACTCTAGTCACTAGCCCCTCTCAAGTCCTCATTAGTCCTGGCCATTGTTCTTTTAAGTTCTGCCGTGTCCTGTAGAACTTTAGCAAGCATGGCAGTTAATTTCTCATTGTACTGTGCCATGGTTGTAGTGAAGGCGCTGAGCCACGTTTCTCTCCCCCTGTCTTATTTCTGGTGCCCACTTGTGCAGTTCCATAACAAACCCTTTTACTTGCTGAGTTGCTGTCTTAACGGCCTGCCAGGCAGGAACTACGCAACTGTGCCTAGCAGTCTGTAGCATGGTCTTTCTCTGCGATGCCCTGCACGATTTTGATGTGGGATATCTCTTTTTGAAGCACTCAGTGTCTGGTTTCTGGACATCCCATGTGCTCTTTTTGCTGTACATGAAATTGTCGGCTGATCGAACAGGGGTATCTCCAGGTCTGCTCTAAGAGAATTAACTTGCCACCATTTTGGATGCCTTGCTCTGCCCCGTATAATGTATTTCAATGGTGTTATGAACTTATGTTCATTACTTTGCCATTTCTTGGAATTTGTTTTACCAAATTTTCAACATGGCCTTTTTGGGACCCCACCTCATGAACACTGCAACTGTCATTTTGTTACTCGGGCCCGGAAAGTGATTTTGTGGTTGCTGCACGAAATCACCTTTCGGATCAAATAAAGAAATTTCACCACAAGTGTTCAAGAAGTGGGGTCTCAAAAAGGTCATGTTGAAAATTTGGTGAAAAAATTCTTAACATTGGCCGAGTTATGCATGTTTAACATTTTTCTGCGCACACACAAAACTTTGTTAATTTTCAATATTTTGACTCCAGATTTTTAACATAGCCATTTTTCCACACCACCTCATTAACAGTACAGCTGTCATTTTTCACATCCTGCCTGAAACACGTTTTCACACCTGTGATGCGGAATGGTGTTTTGGCACAGATCTGAAAATTTTCACATATGGTGTTTATGAGGTGGGGTCATAAGAAGACTATGTTGAAAATTTGGGGTCAAAATATGAAAAAATGCCAAAGTTTTGACCAATTTCACTTAGCCCACTCGTAACTTCAGAAATGTTAAATATTTTTACCCCAGATTTTCAGCATAGCCTTCCTATTACCCCACCTCATGTATGTCACAGTTGTCATTTTTCAAATCCTAGCCAAAATGTGTTTTTACACCTGTGGTGCAGAATGGCACTGCAGTTACGCAGAATTACATTTTGGTGGGGATTCAGAAATTTTCTGTACCGGGTTCATGATGTGGGGTAATATAATGGCTATGCTGACAATTTGGTCACTGTTGTCCTATACATAGAAGTGCAGGGCCCGGAGGACATCTATGCATCTACAGAGGGATAGGACCGCAGGGTCCAAAGGACCCTGTGGTCCCACAGTAAAATAAGGATACTATTATACTATCTCAAAAACTAAGGAAACAAGTTGCTAAAAACTTCATTAATGCTCCAGTTAGGGTCAAAGTGACAAAAGTTTGGAAATGAAGCACTAGGGTTTCCCTAACAACCCACCCTCTCATACCATACCATACCGGAGAGCAGGTGTGGGGTGTGCCTTGGGCTTCTCAAACCTAATGCTCACGCCATTCTCATAAAGTCTATAGAGATGACCTTATTTACAGATGGAATGGGGTGAATGTTAGGCTTTAGAAGCCTAAGGCACACCCTACACCTGCTGTCCTGCCTGGTTTGGGAAACCCTAATGCCTCATTTCCCAACGTTTGTCGCTCTGACCCTAACTGGAGCATTAACAACGTTTTTTGTCAGATTGAGCCATTTCTTTCAAAATAATTCTCTGTTTTTTCGCTTGTGGTGTCACACAAACTGCTTTACTTTTGCAGAGCTCTCTTGTGTTCACCATTTTGTTTTCTTGTTCGAGTGAGAGAAAACAAATCAAATCAAATCAACTTTATTTTTATAGCGCCTTTCAGAGCCAAGGCGCTGTACATAAAAACATATACATACAAATAAAAATTAAAACAACGTTAAAATATATCAACCATAACTAAATAAAAGCTAAACTAAATAAATATGTTTTTAGGCCAACTTTAAAACTATCGACAGTTGGGCATTCTCTCAACCAACGAGGTAGAGAATTCCACAGGGTTGGTGCTGAAAAAGCAAAAGCACGGGATCCTGATGTCTTTAATCGAACCCTGGGAATCTCCAGCAATCCCTCGTTGGTGGAACGGAGAGGATGGAGGGGGCAATAGGGAATCAAGAGATCTTTCGGGTAACTGGATCCCTGATCATGTAGGGCTTTAAAGGTTAGCAAACCAACCTTAAAGGTGATCCACCACCAAACAGGCAGCCAGTGCAGTTCGCGGAGCACAGGTGTAATATGACTGGTTCTAGACGTCCCAGTCAAAAGCCTGGCCGCCGCGTTCAGCAGCAGCTGCAGGCGGTGGATTTCAACCCCAGGAAGCCCTATGTAGAGGGAATTACAGTAATCAAGATGGGTAGTGACAAAGGCATGGACCAAGGTTGGAAGATCACCCGAAGGAACCAGGTGTTTCACCCAGGTGATATTCCTCAGATGGTAAAAAGAGGATTTGACGACAGCTGACACTTGAGATTTTAGGGTCAGACTGTCATCAAAAATAACACCCATATTACGCACCTGATTGGAGGTAGGGAGCGGCATACCACCAAGTGACAAACCTGAAGGTTGTCCAGCTCGCATACCTGCCCCCGGATGACCTGGGTCCACTACCAATACCTGAGTCTTATCCAGATTCAGTCTCAGCCAGCTGAAACTCATCCAAAGTCTGATCTCAGCAAGGCAGTTGTTTAGCACGGAGAGTGCATCATCCTGGCTGGGCAGAAAGGACAGATACAGCTGGGTATCATCTACATAGCAGTGAAAACCCAGACTGTATCGCCTGATGATTTCTCCCAATGGCAGCATAAACACTGCAAACAACATAGGAGCTAAAATGGAGCCCTGCAGTACCCCACAAGGCAGGGAGTGAGCGCCAGAGGAATAAATTCCAGTGGCAACTCTCTGAGACCTGTCTGTGAGGTAAGAATGAAACCATTTGAGGACTGTACCAGACAGCCCACAATAAACCCGCAGGTGCTCCAACAGCACACCATGGTCTACAGTGTCAAATGTAGTAGAGAGATCGAGAAGGACCAGAATGGTACATGCCTTTCGATCTCTAGCCATTAGGAGGTCACTCAGTACCCAGACAAGGGCAGTTTCCGTGCTATGCTTCTTCCTAAAACCAGACTGGAGACTATCATAGACATTGTGAGTTACAAGATGATCATCCAGTTGCAACGCAACCGCCTTTTCAATAACCTTACCAGCAAATGGTAGGTTAGAGATAGGCCGGTAGTTAGCTAAACAATTTGGATCCAAGGAGGGTTTTATAAGGAGTGGTCGAACAACCGCCTCCTTGAGGGGGTCAGGAAAAACCCCCCTCTCCAAAGACTTCCAGACAATGTAAGCAAGGATTGGGCAGATAACTTCTACACATCCTACTAAGAGAGGTGTAGGGCCCAGATCCAAACTACAGCTAGTTGGTTGCAGTGTTTTGATGATCTTCACAATGTCACTGAACTCGAGCCTGTGAAAATCTGACCAGACAGACAGAGTACATGCCACTTCCCTCCGACTACTGCAATCCCCCATAAGAGAGGTAGGACCGATGCCAGACCTGATGTTGCCAACCTTATCTGCAAAAAACAGAGCAAACTCCTCACATCTTAGCTGAGAAAAAGCTTCTCTGGGCAGGAGACAGATTGGATTGCAAAATATGTCCACGGTCCGGGAAAGCTGAGCCAGTCGGTTCTGTGCAGCAGAAATCTCCCTGGACAGGAACTCTGCCTTCTTACGGGTGATTTCTGATTGATAGTCATCATAATGTGCCATCAACCTAAGCTTGTCAGCATCATTGCCGGACTTCCGCCAGGCTCTCTCCAACCTTCGGCCAATTCGCCTTAACTCCTTCAAGGAGCCATCAAACCAAGGGCTCCTTGGATGGAGGGAAAGAGGCCGAACACGAACAGAAGTAATTTTGTCTACAGCATCTCCCACAGCCTTGTTATAGGCTAGTACAAGATCAACTGGACTCATGCATTCACTCGACAAGCCCGATAGATCCAGAACCGCCATTAGGTCACTGGGGTTAATACCCCTTAAAGGGCGGTACCAAACCATCTCTGTAGGGGCAGACCTATTGGGGGGGGCCCTGAAACTGAACCTTATGGTGTGATGGTCAGACCAGCTGACTGGTTCCACCCCCAAATCAGCGATCTCCATACCCAAAAGAAAGATCGGAGCCAATGAATGACCCCCTACATGGGTCGAGGAGGTAACCACCTGTGTTAGGCCCAGCATTGTCTTCAGCTTGAGGAGATTTTGGCCAAAATGCAAGAGTTCATCGTCGACCCAGGCATCGAAGTCCCCCAGAACTATCAGTCTGTGGAACCTCAACACCATGTTGACGATGAAGTCTAGTATCTCCTGCAGGAATTCTCCACCGTCACGTGGCAGACTGTAAATGAGGAGAATCCCACAGCCTACACCCTCACCCAGGATATATTCTAAGGATCTGGTACTTCATAATAGCACATTCACAAGGCCCAGCTCAGTCTTAAACATAATGGCCACACACCCGCCCCTACAATCCAACCTTGGACGGTGTATCACCAAGAACCCGGCTGGAATTACTGAGGCCAATATAGGGCGTGGATTTTCATCCAGCCAGGTCTCAGTGATGCAAGCTGGATCAGTTGATCAGACAAGATCAGCTATAATAGCTGTCTTGTTTTTAATAGATTTGGCATTGCACAACACCGCCAAGGTGAGATGAGTTGTCAAGGAAGATCGCGGCACCTGTCCATTAATGTCAGATCCCTTGGATATGGGGACAAGACAAGAATAACCCCTATCCTGACCCCATTTTGCCCCAGGGCATCTCCTGAACCCCAAAACCCCAATCTGCCCACCCCCTTCCTGTCCCCCAACAGGCCCAGCTCTCCACCTTTGCCTATGCTTCCTGAGAATGCCCAATGCACGACACCTAAAATAGGTGTCGGATGAGAATGGAGGCATTCAAAGGGACATAATTCCCTGAGCCTGATGGGGGAATAACTCCCAACCATCGCTGAACCTTCCCAACACATTATAAACAAATAAACAGGAGGAGAAAAAACAAAAATATTAAGCAAAAATAAACCTATCAATATCAAATAACCAAAAATAATAATTCACTCCTCCACTCTCTCTCACAGAGGGGGGAGTCAAACAAAAAAACAAACACTATTGTACATTAAAGAAAAAATAAAATTAAATCCCAACCCAAAATATAACCCCAAAATAACAATAAAATACAATTTTGATAACTGCAACAAGTTTGATCATCTGATTGATGTCCCAGTAAAACACAGTGTCCAATATCTTCAAACATTTTTGCTAAGTTTCATTTGAAAAATTTTAAAACAGAAAATAATAATAAATCGAAACTAAGAAAATGTGGTGCTCTCACTACCACAACAAAGGCTAATAAATCCAGGCTGAAAAACTGTAGCACTCTCACTACCACAGCGACTGCAATTAAATTGTACATGAATCTCTGGTATCTATGAAGCTCTCTCACTGCTTCCAATAAGAATGTAATTACAGTACCTGAAGATGTTGAAGCACTGAGTAAAGATAAACCATCATAAGATAAGCCGTCAAATCCTCTTTTTACCATCTGAGGAATATCGCTCAGGTGAAACACCTTGTTCCTCCGGCTGACCTTCCGACATTAGTCCATGCCTTTGTTACTTCTCGCCTTGACTACTGCAATGCCCTGTACCTAGGGATGCCGGGGTTGATATCCCGCTTGCAGCTGGTGCAGAAACGCTGCAGCCAGGCTTTGATAGGGACATCAATGAGGAATCATATTACGCCTGTGCTGCGCGAACTGCACTGGCTGCAGTTCAGTGGTGGATCACCTTTAAGGTCGGTTTACTGACCTATAAAGCCCTACGAACAGGGACGCGATATCTGCAAGATCTGCTTGTTCCCTACCGTCCCTCCCGCTCAATCCGATCCACTGGCGAGGATTGCTAGAGGTTCCCAGGGTTCGTTTAAAAACATCGGGGAGACACGGCGTTTTCTTATGCCCCTACCTGGAATTCTCTACCTCGTCGGATACGAAGCTGCCTGACCGTTGAAAGCTTTAAATCAGAACTGAAAACCTATTTATTTCAAAAGGCTTATGGGGAGTAGTTATTGCACTGCATTGAAATTATTTTTATTGTTGTTTGTTATGCTGTATGTATGTTTTATATGTATTTAATTATTGTACAGCGCTTTGATTTTGAAAAGCGCTTAAAAATAAACTTTTACTTACTTACTTTTACTTACTTACTTACTAAAACAGCAAACCCTTGTAAGTCAGATCCAGGGAGAATAATATGGATATTACTGGCCAGAAGAAAGGGGCCCTGGAACAAGAGACCCCCCACTTAGCCCACCAAAGCTGCCCAGTAAAACTAGAGGGCTGTAAGGAGCAAAGGAGGATGATTATCCACCAGCCCTCCGACTGGTAGCTTCAACCCTCACAGGGAATCTCAAGAACCGGGTACCCAAACTCCATTGCAAGCCAGTTCAGAATCCACAAATTTCAATCCAGGTTCAGCTCCACACACTCCCTCGAGATAAATATCCGATAAAACTTAAACGGCAGTCAGCCAAACAGCACCAACACGGCAAACTGAGAAAACTGCAGTCAGCATCCAACATCCAGAAGACCGCCAGCCACTCCATGGATCTGAGTCCACAGCATGAAAGCAGCCACTACCAGAGAACGAGGAAAGGCTGTCAGATCCAGATTCGAACCCGAGAGTTCCAAACGTCAGACAAGTGTCCGAAAAACACTTGATAAAAAGTACAGGTTTTAAAACAGCAAATGTAACAAATTTATGGCAAATTTAGAAGCAGCAGGGTAGTATAGCTGCTCCAAAAGCGTAGGTCCACTGAAAACAGCAGATCGCCATTATCGCTGTGGCGACTAAGTAACTAACGGACAAGTCAAATGACAATGGCGAAAGTCTCAAACGACCTAGATTAGTTGCAGCAATCAAACAAAAAAATAAATTAAAACAACAGTGTAAACAACACTAAAATAAACTTTAAAATACAGGAGCTTAACATAGTGGCAGACCCACCATGGTCACCATCTTGGCTCCTCCCTAGCCACCCTGACTTGTTCAGAGTCACGCAGTATGCAGGTGGAGGTTGTGAGAATCCAGTGAAAAATATATATAATATAAAAAATAAACATCAGAACTTAGCTAAATGGGACCCATTTAGCTAGATTCTGATTTTTTTTAAATAAAATAAGCTCAGAAACACCTTTGTTGATCACCCAATCTCAGGTGGCAAGCTGAGCAAGAGGACCACTTCTACCCCCATTCTCTGAATAAGAACACCAGGGTTTCTTGACTTCTGGAGCCACAGCTGGAACATGTGCTGCTGGCTGCAGAGTCAAGTTTGAGCCGCTCCTTTTGCCTGCTGTCTGCCCCCTCCTCCAGCAGCATGGAACACTGGGGAGCCCACTCCCAGTGTCCTGAGAGATTAAGCCCCCCCAGCAGTGTGGGACACTCGGGATCCCACTCCCAGTGTCCCTTATTAGGCCCCTTGCAGCATGGGACACTGGGAAGACCACTCCCAGTGTCCCCAGTAATGTTTCCCAAACTCACCCCAGAGCCCACTTCCAGTTTCCTCAGTCCCTTATCATGTTCCCACCCCCAGCATTGTGGGACATTGGGGAGCCACTTCTAGTGTCCTGAGAGTTTCATTACCACCCCCCCCACCCTTGCTTGCAGGGACACTAGGGAGCCCACTTCCAGTGTCCCAAACGTGTGTCCTCCCCTCTCCAGCAGTATGGGACACTGAGGAGCCTACTCCCAGTGTCCCCATATATCACCCCCCTTCCTGTAGTGTTGGACACTGGGGAGCCCACTACCAGTGCCCCAGATGGTTTTCTTTTTCACCTTCAAAGAAGAAAACCGTCCCCCTGATGTCTTTTTTTCAGCTGTAAATAATAAAATGGTCCTCACCATCCCTGCCTTCTCCTCCCCCAGCCCGATTCTCCAACTGAGGGACCCACCCCACCCCCATACCCTATACCTGCACCGGGGGTCCTGGGCTGTATACTTCTGTGGACCAGGACACGTCTGCACTCTTCAAAGCCGAACCGCGAACTGAAGAATCAAGGTAAGTGCAGTGTAATGGCTGTCAATAGTGTTTTGAAGTTATGTTGATATCTTAACCATTTCTTTGGTATTTTTGTACCAAATTTTCAACATGGGCTTTTTGGGACCCCATTTCATGAACACTGACACTGTTAGTTTGTTACTCGGTCCCAAAAGGTGATTTCGCAGTCACTGCTATGAAATCACCTTTCAGGACTGAGTAATGAAATTACATTGCCAGTGTTTATGAGGTGGGGTCCCAAAAATCCCATGTTAAAAACAATTACAACTCCCCCAAAAACACCCAAGTTACGCACAGTCATTGAAATTCTGCTACGCACGTGGCTAACTTTGGTAATTTTTAATATTTTCACTCCAAATTTATTTTCAACAGTCATATTTCCACAAGACCTCATGAACAGTACATCTGTCATTTTTCACATCCTGCTCAAAATGTGTTTTTTGCACCTTTGGTGTGGAATGGCGCAGTCACTGCACTAAATCCTCTTTCAGGACCGAGTAATGAAATAACAGTACCCATATTCATGAGGTGGGGTCCCAAAAAGGTCATGTTGAAAATCTGGAGTCAAAATTTCAAAAAATGGCTGTGTTATACCCATTTGTTGCAATCACTATGCATGCCCGTAATGTTGGAAATTTCCAATATTTTCAGCATAGTCTTCTTAGTACTCAACGTCATGTATGACATAGCTGTCATTTTTCAAATCCTGGCCAAAATGTGGTTTCACACCTGTGGCACAGAATGGCGTTGTGGTTGTGCAAAATTATGTTTTGGAAGGGATTTGAACATTTTCTGTACTGGGTACATGCAGTGAGGTGATAAGAAAGTTAGGTTGAATATTTGGGGTGAAAATTATTTAAGATGGCACCGTTATGACTATTTCTTGCAATTTCACTCTGCCTGCTCGCGACTTTATGTGTGGGAGGCAGTATAGTGCAGTGCAGTGGTTTAAGGCTCTGAGCTGCAAATCTGGAGACCTGGGTTTGAAACCCACAGCCCCCCTCACTTGCATACTGTGTGACCCTGAGCAAGTCACTTAACTTCCCTGTGCTCCCAGGTCACACCTGTAAACAAGCTTTCAGCTTAGTGTGCCACTCCTGGTTAAATGATAAAAAAAAAAAAAAAAGAAGAGTGGCCCCTGCATTTCCACAGCTAGATACATATACACACATCTATGGAGGGATGGTAACGCAAGGTCTAGAGGACCCTGCACTCCCACCCCTAAAGATGTTGTAGGGCAGGGTCTGTGGGGTACTGTGCTGCTGCTTGTGATACTGAGGGAGTGGAGGGTCCGAAGAACCCTGCACTCTCACCCCTACAGACATTATAGCACAAAGCCTGTGGCCCACTGTGCTGGTGCCTCAGATACTGTGGAACTGCAGGGTCTCCTAAAGTCATTGAAGCTCACGGTCTGTGAGCCACTGTGCTGGTGCCTGACATACTGTGGGAAGCTCAGAGTCTGAAGGACCCTGTGCTCCCACCACTAAAGACACTTCCACAGCTAGATACATATGTGCATCTATGGAGGTATGGGAGTGCAGGGTTTGAAGGACCCTGGGCTCCCACAGTAAAATAAAGATACTATTATACTATCTCAAAAAGTAAGAAAATTCATTACAAACAATTTCGTTAATGGATCAGTTAGAGTGGGTACTATAACAACAAAAGGAGGGAAATGAGGTGTTAGGGTTTCCAACCCTAACACACCACCCCCACCCCCTTCTTACAGAGACTGGCAGTCATCGGGAGTGTGCCATGGGGTTGTCAGCTCTAAAGCTCATGCCATTCCACCCCCACCCCAACCCTACAGACACTGACAGGCATCAAGGTGTGCCTTGGGGTCTTCAGCCCCAATATTCACTCCATTCTCCTATACTGTACCCATCTGAGCTTATGTCCTTATGGAATGGGGTGAGCATTAGGGCTGAAGACCCCATGGCACAAACCAATGCCTAGAAAATTTTCAATGTACACTCGTAACTCGGCCATTTTTAGGAATTTTATTAACAAATTTTCAGCATGCCCTTTTTGGGACCCCACCTCATGAACATTGCAACTGTCATTCCATTAATCAGTCCTGAAAGGTGATTCCACACAGTAACAGTGCCATTTCATGCCACAGGTGTGAAAACATGTTTCAGGCAGGATGCAAAGAATGACAGCTATACTGTTCATGAGGTGGTGTGAAAAAATGGGTATGTTGAAAATCTGGAGTCAAAATATTGTAAATTATCAAAGTTATGTGCCTGCGTAGAAACTGTACGCTTGTAATGCAGTCATTTGTTGGAATTTTTTCACCAAATTTTCATCATGGCCTTTTGGGGACCCCAGCTCATGAAAACAATGGCACCATCATTTCATTTAATCAGTCTCGAAAGGTAATTCCGGACACCGACTTTGAAATCACCTTCGGGGCCTAATTAACAAAATGACAGTGAGAGTGTCCATGAGGTCGGGTCTCCAGAAGGCCATATTGAAAATTTAATGTAAAAATTCAAAAAAATGATAAAGTTATCAACATAAGTTCAAAATGCCTTTGAAATACATTATGCAGCACTTACCTTTATTCCTCAATTCGTGGTCCGGCTTTGAAGAGTGCAGACATGTCTCAGTCCACAGAAGATGGCATGGCCAACCTCCAGAGGTAAGTATAGGGTGGGTGTGTGTGCTGTGGTGGGTGCATAATGGGAGGGTAGGGTGGGGGTAGGGAGATGGTAGGAACAGTGAGGGACCATTTTCTTTTTTCCAGGTTAAAAAAAAAAGACCTCAGAGGGTGTTTTTTTTCTTTTCAGGGAAAAATGAAACTATTTAGGAACAGTGGGGGTGGGATCTCCAGTGTCCCACACTGATGGGGGGTAATGTTGACACAGGGATTGGGGTCCCTCCGATGTCGGCAGTGTAATACTATCAATTGGTAGAAAATGGGGAAACATCCGACACTGGGGTGGGCATCCCTATGTCGGATAACAATACAAAATAAAATCATTCAATAAATAAATAAATACATATACTGCCACCAAGAATGGGGCCCCCCGGTGTCAGAGAACAGTTTAATTGAGCCACAGTCAGGTTGGTGGGGCTACAATAACAGGAACCCCATCCCTGACCAAGTCTATGAACAAAAACACCAGCCTGTACTGTAAAACACAGCTGTCCTTTGTTAATATTTTAAAAAACTGCTTAACAGTGGGACCTAAAAACTGCTAAAGTACACACCTTGGACCAACCTCAATCGGACTTGAGACTTTCAGGTTTCAATGCCTCCAATGTTTTTAGTTATTGGATGGCAAATCAAAGCCTTAAAACTTTCAAAAATTGAAACTTTTAGGGTATTTTGCACTTCAGTAACTTTGCCTCCTCTGAACCGATCTACATGAAATTTACAGGAACAACAGATCCTGGCACAGAGGCTGTGCTTTCCAAATTTCATGTAAATCAGTTGAAAGGGGAAGTTATTACAGTGCACATATCTGAGTTCAACATAGAAGTGCTTGTTCAACCCTTATATACAGGCACTATCATGCCTATATATTTATATACACACATAGATATTATAGGGGCGTGACAGTGCCCTTATAATAGTTATGACTGAGCAGGCTGTTTATCGTTAAACTCAATTTTTTGCACCTTAATATCTTTGCCTTGAATGAGCTGAAATGTTGTATGTGTTATCTAGTAGGCAAAGTCTTGCTGTGTGGGATTTTTTGTGACGGCAGCTTGAGTGGTTTCTGAGATATGCAAGTGTCATTTTAAGAGAAAAATCCAAATTTTTTCCTATACTTAACATTGCTTTTTTTTGCTCTCACCTACAGCCTACATGGAAAGGAATTGTTGCCCCAAACTTGCAGGGGGCATGTGTCATGTCCCAAGGTAGTGCCTTTGATAGGTCTGGTGAAAAATTTCAAGGGGTTCCAGAGTTATTAAGCTTTAAATTGTAGTGTTTTTTGACCTACGCAAGTGCACTACAATTTTTTGGATAACATTTTGTGGTGAATTTAAAATGTTGATGCAGAAAATGCTCATTTTTTTTTTTATCGCAGCTCTGTTTCTCCACTGCTGCAGAGCCTTACCGGCGGGGGCATCCAGCCACTGGCCCTGCCCGTGGGGAGAGCAGCAGGCTTACTCGCATGATGAGGTGGTCCGGCACAGCCATTGCTGATCTGCTGGAGGGCTCCCCCATCCCTACCAGCCAGACCAGCACCGCACCCCCACCAGCATGATTCCATGACAGTCCTCCCTGCATGGCAGGGCGCGGCCATCAAGCTGCTCGGTTGCACCCAGTCTTTTCCATTTTCTCCCCAATGGGAGCATGGACGTGCAATGATGTCCATGCACCATCGTGTTCCCCCCTTCCAAACACCTGTGCATCTTCAGTACCACCAGGCATACCCAGGGACTGCCAGAGCATGGTGTGTAACCCACCCTTTCCCCCAGGACTGGGAGAGTAGTCACTGGATGCTCGATACCAGTCCTCCCCTGCTGACCCCTGACGGCCCAGGCTCATTCCGAACCTGGGTCACAGGCATGAAGCGAGGTGTGGCGTCCAGCACCTCAACCCTCAGCACCACCGGGACAGGACTGCAAATGCTCATTTTGCTGATGACCCCAAGGCACACCCCCGATGTTTGTTGGTGTGTACAGAGTGGGTGTGGGGTGTTATCTTTGAAAACCCTAATGTCTCATTTCCCTTCTTTTGTGGCTTTATCCCTAACTAGAGCATTAGCACATTTTTTTGCAATACTTATGTGTGTATATATATATGTGTATATATATATATATATATATATAAAAACACACACATATACACATATATATATATATATATATATACACACATATATCTCAATAGGGGATATGACATGGCCTGATTGAAGATATCATATTTATCTTCACGAGAGGCCAATGATACCATGATATCTCATGAGTGGGGAAGCCATGAGTGAAATAACTTGATGTCATTGGCCTTGAGTGAAGATAAATATGATGGGCCAAATTCTAGAAGAGATACGACTGGCGTAACTTGACTTGCGTCAAAAGAAAATGTTGCAAGTAGCAAGTTACGCCAGCAGTTGCGACATACGGTATTCTACAAAGTGACCTGTGACATGCTGCAGGCTACTTGCTCCAAAGTAGA
Source organism: Neoceratodus forsteri (assembly GCA_016271365.2). NCBI lineage: Eukaryota > Metazoa > Chordata > Ceratodontiformes > Ceratodontidae > Neoceratodus > Neoceratodus forsteri. The sequence continues at coordinate 433,615,208 of CM028130.1, forward strand.
CATATGCCAGCACTTACACCCTAAACCCCCTGAGACATGGCACTGGGGAGATTACGGCAGCAGTTGCACCCAATTCTGGTAGGGCAGCAACAAAGTCCCCAAGGTCAGGATTCTACAATAACCCCCAGAGGAGAACCGATAAAGAAAGATATACCAGCATTTAGCTGGCATAACTGTATTTACGCCCTCTGGGCATTGTGTAGCCCCACCAGCAGACCACATCCAAGCCATGTGCCCTCTCCCCTATGCCCAGAACACTGCTGTAGGTGCCCCACTGGGCATCTCCACCAGCCCACGATCTCTCATACTGTATGTGCACTGCAGGGCATCACACACCCCCAGCCGCCCATTCCCCCAAACAGTACATGCCCTGCAGGGCTGCCCACACACCCTGTGTCCCTGAACCCCCACACCACTATAAGACCTGCAGGGCAGCTCTGTCCACTCCCCCACCCGTGCCCTGACCCCGAGACACAGTGCTGCAAGCTGTAAATATGTGTATAGACACACACACATATCCCTGGTAGTCTAGTGGCCCCCCCACCTCCCCACCCAGCTGTGCCAGTCCACCCCACACCTCCGACCCATCCCCAACCAGTCCTGGCACAGCTCACCTCTCATCTCCACAGCCAGCCACTGACTGAGCTCTGTATGAGTGCTTACTGTTTAAACACGCTCAATGAATTATGCATTGAGTGTGTATATACAGTAAGCACACATATGGAGCTCAGTTGGCGGCTGGCAGTGGAGGTGAGAGATGGGCTGTGCCAGTCGCCAGCCTCCAACGGGTCCTGGAGGGGGAAGCAGGTGGTTGGGTGCTGCTGGGTGGGAAGGGTGGGCAACTTGACTACCAGGGATGCCCAGTATATGGGTGAATTGGGGAATATTGGGGATTGGGGGGCAGTATCGTGGGACTGCGGGTTGCATTGTTTGTGATGGCACTTTGGGCAGGGGCATGCAACAGCTCTGTGGGGCTTCCAGCCTGTACAGTGGTCAGGGCATGGGTTAGCCCTGTGAGGCATGCAGGACAGGGGGGATCAGGGCATGGGGGGGCACTTGCGACCTTTGCATCCAGGGTTGCAGCTTACAGCACACCCTTCAGATATGCCTTTTGTTTACTGTGCCTGTGGGTTTGTCGCAAGTCACAGGACTTAGCCGATGAGACCCAGCCCCTTCTAGAATCGGGTGCAGGGTCCATGTCGCAAAGGCATTTGGCGCAAGTCACTTTTTGGTGGTGACTTGTGCCATTCTCCTAGAATCATGCCCGATATCTTCAGTCAGGCCTTGTCATGTTCAGTTTATACAACTTATGTGCTGGGCCCCCAACATGACCCCAAGATATGTTTTGCACCCCCCCAAAGACAAACCACCACATCTGTCACTTAAAACAATACTCCAGATATCTTATTTATTAGGTATGCCCAGCAGCTCCCTCCCCCCAGCTCTAGTCCTGCCATAACTAGTAAAAACAGTTACTGAAAAAAGTTATCTGGTTGATCCTGCCATTTCCCCCGTGGTCTCACTGAAGAAGTTTCACTTTTGATATTATAAATTTGTAGCACGAATGAGGGTTTTCACTGGTTTAAAATGGGGACCTGGTAGACATTTAAAATAAGGCACTCTTCTTGTAGATTAACAGAAATATGTGTGGCTTTTTGAAATGTATTAAGTTACTAAAAAAACTTATCTGGGTGATCCTGCAGTTCTCCCCTCATCTCACCAAAAGAGTTTCATTTGTGATGTCCTAGATTTGCATTGCAGCATGACTGACCGCTTTAAAACATTACATTGACTAAGTTACAGACATTTAAAATAAGGCATTGTCACTGCAAAATGTGACAGATGCACTTAGTTTTTATTGATCTTGCTGGGCTTTGTGAGAAAGAAGCTGCCAACAGTAGAAAGAAAGAGTGAGCCGGCATGTCGGCAGCTTCAGAGACGTGAACATGAGCTCGAGCGGTGTTGCTATAGTAACACTCGCTCACGCTCACTTTCATTTAACTGAAGCTGCTGATATGCTGACTCTCTCTCTCTTCTTTTTCTACTGTGGGTAACTTTTTTCTAACAAAGTTCAGCAAAATGAATAAAGACGAAGTGGATTTGTGACATTTTGCAGTGAGAATGTCTTATTTTAAATGTCTGTTGAGGTAGTCAATGTAATGTATTGAAAGTGCTCGGTCACGCTACGAATATTGGACATCAGAAATTAAAGTCTTTCGGTGAGATGAAGGGGAAATGACAGGATCAACCAAATAAGTTTTTTTTAATTATACTGATTGTTTGAAAATGATGGCAGATTTAAGAGTCGCGCTGGTAGGAGGAAGGGGGTCAGGTCATTGAGAGACAGAGCCTTAGAACAGCTGAGTTTTATGAGGGGTCAATAGAATCTGTTAGAGATTACTGCAGTAGTTTAAAAGATAACAGGATGACGTATAGCAGTGTTAAAGATATCATGACGGCGTATAGGAACATGCAAAAGGAACATGAAGATATGAATGTTATCTTCACTGGCTTCTTCAGATATCACTTTTTATACTTGCATTTATCCCAGCACATAAGTTGTATAAATATATTTATTCAATGGGGTGAAAGTTATTCTAGTGGAATAACTGGATATATTCTCACTGCAGTGAGATGAATGCTGATGACATCAGTGGAGTGAGATATATTTGATTTATCCATATTCTGTTGTTGTCACCACTCACTCACTAAAACCTGCATTCTAAATGAAACTGATTCAGAAAACAGTTTCTCTTTCTCACTGAAGCCTGCAATTTACTCAATTAGCATTGCAAAAGACATTCACCTGTGTCCCCTAGTGTTTCTGAAACTCCTAGCCCATTACTGTGCTGATCTCAGCTTCAAAACATCCTGCATTCTAAATGGAGCTTCTTCACAAAGCAGTTTCTCTTTCTCAGTGCTACCTGCAACAGGTTCTCTTTCTCACTGAAACCTGCAATATACTCAGTTGGCATTGCAAAAGACACTCACCTGTGTGCCATTGTGTTTCTCAGACTCCCAGTCTATTCAGAAAAATTCACACACACACACACACACACACACACACACACCACACAGAAAGAGCAGAAAATACACAGAAACAGAAAAAGAACACAGAAAAAATGTATGTAAACCTCACAGCCCCATTGTAGAAATCGTACACATGATGTGCAGATCATGGGATAGGGAAAATATTCTCAGTCCTGCAGAGTGAGCTGTGCATTCTCACTCATGCCTTTGGTATTCATGAGAATACAGAGCTCATTCTGCAGAAGTGAGAATATTTTCCATCTCTCTCTCCTGCCCATCATGTATCCCAGTAGGGCCAGTGTATTAGGGTTGTGCAGCCTCTTCTATGTTAAACTCAACATTTTGCACATTAATAACTTTGCAACCATTACTAAGATTTGCTTGAAAGGTTGCATGCACAGTGTGGTACCATAGATCTCTGGATCTGGAAAGTTTTGTTCTGGTTGGATTCACGGCTGCAGAACTGCTGAGTGTGAAAAAGTGTGAAAAATCCTCACCTTAGTGAAATTCTTTGCTTGTCTCCACAGCCTGAATGGTTTGTCTATCTGGTCCCAAATGTTCAGGGTACACGTGGAATGGGTCAGGGAAGTGTCTTTTGAAGGTTTGGTGAAAAAATATTAATCCATTCAAAAGTTATTAACGTTTAAAGTTTCCCATTATAGCCTATAGGAAAAATACATGTACACCATGAACTGAGCATACTCAAAACCTGAAATTTTAAAATTTAATAACGTTTGAATGTATTATTATTTTTTCACCAAACTGATGCTGGATTGTTCTGTAGGATATTCTGTTTCTACCCTGCAAATTTTCAGGCCAAAATATTAATCCATTCAAAAGTTATTAAAGTTTCAATTTTATCCTATGGGAACATTTTTCAATTTTATCCTATGGGAAAAATATATGTGTGCCCATGTTTCTTTGCCACTTAATAGTAAAAGAATTGATAGGGCTTTTGGGCTGAAATTTGCAGTGTGGTCAGCTTTTTGTGAGCTTTCATACTCCTTTTTCGTCATGTGAAAAAGGATTAAGACCTCCATCCAAATTGCCCTGCCAGTAATCCTTTTTTATGAGATGTCATAAACCTGTTTCATGATGCAAAAAAGGATTATGACATCTCACGAAAAAGGATCTGAAGAGAGTCACACAAAATTATTGTTAAAACTAAAAATAAGCATTTTGAGGCCACCTAAAATTCAACTATAAGCACAGAACAGTAAAAGACATCCTAATGAATATGATACATACTTAAATGTTTGCAGAAGACATCCCTGGGCACAGTTATGACAGTTTGTTTGGCCCCTCCAAAAAAAACAAGATGGCAGCTGACGAAAAAGGAATTTTTCTGATGAAAAAGGATTCTAAGGATCCTATTTTGTGCAGTGTCAAAATCCTTTTCTGTGAGAGCAAAACCCTTTTTTGTTCCATGCAGCTATCCAAAAGACTGAACTGAGCATGCTCAGAACCCGAACTTTAAAAATGTAATAACTTTGCAATGCATTAATATTTTTTCACCAAAAGAAATTTGGGCTTGTTCTTTGGTGCAAACTCATTCTACTCTACAAATTTCTGACCAAAATTGCAAATGGTTTGGCTGCAGCACGATGAGGGAAAAAAGACCCAAAAGGTGAATTTTAGTATTTCTTTCACAATGCACAGCGTAAAATCTGCCAATCCAACCAACAGGAAACTTGGTATATCAAGAGATATACCCCATGGGACAGTGAATACCAAATTTCATACACATCCATTGAACGGTTGCAAAGTCATTAAAGTGCAAAATTTCAGGTTTCGGCGTGGTCATGCCTGTATATTATGGTTCCGTAAGCACTTCTATGTTAAACCCAAATGTTTGCACCTTAATAACTTTACCCCCGTTGAACTGATTTACATGATATTTGGTAAGCACAGCTTATGCATGAGGATCTCTTGATCCTATAAATCTCATGTAGATCGGCTCAGGGGAGGCAAAGTTATAGAGGTACAGAAACCCTCAAAAGTATCCATTTTTGAAAATTTTAAGATTTTTTTTGCCACCTGATAACTGAAAAAATAGGAGTCTTTGAAACCTTAAACTTTCAGGTTTGATAGAGGTTAATCAAAGGTGTGTGCTTTTGTGGTTTTTAGGTCCCACTGTTAAGCAGTTTTTAAATTATTTAATAAAAATGTTCTGTTTCTGAGCATGCGCAGTTCAGAAAATCGTTCTATTCGTAACTGAATTTTTGTGAAAGTAGCAGTTTGCACTATACGACACAGCTGTCATTAATAAATGACAACTGTTTCATATAGTGCAACCCTACTGCTGTTGTCCTCACTCATAGGTCAGGAGATGGGCTACTGTCATTGTAGCCCCACCAGGCTGACTCTGCTGTGTCTTCAACTGTATCTGCACGACAGGTGCCCCAATCCCCGGTGGCAGTGTATATATTTATTTATTTGTACAATATGACACTGGGATGCCTACTTCCAGTGTTGGATGCCCCTGCAGCCCCTTGTGTCATGCAGTTCACCCCACACACAGCTGAGTGGGACACTGGGGAGCCCACCCCCAGTGTTTGAGATAGATTACTTTCATATGTATTCCTGCAAAAAAAAAATGCCCTGAATGTCTTTTTTTTATTTAAACCTGAAAGAAATAAAATGGTCCCTTATCATCACCGCCCTTACCCTCTCCCATCCCCACCTTCCCACTGAATGCCCACCACCCCACACCCCCCTTACCCTGTGGTTACCTGCCGGGATTGTATGCTGTCATCTTCTGTGGACCGGGACACATCTACACTCTTCAAAGCTGAACCTCAAACTGAGGAATAAAATGTAGTGCCAGATAATGTATTTGGTGGCTAGGAGTCAGTTGCACTCTGCAACATGGCTGTCATTTACTAAAGGACAGCTGGTGTCATATAGTTTGCATTATACACAACAGCTGTCCTTTACTAAATGACAGCTGTGTAGTATAGTGCAACTGGCTTCTATCTACCAAATACATGATACGGCACTAAGTTAAAGATCATTGGCAAAAGTCCTGTATGTCAGAACTGGATGAACGCTTTACCAAGTGGTGGAATTGACTTCCTTTGTGTGCTGTTCATTGTAAAGTAAAACTCATTTTAAAGTTATTCTCATGTCCTGTCATGATCTGAAGTGGTTCAGCAAAGCCACAGTATTCCTCAGTCAGTTTCAGCACTCACTGAGACAGTATTGTGTCATTGGCAGTTTTCTGAATGGAAGCATGAGAGAGAGACAGATGGTAGCTGTTTCATGCCACCTGCTGTATGTAAACTGCAGCTCTCTTACTCGATTCAGCCATGGTATCTGCAGTGGCCGCTCACCATCGCTTGATCACTGTTGCTACCCTTTCATATTTCTTTTATATCTTTTCCTGTAGGTGAATGCTTACTGGCTATAGAAACTGCAAATGCAACTTTGTGAGGTTTGGTTTAGTGCTAGGTCTAATATTGGTAATTCTTTTTCACAATGGCATCAGTGAATAACTTTTGTTTCATGTGCCGCTGCATTCACAAAAGACTTGCGGGGACTTTCAGCTGTCTCAACGTAGCATGAGGACAGCCCATTTCAATCTGAGGCATAATGTTTATCTTGCATTGGTTTTCCTGTTTTTTTCATCTACTAAAACTTTAATCTTACTACTGGTATTTTGATGGTGTGAATAGTCAAGTTACATCATATTGTTTTTATTTTGGTTTTGAGTCTGTTTCTGCAAGTCATCTTTTTCTATGTGTACTGACTACTTATCATACAGTGAACATACAATGAAGTCAGTTCTAGCACAAACTATTACTATTTCAGTGCAAGTGACACTGAATTTGTCTCAGACAGTCCTGTTGCCATGATCTGCCAGCCTGGCTACTGCTCAGCAACCCGTATCACTGTTTCTGGGATTTCTTGGTAACTGAATTACTGTGTGACCCTGAGCAAGTCACTTAACTTCCTTCTGCTCCCAGGTCCCACCTGGAAACAAGCTCTCACTTAGTGTGCCTTTCCTGGTTAAACAATTTAGCCCTCCCCGTTTGCAGCCAACTGATTTATAACCATTGCTGACATCGGGGGCCTAATCCCCGTGTTGGCATTTAAACCCTCCAGTAGTGTGGGACACTGGGGAGCCTACCCCTAGTGTCCTGAAATACTTTTATTTTTGTTCTGTTTTCCCAGAAATGGAAAAACTGTCCTGCAATGTCTTTTTGGTTTTTTTCACCTGAAAAAAAGAAAATGGTCCTTTGTTGTCGCTGCTGTCTCCCTACCCCCAACCCTACCCTCCCACTGAGCACTCACCACCCTACCCCCTTACCCTATACTTACCTCTGGAGGTTGGCCGATGCCATCTTCTGTGGAATGGGACCCATCTGCACTCTTCAAAGCTGAACTGAAAACTGAGGAATCAAGGTAAGTGCCATGTAATGTATTTCAATGGCATTTTGAACTTATGTTAATAACTTTGCCTTTTTTTTTTTATTTTTTCACCAAATTTTCAGCATGGCCTTTTTGGGATCCCACCTCATAAACATGGTCACTGTCGTTTTGTTAATCGGGCCCAGAAGGTGATTTCACAGTCACTGAATGGAATCACCTTTTGGGGCTGATTCATGAAATTGCAGTGCCAGTGTTCATGAGGTGGGGTCCTAAAAAGGCAATGCTGAACATCTGGTGAAAAGTGCACAAAGAAGGGAAATGAAAATACGTTAGGGATTTGGGTCTCCAGAGTATTGGTGAATCAGTGGTGGGGTCTTACTTGGGGTTGTCAACCCTAATGCCTGCCCCTACCCTGGATCAGATGAGATCAAATGTTATGTCTTCAGAAAGGTTTTACAGATTATATTGGCCATACTGTATCACTATGAGGCACTAGGCTGGACCTGTAGCTTGTGCTTCGGACAGGAGGCTACAGGCTGGGGGGGGGTATTAGGTTTGACAACCCCAAATAAGACCCCACCACTGATTCGCCAATACACTGGAGACCCAAATCCCTAATGTATTTTCATTTCCCTTCTTTGTGCACTTTGCATTTTACAACCCTAATCTCTGCATTAACGTAGTGTTTTGCAACTGATTTCTCTTCTTTTTGTAATAGTGGAACTCTATCCTCATTTGCACAGGTCCCAAAATGAGTGAAATAGAAGATTGGAGACAGTCCTGATGCAGTGCATGGGCCCAGCAGACCCCAACACACATGTCAATAACTTGTGGGTGAGGTTCCCTGACCCACCACAGGGTGTGGCATCTGCCCCAAAACACTGCTCCTTCCCTACATAGGCCATGACTGGTGCTGGTTTCATTTCCCATCTATGCGCTTTACATTTTACAACCCTAATCTTTGCCTTAACATAGTTTATATATATATATATATATATATATATATATATATATATCATTGCAAAAAACTGTGTTAATGCAGAAATTATGGGTCCCAAAAAGTCAACGCGCACAAAGAAGGGAAATGAAAACATTAGTGTCTGGGGTTTAGCAGTTTTGGTGAATTGTTGGTGTGGTGTTCTTTGGGGTTGCCAACCCTAATGCCCACCCTCCTCCTCCTCCTCCCAGCCACTAGCCTTCTGCCAAGCACAAGGATGAGGTCCAAGCCCATGCCTCATAGTCATATACTGTCTGGAGGCAGAGAAGTATGGCTCATCACATGTAGCCAACAGAATCAGTTGCAACTTTCTTCACGCAGGGCCTCTTGAGTGAAGCATGAGATCATGTATAACTTTGATCACTCAGGGAAGCGGTGGGCATTTGAGTTGACAACTCTAAGCATCACCACACCACTGATTCATCAAGACCCCTAAGACTCCAAACCCTAATGTTATAATTTGAAATTACTTTAGCCTGGATGAAACTACTTCAACCTGGATAATTTTGTGAAATGCAGCATCTTATTTTCATGGGGATCCCAGGAAGGATAGCACATAGGCAGAAGAAATCCTGGGGCTGAATACTGGTTGGGTGGGGAAACAATAATAGTTACTGTGACTGTGGAGGAGAGGGGTCTGAGAATGGTGATATCTAACAACCACAAATCATCAGTGCAATGCAACAGAGTGATAGGGAAGGAAAAATGAATGCTGGACTGGGCTGGATTGGGAGGAGATTCAGCGGCAGGACTAAAGAGGTAATTTTGCCCCTGTGCAGAACCTGGCACAACCACCAGGAGTACTTGGTACAATTTTGGTCCCTCCACCCACCTAAGGAAGAAAATAAACAGATATGATGACCAGACTTAGGAGGGTAGTTCATCCCTTCTTTCCAAGAAGAGGCAGGCACAACAGTTCCAGATGCAGCCAGTCAGTTTTTTCACGACAGCCACTGGTTACACTGGAAAATAATGGGTTATTTGGTTGCAGAATACAGGGCACTTACAGTGATTGTCATGCACTAACAATTCTATCTATGGAAGGCAACTATATAAGTATAAAAAACAATAGATATATGGATGGACAGTTATATATATATGGATATGTGATGTGACACTCTAAAAGGGTCAGTTAGTGCCCTGTGTCTGCAGATGCTACTATTAGAGGCTTAATCAATGTCTAAACACCTTGGCCAAGGGTAATTAGCAGAACCAGTCTATGATATGACTGGCTAGTAGGGGGAACAATCTCGTTTTTGGTGAGGAGCAAGTGGTGGCTTGCTAGCTTGGGGAATGGTCGGTACAGTACCTTACTGACCGATCAGTCTTGTTGGCTGGCAGGAAAAATGAAAGCAGCAAAATGAAGAGGATGAGGGAGATGAAGACGATGAAGGCCAGTCCAGAAGCTGAAGATGCAGGCGATGAAAGGAAGGAGGATGGTCGAGGCAATATCCTCCTGCTGCAGTGAACGGTTCTAGCTATGGCCAGCAAGAAAAAGCAAAATAAAAACAGGGCAACTTTCTAATCACCGTTCTGTGGAGTGGACCTCACTACCTTGAGCCTGGGTGGCTCCTAGGCTGAGTGTACTGGGGGGACTAATTATTGCATCTCTGACTACTGCAGTCCTTGATATCTTCGGAGGTTGTTGGCAGGCTGGGTGTAAGGCACTGGAATCTTGGCCACCCAAGAGATAGGGTGGCCCCTGAACTCAAGGGCTAAGGCAATTGCAGTCTGTTGTAGGGCAACCAGTTCAGGAGGTGGGACTACCATAGCTGGGCAGTCCATCCACTTTCCCAAGGCAACAGTTCAGTTTAGGGGGAAAGGGGACTGATGCAGGTGACCACTGTTGGTGGTGGGGCAGACAGTTCAGGCTCCAATGTGGAACTGTTTGGAAACCAACTGGTCGAGGTGCAGGGCAAGCAAGTTCAGGCCCGGTGCAAACAGCAATCTTCGATAGGTGCAGGGCAGGCAGTTCAAGCCCTGTGGTACTTCAGTTCAGGCCCCAAGGCAAACTGTCCAGCCTTTCAAGGCATCTTGCATCCCAGGGTACAATTCTGGGTGAGACACTGAAATTTAGCAATTCGTCAATACATTTTTTAGTGCAGGGTGCTGTGTCCACCTATGGCCAATGTCCTGGTGGCAGGCAGCACAGCACAGGCTTAGCCATCCCCTCGGTCCATAGGCAAACCAGCTGATGGCAAGCAGTCCAGGGAGAATGGAGTAGCCGATAGGGGGTGTTTGGGGCTCCTGGAGTCAAGGATAGTACTGTTGGCGTGGCTTATCAGAAAAACAGGGGTGCTGCCCCTTTAAGGTCCCGAGAGATTCCCTCTAGAGGTCTGCTGTGGGCTAGCTGGGCCCAGCCCACCCCTCCTTTTTTGTATATTCATTTTTTTTTTTTTTTATATTTTGAAACCTGAAACAACACAACACACAGTATTTACAAACATATCACCACTTATTCAAAACTATATACAATGTTTGAAGAAACATTTAATTTATACTTTATCTGATGTTTCCGGGTTGTCTGGGATAGGGAAGGTGTGTCATTTATTTACATACATTTAAAATGACTTGTCAAGTCATTTAATGTTTTTATGAAATATATATATGTCTATAATTATTTTTCATGTTCTTTTATTGATGTATTTTGAACGTGTTTATTTACCTGTACGGCGTCCAGAGCCTTCGGGAATGGGTGTCTTTAAATAAATTTTACCTTACCTAAAATAAGTTTATATATTTCATATCATCATAGTACAAAGGTGGGGTCTACATTCATAGTGCAGAGACACCAGCAGTTCCATCTGTTTCTACCTTTTACTTTCTGAACTTGTATACTGTGTCTTAAGTTCTCCATCTGATAGATGGAATTTACTATCTGGACCCAGTCATTTAATGTTGGAATTATGTTTGTTAACCATTTTTAGTTATGCATTTTTTCACTACACTCATACATACACCTAGCAGATATTTTATTGCTGGGTCTTTCAATTCAGGCGGAGAGATGTGGAACAAGACCAGTGCTTTTGTAAGGACTAACTGTGCTGTAAAACCGATATTCAGTGTCCTCTCTACATCTTGAAGGAAAGGGAATAAATGGGCGCATTCCCAGAAAACATGAAAGTGTGTGGCTCTTGTTTCTCCACATTGTCTCCAGCAATGTGTCATGGCTACAGTAGAAGTATGCACCTGCTGCACTGGAGTGATAAAGAAAACAACCAGGCACTTCCAGCTGAATTCCCTTCATATCATGGAGTAGGAATTTTGTGTATATTTTTACGACCGACTTCCCAAAAATTCTCTTGCTGAGGAGAGCACAACTTTTGTTCCCATTTCTGGAATGCTCCCAGCAATAAGAATTTACTTAATTCCTGTAAGGCCCAGTATCCTTAAAGAACTAAGAGAGGTGGTGGCTGAACCTCTTGCTATCCTGTTTAGCCGATCACTAGAAACAGGGGAGGTACCCAAAGACTGGAGGATAGCAGATGTAGTCCCCTTATACAAAGGTGGGAACAAAGAGGAAGCGGGGAACTACAGACCAGTCAGCCTCACCTCGGTAGTGGGGAAGATCATGGAAGCACTACTGAAGGAGAGATTGGTGGAACATCTGGTTGTCAATGGACTACAGGACCCAAGGCAGCATGGTTTCACCAGGGGGAGGTCATGTCAGGCCAACCTCATTGAATTTTTTGACTGGGTGACTAGGGAGGTGGATCAGGGGAGGGCAGTGGACATGGCCTATCTGGACTTCAGCATGGCCTTTGACACTGTGCCACATAGAAGACCATTGCACAAACTGGGGAATATGGGTGTGGGCAGGACAGTAGTGTGGTGGGTAGGTAACTGGCTGGGCAGCAGGACACAGAGGGTGGTGGTAAATGGCTGTCACTCCACAGAGGGAAGAGTGACCAGTGGGTCACCACAGGGATCAGTGCTGGGACGGTACTATTCAATATCTTCATCAGTGACATTGAGCAGGACCTAGAAGGCAGAATTTCACTGTTAGCTGATGACACAAAGCTCTGTAACAGAGTAGACACACCAGAGGTGTAGACAGAATGAGAAGGACCTGCAGAAACTTGAGAAGAATGGTCAGGGGTTTGGCAGTTGAAATTCAATGTAAGGAAGTGCAAGATAATGCATATGGGGCACAAAAACCTGGCACAATATATCAGTTGGGGGTGAGGAATAGCACTGCACCAAGCAGGAAAGGGATCTTGGGGTAATCATCTCTGATGACCTCAAGGCAGAAACAGTGTGACAAGGCGGCAGGTAAAGCAAATAGGATGCTGGGATGCATAGGCAGGGCATCACCAGCAGGAAAAGGAGGTCATAATTCCACTATACAAGACACTAGTGAGGCCGCACCTGGGTACACTGTGTAGTTCTGGAGACCTTACCTACGTAAGGACATAGACAGGGTAGAGAAAGGTTCAGAGGAGGGCAAAAGGAAGGTGCATGGATTGCATCACAAGTCAATGAGGACAGGTTGAAGGCACTGAACATGTACTCCCGGAGGAGAGGAGGGAGAGAGGGGATATGATAGAGACATACAAGTATCTTACAGGGAGGAACAGGGTGCAGGAATGCACTATTTTTAAGCAAAAAAGATGTTTCAGGACTAGAGGGCATGGGATGAAGTTGGAGGGAGGATGATTCAGAGGAAACGTGAGGAAGAATTTCTTCACAGAACGGGTGGTGGACAAGTGGAACACCCTGCCAGAGGAAGTGGTGGGGGCTGAAACAATCACGGGATTTAAGAATGCATGGGATAGACATAAGGGAATTCTGGAGGTCAGGGGTAAGGGGCAACAGACTTCTTGGAAAACATAAACTGAACTTACAAACTTAAATGGGCAGACTGGGTGGGCCATAGGCCCTTATCTGCTGACACTGTCTATGTATCTATGTATAGGCCTGATATAATATGGGGATGGTATGTCCTTTTATGGATGGTTGTACTATCCTGAACAGAGGATTAATTATATCTGGACCTGTACCCCCATTCAGCATCTGAGGTAGATATGCTCTCACTTGAAAGTAACAAAAGATTTCTCTGTTCAACAGGTCATATTCCTGTGCAAGATTTTGGAATAATTTAATGGTCTTTTCCTGTAACAGTTGCCAAGGAAAGTGCAGGCACTTTCCATATCATATCTTGTAAGCAGCATCTAATCTTGCTGGAGTGATATTTTTTAATTTTTTTATTTTATTGAAATCTAGGATTACAAATACCTTTGAGCAGGAACTGCTCATTTATAAAGGTTCCACACTGAGGAAATGGAAGGTAAACATACATACAAAGGTTGACAGGATTACACATAATTACATAGTAAAAAGAAGGCAGTTTGAGTCAGTTTAGCATGGTGGTTTAAGGCTCTGAGCTGCAAATCTGGTGAAATCCAGCAGACCAGACCTGGGTTTGAATCCCCCCTGCTTCCACTTTCAGACTGTGTGACCCTGAGCAAGTCACTTAACTTTCCTGTGCTCCCAGGTCGCACCTGTAAAAAAGCTTTCAGCTTAGTGTGCTAGTCCTGGTTAAACAACTAACAACAAGAAACAAGAAGCTGAGGCATAATTAATTACACTACCTCAAAATGTGCCAATGTTAGGTAGAAAGACACAACATCCAAGGGCAAACTTAGAAATAAAGTTAGAAATAAGCGCTGCTGGCGAGAGGATAGGGAGGGTGGGGGTACGCAGGCAGGAAGGCCATTGTCGTAGGGTAAGGGGTGATGGTAAGAGTACTCAAGGGGAGGGAGGGGAGGAATAATTGTCAGCAAGTTCCAGGAAGGGGGTGAGGAAGGGGAGTTGGTGGAGGGGGTGTGCAGGGGGAGGCAGCTGACCTGTCTAAAGCAGATGGCAGTGAGTGTGGGGCCCCAGATTAGGCAAAGCAGTCACAATGGCTAGCTGAGATGAGATGAAGTCTGAGTTGTTTTTTAAATGGGCCAAGAGCAGCAGCTGTGTAAGAGTTTCTTTGTTGCGTGTATTGCACCATTGTGGAGCTGTGTGAGCAAAAGCCCTTTGTCCCATTGTACTCTGGCATCTGGGGACAAGGAAGGTTTGTTGTTGTGAACTTCTAGTTTGCTGGGTGCTGTAGTGGTCTGTGATGAGCTTTTCAATGCCTGGGGCATGATCCTGAGGAGGACTTTTTTGGCTAAGAGGCAGGTTTGATACTGGATCCTGTTGATGAGAGGAAGCCATCCTGCTCGAACGTATAGATCACAAGTATGTGTGAATCGGTCAGCCCCCATTAGAAGCCTGCATGCTTTGTTGAGTGCAACCATAATTTTGCGGAGGGCAGAGGCAGAACCGTAGATTGCTAGCCCATAATCAATGATGGAGGTGACAGAGCTGTTAATAGCCAAACAAAGTGTGTCCTGAGTCATGCTGTGTTTGTGCCTTTAGAGCATGCCTATTCAGATATTGGTGGCTTTGGCAAAAGAATCAATGTGCCGATGGTAGGAGAGGGAACTATCCAGTGTAACACCTAGGTATTTAAATTCAGGAACGTGTTGAAGTATGGTCTCTGTTTGGGTTTTGATGTTGAGGTCATTAGATTTGTACTTGCTCCTGGCATTGTAGAAAGTCAATGCCTTTGTTTTGCTGTAGTTCAGGACCAGTTTGTATGTCTTGAACCATTCTTCGATGTGCATGAAATCAAGCTGTAGTTGTTTCTGAAGGAGCACCACGTCTTGGTGTTTGGTGAAAAAGACTGCGTCATCAGCATAGAGTAGTAACTTCTGATGGCAGACACTGGGGAGGCCATTCAGAAAGAGGCCGAAGAGGAGTGGTCCCAGGATGGACCCCTGTGGGACCCCCGAAAGGACCAGTTTATCTTCCGAGGTGACACCGGGGATCCTGACCCACTGGACCCTCTCCCCAAGGTAACTTGAAAACCAGAGCAGCACTTCTTTGGAGACCTCAATGCTTGATAGTTGCTTGAGTAGGAGTGGTTGGTTGACAGTAACAAAGGCTTTCGTAAGGTCGATGAATACTGCCCCCACATAGTTTCCTTGGTCGAGAGTGGTATGGATGAATCCCGTGAATTCTAATAGTGCAATGGTGATGCTGTGACCTTTACGAAAGCCATGTTGCTCGGGACAATGGATGTTATATTTTTCCAGGTACTCAACTAGCTGGTCTGAGGCAATGTGTTCCAGGGCCTTAGACAAAGGAGCGAGGATGGAGATAGGTCTATACTTGGAGTGTAGTGACTTGTCTCCACGTTTGTGTACCAGTGAGATGGTTGCCTGCTTTCAGCAAGATGGGAACTGGGACATTCTATGTGATAGGTTGAAGATCATTGTCAGGGGTACAAGGATTTCTTCAAGGACCAGCGATAACAACTTCAGGTCGAGGGAGTCGCCACTGTAGCCTGTGTTGCAGATGGTCTTCTGTATATAGGTTCTGGCTAAGTGTACTGGGATCTCCTTGAAGTAGAAGCATAGGGCAGGGTATAGGAGAGAAGCAGTGTCAGGGGGGTTACTACCAGAGGGGGCATCAAAGAAATCAGATGGGAGGACACTATCCAAGTTGGAGAATGGATTGCTGAAGTTATTGGTGATTGTGTAAAGGTCAGATGTTGGTGTTCCATTTATGCTGAGCATGGTGGGTGGTGACTTAGGATCCTTGTCTGTAAGGTCTTTTAAATTACTCCAGAATTTTTCCCCCGCCACCCCAGGAGTTGGAGACAGCCTCCTTGAAATATTTGCTTTTGGCACTCCCAATTGCCCGCATGCACTCATTTCTGGCAGTTTTATATTTATGAATATCCCCAGGTGTGGATGTTGCTTGGGCACAGTGCCAGAGATGGTCCCTTCGTTTGAGAAAAGTGATTAGTTTGGGGGTTATCCAAGGGTTAGCTCTTCCCCTGACCTTCAGCATTTTGAGAGGTGCAAAGATATTGCAGGCCGCAGTGAAGTGCCTGATGAAAAGGTCCACTGCTTGGTTAACGTCTTTGGAGGAGTCGATTGGTGACCAGTCTATGCGGCTTAAGTCTGTTTTTAGTAGCCCAAGGCACCCCTGCTTTAACACCCTGGTGTGGATTATTTTAGGGAGGGGCTTGATGAATTTGTTTGTCCAGATACAGGTAACTGGTGAGTTGTCACTGATAATGTCAAGGAGCACTGTGACTTTAGAAATTCGTTCAGGGTCATTAGAAAGGATCCAGTCCAGAAGTGTGTGTGACCCTGTCCAATAGTTACATTTGGTGGGGGTGACAACAAGCTGGGTGAGGTTCTGTGCCGTGACGGTATCCTCATAGGTGCCGGACTCCGGTGAGAGCCAGTTTATGTTGAAGTCGCCGAGTATTATGATTTCAGAGTTATTGTGTATTCCCCTTAGGTTTCCATGATGCTAGCAAGTTCATTGGCCTTGTCTTTAGGGGGTAGGTAAACAGAGGCTATGGTGAGCTCCTTGTTGTGCAGCCCAAGTAGAACTTTGATAGCGAGGACCTGCGAGGGGGGTTTACGGTTTCAGAAAGAAAGAAAGGACATGACCCAGATAGGAGTTCCTCAGGTAGATGGCACAGCCCCCACCTTGTTTAGCAACCCTGTCCTGCCTGAATATAGTGTATCCAGGGATGGTGACTGCAGTGTCTGATATCTTGGGGTAAAGCCATTTTTGAACAACAGAGAGAGTGTTTTGTTGCTGGACCCAGGTTTGCAGTAAGTCAAGTTTGTTGAGGAGGCTTCAAATATTGATTGAGGCTAACATGAAGGAACCCTCCCACCTTTTCAGGGCATAGGGGGCTAGGCCATTGGATCCTGGGTTGGGATGAATGTTTCCAGATAACAGAAGTAGCATGAGTAATATCCTGAGAAGGTAGGCTTTAATCATTTTGCAGACTAGTTTTGTGTAGGGCATCTAGACCTCTTGGCCCTGCTGGTCCACATTTGCCCTGTGAAATTGCAGAGCACAATATATATTGCAATGTTATCAGGGGTGCCACGTGATTGAATATATAGAAAGAGGCCAAGCTGCCATATTGGGGTGCAGTGGAGTAAGGCACAAATGGTATGGGCCCCGGTGGTCATGCCTTGTGTGTAGTGCAAGAAATATACTGGTACATTATGGTGAGGGTTATGGTTGTTGGTGTCTACAGGGCCAGTGGGGCAGTGCAGCATCATCACTCCCAAAATTATCAGTGGAACAGCTAGCTTAGCAAAAGTCATGGTTGGGCTATAGAGGCGTTATAGCACTGTAGAGAAGGAAACTTGTTGGAATAGGTCTACGCTTTTTATATTTCTTATGTCTAGTGTGACCTGCACAGACAGGTGGGTAGGGCTTGTATCAGAAGAGGCTGGGCCAATAGGAGATAGAGGAATGAGGAGGGAGGGATGAATGTGTATTGAATGGAGGCCTGGGAGGAGGTGGGGGGGGGGCGGGAGAAAAAGCAAGTAATATTGAGGACAGAAAATAGCAAAAGAAAGTCAAAATAAAGTGTGGTTTTCCCTGGCTGGGAAGCGCCTCAGTAGGAAAGGAGTAGGAGCAGGCAGGTCCAAACACGGTCCATATGTAAGAGGAGCAACCATAAGAGAAGTTGTTTCATTTAGTCTTTCTTTGCATATTTTTCCCTTATCTGTAGGGGAGTTAGCACAAATATGGATCCACATATCTGCACAGAATTCAGTGTCTGTATTTCTAGTAGAGCACCTTCAAAGGGGCCTGTAGGTAGGCATTATCTTTCCAGAGCTACCCATTGTTGATCTGGAGAATTCCGTAACCAGTGCATAACTGCCAGCAGCTGAGCCACTTCATAGTACAACCATAAATCTGGGAGTGCTAGAACCCCCCCTGTACCTCTGAAACCCAGATTCAGATATTCCAATAGTTTGAGCCATACTCAAGCAATATGGAAGTTTATCTGGAAATAAATTAAATGAAAGTAAAACTGAGGTACTAACTGTCACAAACACACTCAGCAGGTCAGGCCCTCTGCTCCCATAGTGCCAACCTCCAAGCGCAGTATTGTGAACAGGTAACAGAACAGGGTAACCCACCTGTCTGCTTGTGGGTCCAAAGCACCTTTAGTCTCAAGTTCTGGGGGGATTCGAACTGTGAACCATATGCTAGCGTACCCAAATGTACAGGCTCAGATAATCTGCTCTTCAGGGGGATGCCAGATATCTTTTGCCTAAGGGCACCTAACCAGGTATCCAAAATATTCCCTTAAAACTCTATAAAAGACCTTAGGTATTTTCTTATCTTTTCCCAGTTTGGTAACACCATCAAGCTCTGAACAGTTTTTGTCAGTCTTAACCCTCTATACGTCACACGCAAAAAGATTTTCGAAGACACAGCCAGGCAATCTTTGGAATAAAAGGTTTACTTAAAAATGGATAGAAATATGTAAAATGTAAATACAGAACAATATATCACAAAGCATACAATCACTTAAAAGAAAGGCAAAGAAAACTACAGAGAAACTCCTACCAACATACAATTAGACTTTTTCTATCTAATGTATTACCTCTAAGTGCCTAAGTTAGAGATCTTGTTTCTTAAGAGTCCAAAAATATATGTCATATGGTTGAAACACAGAATACAGTTTAAAAACTCTGTGTTTCCACCCCTTCTTTGATGCCATCTAGCTCCTCTTTTTAGAATATAAAAAATATAAAAACCAATTATCTTCCTGTCAGGAGAGATTTTAAATACTGTGACTTCAGCAAACACTAATTTCCCAATATGACTCCTTAATTAACATCCAATCTTTGATCTTGGCAGTTCCTCTTCCTAGGGCACATCAAAGGATTTTATGATTTTTAGCACCACAGTGATATAACAATGTTTTTGCTAAAACATCATAAAGGTTATGATCCTATATCCTGGCAGCTGGGTCAGTTCTAATTACAGGAGACCCATAATTAAGTCTCCTAGTCTTTTAATTATCACCTGGTTTCAGGTCGCCTGACTATAATTGAAACCGGGGACACTCATTTTATTATTTATTTATTTAGCTTTTGTTGACCGGGTAAGTGCACTAGACAAATCCTGCCTATTTTCAGGCATGACCCGGGGGGGGGGGGGGTAAAGATGAATGCCAACTAACCTTGAACCAGATTAAGCTGTTGGTGGTATTTTTACTGATTGTGGGAAATTTGGCCAGGACACCGGGGAAACACTTCCCTACTCTTTTCGATAAGTGCCATGGGATCTTTAACAGCCACCTGAACTACCACCAATCCAAGGCAGATGGGACCTCGGCACTGTGACAATCACACACTATATTTTTATATTACAAATATCATCCAACAATCATAACCAGCTGGCCAAGTGTCACAATCCTCCCCACCTAGACTGAATTTGAGAGCTCTATCCCTTGCATGGGATGAGCTTCCCAAATCAGTTCACTCCTCATAAACATGTGAAAGGCCATCTGCATTCTGATTAGCCACTTCAGCCCTATGTAAGATTGTCATGTCATACCCTTGCAAGGCAAGACTCCATCTTAATAGTCTACTATTAGTTTTTCCCATTTGGGTCAGCCAAACCAGGGGGTTGTGGTCTGTTTGTACCTCAAAATGCTGCCCGTATAAGTATGGCTCTAACTTCTTTAGGGCCCACACTATGGCAAGACACTCTTTTTCCACTGTAAGGTATGCCTGCTCCCTGGGAAGTAACTTTTTACTCAGGCACACTACGAGTGATCTTTCCCTTGGTTGGATGTCTGACTCAATACTGCCCCAATACCCATGTCTGAGGCATCAGTCTGAACTATAAAGGGTCTGCTATAGTCAGAACTTGTCAATACAGGAGAACTGCACAGTGCCTCATTCAGTCTGGTAAAGGCTTTTCCACAGGTTGGTTCCCAGGTAATTTTCTTAGGCATCCTTTTCTTTACCAGGTTAGATAGGGGAGCAGCCAGGTCACTATAATTGGGTACAAATTTTCTACAGTACCCTGCTGTCCCTAGAAAACTCCTGACTTGCTTCTGCATGTCTGGTCTGGGCCATGACTTGATCACCACTATTTTTACTCAGTTAGGATGGACCTGTCCCCGGCCTACAACATGTCCGAGGTATGCCACTTCAGCCATGGCCAACTGGCACTACTCAGCTTTGACAGTGAGCTCTTCCCTCTGTATCCTGCCCAGCACTTCCCTAAGGTGGGACAGGTGTTCCTCCCAGCTGGCACTAAAGATGGCAATGTCATCCAGGTATGCCATGGCATACTCCTCAGTGCCATTTAACACCTGGTTAACCAACCTCTGGAAAGTGGCCTGGGTGTTCTTCATTCTGAAAGACATTACTTTAGATTCAAATATGCCTATCAGAGTGATGAAGGCTGACCTCTCCCTAGCTCTGTCTGTTAACTCAACCTGCCAATACCCCTTTGTCAGGTCAATAGTCGTAAGGTATGTCACCTCTCCCAACTTGTCCAGGAGTTCATCCATCCGGGGCATCAGGTGGGCATCTGACTTCATGACTGCATTCAGTCCATGATAGTCCACATAGAAATGAGTAAAGTCATCTGGCTTGGGCACCAGGACTATGGGTGAGGCCCAGGGGCTGTGGGATCTCTGGGTTACCCCTAAATCTAGTATTTCATCCACCTCCTTCCTAATGTCCTTTTGGAATGTCTCTGACACCCGATATGCTCCTCCACCATATGGGCATCTGTGTCCTTGTCTCTACATCATGCTTCGCTAAGGGGGTTAGTCCAGGCTTGGTGCTAAACAGTGGGGCAAAGTCTGCTAAAACCTCCCTTACTTCCTGGATCTTGTCTGGTGCCATCTGGGGAGACATATTTACTGTTTCCACAGAGGACTCCCACTTGCTTTCTTCTAGCAAGTCCAGAAGGGGGTCTCCTTTGTCTGTCCCTTCCCCAGGACTACATACTGCAAACACCACGTCAGCCCTATTAGCATATGGCTTCATCATGTTGCCATGGTACATTCTTTCTGTCTGTCTAGTGTCAGGTAACTCTATGAAATAGTTCACGTCATTTACCTTCCTAACTACTTTGTACTGCAGCTTGTCTTTCCAGACCAGAATAAGAACCATGACTTCCTGACCCACCATGTACAAGTGAGCTCTGGCCCTGTGGTCATACCACCCTTTTTGTTTCTGTTGGGCAGCTGCCAGGTTGCTCTGGGCTGTCCCCATAAGTTCCTTCAGCCTTTCCCTAACCTAAGGAAGTAATCCACTATGGGAGTTCCCTGGGTGGCATGCTTGCCTTTCCAGTCCTCCTGGATCAAGTCTAGGGGCCCATGTACCCAGCGTCCATATAAGAGTCCAAAGAGAGAAAATCCTGTTGACTCTTGGGGCACCTCCCTGTATGCAAACAACAGGTGGGGAAGGTATTTCTCCCAGTCCCTCCCATGCTGTTCAGAAAATGCTTGGAGCATTGACTTCAGTGGACCATTAAATCTTTCCACAAGCCCATTGGCTTGTGGTTGATAAGGTGTCATGTGTCTCTGCACCACCCCACACCTCTTCCAAAAACATTTCATCAGGTCCGACATGAAGGAACCCCCTTGGTCAGTGATAACCTCCTGCGGAAACCCAACACGGGAGAAAATCCCAAGTAAGGCATCTGTCACTTTGTCTGTCCTCAGTGAGGATAGGGTGACTGCCTCTGGGTACCGGGTGTCATAATCCACCACAGTCAAGATGAACCTCTTCCTGGAGGAGCTGGGGGTATTTAAAGGCCCCACAATATCCATTCCCACCCTATGTAATGGCTCCTCTGCTATGGGCAATGGAATTAGGGCAGCTTGTGTTTTCTTACCTGCCTTCCCTATTTCTTGGCACCGGTGACAAGATCTGCAATACTCCTTCACCTGCTTGGTGAAGTTGGGCCAATAGAAATTCTGCACCAACCACTGCGTAGTGTGCACAATTCCCAGATGACCAGACAAGGGACTATCATGTGCAATCTTGAGCAACTGCTCACAATACCCCTGGGAAATGACAAGCTGCCTGCCTATCACCCCTCCCTCTGTCTGCACAGACTGAGTATACATCAGTCTATTTTCCCAATACACCTTATGTTTACTGTCCCCTCCCTGTGCTCTGTCAGAGTCTGCCCAAGCCCTCAGCTTCTCTAGACTAGGGTCACTTTTCTGAGCAGCTGCAAACTCCTTACACATTCCCAAGGTATGGGACAGGTCCCCTTCAGTCTCTAAACTAGGGTCCCTAGCACTAGCATCAGGGCACTCAGGATCACTGTCATCCCTAACCCTCTGACAATGGGTCACCCTCCTTCTTCAGAGTAACCCTCCGTAGCTGTGTGGTTGACTGCTACTGGGGAAATTTCTACCCCCTTTTTATTAGTCTCCAGATCAGGAGACACAGGCTGGGGAATCAGCCTCCCAAGTATTTCCACACTGGCTTTTGTGGGGTCCAGGGAACTACAATTTCTTCTTCCTGCTTGGCTATGGGTAACTGCACATACCATTCCCTGTTTGAGATTGTTGCCAAGGATGACATCCACTGCTAAAGTTTTGGTTACAGCCACCTGTTGCACAGTTCCCCCGTTTCACCCCAGTCTAGGAGAACACTAGTGAGTGACAATGTTTTCTCCTCACCAGTGAAGTCTTGTACAGTGACATATTTATTGGGTATAAACTGACCAGGCTCCACCAGATCCCCTTTTACCAATGTCAGGGATGCCCCTGTGTACCTTAACCCTTGTGTCTGTACACCATTCACCATGAGTGGATGCATGTGTTCCCTCATGTTCACAGGCATGCTTCCAGGGACACACAAACAACCCACTTCTTTCCTAGCCCCATGTTGCATATTGCTCACCCTTTTGGGACACTGTCTGGCTATATGCCCAGTTTCTTTTCAAACCCAACATTCATTTCTTTTCTCAGAGAAATCTTTTCTCTGAAACCTGGGGCTAACTGGTTTCAGTGGAGGCAGTGAGAGTTTTAGCTGCCCTGAAGGTGCACTTTTCCCTTTCTGGGTTGCCCTGCCTGCCCCATTCGCTCTCAGAGCAGGTCTGTTCTTGGCATAGCAGTGCAAGAGTTCAGCAGCCTCTAGCACTGTTTTGGGATCTCGGTCCTCCGGCCAGGTTTTCAGCTCTGCTGGGCATGCTCAAAAAAACTGTTCTAACAAAATAGTAGTTTCAATTTTATCTACAGAGTTTCCACCACCATTTTAAAAACTGGTGTTGTTTCATGGCGAGCTCCTCATAGCTCACATCAGGGCTTCTCCTGAGCTTATGGAATTTAGCTCTGTATGCTTCAGCAGTTAAATCAAACTTTTTTTAAAGTGCAGCTTTAAGTTTGCTGCAATCATTACTGTCCTCATTGTCCATTTGATCCAGTGCATCCTGAGCTTTCCCAGTAAGTAGCAAGGATAGCTGGAAGCACCAGGAATTTTAGCCTGAATACAAACTTTTGCAAAGGAATTTAAAAAGACATCCATATCCTCCCCCTCTTTAAATTCAGCTATCAATGTGGAATTCAATTTGTAACCCAGTCCTGTAGTTCCAGTTAAACCCAAACCACTTACCTGCTCTGGTGCTGGTGGTTGGAGTCATAACTGCTCCAGTTCATGTTGCCTCTGGTGCTCACGCTCCTCATGTTCAGCTTCTCGCTGTTCCCAGTCAGTCTGTCACTGTTCACGCTCCCTCTTCTCCTCCTCTGCAGCTTGTCTCTCTTGCTCTGCTTCTCTCTGTTCTCACTCCCTCTTCTCCTCATGGCTCACTGGTGCTCATGCTCTTCACGGTCAGCCTCTCACTGTTCTCGCTCCCTCTTCTCCTGGAACTCCAGCTCCATTCTGCACAACTCAATCTGCAGCCTGAGTGTTTCTGGCTTCAGAATGCTGGTGACCTTCCCCTGCTGCTGTGGCCCTTTGCTGGCACTGGCCCTGCTGTCATCTTCACTGGATCTGGACACTGCACTGGCCTCTGGCCCCTCCATGCTCAAGGTTTGGTCTTTTACAGTCACAGTCTGTGACTTGATGCTCTGGACATCTGCTGCCATCAGGGCATCCATGAGGTTCTGCTTGGTGGCTCTCCCCTCATACAGGACTCCTCTGTCCTGGCACAACTGCCTCAAGTAGTCTACAGTGTGCTAGCTGTAGTTGGAAGCAATCTTCTTCCCTAACTATGGCTACTCTAACTAGCACTTTAGAAAAGAAAAGAAAACAGGTAGGAACTTGACTGTAAGCAAAATGATATAGTTCTGTTTCCTCTTAAAAAATAAATCACTGCTTTTTTTTGCAAGTGAGCTGTACAGTATTAAGCTGGCACACTGAACAGTTAAAGCTTGTGTTACCAATCTTATCTGCACCGCTACCAACCAATCTGTCACAAATGCACTCAGCAGATCAGGCCCTCTACTCCCATAGTGCCAACCTCCAAGTGCAGTATTGTGAACAGGTAACAGAACAGGGTAGCCCTCCTGTCTGCTTGTGGGTCTGAATCACCTTTAGTCTCAAATTCTGGGGGGATTCAAACTGTGAACCTTATGATAGTGTACCCAAATGTACAGGCTCAGATAATCTGCTCTTCAGGGGGATACCAGATATCTTCCACCTAAGGGCACCTAACCAGGCATCCAAAATGTACCCTTAAAACTCAATAAAAGACCTTAGGTATTTTCTTTCCTTTTCCCAGTTTGGTAACACCATCAAGCTCTGAACAGTTTTTGTCAATCTTAACCCTCTATATGTCACATGCAAAAGAATTTCGAAGACACACGAAGACAGTCTTTGGAATAAAAGGTTTACTTAAAAATGGATAGAAATATGTAAAATGTAAATACAGAACAATATATCACAAAGCATACAATCACTTAAAAGAAAAGAAAACTACAGACAGACTCCTACCAACATAGTTAGACTTTTTCTATCTAATGTATTACCTCTAAGTACCTAAGTTAGAGATCTTGTTTCTTAAGAGTCCAAAAAGATATGTCACACAGTTGAAACACAGAATACAGTTTAAAAACTCGGTGTTTCCACCCCATTCTATGATGCCATCTAGCTCCTCCTTTTAGAATATAAAAATTATACAAACAATTATCTTCCTGTCAGGAGATATTTTAAATACTATGACTTCAGCAAAAACTAATTTCCCAATATGACTCCTTAATTAACAAATCCTCTTTGATCTTGGCAGTTCCTTTTCCCAGGGCACATCAAAGGATTTTATGACTTCCAACACCATAGTGATGTAACAATGTTTTTTCCTCTAAAACATCATAAAAGTTTATGATCCCTATATCCTGGCAGCTGGGTCAGTTCTAATTACTGGAGACCCTTAATTAAGTCTTTCTAGTACTTTAATTACCTCCTGGTTTCAGGTCACCTGACTGTAACTGAAACCACCTGGGGGGGGTGGGGCACTCATGGAAGCACTGTGACAATCACACACTATATTTTTATATTACAAATATCATCCAACAATCATAACCAGCTGGCCAAGCATCACACTAACCATATATTATTCCCCCATGCTAGCAATCAGGGCTCAGTACCCCTTCAAATGGGACCCTTCTCACTATATGCCCCCTTAAATCTGGGCTATTCCTTATAGTTTGTGCTAAGGATTCAATATAAATGGCATATAACGGGGGAAGGGAGAACGGGCTTCCATGCCTGGTGCCTCTTTTGAGTTGGAAGGGAGAAGACAGGTAGCCATTTGCTCGAACCTGGGTGACTGGGGATTGATATAATAGAGCTATCAAGTCTCTAAATATTTTAGGAAATCCAAATTGTCAGAGGATCTCCCCGAGGAATGGCCATGAGACCCTGCCAAAAGCTTTCTCAACATCTAGGCTGAGTGCTAAGAGAGGGGAGCTCCTTCTTACTGCTCCGTGCAGGATGGATAGAGACCATTTAACGCTGTGCATCATTTGTCTGGATCTAATGAAACCTGTCTGGTCAGGGTGGATTATTTTAGGGAGTATTGGATCTAGCCATTTTGCAATTATTCATGTAAACATTTTGTAGTCCACATTCAGGATAGAAATTGGCTTGTAGGACTCACATTTGCCTGGGGGGGTATTCCTGCCTTAAGGATGACTGAAATTGTTGCATAGTTCCATGGGAGGGGGGGCTTTACCTTTCATCACTCAGTTAGATACTCTGAGGAGAATGGGCTCTAGATCTGGGATAATTTTTTTATAAAATTCTGCTGCATAGGTAGCCATCTGGGCCTGGGCATTTGTTGTTTTTAAGGTGCCCTATTGCTACGTGGATCTCCTCTTTGGAAATGGCACTTTGGATCCTTTTCTGTGACTGCATGTCAAACTGTGGTAAATTCAAGGTTTGTAGAAAAGTTCTCAACTCTTCTAAGGGGGGGGGGGTCTCTGCACTGTTATAGCTCTTTGTAGTAATCAGCAAAAGCTTCTGAAACCTGCTGTATCCCTTTATGCACCACTCCAGAACTAGGGCTCCAGATTTTAGTAATTGTTGCTCTTTGGCAGAATCCTCACAATCTATGGGGCAGGAGTCTGGCAGCTCTAGGGCCATCATCATAATTCTTCTGTCGAAGGTATCTGAGAATTTTCTCAGTTTGTTCAAGTGCCAGTTTATCTAGCTGTTTTTATAATATGATTAATTTGGGAAGGGTCCGCCAAAGAGCCCAACTGGTGGTGTTGTTGCTGTAAGAAAGATAGGGTTTCATTTAATTCTTTACAATGTGCCTTCCCTTCTTTATTTTTTGTGTGTGGTGTAGCTAATTAAATGCCCCATTGTACTGCTTTAATAGTGTCCCAAAGATAGGTGGGTTGTGTTTTCAACATTTACATACCCCCTGGAGCAAATGCATTAAGTATCAAAACTCTACTTAACCTGGTGCTGGATAATATCAGGGGGGCCCTAGTCATGACAGGGGACTACAACCTTCTTATGGATAGCTCCAAAGACACCACTGCTGCAAGGAGAAGCCAAGCATCAGCAGCTCATACATTTTTTCATAAAACCCTCTCCTCTTTGGGATGGAGAGATGTGTGGAGAGAGCTAAACTTTAATACACAGGAATTAATTCATTTTTCAGCCCCCCACACCTGACCTACAGTCATGTAGATTATATACTCATGCAACAGGAGGATCTGGATAAAGTCTCCTCATGTAGGATAGGCCTCATATCCTTCTTGGATCATGCCCCAGTCCTAATGAAGGCAGATTTGGGTACGCTCCAGAGAAAAACACATTGGAGACTGGATTCATTCTACCTAAAAAATAAGGAATTCCTACATATGATCCAGGGCCACATAAACGAAATTGTCAACCCAACCCTCCTGAATATGGATGAGGGCTGCAGCCTGGCTGCAAAGCATGCCTGTTGTAGCTCTACCTCTAGTCCACTAAAATGAAGGCCTGGGTCGTTGCACCCTACCCCTAATACATGTTAATTTGGGGCTGCAGTCTCTCAGTGTAGTGGGCTTAGGTTTAGCCGCCCCCCTCCTCTACACACACTAGTGAGGGCTTTGTTTTTGGCCCTGCCCTTCCCCTGCATTTTTGATGTAAATTCAGGCTGGTACCCCCCTCTGTAGCCCACTATACTCTCCCTCCCACTCTCTTAATGGGGCGCTGATCTGGTACCAGAACTATGTCCCCAGGGGCTTGAAATCCATGGTGCCCCTTATTTATTTTCTTGTAGGTGCTCTTCCCACATTTGCTCCCTTATGCCCCTTGTCTCCCCTATCAGGCACCTCCGGCACTAAATAAAATAAATTCTGTGCTTACAGCCCACTCACTGCTTGGCCTGGGTCCTGTGAAGGGAATCATTGGTGTTGTTGTTGGTAGCTGGGGAGCCGTGCTTTCACCCAGTGTTTCTGCTGTTGCCCAAGGAGACTGGGCAGAACTCTCGAGTGGCAGGAGGTAATTTCCGCCTAGATGTCTTTGTTGCTGCACCACATAGTC
This sequence comes from Neoceratodus forsteri, assembly GCA_016271365.2. Taxonomy (NCBI): domain Eukaryota; kingdom Metazoa; phylum Chordata; order Ceratodontiformes; family Ceratodontidae; genus Neoceratodus; species Neoceratodus forsteri. The sequence goes on from CM028130.1 coordinate 433,643,438, forward strand.
TGACCTCTCAACCAGTCCCCTCCTCCAATGTGGCATGGACTACAGGGCAAGCAGAGAGTCTGTGACTGCTGTAGCACTGTGGGCACAGCAAGGGGGTCCAGGAGACAGAGCAGGAAGGGTAGAGAGGAGAACACAAAACACCAGGGGGACATGCCACTTGCCATCACCGACTGCAAGACCAAAGGGATCCTGCCTCCGTGGTGGTGGAGGGGGTAGAGTGAGCTCTGGTAGTCGGTCCACAGTTGGGAGCCAGCATAGGGGACTGGAGGAAATAATGAGTAGAAATAAAATAAAATAAAAAAAATAAAACCCCAGGCAGCTGACTACAGCAGGGGTTCCCCCCTTCTTCCCACAATGAACACCTCAACTCCCAGCCGTACGGCGGCACAGGAGGCCAAATGAGGGGAGAGGAATCAAACGGGGGCACTAACAACAACAAAAACAAAGGGAAAAGTAAAAGTAAAAAAAAAAAATGGAGGCAAAACGGGACTGAGTGACCTGCCAGTGGGCAGCTGGCACTGATGCCAGCAGACAGAGGGGACAAAGGGGGACTCGTCTACCACCCCGGGCCCTAAGGCATGCAGCTGGAGGGGAAAAGACAGGAGGACTGCACAGGCAGCCCCAGGCAGGGTGCACCACAGGGGTCCCAGCACAAGAATACCCCAGAACCCAGGGAGGCAGTATAGCGCAGTGGTTTAAGGCTCTGAGCTGCAAATCTGGTGACATCCAGCAGACCAGACCTGGGTCTGAATCCCACAGCTTCCACTTGCATACTGTGTGACCCTGAGCAAGTCACTTAACTTCCCTGTGCTCCCAGGTCGCACTTGTAGAAAAACTTTCAGCTTAGTGTGCTACTCCTGGTTAAATAACTAAAAAAAAAAAAAAAACCCACAAAAGGAAAATGGAGGGAAACCCATCAACCCAGGGGTAGACGATGAAAGGGAGTTTATCCTATGAAACTGGCTACTGCTGGACTTCTCTGGGAGCTAGAGAACTACTGCTGCTGCTGTTGTTGCTGCTGCTGCTGGAGACCCTGAGGACCACTGGCTACAGAGGAGTAGCCACCAAGGAGCCACGTACCCGAGTTCAGGTAAGTCTCCAGGTGTCCGTACTCCTGTGCTCTCAGCTCTGTCAGCCACCCATTCCAGAACTGCCCTCTGGCTAGCAGGAAGACCCTTTGTAGCCTGGGGGCAGACCTGGCTTCTGGCCAGATGACTGGGTTCCTGGGGCTTGGAACAGCCCCCTCAAGCTGATTTCTGGCCCCCTTTGGGTGTTGGTCAGAGACCTTACCTGGACAGAACAAAGGATCCAGCATAGAAAGGCTCCAGGGCAAGGGCAGAGAGGGGGAGAAGGACAGGACAGGAAGTGGTCAGCAAGCCTGCTTGCAGTGTGTGGGGTGGGTTGGGGTTAACCCTTTCCCTCCCTGAGGCTTCCTTGGTTTTCTTGCCTGGCAAACTTTGGGATACTATAATTCAACCCCCCCAAAACATGCATGTCACCATGTATATGGGGTTGAGTAGCATTTGAGCTGTAGAACATAAGCAAATAGGTTACTATTACATGCTAGTGAAATGGCCTACTTAAATACAGTGAGAACTACCTATTGTACTGTAACATTAGTAACATAGGAGACAGTATTAATACCTTAGAGCACTCATGGCTGAAGTCAGTGTAACACAATGACTGAGTCAGTAACTGGAGCAGAATCTACTGCATGACCTTTGTCAGACCCTCAGTTAGGGCTCTACATTTCAAGGATAAGCTGGGCAGGGGGGAAGTCCCTTGGTAGCACGCTGTGACTGCCGTAGAGGTACAGCAGCCATCAACAGCTCTGCCAAGGGAGGTTCCTGTGTCAAGGCAGCTGGTTCTACCAATGGGAGTCCTTGGGGTGCATTGGCCGGGTTTACCAATGGCAGTCCCTGTTGCACAGTGGCCGGGATAGTGAGCACTCAGGGCCATGGATAAGGGCTTTTCGTGAAAAGTCCTAGGGGCCCACTGGATTCTTGTACATGCCTCTCCTCAAGGGGTGGTGTCTTCAGGTCCCAAATCTAATTCTTCTTTGGGTGAAGAGGCTTGGAGAGGCGCAAGGTTTAAGGATATTTCAGTGCACAATCATTTGCTGGGATGGACCAGACTCTAATTGTATTCTGTAGACAGGGAGGTCTGGGAAGGGCATATCCGCAGTAAGGTAGGGGTCTGGTTCCCATTTGGTCTTGAGTTTGTGAATATTGTGTGTCCATTTTAGCAGGACTCTTACTCCAATGGCCAGAGGTACAGCTCTGGCTGTGCTGTCGTACAAGTCCTTTTTCTGTTGGCGTGCTTTGTCCATGTGCTGGGTGACCATTTTGCTGACTAGCTGCAGACATTTGTGATGCTCTTGTACCCAGTCTGTTGTTGGGATGCCTTTAGACTGTGCCGGTACTCCCAAAACCAGGTCCATGGGTAAACGTTTGTGGTGCCTGAACAACAAGTAGTATGGCATGCGCCCGGTGGAGCTGTGGGTGGTGCTGTTATAGATATAGACCAGATCTGGGAGGACAGTGGGCCATTTCAGGTGGGTGTCTTCATGTAGGGACCTCAGCAGGTTTATGATGATGTGGTTGGCCAATTCACAGAGACCATTGGTTTGCGGGTGGTATGCAGTCATTCACAGCTTGCGGCTCCCATACAGTACACAGAGTATTTGGAAAAGCTGTGACTCAAATGCCAGACTTTGATCTGTGAGGACTTTGGTTAGAAACCCATATGGCTTGATGAAGTGGTCCCAGAAGGCCTTGACAGTGGTCTTGGCTGTGATATCTCAGACAAGTACTGCCACCAGGAATTTGCTGGAGTGATTGATGATGGTCAGTACGTAGGATTGTCTGTCACTGCTGAGCAGTAGCTTGAAATGGTCCATTGCCACTAGCCCTAGTGGTGCATTGATCACTATGGGCAACAGGGGCACTCATTCTGCAGTACCTGGGTTGCGTTTGAGGCTGCATGGCATAGAGGCATGGCACCAGTCAATGACGTCTTCCCTCATACCAACCCAGTAGAAGCACTTTCGGAGGTTGCTTTCAGTTTTGTTGTGGCCAAAGTGCCCAGACAGATTATGGAAAGCTTCTAGCACAAGTGAAGCGGCTTGTTTTGGTAGTATGATTTGTGCTAGGGATAGGTAGTTTTTTGGGCAGCGAACTCTTTAGACCAGCCTCCCATGCTGGATGGGGAGGCGAGTTTGAGGAGTTTCTCCGGTGCTTGTTGCCGTGCCTTGGATGAGAGTATGGCCCCAGTCATCAGCATTTATTGAAGTCGTTGGAGGACTGGACTTTCTTGCTGGGTCTGTCCCCACTGGCCCTCATCTTGAAGAATGGGAGGGGTTCGGTTTCTTCGTTAGTGTTTAGCTCCTGTGGGAGGCTTAAGAGGGACATGATGGATCCCCAATTGCCATAACTTTGCACGGACCCCGTCGAAAGGCTTGCAGCTCTGGCGAGTGGAGAAACTAAGAACAGGAAAGATATGTATTGGCCTTCCCTGCCACAGCAAGGTGCCTCATCTCCTGGCTTCATGAAGAATATAGTCTCTCTCCTTTACCAAGCCAAGAACCACTAAGACGGCTCTGCGCTGTACGTGCGCTGAATCCGTGTGTAGCCGGCTCCTCTGGCATTCACCTGGTAGGCTCGCATGATCGTGAGTGGTGAGTCCAATTGCAAAAGTTTGTGCAGCCACGTTTCAAGAAAACTCCCCAAATCTTCTCTTTCTGACTCTTCTGGCAAGCCTAATAATCTAATGTGGGATGCCCGTGCCCCATTCTCAAGAGTTTTTAGCCGTTGATGAAGGACATTCTCCTTCATGATGCTTGCTGTTACCATAATTGCTTTATCAGCTTTGTTAGCAGCCCCCTGAGCTGTGCCATCCACCATTTGTATCTTTGTTTCCACTATAATCATCCGTGATGTATATTCATCCATCTTTTTATCTAAGGCCTGGATGGCTTTCAACAGTGCAGCATTTGAGGGCTGAGTCAAATTGGCATCTAAAAACTCCTCCTTCTCGTGGCCTGCATGATTTTTTTTTTGGCCTAGTCCCTTCACCTCCAGTCATTGTTTTATTGCACCCCATCATGCTAGCAGAAGCGTTTTAATATGTACATTATCCGCAGTAGCTATTAGATCCTCTTATAATACTTTAAAATAATTATTGCCACTTTTTAGCATTTTTTTCAACACAATTCAAAGTTCATGGTGTGGAGCTGTTAGAAGGAGCTGCTCTCCACTCGGCTGCTGGCCACACCCCCCATCTCTAGGCTTTCTTGAGTTGAAAACCAGTGCTGATGGTGCAAATTGATTTTCGCCTAATGTTGGGTGTGTGTGGTAGTTTAGCCCCCCCAACCCAAGAACTTGTGGAATCACACCAGGACATCCCTTCTTATCTATCCCTATCTTTATAGTCTACTGCAGTAGCACCTTCTTCTTAAGGTGTCTCTTGACCGTTCCTTCACCCTTCCACTCTGAGGGGGTGGCTGCTCCATCAGAGTATCTCTGTCTATTCTGCCCCGCTATGTTTCTTTTCCTGTCCATAGTGATGATATGGTGGAGGTTAGAATATGCCTCCTATCTTAAAGAAAATATGGTCCTAGGACTGGTGGGCCAGATAAAGAAATATGGTGAAACCCCAACTTTGTCCTAGTAAAAAGGCTACTGTGAATATAAATGGTCTGTTCTAGAAACCCAGAGACTAGAATTTTATGAAGAAATGAAAATTCACACAATGCCAACTGTGTGTTTTAAACGGTAACCATTTGTGTCAGTGTTATCAATTCCCATACCCTTCCACAGTTTCATCTTTCTCTGGCTCATCTGTTGCGGGCAAATGCAACAGGGCATCTGCATTGGCATTTACTTGTCCTGACTGGTAGCAGATGGTGAAGTTGAAGTTGGTCAGTCGGGATGTCCACCTCTGTTCCAGGGCCTCTAGCTTTGCAGTGTGTAGGTGCACCAGGGGGTTATTGTCGGTGTACACCAGGAAGGAGGTAGCTGCCAGGTGGTGCTTGAATTTTTCAGTCACTGCCTACACCAGCACCAGGAACTCAAGTTTGAAGGAGCTGTACCTTTCGTCATTGTGCTCCTACCCTCTTAGCCCTCGGCTGGCATAGGCAATGACTTTTTCGTGCCCGTCTTGGACTTTGGACAGGACTGCTCCTAGCCCACAGTTGTTGGCATAGTCTGGGAGTAATTAGGATAGGCAAGGATAGGTGCTGTTTTTAGGATGTCTATGGGTTGCTGGAATGCTACTTGCTGGGGCTCTGCCAAAGGCACTGGGCATTGAGGGTTACTTTCTGGACCTTGGGCCGTCAGAGGAGCTCATGCAGTGGGGCTGTGATTTTGGCAAAGTCCTTGACAAACTGGTGGTAATACCCCACAAAGCCAAGAAATTTGTGGACATCTCTGACTGTCTTCGGTGGAGGCCAGTCCCGCATGGCTTGAATCTTCTGTGGGTCAGGGGAGATCCCAGCTGCACTGATGATGTGGCCTAAGTAGTTGACTCTGTCGTTAAGGAAGTGGCAGTTGGAAGGTTTGATCTCGAGCCCATACAGTATGCTGCAAGCTGTTTGAAGACTGTTTCCAAATGCTGTAGGTGCTCCTGATAGGTGCCTGAATAGACAATGATGTCGTCCAGGTAGAGAAGGATGATGTTAAAGTTCTCACTGCCCAGGCAGTGTTCAGTTAGTCTTTGGTAGGTACCAGGGGCATTGCACAAACCAAAAGGCATTCTTGCAAATTTGTACAGGCCCATTGATGAGGAAAGCAGTCTTCTCTTGGTCTTCTGGGGCGATTGGCAACTGTCAGTGTCCACTGACCAGATCCAGGGTGGAGAACAGAGTAGCTGACTTTAGTGAGGCAAGGGAGCCTTTGATTTGTGGAAGGAGGTAAGCATCTTTGCACTTGACCTGATTCAGCTTGCGATAGTCCATGCAAAACCGGAGCTGACCATCTTTGTTTTTGACCAGTGTTATAAGCACGCCCCAAGGACTGTGGCTTTGCTGGATGATTTTCTCTTCCAGCATTTCCTTAAGCAGGTCTTTGGTGGGCTGATATAAGGCAGGTGGTATAGGATGGAATCACTCTTGGATAGGAGCATGGTCTCCTGTTGGGATGGTGGTGTTGCACCAGGCCGGTACATCCAAAGTTGAGTGGGTGTTGGGAGAATGCCATGCTATGCTTGCGAATCAGCTCCAGCACCTCACACCTTTATTCCTCAGTGGTGGTCGGGGTCCCCAGATCGATTTTATGTAGCTACTGTTCCTTGGAGCCATTTTCTGACCTACCTGCAGCAGTTGCAGAGATGATTGCACCTGCTGTGCCTGGCATGCTTCCAAGTATGCCCGCTACAACACTGTCCAGGTCAATTTCCACCAGCTGTCTGACTGGTTGATGCCTGTACAGCTGTGCTGGGGTTGCTCCACAGTTGGGGACCCTTATGGGCACCTGTCCCTTCTTCACCACCAATAGGCTGTGGGCGACAGGCACGGGGCTGTTTTCAATGTTGATGTGGGTCTCCAGCAGGACGAGATAGTCTTTCCCCTGCACCCCTTTCCTGGCCTTGCAGAGGATGATAGTTTTGTACCCCAGGTTTAGCACAATGGGCTAGGGGTCTACCACCAATATGAGGCCTATCTCCCTTGGTTGGTGGCAAACTGTTGGTGGCTTTGTATAACCTGGATGGCTTTCTGCCAGACATGTTGCTCTGGTCTTGATAACTGGGTGACGAGGTTCTTTAGGACATGGATCAATTCCTTGTAGCAGGCGAGTAGGCAGTTCATTCCTAGGATAACTGGGGGTAAACTGTCATTGGATGTCTGGGTGATGATGCCCTGATCTGGGTATGTGGTCTCGCCCACCCGGATATCGATTTCCCAGTAGCCATGATACAGGATGTCCAAGACATTTCCTGCAATCAGGTTAAGCCACTTTTGAGGTGGATTTTGAAGTGGTGCTTCGGGCCAGTTTTTGAAGAAGTACTTGCCCTGGATGGTGGACACCTGGGAACAGGAACCATAAATTTATTGATGTTAATCCAGTTTGGTATGATGGGGCACCTCTCAACATACTTATGGTGTTCTGATGCAGACTTAGGGCCTACCATCTGTCCTCCTGGGGGTCAGCCCACTGCCCCAATGACTCCCTGTTTAAACTGGCTGCTTCTGTTGGCAGTTGCAAGCACTCCCACTCTATATGGCCACTGATACCACACCTCCTGCAGATGGGCCTGCCGTGCTCAACAAATTGGTTGGACAGCCTTCTCCCAGCACCCCTCGAGCCTCATGTGTGTGGGCACCCTCTTCCATCTCTCTGGTCCTCTCTCAAGTCTCTCATCTCTCAAAGCATGTCAGCCATTTGCTGAACGAGCTCCACCACCTGGTCCCAGAGCTCCTGGTTGGGGTCTTTGGGTAAGGCTGCACCTTGAATGGGGCATCAGTCGGGTGCTTGGGCACTTGATGCACTGCCGGTGGATACTCGGGGGGCAGTTGGGTTACCTGGGGTGCGATTCATCTCGATCTACCAATCCTTCTTGTAAAAGGCACCCACAGGGGCCATGCCGTTGGGCCATATCATCAGTGGGATGCTAGTGCGCTGTATGCCAGTCGTGGCTTCCTTTGTTGGCCTGTCATCCCTGCAGCTGGAACAGCCTGAAATCTTTTCTTTGAGCCTCACTTCAAACCTCCTCGATGAATTTATCCTGCAGCATGCGGTCGGAGTCTTGCACAGCCTCTGGATGCTCCCGCTTGATGGCCTTCAAGGCCTCCTGGAGGCTTAGAGCGAACTCTCTCAGGCTCTGTCTTGGATCTTGGGTGCGGGTGAAGAACCGCATCTTTAGTTGGGACAGGGTTCAAGAATCAAAATTCTGGCCCTGCCTGGTCAGGATTTGATTGGCAGTGTCTCATTCCCTCTCTGGCCAGTTGATAACCTCCCAGTGTACTGTGCCTCCCAGCTGCCCAATCAGGATCTCCACCTTCTGGTGTATGGGGATTTGGTATAGCTGGAACATCACAATCATCCAATTCCTAACTCTTCCAGGCTGACTCCATTGGGGTCGGTGGGGTCACCCGTGTACCATGGGAGCCATGGGGCACCAAAGTAGTAGGGCATTGTTAATGGTGATCGCCTGTCTCCCTCTTCATCACTGGAGCCGGAGTGGTGGCTGTTTGCCATCTTGAGGGCTATCTGTGGAAACATGGACCTACTTTGGACTCCTCCAATCCTGCTTCCAGTGCCAGTTTGTGGTAACCGGACTTAGAAGGGTAGTTTGTCTCTTCTTTCCAAGGAGAGGCAGACACAACAGTTCCAGATGCAAACAGACAGCTTATATTGCAACGGCCACTGGTTATGCTGGAAAATAACCACTTATTTGGTTGCAAAATACAAGGCACTTACAGTGATTGTCATGCACAAACAATCCTATCTATGGAAGGCAACTATATAAGTATAAAATACAATAGATATATGGATACGCAGTTATATATATATGGATATGTGATGTAACATTCTAAAATGGTTACCTAGTGCCCTACGTCTGCAGAAGCTACTATTAGCAGTTTAACAATGCCTAAACACTTTGGCCAAGGGTAACTAGCAGAAACAGTCTATGACATGACAAGATAGTAGGGGGGAACAGTCTTGTTTTTGGTGAGGAGCAAGTGGTGACTAGTTAGCTTGGAGAATGGTCAGTACAGTACCTTATTGACTGATTGCTCTCGTTGGCCAGCAGGAAAAATGAAAGCAGCAAGATGAAGAGGATGAGGAAGATGAAGAAGATAAAGGATATACTGTAGGCCAGTCCAGAAGCTGAAGATGCAGGTGAAGAAACGATGGAGGATGGTCGAGGCGATGACCTCCTGCTGCGGTGAAGGGTTCTTGAGAAGATCACTGATGGTTTGCAGCCCAGCAGAAGAAGGGAGCTATGGCCACCTAGAAAAAGCAAAATAAAAATGGGGCAACTTTCTAATCACTGTACTGCAGAGGTGACCTCACTACCTTGAGCCCGGGTGGCTCCTAGACTGACTGTACTTGGGGGGGGGGATTAACTATCGCTGCCCTGGCTACAGCAGTCTTTGATGTCTTTGGAGGTCATTGGCAGGCTGGGTGTAAGACACTGGAACCATGGCCACCCAAGAGGGAATGTGGCCCCTAAACTCAAGGGTGCAGGCAACTGCAGTCTGTTGTAGGGCAACCAGTTCAGGAGGTGTGATTACCACAGCTGGGTAGTCTGTCCGCTTTCCCAAGGCAATAGTTTTGTTTGTGGGGAAAGGAACTGATGCAGGAGACCACCGCTGGTGGTGGGGCAGACAGTTCAGGCCCCTATGCAGAACAATTCAGGAACCAACTGGTCGAGGTGCAGGGCAAGCAAGTCCATCCTAGTGCAAATAGCAATCTTCAATGGGTGAAGGGCAGGCAGTTCAAGCCCTATGGTACTTCAGTTCAGGCCCCGAGGCAAACAGTCCAGCCTTTCAGAGCAACCTGCATCCTGGGGTACAATTCTGGGTGAGATAATGAAATCTGGCAATTCAACAATAACATTTCTAGTACATGGTACTGTGTCCACCTAGGGCTGGGGTCTGGGTGGCAAGCAGCACAGCATTAGCCTGGCTATCCCCTCAGTCCGCAGGCACACCAGTTGATGGCAAGCAGTCCAGGGAGAATGCGGTAGCTAGTAGGGGGTGTTTGGGGCTCCCGGGGTCAAGGCTACTACTTTTGGTGTGGCTTATCAGAAAAACAGGGGTGCTGTCCCTTTAAGATCCCGAGGGATTCCCTCTAGAGATCTGCTAGGGGCTAGCTGGGCCCAGCCCACTCCTCCTGAATATGGATGAGGGCTATGGCCTGGCTGCGCAGTATGCCTGGTGTAGTTCCACCCCAGTCCACTAAAATGAAGTCCTGGGTCATTGCGCCCCACCCCTAATAAATGTTAATTTGGGGCTGCAGTCTCTCAGTGCAGTGGGCCAAGACTTAGCCTCGCCTCCTCTGCTCATAATTAGTGAGGGCTTCATTTTTGGCCCTGCCCTTTCCCTTCACTTTTGGCACAAATTCAGGCTGACAGCCCCCAATTGTAACCCACTGTACTCTCCCTTCCACTCTCTCTTTTGATGGGGTGCCTATATGATGCCAGAACGACAGTATATCCCCAGGGGTTGAAATCTGCGGTGCCCCTTATTTATTTTCTTGTGGGTGATCTGCCCCCTTTTGCTCCCTAATGCCCCTTGTCTCCCCTCTCAGGTGCCTCCGGCACTAAATAGAATAAATTCTGGGCTTACAGCCCACTCACCGCTTGGCCCAGGTCCTCTGCTGTGAAGGGTATCGTTGGTGGTGATGGTGGTAGCTGGGGAGCCGCGCTCCCATCCAGTGTTTCTGCTGCTGTCTGAAGAGACTAGAAAGGACTCACAAGTTGCGAGTTGTGTTTCCACCTGGACGCTTTGTTGCTGCACCACATGGTCCATCCTCTTAACAGGTCCCCTCCTCCAATGCGGCGCAGACTACAGGGCAAGCAGAGAGTTCAGGACCGCCGTAGTGCTGTGGGCATGGCAAGGGGGACTGGGAGGTAGAGCAGGAAGGGCAGAGAGGAGAACACAAAACACCAGGGGGATACACCACTTGCCACCACTGATTGCAAGACCAAAGGGATCCTGCCTACATGGGGGGGGCGAGCTCCAGGAGTGGGCCTACAGTTGGGGGCCAGCACAGGAGACTGGAGGAAATAATGAATAGAAATAACATTGAAAAAAAATAAAACCCCTGGTAGCCGACTACAGTGGGGCTTTCCCCCTTCTTCCCACAATGGGCACCTCAACTCCGAGCTGTACGACCAGCACAGGAGGCCAAACAAGGGGAGGGGAATAAAACAGGGGGCACTAACAACAACAAAAGCAAAGGGAAAAGTAAAAGCAAAAAAAAGGAGGCAAAACGGGACTGACAGACCTCCCAGTGGGCAGCTGGCACTGAAGCCAGCAGACAGAGGGGACAAAGGGGACTTGTCCATCAGTCCGGGCACTAAGGCATGCAGTTGGAGGAGAAAAGACAGGAGGACTGCACAGGCAGACCCAGGCAGGGTGCACCACAGGGCATCCAGTACAAGGACACCCCAAAAATCCACAAAAGGAAAAAGGAGGGAAACCCACCAACCCAGGGGCAGATGACTAAAGGGAGCTCACCCTTTGGAACTGGCTGCTGCTGACCATCAGGAGGACTGCTGGACCTCTCTGCGAGCTAGAGAATGACTGCTGCTGCTGTTGTTGCCACTGCTGGAGACCCTGAGCACCACTGGCACAGAGGAGCACCCACCAAGGAGCCACTGACCCGAGCTTCAGGTAAGCCTCTAGGCGTCCGTACTCCTGTGTTCTCTACTCTGTCAGCCACCCAGTCCAGAACTGCCCTCTGGCTGGCAGGGAAGACCCTTTGTAGCCTAGGTGCAGACCTGGGTTCTGGCTGGACAATTGGGCCCCTGAGGCTTGGAGCAACCCCACAGGCTAATTTATGGCCCCTTTGGATGTTGGCCAGAGACCTTGCCTGTACAGGAAAAAGGATTCAGTGCGGGAATGCTTCAGGGCAGGGGGGGGGATAGGAACAGGACAGGACAGGAAGTGGTCAGCAAGCCTGCTGGCTGTGTATGGGGTGGGTGGGGGGTTAACCCTTTCCCTCCCTGAGGCTTCCCTGATCTGCTTGCCTGACAAACTTTGGGGTACCACAAAGGCTGTAGACAGAATAGAGAAGAGTGACCAAGATGACGCATTGTCAGCAAGGGAGGACATATGACCAGAAACTAGAGAGCCACAGCATGTGTTCACCGGAGACCAGAAAGCATGTGTTCACCGGAGACCAGAAAGCATGTGTTCACCGGAGACCAGAAAGGAGAGCGGGGACATGATGAAAATGCTTTAAATACTTGCAAGGTACAGTACAAACAAAGTAGAGACAAGCAAGCTGTTCGTAGAGAGTGACAACATTAATACTAGGGGTAATAGAAGAAAACTGGCAGGGGCTAGGTTGAAAAAGACATTAGGAAGTACTTTTAAGTGGAGAAGATAGCAGATGTGTGCAATAGACTGCCCAGGGATCTGGTTAGTGCAGAAACAGAGAATGAATTCAAGGGAGACTAGGATTAGGACAGACATGAAGGGCTGATAAAGGGTGCTGAGGAGGTCAGGTTGGGGGGGGGTGGCCATGGACCCCTAGGGACACTTACGATCTTGCAGGGCAGACTGGATAAACTATCAGACCTTTTTATGCTGGCAATTTCTGTTTCTATGATGTACCTAGTGTTTGAGGGACTACAGAGGCAGCATGAGACTGGTAATGCAGAACACATGAGGGGTTCATTGATAAAGGCACTTGAAACAGCAGCGAAGGTCTGAATACCTGTAAGGAATAATGGAAAAAGTGAAAAAGGGAAAAGAAGTGCCCCTTTGCTCAACAGAGACATCACACAAGACATCTGGTCCTGACAAAAGATCCGTGACCACTGGAAAAAGACAGGTTGCCTCCAACCCAGACAGGACTGCAGAGGAGCCCTGAGGGACTGCAAGATTAGAATTCAGAAGCGAAGGAGGGGCTGGAAGGCAAGATAGCAGCAGGAGCTATGGGCACCAAAGCCTTGTTTCAGTACATTAATGGAAGGAGGAAGGTGAAAGAGAGTAATAGACACCTGAAAATGGGGAGAAGTTGGGGCAACCTGGGGAGAGAGCCTGGGGCAATGGCTGGGATGCTGAATAAAAACTTTGCTTCAGTGTTCACCAAGGGGCCCTTAACTGAAGGAAGCTTATTGGGAGGGTTGTTGGTTCTGGGGTAGCCACAATGCAGCTGGCAGACATAATGCCTGCTCTTGTAGCGGACTACCTGGCAAAGATCAAACCAGGTAAGTACTAAGGGGCAGATGGAATGCACCCCAAGCGTACTGTAAAACTAATGGAACAATTGGCTGGGCCACCTGCTGTAAACTTTGAGGAGTCTGTCCAGACAGATGTGGTGCCAGAGGACTGGAAAGTGGCTAATGTGTTCCTGATCTTCAAGAGGGGGGAAGTTCAACTTGTGTAACTACAGGCCAGTCAGCCTGACATCCAGTTCTTGGCAAGGTCCTGGTAGCTATTATCAGGGATAAATTAACAGAGTACTTGGTGAAGGCCAAGGTTATTACTCCCCTCAACACTTTATGAGGGGCAGATTGTGTCAAAGCAACATGATCACCTTCTCGAATGAATCAAAGCTCATTTCCAGCAAGTAGGTAGGTACTTTAGGGCAGACTAGGTGGACCTAGTGGTCCTTTACTGTTGGCAGCTTCTATGTTTCTGTATTTCTATGATTCCCAAGGAGGTGGCCAGGGGCATGGGCAGGACCATGGATGAAGTCTATTTTGACTTCAGCAAGGCCTTCAATACTATGGACCTGACAAGCTTCTGGGCAAAATACATCAATGTGGTATGCATGAGAGATACTAGAGGTAGATTGCTAACTGATTTGGGGCAGGAAGCAGAGGGTGGTAGTGGACAGACACTACTGTAAGTGGAGAGGTGCACTCAGTGCTTGGATCAGTGCTGAGATAAAATTTTCATCAATGATCTGGAAGCTGTGATCAGCAGGCTGCTTGCTAATTTTATTTTTTATTTTAGAATTTTATTTCGGGAGCGGCACACTGAACCAAAGCTCATTTCCAGGTGTGACTAAGGAGCACAGGGAGGTTAAATGACTTGCTCAAGGTCACACAGTATGCAACCGATGGTTGTGGGTTTCGCACTCAGGTTTGCTGGGTCTGCAACTTCACAGCAAGTTCTCCAACCTCAAAGGCTATACTGCCTCCCTTATGACACTAAGATGGCCAGGGTGTTGGATTCTCCTGAGGATGGAGACAAACTTCAGTAGGACCCGACAAACCTAAGTTATTGGGTCAGCTCCTGGAGCCACTGATCCAGTGTAGCCAAATACAAGGCGTTACATCTGGGAAGGAAAAACAGAGGCTGGACCTTCATACTTTGAGGGACTCCCCTTGTCGCAGTTGAGGAGAAATAGGACCTTGGGGACAAAATAGAACAAGGGGTAGAAGTATAACAAGAAGTGTGTGACTGCTGTCGAAGGTTGGCAGAATGCTGGGGTGCACCAAAATGGGGTTCACTAGCAGAGCAGGGGAATTAATCCTGTTACTTTAAAAGGCCCTGGTAAGGCCCTTCTGGAATGCTGCATACAGTTAAGGGCTTCTCAATAAAAAAATGACATTGAAGCAGTTGAGAGGGTGCTACTCAGAATTAACATGTTCACCCTAGAGAAAAAAGAGGTCGAGAAGGACATTATCTCAGTATTCCACCTACTCATGGACAGAGAAAGATAAAGCAGGCAGCAACCATGGGCTGATTCCAAGTTGTAATAAGGGGTGGCACAAAATGCACACTTGGTACCACCACTCAGTTGTAGCAGTCACAAATGAGGTCTCATTGTGCAGGTGCTAGGATTACCACTAGCAGGTGCAGTGCAGTACAGATTGTCAGCTCAGATATTAATCGGTGCTATCAGTATGGGATCATAGACTCATGACACAACACTACACTAATGCCACACTGGTGGTACAAAGCCCCCCCACCCAATGCCTATCACAAGCTCTCCACTGTGCCTACTGGTACCACCACCTCAACCTGGCCAGTCGTAGTCCCACCTACTCTCCAAAACTGTTGTCAAGTCCCTGGCATCCAGGGGTCCCTCCACTGATCTGAACATTCCATCAGACCCCTGACTGCTCTTATAGTATCCTCACCTCCCTGGTGCCTAGTAAAACTGCCACTTTTGACTTCATTTTACCCATCCCCCCCATCCTTAACCCCATTACTAGTTGTTCAGTGGTCCCATCCCAAACCTGCTCAATCCATCCAGTCTCGGTCCCAGGTGTCTGGCAGCCTTCAAGCTGCATGGCTCACCTAGTCACAAGCATGTGCACAAAGTTATTGCCTGTCTTTATCAAGTGGTAACTTTGTGCAACTACTGTGGCCAGTGGCCAGTATCCAAGGACCGTAATGTGACTCACAGGCATTATAGCCCCAGACCCTTGTACTGGGCATTTGCAAATGACTTTGTAAACCATTGGGAAGTATCTTTGACCCTGCTGATAATGACCCAATGAAGTTACAGTCTTTGCATGCATATAAAGTGATCTTTGCGACCATTTTGCATGCAACTTTGCATCAGAAAATCAGGACAAACATTTTTTTCAGAGAAACATAATTTCAGATTAGCAGAAATGCTTCAAATACAAGTAGAATAAAAAAATATATAAATGCCAACCTTTCAGCTCAGCGGTAGTGCTAGTGCACGTGATGACAACAACCTAGGTTTGCGATCCAGCATCATGGAGATCTCACTGATCTTAAAAAGAAAACAAATGTGGGAGAGGCAAGAT
Organism: Neoceratodus forsteri; assembly: GCA_016271365.2. Lineage (NCBI taxonomy): Eukaryota > Metazoa > Chordata > Ceratodontiformes > Ceratodontidae > Neoceratodus > Neoceratodus forsteri. Next base: position 433,658,843 of record CM028130.1, read on the forward strand.
GACCACCTGAGCAACAGTTGTGTTTTATGTAAGAAATCATAAAAGGGTCTGAAAAATAGAGCTTTCTGATCATCTGTTAGCTTTCCACCAGCCTTATGTTAATCTCCAGTTAACATACATGTAGAGTCTAATCATATGCTGAACAAAGTAGAAGACTATTTAATATTTTTATTTTTTAATTAAAATAGCAATGCTGGCTCTGTGGCACCGAGCAGTAGGGGATCGGCACAACGGTGACCTGGGTTCGCGCCTGCGCCTGGGATGACAGGAGTGGAGACTAGCAGGAAAGATTAGGAGCATCCATTTGGATGCTCTGCTCCCTGGGAGGGAGGGTGCAAGTCTGCCTGCTTCTAGAGTGGCTCCTGGTGTCCTCCCATGGAAGCACACTTGGAATCGTGGGTGACCAAACACCGCCATGTGATGTCCCCAGGATGCTATGCGTGGGCAGCCACACAGTGGGAGGGGGGTGGGGCAAAAATGTCAAAATTGCCAGCTCAGCTAACCAGATGATGGTTGTCTGGGTCCCATCATGTCACACAGCTCTGGAGAGCAGCCTCCAGTGCCGATCCCCCCACCATGTTTCCAGCACGGATTTGGAACCAATTTCCCCTCCTGTAGCACCCCAGGGAGGGGGCCTCTCTGGCTAAGAGACATGCCAGGTTGGCTGGGACATGGCAATATGGGGGAATGGTGGGAATGGTGGCAATGGTGATGTCTCGGTGGGTGGGGGTGTCCCTTCACAGTCCGAAGGAGTGGCCGGTCAAGGGCCTGGGGAGGAGCAAAAGGAAAAAAATAGCAATAAGGCACTGTCAGTGATTCTGTTACTGGTCAGTCATCCTCTAGGGCCATATGGCACTTGGCTATGCCTCATGCCACATTATGTCTCTAGAGAGTGATTAAAAGACCATTAACATAACGCATGGTTATTCTTTATTGCTTAAATAAACTACAAGATTGAAGCTCAGGGGGTTTATGCTGGCATCACACAATGAGGGTGTGTAAAACAAGCTAAGTATTTTTACTGGCCAAAGTTTTATTTTTTATAATTACTGGTTTATAGAAAAAGAGACAGAATAGTTCTAATAGTAGTAGTAGTAGTAGCAGATTTTATTTCTTCATGGTGCCCTTCCTCGGAGGCTCAGGGCTCCATTACAGCAAATAGAGATAGCAGGAAATACAAAACAGATAAAATACTATATTTCAAATAAATAAATAATACATTTAAATAAAATCTCAATACACTAAAATAAAAATTTCAGCAACTATCTAAAATTATACTGGAATGACATTTAGGGACTCTCACACCCACAGGATTGTGCAAACAGATGGGTTTTAAGCCTTCTTTTTAAGGCTTCCACTGAGGTGGCCTGTCTCTCAGGCCCTCGAGTGCAAATTCCAAAAAACTGGACCTGCAGCCTCAATCATCTGGTTGCCCAGTGTTTTAAGCCTCACTCTGGGAACAACCAGGAGGCCTTACTCAGTGGAGCAGAATGGGTGCGCAGGAGTTTAAGGCTGTAGCAGATCACTCGGGTAACTTGGGCCCAGCCCATGTAGGACCTTCTAAGTTACTAATCCAACTTTATAGGAGACATGCCACTTAACTGGCAGCCAGTGCACTTCATGCAGTGCCAGGGAAATATGAATCTACCTCGAAAAGCCAGTCAAAAACCTAGCAGCTGCACTTTGCACCAACTGCAGGTGCTGCAACGTACAGTACCTCCTCTAACCCTAAGATAAAGAGCATTACAGTAGTCTAGCCACAAGGTCACAAAAGTGTGCACCAGTGAGGGCAAGTCATCCCAGCGGAAAAGGGATCTAATCTGGCTAATGTCCTAAGATGGTAAAGGTCATTCTGGGCTACAGCCGAAACCTAAGCCTCAAATGTTAGCTCCTCATCCAGAATGAATCCCAGATTTCTCACCTTTGCAGCATCCAAAAGCCTAGGGGTGCTGAGCCAAAACCCCGTCTCCTACTCAGCAGCTGCCACTCCCTCATTCAGAGTCTTGCATCTAACCAGGCACTTATTCAGCTTATCCACTGGCCAAATGTCTCTGGTGCAAAAGACAGCTAGAGCTACGTATCACCTGCATAGCTATGAAACCCAGCTCCATGCTATGCTGAGTATTGTTGTTCCCTCAGTCACTACAGTCATACTTTTACCTGCATCCTGCACATTAATTGAATCAATTATTCAAACTGTACTCAATCTGTACATGCCTGTACAATCCATTCCTGCACCTGTATGTAGGTTGTTATGCCACCCTGCTGGCCTACCAATGTAATGTCTGATGATTTGTTGTTTTCCTTCGTCACTGTTATTGTGTTGTCAGCTGCTTCATGCACTTTAATTGTTATGTTACCTACTTGCCCATGCTTGTACACTTGCCTTGCACATGCATTTATTTGTTGTGCCACTTGTTGGCCCAGGTCGTGCCTAAAAACAGTTCCTCGGATCAGTGCACTTACCCAGTTACCAAAGACTTAAATAAAATAAATAAATAATGATCCTATGCAGGGGCGGTATGTACACCACAAACAATATGGGTGAAAGGACTGATCCCTAGGGTGTACCACAATGCAGATAATCAGGCGTGAGGAAAAACTTCCCATAGCTACCCTCTGAGTCCTGCCCATGGGATAGGACTCAAACCAGCAGATGACTTTGCCAATGAGTCCTACGTACTCCCTGAGTCAATCCAATAAAAGCCCATGGTCCACGGGGTCCAAGACGAGAATGAGGAGGACCAGAATTTACCACTCCCATCTATCTCTCATCTTGAACAGGTCATTATGCACCCTGACCAACATAGTCTCTGTGCTGTGCCTTGACTGAAAACCAGATTAGAGAGGTTCATACTATAGATGTCAAAGGCTGTGCGGTTTAATTTTGCAGTCAGCAGAAACTAGCATCATGTGAGTGGAGACTGAAAAGGACAACAGTTGTGTCTTGTGTTTGCTTTAAAGCATGTAGTACCATGTGAAAGACAGAAATACTTCTGTGTTATATACATTTATATATAATGGAGTGTGCACAATGGAAACTTTTAGGTATTGATTTTGGGTTGTAATCAACATTGATCTGTAATTATGGAGTTACAATTACTGATCACTGTATTTAATAACCCATTTTGAATTACTGAGCACTGTATTGAATACCCCAGTTCTGAAAACAAGGGTGATAATACATACATGCATATTAATCATTCATGCATTATACAGACATGAAATTGCCAGCAGCAAAAAAGGCATTTGGTCCCTCCAGTCTACTCGATGCAGAGCTCATGCACATGTGCTACATAACACTTCCCTCCTGGATACTTTAGCTTCCACCCCCCTCGCTCTTTTTTTTTTCAGACTCTTTTTCCCCTCTGTTCACCAAGCCCAGGGATCTCTCTCAGATGTCCCTCGGCTGTTCCCACCCTGCCTGAGACTCCCCCCCCAGGGTCCCCTCCCAGAGCTCTGCATTCACAGCCCTTACCTGACAGTGGCCCCCTAGCTTGTACCCCCCCAATGCAGAGCCACTGCCATTACTTTCGTGCTCCTTGAAATCCAGTTGCTGCAGGAGTTGGGCTGTGGCATGGAGGATCGGGACCCTGGAGGGCGGAGTCCGACGGTGGGTATGGGACCTAGGGCATCATCGCCTTCCCAAGGCTCTGAGTTTTTCCTTACTCATGAGGTCCACCCCATCCCTCCCACAAGTGCAAATATGCAAACATCTGGGTAGGGATGCACACACACTCATGTGCATGCTCCAGCCGACGTCTGCTGCACTACGCCTCCCAATCGCTAGCTGGAGCTGGCTCAGTGCCACCCAGCCTCCATTGGGAGGCACCCTGTTGCTGACCCGTGCATCCCTCCCTCCTGAGGAGAAGGTGAACTGCCTATGGATGCTCCAAACTTCTCCTCCCCTGCCGACCCCTGGCGGCCCGAGCTCGCTCCTAAACACGGGTCACTGGTGTGACTCGAGGTGTGGTGTCCAGTGCATCAACCCTCAGCATCACTGGGCCAGCCATACCCCTCTTAAACCCACAAAATGTCAGGTTTACCACATCATTAGACAGACTATTCCGTTTACCACCCTTTCTGTGAAGAAATGCCTTCTTGCCTCCTTGAATCTACCGCTTACCGATTTGCAACTATAATCCTTGTGCTCTTATTCCCACAGACTCTAAAAAGAACATCCAGGTCAACTCTGTTTATACTGTTAAGGTATTCCATTAATCTGCACACTATGAATGTCAAACTAACAGGTCTGTAGTTCCCTGGCGCGTCCCGCCCTGTTCTTAAGTAATGGTACCATGTATGCTATCCTCTACTTACTTGGCATCACTTCTGTATCAAGGGAGCTGCTGAACAGGTCCATCAGAGAAGTGCTAGAACTGTTGCTCATTTTTTTCAGCACCCTAGGGTGTATACCATCTGACCTTGGACATTTTTCCACCTTGAAGACCCTGAGCCTATTGAGCCCTCTGTTTTATGTAATTTTCTCCCCACATTTTCACGCCCCAAATCTTAACCTCAGTCATACCCTGTGTTAATGGTCCTTCCTTATCTTTTTTGAATACAGACCAGAAGTATTCATTTAATGCTTCTGCCTTGTTTCTGTTATCCTTCACCCATTATTATTATGACACTAGAGATAATACACAATTGATTATACATGGGTGATAATACACATATGTGTATTATCGCTAGTGTATTATATAGAGAATAAAGTACGGGGTGGTGTGTGTAACGAGATTTTACACACACCCGAGAGGTTGGATGCCATATAAACCCTGAGAGCAAAGCTCGAGGGGTTCTCCAGGCATCCAACCCTGAGGGTGTGTGTAAAATTCGAGTTTACACACCACTCCGTATTTTATTTTATATAATTTCTGTGTTAGTCTTTTTTGCCACAGCAATTATATAAAATAAACAGGTTCCAGTGTATTCTCCAAGTGTATCCTGTGGTCAGTCCTTTTAGTCTGGTGCCGAGATTTTTGTTTTTAAAACTGTTTTTTTCCTCTTACAGGTCTTTGTGTGTTCCCAGGGTATATGGCGGGGGAGAAAATAAAAGAAAAGAACTTACCGCCGCGTTCTTGTTTGTTGCGGTTCTGTTTCAGGTGACACGGAAGCGGTGAGTGGTCTCAACTTGTCACGCTGCTGCGTGAGCATGGGCACAGCAAGGGAAATCGTGCGCATTTGCCGTTATAAACACTCCTTTATAATGGCAAATTACGCCACAGTTTCCCTATGGGAAAAAGCCTAAGCTGGTTATTATATATAGAATAATATATGTACAAATATATATCACAAGGTTTTATCACACATCCATGGTGATTGATGCCACTTGAACCCTAAGAGCGAAGCTCAAAGGATTTAACGAGGCACCACACACTGATGGTGTGTGAAAAAAAGGTGCTTCACATCAGCACATATTTTATTTTTTATAATTACTGGTTAATTGCAGATTAGCTCCCTCACTCATTTTATCACACACTGACTCAAGCACTTTGATCACCAAAAAGAACTTGCAGCTTGAGTAAGACAGTAGACGGATGTACCCGACTTCAATGAGGCAAATATAATTCTGTAGCTATTGACAGGATTAGTGGCTGTGTGAGAGAGTTTCCTACACCGAGTCATGCTGCGAAAGACTGCTATCTGGAGCTTGGGGGGAGGGGTCACGACTCACAATAAGTAAAACAAATTACTCTTTAAAACTATATATATATATATTGGACAGATTGACATTTGAGTGTAGTCATTTTGATACTACTGAGGGACCAGAACAGTGGCAAACATAAATAAGACACAGTAATGTTTAGTCTGTTTTACTGACATATGATCAGTGAACGTTTAATGTTTGAAGTGGTAGCAACCGGCAACCCGGTTATTACTGGGCTCCATAATAATCGAGTTGAGGGTTGTTATAGCACTGACCAGGGTGATACATTGAATTAGGGCACCAGAGTACAGGTTGTTGACAATAGTCACCAGTAATTATAATACAAAGAACCTCAGTGTGCAAGCACTGAGGCAACGGCTACCCCAAAGTGCACTGGTCGGGAAGCCAAGTTGTAAAGAAATACAAAATCACACATATCCCCACAATGCAATGCATCATGGGCTGTATATGCAAATCACCACAGAATATCATGCTGGTTCAACTTTAAGCAAAAATGCATGGTGCCAAAAGGCTTCTCACACAGTCTGCAAAGGGTGCCAACAGAAGACACATACATGTGTTTCGTCCTACCAGGACTCAGTGTGCCTTGTCTGTGTGACGCCCGAGTAGAATGAACCAGCTACCCTAAGATGGTCTATCTGGGTCACATTGTGGTGAACCCAATAAAAGCAAAATATTTTTGAACTTGAAGACATTGCTTAGAAAATTCACAGGAACCAAACAACATAATCCACAAATCAGTAAGTGTTTTGCAATTTAAAAGACTTACTAGAATAGCTTCCATTTTCTGGGTTCCATACTATTTTTCACCTCAGTCTACTCTTAACAATACATATCGTTAGTTCAATAAAAGTGAAAATGTTACCTATGTTGTCACAGACCAGCAATTATAGAAAAATAAAATATGGGAAAGGCCATACGAACATACAAAACTGTCAGCAGACACAGGCCAAATGGTCTATTGCGTCTGCTTGATTGTGTAGCACAGAGGTTAGACTCCTACTGCTCCCAACGACCCCTTGCCCCACTCTCTTCCCCCTCATCTTCTCACTGACTAGTATCTTGCCCTTAACCCTATCCCACCCCCTTTTAAAGCTCTCCACTGTTTTTAGAGATACCACTTCTTCAGGGAGCGCATTCCATCCCCCTACCACCCTCTCTGTGAAGTAATTCTTCCTCGCCTTCCTCCTGACTGTACCCCTTACCAACTTCAGGCTGTGCCCCCCAGTAATCCCTTATCCCTATAATTGAAACATGCCCTCCGTACTAACCCTGTTGATGCCCTTTAAGTACTTGAAGGTTTTGATCATATCACCCCTTTCCCTTCTCTCCTCCAATGAGTACATATTGAGGTCCCTCAACCTATCCTCATAAGGCTTCCCCTCCATGTCTCTCATCATTTTAGAAACCCTCTGCTGTTTCCCCTCCAGTAACCTGATGTCCTTCTTTAAGTATGAGTTCCAGAACTGTACACAGTACTCCAAGTGTGGCCTCACCAGTGACCTGTACAGCGGCAGAATTACTTCCTCCCTCCTAGAGATGATTCCTCTGGCAATGCACCCCAGCATTCTATTGGCTTTTGCCACTGCTTTCCTACATTGAGACGAGTAGTTCATATTCTTTGTGATCATTGCCCCCAAATCCTTTTCCTCCTCAGAGATGGACAGCTGAACCTCTCACAGATGGTAAATGTACCCAGGATTCCTCTCTCCGAAGTGCATGACTTTGCACTTCTTAGCATCGAAACCCAGCTGCCAGATGTCTGACTACTGCTCAAGCCTTCCCAAATCTTCTTGGATTACTTTTCCTCCCTCTATCTCATCCACAACTGCCCCAATCTTGGTGCCATCCATGTATAGATTGTTTCTGCTCTTAACTCCAACTTCTATATCGGGTATGAAGATGTTAAGCAGCATTGGCCAAAGCACTGAACCCTGTGGAACCCCACTGGTGACTGCCCTATGAGTTAAAAGTCTCCCCCAACAACCACCCTCTGATGTCTGTTCCTCAACCAGTTACCAACCCACTAAACCAGTTTCTCCCCTGCTCCCGGGTTCCTCAATTTACTAGTTAATCAGCTATGTGGTACTGAGTCAAAGGCTTTGCTGAAATCCAGATACAGGACATTTACGGCCTGACCAGTGTCTAGTTCTTTTGTCTCCCAGTCAAAAAAGTGAACCAGGTTTGTTTGACATGATCTCCCAGAGATGAACCCAAGCTGTTTGTCGTCCATATAACCATTCAGCTTCAAGAAGGTCACCAACCTTTCCTTTAGGATCGTTTCCATGAGCTTACCCACAATGGATGTAAGACTGACTGGCCTATAGTTATCAGGCTCATCCTTGGTACCGCGCTTGTGCAGGGGTACCACATGTGCCATCCTCCAGTCCTGAGGCACACACCCTGTCTGCAGGGAGGTATTGAACAAGTCTGCCAGTGGTGCCGCCAGGACCTCAGCCAACTCCCTCAGGACTCTAAGGTACAACCCATCCGGCCCTGGAGCCTTGTCCTTGTTCAGTGACTTAAGGCCTTCAAGCACTCTGCTCGCAGGGATCTCCCCATCCATTATCCTATCTCCTCCCATGCCAAAGTTGCCCTGTCCCTGTGGTATTGTTCTGTCTCTTTCCCTGGTAAAAACTGAGCAGAAGTACTCATTGAGCACCTCTGCCTGTTCAGCTTCCTTCTCTACCCAACCTCCATCCTTCTTTATCCTGGTGATTTGCTCTTTGCCGCTCCTCTTCTCCCATATGTACTTGAAGAAGGCCTTGTCCCCTTCCTTAATCCCCTCTGCTAGCCTTAGCTCCTTTGAAGCATTGGCAGCCCTCACAGCTCTGCTCGCCTCCCTGGTTTTCCTTGTGTACTCCTCCTTATCTTCCTCTCTTTTGACCCCTTCCATCTTCTGAAGGCAGTCTTTTTCTCCCTCACCCTTATCTGCACCTCCTTTGACCAGCAACATGACTTCTTGGTCCCTGCCTTCTTACTGAATTTCTTTGTGCAGGTGTCTGTGGCTGCTAATAGGCCTTCCTTCAGGATGGCCCATTTCTGGATGGTATCCATGTCAGAGGTGATGCTAGTCAAATGTCCCCTGAGGATGTCAGCCATCCTGCAGAAGTCAGCCCTTTTGAAGTCCAATGTCTTTGCTTTTGTAGACATCCCTTCCCTATCCATATCCAGGGAGAACCAAACTATTCAGTGGTCGCCATCTGCTAGGGAGTCCTCAGTCCATACGCCCTGCACGTAGTCTCCATTAGCAGCACAAGATCCAAGATATTCCCCTTCCTTGTTGGTTCTTCTGCCTTTTGTGAAAGGAATACATCCTGGAAGGCTTCCAGAATGACCTGCTCCCTAGCACTTGTGCTAGACATGGTTTTCCAATCCACCCTTGGTAGATTGAAATCCCTGACCACTACAATGCCACCCCTTCCACAGTATTTCCATAACTGATCTGCCAGTTCTCTATCGATGCCCTCTGACTGTGAGGGCGGTTGGTACACAACCCCCAGTCTGACTCTTTTACCTTTATTGTTTTGTATGTGAACCCATAAGGCTTCTGGCCTCCCCTCACCTCTCTCCTCTCTACTGCTCACTATCCCTTCTCTCACAAATAAAGCCACCCCTCTGTCCTTCCCTTCCCTTTTGTCCTGTCCCTGTGATTAAAAGTCTGTATCGCGGTAACATGATGTCCCAGTCATGGTGCTGGTTGGCCCATGTCTCGGTGATGGCAGCTATATCCACCTCCCTTCTGCCATTAATGCCTGGAGCGCAGGTATTTTGTTCCCCAAGCTTCTTGCATTTAGCGACACCACCCTCCAGCCAGATCCCCTGCTTACCCCAGTACTCCCCTCCCCTCTACCTCCCCCGCTTTTTGATTGCCCTCCTTCCCCTCCTTGCTAGCTGGGGGGAGGCACATTGTCTCCCTCTCCTTTTGGCTCTGGCTGCTGCCCAGTGCTAAGCCTCCCCATAGTCAGTTTAAATTATACTTGACTGTAATGAACTCCTCTAGTTTCTGTTTCAAGACAGAGGAATCCTCCTTGCTCAGGTGAAGCCTATCTGGCAAGTAGAGGTTCTTGTTATCCCATGTTGCCCCCCCAACCTGCTACTAAACCAAACCCCATAGTTCTACACCACTGCCAGCCATGCATTAAATTCTATGGTGCTCTGTTTCCTGGCTGTGCTTGCCCTGGTTACTGGTAGCATCTCAGAGAATGCAACTGTTTGCCCCTTGATGCTGCCCAACCTGCACAACTCCCTGAAACTATCCTGCACGTCCTCCACTCTGCTGCCCTCCAGATCATTAGTGCCTAAGTGCACCACTATGTGGGGCTTCACCAACTGTCTTCTCACACATTTAACGACATGCTGTCCTACTGTACCTGCTATCATACCTGGCATGCATTCCACCCAGATAGAACTCTTACTGGCTCCTTTGCCCCCCCCCCACCTGATACCTTTCACTATTGAGTTGCCCAGTATGATGACCCTCTGTTCTAATCCCTGCAGCCCCCAAGTTTTCTCACCCATAATCTGCCTCTTACCCTGCTGTCCCACCCCTCCAGCACTGTCATCATCCCCTTTTGTCTCTGCTTCCTCCATTGTGCTCTCTCCAGAGAGAGAGACTCTTTTCTCTCACTGGCATAGCTTTTCTGCCCTCCCTCCATGTCTCCCATGATCCATGTGATCCCCTCCCTCTCCTATATCCTGGTCCCCCAATCCAATGAACTTTTCCACTCCATCATGCTTGCCTCCTGGCTGGCCTCCTCTTTGCAGGCCACAGTCCCTATGTGGGTCCTCATTCCCTATGCCCCTGTTTTCTCCTGCTCTACCTATTTCTCCTTCTGTCCTGAAGCCTTCTTAAGTTTGGATGCCCTCCTGACCCCCACCCATGTCATATCACCAGCTGGCTCACTGTCGTCCCCACTGCCCACTCCTCTTGCCTGCCCTCCCAGCCCCCTATCATCACCAACATTACCACCTTCATTCAACCTCTGCCCACCATCTGCTTGCTCACCCTTCCCTAACGCCTCCTCCATCCCCAAATGAACAAAAAATCAACAAAGGTGGTGCATGGATTGCATCACAAGTCCTATGAGGACAGGTTGAAGGCACTGAACATGTACCCCCTGGAGGAGAGGAGGGAGAGAGGGGATATGATAGAGACATACAAGTATCTTACAGGGAGGAACAGGGTGCAGGAATGCACTATTTTTAAGCGAAAAAGATGTTCCAGGACTAGAGAGCATGGGATGAAGTTAGAGGGAGGACGATTCAGAGGAAACGTGAGGAAGAATTTCTTCACAGAACTGGTGGTGGACAAGTGGAACACCCTGCCAGAGGAATTGGTGGGGGCTGAAACAATCACGGGATTTAAGAATGCATGGGATAGACATAAAGGAATTCTGGAGGTCAGGGGTAAGGGGCAACAGACTTCCTGGAAAACATAAACTGAACTTACAAACTTAAATGGGCAGACTGGGTGGGCCATAGGCCCTTATCTGCCGACACTGTCTATGTATCTATGACACTGTCTATGTATCCCAACCCCTCCTTAGCCTCTACTATCCTACTTGTATCCTTGTGGATTACCTACACTCCCTTGACTCTTTATATGACTCTGCCAGGACTCATAAATCATTTTTTCTGTTTGGACGGTGAGAGTGTTCTTTTGTGGTTTTCCCGGTGGTGAGAGGACCTGGGCATCCACTTTTATTTATCTTTCACTTAAGTTTAAAGAAGACTTTTCTGTTTTGGATTTTTATTCTGATTTTGGACTACCTGACTCTGGGTAACCAAGGTGAACTGACTTCTCTCATTTCCAAGCTGTGAGAGGACCTGGGGGTGGGGGGTTTATTTTGTGTGCTGCATTCTGGTGAGAGAGGTTTGTGGCAGTTTTATTATTATTTGGTTGATTTATCATTTCTTCTCTGGTTTATGTTTTTTCATGTGCTGAGCTTTGGGCTAGGGTATCATTTTGTGTAAGGGTAGGCTACAATTTTATAGTATTTTATCTATTTTGGGGGTGGGTTTTGGATTTTATTATTTGTTTTATTATGGTTCTTTTGACTGGATACCTGGGTGTTGTGTAATTTCCCTGTGTTTAGCTTGTAGGATGTATAAACCTCCCTTTTTGGTCATGCGCTATTCGTCCTCTGCCCTCCATTCCCTCTGTCCTTTTTCTACCCCTCCATTGCTGCTGTCAACTTACCAGCACTGTCGGGCATTGGGTATCATTCATGGGGGGTGGTGGTGGTGAGGGCGTGAATATCAGAGGATGAATGAGCAGGGCTCTCACATTGGGGTAGTTAGGTCCAGAAGACGTCCTGGGGCGAAATGGAGCCTGGAACATGGTATGCCATGTCTAGTCACCATACCCAAAAGCACCACCATTATTTCTGGTGGGCAAGAAGCTGGGGCAGCCCCTGAAACCTGTCCAACTCGAGCGGTGTTATGCAATGCCAGATCGGTTAAGAACAAGACTGCAATTATTGCAGATCTTGTTGGGACTACTGATCTGGCTTGCATCACCGAGACCTGGTTGGATGAAAATGCTGGCCCCATTTTGGAATCTGCAATTCCAGCCTAGCTCTTGTCTACCACCCACCAGGGGATGAGAAATGATTCCTGCAGGAAGTAACAGATTTCATCATCAACATGGCTCTGGAGTCGCCCAGATTGATGGTTCTGGGTGACTTCAGTGCCTGGGTCAATGATGGACTCTCACAATTTGGACAGCACTTCCTCTAGTTGATGACATCACTTGGCCTTACACAGATTGTTACCTCTGCCACCCATCGGCATGGTCACTCTCTTGATTTGGTTTTTCTCCTGGGGATGGAGGCCTCTGATGTGGGGGTGGAACCCATTGGATGGTCCGATCATTACACCATGAGATTCAACTTTTGCATCCCTCGTTGTAGGCCTCCCTCTGGGGCGATGGTCAGTTACCACTCTTTACAGGAGGCGAGCTCCAAAGGCTTGGTGGCAGTGATTGACTTCTTGGAGTTTCCCATGGGTAGCACAAGTCCTGAGGCCTTGGTGTTGGCCCATAAGGCCATTTCTGCGACTCTGGTCCTGATTGCTCATGTGCATGTTTGTCCTCTCCCCCTTCACCCTCGGGACCCATGGTTTGATGGGTCCTTGAGGGAGTTGCAGCGATCTGGACGCAGGTTAGAGCGATGTTGGTGGAAATCTGGCCTGGAGGTTGACCACCTTAGATTGGTAGAGCATTATCAGACCTACCAATCAGCGATCTCCTCTAAGAAGGCAGAATTCTTGTCCAGGGAGTTTGCTGCCGCACAGAACTGACCAGCTCAGCTCTTCCGGACTGTGGACAGGTTGTGCAACCCAACCTGTGTACAGTGCCAAAGACCTTTTTTGCAAGAGGAGTGCGATGAGCTTGCTCAATTCTTTGAGAATAAGGTGGCTGACATCAGGTCAGAGATTCTCGCAATTTGCTGTATGGGGGATGCCACTGATCAGTACTTGGTCACCTCACCTTGTGTTTTCCTGGAGTTCCTTTGACCTGCTGGAGTTCATGGATGTCATGCGGATTGTCCACAGTATGCAACCTACATGCTGTAGTTTGGATCTGGGTTCAACTTCCGTGATTATGGGATGTTGTGACATCATTGGCCCGATCCTGGCTCAGATAGTCCGGTGCTCTCTTGATTCAGGTGAGTTCCCAAGCTCCCTGAAGGAGGTGGTGGTTACACCCCTCCTGAAGAAAGCTTCTTGGACCCTGACTCCCTGGCTAACTACAGATCAATCTCTAATCTCCCTTTTATAGGGATGATTATTGAGAAAGTAGTGGCAGTACAACTGGAGAACCACTTGACCAGTCCAGAGGAGGGCAACTAAAATGGTGCAGGGTCTGCAGCAGAAGCCATATGAAGAGAGACTGAGAGAGCTTAATATGTATACTCTTGATGAAAGGAGGGACGGGGGGACATGATAGAAACATTCAAGTACTTCAAGGGAATCAACAAAGTCCAGGAGGGTAGCATCTTTCAGAAAAAGAGATGTGTAAGAACAAGGGGGCACAATTTAAAGATAGAGGGGGCCCGGCTCAGGGGTAATGTGAGGAATTTTTTTCACGGAGAGAGTGGTGGATACATGGAACAGCCTTCCTGAGGAAGTCGTTGGGTCTAAAACAGTGGGGGAATTCAAACATACATGGGACAGACACAAGGCAATTATAGTGGGGGGTTGCAGGAAGTAGGCTGTTGGTTAGCTAGAATCTGCAGCTTATCCAGTAGGTAGGGAAATGGGCAGACTGGGTGGGCCAAGTTGTCCTTATCTGCTGTCAAAGTCTATGTTTCTATCCATAACATCTATGAACCTCTCCAGTCTGGTTTTCGGAAGAGGCATAGTACCGAGACTACGCTGGTTCGGGTGCTCAATGATCTCCTGATGGCGAGAGATCAGAAAAGCCGTACTATTCTTGTGCTCCTTGATCTCTCCTCAGCTTTTGACAATGTGGACCATGGGGTATTGCTTGAGCATCTGAGGTCCATCTGTGGCCTGGCACATATGGTTCTCAGATCGTTTACATCTTTTTTCACTGGCAGAACTCAGAGAGTAGAGTCCGGGGTTTTTTCCTCGGGCCCATTCTCTCTGTCCTGTGGGGTACCTAAGGGCACAGTACTTTCCCCCATGTTATTCTCAGTGTATATACACTGCCCTTCAGAGACATTGTAAGATGGTATGTGCTGAGGTTTCACTGCTATGCTGATGATACCCAGCTCTACCTGTCTTTTGCACCCTACCAGGATAGTGGTCTCTCTGTATTTAACAACTGCCTTGTGGAAATCCAGGACTTGATGAATTCAAGCTGGCTAAAGTTGAATGCAGGAAAGATGGAGGTGATGGTGGTGGAGCTGGGTCACCGGATAGATGGGTTGAGGACTGGTCAGCCCTCTGGAATTTATCTGGGGGGGGCGCCCAGATCCTGACCTCTGATCAGGCGTGGGACCTGAGGGTGATGCTTGATGATGGGCTGACCTTACGATCTCAGATGTCAGCAGTCATCAAGTCTTCCTTTTATCACCTTAGGAACATCACCCCGATCAAGCACTTTGTTCCGTCCAGAGACCTGCCTACTCTTGTCCATGCCTTTGTGACTTCGCACCTTGATTACTGCAACTCACTTTACTTAGGGTTTCCTGGGGTTGATATCCACCACTTGCAGATAGTGCAGAACATGGCAGCGCATTTGCTGACGGGGGTTTCTCAAACTTCTCATATTACCCCATTCTGCGCAGTCTGCACTGGCTGCTGATTCAGTGGTGGATCACCTTTAAGGTTCGCTTACTGACCTATAAAGCCCTTCACGGACTTGGCCCTGACTACTTGAAAGAGCTTCTGATTCCCTATCGCCCCAAGTGACAGCTCCGTTCAGCCAGCAAGGGGTTGCTAGAGATCCTGAGGGTGTTTTTGAAGTAATTTGGGGCATGTGCATTTACGTACGCTACCCCTACCCTCTGGAATTCTCCACTCCGTAGGCTATGGGAGTGCACGACAGTGGGAGGCTTTAAGCAAGTGTTGAAAATCTATTTATGGAGTCAGGCTTTTGATGGCACTTAGTAAATGAACCCTGTTTATACTGTACTTACGTTTTTTTTATCTTTTAATTCTTTTGTAAAGCACCTTGATATTTGAAAGGCGCTTTTGTGAAATAAAATTTTTATTATTATTATTATCCTCTGACACCCTGACCTTGTCATCAGCCAGGCCGAGGACCTCTGTTGTGTTTCTCCTCCCCCTTGCTATTGCCTCCCCCTTGAAATTCCTGCCCTTCAGCTCCTTCAGACTAGCCAGCACAGAGACTCTGTTGCTCTCCTCTCTCATCTTTCCTTGGATTGTCCCTGATCCTTTGCACTGAGTGTTCCAGTTCTGTTCCCCCCCAGGTCCACGTCTAACCCTTATTTGGACCATTGTCCACCCCTTTGCCCCTTCCTCTAGTGGCTCATGAGGGTATGGTGGTGCTGGCCCATTTGCTCACCCTACCTATCCCATATTGTGCCTGGAGTCTGTGCTGTTTGAGTATGCCTTCCTTTGGTCCCTTGTTCCCAGCTAGACCCTCCATCCCCTTTTCTCTCTTCCACACAGCTCCCTCCTCAGCCATGCAATTTAGTCCTTTAGTTGCACAAGCTGCTTGCACACCAAGCACCCCCTGCCCTCCATGCAATCTTTAAGAAGACGGCAGCCCCGCATCCATTGCAGTTAACTATCCTTCCTACATCCCCTCCTGCACTATTTCTGCTCATCCTCCCCAACCCAGTGCCTCTCCCCACTCCTGCCTCTGCCCTTGAAGCCTGCCTGCCCAATCCTCTGGTACACCTGTACTCTTTACTTACCTAGTTCCAATGCCGCTCAATCTAGTACTTTATCCTAACTTGATACCATTTAAGATATAATATCTTCTTTGATCATATAATGATCATATAATGATGATTTTTATGCATCCTCTGTGTGGGATGCCTTCATAAATCTCTTGATCTTTGATATTGCGGTTTATGGATATCACAAGCCTCAGGAATCTAAAAAGACTTATAATATACCCCTTCCTATAAGTGATTCTCTATATAATAACTGGGTTCGCCTTTTTCCCATAGGGAATCTTTGGTGTAATTTGCCATTATAAAGGAGTGTTTATAATGGCAAACATGCGCTCAGTTTCCCTAGCTCCGTGCATGCACCAGCCGCAGCTCTTCCATTCTGACCGCTGGCCACTCGGTGACTGATCCACCACTCAGACTGAGCGGTAAATGATTTTCAAAAATAAAAACTACCAAGGGAGAGGAAAAAACATAACTTTCACCTGCCGACAGAAAGTGCTAAATAAAAAGCCTTTATATAAACAAATAAAGGCTACTGTGAACCATGTGCTGAAACCTAACTGGACCACGGTTGTACAGAAAGGACTGTTTATTTTATATAATTGCTGTGGCAAAAAAGGCAAACCCAGCATTTATATAAAATAAAATATATGGGTGGTGCATTTAAACTTGAAGTTTACACACACCCTTGGTGTTAGATGCTTTTGACAGACCCCTCGAGCTATGCTCTCGTGGTTTATGTAGCATCTAACACCTCTGGTGTGTGTACACTTCTCATTAAACACACCACCTCATACCTTATTCTACATTTCATACTCTCAATATCAGGTAATTATTGTGTCTTCCCAATAATTAATGACATATACAGCAATGATTATGAAAAAGACATTCATCGGTATTTGTAACATCCTTTGTGTAATTTTTTTCATTTCTTTGTTTAAATTTTATTATCATCGAGACCTCTTGTAAGACTTTCAGCTGAGGTAAAAAAGCTGTCTGATAAAGCTAGCTGCCAGAGGCATGCCAGGTGGCTCAAGAGAGTGATTACAGTCTCTTTGACCAGTTAATAGGCAGCTGAAAGCAAAAACAATCCTTTCATGTTGGGCCTTGGCTAACGCATGGACAAGTCACTCCTGCTGTGCAAGACCGATGGAAAAACAAATTGATGAACCTTGTAATGCATGGAACCTAGGAAACCAGTTTTGTCCAGTATTTCCACTTTGCACTTGTGCAACGCAGCCTACCATGTTTGAATATGGGATCCAACATGGTAGGCTGCATTGCGCAAGTGCAGAACAGTCTCAGTGGTCAGTGTGTAATGTCACCCACTCTATGTGGGTCAGAGGGTGTCTGAGAGATATCATGAGTGCCCTACCTTGTACTGTGTGACTGTTGGGAGGTTTGCAGTGCTACTATCTATGGCCATGTCTGTACCCTAGATGGTTGCATGCACAACACTGGAAGGGTCCGTGTCCTTGGGGCATGCCCTGCCACATCCAGGCCACCAGTGGGGCCACCCCTGCCCTGCTCACTGTTGTGCACTGTCCACCACCAGCACACCACAGTGACCTGAACCCAGGGCCCCTGTGGCATTGTCACACCAAAGGGATGGCACTGGTGACATGTATCTGGTTCCTGGTGGTGTGGGTCTGGCACAGGCATGCTGCACCCATGGTGTTCCACCATGGGTGTGTGTCACTGAGCTGTCCCTGATCCATGCCATGCTGCTACCATTACCACCATGCATTCTGATCACCATTGTCCCAGAGGCCACCATGGGTGCATGCCTCCACTGGATGGTACTCTGTGGCCACATGGGTGCACTCCATGGCACCTGGTACATGTGCTGCATTGCAGCTGTCTGCTCCATTGGTGTGCTGGGGGGTGCCTGGGTAGCATGTGGCAGCTGGGCAACCCCAACCTGGGTGTGTTGAGGGGATGGCTGACTGGGCAGTGCCAGTGGTGTTACCCAATGGCACCTGGCAGTTGCACAGTGTGACATTGGGTACTACCATCCTGGCATGGCTGCTGTGTGTGGCTGCCCGGAGCACATCCTGGTGCACCTCTTAGGGCTGTCTCAAGGTTGCCTGTCTGCAGTTCTGCAGCCTGCCTGTGGGTGGCTGGCCAATTTAGGCGATCCCCTTTCATACCTAACTTTGTGCAGCACATTTCTGTGATGCGCGACACATGCAGCTCACATTTTGGCTGCCCGCCCCCTTTTCTTGCACTGCATACATTACTTCTATGCAATCACACATTCCAACATGGGCAGTGCATTTCCCCCTTTCAAATCACACTTCTGTACATTTTCTGTGCTGCACTGTGCATCTCTGTTTTGGGCCGTGCATCTCCTTTGAATATGTGGGCCTTTTTCTCTAAAGTAAGGCATTCTCCGTTGTGACAAAGAGGGGTAGTCATTTGCCATTGAACAAGGAATACTGTACTGTGTGAGCAGTGGCTCTGGAGGGATTCAGACCTAGAGATACCCCAAGAGGACATCTATGCTGAGTGATGCAGCTACTGAGGACCCTTGCAGGCATCTGAAGGGTTGTAAAATGCTGTTAACAGTTACAAACTGAGTCTTGGAGAGATTAGTTTGCCACAAACTGCTGGCAGTAGTGGGATCTGAAACAGTTTTGTCAGTATAAAGGTTATCTGTCCAGTCAATGAGGATTGTATTCTACCAATTTTGTTTTTTTTTTGTTAAGCAAGAGTAGGTAGATAGAAAACATTATGTCTGGCATTGTGAGAAGTGCACACTGCTACGTCTGCAGGAGTTACGCTGAAGGAAATAAATGGACTATGAGGAAGAGCAAATGTGGGCAGAATTGATAGTCATCCTCAAAAAAAAGTGACCACAGATGCTATGTGAAAGCGGTAACTGCTAGCCAAGGTTGTGAGACGGAGGCGAGGGAGACTGCAGATGAGCCAGAGCCTTTGACTAGGGCAGCTGCACAAGAAAAATTGGTATGAATGTTGGAGCTGGAGCTTTTCCTGGTGAAGGAGAAGGAAGAAACTGATAGTTGAAAGGTGGATTTAGCTCGGCAGATGAGAAAGCTGAAAGTGGAGCAGCAAGAAAAGCAGTGCCAGAATGAGCGAAAGGAATGAGAAAGGCAGCACATCATGAGATCCAGATGAAGGAGCTTGAGCATGAGAGACAGGTGGAGATTCTGTGCCAGAGGACAACACCACAGACTGAGAGTAATGGTATAAGGGGTTCGACCCAGGTAGCCAAAATTAATTCTGAAATGTTTCTCCAATATCACAACGGGGGATGATTTTAATTTGTTTTCAAGATCTTTTGAGAGAATCTGTGGACAATTTGAATTGGGCAAGATGTCTTTGGCAACTCACTTATTCCCATTAGAAGCTTTTGCTGGAATGGACAATGAGGACTGCATAGACTATGATATACAATAGTGAAAAAACCTTGCTAAAGCATTTTGAGCTAACTCTTGAGGCCTATACACAAAAATGTTGAAGATTAAGAAAGGCACCAGGAGACAGCTATGCTGAAATGTGTTTGCAGCTAAGTTATCTGTTAGAACGCTGGGTAGAGGGTGCAAAAGCTTGGTCTGTAGAGGAAATAAAAGAATAGTTTTTTTCTGGAACAGTTTCCGAAAACTGTTTCTGAGGAACTAAGAATATGGTTGTTGGATAGAACTCTGAGCTCTGTGAGGGAGGCAGCAGAGAGAGATGATCAGTTCAAATCCAGCCGAAGGATCCAAAGAGGATGGTCCTGTCAGTGCAGAAGTAATGGGGAAGAGACATCAGGTGGTTTCAGAGGAATCACTGAGGGGCAACCTAAAGGAAGCCAGCCTGTGCCTGAACAGAAAGAGAAGCCACTATAACACCCGCCCGTACCCTGCTTTCACCTACCTGGGTGACGGAATCTGGCTAGCTCCAAAGAAGGTTAGTCACAGGGCTGGCAGATATTGATTTGGGGAATGACTGTCTTACTACAACAACAGTGCTATATCAATTACCACAGAGGCAGAAAATCTCTTTAAATCAGAGCCAATTTATTCAACAGTCTATGAATAACTATTACTTTTTTTATTTCAGCAATTGTTCTATCAGTAACTAGAAAATGGCCGTGCAGCCTAAACAGTAAAATAACATTTGCACAAAAATATTAATATCAGTTTTTCTTCCCGACAAAAAATCTAGAATTTGTTGCAACACACATTTCTCACCCCACCCCAAGATAAAAAGTAAAATGTCCTAAAAATCATTTCAAGTCTCTTTTTAAAAGTTACAGTCTCTGGTACCCTAACCCAAAATGGGTGTAGTCCATGAAGAATGAATTCCTTTGTTGTGCTGCCCTGGCCAGGGATTGATGAGAAGTTATCAATCAAACAAATGGAGCGGAGCACTAGAACAACTGAAAAAAAGACCTGAAACTAGATCTAAACACTTGCTTTTAGTTTCATATGAAAAAACTAAAATCAACAATGGATGACAACTAGACCTCTCCACCAACGTTTCACATAGCTCTTACGCCTTTTCAAGGCTGGGCTTCGACAGCAAGAGATGTCCACTTTTAGAGTGCATATTTAAAGGGACCATTACTTTAAATTAAAACAGAATCTTGTACTTGTTGATGCCAAATGTGAACAGACAGTCATAGAATATCAAAATTTGTCATTTCTTATAAGCACAATCATAAAGTGCATACATTTATACCACTAACATCCTATTAAACCTTTTATAAAATATATAAACCACATTTTCAGATTTTCAAATAGATCATACATTTTGTGCACAAAACATATATATCAATACACAGTATTTCCTACCTATAATAAATTATTAAGTTCTTATGTTCCATTCTAAAGTAATAGATCTTAGTGCTGGTTATCAGGTTCACAGCATAGAACACTTTTATATAAGGACAGAATAAAAATTGATTTTAGCTTTTTCATGTGAAATAAAAAGCAAGTGTTAACTTTTAGACCTAGTTTCAGGTCTTTTTTTCGGTTGTTCTAGTGCTCCGCTCCATTTGTTTGATTGCTAATTTTGTATATTCGTGGTAGCACAGACCTGGTCTCAAGTAGCCTCCTCCTTTTCTGCAGTTGATGAGAAGTCCTCTGCTGATGTCCAATGATGGCTGTGTTGCTTTTTGGTCTGCCCAGGTCCTGGTTTCCTTAGCTGTTCCTCTGATCCTTTTTGGTCATCTGTTGAACAGGTGAACCCTCCCTACAAACTTTAGCTAGAAAATAACAAACTCTTTGCAGGTCTTGACTGTTATCTTGCAAACTTGGCATCTGCCCCTTCCTTCTTGCTTGGTCTATCAGGATCCCAAACTTCTGGAACTCAATTACTCTAGCTGGCTTTCCTATCTAGAAAAACTTTTCTTTTACATTAGCAATGATAGCTCCTTAGCTAACTAGCCTATACTTTGAAACTTAATTCCCATTTTTTCTTGTTTTTTTCTTGAAGTGAGTGGCTAGCCCTGCCACTACACTGCTGCTAACTCCAGCTCAGAGCATATATATAGAGAGAGCGCAAAAGGTTGAGCTACACTACTGAACACTCCAGCTCACCCTTCGTGTACCTGATTGGAGCATTTGGTACTGAGGTCACCAACAGCCAATCAGGAGAGAACTTGAGCCCCTTTCAAATGGTAGGAACTTTTTGGAACAAAGCCCCTTCCCACTGCTATTGTGCCCCTCCCTTGAACACAACTCCCTTTATTCTGCTTAAATATTTTCTTTTATCTGGCTGGTTCCACCTCCTGCTGATGTCGTCCTAGTGACGTCAGAACCAGCCAGCAGACTTTAACTCAACATGGCCTGCATTGAACTTGCTATGAGGACTGCCTTCCCCCTTCCAGGTAACCATTTTATTTTTATAGATATATTTTATTTGTTTGTTTATTTATTTATGTATTTATGCCCCTCTGGGCTTTTGCTGCTGTCTGCTGATATCTTCTCTTTGCTTGTTTCTGTCTCCCCCCAGTTCACATAACTAAAGGGCACTAGCCACCCACTAGCCTTCACTAGCCACTTGGCTACTAAATAAAATACTGGCCACTCAGCCACCATTGTTGGCAAAGGGGTTTTAGCCACGTCCCTTCCCCCAAACCACTTCCTTTTCTTTACAGGTTTGGCAGATGACCTTTCCCCAGGACTACCCCTTGGTACCCTGCACTCAGATAAGTCCCTCTATTTTGCATTACATTTGGTGGGTTGACTGTAACAAAGTGGTCACTCCCATTACACCACCCGGTCTCAAAAGCATGGAGACAGGTTAACACATGTGTTATATGTGTCAGAAACAGGGGCATTTGTCTTATGATTGTCTGAAAAATGTGCAAAAAGGGTTAGTGCAGCAGGAGGGGCAGTGTAGCTCAGGGAGTCCAAGGCTGATAGTGTCCTGTGCACTGAGTGCAGTGTCCTCTAATGCCACAGTGCACATGCACCTAGTGGTGGTGAATGGATTGGTAACCCAGGGACTGAGGGACATTGGGGCTTCCATTTCTTTTTTATTATACACAGGTTTATCCTCCAGTTATCATCTGGCCTCCCCACTCTTATTGCCTCCCCAGCCCCATCACCCAGCTTCTCTGAGACTTACCTTCCCTTGGCATTCTCTACCATAGGATCTGTGAGGAGTGCTCACTTGCTGGTGCGGAGCCTGTGAGGGGTCGGTCAACATTCTTCCTCCAGGGACTCTTTTTCCAGGGGTAAGGTTAAGCAGGGTTTTAAATAATTGATTAGCAACTTTTTTCTTGGGACAATACTAACTGTACAGAAAGTATTTATATAAGTTTTCTAGAAGTGTTATGTTTGTTAAACACAGTGAGGCAAGTACTATGCATTTTCACAGTGTTTTAGAACTTTTACGAGCAAAACGCTAATCAATTTTTAGAGTTAAATAAAACCCTGTTAAGGAGGGGTAGGGGGAACTAGAGGGGGAGTAGGCTGGGAATCAAGGAGGGGGTGAATCAATGTTGGGGGGGTGAGGCAGCTACTGTGCAATACCAGTGTGCTGTGATGAGCAGACTCAATAAACAGATGGGTCTAATCTGCTGGCACCTATTTATGTATGTATGTATGATTTTTGCCTCTGGGCCCCATGGACATGCAGTGGATGCAATATGTGATCACTGCCTCTGCAGAGATACCCCTGGCAACCTGAAGGTGATCCCTTCCCTCTATGTATGAGTCACATACGCTGCCACCTGGACACTTCCAGGTGGCAGACAAGCAGCAAGATATGGCAACCCCTTCCCCAGGGGAGGAGAGCAATCCCATGGATGCTCAGTCCTCCCTCCTCTGGCTGGCACCTAGTTGACCCAAGTCTGTTTCTGAATCCAGGATGCTGGCATGGCAGGAAGTGAGGTGCTCAGCACTTCAGCACTCCATGCTACTGGACTGGCTTTGGAGCTTCCATTTCTATGGTGAAGAAAGATTTGATTCAGGAAGAACATATCCTGCCTAGCCAGTTTTGTAGGATTAGAGGAGTGACGGGTCCTGTGGTCTCATTGCCAATGGCCCGATCTTCCTAAGGTGGGAAGGTCATATGGGAGGTCAGTGTTTTACCAAACCTGCCTGTGGATGTAATCATGGATAATGACTTGGTAGTAGGGCCTATATTGTATGTGTCACTACCCATAGCAAGGTGAGGGACGTGTCTCCTGAGGACATAGAGGGGGCAGTGCACGAGGCAGCAACCCCTACCTCAGTAGCAAGAGAAGTTATAGCTGAAGAATGAGCTGGGAACAGCAGTTCTGAGTCAAAGCTATGGAGAGAGAAGAGCCCAGCTGTAGGTGGATCACCCACATCAGAATGTGCTTTGGGAAAGGTCAGGCATGCAGTGCTAGGGAGAGCTCAGCAAGCTGACCCATTCCTGTAAAAATTAAGGGATTTAGCCACCAGTGTGGAAGGTGACTGTCTGTATTCTTGGAAAAGGGAGGTGTACTGGGAGAATGGTCTTCTGTAGTGTGAGTGGGTTCCTAAGGGAGGACAGGAGGAACGGGTACTCCCGCAGATAGTAGTTTCTAAGGAGTATAGGAAGAAGCTTCCACCCTAAACCCATGACACACCCTTTTTTGGACACCTAGGGGGTCAGCCATACAAAAAAGTAGGTGAGTAACAGGTTTTAGTGGCCCAGTATTTTTAAAGACATGGCAAACTGCTGCCAGACATGTCCGCAGTGCCAGAGTGTGGGAAAGGTTGGGGACAAGGCAGCTTTGATTCCCCTACCTGTTATCAAACATCCATTTTGGTAAGTTACCATGTACATTATGGCACCACTTAGCACACCAAGTCACACTGGCAAGCAGTACATTTTGATGGTTATAGATTATGCCACAAGGTACACAAAGGCAGTGGCCCCACAGAGGCTGAGAAGGTGGCCAATGAACTGCTGGGGATATATTGCTGGGTGAGTTTTCCCTGGGAGTTTTTGTCAGACCAGGGTGCTGCCTTCATGTCTAGCTTAATGGTTAGTTCTTGGAAGAAGTGTGGAGTAAGGCAGCTCAGAGCCTCACCATACCATCCCCAGACTAACGGTCTGGTTGAACAATTTAATGGGTCCCTTAAGGCTATGTTAAGGGCATTCACTGACTAGCATGTGAGAGAGTGAAACAAATGCTTACACCTTCTCTTATTCACATATACAGAAGTCACCCAGGAGTCTAAAGGGTTCTCACCCCTTTGATCTCCTGTTTCTCCAAAAGGTAAGGGGCCTCCTTGATTTGGTAAGGGATGAATGGGAGGGTGAGCTTTCTCCCCAAGGGGAATCTGTCATGAAGTATATCCTGCATTTCTGGTCATGGCTCAAGTAACTTATGGGGTGCAATTTTCAAAAGGTGACGCAGGGCTTGTGTCAAGCCCTATGTCACCCACATTCTTTGGTGCAGCTGCACCAAACTCCTTTGAGACAACTGCACCCAGTATTAGTACATCGGGTGCAGTTGCAACACTTTACACACTTTACGGATGCTTACTCCAAAGATTTGGTAGAAGCCCCATAAAAAAGGGTCCTCCAAATGGTGCAAGTTAGACAAGGGAAAAGCTGGTCTAACTTGTGGCATTCAGTGCTCGAGATTGAAAATCCTGATTACCGGCCAGGAAAATTCTGCAAGCCCTGTGTGCCAAACGATCAGTGCACCAGAGACTTGTGGCATTCTTAGGGCTCCGAAAATCAAGCCCATGTGGTTTGCCTATGAACACCTAGTAGCTGTGCAACAGAAGCAGAAGACATGGGATGACTGTGGGGACAGATCCTGGGAATATAAAGCTGGTCAATGGGTGATGATGCTCATCCCCATTTGGCAGAACAAATTACTGGCAGCTTGAGAGGGACCTTACTCAGTGGTCAGGAGGGTGAATGATGTTAATTATGTGGTGGAGCTTGTAATGCCATTCTATGATATGCTAATGCTACCACAATATTATGTATACTTATGGATTGATAGACGCTTGCATTGGGATAATGATGGTATAATGTAGTGACGGCTTAGGATCTGCAGTGAGAACCAGTAAGGCCCAAAGGCATTTTGGACTGTACTTATGACAAGCCATAACCAGGCAGAAGCCAGCTAACTGAATAACTTCCTGGAAAGTATTATGGAAGCTTTTAGCATGAAAGTTTTAAACACACAAAAGGGGCTAATACAAAATGATGTATCACAGCTTTGCACAGATGCCTTATATGAGGTAGCACATTTTGACCACAGAAGCACAAGGCTTCATAGGTTACCACAATATATATATTTAAATCTGTCTATCTATATATATTTATGCCATACCTGTGAATATACTTCGGGCACTTATCACTGATATTTTTGCTTCATGGGGACCTACAGTGAAAATATCAAAAAATATTACTACTCTAGGTCCAAATATTTCTATAGTAGGTCCTGATTGGCTCATTCAGAATCATTTGAATGTTCAACCTCAGAAGCAGTACTAACCATATTGAAATGTGAATAACTTTAGAATGAAAAATGATAGCATGGTACTGTGAGCACCAAAGTTGTTCAACACAAAATATCTACAATATGAGTGGTCTTTCATTTATAGCTACCTTTTTTAATAATTAGCAAAAAACTGCAGAAAATTAATTTTTTTTTCACTTTTTCGACAAACAAACATGAATAACTTTAAAACTAAAAAGGATAGCATGGTACTGTCAGCACAAAATTTGTTCAGCACAAAAATATCTACAAAATGAGTGCTGTTTCATTTATAGATACCTTTTAGTTTTTTTATAATCAGCAAAAAAAAAAGCAGAAAATTCAACTTTTTTTTCACTTTTTCATAGAAACAGAAAAAGACAGCAGAAGGAGATCAAGGATTCATCTAGTCTGCCCATGTGTTCCATGGACCTACTCAGATCCCAGGACCTAACCCCCTTCTGCCTATTGCCTCCTACTTATGCTGTTGCTTTTGATCTCACATTAGCCCTGTCCCACTCCAATTTGAATGATGTCATGGACTTTGCTTCCACTACCTCATCTATTACATCATTCCATGGTTCCATGACTCTTTCTGTAAAATAGTGTTTCCTAAGCTCCCTCTTGAAACTCCCCCCCTCAACTTCCACTTGTGCCCTCTAGTATTAGATTTGGAGACTCTGTTGAACAAGTCAGAGGATGGTACCTTATTTATTCCTCTCAGGAACTTGTATGTTTCAATCATGTCCCTCCCTCCCTCCTTGTCTCCAGTGAGAACATATTTAATGCTTCCAGACACTCCTTGTACAAGTGCCCTTGAAGTCCCTGAATAATTTTGATCGCTCTTCTCTGGACAGCCTCCAACCTGATTTTATTCTTTTTCAGATGTAGACTCTAAAACTGGACACAGTACTCCAGATGGGGCCTTACCAGGGACCTGTAGAGTTTCAGTTTCACCTCTCTTCTCCTGCTGTCGAATCCCCTCCCTATGCACCCTAGCATTTTGTTGGGCTTGTTATAAGCTGTGTTGCATTGGCTGGTATATTTAAGGGAGTTGCTTATGATGATACCCAGGTCCTTTTCTTCCTGTGTGGTGCTGAGCTGGACTATGTTGAGTTAGTAGTCTGTCCTTGGATTCCCTTTACCTAAATGCATCATCTTGCATTACTTAGCGTTGAACCTCAGCTGCCAGATGTTAGACCATCTTTCCAGCCTCTGGAGATTTTTTTATAGGTTTCTAACTGCCTCCTCGCTGTGTACCCTTCCTCCTAGCTTGGTATCTTCCACAAATAGGGTAATTCTACCCAGAATACCTATGCTGATGTTACTGATAAAGGCATTAAACAGGACTGGCCCCAACACTGAGCTTTGGGGCACATCACTAGTGGCCGCGCCTTCATCAGACCTCACCCCATTGACCACTACTCTCTGTTTTCCTGTCCCTAAGCCAATTACCTACCAGCTGACAATGCTGTTAGCTACACCCAGGTCCTCCAACCTTTTCAGCAGGTGGTTGTGAAGCACCGAATCAAAGGCCTTACTGAAATCAAAGTAGAGGAGGTCCACTGGGTGGCCTCTGTCTAGTTCCCTAGTGACCCAGTCAAAAAATGTGATTAGGTTCATTTGGCATGACCTTCCTGCCACAAACCCGTGCTGCCTGTCATCCTGCAGACCGTTCTTATCTAGGTACTCTACCAAGTCCTGTTTTATTAAGGTTTCCATCAGTTTCCCCACTACCAACGTAAGACTAACTGGTTTTCGACAAACAAATGCAAATAACTTTAAAACAAAAATGATAGCTTGGTACCGTGAGCACAAAATTTGTTCAGCACAAAAATATCTACAAAATGAGTGGTGTTCCATTTAAAGATACCTTTTAGTTTTTTTTTCATAATTAGCAAAAAAAAAAAAAACTGCAGAAAAATTTTTTTTTCACTTTTTGCAACAAACAAATGTAAATAATTTTAAAACGAAAAACGATAGCATGGTACTTTGAGCACAAAAGTTGTTCAGCACAAAAATATCTACAAAATGAGTGATTTCATTTATAGATACCTTTTAGATTTTTTGTAATCAGCAAAACATTACAGGAAATTATAATTTTTTTTAACTTTTTTGGAGGTATGACATAAATGGAACATGCTAACCCCCTACTGAATATATTGTTGATATTTTTTGTTCTCATGCCAATAGACCTGATGACATCACTCGTGGCTTTGCCATTCATGATGTCATCGGGTCAATCGGTACTCGAACAAAAACTATCACCAATATTTTCAGTGGGAGGGGGTGTAGTACATCCCTTATATCTATCTATCTATCTATCTATCTATCTATCTATCTATCTATCTATCTATCTATATACGTAGTTTTCTAAGAAAGTCATTAGACTGCCTGACTCCTGGGAAGGGGATGTAGTTAGTGTCTTGCTAGAACCATATTAGGAGAATTGCTGCTTAGGCTAGCTAGATTTATTTTTTTTGCAAAATGTACAGGTTCCCTCAGTTATGACGAAATATGAAAATAATTGCCTAAGCAACTGTGTAAGAATAGTATAAATTCCTGCTCATATCCTGATCAGTGAGCTGAGCTTGCTAGCCACTCCAGAAGACAACCAATTACTTTTATGGGCCACCTTTAAGTCTCCCTCTGTGATGGCAATCTCAGAGCCTAGTTGTCTATTGTAAGTTACCTGATTTCTTATTATGTCATAATAATGTTGTGGATTTTTACCTGCAAATCTCCCTCTGTAAAAGCAATCTCGGAATTTGGTTGTCCATTGTAAGTTATCTGATTTTTATTGTGTCATAATAAAACTTTGAACTTCTATGCTTGTTGTAAGTGTTTGATGGTCTGTCACAACTCATGTAACCCAAATTATTCATTACAAAGTTACCCAACAGGAGGTGCAAACAGTGAGTCTGCCATGTAAACATGATGAAACATAGAAACACAGAAATTGTCAGCAGATAAGGACCGCTAGGCCCATCTTGTCTGCCCATAAGCCCTCCCCTTTGTTTACTGCCTCTGACCCTACTAGATCAATGGGTTCCTCCTCTCCTTCCCAGTTCTAAGGTTCCCTTATGCCTGTCACATGCATGCTTAAATCCCTCCACTGTGCTCGCTCCCACCACCTGCCATGGCAGACTATTTCATGGATCCACCTCCCTCTCCATGACAAAAAACGTCCTCACATTTTCCCTCAGACTGCCACCCTCCAATTTCATTTCATGCCCCTTCGTTCTTGTACTCCTCTTATGTTGGAAGATCTTGCCCCCCCGCACCTTGTTTATGCCCTTAAGGTACTTGAATGTTTCTATCATGTCACCCCGATCCCTCCTCTCCTCCAGTGAGTACATATTGAGGTCCTTTAATCTCTCCTCATACGTTTTCTGGTGCAAGCCCTGTACCTTCTTTGCTGCCCTTCTCTGGACCTCCTCCACCCTGTTGATGTCCTTACAATGATATGGCCTCCAGAATTGTGCACAGTACTCTAGGTGAGGCCTCACTAGTGTTTTATACAGTGGCATCACCACCTCCCTCCTCCTGCTAGTGATACCTCTGCCAATGCACCCCAGCATGCCACTGGCCCTCCCTGCAGCCTTTCACCTTTAGGTCATCTAAAATGATAACCCCCAGATTCCTTTCTTCTTTGGTGATTGTCAGCAGCTTCCCCCATCCTGTAGCTCTCTCCAGAGTTCCCTCAACCCAGGTGCATTATTTTGCACTTCTTTGAATTGAACCTCAGTTGCCACACCTCAGACCATTTTTCAAGCTTCTTCAGGTCCCTCCTCATTTTCTCGACCCTGTCTGGAGTATCCACCCTGTTTCAGATCTTGCTGTAATCTGCAACCAGGCAGACCTTCGTCTCCAGCCCTTCGGCAATGTCACTAATGAAGACATTAAACAGGACTGGTCCAAGGACTGATCCCTGAGGTACCCAACTGGTCACCCCCCTCTCCCCTGATTGGGTCCCATTTACCATCACCATCTGTCTCCTGTCTGTTAACCAGTTCCTAACCCAGTTTACCACCTTGTGTCCCATGCCCAGACTACCCAGTTTGTTAACTACCCTTCTATGTGGGATAGTGTTGAAGGCCTTGCTGAAACCGAGGTAGGAGACATCCACTGCACCCCCCTGATTTACTTCCTTCATCACCCAGTCAAAAAAATCTATCAGATTCATCTGACATGACCTTCCTGCTGTGAATCCATGCTGCCTCAGATCCTGGGCCCTGTTGGATTCCAAGTGTGCTACTATTCTCTCTTTAAGCAGTGCCTCCATGATTTTACCCACTATGGAAGTGAGGCTGACCGGCCTACAGTTCCATGCCTCCTCCCTGCTACCACTTTTGTGTAGAGGGACTACATGTGCCCTCCTCCAGTCCTCTGGAACCACTCCTCAGTTGAGTGACTTGGTGAACATGGCTGCCAGAGGATCTGCTAGCTCTCTTTGCAGCTCCTTTAATATCTTCAGGTGTATGCCATCTGGCCCCATTGCTTTGTCCACCTTCCACTGTGAATGGATTTGTATTTACCTCCCCCCTTCATGTCTGTTACCCAACTGTGGTCCCTGACCTTACCATGACAGGGATGAGATAGTCCTGGCTGTGTGCAGCCATCTGGAAAAGGGGTCAGAAGCAGACCCACTGGTGGATCTCCTAAGAGAGGTTAAGAGAAAATTCTCAGTGAATGCTGTCACCCTCTTGGAGTGACTGACACCAACCCAAGCTGCTGAAATGCATGGGATGCTGTGTACATTTGGTGAAATGTTCTTGGGGAAACCAGGGTATACCACGCTGGCAGAGCACCACGTGGATACAGGGTCCCAAGCCCTGCAGAGACAGCCACCCTACAAAGTCCCAGAAGGTATAAAACATGCCATAGAGGGGGAGTTCAAGGAAATGCTGGCTCTCCAGGTGATCCAGGAGTCCAGTGGTTCCCAGGCCTCCCCAGTGGCACTTATCCCAAAAAAGGATGGGACCATGAGGTTCTGCAGTGACTACCGCAATCTCAGCACCTGCTCAGAGTCAGACAAATAACCCATGCCCAGTACAGATGAGGTCATAGAGAGGTTACCTGTCCACCATTGATCTGACAAAGAACTATTGGTATGTACCCCTGATCCCCAAAGCCAGACAGAGGTCAGCCTTCATCAACCCATTTGGATTATTTGAGTTCAGGATCATGCCATTCAGAATGAAGAATGTGCAAGGTGTACATGAATGACATTGCCATTTATAGCCAGACTTGGGAGGATCATGTCAGGCACGTTCCATTGACTGCAGACTGCTGGGATGACAGACAATGTGGATAAGTGCCAGATAGGAATGGCAGAAATGTCATTTCTTGGTTACAGGGTAAGAAGTGGGTACTTCTGGCCTGAGCTGGTGAAAACTGAGGCCATCCAGGGATGGGCCATGCCAATGACCAAGAGGAAAGTACAGAACTTGCTAGGGATGGCAGGGTACTACTGTAGGTTTGTGCTGAATTTCATCAGCATAGCCAAACCCCTTTCCAATCTCACCAAGAAGAAAATGCAGGAAAACATTTAGGAGCGGAAACCTGTGATACCGCATTCTGTCAGCTGAAGGAGGCATTGTGCCAGGCACCTGTGCTCACCAGTGCAGACTATTCTCTTAGACTTGTGCACGTAGAAGCATCTGATCATGGGCTAGGCATGGTTCTGAGTCAAGTCACACAATCAGGAGTGGAACACCCACTTGGGTACTCAAGCAGGAAGCTGCTTCCCAGAGAGGCGGTCTATGCACAATAGAGAAGGAGTGTCTGGGTACTGTCTGGGCTTTGCAGAAGCTGCAACCTTATTTGCATGGGAGGCAATTTTCCCTGGTTAATGATCACAACCCCCTTACATGGTTGCATAGGACCAGCGAACAAAACTCAAAATTGCTAAGGTGGAGCCTGGTGCTGCAGTCCTATTATGTTGACATTAGACACCTCAGTGGGTTGCAGCATGACAATGTGGATGGGTTGTCCAGGCAATAGTTAATGCCCTTGATTTTCTTTTATTTTTTCTTAAGTAGGAGAGGAGCTGTGATAAACTAAGGTGGGATTCAACCAGAGAGTGAACCAAGGACACAGCAGGGGAGCCAGCCAGCTCACACACAAAACAAACATAATTTTGTAGAGGTTCAAGAATTTGTTTTTAATTTCTCCAGGGGGAAGATGTAACAGCTTTTGTGTATTCTTTTTTATGTTTCCATGTTTAACTTTTATTATCAGCTAGACCTCCTGTAAGTATTTCAGCTCAGATAAAAAAAATGTCTGATAAAGCAAGCTGCCAGAGGCATGCCAGATGACTCTATAGAATGATTACAGTCTCTTTGGCCGGTTAATGGGAGAGCTAAAAGCAAAAACAATGTTTCGAGAAGGGCCTTGGTTAATGCATGGAGGAGTCACTCCTGCTGTTCGAGACAAGAGGAAAAACAAATTGATGGACCTTGTAGTGCATGAAACCCAAGATCCCAATTTAGTCCACTCTTTCCAGATGGGAGGTTTTCCAAGACTCAAAAGAATGATGAATCTACGATGTCAAAGTGACATACTGGATGATGTGTCATGGGGGAACAACTGGAGGGTCTTGAGATGTGACAGAACCTGAAAGAGTCAGTCAGGTTGGGACTCCAGAATAGTTAACATCACGTTTCAAGTTTACCCTGACTCCCCAAGGTGTCCAGTGTAAGTAAGTAATTCTACTTTGTGAAAAATTAGAAAGCACAGTAAGAATTTTCTGTCTTTTTTCTGTCTGCAACATGCAACACCTTTTATTTCCATTTCTGTAGACTTACTGTTCCCCATAGTCTTAATGCATGGTATCCTGTATTATACTGTGTAACTATCTTGAAGCATTAAACTATTGTTCTTTTTTATGTACTTTATGTTTCTGTGACTGAGCCCTTTGTGGTACAGCTAACTGGTTTATAACTGACAAAAAATGTGTTTCCACCTATGAAGAGAAGGCTACAGTTACCATATTTTGTTTCTAAAGTAAAATGTTCTCAGCTGTGACAGAGAGTGGTGGGTCATTTGCCCTTTAGCAAGGAGCCCTGTACTGTGTGAGCAGTGGCTCTGCAGGGATTCAGAACTAGGGATACCTCGACAGATTGCCTTTGCTAAGTGATGGCAGCTACTGAGGACCCTTGCAGCCATCTGAAGAATAGGTGAAACTCTTAAATAAATAAAACTGGAGAACACTGGTAACAGTTGCAGATTGAGTCTTGGAGAGACTAGTTTGCCACAGTATTAAAAAAGGTTCTAGTTGCCAGAAATCTTAGCAACAGAAATGTGAGATGTGTAGCCATCTTCCACTGAAAGAAAAGCTTCAAAGGATGGCATTTTACAGGCAAATTACCACCTGGGGAGCCCAGGCCCATGTATTGTTGCTAGTAAAAGTGGAGACACAGTGATTATAGTTCCTACATTCTATGCTACATAGCAAGATGGCTGTGGCAGTGGACCCTTGCACAGCTGCTCAAGCAGTCACCTCAGATGAAACCACAAGATTCCGGTCTCCCTCAAGTCAGTACATTCTTACATTACTAACCTTTGAACAAAAAAAAGCTTGATGCATTGTTTAAAGACATACGATAGAGGCAGAAGTTAAACAAACAAATATTGCAGAAACAGTGCATATCAGGGATAATGTTTGCAAAAACTGTATAACTGGTTACTTAGGACATCTGATCATCAATGGATGTAAGAGAGTCACAGAGCTTTCAATGCAAGCTTGAGAATTTGGAGAATTAATTTCATTATAGGAGTTTGTGATTTGTCAGCATGCTGCACTGGATGTTGAATTTCTAGGTTTGCAGGACTTAACAAAAATTGTCCTCACTGATGTGTTGAGATTGAGTTTGTCCTTAGGAAATACACCATTTGTTGTAAAGGCTGTTACAGTATGATCTAAAAAGTTGAAAGAGAGATAAGAAGTTTGAAAAATGAAAAGTTGAAGCCAGAGGCTTGGCTACTAACATAGAACCTATGATTAATTCTAAAATTCTAGAAATTTTCACCTTCAAACTTGACCAGGACATAGTACATAGGTTAGCTATATAAAAGGTGACCCCTTTCTACTGCAGGCAAAAGTTTTATCCTTATTCTGGCCAATTTTGCTTTTGTGACCCAGCAACAGAGGCAGAAATGTTATATTATGATTAAGCCCTTGATTTAAGAGCAAAATTCTCTGTGCTGTATCCAGCAAAATATGCCATTAATTAAGGTGAGAATAACTAAAAGGGCTATGCTAGTGACTCAGCTGGGCAGTAGGCGATTCATGCCATGCCTCCTCACTGAGTAGTATTTAAACCATGCATTCCCAAGCTTCTTTCAGACACATTTTTGTTGCTGCACTATTAATGGCCATGATGTCTGGGTCCACTGACTGGGTATTACCTGTGATATAGACAATTGACAGTGGTGCCAGGTTATGCACCTTCAGGTGACAGAAGACTGTCAGATGCAGGTTCTGAAGGGGAGGCTTGAGATGCAGTGGGCTTGGCAGCACATTTAGTGAACCTGTAGAATGACAATGTGCTGCAGGCCTTCCATGAGGGCGTCCTTGTTCAGGACCTGCTGACTGTTGATGAGAGTGGAAAGAAGATCCCCTGGACACTGGTGAAGATAACAAAGGATTTTGTGTATTCCTGTCAGTGCTTCAGTCATTTGATGAAACTCTTCCCAAGCACAGCAGGCACAAGAAGAGTAATACCAGTCATGGGATCATTGTCGGTGGAGGGACCTTTCTTATTTGCCTGTTCTGGAAGGTCCTCGTGGTAGGTTGCCCTCTAAAGAGGTCAGACTGCAAGTGGAACCCATTGGTTTGCCCATGAATATTCCATCATGGCAGCTGGACACTTCAATACTGGTTGATCCATTGACCAAGCCATTGGATCCAGTCAGTGATGACTCCCTTGAGAGAGAAGAATTGTACCTCTCGTGGACCTCAGTGATTTCTGACAGGTTCACCACCAGTGCAGATGATGGTTATCCCAAAACCTGTGGTTTGCTAGCTGTTGCTGTTTGTCCTTCCTGTAAGGTAACCAAATTCAGCTGCCCCAGAACCACATTAAAATGGTTGACATTGATTGAAGTTGTGATTGCATACTTGTTCTCGATTCTGCTTTCAACCCTGTCACCAGCACTGTTGATGGTTGTCATCAGCCTGTTCATTCTCCTTATCGTCAGGCTCCCATCACTGATCAAGAGTCTGCCACAGGTGGGAGAAGGTCACATGGCAGCAATTGGCCTACCAGGTTTATGTTCAGTGGTCGACTGATGTCGTGATCCAGACCTTCCTTCTTTGGCTGGAAATTCTGCATCTGCATGTTCCACCCCTGATGGTGCCAGTGGTGCCTCAGTGGCCTATTCTGGTCTAGCTCCCACCATTGCAACTTCCAGTGGGTGTTCTAACCAAGGACTACTGGTTAGTGATGAGACAGCCTCATGCTGTGTTGTTGTGGTCATCTTAACTGAATGGGTGGTCAGCTTACCTAGTTGACATCCCACCCCCTGGTATCCAGACTCAGACTCTGATAAGTTATCTTTTCTGTTCACCCCAAAGGCTTGAGATCACAAAAGTTCACCTATGAAAAGAGCTGCCTGAGTGGACTTCTTCTATACTTCACTCTTGGACAAAATGTCCTTGACTCTGGATACTGCTCTGGAGGTGATCCAAAAGAGGGAAACCTATCCACTGACAGACATTCTGCAGAAGGATTCCTCAGCTGGAGTGACCTTTTTTACTGTCCCAGCCATTGTCTATGAGTGCCCAGCACCTTGCTTGACCCATCTTCATTTGGTGGACTGTAAGTATGTGGTTCCCCTGGAGGTTTAGAAAGGTTCAAGCAGAATGCTTCCTCAAAGGTTTGGTGGGGGGTACAGTGTTTCACTAGGCCAGAATACAAGGGGAGTAAGACAAACCCCTGAAAAAGGAGACTGGTTTGGCCACAGAGTGTTTGCAGCATCCATGGCATTTGGCAGGCCAGGTATATGGCCATAAAATCTCAAACAGCAGTCACGATGCAATGATTTATTATTTAAGTCACATGTTTAAAAACTTTAGAAACAGCATTTGTGTTTAGAAATAGCATTTGCTTTTAGTAAGTTTGCCCATATAAAGCATTTGAATTTATCATGTGACTTTTGATGTCATGAGATACTGGGGCTTAAAAAGTAATTCAGTAATTACCAGTGCTTGCCCCTGATGAAGACTCAACAGTCAAAGCGCAGGGGCATCTGGTTGGAGTTTGCCTGACCTTTGATAGCTGTTGTTATTTTCTATTTTGGATTAAAAACTTTTATTTTCAGTAATTTGGTGTCTGCGGTGTCTCTTCACTGGGGTGCAGCTTTTTGCTACAGTAGTGTTACAATTCGGTGAATCCTGAGACAGTGCTGTAAAAGGGGGTGGCTAAACTTAGGGCTCAGTATAAATTAACAAAAGGGTATACAGAACTCAGTAAGAAGATACAATGGTTTGCACACAGTTTGCTGCTGATAGAGTATTTATTTGTCAAGGCTAACAACAGCAAAACTGACAAATACAGTACAAGGTAAAGTGCCAATAACTCAAGGAAGCCCAATAACCCAGCCCTTCACTTGAAAAGACTGCGTCAGAGGTAGGGGTAACAGAAGACCTGCTGCTATTAAATAGTCTCTTAGTAGTAACATCACCTACTGGTTGACAATCTTGCAAGGAGAATGTCGCAGGGCAAAACCGCACAACAGGAACAGCACGAGTCGAAACAGCTACAGGGTACATAATGCCACACGATGGATATTGTGTGTGACCCTGTAGCTGTTCCCAGGAAAGAGGGTAAGAGATCTGCCAGAAGGGGGTCTGCCGAGCTGCTGCCGTGGCTTAGTGGGTACAGCCATCGGCACTGGAGGGCAATGGAGTGGCTTTGGACCAGGGTTCTATTCCTGGTCCCAGAGCAGGTAAACACTTTATTTTTTTTATTGGCTTGTGGTGCCCCCTGCTCAAATGTTGCCCTCTCCCCGGGTTGCCCTCCCGGAGGAGGTTATTTTAGTAGGGGGGTTTGGGGGTGCAGCCCCCTGTAATGAGGGTGTGGGGGGCAGAGCCCTCTGCAGGAAACAAAGATATGTGTTTTTCTGGTGGTCACTGTTTAGACATTGTGGTATAGTGCCGTGCTGTTTTGACATGCGACATTATGACATCGTGCTGTGACATCATATGGTTGACAATAAAACCACACCATGCAACATTACAAAGTTTTAATGCAGCATGTATCTATTTATAAGAACAGTTGGACACAGAAAAATGTAACCTTCATCTAGAAAAAGGTATGACCCCACACTGCCATATAAACGAGTCCAGTTAATGGTTAAAACATGCTAGTCTAAATGGACACTAAATTTATTATAAAGTCTATTAGCCAAATGGCAAGCTACCATGCATTGTTCTGTCGGAGAGAAAAAGATACTACTTCATTCAAATTCTGCTGTTCCATGATCACTTTTATTTTTCACCAGGTACAAATGAGTACATTGTATGCAACTGTGCTGTCTCCTATGGTATGGACTGCTGCTATTTTTTTACAAGGCCCTGGGTGGAAAAATGTACTCTAATATCTATGTTGTTTTTGTCTTTGTTTTTATGATATTTAAGGCTTTTGCAGGTAGACGTATTATTCCTATAATGCTTCTACCCCTTCCCTACCACTCGCCCCTCCCAGGTCGCAACTGGAAATTAGCCTCCTGGATTCTGTTTGCTTACCTGGTAAAATATGTTTAAATAAATACTCTAGGGGATCCACAAGAGCAGGACTATCTGGGAGCCAAGTGGTGATCGAAAAGAACAGAGAGGAAACTGATTGATCTAAGAATTTCTGATCTACACAGAAGCAAAAAGAGAGAGAATAATATTAAGAGACAGGGCCCGATTTTCAAACGGAATGTAGGGATTGTGACCAAGCCCCGCATCCTCGCAAAGATTGCCACACCTGCGTCGGAGGGTGTGCTGCAACTTGTGCCCTATTTTACAACCTTGGACACAAGTTGCAACAGTGCCCTCATTTTACGGCAGCTTGAGCCAAAGGTTTGGTGCAAGCCCTGTAAAATAGCTCCCCCCATGGCACAAATGTAGACCAGGGGAGCTGGTCTAAATCCTGCATTCAGTGCAAGGGACTTGCACCAGGGAGTTGCAGCTCTGATTCTTCTAAAATTGGACTTGTGGCATCACTTAACTCAAGACGCCACTTGCTTCAAACTCCCTCCCTCAAGTCCGTTGTGGCGAATGCAACCATTTTTAAAATCTGGCCCATAGTAGCATTGTTCTCCGGTCATACAGTAACTGAATGCAAGTACAAGTCTTGTACCAACATCTTACTATAGTGTCATACACCAGCTTGGTATCGTGTTTGCCTCCTTTCGAACAGCCCCAACCAGCTCCCTCCTTTCCTCTTCTATTTTTCCTTACTTCCTCATTACCTATTGCCCCTTCTGTCTTTACTACCACCCTCCTCCTCCCTCCCTCTACCCTCCCCTTCTCCTCCCACAATCTTCCTGTTACACCCTTATTGGCTCCATTCATGTTCAGGGGTACATTGGGAGGCAGCTATATTAGTATGCTGTTGCTTGTTGCACCAAGTTGGTATATTTCATCATCGCAAGATGTTGGTACAAGATTTGTACTTGTATTCAGTTATTGTATGACCAGAGATCAATGTTACCATGTCTGTTAATATTTCTCTCTCTAAGGTTGGCCTGCCAGTGCAGTGGTAGCACTGCCACTCTTGACGTTGACAACCCCAGTTCAGGAATGAGCCCAGAGCTTCAGAGGGCTGGCTGGGAGGAGGTAGGATGACCATCCGTAGGATTACCACCTGTCCTGATTTTCGCAGAACAGTCCGGATTTGGGCAGCTGTGTCCTGCAAAAAAACATGAAAAATACAACATATCCTGACTTTATAGTAGAAAAAATATTTTCCAACTTCCCACTGAATGTTGCAGAAAACTATAGTACCTTATCTAAAATACCTTAAAATGATAAGAAACAATAGAAGTAACTAAGAGACTACAATACTTAGCCTTAATTCTGATTATATAGAGAAAGCAAGTCTGTTGCAGTGGTCGAGGTTACGTACTATCCTGCAAAAAATCATGTTTCAGTAAGAAATGTCCCACTTTGGGCTTCTTAAAAGGTGATAACCCTAACCATCTGTCAGACTGCTCTCCTCCGCCAGGGTGGGTGGGAAGTGGCGCCTGGTCTCTGATTGACATCTAGCACTCACTAGGAGACCTCTTGATTAGGGAGGGAGATGGTGGCAATCGTTGGCGTGCCATGTGTGGGAGCATGCATGGCTGTGCTGCTGGCATCACTGCACTGTCACACCTCCATGGGGGTAATCACAAGAAATTCCCTTTGGAGAAGAACAATATGGAGACCAGGGGAACTGCTCATTTGAAAGATGCATGGTGTAAGTCTTAGCCCAGGCTTCCAGTTTATCTCAGTCTCTCCCTTCAGAGAGCCCCACTGCCAGGGGTAAGTTGCAGGACTCATGGACTAGGCAGCTTGGGGGGGATGCTGGATGGGAGTCTGTGTGGCAACCAAGTGGGACAATATGGGTTACATCCCGCATGCTCCAGACAGCAAAAAGTGGAGTTAACAAAAAAAAAAAAAATTTCTCTTTCTTTTGCTTTTTTGCGGATCAGAAATTCTTGAATCAGTAAGTTTTCTCTTTATCTTTCCCTACTGCCACTTGGCCCCCAGACAGTCCTGCTCTTGTGGATACCCTGGAGTTCCTGGTAAACAACGAGGGAGACCATGGGGCAGTGTAATTTAAAGGCAGTAGTCCTTTTTTGATTTAATGGCACAATACATGCTAGCTTGCTATTTTGCTAACAGCCTTAATGATAAATTTAGTGTCTGTTTAGACTAGCATCTTATAACCATCAACTGCACTAGTTTAGATGACAGTGTGGGATCATAGGTTTTTCTAGATGATGTTTATATTTTTCTACATCAGACTGTTGTTATGAATAGTTATATGTTGCACTAAAACTTTGTAATGTTGCCATGATGTATTTTACTGTCAATCATATGATGTCACTACTATGAGACTATTTAATAGCAGCAGGTCTGCTGGTAACTCGCCCCCTGACAAAACCTTTTCAAGTGAAGAGCTGGGGCATTGGGTTTCCTCAAATGTCTGGCACTTTGCACTGTATTGGTCAGTTTTGCTGATGTTAGCCTTGCTTGGCAAACAAATGATCTATCAGAAGTGAACTGTGTGCATGCATTTGTACGGAATATAAAGGAAACTAAATCCATGCTGTTCTTCCATACATCCTTTGTATTAACCTCTCAGCCTCCTTTGCTCATCAACACATCCTTGGGTCAGCCTCTTGAAGGGGTGGGATCATTCAAACACCTGGGTATGACTCTCGATGAACACTTATCCTTTGACACATGTTAACAGCATTATTAAAACTACAAATCAGAAACTCAGCCTCCTCTATCGTACCTCCCCTTACCTTACTTCTTGTGCTAGGAAGATCATTGCCTCAGCTACCCTCCTCCCTGGTTTATTCTATGGTATGCCCATAACTCACTCAGCCAAGACCACCACTCTGGCCAAGCTCAAACAGGCTTACCACAGGATAGCTTGCTTTGCAGATGTAGCACCAGCTCAGGCACACCACTGCAATGTTCTCAAATCTCTAAGCTGGCCATCCTTCAAGCCCAGAATGGACTTCCCTGTACTGTGTACCACATTCAAACCTACCCACCTTCCTCTCCCACCCATTCTCTCTGGGCTACTCACTCTGAAATCATTCCCCAGGACCATTTGACATGCCCACCTCCCATTGCTGAGCCTTCCAAAAGTTTACCTAGCCATTGGCAGGCAATCCTTCACTTTCTCTGCACCTCAAAAACGGAATACCCTCCTACATAGTTTACTCTCATGTATGTCTCTTCCCCTATTTAAAAGAAGCTACAAGGAACTCTTCTTTCCCCTCCCAACCTGTTGTGGCAACTGTACTTAACACCCTCCATTAACCTCTATGCACCTCTCACCTGCATTTGGTATCTCTTTTATCTTCCACTTATCCCTTTCTCCTCAATCTGAGTGCTCCCTCTACCTGTCTCACTCCCTCCCCTTTCTGACTTTCCTATTCCTCTCCCAAAACCCCTTCCTTCCCCTGCTCCCATCTTTTTCCCTCTCTTATATTTTGTAAATATGTACATTTTATAGTACTAGTACTGGTTGCATGATGTTGTCTACTGTGCAAAATATTCTGCCTGAATTCAGTGATTTCAAGCCTCCATCACAGTGGTCCCAAGCCCTATCAAAGATCTGTTAACATTGGATCCTTCCGGACCATCATTGAATCATCGTCCTGAAGTTGAGGAAACTGACTGTCTGCTCATGAACACACCTGAAGCTTTATATATTTATATGTGTATTGTTCTCCTGCCACTGACTGTACTCATTCTATTTATTGTTTTACCTCTTGCATCCAATTGTATATTGTACCTACTCATAGAATTGCCTTTATTCCACGGGTCGCCCCTGAAAAAGGGACATGACCGTCTCAGTGGGCCCACCCTGTTATCAAAATTCAAATAAATAAATAAATAAAATCTTCTTATTGCGTGCAGTATGCCCTTTTGTTAACAAGTACATGGCCCTAATGGATAGCTACAGTGGAGCCCGCCAGGATGCACAGGTTACTACATAAAAGGGATTAACTGCCATTGAAATTGCTTTGTTTCCTGTAGTAACCTTCCTGCAGAATGCTGCAGTATTGCATTGCATCCTGGTGAGATCCACC
Organism: Neoceratodus forsteri; assembly: GCA_016271365.2. NCBI lineage: Eukaryota > Metazoa > Chordata > Ceratodontiformes > Ceratodontidae > Neoceratodus > Neoceratodus forsteri. Next base: position 433,700,568 of record CM028130.1, read on the forward strand.
GTATAGCCACAAATTGTTGGAGTAAATCTCAAAACTATTTCCTCTTCTTTTGGAGGACAGCCAGTGGTATATGACTGTAATAGTGGTAGCAGGAAAGAGGCTGACAATTACAAGCCAGTCAGCCTGACTTCAGTGGGGTTGGGGGTGGGGGGGGAATTAATGGAATCACTACTGAAAGAAAGGATTGTAGAATATCTTAAATCCAGTCACTTACAAGATCCTAGGCAGTATGGATTCACTAGGGGGAGGTCATGTCAAACAACTCTAACTGATTTCTTTGACTGGGTGACCAAGGATGTAGAGCAATGGATGTGGCCTATCTCGATTTCAGTAAGGTCTTTGACACTGTTCCACACAGGAGACTCATAAACAAGCTGGGCAGCCTAGGAGTGGGTCGAAAAGTGGTTAACTGGGTAAGAAATTGGTTGGGGGATAGACGACAGAGGTTGATGGTAAACAGTGTTCACTCTAAGGAAGGGATGGTGACCAGCAAGGTGCCACAAGGATCAGTACTATCAGTACTGAGACATCTTTAATATCTTTATTAACAAGATTACAGAGGGGCTAGAAGGGAAGGTATGCCTTTTTACAGATGACTTCAAAATATGCAATAGATTAGACACTCCAAGGGGAGGTTGAAAAATGAATAGAGATCTAAGAAAGCTTGAGGAGTGATCAAGAGTGTGGCAACTAAATTTCAATGCGAAAAAGTGCAAAATTATGCACTTGGGGCACAGAAACCCAGGGTCTGAGTACAAAATGGGGGGAGTGGTACTGGCATCCACCAAACAGGTAACAGACCTAGGGGTAATCATATCTGATTATCTAAGGGTGACCAAACAGTGTGACAAGGCAGTGGGGAGAGTCAGTGGGATGCTAAATTGCATAGGGAGGGATATCGGCAGCAGAAAGAGGGAGGTGATGATACCTCTGTACAAATCTCTGTTGAGACCTCACCTAGAGTACTGTGTCCAGTTCTGGAGACCTAATCTCCGGATGGATATTGACAGAGTAAGGGAGGAACAGAGGAGGGCAACCAAAATGGTGCAGGATCTGCACCAAAAGTCCTTAAGGAGAGACTGAAGAATCTCAGTTTGTACACTGTGGAGAAAAAGAGGGATGGGGGCTCAGACAGTAACTTTCAAATTCCTCACAGGTATAAATAAGGTTCTAGAGGGAAACCATTTGAAGAGAAAAAGATGCTCAAGAACAATGTTTCATGCCATGAAGTTGGAGGGGGGTAGACTCAGGAGAGATGTAAGGAAGCACTTCTTTACAGAAAGGGTGGTGGATACCTGGAACAGCCTTCCTGAAGAGGTGGTGGGAGCAAAAACTGTAACTTGATTCATGAAAGCATGGGATAGGCATAAGGGAACCTTAGTAGTAAAGACAGGGGCTGTAAAGCTGGAGATCAAATAGGGTCTGAGGTGTTACAGTAGGTAGGGGAAAATGGGCAGACTAGGTGGGTCAAGAAGTCCTTATCTACCATCAGACTCTATGTAATCTATGCAATCTGGTACATGGAATGTTCAGATGCCAGTCATCAGCAACAGATGACTCTTGATTCAGCTGATGTCTTGGCCAGAGCTGCAGCTGCAGCTGTCATCTTAAGTTACTGGGCATGGCTGTGCCTTTCCCCTTTCAGACAAGCAGTTCAGCAGAGGGTGGCATACCTTCCCTTTGCAGATAAGTAACTGTTTGGGCCAGAGGAATAAGATTACCTGAGAAGGACTGAGAACTCCAATGTCACCTTGGACTCACATTAGTTACCCAAACCAAGAAAATCAATAAGCAGTGTCCACAGAGCAATGAATTCTTTGGTAGTTCCATTCATGGATCAAACTGCCAGCAGCAGCAGCCACAATGTCAAATAGGGCAACAGTATCAGTAACAGTAGCAGTACTGTAGCAGTAAATTCACGGTTCAGCCCTTGGGCTACATTTTTTATTTTGTGCTGCATTTTACCTTTTATATTAGGTAGATTTGTAATACTGTGCTATAGTTACGGTGTTATTAAATACTTTTATGTCAAATTGCATTGTTTTTCTGGTTCTGTAGCACTTCCCGAAACTGGAAAAAAAGCGGTCAGCGGCAGAGCTTGCCTAGCCAGAGAAAAAGCAGTCAACCACAGTTCCTGCCTAGCAGTTAAGGAACCAAAAATTGATTTAAAAATATAAAAAGCATACACATTGGGCTTGATTCTTTAGCAGTTTAAGATAAAAGATATACATGAACTGCACATCACAAAATTTGAGGTTTCCAGTCAAACTGGCATGACTGGGAGACCAAGGAAGAAAATGGGCCTACGGTTTGTTAAGATGCTGTTTTTAGACATATTTTCTTAGTTGTTTACTGCATATTGTATAGAAAAAAATGCACATTTTAATCAGGGGGGTTTACAATCAATTAGGCATGACTGATAAGTCCTAAAAGTAACTGGGTCTACATATTCAAAAAATTGTAATCAAGCACATGGTGAAAGCAGATCACCACAAGCTTAGCTATACTGTTTGGGACCCCAGCACTTTGGAAAGCTTGTAATCTAAGTAAGGTATTTGCTCTAAGGTATAACAAGCATTTAGAAACATAGAAGTTGACAGCAGATATTGACCGCAAGGCCCATCTAGTCCGCCCATTTTTTCTACCTTATGAATGTGCCATAGACCTTTACTCTGTCAATGGCCTATATATTCATACTCATCTGTATTGCTCCCTTATGCCTATCCCATGCCTGTTTGAAGCCCTACACTGTATTCATATCCACCATTTCCTGAGGTAGGCCATTCCATGCATCAACCACCCTTTTTGTGAAAAAGAACTTCCTCACATTACCCCTTATTCGGCTTCCCTCTAATCTCATGCTGTGTCCTATTGTCCTGCTGTTTTTCTTATATTGAAACATGCTAAACTCTTTCACCTTGTTAATGCCCTTAAGATATTTGAATGTTTCGATCATATCACCTCTCTCCCTTCTTTGCTCTAGGGTATATATATTGAGCTCCGTTAATCTGTCCTCATATGTTTTCTGATGCAGTCCCTGCACCATTTTGTTTGCTCTTCTCTGGACTGCCTCCATTTTGTTAATGTCCTTGTGCAGGTGCAGCCTCCAGTACTGCACACAGTACTCCAGATGGGGCCCAACCAGTGTCTTGCAAAGAGGGATTATTACCTCCCTCTTATGACTTGTGATACCCCTACTAATACACCCCAACATCCCTCTAGCCTTACCTACTGCTTTAGTGGTCTGTCTGCTTAGATGATTTCAGGTCATCTGAGATGATGATGCCCAAGTCTCTTTCTTCCCTTGTGATTGCCAGCAATTCCCTTCCCAACCTATAGGTAGCTTCATGGTTTCTCTTCCCTATGTGTATGATCTGGCACTTCTTTGCATTAAACCCCAACTGCCACTCTTCAGTTGTCAATGCCGAACATTCACTTGCAGGTATTTGCAGTGGCGATTGGTACTGGTACTGGCTTCAGAGGAACGATGAGGCAGCAGTGACAGCAGCAGGTGCCACAAGGTACAAGCTGCACTGTAAATGCAGGAAGGAGCTGCTAGTCAGAAAAGTCACTCACACTGGCCTTAGTGGACCAGGGCGAGAGAGTGCACCGGGTGGCAGGAGCCACCAATAAGAAGATTGGTACCACGGTTAATGTAGAAGCCTGGGGGGGGGGTCAGAAGAGTGAGGTCCGGGGAGATAGAGTGTATTGGGTGGCAGGAGATGCCAATAAGTAAAGCAGCAGCATGGCTTATGTGGAAGCCTGGGGGGTGGGTCAGAAGAGCTAGAAACAGGGAAAAAGAGTGCAGAGGGCGGCAGGAACTGCCAGTAAGTAAAGATGCACAGTGGATAATGTAGAAACCTGGAGGGGGGGCAGAGGAGTGAGGACCAGGGAGAAAGAGTGTGGCAGGTGTTAAGTTGTCAAAAGCAGAGTTTAATTAGGACTTTTTTTTTTTTGAAATTAGATAACTTTATTGAATTTTCACAACAATCAAACATGAGGTACAAGTAACAGCCAGAACTGTAACAGGCCCCAACCATCCCTCCCCCCCCAAAACCAAGTGTTTAAAAGGGATTGAACCGGAGAACCATTAACCATACCCCTCCCCCAAAACCCTCCCCCGGAAGGTGCCACTTCTAATCTTAATAAGAATAAACCTAAAGGGTAAGGGCGAGACAAGCTTGAAAAACAAGTTGGGTCAGAAACCTTCATTAAAACCAGAAACAATGTCATAGTCAGAGGCATAATTAACAAGCAAACTAATGTAAATATAGAGCATACAGCTTTCCCCATTTCCGATTAAAGGAAGGCATAGCATTACGGGAGCTGGCAATCAATCTTTCTAACTTGAAGCAGAAAGAGATTTCTTTAAGCCAATCATTGAATGGTATATTAGTTTGGTCCAGCCAATGCCTCAGAACCAGTCTTTTAACCGCAATTGAAATTAAAGCAATATGATATTTCCTTTCATTGTTTGTGATATCTGAATACCAACCCAATATACAAACTTCAGCTGTGAAGTAGTCTTCCAACCCCAAGATTGGGTCTAAATTGGTTTGAATATCCTTCCATAAAGGTGCCACCTTACAGCAGGACCAAAATAAATGCATTAACATACCTTCTTTCTCCCCACATCTTGTACATGTATTTGACCCCAGCCTACCTGATTTAATCAACCTGGACGGCGTATAATATAAATTGTTCAGAATAAAATATTGGATAAGCCTATTTCTATCTAAGTAAAATATTTGTATGTATCCTTGAATTTGATACCGTCCGGAGAAACAGGTATTAGAGTTCCAAACTTTACGACCCAGATAATGGAACAGGATATTTGGTATCTAAAAGATAGAGATGTATATGGGAAATTCTGTGCGGTCTGGAAACGCAGTCCTGAATATGATCTAGGAAAGGCCTAACTCAGGAAGGTACTTTAACATTCCCAAAATTCTTCAACAAAAGATGTCTCAGCTGGTAAATCTTGAATATATATTTCGGTGAGATATTCAGATCTACCAACAAATTATTGGATGAGAGACGGGAACCCTGGTGGTAGAAATCTTCTACTAACCGATTTTGGATTTGTGGGAGCCAGTCTGGGGAAGGTAACCACCTATTTGAATATTGGGATTAAGAGAAGTAACTGAGCCATATCTTTAGTATATGGAATCTTAAAATAGTTCCAGCATTGTGAGAGAATTTTGATGGAAAGTCCTATGGGGGAATTACGAATGTCTTCTGGTAGGGAAGAGTAACCATAATAAAAAATTCGAGGAGGACATAGATTGTGTTTACCCAACATTTTAAGTTCTAAATCCAGCCAAATGGGCCTGTAGCGCTCGTTCTGAGATTTAAACCAACGTCCCATTTTGGCTAAATGGCTAGCCCAGTAATAAAACCAGAAATTGGGGAGGCGAAGACCCCCTTTGTCTTTAGTCAAGTTAAGTTTGCAGAAAGCCCTCCTAGGGTGCTTACCCCCCAAATAAATTTAATTAGGGCAGAATGTATCCGTTGAAAGTAGGTTCTGGGGAGCCAGAAATTAAGAAGGTTGAGGGGATAAAAAATATGGGGTAGTATGTTCATTTTAATGATATTAATCCGACCCCCTACAGATAACAGCAGGGCAGACCATCTATCAAGGTCCTTCTGTATTCTATCCCATAGATCGTCTAGATTTAGCTTTTTGATAACCTCTTCATCCCAGGCCAGATATATACCTAAATATTTAAGTGAGGTCTGAGACCATTTCATACCTAACTGGAGGAAGTTGGCTTGAAACGTGAAGGAGTTAAGAGGAAAGATCACCGATTTGGATAAATTTAGCCTGTAATTGGATGCCTTTCCATATTGCGTAATAACTCAGAGAGTTGCTGGTAAGGAGGTCTCAGGACTCGAGAGGTGTAAAAGGATATCATCAGCGAAAACTGATAAAGTCAGAGCCTTTTGGGAGATAGCACAACCAGTGATCTGCGGTGAAGTTTTAATTCTAAGTATAAGAGGTTCCAGATATAGATTAAATAGGTACGGAGACAAGGGGCATCCCTGGCGTGTTCCGGAATGTAAAAGGAAGCGAGATGAAAAAACTCCATTACAGAAGACTCTGGCTGAGGGTGACCGATAGACTGATTTAATCCACTGTATGAAAATCTCAGGGAAACCCATTCTACTAAGTGTGGACCACAGGAAATCCCAATTAACCCTATCGAAAGCCTTTTCAGCATCTAGGGCTACCAACATCATAGGGGATTGGGATTCCTGTGCAGCCTGGAGAATATGGGAAAGGGTGCGCAGATGATCAGACGCAGACCTATCCTGAACAAACCCCACCTGTTCAGTACTTAACAGGGATTGCCAGACCTTTTTGATTCTCAAGGAAAGGATTTTTGTTAGGATTTTAATATCATAGTTTAGTAAAGAAATCGGTCTGTAACTGGCCGGGTCCAGCGGGGGTTTGTCCGGTTTAGGAATCAAAATAATAGTAGCTTCCAGGAGTGAGGGGTCAAGAGAGTCCGAAGAAAGCATGTAGTTAAACAACCTGAGAAGGGGAGGTGAAATCTCATTGCAAAAAGTTTTATAAAAGTTTGGGGAGAACCCATCAGGTCCTGGGGATTTGTCCAAGGGTAGCCCTTTTATAACCTCTTCTATCTCACTCAGGGTGATAGGGGAGGAAAGCAACTCACATTGTTGCTCTTGCAAACAGGGAAGGGAGGTTCCATCCAGAAAGTCTTCCACCTCGGAACGAGAGACCTGATCGGATCCACCCCCATACAAATCTTGATAAAAAGTTTCAAAAATTTGTGCAATATCCCTTGGTGAAGTTTTAATCGAACCGTCAGGAGCTCTCAAGGCTGGAATCAGTCTAGAGTTTTCTACCTCCCTTAACCTAAGGGCAAGCAGTCTGCCAGGTTTCTCCCCTTGGTCCAGATAACGCGCTTTGGTTTTAAGAATGGCATATTCCGTCTTATCCTTAATCAAATCTTCATAATCATTCCTTAACTTACACAGCCTCTCTAAATCGGCCCGAGAGCCAGAGAGAGAGAGAAGATATTTTCAGCTCCTTTAAGCTGATCCAGTAATGACATGATTTTCGTTTCTCTCAACCTTTTCCTCCTAGAGGCCACTTTTATAAATTCCTCTAATAAAACATTTTAAGGAACACCAGAGAAAATCATCTCTAGCAATGGAACCCTGGTTAATCTCAAGAAAGGAGGAGATCAGAGATTTAATATGTAGAACTGTGCGGTCATCTTTTAGGAGCTGTGTATTGAGTTTCCAGGAAGTATCTCTCTGCCCAGGCCCTCCCGGAGACAACTTGATCCAAGCCAAGGAATGATCAGAGATAATGATTGGGTCTATGCCTGCATGGGAAACGTTTTCTACCAAGGTCGTGCTAATTAAAAAATAGTCAATTCCGGACCAGGAGTTGTGTAATTGCGAGTAAAAGGAGTAACTACGGCTTTGAGGATTCAATAGGCGCCAAGGGTCACACAGACCTACTAGATTCATTAACTCCCTGAGAGCTAGTTGGGAAGGAGAGAGGGGCTTAATAGGTCTGTGAGTTCTGTCAACTCTTGAGTCGGGGAGACATTTCAATCCCCCCCAAAATAAATAAGGATGGTAAAAAACGACTCAGTTGGGCCGTCAATTGCATAAAAAATTTAGGGTCCCCACCCACGGGGCCATAGATTGCCCCCAGAACTACCCTCACACCATTAAGCAATCGCTTGACCAGAACTACTCAACCCTCTTGGTCAGTTGAACAGTCCTCTGCCAGAAATGAGATACCTTTTTTAATCAAAATTGCCACCCCTCTACTAGCGGTAGTACCTTCAGAGACAAAAATCTGAGAGAACCCCTTCTGACGTAAACCCTTCGTCTCAGAAGCTAGCAAATGTGTTTCCTGCATGAATAAAATGTCTATATCTAAAAGTGAACAGTTTAATAGAGTTTGAGCTCTCTTAACATTATCCCTAACACCCCTGACATTCCAAGTTGCCAGTTTAATAGGCTTCATAGCTATAAACCAGTGGCAAAGAAAGGAAAAGAAAAAACATAGGGCTAGTCTCCCCCCCCATTCCTTGAGTGACACCTTCCAGGTTTCTCCCACCCCCCCAATAATGCCACAGTAATATCAAACCCCTCATGTCCCGAAAGCCAAATATGCTGAAATCTAACAACTTTAAGTAATAGAGGTAAGTATAGGCTCCTAGAGCAAAGTAGTTAAGGTTTACTCCCCTCCCAAGCCACTTTAAACTATATACATCAAACTCCAAAAAAGACATGAAATTGAATACCAAAATGCAAAGCAGGACTTGGTGCCCCCAACCCCCAAAAGGCTACATGTCTAAGAGCAAATTGAGCTACTCTGAGATACAAAACGCGATAAACCAATTCCCAAGAACCATATGGTAAAATACAACAATCCAAACAACTAGTAGGGAAGCTCTTAGACCTAGTAGCCCCACACCCCTTATCTAGCTCGTGAAGCAAATCCCCCAGTGTAACTCCTCACCCTGAACCCCACCTCCACCAATCTCAAATATTCACAAATTAGGATCTAAAGTCCCTGCTTTAACAACAGTAGTCCTGGAAAATAGGCATTCTCACCAGAGTTGCCCAGATTAGCCAAATAACAATATTTCAAATAGCTCAAGTAGGGAAGGTAGATCGAAAAGTGTAACCCGGGGAGACCAGACAAATCTAGCTCTGTATCACTACTAGCTCATCCCGAAATTACCAAATACTTTGGTTTTCAAAATAAAAGAAACAGCAAAATAACTTGAATCGCGAGGACTGACCTTTAGTAGACCAGCCATACAGCGGTCTCTTCCCACTTCACGACGGACCAAACCCTAGCGAATAGAGAGAAATAAGCGGAGAGCCAAAAGAAAAGAACCCTGGTCCGCCCTGAAAAGAAACCGGGGTAAACATGGAACCCTCATTAGGTTCCGCCTGGCCCTCCGAGACGCAGGCCGCCGAAACTACCAGCGGCCTATCAGGCCAAAAACAGGACCGATCCTCCAGCCCACCCTACCAGGCCCCAGCACTCCACTGAACCATCACAACCAGGTAATGAAAAACTGGGATAGAAAAACAACACAAACGTTTAAAGTATTGGGGAAACTAATGAAATAACATTCTAGTCCACATATTCAGTCCCCGATAAATAGATTTGGCAGCTTCAAGGTAAGGTCGGCCTTCACATGGTCTGGATTATCATATGTGTGCCAGACCCCTTCCAGGAGTACCAGCAACTTAGCGGGATAGTTCATCCTAAACTTGATTCCTGCTGCAATCAACTTCTTCACCGTAGAGTGAAATGTGGCTCGCTTTTGACGCGTTTCGTAGGGTAGGTCTTGGGTGAACCGTAGCTTGGCTCCATCCCAAAGGATCGAATCCAGTTCTTTCGCTTTAGTCAGCACATGCTGTTTCTCAACAAAGCTGAGGAATTTGATTATGATGGGACGAGGGGGAGAGTCGGGTTGGGGTTTAGGCTTCAAAGAGCGGTGGGCCCTCTCAGTATGGTAAGTGGAGCTGAGAGGAGAGGGGCCGATTATTTTGTTAGCAGCTTTTGAATGAAATTAATCATGTCTCCCCTTTCCTCAGACTCAGGTAGGCTGAGAATTAAGATATTATTTTGTCTACTTCTGCCCTCCAAGTCCTCTGTCTTGAGCTGTAATTTGTGGATTTGTTGTCTAAGTTTCACAATTTCGGGTCCGTTTTCCCTTCCAGGCTTCAAGGAGGCTGTTTTGGCTTCCATATCCCCCAGCGTTACAGCTCCAGCTCAGATTTAAAAGCTTTCACCTCCGTACTTAATATCTTGGAGGGTTTCTCGAAATAGGAGCAAATCCTGTAAAATCGGTCTTCTGTAAGAAAGTTAGGAGAAGAAGCAGAGGGGCTCTGTTTAGAGGATTGACCCGGGCTCAGGTTTTTAGCTTTTTTGGAGCTCTTCTCAGGAGTAGTGGGCGGAGTATGTCTCATACCGGCCTGCTTCATCTCCGCGTCCATCGTGTCTATTAAAAACTATCCTAACGTTTGAAAGGCCGCAAATTCTCGTTATCGAGCGTCACCCAAGCAGCAGGAGCAGGCTTGCAGATGAGGTTCCGATAAAATCGAAGTATAAATATCAGAAAATTAAAAAATAGTAAGGCAGAGGGTGGGAGCTCCAGAAGAGGCTGTCACCAGACATTCTGCATCACGTGACTCTCACTCTTTAATTAGGACTTAAACCAACTGCTGCCAGTCCGGCCCACGAACTCCTTTTCCTCCGAATTCCAGATATATGTCTTCTATCTTCCATTGTTGCCCTTGACTTTGCCTCTTGCCATTTCTTCCAGCTAGTGTGAGTTTATGTGTTGATTCAGTTTTTAATCCACCTCCTGTATAAACTGAGTGCAATTTGTGGGTTGACCCAGTTGCCCTTTTATTTGTTTTATCCCCCCTCCCTCCAAATGTTGAAACAAAAAAGAAGCGAGAGAGACTGAGCCAAAGTAGGAGGAAGTGGCGCAGAGACCGGTGGCAAGGTTGGCTCGTACGCATTGCCAGTATGTATGTCTGTGTGTGTGTGTATAAATATATATATATATATATATATATATATATATATATATATATATATATATATATATTTTAATTGCACAAAACTTTAATGCATCAATCCTAATGCCTCATTTCCCTCCTTTTGCCACTATAGTACTCACCCTAACTGATGCATTAACAACATTTTTTGCAATGAATTTCCTTACTTTTTGAGGCAGTGTAATAGTATTGGGCCCTATGCTGCAATCCCTCCATAGATGCACAAATGTAAGTAGGTGTAGAAGCGCATAGAAATAGACAAACTGTTGGCAGATAAGGACTGATAGGTCCATCCAGTCTGCCTGTAAGCCCTAAACTTGATTATGACTTCTGACCCTCCCTCTACTTTACCTCTGTGGTTCCCCATACCTGTCCCATGCATGTTTAAATCCACCCACACTGCTCGCTCCCACTACCTTCTGTGGCAGACCATTCCATGTGTCCACTACCCTCTCCATGAAGAAAAACTTCCTCACATTCCTTCTTAACATGCCTCCTTTAAATTTCATGTTATGCCCCCTTGTTCTTGTACTCCTCCTATATTTGAAGATGTCTTCCCCTGTACCTTGTTTGTCCCTTGAAGTAAGTGAATGTTTCTATCATGGCCACTCTCTCCCTGCTCTCCTCCAGTGAGTACATATTGAGATGGTGTGTATGGCCCTGTCTCAGACTCCAGTTGGCAACAGCCCTGGCACCTACCCCAGAGGTGACACAGTCCCCATCTCTCCTCATAAGTTTCGTGGTGCAAACCATGTACCATTTTAATCTCCCTTCTCTGGACCATATGCAGCCTGTTTATGTCCTTTTGTCAGTGCAGCCTCCAGAACTACACTCAGTACTCCATGTGAGGCCTGACCAGAGTTTTCTATAAAGGCATCACTACCTCCCTCCTTGTGCTGGTGATACCCCTGCCTATGCAACCTAGCATGCCACTGGCCCTCTCCGCTGCCTTTGCACTCTGCTTTGACATTTTCAGGTCATGTGAAATAATATCCCCCAGGTCCCTTTGTTCCTCGGTGACTGCCAGCAACTTCCTTCCCATCCTGTAGCCCTCACCAGGGTTTCTATCACCCAGGTGCATTATTTTGCACTTCTTTGAATTAAACCTTAGTTGGCCAGCCCGTCAGGTCAGCAGTTGGATTTCTGCTTGCAATGCCGGCGACCGGGGTTCAGGAATGGACCCGGGGTACCAGAGGGCTGGCCGGGGGCAGAAGGCATGAGCATCTGATGACTGCTTGCCTTCTCTCAGGTGGTGGGTGGGGAGATGACCTGGAGCTTGCTGACTCCTGGCGGAGGCCGGAGGAACAGCAACACATTGGATCCCGCTGAATGGAGGGACATGGTGAACATCGGCGTATGCCTTGATGTTAGTGGCATGCCATACACCTGGGAAGAAAGCAGCAAACAGTGCTCCATGGCCGACCAGATGACAGTTGCCAGCTCATGCTGCCACAGAAGCCCTGAGACAGCCCAGGACCACCTCAGCAGCACCCGGGCCAAGAATGAGCATGCTGGCTGACCCCCACTGGCATCTTTCTCCCTCGGAGAAGGGGGACCCATCCGGTGAAGGGTTATGCTGGGTTACCCAGGGGGCTGTGATGTGGGGTGGTGTGGTGGTGGCTGGTATCAGGGCAGGTTGCCAGTGGGGCCTAGGCAGTCTGAAGGAGTGGCCAACCAGGAGCCAGGGAGGAGCAAAAAAACAAAAACAAACAAACTTAGTTGCCACTCCTCAGACCATTTGTCAAGCCTCCCTAGGTCCTTTCTCTTTTTTTCCACCCCTTCTGGAGTATCCACCCTGTTACAGATTTTGGTGTCATCTGCAAACAGGCACACCTTCTGTTCCAGCCCCTTTACAATGTCACTAATGAAGACATTGAACAGGACAGGTCCTAGGACTGATCGCTGTGGTACCCCACTGGTCACCCCTCTCCCCAGATTGTACCCCATTTACCCCCACCCTCTGTCTCCTGTCTGTTAGCCAGTTCCTAACCCAGTTCACCACATTTTCTCCCATGCCCAGACTACCCATCTCATTAATAAGCCTTTTATGTGGGACAGTGTGAAAGCCCTTGCTGAAATCGAGGTAGGCAACATTCACAACACCCTACCATTTACTTCCCTTGTCACTCAGTCAAAAAAATCTATCAGATTCGTTTGACACAACCTACCAGCTGTGAATCCATGCTACCTTGGGTTCTGGGCACCGATGGCTTCTAAATGTTCCACTGTCCTTTCTTTAAGCAGTGTCTCCATGATCTTCCTCACTACTGATGTGAGACTGAGTGGCCTATGGTTCCCTGCCTCATCCCTACTGCCAGATTTGTGTAGAGGAACCACACGTGCCCTCCTCCAACCCTCTGACACCACTCCTGTGCTGAGTGACTCTGTGAACGTGGCTGCCAGAGGTTCAAACATAGAAACTGTCGGCAGATAAAGACCGCTAGGCTCATCCAGTCTGCCCATAAGCCATGTGCTTGACTACGGCTCCTGACCCTACCTCAGTTTTACCTCTATGGTTCTCCCATGCCTGTTTAAATCCACCACAGTGCTTGCTCCCATGACCTCCTGTGGCAGACCATTCCATGCATCCAACACCCTCTCTGTGAAGAAAAATGTCCTCACATTAACTCTTATCCTGATACTTTCCAGTTTCATGTCATACTCCCTCATTGTCGTACTCCTCCTGTACTGGAAGATGTCGCCCCCTGCACATTGTTTACATCCTTGAGGCATTTGAATGTCTCTATCATGTCTCCTCTTTACCTCCTGTCTTCTAGCCAGTACATATTGAGATCCCTTAATCTCTGCTAGTGAGTTTTATGGTGCAAGCCCTGTACCATGTTAGTCGCCCTAACACTGGAAGTGGTCTCCCCAGTGTCCTGGACTACTGGGGGGGTACAGATATGAGGACTCTGGTAGTAGTCTCCCCAGTGTCCTGGACGGCAAGGGGGGGTGGGAGGAAATAACTGGGACACTGGATGTGTGCGCCTCAGTGTCCCTCAGTGGTGGCAAGGGGTGGTTGTATTGCCGACACGGGGATTGGGCACCCTGATGTTGGCTTTAGAAAAGCTGAACCACGGCTAATGTTGAAGTCTTTGGGGCGGAGGAGGCGAGAACCTGAGAGAAAGCAGCCCACGGCTAATGTTGCAGTCTTCGTGGGGGGTCAGAGAAGCGAGGATGTGGGGAAAGAGTGACAATCTGCTGTAACTCCAGCCATGTGCATTAGTGTGCACTCTAATGTGCATGGCCAGAGTTACAGCTACAGAAAGAAATGAAGCGCTTTCTCATTGGAGCGGTTCATTTCTTTCAAGTAGAAGACGTGGCACATCAGCAAAGCAGAACTACTGTCATAACCAGAGTGCCTGGTCATTGGTGTACACTGCCAAGCCCATTATAGTTTCAGCTATAATTGACTTGGGAGTGACACACGTCTCAAATGCCATAGTCCCAAGACATTTCTTGCGAAAGTGCAAGTGAACACAAAAAGGGCTGTTTTTAGGCCCTAGTGTGCTCGTCTGTCACTTTGTTGTTCTCCTATTACTTCACTATTCTTCAAAAAAACAAACATACAAACAAAAAAAAAAAACAACACAGTCATGGAAGGGGTTACCCCTGATGGTGGAAAACACTTATCAGCAAGTTTCTTACCCTTGCAGGGGTCACTGATTTTAAAGGTGACTTAAAATTGCTGCAGTTGTCTCTGAAAAATCAGACAGATAGGACTGTAGAGCCATCTACGGAGCATGGAATAAAGCACAGGGTGTCTGACAAGGGGATCCCTGATGTTACTGATGGCAAAAAGAAGTATAAAGAGAAACACACTTTGGTTCCTCTGCCAGTTAGAGAGCCTGAGCAATCAGTGGACTAAATGACTGTGTATCCCTTGAGAGGATTAAAAAATGTGGCAGTTTTTTCCCCCAAGCCATGTGGGCTATAGGGAATCAGACTGCAGTCCTCTCCCCAGCTCCTGAATCTAGAACACATCCTTGTGTAGGAGATGGAGGAAAAGGAGGAACAGATAGAACCCAAGGTGAGTAAGTAAGTATCTATTTATGTAGTGCCCGATCCCTGGGGCTCTGGGTGCTTTACAGATACAAAGTACATAAAACAGCAAATCACATTAGATAGGTCACAACAGTCAGTGAGCCCAATAATAAATAATAAAACAACAGCAAAAAAACAGTGTCAGTAAATAAACTATAGCTGGTTACCAAAAGCTTCTTTAAATAACTGAGCCTTCAGACCCCACTTAAAAGCCTTCACTGCTGGAGCCTCCCTCAGAGATCTTGGCAGCGAATTCCACAGGGCCAGGCTAGTCACCTCAAGTGCACAATCTTCTGAGGTTTTCAGCCTGGCCCTGGGAACCACCAGGAGGCCCTCGGTGGAGGAGCAGAGCGAGCATACAGGGCAGATGGGAGTCAGGAGGTCACTCATGTAACCTGGGTCTAAGCCATATAGGGACTTATAGGTGAGCAAGCTGACCTTGAAGGTAATCCTCCACTTCATCAACAGCCAGTGCAGATCACGCAGGACCGGGGTCACATGACAGGGCCTTGGAAGGTCCATCAGTTCTGCACCAGCCGCAGGCATTGGAGGCTACCCCTACTGACCCCAAAATATAGAGCATTACAGTAATCAAGCCTTGATGTAACAAAGGCACGCACCAGTGAAGGCAGGTCACTGGGTGGAATTAAAGCTTTAATCTGGGTGACATTCCTTAAATGGCGAAAACCACTCTGGACGACGGATGACAGCTGAACCTCAAGTGTCAATCCATCATCTAGGATGATGCCCAGATTTTTCACTCAAACGGAAGCCACCAACTGGGCAGGGTCTAAAAATAAGACCGTACCCAGTCCAGTGGCATCTACACCACACTGGTAGCCAGCCTCAATCACTAGTACCTTCGCCTTGTTGGGGTTGAGTCTTAGCTAGTTAGAAGACATCCAATCTTGGATCTCAGCCAGGCATTTATTTAGTACCTCCCCAGTGTTGCTTGTCCCAGGGGCAAAAGACATATACAGCTGGATACCATCTGCATAACAGTGAAAACCCAGACTGTGACATCTAATAATCTCACAAAGGGGTAGCATATACACTGCAAACAGCAAAGGTGACAGGATCGAGCCCTGGGGAACTTCACAAGGCAGGGGCTTTGGGCAGGAGGAGAAATTCCTCATCACTACCTGTTGCATCCTGCCCATAAAAAGGACTCAAACCAGCAGATGACAGTCCTGGTGAGTCCACAGAGCTCCCTCAGGTGACCCAGTAGCACTACGTGGTCCACAGTGTCAAAAGCTGAGGAGATATCTAGGAGAATGAGAACTGACCGGTCTCCTTCATCTCTTGTCCTGAGTAGATCATTCTGCACCCTAACGCTTTTTCAGTGCTATGCCTTGACCAAAATCCGGACTGGAATGGCTCGTAGATGTTATAGGTCACAAGGTGAGCCTCAAGCTGCAAAGCCACAACTTTCTCAACAACCATCCCCAAAAATGGGAGGTTGAAGACTGGTCGATAATTTGCCAAGATGTCAGGGTCGAGCGACAGTTTCTTCAGGAGGGGCCTTACCAATGCCTCTTTCAAGGCATCAGGGAAAAACCTCTCCAAAAGTGATCACTGAACAATCTTGGTAAACACTGGGCCGATGGACTTGACACATCCCAATAAGAGACGAGTCAGGCCCGGGTCCAGTTCACAAAAGGTGAGCTGCAGCTTCAAGATTACCTCAATGACCTCTGCCACCCCCACTGGCATAAACTTATCCCAGACAGCAGGCGTGCCTCTATCCATACAAGGCCCAACACTGCGGGGCTGGTCAAGCCCCACTGGGGGGATCTTAATGGAGGACACCCTGCTAGAGAAGAGCTGAGCAAACTACTCACACCGTGTGACTGAACCTGCTCTTTGTAGTTGCAGACAGGCCAGATGCAGTAGCCTAGCTACAGAGTGAAATAGCAGAGTCGGTCTGTTCCTCCCTGCATCAATCTCCCTGGGCAGGAACCCTGCCTTTTTATGGTTGAGTGCCCTTTGATATTCACCATAGTGAGTTCTCAAAGCCAGCCTGTCCTCCAAGGACCAGGTCCACCTCCAGCAATGCTATAACTTTTGATCCTTGGTTTTCATCTTCTTGAGAACCCCATCAAACCACAGTGGTCTCAAGCGAGAAGACCTGGGTCATATAGAGACTGGTGCAATGGCATTGAGCGCCTTGGAGACAGCACTATTATAGTCTGTTACCACCTCACTCACACCTGCCACGCATGCAGCTGTCACACTAGACAAGTCCACCACCGCCAGCAGTCCCTCTGGGGAAGGCCCCTTCAATGGGCGGTAGCATACCATCTGACAGGGGAGGGACTAATGAGGGGTCCCAAACATGAACTCCACCGTGCAATGATCAGACCAAGAGGCTGAATCTATCTTGAGATCTGTGTCCTCAAGCCACAGTGAGACTACTTAGTCCAAGGCGTAGCCATGGCTATGTGTGGCAGAAGCAACAGCTTGTGCTAGGCCCAGCGATGTCATCGTCTTGACAAAGTCAGAAACAAAATGCTAGAGTTCGTCATTGATCTAGGTTTTAAAGTCACCCAGGCTCAACCACGTAGGTGACTCCAACACCCTGTCAGCGATGAACTCTGCAGCTTCCTGCAGAAATTCCCCCTTGTGGCCGGGAGGTCAATAAACGAGGAGGATTCTACAGCCTGCACCTAGACTCCCCCATGCACTGCCACACATTCAAATGATGAAGTAGAGCCCACTGGGTGCATGGAGAAGTTCAAGTCAGATCTAAACAGACGGCCACTCCCCCCACTCCTGTGTTCCCACCTTGGGCAGTGCACTTTGGAAAAAATGTCCGATGCCTCCAGAACTGGACCTGCATCATCCCCCAGCCAGGTCTCCATAATGCAAGTCAGATTGACCTAAGATATCAAATCTACAATAACTGCGGTCTTGTTCCTCATCGATCTAGCATTACATAGCACCACCTGGAGGGGACCAGCAGAGGCTGCTGACCCAATGGCTACCTGCCCACTCAGTCCAGTGGGAACCCTGAAAATGGGCACCAAACATGTCTGGCCTCTCTCAAGGCTCCACTTTACGCCAGGGTGCCTCCTGAACCTGACCACCCTGATATGCCTCATCCTCTCAAAACCCACATCACTCCACTGCTGACCATCATACCCCTTACCAATACCAACCTCCCTATAATGCCTCTATTACTGCTGGTGGAAAAGGGAGGTCCTGAAATGGGTGGCGGTCATACAGCAGAGATGCTGGGTAAGTAATGGGTGGGGGTCTGAGGTCCAAACACATCTCCCAGCTACTAAAAACCACTAAAATACCTCTTTACCCCACCTTATAACTTCTCAACCACCATCAAACAGAACCCACCCTTAAAACACAAACATTATTTTACCCCCAATTCCACCAATCCTCACTCACCCTAATTCCCTATACATACACCATCAGTCAACCCCTATTCAATTTACACAAACTTAAATTCCATACACTCCCAACCATTCACTACTACCCTACATCTACTTATACTACTCCCTGAACCCCCCTAACAAAATCACAACAATTTAAAATACAATTATAATAAAACTTTAAACTTTAAAGAGAATACTAATAATAGTGGGTTGCAGAGGCAAATAGTCCAAAAAGTCTCAGAACATTGTCCCGGTTTTATAAACCACAACACTGCAGTGTTCCCACCACTGCATGATATTAACTCAGAAGTCAATGTCTATTGGGGACTTGGCAGACAGAAAGGTGCTCTCACCAAACAATTTGGTAGGAAAGAAATTCGCTGTAGAGAGCACAAACAGCCACAGAAATAGTCACTAGAAAAGGAGCTCTCATGACCCTTTCATGAACAGTGGTCTCTCAGTCTATGGGGAATTACTCACAAGCAAGCCATCAACGGCCTCAGGCAGGCATGTGGCAAAGACGAACAGTAGCCACAACCTATGTCAGGGTACACTCCCCAGGCCAAAACAGCCCCATGAAAGTTTTCAGCCAGACAGTGGTCCACTCCATCACTCTTCAGTCTGGTCCTCCTCTCTTCAGTCGGTTCCAATTCCCTGCAACCACAGACTTCCACTCCTAATGCTGCAGCCCCATGTACTCCACTCCAAACTCCTTGATCCTGAAGCAGTCTCCCTTCAGGATTCATTCCAACCATAACTGCCTTACACAGTCCCCATTCAGCACTGATTTACAGATGGCTGAGTTTACCAGCAGAGAGGTACTGGCGTCACTAAACTGCGGCATGATATTTAAAACACTTCAATCCTCTGCATCCCACCACTGCAGGACTTCCACCTAAAACCAAAAAAACTACCTCCTACACTGTCTCACTCTCAGACCCTATATAACACTCTGACCCTTCACCTAATGCTACATTACTTACAACTACAATAAAACAATTTCAGGTATCTCCTGAATAGGTCTTCTGTTCCCCTTCAAGGTTTCATGAAGAAGTTTTCCTCCTTCTCTACCTTCATGTGCCAGATTCTGGACATGTTAAGCCTCCCATCTACCTACAGTAAATAAAGGAGGACATATATGAGGCAGAATTCATGGGTAGGTGAGCCTGGCATCTTCAAGAGAATGTTAGTACCCATACATAATTCACTGAAAGAGGCCAAGGTCAGAGTGCTAACAATGCTCCACTCTACCCTGACTATAAATGAAAATGACAGAAATGGTACCAGTTGGACAGGTTTGGGATATAGTACATATATGTCCACACTGACCAAAGAAGTACCCAGCAAGCTGCTGCACAGGTAGCTTATGTGGCATATACAATATTAGCAAGTACTGTGGAACACACCCCTGGCACTGAGTGAATCTGGCACCGCAAAAAAGCCTGCCAATCTGGTAAACACATTTAAATCTAGATTGTAGGCTACTAGATACCAGTTTTCAGACGACCATAGATGCTGCTGACACAGTATCTATGGCCCTGCCACACTCAGTAGCAGAGAAGGTTTACCTGTACAAGGGTGGCAGAGGACATACAAGGCACAGGATAGGAGTAGGACCATTATACCAGGCCCTGCATCCTTGAAGAATACCTACAATAGTAAGGAGAGGCTCTGGGAATGGCAGAGGTAGTTGAGGAGCAAGTAGATGCCTGCACCAGCTTCTCAGCCACAAGTAAATGCAAATCACTGAAAATTTCATCCAGGTCTCCACAGACAAATTGTTAATTCATTCAGCTGAGTACAGTGGAAAAGGCCCCCTGCACCACAAATGGAGAAGGGTCTTTTCTCCAGATAATTTCTCACTCTAAATACAAATGTGGAACTACGAACCATTCTGGACCTAAGGTTCCTGAACAGGCACTTGAAAAAGGAAAATATTCAGGATGTTGACACTGGGAACAGTGATCCCATGTCTGCACAAGGGAGGATGGTAGGTTTCCTGGACCTGGGAGATGCCTCCTGTAACACTCCAGTAAGATCCAGTCACAGAAAATATCTCAGGTTCAGGCTAGACAATGGTCAGAACCAAATATCAGTGCTGACATTTGACCTGATCTCATCAACACTAAGAATATTCAAAAAATGCCTGGCATGAGTGGTGGCATATCTGCAAAGGAAAGGTGTGGTAGTTTTCCCCTACTTGGACTACTTGGTCATAGGTGTGAAAACAAAGGAGTGTCACTCCATAACTATAGTAAGGAATACGTTGGGAAAATTGGGATTCTTCCTAAGACTGCAAAAATCACACCTAGAATCCAGCCAAGTGTTGGACTTCATAGGAGCAGAGCTGAACACAGTAGAAGGGAAGGATTTTCAGCCAATGCACAGGGCAGATACCCTCACTGAGTGTGCAATCCGATTCCTGCCAAGCCACGTTAAGATGCCACAGGAATTTTCTTGCTGCTTCTAGGTCACAAGGAAGTAACAACCACTGTTGTGCTATGAGCTCAGCTACAAATAAAGGGTGTCCAGTACCTTCTAAGCAGGTATTGGCACCAGAGAACTGTCTCATTTGACCAGCCAACCCCAATCACTCAAAGCTGATTTAAAGCTCTGGCATGGTGGAAAGGCAAGTGTAATCTCAAAGAGGGTATCTTCTTTCTACAACAGTCTCCCACAAAGGT
Source organism: Neoceratodus forsteri (assembly GCA_016271365.2). Taxonomy (NCBI): domain Eukaryota; kingdom Metazoa; phylum Chordata; order Ceratodontiformes; family Ceratodontidae; genus Neoceratodus; species Neoceratodus forsteri. The sequence goes on from CM028130.1 coordinate 433,721,263, forward strand.
CCTCACAACAGATGCCTCACTACTTGGATATCTAGAGGATGAAACAGTAAAGAGTGTCTGGAACTACATGAGTGAATGGAGCACATAAACCTCTTATAACTCCAAGCAGTGCTCCTGGCAATGCAACCTTTCTCCTTCCTGTTATAAGGGCACACAATCTAAATCCAGACATATAGTACAACAATAATGTATTATTATACAATGGCAAGAAAAAATCCTAGTCTGTGATTGGTCAGTTTTGGGCTGGACCTGTGATGTTATCCCAGTACAACATCACGGGTCTAGTCTCAGCCTCACTGTGAACCTGTAGATGATCTTGAGCTACTTGAGCATTTGCTTGATTGTTTCATCTGCTCTTAAAAAACAAAAATATTTTTCCACACGAAAACATCTTTAAAATTATTTTTTTTATTCTGTATAATAACAAGCCATTGTATAATAGCAATAATGCCTTCCAGGGTGTGTGTCATTTGGGATAACATCACGCCTCAGTCGTTGGATGCACTTATTTCTGACCTCATTATCTAGTAACATGACACACCCTGTTGGCATTATTATGATTAAACAAGGAGGAGGTACCAAACTCTCAAAGCTCTGTGGCAATGAGGATACAGAATCTACAGTAGCGTATCCATAAGGCCAAAATAACAGCAAGGCAAATTATATTCAGTTTTTGTGGATTAATTGGTCCCTTGGATAGGGTTGTCAATCTCTGAAATGTTGGGAAAGAAGGTATGCCACCATCTATACCTGCAGCACTGATAATATTAATACACAAAGAAGATAAAAGTAAGTTACAGCCATAAAATTACAGACCAATTGCTCTTCTAAATTCAGATTACAACATTATAGCAAAACCAATCATGAAGAAAATTGAATCTGCATTACTGGAGAGCATCAGTCCCTCCCAAACCAGATTGTAAAAGGCTGCACAATTTTCCAAGGCCTCAGGAATATATAGTTATTAATTGAACTTAATAAACAGAATACTACAGAAGAAGTGGCAGCTGCTATAGATGCTTCAAAAGCTTTTGATTTGTTACAGTGCCTTTCATGTTTGAATGTTTGTCACAGGTGAGACTTCCAAGAACTTTTTTAAACATTATTGAACTATTCTATAGTGCCCCTATGGCAGTTTTCAAAGTTAATCAATATAAAACTCCTTTTATGGAGGTGCATAATGGGGAGAGACAGGGCTGTCCTCTCTCTCTCTCTCTCTCTCTCTCTCTCTCCGCCTTTATTTGCATCATGTCAGTTCCACGCAAGTGATAACCACGAGGTCAGAAACCATGCAGTGAACTTGGCCAAGTTTTGAGTTATCACTTGAGTGGTGGTCCATGGCAGCTTGGAGTTTGAGTAGTAATCTACACCGGAACAAAACTCCATGCCAGTTTTTGGTATGCGTGGGTTTGAGGATGGCTGAGATAACCACGTGGTTTTACTGCACGGTTATCACTTTTGATGAATTGACATAGAAGCTCTTTATTTATAATTTCCTTTGGAACCATGCTTCAACATATAAGGACTAATCCAAAAATACAAGACTTAAAGTCACAAAACACAGAGGTTAATTTAAATTTTTACATAGATGATCTTTTAATTTTTCTTAATAACCTGTATACAACATACCATATATTATTAAAAGATATGCAAAATGATGCTAAACTTTCAGATTATAAACTTAATACAACAAAATCAATACTTTTACCACTTTCTGACCTATCAGAACAAACAAAATGGAGTTTGTAAGGCAGAGCTATAGAAAAAACTAACATAGTTAGGAATTCAGTTGACCCCTGATGTACAATTGACTACAGACTAACACAATCAAAAATGTCAAATCTCTTACAGTCATGGCAATCATTATCTCTTTCACTGTGGGGATTCAAAGATACCATTAAGATGATGGCAATTCCACATTTAATTTACTGTTCTTGACCTATCTTAGGCAAGCTTGAAAACAATTACTCAAATGCACAATATTTTAAAAAAGTTTCTGTGGAGAGGGGGAAGTCCTAGAATCCCATGAGAGATAGTGATCCATGTCAATTTGGTGGCACAGGATGTCCAGACCCAGCTATACATTATGTAGTGACTAAAGCTGCACTGGCATGGAGATGGGCTGTCATTGAAAATACTATTGAAAACCCAGCAACAATGTTAATGGGACGTACAAATACATTACCACTGCTAACTAAAATATTATTTAACCTGGTTGGTATCTTAAATAAACTGCATAACATACTTATATAAATAGTTAAAGCAATTAAAATGACTTATAGTGTAAAAGATTCAATGTTCCCATATCTCTATATTGAAATTGGATCTCAAATAGAGGGCAATCTTGATGTTAAAATTAGATGATTAATCATCAGATTAGGGGAAAATAATATCACACATTGGTCTCATCTTATAGGTGAACAAGGAGTTCATACCTCACAATGATTAAAAGAGAAATATAAAGATCTTAGCTTAAATTGGTGGGAGTATAGATCTGTATTATCCCTCTATACAAATGACACAAAATTTATATGAAGCAGCCCAATTTCAGACTGGAATGGAGTGGAGACGGCGATAAATCCATAATAGCTCATTTGGGGAAGGGCACACTTTTAGCAGTGTATTGGCGTCTGGTGCAATAAAAGTTTATCTTTATCTTTTTGCCTATAACCTGACTGCAACACGCTGTTATTTCACAGCAGTGGTGATGTGTAGCTGAGCTGCCGTCTGCTTTATGTGAGTACCCTGCTTTTTTGGCTCCTCTTTTTGCTTATAACCGCCTGTCTGTTTGTATTCCATATATTCACAATACACCGAGTAAAGAAAGCCTTACGCTTGTTGGTTTGAAATTTCTTCAGTTTGATCTGTAAGGGGTGACCTCTTGGGCTCAGATTACAGTTTTTAAATGTTAATCCTAATTCATTAATCAGATACACATCCTATATTATATCATAACATACAGTAATAGTAAATCTCCTCTTTTTCTTCTAGTTTCCTGGAACATTAGATTTAGGTATTTCAGATGGTCAGGATAACTGAATTGTTTAATACCGTGAATCAGCTTGGTGGCTCAACATTGTATACTTTCAATTTAGTTAATTTCCTCCTCGTTCAGCAGTCACCAGACCTGACTTGCATAGTCAAGGATGGGGTCAGTTACTGGAAAGGGTCACACTGGGACAGTGGTGCTTCAAGACAGAAATGAACTGATAAAACAACAAAGCTGAACACTCACCACCTGTATATAGGAAGACACTCCAGGGTCTTGGATTAATTAATACATTTTATTTGTGCATAGAAAATAACAAATCAGGCAGCTCCTGCTTGATGCATTTTGGAACTCCAGTTCCTTTATCAAAGGCTGGGATACTGGTCCAGAATACATGCTTACACAGTCATTTACAGTACTTGTGACATCACCATGACATAATTTAAAATACTTGAATTTCATTAGTTCAACAGAGACATCCTAATAAACAACTCTATGAACTATAAAACCATGACACAAACATTAAAAAAACATTTAAAAATTGTATTTTTAAAACGAATAAGGAATCAATTATCAATGTCTTATTCCTGGTAAAAATTCATTGTAAATGGGGCAGAAAGAGGGGACAGTTAACTGTGGGAAATGAAGAGAAATTTACAAGCTGTAGGTGGTGAAGAAAAGAAGGGGGGAGATAAATAAATAAATAAATAATGCATATAATTTTTAATGATCTATTAAACCTCTAAAAATCCTGTTATTTATTTCATTTCAAAGTGAAAGTGCATACTACAGAGCTTGCTAATGTATCATTAAGGCATACATGCAGTCATCCTGTCACCCCTCCCCCCCAAGAGCCTTGCCTCATTTACCATGAATTTTTACCAGAAATAAGACACTGATAATTGATTCCTTATACGTTTTTTAAAAAAAGTTTTAAAATGTTTTTTAATGTCTATGTCATGGTTTTATAGTTGATAGAGTTGTTTATTAGGATGTCTCTGTTGAACCAATGAAATTCAAACATTTTAAATTATGTCACGGTCTACCACACATCTATTTATTTATATATTTATTTATTATTTTTAATTTATGTATTTTTTTTATCAGGAGAACCCTTGGACAACCAGTTCCCATTTACAGGGTGTATATGGGGACATCAAAATCAGAACAGAAGACAATACAGTAATATACAATTATATAGAGAAAACACAAGGAACCACTGAAACACTGGCACCTGGATGCTGCATTGAAGAGAAGCTTAACCAAAAGTTCTGTTTGGGGTTGCTTTCCAGAAGGTTCAAGTGAAAAGTATTCCAAAACTAGCAGCAAGGAATGAAAAGGTTAGCTGATCATGGACAGTTGTTTAAAGACAACACAAAGTCATGTTTAACTGTAGCTTGAGTACTATAGGGGACCCTGAGTGATGAGAGCATCTGGGAGAGCTTGATGGTTACATCACCAAAAACAATATTGTGAGTATTGTTCACATAAAGTTTTCACAGCAGAATTCAAAGGGCAACCAGATGAGAAAAGGATACTAATCACAATGATGGGTGAAGGGAATTTGTGGCAACAACAAGTAAACAAGCTTTGTTATAGAGTTCTTTACCCCTATTAAGGCCTGAATCAGGAGCTGCTGAGTAAATTAGGATTCCAGAGCCAATTAATGGGAATAAAAAAGTCAGAACAGCTAACTTCCTGCTCTCAAGAATGAAGTTATTCCTGTTGCAATATAACAGGCTCAGGCACTGATGAGCTGATTTGGTTGGGTTGTCAATATGGATGCAATATTTATTTATTTAGTTTTTGTTAACCGGGTAGGTGCACTAGCCATAAAATGACTATTTTCAGGCACGACCCGGGAGAGTACAACAAAAGGAGAACGGTTGAACAACAGCAACATGGGTACAATAGTACAAATAAAGGTACAGTACAGCAGTGCTACAAAAATACAATGGGTAGAAACAACAAAAAATAATGGCAGGCATTATACAAATAATGGCAGTAAGATATACAATAAGTGCAGAAACCATGGACCCGACCTGTGGAATGAAAGGGTTAATAAGATAGTAAGGTTATATAGAGAGAAATGTGAGGAATGTTCAAATATAACAAGAAAGACTGACAGAAGGAAGGTCAGGGGTGGTAATTGGCAAAACAGCAGTGGATGGTCAGCAACAAGGTTCAAGAAGGAAGAGAGCTAGTAGTCAAGAAGTTATTTACAAAGAGAAGGAAAAATATGGGAAGGGGAAGAGGAGACAGTCTTGGAGCTGGATTAGAGCAGGGGTGACATTACTGGTAAGTCTCAGGAGCTTCAGGTTGGGTCAAAGCATGTACAATCATCAGCTAAGGATAGATAACGATGATATTCACTTTTAAATCCAAAGTGAGACTGAGACAGCTGGAGGTTGAGTGGAAGAGCATTCCATAGCCTGGGAGCAGAGAATTGGAAGGCCCCTGTGCCTTTAGTCGTCCGACATCTCGGAACATAGAGCAAGGATTTGTCAGCTGATCGCAGGCCATGGGAGGATGGTTGTGGGACCAGCAACGCCACCAGCTGGGATGGGTTTTCTTCCCGGATGATCTAGTCCATTAGTGATCCAAGGTAGTATTGTCTACTGGCAGAGGGTGAGAGCCAATTCAGATCCTTATAAAGAAGGCAGTGATGTCTGAGTCGAGGTGACGAAGAGGAAAATCGGCATATATTGTTATATGTTACGTCCCATTTTAGTAGGGATGTTTCATGGGCAGAGGTAAGAATAGAGGCACCATAGGTAAGGGTTGGGAGCAGAATACCTCGGGCAATTGCTAATTTGGCTGAGGGTGTAAGCATGTAGCTCGTTTGTAAGCTACTCCTAGTTTGAGTTTACAGCTTTGCATGAGGACTGAATGTGAAGATTAAAATCCAGGGACTGGTCAGGAGGATCCCAAGGTACTTGAAGGAAGTGACATTTCAAGTGGAAATCCTCCTGGGTGAAGAACCTCCAACAAACTAGAACAGGTTTTAATCTTCGGTACAGAACCTAGGAGCATGGCTTTCGTTTTCTTTTCATTTAGTACAAGCTTACGGTCTAGTAGCCAGTCTAAGACCTTATTGAAGTCTGAAGTAAGTGTTGTGTTTATGCAGGCAATACTAGAAGAACTAGTGTAGATGATCAGGTCATCAGCGTAGAGAATAGCTGAGCAGGATTCCAGGACCTCAGCTGCATTGTTAAATTGAGAACAGAAGGCGCCCAAGGATAGAGCCCTGGGGGACCCCAAGGTTGATAGTAGACATGTTGGACGGGAGGTTAAATTTGACAGCTTCGACCTGTTTTGACAGGTAGCCTACAGAACAGTCCACAACAGGGGTAGAAATGGAATTTATGGAGGTGGAGAAAACAGGGGATGGTCAACAAGGTCGAAAGCCTTAGTGAGGTCAATGAAGATGGCACCTGTGAGTTTTCCAGAGTCCATGTTGGACGAATATCAGTAGTTAGTTGAAGAAGAGCCGTGGTGGTGCTATGACCTTTTCTGAACTGTCCTAGTGTCTGAGAGGAGATTGTAACATGTAAGGTAGTCAATGGTCTGTGATGCAACTATTTTCTCTAGGATCTTGTTAAGGACAGAGAGAATTGCTATAGGTCTGTAATTGGCCATGTCCTTTGGGTCACCTTTTTTAAAGACAGGCATTACTCTTGCAGATTTCCATCGGTCTGGCACAGTGCTATGGATAAGGGATAAAGTGTAGATTCTGGCAATCGGAGAGGCAATGAGTGGAGCAGCCAGCTTAAGAAGACGAGGTTCCAGTGAGTCAGAACCAGAGCTGGTATTGGCAGATATGGATCTCAGTAATTTCAGAACTTCCGCTCTTGATATAGCCTTGAAATAGAATGGTGGCACTGGAGGAGCATCATACGATAGGGCAGTATGGTTGTCTGATGGTAGTGTGGTAGGTAGATTGGAGTGCGATCCACTAGGTTGTAAAGCCAAGGTATAGTATGAAAGATCAGAGAAAAAATTGTTAAAAACTGTTTGAGATGGTCCTAGGGTCATTACAATGTGCCCCATTTATGGTCATTTCATCAGGAGTGACCGACTGCGAGGTACCGAGAAATGTTTTGACATGGGCCCAAAATTTCCCTCGGGTCGCAGGCTGAGCTTTGTAGAAGGTCCTTGCAGTATTTGCTTTTAGCAACTCTAACTTGTCTCTTACATCTGTTCCTTAGTTCACGATAGACAATAAGATCTGACTGTAGGCCAGTTTGTTTGTAGTGAATCCAAAGCTTGTCCCTCTGGCGCAGATTAGCAAGGAGGTCTTTATGTAGCCACCTCGTCTGTTTTCCTCTGACCCTCCTAGTAGTCTTGGGGGCATGTTTATATTGAATGGTAAGAAATTCATTTCTGAATATCTGTAGAGCAACCTCCACATCCTTTGTTTGATAGATACCTGCCCAGTCGATATTGGAGACATCATAGAGAAATGCATCCTGTTCAATATGAGCTAGATTTGCAAACGTGATTAGTCTTGATGGAGGAGATGGAGGTGCAACCATAGATAGGATACAAAAAGTGGGTGAGTGGTCTGTTAGTGCATCTGCAAGGATTCCTGCTTTTGACACATGTTCCATACGGTTAACTATCACCCAGTCTAGGAGTGTACCCGTTTGATGGGATGACGTGGCTCTAGCTGCTTCAGAGATCATCTGGTGAAAATTATAACTAAGCGTGAGTGATTGCAAGGATATTTGAGCTGACCCTAACCAACTGAGGTTAAGATCACCTAGGATGACAGCCTCATTATGATTTACAGTCTGGGAGGTGATGTCAAGGAGTTCTACTATTCCCCCAGCAGGTGGATTATAGGCACAGATAATATGAAGCTTCTTTTCCCCCAATACAATAGCTGCCTGTATGAATTCGCACACTGCGGGAGAGGCAGATGCTGGGACAATAGAGATGTTGAGGTGGTTTTTGAAGAATAGGGCAACTCCACCTCCACGCTTGGATGAGGATCTATCCCACCGGAACAGAGAGTAGTTAGGCAAGGAGCATACTTCATCAGGTATTCCGAGTTTTAGCCAAGTTTCTGTGAGACAGAGTACATCAGGATTGTAGAGTTTCACCCAGGCCTCGCGTTCCGCATGGTGACATGTAAGAATTCTGATATTGATATGGGCAATTAATAATCCTTTCTTGGACATGCCAGATAACTCATTTGGGGAAAAGAAACAGGTAGGTGGACCTGGATTTAGTTTGACGTCCCCAGATAGCAGAATAATGATCATGGCTAGGAACCAAAGCCTTGCACAGTGGCAGGTTAGGGTGAAAGCACATCTCCATGGCAGCTTCCTCCTGGCATGTAGAGGGTAATAGATGCTGCCCCTAACAAGGAGGATAGGGTTAGGTTGCAGATCAGACTTTGTCTCTGCAATCAAGTTAGAGAAAATATAGTTGCAGTAAGCCTCTGAGGAGTCTTTTGCCATTTGGTTACATGGGAGAGCCCATGTGGCAGTGTCCAGACTGAGTAAAAGGACAAATGACAAGAGTGCCCACAGCAGACTATACTTCGCCATAGTGTTACTATTTCACTTGGGTAGGAAGGCTAGTGGTATACTGAGACAGAGGATTAGCTCTTAAGGATAAAGAGATAGTGTGTGTAAAATTAAGACAGCCAAGGGTGACCGTGTTCCACTGTTTTAACCCTTGGCCAAAATTAGAGATAGAGCAAAAACAACGAAGTGTTTCCTGCTAGCGTAGCAATTATTTGGAAGAAGTGGATCAGAAAAGCAGAAAGTAAAGCCTACAAAGGTTAATTGGGAAAGCAGACCAGCCGGAGGCTCTACTTGTGGTAAAGATTACAGTGAGGAAATGATGACCTATTCAAGATATGTTAGATGGCACACCTAGTGGCGGAATTTTATAAGGAACCAATGGGAGACTAGACAGATAGCAGTAGTGTTCGGCAAGAGTCAATACAAAGCAGAGGGCACCAAAGCCCAGAGACTGATAATTCGACAGAGAAAAGGCAGCACCAAACAGTGGTTAAGCAGAGAGCAGCAGTCCAGTTAGAGGAGGGTGGTAGCAGGTGGCCGCCTATCAAACCCACACAGTGCTAGCCCAGACACTTAACCAGATTTGAAGGTGTCCTGTTCATCAGGACGATAGAGGTACGGGCAGCTGACAAGGATTAGCCACGCCGCTCACTGGGAACACGATCAGGCACAGTGGATCTATTTTAAGATATAAAATGTAGGTTAAAATAGGAAGTTATTAGCTAGGGCAGGGGGTACCAAGGCAACTTGAAAAATACTCGGGGTAGCAAGAGAGGAAGCCCAGGTATGGAACTGCACAGTAGAAAGCAGAGCAGGAACTAAACAATGCTGATAGGCAAGCAGATGGTGAAAATAGGAAGATGACTTTAAAGGCAAGACAGAACAAGTGTTAGGCCTAATAGCTGCACTCTGTATCTTTAAGAGGAGTTGCATGACAGTGCACTGTCAAGGGTCAAGTCCATGTACTTAATGCAGTATAGGTTTTCAGTGGTGTGGTTGTCCAGACAGGTGATGTCCAAGGAAAGTGGAGTAATACACAATCTCCTGGAACTGAGAAATCATAGATTTTCTATTTCACTCTTGAGGATTACATGATTATGCAAAAGCCAGTTCTGAAACATAGATGTTTGCAAACTGAAAAAGTCTTATGGTTCATTTATTCTACCCACAGATTATTGATGTCTACTTACTAAAAAGAAGCTGGGCAGAGACGGATTTGTTTTTTTGCAAAGAGCATCACATCCCTAGCATATAATATGATTTATGATTCAGGGTGCACCTGAGGGAGATCATTAATAAATAGACTAAATAGAAAGACACTCAGTATGGAGCCCTGGGGAACACCAGTACTAACTGGTCTAAGGGAAGAAAACCTATTATTGACTCTCACTCTTTCTATCAATCTTGCAGGTAGCCAATAAACCACCTGGCTACATTAACCAGGCCAGTTTGGTGAAGCTTTGTTTGTAATAATGAATGATTAACCAGATCAAAAGCTTTGGTTAGGTCAATGAAAATGGCAGTAGCAGTCACCAGAATTCAAAGATTGAGGAAAATAACCAGTTAAGAGTCAGTACACATGGTGCCAGCACACCTTAGGAAGGATATTGTTGAGGGGAAGGATGGCAAGCTAGTTGCCCTACTTTTATCTTCTGTTGATACAATTGAAAATATATTTTTTCCAGTTGCAACATTTCCAAAATATTAAAGGCAGAAAACCCTTGCCTTCTAAAGAAACTGACCATGCCTGAAATTGTGGCATATTTCAGTATTTACAGAGACATCATACTCGAAGTGTTTCTGTCTAGATGTAGGAGCTTAATGCTTAGCTTTACTTGGTAGTGATTTTGCCATTCATGATGGGGAAATGTCCTTTAACAATTATAAAGCCTTTTCAGTGAAAGTCTCGGCCATGTTTCAGCAGTTCGACACTTGAGTTAGTTGGGCCTCTGGATAGCACGCTGTCTTGCAGTTAGTTTGCCGAACAATGGGCTTTATCATGCTCCATGTGTAAGTCACTATCATATCAAGTTGTACTCTGCACCCTCACTGTACAGGATCCTGGTTTTTCTCATTCTGCTTCTATTGCTCCTTCTGAGTGTGCCCCTTGTGTATTCCGTACACCCAGAAATCTAATTTACAGAAAATATTGTTAAGTAGCCTTACCCTCTGGCAGATTACTTTGCAATAATTTTAATCTTATTGCATGGCTCCCACTTGTTGTTTGCTACTTGTTTGAAGCTACTGTGGAAAGCCCATGTTATGTCTGTATGTCACAAGTTTCCTCACCTCCTCTTACCCTAGAGAACTATTATATCCATTCCACTACACTATCAACTGAACTACCAGGGCAACTACAAACTTGGAGGTCCTAAAGGCACTCATTTTTCTCAATGCACACTGTGGTAGCATTGTGCCCCCACCCCCTCGGCTTGGGAGGCAAGTCTGAGAGAAGAGACTCTGTACTGTCATCTTTCTTCCATCCTGAAAGCCTGTTGTGCAACAGCACTCCTTTTCTGTCCAGTTCTTTACTGTACTGTAGGCAGTCCACCTATGCTACTGTTTTTTTATTCCTTTTTTCCCTCTCTGTTTTTCTCTCTCTCTCTCTCCCCCCCAACTCTCTCTTTCTCTCTCTTTCGCTCTCTCTCTCTCTCTCCCTCCCTCTCTCTCTCTCTGCCTTGGGAAAGCACAGCATACTATTGACAGGTTTTCTTGCATTTAACTGGCTGTCATGCCAGTAGTAAAATAGAAGAAAGTTTTTATTACGCAGCTCCACACTGTAAAACAAGCTTCTGTGTTGTGAAGCGCCATTGTGCTTTCCTGCATGAACATGCACAGGATCGCAGCGCTGTGCAGTTGCCGGAATATAAAGAGCAGCTTTAATTAATCAAAACAGCTTCCTCAGATATCTTCTTGTTTTGTTTTGTCTGAGGGAATGCTGTAAATATTGTAAAAAGGTATCTGTAATCAGATAAATACATGGCTTGTTTCCCTATAGCAGAACTGCCAAAATTAGGAAAGAAACTGAGTTCTTGGGCAAACTCCTGTTTAAAAAAACCCTGTTATGAGAGAGGGAGCTGCCTTTATGTTCCCTTGCTCCTCTCTCCCTAATTTAGTTAGAGGCTTTGTGCCTTTGGTGTAAAAGTCTGCAGAACCTGTTAAAAGAAAGAAAAAGAAGCAGAAATCAAAACTATGCCTTCCTCTGTGTTACAAGTTTGCAGCTTGTAGCGCTGTTCGGCGAGTGAAAGCTCTGACCTAAAATATGTGTATTTTGCAGAGACTTTCACTTGCTGCTGTATCCTGAAAAAGCTAGAAAAGGGGTCAAAATAGCAGTATCCCTGTTCTAAGTATTAAAACCTGATGTTAAAAAGTAGCAGGATCTTTCTTAAGATACATTCTGTCTCTATATATCCTATTAGTGTTTTTTTGGTGCCAACAACACTAACAGGGCTACAGAGCAGAATTAAGAAATTAACTTTCTGTAAGAGCAGTGTCATTAAAGATTTCTCATGCCAAAAAAATGCTGTTTTACATGAGAACTTCTTCCCGAACTCTGCTTGCTCTTCTTATTGTTTTTTGTTATTGTTTGTTTGGTTTTCCCTCTTTAAAACAAGATTCCTCTACATTAAAGAAAACAAAAACCAAGCTTTAAGCTAAACCAAACCCATACATTTATGCAAATACTGATATAATTTTTTCATCCTGACAAAGAACTGAATTCTTTTACTACTTGTGTTCTGTACTCCCAAACAGTTGTAGCTCATCCGGGTGTTGTTCAGCAGGCCTCACCTGGATGCTGTTCTGCAGGTCTTCTCTTAGGTGCCAGCGCCCCTTTGTGCTGCTGTTTATATAGAGGCTGACCTGTCACTCACAGCAGGTGGGTGGAACTGCAGTGGACAAATGCTCCTAAAAATGATAAAACTGTTTGTTTTTCGTTTGGGAGGCTTCCACTATGAATTATGATTTATATTATTTGGGATATTATGTTTGAATTATATTTTTTTAGCCTAGAAACACTTTTGTATTAGATTTGGAGGCAGAGCCTCATGCATCTTGTGACTAGTCTGTATATAAGGTCCTGTCTCCAAGTCTAAAGCAGATCAGTTCAACCTTGGAACAGGTTGGGGAAGCACAGAGGGTGGGACTGAAGCTAAGTCCTAGCTGTGTAATGTTAATTTGATTTCTTTTTTATTTTGCTGAAAGTCTTTATTTTATTTTATTTGTAAATAAATTTACACACTTGTGTGTGTTTGTACCTACTTCTTGTTGTTTGTGCTTTTCTCCCACATACCCACTATGACACACACCCTGGAGCAACACAACTTAGAATTATATACTTATTTACAAGGAGTGTAATGTGCATATCTTTGTAATACAATTTATTTGTTTGTTTGTTTGTTTGTTTATTTATTTATTTATGTTTTTGGTAACCAGGTAAGTGCACTGATCCAGTGGACCATTTTCAGTCACGACCTGGGGCACAAGTGGCAATACAGGGAAAATCAGCAGTGGACACAATGTACGTTATAGTATACAGTGAATACAACACTTATGGACAGAGAAAACAGTCATTATTTACATAATGTATACAGGCATGGAGGTAACATTAGACAGAGAATACAGGCAAAGATACAGAGGAGAATTAGTTAAGCATATGCACAGACTAGTTAAACATTTGCACAAACTAGATAAAGGAACAGTTTGAAACTGGCAGACTGCTTTCAATCTAGTCTAGGTAGACACTCCTGTCCTGGCAGATTGCTGGAGCAGGCCGAGTAGAGGGAGCCTGTCAGGTAGGCCGTGCGAGTCATCATGAGAGTCATGCGTGTTCTTAGTGCCCAGGAAAATAGGGAGGCAATGGAGGGGCAAAGAAGAGGGGGGCGTAATGGCTAGAAGAGAGAAAGAAAGAAAGAAATAATTGCCTTAGCTGGGATCCAAATCCAGAACTGCTCAGAATAACATTCTGCTGCACTGCCAGCCATATTACCAGGACAACTGGAAACCTGAGGATCACAAAGGCACCCCTCTTTCCTAACACGCATTCTGCAGCCACACACATTAGAGTTACATATTTATTTACAAGGTGTGTGGTGTGCGTATATTTGAAATACAATTTCAAAATGAGAAGAAAATAAATGCCCTAAGTGTGATTTGATCTCAGGCCTGCCTGCCAGAAAATTGTGATGTAAATAGATGCAAACTACACTTCATGTAAAAAAATATGTCATTGTAATTTGCGTAGCTCCAATGTATTCATTGGGAAAGATGAACATTGGGAGTAGGCCTGCATTCTAAACCCATCTAGGGCACTTATTTCTTTCTCAACAAACATACAACAGGAAAAACAACACAGAGAAAAAGGTGTAATCACATATATTTAGTAATGGACTTGCAGCTTATTTCTTTCTCAGTTCTAAACTGTATTTCAAATATGTGCACACTGCACTCCTTGTAAATAAATATGAGTACTACATCACCCATCTAACCCAGGAGTTGTAGTCCATCTTCAGTCCTTACTTGGTGATCACTTTAAGTCATCTCAAGCATATTTTCTGACTGATGTCTTCACCATGGAATTCACACAAGTGTTCAGGTTCTTTCTTCATAATCTTACACCTGCTTTAATCTTTTCTAAGCTCTCCAGAAACCTATAGCCATCTTTCAGTTGCAGCAGAAGTAGTTTATTATTTCAAAGGTTTTACCAGGAAAGTCATACTGAGCTAATATCTCATTTCCAGATTCTCCTTAAGAGGAGGGGGAGAGAAGATAACAGAACATATCCAAGCTGGTATTGTCTCATTTCCAGATTCTTCCTGGGAGAAGGAGGAAGAGAAGATAACAGATCAGATCCTAAGTACACTGTACAAGACTAACACAATGACATGGAAATAAGTATAATAACATATACAAACTATAAGAAAACACTACAAGAATAAAATTGTCATAAAGTAAATTACCATACAGTAAATTGCAAAACAGGCAAAGCAAATTAAACTGTGAGAAAAAAAAAAAAACAATAATATGAAGAGCAGGGAGTAGTGACTGATGAACTGCGGGAGATGGGCTAAACTAGTGTCAGTGCTGGGTAAAAGGCAAGTGACAGAAGTCCACTCCAGTATCAGAAACATCTGCACAAGTGAGTAGAGAAATCACAGAGGAGAGATTTCAGAGCGAGGAGGGAAGGAGCGGAATGAATTGGGGGGGACCCATATTTTAGGAAAGCTGAATGAGAAGGCAGCTTGGCCAACAGTAGATTTCATTGGTGGGAGAGCAACAGAGTGAAAGCAAGCATTGTGAAGGGAGTAAAAGGTAGGGGTGGGGGGAGACAGGAGAGCAGTAAGATACAAAGTGAAAGAGAGACCAACCAAAATTTGGAGATAAAGGAGGCACAGTGGGAAAGGTACATGGTATCAGGAGAGGAGAGGAGAGTAAGAAAGACTTATACATTAAACAGTGGTGAGTATGCAGTGGTCTGTCAAGAGCAAATTAACAGGATTCCCAGATGCTTGCGTGTGTCCTCAGTTCCTCCTATGGAAATCCCCCGAGTCTCCACTGTACTGGGTGGCAAAGCACTGTCAGTTGCTGCTCCCTCTCTCTGGAACAGTCTCCCTGTTCCACTCTGGTCAGCTGACACTCACAACACTTTCAAACACCAACTCAAAGCCTGGTTACTGAATGAGGCTAAATGCCTGTGCTCTCCAGGGCAATCTCCATCAACTTGCTGCCATTCTCACCTACCTTAGCTGCCAACCCAGCTTTATAGCTATCGTGCCTCATATAGCACTCTGTGCCTGCTCTGTGTACCTGTTATCTTGGTGTTTTTTTTGCCCATTACCTTTTGGCTGTGAATCTTTATGGTATGTTCTCTATATTGTTGTTCACTTTTTTTTTTCTCCATTTGTGTGTTCTTTGTCACCCTACCCCCCCCAACTAATTGTGAACTGTAGTGTATTTATTGATTTCCTCCAACACATTGTAAACTGTACTGTATTAACTGTTCTGGCTGCATTCCCATTATATTCTGTATGTAATTCTTTTGTGCCAAATGATTGGCCCGAGTCATGCCTGAAAATGGTCCCTTGGATCAGTGCACCTACCCAGTAAAGAAGGGAAGAAAGGAAGGAAGGAAGGAAGGAAAGAAGGAAGGAAGGAAGGAAAAAAAAAAAAAAAGAAAAGTGAGTCCAGTCTAGCTAAAGTGGACTTTGGAGCAGCATTGTAAACAATGTCTCCTTAGTCAAAAATGGGGAGAATCATCTGAGTGAGGATTTCTCTGCAAATGGAAAGTGGGATGCTTCTCTTATTTCTGTAAAGTGCTTCAAGTTTGTGGTGGAGTATTTTGTGGAGAGCATCCACATCAACAGAAAAATCAAGGTGGTGATTCAGCCAAACCCCAAGGTACTTGAAGGAGGAGACATCTTCAATAGCTGCACCGTCAAGGGTATGAAAGGAAGGAAGGAGAAAGACTCCGGCAAGCCTCTGCCTGGTGCCAAAAGTCACAGAGATCATTTTCTTTGTATTGAGAGATAATTGATTTTCTCTGAACCAGTGCTGGATATTGTTAAAGTTCATCTGGAATTGGTTTGTGAGCTTATAGGCAGAGTAGCCAGAGGAAATGAGAACCATATCATCAACATACATATGCATGAACATGGAGGAGAAAGCAGTGGAGAGGTTGCATAGAAAAATGTAGAAAGAATCGGGCCAAGGATAGACCCTTGGGGAATACCTGAGCTGATTGGGAGTGGAGGGGAGAGGAAGTCTCCAATATGGACATCTTTTGACCTGCTCTCAAGGTAGGAGCGGAACTGCTTAACTGAAGAGGTAGAAAGTCCAGCTGCCTTAAGCTTGTCCAGGAGAATGGGGTGGGCAACAGTGTTGAAGCATTGGCTATGCTGAAAGAAATGGCGGCGGCAAGAAGGCCCTGATCCATACCTGAGAGGACAGTATCAGTGAGCCACAGAAGAGAAGTGGAAGTGGAGTGGCACTTTCTAAAGTCAGATTAGAAAGGAGAGAAGAAGAAGAAGGTTGAGTCAAGAAAAGGGGAGTGTTGGGAGAGAACAAAGTGTTCCTGGAGATTGACCAGTGCAGTGAGGAGAGAGAGAGGATGGAAGGTAATAGTGGAAAAGAGGTCACCCCCTTTGGGAAGGGAAATGACAATAGCTAACATCCAAGAGTTAGGGACACAGGATAAGGAGAATGAGAGGGTGAAGATGTAAATAATAGGGAGGGAAATGGTATGAGCAGAGACATACAGGAGTCTGGAGTTAAGACCATTAGGTCTCTCACCCTTCTGTGGGTTTAGGGCCAAGAAGGTCTTAAGAGCAGCAGCAGGGTAGTGAGTGAGAATGGAAAAAAAAAAGAGGAGGGTGGCAGTAGAAGAGGAAGAGGAGGAGAGTGAAAGGGTAACGAAGAAGAGATGGGGAGAGGAGGATGAGGAAGAGAAGAGGAATTGGGCACAGGAAAGAGAAAAGAAATAGAAAGATGAAAGAACTGCAGCGGGGTCAGAGATTGGAGTATTGTCCATCTTGAGAACAGGGAGAGAGAACTGGGTCAGGGGGGAGAAAAGGGCATGAATTACCTTCCAGAATTTAGACTGGTGAATAAGGCTGTTTTGGATTGTGGATGCAAATTGTTCAGACTTTACAAGCCTAGTAGCTTTAGTACATGCATTATCAAGGGTATAGTAATTTTTAAGGTCATAAGTGGAGCTAGAGGATTTGTAGATTCTCCATGCAAGGTCATACACACAATGAAAAGCTAGCAACTTGACTGAGATCCATGGGAGGTAACATCCTTGGACCCTAGTTCTCCTAAGGGGGGGCATGATGATCCCAGACAAACATGAATTTGGAGGTGAAGAATTTAAGGGTATTGTCAGTATTGCCAGCTGTAGAAACCTGGGAACCAGTAGGTGGCTATCAGGTCAGCAAGAAGGTGGGACAAGTCCAACGTTTGGAAAGACTGAATTTGTATGAATTTTGGAGCAGTTTTGGGATGATGGATCTTACACACACAATAGACCTTATGGTGATCACTGAGGGCACCAGGGAGGGTATTAACATCCACAGTATAATGGAATAGGAGGAGAGGACCCAGTTGAAGAGGTAGTGAGTTAGAAATGTTAAATTATAGTGAGTGGGGGACAGAGATGAGTTAGGTTAAAAATAGGAACTTCACATTAAGGCAAAATTTATGAAATGTGAGGGAGAGACAATTTAAAGTGAAATGACCTAGTATGATTGGTTCTGTAGAGGAAGCCTGGGAGGAGATGGTGTTGAGTAATTCAGTTAGTGAAGATGGAAACATACCAGGGCAGCAGTAGATGCCAACAATAAATATGGGGTCAGAGACGGGGAGGGTGAATTTGAGGAAGGAGCATCTTATAGGCAGAGAGAATAGAGACAGAGAGCACAGACTCAAACTGGATGTTTGAGGAGAGGCATATGGCTATTCTACTACCCCTCATTGTTCGATCCTGTTGAATAATGGTAAAACCATGGATGGCAACAGAGGAATCAGGGATCCTAGGGAAAGCCAACATTCCAAGATTACCAACACTTCAGGTTTGAGGTTTACCATGAGTAGTTGCAACAGGTCAATCTTAGTGAGAAGGCTGCAGATGTTAACATGGGCTACCCTCAAACCTTTTGACAGGGAAGGGCCAGAGTTAAACTCAATATCTCCAGCAACAAAAGCAGCAAAGAGATGAGGAGCTTAAAGAGGACAGGAAATCATTTCTAGTTGGCAGCTGTTTAAAAATTTCTTATATTCAGAAATGATATTAATTCCCCTAAATTATCCATAATTAATTGTGCCTGAATAAAAACTGATATGAAAAACTGTATTTTTCATTGTTTTTTTTTCATGGGCAGCATTCTGTTGCAGTTCTCTTCATTGAACCCATGATCTGGAGTTTTAACCATGTCACAGTTTGTGCACAGAACTCTAAGCATGGTTCTAATAGGTCAACAGCTCATAATTAGCATTCTGTACACAAACCATGACATAGTAAAAACTCCAAACTACTGGTTCCTTGAAAAGAACTGTGCAGAATGTTATCTTTAACAACAAAACAACTGAAAGACAGTTTTTCACATCAGCGTGTACTCGGGTACAGTTAAATATGGATCATTTTGAGGTATGAATTTCATTGTTGTTAACAGGAGCATTACTAACCGCTGCCAATTAGCACAAATTTCCTGTCCACTTTAAGAAAACCTATGAGATGCTTATGGGATGAGGAAGGAGGGGGGAGTGGGATGATTAAGAGTTAGGAAGGTAAAAGGGTAGGAGGGGCCTGAGGATTTCGAGAAGAAGGCAAGTAGATGAGAGGATACTGCAGCCATGATGTTGGTAAGAGTGGTAAAGCAGGAAGACTAGAGGAGAGGAGAGTGGGAGATGGTGAAGAAGGGAGGGTGGTGGTTAAGTGGAGGTGAGGATAGATGGAAGGAGGGAGGGATGCGAGGTAAAACAAACAGGGGAAGAGAAAAAAGGGTTAGGAGCATCATACTGGAAGTGTAACAAAGCAAAACACACCCTGCAGTGTACACAACTGGTCTGGGGGGATAAGTTGCACTCAAATGGAATGAAATCTGAATAAGCTAAATACGGTCATAACCAGATATTGGAGAACAGAGTAAAATAATTGCTAGGAGGTCAGAAATAAAATTAAAACTAGAAGGGCTTGACTCTAGTGAGGGAGAAACTAGTAAAACAAAAAGGGAACATTTAGGCTCAGCCAGATGGGGAGGAGGCTAGAAATTTAAAATTAGAAGATGGAATACATTAAAATTTGAGGTAGTCAATTGTGTAACAATTGAGCTCACTTTGCTGCAAAGCAGAACTTCCTTCATATTTGCTGTAATTTCCTTTTCTGTTAGCTCCAACATTGTCAATGGAGAGTTAATATATATGGGTAATGAACACCTGCACAAGGGTAATGGTACCACCCAAAACTGTCAGTCAGCATAGAACCTTGGGCACATGAGGATTCTGAGATCATCAGTTACTCATTATTTGCAGTACCACTAGAAGGGTAGGCAGCACAGGTAGAGCTCTTTCAGAAAAGTGTCTATTCTACAATTCATTTGTTATTTTCTGGCAAGGATTGTGCAGCTGGGAGGCAGGCTGGGGCTTCCTAGTGACAAGGAGCACCCTCAAATTTAGAAATCATGCATGTTACAGTAAACCAGACAAAATGTTAATATAGACTTGTAACGGCATTGTTTGTTAAAAGCAGGTATCCATGCTAGATCAATTACACATAGGATGATGGAAAAGATGTGGGTTGATGCCATCCTCGATTTTGACCTTGCAGGTCATTTCAAGGCCACAATGGTCAAGCAAGGCCAAAATGGGTATTTTCTGAATTTCACATACCTGTAGATTGACATCTACTTCACTTCACATTTCTGAAACGCTAACTTTATTATCACTTAGACGTATATACTACATGCTATCAGCAGCTAAATGGTGAATTTACACAGGAATGTTTAGCAAAATTGAACACAAAAGTGTGTTTTTCTCAAAATGTAGTTGTTCAAGTTGTAGTTGTTCCACATCTTTGCAATGCACCCATATAGCTTTCTGTGTGCCTTTGTTCATCACCCTGCAATTGCAAAATGTATGAATTTTATATTTTTGTCCATGTATGGAGGTCTATTGGCCAGCTGGGTTGTAGTAGTTAGTTGCATCGCAGCCGCAAGCAGTGGTACACTTCCAGCCATTCCTGAAACAGGTGCATTTAGCTGTGCTGTACTTTGATTTGCACCCACAGGTCAGTATTTCTAGACAGGCTTCTGGAACAGAAGGCAATCTTGTCCAGACAACTTGTAGGAAAGCTGACTCTTTCTTCCAGGCAGAGGTGTCAGGAGGAGATATGACCTCTACCAGCTCTTGGTCTGCCTGTAGCCATATCTTTGCCTGATAGTTGGCATGTGCAATGTGAAGTTCCAGAGCATCTCTTGTTGGGGGTAACATCTCCGGACCCTTCTTGGCCTTGACAAAAAGCTGTAGCCTAGCATGGTCAATGGTTGGCACACCAGGAGTGCCAAACAGGTGACCCACAAACTTCTCAGCTCCACCACGGCCAATTCTGCTGACAGGGAGGGGTTGTTTCTGGAACATTTTCCAGCATGACTTCTTCCCATGGCCACTGAAGGATGAAGCTGTGTTGTAGCCTGCTAGTGCATAGAAGCTGAGCAGGTTATCCTTCAAAGGCTGTGCAGTCCTCTTGGATATGTCATGTACTGGGTAGCATCTACATTTCCTAGCTGTTCCAGAGATCATCCATGTTTTGGCTGCTTTTGTGGATAGAAAGTGAACCAGCAGAAGCATAACATCTGTATCTCTAGAGATAACCAGCACTTGTCTGTAGTCTCTGTTGACTGCCTCACATGCATGCAATATCAGCCTGGTGTCAGCCTCTTCATGGTTTCCACCAAGGCTGATATTGTCTCTCCTGGTTGATCTTTCATCTGTAGGATCAGTGAAGCTGCCTCCAGTTACCAGCTCATACTGCTGATGTAGCTCCTTACCCCTTTTCATGAGGACTTTGGATAGGAACTTGGCAAGATCAGCCTTGTTCTCTTCCAAGGCAATGAATTGGCTCCAAATCTGTGGAAATGGGACATGGGGTCCATCAATAAGGTTTCGTATGGGCTTCTTCTTGCCCACTTGCTTGGATCATGTAACTGCTTTCATTGAATCCACTCCAATGTTGTGATCAAACATGACATCAGCTCTTGTTGTGTGTTCTCCGAAGTGTCGTGTCACAGACTGCATGAATATATCAGCGTAATCGTCAAACATCTGGCATCCATGAGGGTTTCCAGAGCTCGAATGAGTGCATGACCATCAATAAAGACACATGCCTTCAGATCAGCATCTGGAACTTCTGAGGATGTATCGAGTCCAGTTGTCAGGATGTTGAGCAGCTCTGCCTTGGTGTGGAGCTCATGTCATCTCCAGTCTTTGTCAGGGACAGTGGAAATGGAGAGAGTTCATGCTTTAGGACATCAAGCATTTCTATTTTTCAGCCAGCATTCACAGCAATAATCAGTCACTTCAGTAGCTTTCTGTCAGCTTAGTTTTTCTGCAAATTCTGTTTTGAGGAAACCATTGGTGAAGGAGGATTGTTTGAAGAAGAAGGCTGAGAAACACTCACACTATCAGGACTGGCAGAAGCCTGACATTGCTTCCTTAATCTGGATAGTTTGCTTTCTACGCTAAATGTACTTTAACATTCCTCGTGCCACTTTACCTCTAATGCATCAAACTCTGGCTCTGATAGCATTTCAAGTCATTGTAGACTACCCACATAGCTTGTATCACCCAATTTCCTACTGTGTTCAGCAACAACTGTAATCCTGACTTTCCCTTTGGTCAGTGCTGTATGCAGGTTCTCGGTTGGTGCATGGTTCTGGCAGAAGAAGCAACATGTATAGTCAATGTCTCTATGTTGACCTTTGTGCTTGATGATGGCTACAGGTTCCATGGCTCATGTGTCTTCAGTCACGCAATCTGTTTATCTGCAAAGACAGAGGATTCCAATAATTAGATTATTTTCTGAAACAGACTGGACATACTCAACAATAACAGTTTTAGCATAATATATATATATGTTACAGTGATGGGGCTATTGAGGCAATCCTGACTGTAGTAATCATCATAAAAGGTGCAATCCTTGTATATTCCAGTAGCAGGATGCTGAACAAAGGCTCACGGAAAGATACAGAGGTACCTAGGAAATATTTGGTACAACAGCAATGTTAATAAACACATTTTGTGAAAAACACACTTATGTGTTCAGTTTTGCTGTTCATTCCTGTGTAAATTCAAAATTTAACCATTGATAGCATGTAGTATATACATCTAAGTGATAGTAAAGTTCGTTTTTGAGAAAGATATAGTAAAGTAGATGTCAATCTATGTGAAATTCAGAAAATATTCATTTTGACACTGCTTGATGTTTGTGACCTTGAAAATGACCTTTAAGGTCAAAATTGAGGATGGCATTTGCCCACATTTTTTCCTCATCCTATGTGTAATTGATCTAGCATGGATACCTTATTTTAGCAAACAATGCCATCAAAACTTTTTCGGAAGACTTTTTCATACATGGCTGGTCTATTAAGCTGTGACTTTCAAATTAAGTAACCTGCCATACAATTCTCATTTCAGTGCTTTCTGTGTATGAAATGAGGACCACATGCCATTTTTCTTTGCATAGGGTGTTCAACAGAGGTCTCTGATCAATGCCTTAGCTAAGTGTTTTTGTTCATTTTGGGAGGGGGCACAGTTAGTCAGATAGATTGTGGGACTAGTATTATTTTTTCCTTTCTCTTCTTTTCTACCTAGTGTGATACTGGCCTTGGACCCTCCTTCCTTCTCCTCTCCCTTCAGTTAGAATTTGCATATATGAGACTGAGTAGATCCCTTGAAGACTGAGCAGTGTCCTCCAGTGTTTAGGCTCAGTTCGCCCTTTGTTTGTTGGCTCTGATGGCTGTTTTTTCACAGAGCCTGTATAATATTATTTGGCATCTTTATTTAATATTGTCTGGCAACTTTTAGCTAGGTAGTGACCTGCAAAGCTTGAAAGTGAGCACTGCCTTGAGTCAGGCTGAAGCAATTACCAGCGCAACAGTTTCATGAGTACATCCTTTCTGTGTACTCGGTGCTCTGTGCGATTCACCCGCATCATTGCTGGTGGCTTGCCAGTATGTCAGATTCACATCCTTTTTACATATCTGACATGTGTCTCATGGCACGTTCACGTCACGTGCAGCCTCTCCATACATCATGATGTCATGCACATCAACATGACATCACCATGCAAGCGTGTACCCGGTTCAGCAGAGTAAGCTCCCCCTACACAGCAGCGGAGGTGGAGCACGTTTGCACTGTTCTCAGTGCAGTTGGCTGGTGTTCAACTGCCTCTGTTTTTCAGAACTGGGGGAATATTTTTTGGTGCTGTCCTGGGAGTAAGAGTTATTTCACGGAGGCTGTTTGCTGGGCAGCTTGGGTGTGAGTTTGTTTGGAGGAACAGTGAATAGCTGGGCTCACTTATAAGGTGAGCTAAAAGTGCTCAGTTTGCGGGGGGACGCTTTCAGACATAGGGGGAGGTTTTTCAGTGTAATTAAACTGTTTAACTGCTGGCTGCAGCATAGGACCATAGGGATCTCCTGTGTAATTACATTTAGAATTCTGGCTGCAGCACAGACTCCTTAGGCTTTGAGCCAAGTTTGGCTATTTGAAGGTGGCACCATGACATATCAGAGACCAGTAGCGTTTATGAGGTGTAAGACCTGCAGGAGGATGATGAGATCCTCTCCTTTTAGGGTCTAACTGCCCTTATTATGTAAGAGAATCTAGCATTTCTATTTCTGTCCCCCTGGCCAAACCCCGAGCTGGGGGAGGGTGTGCGCTTGGCATACTGACTGGCAATAGTAAGGCTAAGTTGTGCAAATCATTTCTGCTACTCTTATTTGAGTTGATGAGTTCTGAAGTCCTGATGGACAATCCCACCAAGGCATCTGAACTCAAGGCAGGTCCGCAGGTTCCTCAGATCAGGAGGGCCCATATAGGCATGAAAGGTGTGCCAGAGTACAGCAATACAGCTCACACAGACTTGCAACCTTGGCAGCATGGAAGGTCAAGATGAAGATATGGGGGGACCAGGGGAAAATCCTGACTCAACAGTGCTGTCAGATGAAGAAGTTCCCTCTGAGGAGGTAGGGGAGTGGACAGAACATAAGAAAAAGATTACGATCCCTCCCTTGTTTGACACAAAGTCTTTGTCCTATCTTATAAGAGAAGCATGCTGGCATTGCTGCTGAAGGAGATCCAGGATATGGAGTCTTTGGGCATGACTTCTATCCTGTTCACCTCAGTCTCTGCACCAAAGTGCTTTCCAAATGTTTTACTCTGCAGCCAGATTGTTGAACAGGAGTGGGTCAGCAGTGATAAGTGCAAGCAGCTTCCTAGGCCAAGTGTGAGATGTTGCCCTTTCCTGGAGGAAAGCTCCAAGAAGTGGGAGGTTCATCCAATATTAGACAAGACTCTTGTCTACAATTCTGTCAAGCACATGACCATGCCTATCGAAGGCTTAGAGGCCTTTTCTGACACTAACAGCAAGAGAGTGACTACTTCCTGTAGAAGGGTATTTGCTGCTAATGTGCTAAACCTTCAAATGACATATGCATCCTTTATTGTTTCCAGAGCCTTAAAACTGTGGGGTTCTGCCTTGGGCAGCTATGTTCCTACAGAGCTGGAAAGGGTAGACATTTTGTAGCTTGTGTCCATGGCTTCTGCTTTTCTGTGGGATTTAACGGTGGACAGTTTACGGATGTCAGCCTGCTCTGTTTATCATATTGTAGAAGCTATACAGGGTGCCTGGCTCTGACACTGGGTCATGGACCAGGTGCCATAGTCAAAACTGTTTAACCTATCCTTTGCCAGAGGATTTTTATTATGCCCTGACCTGGACGATATTCTAAAAGACATCCAGGATAAGAAGAGACAGCTACCAGTGTCCAGCCACCAACAGAAGGCAAATCCAGCTTTCTGAGGGCATGGGTTTGCCTGACAGTGGCAGACTAGCTATGGTTTTTGAACCTTTCAGAATTTCTGAGACCAGAGGAATAGGGAAATCTATTCCAGATTCAAGGGTAACGGTAACAGATGATCCTTTGCCACAGACATAACGCAAGAAGAAAAGGAGGTACCTTTCAATAAAGGTAAGCAGGCCCTGCCGGTCTGTCAGTGCAGTGATAGTGCTACTGCCTACGACACTAGTGACCTGGGTTCAGGAACAGGCTTGAGTCATCAGGGGCCGACCAAGGGGAGGAGGACTGAGCATCTCAGAGGACGCTCGTCTCCTCCAGGGGTGGGAGGGTGCTGACTTCCACTGCAATACTGCCACCTGGGTGACCACATGTGGCAGTGTGGATTGAAGGACAATAGGAGGGGGAGACGTTGCTGACGCCGGTGCCTGGATTCATACATGGTATTGGCAGGGTCACCTTGCATCCTCGTACGTGGACGACAGACGCCTCCGTGGTGGGGAGAAAACCAGGCTCCCCAGGCCTCCATCTCTCTTCAGATCACGTCACCTGCCTGACGAATTTCACAAGTTTTGGGGGAAACCCCCCACTCAGACCCTGTCTAGGTGGCAAAGCCAGAGCTCCAAGGAAGTAGGTGATCGAGATCGTGGGGGGGGGGTATGGGGTGTCTCGTGGGGGCCTGTGGGACTTGGAATGCCAGAGAAAAGGGGGCATAAACAGAAATTACAAGAATAAAAAAGGTAAGCAAGCCCATCTCTGCCCCCTTTGATCTGAGGAAGACTGCAGACTTTTTACCAGCAATGGGCCTAACTAACATCAGATGCATGCATGCTGGAGATCCTGGCTATGGGCTACACAATAGAGTTTTCCTTGCTACCCATGAGAGGTTGTATCCAAATCTTCGGTACCTCAAAATCAACTGAAGAATCAGGTGGTGAGTCAGACCTAGAATCACTTGATATAGATCGAGGCAACTGTCTCAGTTCCCCTGAAAGAGGAAGGCCTGGGATTCTACTCAATTTATTGTGTGGTTTCCAAGAAGTCGGGGGGGGGGGCGGTTTCTGACCAATTTTGTACCTGAAACATTTAAACAAGTTTGTCCACCACACAGCCTTCAAGATGGAGTCCTTGTGATCCTCCATAGGGACAGTTCAACCAGTGGACTATTTGGCATCCATAGATTTGAAAGATGCCTGTCTACACATACCCATTCGTCAGTCAGACTGGAAGCTCCTGAGGGTCACAATTCAGTGGCAGCATTTCCAGTACTAAGCACTTCCCTTCGGCCAGGCAACCACACCAGGGTATTTTTGAAGATTCAGTTTGTTCTAGTGGCACAACTGAGACAAGAGGGGCATCACGTATGCCCCTACCGGTATGACTTGGTCATCTAGCCTCTGACTGCACAACTGATGGAGAGGTCAACGTCAAGGACCTTAGAAGTCCTGGAGGTACATGGTTGGGTCATCAACTGAGAAAAGAGTTCCCTGATACCATCTCAGAGATTGGAGCACATTAGAGTAGTAGTTTCAGATGAACAAAGGGAAGTGTTCCTCTCTTTATACAGAAAGGAGACCCTGAGGTAAGAGATTCAGTGACTGAGAAGCCGTTGGGTGGTCTCTGCTCCCAGGCTTCTCCAGATTCTAGGTCTGCTAACTGCAGCAATACAGCTAGTGCTGTGGGCTTGGTTGCATATGCAGCCTCTTCAGAACAGGCTGCTGGAGGCCTGGTTGCTGGTCTCGGAGGTCTACCAGGCTCTGATCCCACTATCTTGATTGGTACTGCAGTTGCTGGCATGGTGGAATAACCCCAACCCCAACAACCTCAGCAAGGGGACTCTCCTGGAAGCCCCCTGAAGAAATGATTCTGTGACTGTCACCAGCCTGTCAAGATAGTGAGCAGTCCTGGACCAAGTCCTGGTTCTAGGGGTCTGTAACTCCTGGGAGCAACAGCTTCAGATAAACATATTGAAAATGAGTGCAGTGTTCCTTGCTGTAGACCTGCTAGACCTACAACCCTTATGTCACCTCTATGTGGAACACTGTGACATCACTGTTTAGTACTTTACGTATGATACTATGCTTAGTCAGGCTACTTATTACTTAGTGTGTAATGTATTAGATATGTTTTGCCTACATTCGTGCGTATCCTTAGTTATATGTTTAGTTAGAGGATATTAGTGTCTATATTTTTTTTGCCTATGTTTAGATATAATTCTGCTAAGAAATGCTATAGTACAAAATATGCCTTTTCAGGCAAAGCGATTCTTGTCTGGAATGAACTGAGAAAAACTAATGATATTGTTTACATATTTGTGGCCGCAGAGCACCACCTGCTGTTATAAGAATCTAACCGTAATTATTAGTATATTTTCGCCAAAGCATATAATGTTTATGATATATTTGTAATCCAGGAGTGCCCTCTACTGCCAGAGTTCCCATTGCTTAAATCAGCAGATAATTACGACAGTGCAGCGCATTGGTGACTGGGCTATTGTTCATATTGCAACAAGCATGGATACGCAAAACATGTAACATTTTATATGTAACATCCGAAAGGGCAAGCTTGATAACGGCTAGCCACCCACCAAATTGACCAATACAAATAAGGTAGAATATGCACTCCGTGTGTGCATGAGCTCATTGCTACAGTAATGGGACTTGATCTTATCACACTATTTTCCAAAACTTCCCCAAAGAAAACCTATGTAGCACCAGGTGTCGAGAGTTCCTGACTCCTGGGTATGTATACTCTGTTATATGCTGGCCAACCTTATGTATGATCTGTAGTGGAATAAAACCCTTAATTTGTAACGACTGCTTTCTGTCTTTGGCATTGTTAGTATCCATCTGGTTTAGAATTCTGCAGTGGGTGATTTATTCCCCCAGGACATTGCCCCAAATCACTTTCCCAATGGAGGACCATAAAGTTAAGGTCAGACACCGCTGTCACCATGGCACCCATAAACATTCAATGAGGCATAAAAAGCCAGAGCATGCTACAGGAAGCAACTAAGGTACTACTGTGGCCAGAGAAAAACCTTCTGGCTGTCTCTGCAGTTCATCAAATAGGGTAACTGAATGTGCAGGGCAATTGGCTAAGTCAAAAAAGAAAGTTCATCCCAGGGAATGGACCTTGAACTTGGAGATGTTCAAGCTTCTGTGCAGGACGTTTGTTCAACCTCAGATCAATCACTTTACTTCAAAGGAAAATGCTCAGGTACCAAGGTTCTTTGGCCAGTAACAGCATGCTCAGGCAGAGGCAGTGGATGCCTTGTACCAGAAGTAGAATTTTCTCAGAGCTTTCTTGTTTCCTCTGCTAGTTCCTAAGATAATTCAAAACATAAGGCAGTCAAGAGAAAGCTTACCCCTGTTTGCTCCAGAGTGGCCAAGAAGGCCATGATTCTCAGACCGAGTGAAACTAGCCCAACAGGCTCCATTCTGACTCCCACATTGGGTAGACCTTTTCTCTCAAGGTCCCATGCATAATCTAAACCCAGAGGCAACACAGTTAGCAGCCTGACTCCTGTGAGGAGGTGACTATTAAAACGAGTTTCTTCAAGAAAGTGGTGGCTACTCTAATGGTCTCAAGGAAGGTTTCTATGTCTGCAGCTTATGACTGTGTGTGGAATACCTTCTCTGGTTGGGCCGGGGGGGGAGAGACAGAGAAAGAGAGAGGCATCAGGCCTTCTAAGGCTACAGTTCTGCAGATATTGGATTTCTTGCATACAGAGATAGATAAGGGTCTAGCATTGAGCACCCCTCGAGGATAGGTGTCCGCTCTTGGGGCAACACTGGGAACATCCATGGGCTCATCCCTGGGAACCAGCTTGGATGTTATCCATTTCCTTAGGGCAGTCAGCAGGAGCTGTCTGTCTTTTTGATCCTCAATGCCACCATGGGACCTGAACTTGATGTTTTTTTTTTTCCATCATAATTTTTTCTTTATTAAAAATTTAGTATTATATACATACAAACAAAACATATGCATAACTTATAAAGCAATCATATATAAAAAATAAATTGCACAACAATATTTGATTACACAACAAGGTGATCTAATACTGTAGAGTAAATATCGCTATTAGAAACATATTTATCTTTATCAAAACAGAGGCAACTCACACACATTTTATCTTAAATTAAGTATTTGTTCTAGTTTTAGTTACTATATTTACTAAACCTCTTTGCATTAATAAGTTAACTGAAGGTGTTGAATGCCCTCTGTAGGGCACCTTTCAAACCTCTTTTGTAAGTGCGTTTGGACATCCTGTCCTACAAGTTGTGTTTCTTAATTGTAATCTGTTCAGCCAGAAGGACTGTTAACCTTCAGCACTGTCCCAGAAAGAACCTTACCTTATAATGCATAAAGAGAAGGTGGTGTTGAGGACAGTTCCGTCCTTTGTGCCTAAGGTCCTACAGCTTTCCATGTAAATTGGGAAGTCTGCCATCTTTCTGTCCCAAGCCAGCAAATCTGAAAAAAAAGAATTTCACAAGCTGGATTTGCACAGAGCAGCTAAGACATATCTAAAAGAATAGAAGAGTTTAGAAAATGGGGGAGTTTGTTCTGTTAGGAGCAGTAAAGAAGGGTCAGTAGGCTTCCAAGACCATCTTAGCTAAGTGGGTAGGGGCTTGAATCACCAAGGTGTATCATGTGGCTGAAAAGAAGAAAGCTCCTGCTCTCATCAAGGCTTACTATACCAGGGCTGTTGGTATGTCCTGGGTAGAGAGAGGAGAGTCATCTGTGTTGAAGCTGTACAAAGCAGTAACGTGATTCTCCGTTCACACATTTACTAAGCACTACTGATTGGGTGTCCATAGTTCTGCTGATATGGCCTTTGGCAAAGAGTTTTGCAGGTGGTGGTTAGCAGATGAATATTATATGTTGCCATATGGGTTATATATGGGAAAATATTCTCCCCCACCCTGAGTTGGAATGGGTACTGCATTTTAGAACCCATATGTATTTACTCCCCATTAACAATGTGGAGTGATACTGGAAGGAGAAATTCCTTCATTCTTACCATGATTTCCTTTTCTGTTAACTCCAGCTTTGTCAATGGTGCCTCTCCTGGGAGCCCCTGTACTAGAGACTACTGCCCAATATGTGACACCCTGCTTGGCACAGTGACCAGGTTCACACCCCTGCCTGGTGACTGCAATGCAACACACCTGGTTGAGGGGGTTGGGTTCGTTCATTCTCCTGTAGTAGGGGGGCTTGTCCCAAATTAATTAATAGCATGGTGCCTCCACCCAGAAAGAAGAAGTGGGCCAGATTTTGTGTGTAGTACCGCCCCTCTGGGATGCAGTATATACCCATCTCCCTACACTGGACAAGACCACCCCATGGGGACCACCAACAGTTGTCACCTTTACCAAGCAGTAATTCAATCAGACTGTACAAACTGAGGGAACACAGAAATCCAAGCAATTAACAGTGTTTTTATTTACTAACACAGGCCTGGGTTGCTGGAGAAGGAAGAATGGGTCACCAATAAACTCTTCCCTCATAAAGCGATACATGCTACAGCAAGTGCACCTGCCTAAGCAAGATGCCTGCAGAGATAGACTATATTACACAGGGTGCAAAATACTCTGTAACTGGTACCAGTAATAGAACTATAGATATAAGCATAAACCAGCTACCAAATGGACTCTGGGTACCCATCCTGATGCATGCCTGGTGGTTGCTTTCCCCGGGATCGTTCGGGTGGTGCAGGTGAGCAAAACTTAGCAGGCTTACATTTTAATCCCCCGACAGGTCATATTGTGCTAGCACAAATTGATAATTTGTAAAGAAACTCTAACAGAATTGCTTGAACTTTCAAGAAAAGCTTGAACGCCAAATGTAATCCAACAGAGAGAGACAGAAATTCCAACTAGCGATACCAGCACTCATGGGACCCTTGGACATAGACCACAGGAGCAGAATAGCAGTTCAGAAGAAGCAGAAAGCAGCACACATGAGCGGGAAAAGAGCACAGAAGCTTTGGATTCTTGCAAACAGGTGACAATAGTTAGGTCCTTCTGGCCCACACTCCTCTGGCATAGCCCTTCTGGCTCAACTTCTCTGGAAACAGCCCTTCTAGATCAATTTCTCGGAAAGCAGCCCATATGGCTCACCACACATGAAGCAGGAGCACAACACAGTAGCTTCCTGGTTCCCAAGGAGCCCAGACTCCAGGAGTGACCCCACAGTCTGACTGCCCACTGGATTAAGAGTACACTTGTACCCGGGCACATGCCCATGACTCCATGTTCACTGATCCACCCAACTGTGTAAAGGCTAGCAGGCTCTTTACCCAGCTCCAAGGCAGGCTAGGAAGGAGTACAGGTACCTCTGTGCACTCAGAACAGCTTAGAACTTTTGGAAGCAACAGTGTCCCTATGGTTCACACTTTCAGCACTTTCTTCCACACAAGGCTTTCTGGAACAGTCTCTGACTTTGGTGAACCTAGGGAAATGTTCACAAGTAGGATTCAGCTTGAACTCTGGAGAGAGGACTCACTGGATTTATTGGCCTGGCTAGGCCTCTGGCTCTTTATCACTAGCGGTAGGTCTGCACGCTTCTTACTCTCTCTCTCAGACTGCCCCAACTCCTTCAAAACCCCACCAACTCTTTTTCTTCAGATTGTCTCCCATTGGGCAGACAGGGTTGTCCGTCAGTCCTTTTGCCCTATCTTGCCCTCTGATTTTCTAAAACAAAACAACCTGCAAGTCCATTTGGGAGGATCCTTTTGCATCATCGTCCCACAGTCCCTTGATTTGCTGGCTGCCCTCTGATTGGTGGCTGTCTGGGTTGGGGTCACAAAGATGGCTGTGCCTCTGCCTGAATGGAGCCCAGTGCTCCAAAGCCTGTCTTTTATTTTATTTATTTTTGCCTCCTTTAGTGTGCTGGTCCCTGGATTAGATGGGCACAATTATGCACAGTGATCCAGTAGTAGTGTGGAGTGAATCCGACCCCTGTGCTCCCCATCTCAGCTTCCCCTCTGCTATTTTGATATTTAATTTATTCTTATGTTCACTGTTTTTACCATGATTGCTTTTATCTTATTGTAAAGCACCTTGATGGCCTGAAAGGCGCTTATGCGAAATAAAATTTATTATTATTATATTATTACTGCAGCAGTCCTGAGCAGCTGGTGGCACATCCATTTTTGTAAAGGCACAGTGTGCCAATTGTTCAAGTCCCGGTTTTTCTTCATTACCCCCTCCTAGTGCCTCTGTGCTCCCTGATGCCCACTAGTGTCCCTGGTGCTGGAGCACACTAGGGGAGGCGCTGGTTGGCCGCTGATGTGGCTCTTAATACTCCTGCCAGGTGGGTGCTTCCAACACCATAAATATTCAAGTTGTTGAGACAGCTTGCATGTTTGAGCAGGTGGTTGCTTGAATGTGCACACATTTCTTGCACAAACGTGCAGCGCTCCTTTGCAGTGGCTGCTTCGGTCCCCTTCCCAGCTGCAGTCCCAGGGCAGAAGTGAGCAGGAGAAACTGGACCAAGCTCAGGAGAGGCACAGGCAGTTTCCAGGTAAGCCCCCTCCCAAGGAGGGGGTACACTGTCCCCTGGGTCACAAACTGTTGTCCCAGCAATTCCATGAGTTCCATGCAGTGCATATCCAAAAAGACATAAACAGGCAACAACAGCACTAACAGTTCTGTCTAGACAAATGCTTCCTGGCTAGACTAGCTTCAACATCTAATCATCATAATAAACAGCAGCAAAATTAACATTTGCAACTCTCTGGGAGGCAAATGGGGTTCTTCAGCATGAGCTGGATCAAGTACATTGTCTGGCTGCTGGTCAGACTCTACAGGATCTTCCACATGCTCTAGCTTAGGTGAGAGTTCAGAAGGCTCTGCCTCTGTGTCTAACTGTGTGGGTAGAGTATTTGGCATCCGCCACTCATCAGAAACATTCAACAGCTGGGGAATTTCCACTGTGGAACAATACCTCACAAGGCCATCTTCCTCATCAGAAGAGTCTATTTCATTTGGTGCTGAGTCTAATGCAAGCCTTTAGGGAGTCCTGGGTGGGCAGTTATCTCATTTGGAGTCAGACTGAGTAGTCTGATTGTTGTGCTGTTAGGAACCCCTGGTTTTCATTCTTTGAGGGTATACTGGGCCATTTTCTAGCTCTGACACATCTAATTGTCCAATAGGGAGCAAATGGTTGCGGTGCAAAATCTTACTTCTCTGTGGCTCCCCTTCTGGGCAAACTCTGTACACTGGCAAATCTGCAAGCTTTTCAGTAATGACAAGGAATGTTGCCCCACTGTTCTGTAATTTTATGCTTTCCAGGCAACTCCAAATTTCAGATCAGGACTCTGTCCCCAGGGAGTAACTCATGAGCTCTGACATGTTTGTTATATCGGGTTTTATTTGCCAAATTTCTTTTGTTGGAAAACTCTACGGCCAACTGGTAAGAATCATCCAACTGCTGTTTCAGTCTCTGGATATATCTGGTGTAGGTCTCTAAGTTGTATCCATCGGATGACACTCCAAATGCAAGGTCTACTGGAAGCCTGTCCTCTCTTCCAAACATAAGCAGATAGGGGGATTGCCCCATGGCATCATTACGAGTGCAATTGTATGTAGGCATGAACCAGCATTTTTATCTATTTATTGAAATGTTTCACCAGGAAGGTACGCTGAGCAACAAGTTGCTTGTCTCCTGGTGTGACCTGGGTATGCATGCTCACTTGCTGACTCCAGTTTGCTTTTCTGCAAGGATCCAACGTGCCAAACATATCTAATAAAGTCCTATTGAATCTTTTGGGTTGAGGGTCGCCCTGGCGGTGGTAGGGAATGGTCTGGGACTTCCTGATCCCCCACAGAGACAGCAATTTTTGATTGGTCAGCTTTTGAAATCTTGATCTGGGTCAGAATGGATTCTCTTGGGAAGCCCATAATGAACAAAATATTTTTCAACCAGAATCTTAGCTACGGTAGTGGCCCTTTGGTCTTTAGCTGAAGGCTTGAGCATACCGGGAGTAGTGGTCAGTCATCACCAGGATGTTAGCAGTATTCTTTCTATCTGCTTGCAAACTCAAAAAATCAATACAAACTAAATCCATGGGGGCACTTGTGATAATGTTCACCAAAGGAGCTGCTCAAGTGAAGCAGCATTTTTCACTGGATGCATCGCGTACACTGTTTACGATAGTGCTCCACCTCTGTACTCATCCTAGGCCAATAGAACTGCCTCCTAACTTGGTCCAGCATTCTATCCACCCCCAAATGTCCAATCTCATCATGCAGGGCGTTGGGAATCAGCTTTCTGAATTTTACTGGTAGTAAAAACTGTTTTAGAGTTGATGCATCATTGCTCTGTGGTTCTTTGTTAATCAAGCCATCATGCACTTTCAATTTATTCCATTCTCCAGTAGCAGGGAGATGTCAAGATGATTTGCTATGATGAATTCTGGGTGCTCCCCTCATTGGAGAGGATGGACACTATCTCGGCTTACAGGGTTTTCCATCTGCTCTTTTCTCCAGTTCTGAGGACTCATTTATGGCAAAGTGGATTTACTAAGAGACACTACCTTGCAATCTGTCTGATGGGGCACCCAAACTATCTACCAGGCAAGGTGTGGCACTGGAGTCTAGCACCTCTTCTGGGATGTACTGTTTACACAAAGCTCTAACAGCAGTCTCATGGATCCGGATCCACCCATGCCCTGTCACCTCTGGGTGGGATCATCTGAAAAGCACGTTCATGTCAATGTTGCTCTTCTCTGGATGATACTCCACACAGTAATCACATGCCAAAAAGGGCTGACAACCAGTGATGACCTGCAGCATCCAATTTTGCTGCCATTTGCACATATGTGAGAAGGTTGTCATCAGTGCGGACCGCCATGTGGATCCCATACAGGTATTCATGGAACTGATCGACAGTAGCCCATTTAAGTGCTAAAAAGTCCTGCTTCTGGACGGATTGGTAGTTCCTCTCCAATGGTGGCAAACTGTGACTGGCATGTGCTATAGGCCATAAGCGATAGACCTTGTGGGTGTTCTTGATATAACACTGCTCCCAACCTGCTAAGGCTGGCATCAGTATGCAACACATATGGCTTACTGGGATCTGCCAAGTCCAACACAGGGGCATTGGTCTATTGTCTGATTATTTCTTCAAAGGCTTCATCATAAGCTTTAGTCCATCTGAGCTCAAATGGTTCATGCACCCTACAGTAAATGTGGTGCTCTACACCCTTGGCACACCCAATTTCCCATTTTTCCAAGAAGAAAACTTTTGTTTGCTGCACCAACTTCTATTGGATTCTGTTCCACCACTCTATGGGTAAAGAGAAGCTCTCCAATCTCAAACAATGAGGAATCTAAGGGTCTGGAATCCAGGGTCTGAGTTGGGTCCTCTTTCTTGTGTGGCTGTACCTCCAGGTCAGCACAATAGATCGGGCAAGTGTCTGCGCTCTTCAGATGGTCACTGGTTGGTCAGTCACATTAGTCACATGTACAGATACTCGTCTGACATAAGTACGAGCTTTAGCTGGTAGTATACTGGGTTTAACTACACGCCCTTCTGGCAAATCGGTTTCCTCCAGGCTGCCCAACATCAGCAGCTGATTGCGGCAAGGCCTCTTGAGTCGCAGTATTCCAGTGACAGCGCACATGACTTTGGGGGGGGGGGTAACACCACTTCCAAATGCTCTTGACACCACACAGTCCCTACATGCTCATCCTCTGGTTGGACAGTGACTTTACGATTGTAGGCTTGTCTATCAAGTCCATGGAGGGACACTGATGCTTTCCCTCATTGCACCTCAAACTCTTTGCACACGTCTCCACAACAGTAGGGGTTTCAGCAACATTCCAAGGGAAGGAAATCCAAACATGAATCAACCCCAAATGAGAGCATGAAGCTTCACTGAGACCCCACACATCCAAGCCTTCCAAAGGCTCCAACTTTTTTATGAGAGAGATACTTATCATAATAGTCTTTGAACAATATAGTGACTTGGGAGCCACTCTCCATCAGCACCCAGCTGGGCCATCTATCCACCCGGACTTCCACATCTGCAGTAGGACCCACAATCTCACCTCAGTCCCTTGAAACTTCAGCTTTAGTGTTTGATGCTTTGGCTTTGACACTGAAAGTAGCTTTAGCACCAGTGGTTGATGAGTGACTTGTTCCCAGGGCCCCAGAGTGCTCCTCTAATGGGGTCTGCTGAAGTTTGATGGTTTAGGATTGCTTGTAGCCAGTTTCTCTTAGCTTAATTGATCTGTAACCCTCTGAAAATTGCTTTTGGACTGACACTGATGTTGGATATTTCCATCCTCCCCACACCGGTAATAGTAAACATCAGTTTGACGAGCTGTCAAGGGATTTCAGCTGTGGAGTTTCATGGGTGCCCCCCCAGCAGGGTTTGGTGATTCATTGAGTCTCCTGCCATTCATTTTAACTCCATCAGCTGAGCATGAACTTCCTTTAGTGAAATTGCATTTGAGTTTCACCCTCCAGGGCTTGGGGGCATTGACACAACACTACTCGATGCAGGCATGCGAGATACTGAGGGCTCAGATTTCCTGGGGGTTAGGCCGGGCTAGCTCAATTTATGCATCACACTTTTCATTTCTTGAATCAGTCTCTGGAGCTCTGTGACCTCAATGGAGCCCCCACTGTCTGACACTTGGGCACTGGCAATGGCAGCAGGCAAGGGTCCCCATTGTTTGTCTTGTTACTCCACTTCTCTAACCTCCCACAGCAGGGCTCAGTAGGAGGAGGGACCAGCCAACCTCTCTTTTAAGCATAACTTTAACAATTGTAACTCTGAAAATCAGGCAGCTTTCAACACTTGTTCTAGTCAACCTTTGTTCAAGTCTTTGAGCTCTATGCCACCTTTCCAATATACTTTCTGCAAAGCCCTCTCCAGTCTATGTAAGTAAGCCGAGAAGGGCTCCCCGGCACTGTTTAGTGGTCTTAAACCTCCAGTATAAATCATCGCAGGATTCCGTACTTCCAAATACACTGTGTAGGGCAGCAAGGTATTCGTCTACTTTGGTCTTTGGGTCTGTGGCATGCAAGGACCAGATAGCTTCCAAAGTGGACCACTTCATACTCTCTACCAACGGCTTACATTTTTCTGTCTCAGAACATTGCCATTCCTGTAGCATGGGGACAGCTTAATAAATCCAAGTTTCATAATCATCTTCTCTGGCAGGAGTGGGGAGGATGCCTCAAAAAAAAGTCTTAGGCATCTGTAATAGTTTGAACCAGCAGAGGGAGTTAGCCCTTGTTCCTCAAAGATTGCCCGGGGAAGCAATAAAGCCTGCACATCCTCATTCATTTCATTTAATTTTTATTGGTTATACTAGAAAAGCATGTGAGCATTGTTTCCCTTTTACAGAAGCGTCCAGTTACATACAACAATCATGAAAGGGAAAGGGAACATTGTTTAACCAGGAGTAGCACACTAAGCCGGAGCTTGTTTCTAGATGCCACCTGGGAGCACAAGGAAGTTAAGTGACTTGCTCAGGATCACACAGTATGTACCTAGGTGGCTATGGGATTCAAACCCAGGTCTCCAGATCTGCTGCTCAGAGCCTTAACCCACTGCGCTATACTGTCTCCATGACATAGGCTTAAACATTTAACTAACAGCGAGGGTTAATAAAATGGTATATAAATTTAGGATAATATAGACTAAAGGGAAAACCATGAACTAGCCTTGGTGAATTAATAAATACAAGGTGACATTAAGCATTCAGTGAGGGTTTAACAATAATATAATATAACAGTGGGAAACAAAAAAAAAATCAAGTGCAATCTAAAAACTAGCCTAGGTAGATTAACAATACTACAAGTGCTAGAAAGAGAGGGTAAGTGCCAGAGATGGATAACCAGAGAATGAGGGGAAAAAAGTGCAGAGTGGGAGCAAGATTAGGGCTGCAACCAGGTGCAGGTGGGAGAGAAATGTCTCCTGATATTGTGTTTGAAGGCATTTGTGGCTGGACAGAGTTTTAGTTCCAGAGGGAGAGAGTTGAAGAGCTTGGGTCCCATAAAACAGAGTGTTTTCTGGCCTTGAGTGGTCCGGCAGAAAGGAACAGTGAAAGAGAGAGTGGAGGACAGTCCAGTGGTCCTGGTGGTCGTGGCTGTCTGGAAGAAAGAAGTGAGGCAATCAGGGAGCAGTCCACAGGAGAGTTTGAAAAAGGTGGCCATCTTGCAGTTGAGGTGGGTCTCAAGGGAGGGCTGACTGCTGAGCCTATAAAGGTCACAGTGGTGTGTGAGTTTAGGGAGACCGGGGCAAAGCGGATAGCATTGTGGTAGGAGCTTTGAAGTCTGGTGAAAATTTTTGAGGGACAGGCAGGGGAGGGAGACAAGTGAACCATAGTCAAAGACAGGAAGGAGGAAGATGGAGACTAAGAGGGATTTGGAGTCCCTGTTACAGAAATGCTTGGTTCTGTGGAGGATACCGAGTTGTTGGTGGGCTTTTTTGATTATGAGGCTAGTGTGAGCATCGAAATTGAGGTGGCTTTCCAGGAGTAAGCCAAGGTGTTTGAATTCATTGACTCTTTCAATGGCATTACCAAGGTTGTCATAGAGGGAGAGGTCAAAGCCAAGGGGTTTGCGGGGACTGGAGAAAACCATGAGCTCAGTTTGCTTGGAGCTGAGTACAAGACCTTTGGATGTGAACCAGGTGTGAAGTCTGCTGAAATCAAAATGGAATTTATTAATGAGAGTGTTGGGGTTTTTGTCCTGACAGAAAAGGGCTGCATCATCAGCATAGAGAATGAGTTCTGAGGTGGTGCGAATGTCAGGCAGGGAGTTAACGACCAGAGAGAAGAGAAGAGGGCTCATGATGGACCCTTGGGGACACAGTATTTGACGGGGCAGGATTCAGAGAGGACACCGCCAATAATGGTGCAATGGGATCTGCCCGTTAGGTAATCCTTGAACCAGAGGCAGACCTCAGGTGAGAAATGGAGGCCAGCCAGGGTACGGAGGAGGACTTCATGATCAACGAGGTCCAAGGCTTTAGTGAGGTCTACGAATGCAGCACCGGTGTAGAGGCCTTCATTGTTAGCTTTGTCTATGGAGTGGGTGAACTTGATGAGGGCAGTTTTGGTGTTGTGTTGAGCATGGAACCTGTGCTGGGCCTCTGTGAGCAGCTTGTATTTGGAGAGGAATTCGGAGGTTTTCCTGTGGACCACTTTCTCTAAAATTTTGGAGAGAGGGGCAAGGAGGGAGATGGGACAGTAGTTGGATACTAGATCCTTGGAACCAGATTTGTGAGGAAGTTTAATAATGGCGCACTTCCAAGCTTTCAGGAAGGACTCCGTTCGGAGGGAGTGGTTGAGGATGCTAGTAAGAGGGATGACCAGGGAGTCACAGACGAGATGGAGAACTCTGAAGTCAATGTTGTCGGTGCCCTTGGATGGTCTTGGGTCATTTGTTTTGATTAATTTAACCACTTAACCAGGGGTTAAGTACCTGAAAAGGAACTTACGGTGGGAGACTGGGAGGGGTACGGGGGAAAATGAGGTAGGAGTGGAACTGGGCTTGTACTGGTAGAGGTCACCAAAGTATTTATGAAAAAGGGAGACTATTTCGCTTGGCTCGGTGGTGGTTGTCCCTTCGGAGGTAAGACAAATATGATCTTCAGACATTCCCCTACCAATAAGATTGTTAAGAATGTTCCAGGTCCTCCTAGGGTTCCCCTGGGCAGCACATTGTTCTTCCAGGATGTAGGAGGATTTAACAGATCTTGTGGAAGATTTGCACCTGTTTCTGAGGGGGTTTGAAGTCTTGGAGGAGTTGGGGGGGGGTTTGTGTTTTCTGTATAACTTCCAGGCTCGGTACTTATTCCTCATTAGTTTGCGAAGCTTGGGGGTGACCCATTCTTGGCTAGAACCCTTAACCTGAATTTATTTAAGCAGGATGAACTGGTCGCAGAGGGCAAGGAACTTATTGTTAAAGGCTTCAAACACTTTGCAAATGTCAGAAATGTTTTCAGTGAAGGATCAGTCTTGGGCTAGGGCGGCTTTGGAAAACTCAAAAGGCATCCAGCTTCTTCAGTTGGTTTGGATAAATTTGTGTGGGCGGGGGGTGTTTTTGTAGCCCATCGGCAGAATACAGCACAGTGATCACTGACTGAGTCAGGAAGAACTCTGGAGGTGGTGACATGGGAGGGGTGTGAGACCAGGACCCAATCGATAAGAGACTGAGATCCAGTTTTGTAGTTGGTTCTGGTAAGTTCAGTGATGAGCTGGTGTAGGCCAAGACCAAGTATGGATTCCTTAGTGGAGTCACAGTGAGGGGACAACCAGTTTAGGTTGAAATCCTGAAGGATGATCCAATCCATCCCTCGGGGGAGGCAGGGAGGTCTTGATATCAAGGAAGAGGTCGAGATCACGGGGTGAGGAGAAGGGTGGCAGGTATACCATGCTGACTGTGACCATTTTATCTGTTCCAAGGAGGAGGTTAATTTTGATGGTCTCGAGGGAGCAGATGGGTAGTGGGGAATCGAATTTGGTGGCAAGGAGGTTATCAGCAACCCAGATGAGGCAGCTTCCCCCACGCTTCCCCACCCTGAAAGGTCTTTCCTTTTTTAGTCAGCAAAAGTTCTAGTTTAGTCTTGAGATCTCCCCAGGGTTTAAGTGGGGAGAAAAGGGTTTCGGGCTGACAGGACTCTCTTTGCTTATCACCACCCAGATCTTTTGGGACCCCTCAGGTGTCACCATGACAAGTAAAGTTGCAGTTCTTAAGTCCTTTTCAGTTTCCACAATCAGATTTCTAAACCAGGTACCTGGCTCAGTAGTCAGTATCTGCATTTTCATGCTGTCACAGTCTTTCAGGGCCCCCTCCAGCACCCCAAAATAGACTTCTTGTCCCACTCATCATTTACTAAGATCACTTTCTGAGGATCCAACTTCTTGAACATGCACCAGTCATCTATAGTACCTCTTGAAAAGCCATCTTCCCTTTGCAGACAAAGGGTGGGTGGGGGCTCAGCAGCAAAGATCTTTGAAAAACCCCAGGCACATCCAGATGTTCAACAGGAGATCCCAGCAGTGCTTCCAAAGTGAGACCCCCCAGTTGGAGCAGCGACCAGGTTCATACCACTTCTTGATGACTGCAGTGGGGCACACCTGGTTGAGAGGGCTGGGTTTGTTCATTCTGCCATAGTAGGGGGGTAAATCCCAAATTAATAAATAGCACAGTGTGCCTCCAACCAGAGAGAATAAATGGACCAGATGCTGTGTGTAGTACCAACCTCTGGGATACAGTTCCTACCCACCTCTCTACACTGGACAAGTTCACTCCCTGGAGATCACCACCAGTTGTCACCTTTACCAAAAAGTAATTCAATCAGTTGAGGGAACACACTGAAATCCAACCAATTAACAGTTGTTTATTTACTAACACAGGCCTGGGTAGCTGTAGAAGGAAGGATGGGTTAAGCATATGCCAGTTACCAGTAAACACTTCCCTCATATAGCAGTACACTGAACAGCAAGTGCACCTGCCCAAGCAAGGTGCCCACAGAGATAGACTATATTACACAGGGTGTGAAATACTTTGTAACTGGTACCAGTAGTAGAACTATAGATCTAAGTATAAAACAGCTTCCAAACAGACTCTAGGTACCCAAGAGTTATGTTAGAGTCCTGATGCAGGCCTGGTGGTTGCATTGCCAAGGATCTGTCGTTGTTCACATGAAGAAAACTTAGCAAACTTGCATTTTAACCCCCCAAAAGGCCAGTATATGCTAGCACAAATTGATAACTTGAAAAAAAATTCCAGCAAAATTGCTTGAACTTTCAAGAAAAGCTTGAACACCAAGTGTAATCCAACAGGGAGAGACAGAAATTGCAACCAGCAATACCAGCACTCATGTGACCATTGGATGCAGACCACAGGAGCAGGATAGCAGTTCAGAAGAAGCTGAGAGCAGCACACAGGAGCAGGAAAACAGTTCAGAAGCTTTGGATTCCTTCAGACAGTGACAACAGTTAGGTCTTTCTGGCTCACACTCCTCTGGCATAGCCCTTCTAGCTCAACTTCTCTGGAAGCAGTCCTGCTGGCTCAATTTTCTCAGGAAACAGCCCTTATGGCTCACCAAACATGAAGCAGAAACACTACACAGTGGCTTCCCAGTTCCCAAGGAGCCCAGACCCCAGGAGTGATCTCATGCTCTGACTCCCCACTGGATTAAAAGTACACCCGTACTCAAGCATGCACCCAAGGCTCCCCGTTACCCTATCCAGCCCACTAGGTAAAGGCTAGTAGACCCTTTACCTGGCTCCAAAGCGGGCTAGGAAGGAATGCGGGTACTGCTATCCACTCAGAGCAGCTGAGAACTTTTGGAAGCAACAGTGACCTCTGGTTCATACTTTCAGAAATTTCTTCCACACAAGGATCTCTGGAACAGTTTCTGATTTTGGTGAACCTACGGAAAGGTTCACAAGTAGTATTCAGCTTAAGCCCTAGAGAGGGCTTGTCAGAGTTATTGGCCTGACTAGACCTCTGGCTCTTTCTCACTATACAGAAACATAGACTTTGATGACAGATGAGAACCACTTGGCCCACCGAGTCTGCCCATTTCCCCTACCTTTTGGATAAGCTGCAGATCCTAGTTAACCAACAGCCTACCTCCTCCTCCTACCCCCCCACTAGAATTGCCTTATGTCTGTCCCATGCATTCTTGAATTCCCCCACTGTTTTTGACCCCACTGCCTCCTCTGCAAGACTGTTTCATGCATCCACTACCCTCTCAGTGAAAAAATACTTACTAGCAGCAGGTCTGCACCCTTTTCACTTTCTCTGACTTCCCCTGGCTCCTCCAAAGCCCCACCAACTTTTTTTTTCCAGATAGTCCTTCATTGGTCTGACAGGGTTGTCTGTCGGTCCTTTTGCCCTGTCCTGCCCTCTGATTTGCTCAAAAACAACCCACCAGTCCATTTGGGAGGGTCCTCTTGCATCATCCACCCACAGTCGCTTGCTTTGCTGGCTGACCTCTGATTGGTGACTGTCCAGGTCAGGGGTCACAAAGATGGGTGCGTTTCTGCCTGAATAGAGTCCAGTGCTCCAAAGTCTTTCTTTTGTTTCATTTATTTCTTCCCCTTTAGTGTGCTGGTCCCTGGATTTGATGAGCACAACTGTGCCTAGCGATCCGGTGGTGGTGTGGAGTAGGTCTGACCCCTCTGCTCCCCATCAGGAGCTCCAGTCTCAGCTCCTCCCTCACTGCAGCAGTCCTGAGTGGCTGGCGGCACATCCATTTTCTTAAAGGACCAGCATGCCAATTGTCCAGGTTTCTCTTCCTTCCCCCCCAGTGCCTTTGTGCCCCCTGATGCCCATTGATATCTCTGGGAGCAAAGCATACTAGGGGAGGTGCTGGCTGGCCACCACTGTGGCTGTTAGTACACCTGCTGGGTGGGCACTTCCAGCGCCAAAAGTATTCAAGCTGTTGAGACAGCTCGCATGTTCGAGCAGGCAGCTGCTCAAACATGCGCACATTTCCTGCACGAATTTGTGGCACTCTTTTGCAGTGGCTCCTCCAGTCCCCTTTTCCAGCTGCAGTCCTGGGGGTAGAGTGAGCAGAAGAGAAGGCACCAAGCTCGGGAGTGGCACAGGCAGCAGCCAGGTAAGCCCCCCTCCTGAGGAGGGGGCTACAAATATATCAAAGCAATTTGCATTTCAGCAAAGATAACTTGCATGTTATATTATAACTGGATGTCTAGAATTGTTTGTTAGAAATAAACATGTGCCCAACCCTTACAGCTTAAGGTGGATAGATGTAAGACACAGTCTCATATGTTCTGGTTTTCAAACAGGGTGGCAAGAGTTTGGAATGACTTGCCGACTGAGGTTGTAGCTAATAAGACTATGATATCCTTCAAACAGTCTCTTGATACTTGCTTAAGGGGCAGAAATATAGTGGGATATTAAATTCATTGATAAGTGAGCCTAATGGCACCGGCTCTCTGGGAGCCTCCTGGGTCATAAGGACGGGTGACCGAGCAGCCCTCCCCCACAGCCGAAGTCCCTTGCAGTGGCCGGCTCTCCAGAAGGCGCGGGTTTTTGGGGGTTTAAACCAGATTGCGCACCGGCTCTCTGGGAGCCTCCTGGGTCGTGGGGGTGGGCCGCTGAGCAGCCCTCCCCAACAGCCGAGGTCCCTTGCAGTGGCCGGCTCTCCAGAAGGTGCAAGTTTTTGGGGATTTGGGCCAGGTGGAGGATCCCAGGGCGAGGAGTGGAGGTGGCAGAGTGTGAGAGTGCACCATTTTGTGGAGAGACTTGAGGTTTCTGTTTGTGGTGATCTTGGTTTTTGTGTCGCCACACGAGTGCTGATTATTTTTTTTGCCTGCGTTTTTTCTCTTTTGCACTGCGGATTGCATGCTGTGGTGGAGAATCTTGGTTGTTGAGCATCGAGTGCCTGTAAGGGAGAGGGACATTTGCTCTGGCTGAGCCCCTTGGGTCTTTGGTTGGGAAGTCCACTCTGGTCTTTTTTTTTTTGCCTGCATTCTGTCCCTCGGTCCTTCCATTGTCTGTACCTATGGTGTATTGTCCAGGGCCTTGTCTGCAGTCTTGTTCCCACTCTGGCTGGTGATGCCTGCCTTGGTTGTTTCTTAGCAGT
Source organism: Neoceratodus forsteri (assembly GCA_016271365.2). Lineage (NCBI taxonomy): Eukaryota > Metazoa > Chordata > Ceratodontiformes > Ceratodontidae > Neoceratodus > Neoceratodus forsteri. The sequence goes on from CM028130.1 coordinate 433,765,939, forward strand.
GCCCATACATTTAATCTGAAACCGGGGCTGGGATACTGCCTCTGCATGTTCTTTATTAATTATAGTAATATTATTGGCTATCGCAAGACGTCGCGACCCCCATCCCCATTATTTCTCAGCCCTGCCTATTTGTCCGTACCTGTAATAAAAGGTCTCCTTTTCCTCTCCCTACAGATTGCACACTGGCTCTCCGGGAGCCTCCTGGGTCACGAGGGGGGTGACCGAACAGCTCTCCCCCCACAGCCAAAGTCCCTTACAGCAGCCGGCTCTCCAGAAGGTGCGAGTTTTTAAAAATTTAAACCAGGTAAAGGATCCCAGGATGAGGAGTGGAAACGGCAGAGTGTGAGAGTGCACGATTTTATAGAAAGACTTGAGGTTTCTGTTTGTAGTGATCTTGTTTTTCTTTTTTGAAATAATAATTTTATTATTTTTCATATATGACAGTACAAACAGAAAACAAAAACAAAAACAAAAACAAAAAGGGGTAAGGAACAGAAATGAAAACCGGGGAGAAGGGGAAGCAGTACATATACACAACATTACCACTGGTAATATTGAAATGTGTCTGAGAGATACATATTCCTAGGTAAAGTATCACATCTGAGGAAGTAAATATGGATCCAACAGTCCTTAGAGCAAATATTCCAAGCATGTACCCTTCAAAACAGATCTCATTTCTCTCAGCTCTGCAAATAACAGACGTGACAAGAGTGTAATAAAGCTTAGGCTACGAAAGAAAGGGGAGAAGAGAAAGAAAGAGAGAGAAAAAAGGGGGGGAGGGGAAGGGAGGAGAAGAGAGCGTTTATATTGCCCCTATGATAAATTACTTAGCTAGAAGAAAGGGGAGACCACTGAGAGTCCTAAAAGTACGTTAAGCCAAGGGAGGTACAATGACTTAGTTCATATCATCCTGGGGAGCACTAGATATATTAATCTTCTTGTGCCACATCTTTAAGGGAATCAATAGACTTATCTATTTTTCAGTTACAGGTATACTTAACCAAACTATCCAATACATTAATTTGTTCTTTCTGCACTTGAAAATTGAAAAAGGCATCCATCTCATCTTAAATGTATCCTTTTGTAGCCTTACTCTAGCCGTTAAGTATTCCATGTCTAATATTTTTAGACAATTTTTATACCAGGCATTAGTTGTGGGACTGACTTTAGACATCCAAACCTGAGTAATTGCCTTGAGAGCTGAGGCCACCATTATATTATATAAATATCTCTGTGACTTCCATTTAATTTGGTCTGGGTAGCACCCTAGCACCCTAGCACCCAATAAATAGGGTCCTCTGGCATACGCTTCCCAAAAACTATACCCACTTGGTCCATAATTTGTTCCCAGAAAGAACTAATACTGGGGCAGGACCAAAATATATGTAAATGCATCCCCCTATCCCCGCACTCCCTCCAACAGTCATCTGAGAAGTGGTGACCAAAATGTCTAATGATTGTTGGGGTACGAAAATATCTAATAGCAACTTTCCATCGAAACTCCCTCCAGCTATTAGAAGCAGTAGTTGAGTGAACAGCCCCCCACACTACAGCCCAAATAGGGTCATCAATTACTCTCTCCATTTCTGTAGACCAATTTGCTTTAATTGACTCCAATGAGTCTGATTCCAGTGCATGGAACTGGTCAACCAACTGAGAAACAAACCCCTTAGGCTCTGCCCTAACGACCTCAGCTCTCAAGAAGTCCGCCAAGGGATTAACACTCAGGCCCCCATCCCCATCCCTTCCAAACTTTTTCCCCTTCAAAAAGTGCCTGAGTTGCAAATATCTGAAGAAGTTAGAAGTGGGCAGCGAGAATTCTCTTGAGAGCTGCTGGAAAGATTTGAGATCCTCCCCTGTATACAGCTGTCCTAATGTAGACAAGCCCTTTAACTCCCACAGGCGAAATCCCCTATCCCAGCTAAGAGGTTGGAAGTCCAAACAAGCTTTAAGTGGGGTGGCCATTCTCAAAGTAATCTCACACCCCATTCTCCTGTTAATCTCCTGCCAAGAAGAGATCACCAGCTTGGTCCACGGGTTGTTGCAATACAGACAGTGCATTCCTTCTGCATCCATGTATATTAAATCCCTAATGTCTCCTCTGGAGGACTCCGGTCTCTCTATCTCAACCCGTAACGGAGGGTCTAAGTATCTCATAAGGGAAATCAAGGGTTGGCACTGAGCAGCCCAGAAATATTTTTTAAAATCTGGCAAACCTACCCTTCCATTCCTTTTTTCCTTAAGAAGCACCTTCCGTTTCACTCTAGGCGACTTGACAGCCCAAATGAATCGGGTCAAGGAGGATCTCAGTGCTCCCCAAAAACCAGACGGTGGCCTAATCGGTAGTGACTGGAACAGGAACAAAAAGCGCGGGAGAGTGTTCATTTTTACACATTCAATTCTGCTAAACAGAGCAAGGGGTAGCTCATCCCACCTATGTAAATCTTCTTGAACCTCTTGCAGCAATCTCCCATGATTTGAGTGATATAATTTTGTAATATCTCTAGTTATTTTAACCCCAAGATATCTAATATCCTCCTTAGCCCATTTGTATTTACTGATTGGGGGACGTGCCTGTCTTGTGGCCAACCAATAGGCAAGAGCTCTGATTTAGCATCATTAACTTTGAACCCAGAAACCATGCTAAACAACTGGATTAGAGAATCTACCAGGGGAATCTGTCTCACAGGGTCAGTGATATATAGCAAAGTGTCATCTGCATATAAAGAGACCCTAACCTCCACCCCCTGTACTTGAATGCCTTCAAACTGTTCCAACTGCCTCACAAGGGCTGCCAAAGGCTCTATACATAAGGCGAACAATAGAGGTGAAAGCGGACAGCCTTGCCTAGTCCCCCTCCTGATTGATATCTTTTCAGAGGTAATCCCATTTACTTACACCCTCGCCCAGGGATTTCTATATAAGTTTGCTATCCACTTTCTAAACTTTTCTCCAATCCCAAGCTTTTCCAGGACAAGGTCCAGGAAAAGCCAATCAATATGATCGAATGCCTTCTCTGTTTCCAGTGTCAACACCGCCCTTAAAACCTTCGGAGGAAAGGACCTGGAGGCAGACAAAACATTGAGTAATAATCTAACATTATCCTGAATATGCCAGCCTGGAATAAATTCTGTCTGGTCTTTGTGTACTAATTCTGGAATAAATTCTTGTAAGCGAGAACTCAAAATCTTAGCAAATATTTTAACGTCCTGGTTAATTAAGGATATGGGGTGATAACTCCCACACTCTGTCAAATCTTTACCAGGTTTTGGCAGGAGGGTAATCAGTGCTTCTTCCCAGGAGGCCGGAGCTTCTCTCTGTTCTTGAGCTACGTTACAAACTCTAGTGAACAGGGGGCACAGCTCACCTGCAAATGCCTGGTAAAATTCCACCACGAACCCATCCGGGCTTGGGGCCTTCCCCCTTTTCAAACTCTTGATAACCTTCCAAACTTCTTGTTCGGTTATTGCCCTGTCCAATCTGTTTTTCTGTGAGTCCTCCAGCTTGGGTAATTTCACGCTATTTAAAAAATTATTCACCTGGGCAAGGTGGTTCTCACCTCTCTCCTGGGAGTATAACTCTCGATAATAATTGCAAAAACTGTCCGCTATCTGTTCAGGGTCAGAAGAAAGAATTTGAGTTCCGTATTTTTTAAGACTGTGGATATATCTGTCTGCCTGTTGTTTTCTAAGTCTGAGGGCCAGTAGTCATTGTGCTTTACCTCCTGTTTCATAATATTTCTGTCTAGTATATCTTAGGTGAATTTCAGTTCTGCTATTCATTTCCCTATTGTATTTCTCTCTGGCCTCCATCAACCTCTCCAGAATGGAAATATCTCTATCATTTTTTATGTTCTTTTTCCAGTGAACTAATGGTTTCTAATAAGTTGTTCAATTTAGCTTGGGTATTTTTGTGTTTAGCTGATAATCTGACCTCGTACAACTGCCTTCAACCCATCCCATATGAAATGTATATGGGTATCATTCTCTTTATTCTCTGAAATGTACAGTTTGATTGACTCCTTCATTTGGGCTACAAAATTTTTGTCATTTAGAAGCCCAGGATCAAATCTCCAGCTACCCTTGGTTCCCGCTCCAGGTCATTTCACCCTAGCACTGATCAGGGCATGATCTGAGAAGGTGACCGGGTGTATTATCAGGTCTACCACATCACTAACATTTCTGGTTTGTGTATAGAATCTATCGAGCCCTGAGTATGATTTGGCCACCGCTGAGTAAAAAGTAAAATCTTTCACCAGTGGGTTTTGCTGCCTCCACGGGTCTGACCAGCCCCTCTGATAATAAATTCTAAGAAGTTTAGAGCATGCTGTCCTCCCTCCCTCCCTTCCCCCCAGGGTTCCTATCCAGGAGACTGTTCTTGACACAATTCCAGTCCCCAACCATTATCACTCTACCCGGGGATAGAGAATCCACTTTGGCAAAGAATTGCCTAAAAAAACTGCCAGAAGGGGGAGTGGGAGCATACACTGTTACTAAATCAAGTGGGTATCCCATATATTCCCCACAAACCATCACATAATGTCTCAGACCCCCCGTCAAAACCCTGTGGACCTTAAACTGGAGACCCCTAAGGATTAAAATAACCACCCCTCCCTCTGGGGGAATCCGGGCAGGAATCTGCATGTACTCCGCCTACCCACATCCTTCTGAGTTTAAGATGTTCACCCTCAGACAATTTGGTTTCCTGTAAGCATGCCAGATCACACCTTAACCGTCCCAACTCTTGTAGAATTCTCGCTCGCTTAACCACCCCATTTATCCCTTTCACATTAATCGATACAATCTTGAGAGAAGCCATAGTCACATATTATGTAGGAATAGAATCATCCTTCGGTACCAAACACTCCCCCTCCATTTTAAAAAACTTGACAAAAAACTTTTGCTTACTTTTAAGAATAAAGGGACACAAACATAAAAAAAGAAAAAGAAGTCCACATATATAAAGAACTACAAACCCCCCTGCAATCCAAAATTACCCCCAACATCCTGCCTCTTAGTTAACTTTAGGTGTAATAACACCCTATGACCCCAAGTAGGTCGCGAAAAAAAAACCCAGGAGAGAGAAAAGAACCCCCGGAACAAGAATTGAGAAACAAGAACTCAGGTATCTGAATTCCAGATACCGGTTAGCTCAATCCGAGCTACAAAAAGCTGGGGATGATAGTTAATCTGCCAGCTGCTAGGGGCTTATAGCTCCTAGTAATATAGGAGAAAAAGCATGTCTAAACGCTAAGAGGTAGGTTCCTAAATTCAGAACCACGCCCCTCTCCTAATTAATTTGGGTCCGGTAAGGCAGGCCTTCCAAGCCAGGTACCCTGGGCACATCTTAATTTCCTGCCACGCATCCAGTGGGATCGAGGTAGCCAAAGGTAACCCACAGTCCTTCCACTTTAAATTTATATTAACTAAATGGAGGATGGGGGCACACCAGGCCAAATATCCAAGACCCACCTGATTGAAATATCCATTACCATCTGCCATGCCCCAGCCCCCCCAAACCAATGCACTCCCACTCCAGAACGTCCCCCTATCCCTTCTTAGTAAACTGTTATCTACTCGGTTTATTCCCCATAACTATCCGACCATCAAATAGATTCATGGCAGCACCCACCTCCTTATACAAGAAAATGGAAAAAAAATAGGGTAAAAACCTACATTAGATGTCCCATCTCCACCCTCCGAGTGCGGCCTTTCAACCCCCAGGGACTGCATCCACGTTGTACCAACTAACTGTCCCACTTCATAAATCCTCCCCTTGAAACCCTGAACCAACACAACGAAGTTCCATTAAAGCACTTTAAGGGGGTACTAGAAAATAATAACAGGGAGAATTCCCCCGAAAAGCCCCCTAATCAGTGCTGGATATGTAAAGAAGGAAACCTCATATCTGAAACAAGAAAAAAAGTAAAGACATCTTATTCATCCGTATCAAGCAAAATGGTGCACAATGTCCCCTATTAGTCTAAAAGTCTTAACTTATCAGTCCCAAGAGAATAGCCGCTCATCCCGAAGCATTTCTGCAGAACAACTCGCCATGCACACTCCTTTCGTGTCTTCCTCAGGTTTTCCTGGTTTGTAGCCACTTTGCCATATCAGCATGTAACAGGAGTAGGGCCTCTTCTCGTCTCCTTGCACGCCTTCCTGAACCCGGAGCAATAGACCATAGCAGATCTTCAATTTCCTTCTCCGCCAACTCATCCTTTATGTCCGGAATGAGAACCTCTTGTGACGTGAGGAAAGGAACAGCAGCCGAAAGGGTATCAAATATTTTAACCCCATCACCATTCTGTACCCAGAGTTTTGTAGGGTATCTAAGGTAGGCCTTCAATCCCTTGTCTCTCTGCGATTTTACCACTTGCAGCACCTTTTTACATTGAGCCAGCATTACAGGAGGAAAGTCCTGATCTATGTACAGCCTTTGACCATCCAAGTCAAGATTTTTCTTTGCCCATGCTAGCTTCATAATTTCCTCTTTCGTTGTGTACCGGAGAAATTTTTCAATCACAGATCTGGGTGGTGAACCTTCCTTCGGCTTAGGGGCAATAGAACAGTGGGCTCTTTCGATCTCTGTGTTAAAACTCTCCTCTAGATTCAATTCTGTCTTAAGCCAGGAATCTATAAAGTCCTCCATACTTGGGGGATTCACCCCCTCTGAAATGCCAAATATACGAATGTTATTGCGGCGAGCTCTCGCTTCTGCATCCTCTGCTCTCATGGTCAGCTCCTTCTCTCTCTCTTGTGGAGGTAAGTCAGAGACCTCCCGAAAGCCATATGCTCAGATTGTAGAGTTTGAGCCTGAGTTTCCACTGTAGACATGTGTGTTTCTAATTTCTTGAGATCGCCCTGTATACCTAATATCCTGGCATCGATACAATGTAATATTTTTAACATTCTGTGCCCGTCAGCTTTTGTAAAGGTTGATGTATTATCAGAGCCAGAGCCATCAGAGTCTTCCCCCGAGGCCGTAATCAAGGATGAACGAGACTCAGATGGACTTACAGGCCTCAGCTCCAGCTGACTTCTTGAGCGGGTTCAATCTCCCTCATCGAGCTTCTTTTTAGTTCTGCCCATTTCACAATTGCCAACAGAGGTTAGGTGCGTCCTCAACAGAGCATTTCAGTCGCTGATGGAAGGAGATTGATTTTATATACCACACCCGAGGCACCAGAGCTCAGATTTAGGCTGCCATTTAGCTGATGACATCACCCAGAAAACCAATGTACCGTGATCTTGGTTTTTATGTCGCCGCATGAGTGCTGATTGTTTTTTTTGCCTTCAGTTTTTCTCCTTTACGCTGCGAATTACATACTGTGATGGAGCACCTTAATTGTTGAACATCGAGTACCTGTAAAAAAAAAAAAAAAAAAATTTACTCTGGCTGAGCCTCTTAAGTCTTTAATTTAAAAGTCCACTCTAATCTTGTTTTTTTTTTCACCTACATTCTGTTCCTCAGCCCTTCCATTGTCCGTACCTATAATATACTATCCAGGGCCTTATCTGCAGTCTTATTCCCACTCTAACTAGTGATAACTGCCTTAGCTGTTTCTTAGCGGTGCCTGTACATTTAATCTGAAACCGGGGCTGGGATACTGCCTCTGCATGTTCTTTGTTAATTATAGTAATATTATTGGCTATCGCAACACAATGCGACCCCCACCCCCATTGTTCCTCAGCCCTGCCTATTTGTCCATACCTGTGGTAAAAGGTCTCCTTTTCCTCTCCCTACAGATTGCATACTGGCTCTCCGGGAGCCTTCTGGGTCACTAGGGCGGGCGACCAAACAGCCCTCCCCCACAGCCGAAGTCCCTTACAGCAGCCGGCTCTCCAGAAGGCATGCGTTTTTAAAAATTTAAACCAGGTAAAGGATCCCAGGATGAGGAGTGGAAACAGCAGAGTGAGGACCCCACTGATGCTCCGCATCGGCTCCCCCACTGCCTCCACCACCGCCCTTGGTCGTCACTGCTACTTATAGGGTAAAGCACCTGGCTGAATTTAATCTATCAGGTGACTTTTCCATTTGCAGGTTATTTGCTTCATCCTCTAGTGGCCGCTATAACAAAACAGCATTGACAACCGTGTTCAACACTCAACACTATACTCTAATAACCCCCTTCAGTGGCACTTACCCACCACTACACCTGCCTTCCTCAATTTCCACCTTTTATTTTTTACACCACCTGCTTAATTTGGAGCAATTTGTGACATACTCTTTTTCTCCCTGCCTAATGCCACTACCACACAACTGCTAGTTGTGACTATAAACTAGGTGTCAGAAACTGCTGTATTAGACCAAGCATGTTTCTGTGCATACTTCTGGGGAGTGGCTATATCTTGTTTTACATTATGTACGGACCACCTGATGTTAAACTCCCAGGTGGAATATAAATGGCCATCTGACCTCATACTAACTCATTATCCCTGTGTTTACTCCCAATTAGACCACTACCCCAACCTGCTTACTCTGAATAGTATCAGGAAAAATGGACATTGCTATGCCTGTGAAACACTCCTCAGACTATACAAACACCTATTTTTCCATCACCCCTTCCAGTCATTCCAGAAGGTGTGGGTTCTTCTAAAGCTCCTGCTAGCAGGGGATATTGAAACCAACCCAGGTCCTCTCTGTACCAGTATCCCAAATGTAATTTCCTCTCTGCCTTGCTGGACCAATACAAAAGGGCTGAAACTGGTTTGTATCAATATAAATAGTCTCAGACCTAAACTGCAAGAACTTGAAGCCTGGACTGACCTGCACTCCCCTAATGTATTAGCCATCTTGGAAACATGGCTCATACCTAGGATCTTAGCAAATGAGATTAAGATCCCTGGATTTAAAACTTTTCAACAGGACAGAATAAGAAAAAAGGGTGGAGGGGTTATAATATATGCTAAGGAGTCATTAACAGTGTCTTTAGTAGAGATCCCAGCTATGGCTGATGAGGGTTGCAAAGCATTATTTGTTAAAGTACTGTTGGGTGGTACAAAGCCACTGCTGATAGGATGTGTATACAACCCTCCAAAGATTGCAGTGGAAGCACTAAAGGCCCTTACTAAACTTGTCCCGGACTTGCCTTCCCATGAGGAAATAATCCTGGGTGACTTTAATCTCCACTGGGGCCCCTCGATTAAGAATGACATTAAGTCCAACTTGCAAGAGGCCAAGCTTACCCAACTGATTCACGAACCTACAAGACTGAACTTGAAATTCGGAAACCACACCACTCTGGACTGGTTGCTGGTGTCCAACCCCAACAGATTCAAGCTGGCCAGCACTTTTGCCGACTCCTTAAGTGACCACGCCCCTATCTTTGGTATATGGAAAAATGATTATCCAATTCCACCCCCCCCCGAACCTTTCTGGCACACGACTACTCCAAATTCAATGTTAAGTCCTTCCGAGATACCCTGTCAGAAATAGACTGGGCTCAAATAAAACTTGCCCCCTGTCTTGACTCTGCCTTGGACTTTTTCACCAAGAATCTCCTCTCTGCTACCGGCAAACATGCCCCCCTTAAACAAATAAGAGTCAAAGGACAACAGTCCAGGTGGCTGACGCGTGATCTAAAAAAGCTCATGAGGGAAAGGGACAGTGCCTGGTGCAGGTACAAATCCACTAATTTGACCAACGACTGGGTCCTGTACCAAATGCTCAGAAACAAATGTAAAAGAGATTTAAAACAGGCCAAGCGACTGTACCTCAAGAACCTACAAGCAAAAAATCTCTCTAACCCCAAGAAATTATGGTCCCAAATTAACATGCTCCTGAAGGGGCATCACACACAAAGTGCCTGTGACATTGTTGTGGGGGATGTACACCACATGAACCCACAAGATGCTGCAAATGCCTTTAATGCATTCCTCACTGACCTTGGCAGGTATAGGGTTCATCCTTGCAGCCCTAGTCAGGCATCCTCTGATGATATAATGAATCCCCCCTCATCACTTAACTTCCACGTTAGGCTGGCATCCAAAACCGAGATCCTAAATTTAATTAGGAATATTAAGGTCACTGGTTCTGCAGGCTATGACAAGCTTGAACCCAGGTTACTCAGACTAGCAGACCAAGAAATTGCCGTGCCAATCACATGGTTATTCAATAGGTCACTGATGGAAGGTAAAGTCCCCACAGCCTGGAAAACTGCCCTGGTTACCCCTATCCCCAAGGGAGGACCCAGTGAGCTGGTCAAAAACTATAGTCCGATTTCCATTCTCTGCACGCTAAATAAAATGTTTGAGAGAATTGTGTACCAACAAGTCCAGGCATATGTTAAACAACACAGCCTCCTCGCTCCATGACAACACAGATTTAGAAAACAACATGGCACTGATACTGCCTTGGTGAGTCTTACATCCGACATCCTTGCAGCCCAAGACAAAGGCCAACTAACTGGTGCGGTCTTCATAGACCTTACCAAGGCCTTTGATCTGGGTGACCATCAACTACTCATCTTGCAACTTAGCTCACTCGGACTGGACAACGACTCAGCACAGTGGTTCAAAGATTACCTGCAAGACAGATCTCAGACAATCAGATGGCAGGGGATGGAGTCAGGCAAGCGCTCCATTGATGAAGGCGTCCCCCAAGGTTCAATACTGGGGCCCCTCCTATTCTCCCTGTTTATCAATGACCTACCAAAGCACTGCGGTGGAGCCAAAGTGACCCTCTATGCTGATGATGCTGTGCTGTACAGATCTGCTTCAGATGCAGCACAGCTAAATCAACTCCTGAACCAGGACCTCTCCACATTGGAAACCTGGTTCCTGACAAATCGGCTAGTCCTCAATGAGAAAAAAAACAAAGCCATCCTATTTGGACCCAATAAACTGGGCCCTGATAGATCATGCTTATTATCCCCTTATCTGTCCAGTGGTCATCCTATTGAGGTGGTGGATTGCATTAAATACCTGGGCGTATATATTGATCAAGACTGCTCCTTCAAGGTTCATGTTGACCAATTAACCAAGGCGCTAAACCAAAAGCTTGGTCTCCTGTACCGTCTAACCCCTTTTCTCACTCAGACATCCAAGCTAAGGATAGCCACGGGCATGCTCCTGCCCACCATATTCTATGGGGCCCCAGTGCTACACTCACTACAAAATACAGAGATGCGAAAGCTAGGAAAATTGTATCACAGAGTTGGATGCTTTGCCCTGGGTGCCCAGCCTCTAGAACACCATTGTAAAATACTGCACTTACTAAATTGGCCCTCCCTGGAGGGCAGACTGGCTTACGCTTCCCTATGCCTGGCCATCAAGCTTCTACAACCAAATGTCCCCCCAAGTCTGAGTTGCACCTTAATACTTAAGCAGCCTAAAAGAACATTAAGGTCCTCATATCGCTGACTCCTCCATGTCCCTAGAGTCTGAAAATGCCAAGGTCTTCGGTCTTTCGCAACCTATACTCCGTCCCTCTGGAATGGCCTTCCTAGCAATCTTCAAGACTGCAGTTCCCTTGGGAGCTTTAAAAAAGGCCTAAAGATGCACTTGCTAGAGCTAAGCCTCTGTGCAAGCCACCGCTGAGGACCAGTATAGTAGACTACCTCTGAAGCCATTGCTAGCCGCCTGACACGCTGTTCTCCCATTCCTTGGAACTTTCTCACTGATTGAAACACTTGTAATTGTAATTTGTAAAATTGTCCTGCTAAATGAACATTATGTAACTGTTATTCTAGTGAAACTATTTTTACTCTTTCTGTTATCCTCAACTGTACCTAACCTGCCTGTGATTGTACAATATTTCCTGATTGTAATGTCTGTATTGCTCACTTTCCCTTGAATTGTTCCTACTTTTCATTGTACTGTTGCCTGTAACTAGCCCTGGGTCGCCCCTGAAAAATGGACCATTATGGTCTCAGTGGGCCTACCCAGTCACCAAAATTTTAACTAAATAAAAAAACAAACAAATAAATCAATAATGGACATTGATCTTTATAGAGCTCTGTATCACCAATGTTACCAATGTTACATGTTTATATTTTATTGAACTTGCCAGACTTGCAGGTTGACAGGTTGTGATTTTTGAGTATCGTTCTGTGCTTCGCCATTACATGCTAGTATTTAAGTTGTTTTCTGCAGTTATATTTAATGTAATTTATTGTTTAAACCTCTTTATGTTGCAAGTGTTATTAGCAGCATGCCAATCCGGTCAGAATATCAGTAGCCTGACACTTAAGAAACATGACAGTAGAATTGGTCTGTGAGACTCCTTCAGTCAGCTCTCCAAATGGAATAGGTGATCCATTTATCTTCTTTATCACATCATAAATTATTTATATGTTGAAAGTTGTTTGCTGCTGGATTACAGAGACTTCATTGACCTTAGTTACATGGAGATTCCTAATTACATAGATGATAGGTAGCTAGATAGATAGATAGATAGATAGATAGATAGACAGACAGACAGGCAGACAGACAGATAGTGTCACAGGCAGTGGGGGCAATGATGAACCAGGAGGCAGCAGAATAAAGTTCAAGAAACAATACTGCTTTATTTTCTTCCTTTAAAGTTCAGCAGGAATAGCAGGATATCAAACAATACAGTGCTGTGCGAACTGCACTGGCTGCCTGTTCAGTGGCGGATCACCTTCAAGATCAGTTTACTGACCTATAAGGCCTACACGGTCAGGGCCCTGGCTACCTGCAAGAGCTCCTGGTTCCTTACTGCCCCCTCTGACCCCTTTGCTCAGCTGACAAGGGATTGCTAGAGGTCCCCAGGGTTTGGTTGAAAACATCAGGTGTGACAGCTTTTAGTTATGCAGCCCCAACCCCTGTGGAATTCTCTATCTCGCCAGATTAGAGAGTGCCTGACCTTGGAGAGCTTCAAGACGGCTTTAAAAACTTATTTATTTAGCCGTGCTTTTGGAGACTAATACATCTATATTTGAATTGCTATTCATTGATCTAGTCCACATATTTTATTGTTTTATGCTTTTCATTTTGTACAGCGCTTTGGTAATTGTTTGAATTGCGCTCTATAAATAAATTTATTATTATAACTATGATTACAGACTTAGGCAACAAAATTATAAGGAGAAAACAAATAAAAATCAAACAATCAGAATTCCATAACAAGTTCCACAGCTAGGAAGGACTAGCTGCTCTAGGTTTGCTTCATTCCACACCTTACCATGATCTGCTTTCTATGTAGATCAGGTAATCTTTCATACAGGTAACTAAACATGTGACTGCTGTAGCTCTGCCCATTGCTTCCTAAAGCAGATAAATTAGCACTAGTCATACAGAAAATACACATTTTAACTCTATAATCACTTCATTCTCATACATGTTTGTGTATACACCTGTAATAATGATAAATAATGCTCCCCAACATTTTAAACTACTCCAGAGTCTCCAAGACACCGCCCCCAACAGAAATGCACTATAAAAAGGCAAGAAGAATGGCCAGCCGGCTGTATAGCTGCATTCTGTGAGGACAGTGTGAGGGAGAGAGTCTGCAGCTGAGAGCCTTGTATGTAATATTCCCAAGGCCATGGGTAATGTGTCTTTGGTTTTCGGTTGCTAATTAAATTGTAACTGCACTCTAGAAACAAAACCGAAGTACACTGTCATTGGAATCCTTATTTTACAGGGAGCGTATTTGCTTAACAAGGCTGCAAAACCACATGAGTATGCACACAACCCAATACAGGTACAATTAGAGTGCAGCCTGTGCAGCTGTATCACCGTGGGGAAAAACAGAAACAGTCATTGCTTTTATTCGGCCGACGGCTTTTGTCCGAATCCCAAACAATGCCTGCACTATTGATGGCTGTAAAAGGAGGGATAAAATAAAAAAAAAAAAAAACAGCCTCTATGCCTTCCAATGCGGGTCTCCAGCTTGCGCTTCTCTCTTGCTCTCTCTCTCTCTCTCACAAAGGGGAGAGACCCTTACAGTACTCGCTACTGCGAGTGCAGCGTTGGAGCCAGAGCAAGCGGCGACATAGGGAGTAAGGACAGGACTCTTGTTTCCTTCTCTATGTGTCCTGCCTTATATCCACAGATATGGGAAAGGGGTCTTTTCATTATTTAATCAAGACAGACCTACCTTTCTTATGTGCATGCATAACAACGGTCTTTGGTGCTATCATTATTGAAAAACCAGGGCTGTCTTCTACTCTACACAAAACACTGAGGACTGACGAAACATGTAACAAAGGGTGGCCAGCCTAACAAACAGACACACAGATAGATAGGACAGACAACAGAAAGGCAATCCCTACCCAAAGTACAAATGTCCTGTTAAAAAGATAGCAAAAAAAAAAAGAAAAGGGGGGTTGAGTACCCTTTTTCATTCTCCTCCCCACCTAAAACAAAACCTGAAGCTTTTGTCTTCCATTCCACTCCTGAGTTTACCTTTTATCAGATCCCTCCAATGGAGAGATGGAGCCATAGCCTGCCCTCTCGTAAGGCTACACTTCGGGGACACCCTTTTTGTTTCATACTAAACAAGTGGAAGAAGAATTTCCTCCGTTTCACACAAATCACTTTCCCCGAGGTCTGATAACAGGTGTTGGTTTTCATTTGTCCCATATCTGGACAGAAAGTCTGCATTACCATGCGCAGTACCCTTCATATGCCTCACAATGAATTTATAGGGTTGAAGTGACAGGTACCACCTCATTATGTGTGGATTCCTGTCTTTCATGACGTGAAGCCAGCATAATGGGATGTGGTCCATCCAAAGTTCAAATTCTGTGCCCCATAAGTAGAACAGAAGGGCCTCAATGGCCCATCTAACAGCCAAACATTCCTTTTCGATGGTGGAATAGCGGGTCTCCCTTTCATGAAGCTTTCTACTTATATATATGATCAGGTGTTCTTCTCCCTTGACTATTTGAGTAAGAACAGCTCCTATACCATAATTGGAGTTGTCTGTCTGCACAATGAAGAGATTAAAATCAGGGGAGTGCAATACAGGGGATGAACAGAGACCAGCTTTCAGACTCGGAAATGCCTCTTCACATTCTGGAGTCCATACAATCTTATCTGGATTTCTCTTTTTGGTGAGGTATGTTAAGGGACCAACCATTGTGGTGAAATTAGGAAGAAATCGCTAATAATAGCCAGCAAGGCCAAGAAAGGAGCGTACGTCCTTTTTGATTTTGGGTCTGGGACAGTTGGTTACTGCGTCCACCTTACCGATGTCGGACTTTAATAGCCCTCTGCCAATTTGGAAGCCTAAATACTTTGTGTCCTCCATTGCCAAGGAACATTTTGAGGGATTGATGGTAAGGCCAGCTTCGGTAATGGCGGTAAGTACCTGAGTTAGAGGATGAATGTGGTTTTCCCAGGTAGTACTAAAAATAACCACGTCATCTAAGTACACAGCACAGTAATTGGCATGAGGGGCCAGTATCTGATCCATTACCCTCTGGAAGGTTGCTGGTGCCCCATGTAACCCAAAAGGCATTACCATAAACTGAAAGAGTCCCAGGGGTGTTCTAAATGCTGTTTTTTCTCTGGCATCTGGATCTAAAGGGATCTGCCAGTACCCCTTTGTAAGATCCAAGGTACTAATGTACTGGGCAGTCCCTAAATGATCCAGAATGTTATCGATCTAGGGTATCGGATAGCTGTAAAACTTAGAGATGGCATTTAGGTGTCTAAAATCCAAACATATATGCACACCCCCTTCCTTCTTTCCCACTACCACCATTGGGAAACTCCATTCACTATGGGAAGGCTCAATGATTCCTAGATCCTGCATTTTAAGGACCTCCTGAGTTACATCTTCTTGGACCCTTTCAGGAAGCCGGTAGGGCTTTTGATGAATGGGTTCAGTTTGGGTGACAATGATATGATGTTCTGCTCCCTTTGCCTTCCTAGGGATTCCCGTAAATGTCCTCTTGTAGGAGTCTAACATGGTTTGCAGCTCAGTTCTTTGGTCAGGCAAGAGCTCAGTATTTATCTTAACATCTGCCAGGTCACTCATCCCTTCTAAATGCTGATAAGCCATATTTAATTCACTTTCAGGAGATTCAGGACACACATAGCTGCAAAGGGGGGAGGCTCGCTTAGCCCAGAGTTTCAGTAGGTTAACGTGGTATATTCTTTTTTTATGGG
The DNA here is from genome assembly GCA_016271365.2 of Neoceratodus forsteri. Taxonomy (NCBI): domain Eukaryota; kingdom Metazoa; phylum Chordata; order Ceratodontiformes; family Ceratodontidae; genus Neoceratodus; species Neoceratodus forsteri. The sequence goes on from CM028130.1 coordinate 433,782,021, forward strand.
TTTTGTCTGGGATAAACACCTCACATGTCACGTTACCCACACGTCTAGTTCCCTATATGGGCCCTGTCATTTCATATACAATTTATTATCTGATGACGGTAATAATAACAGTACCTTATCCTCGTCTTGAAACTCTTTAACCTGAATACCTTTATCATAATGTTTCTTCTGTATGTCTTGTTTATCCTGGTTCGTTTGGTGTGCTTTCTGCTCATAGTTGCTAGCTTCAGTCTCAACTGGTGCCAGTTGTCTACTGGACTACTCACCTTCCTAGTTGTCCCTTCCTTCCATTCTTCTTCGATTATGTCCAGAGGACCTCTAGGGTTTCGCCCAAACAGTAACTCGAAAGGGGAGAAACCCGTAGAGGCCTCTGGTGCCTCCCTGTAGGCAAACATAAGGTATGGTAGATAGACATCCCACTGCCATCCCTCCTCCTGTATGAACTTCTGGAGCATTTTCTTCAATGTTTGGTTGAAGCACTGGACCAGTCCATCTGTCTGAGGATGGTATGGGGTGGTATACAGGGCTTCAATACCTAGGATCTGGTACATGCGCTTCAACATACTAGAATAGAAGTTACTCCCCCTGTCAGTGAGGATCTCACATGGGATGCCAATTCTACTAAAGATTTTACCCAATTCTTCTGCTATCCTGGGGCTGTAACGGTTCTGAGAGGGATAGCCTCTGGACATTTAGTCGCATAATCACAGACTACTAAAATAAAACGGTTGCCCTTTGCACTGTTAGCAAAGGTCCAATAATATCCATGGCTACCCTCTCAAAAGGTATGGTGAATAGGGGCATTGATTGGAGGGGTACTTTATCTTTTCTCCCTAGTCTAGCCACTTTCTGGCATTCAGGACAGCTTTTACAATATGCTGCAATGTCTTCATGAATGCCTGGCCAAAAAAATCATCTGAGTAGGCGGTTCAGTGTTCGGTCCCTCCCTAGATGCCCTGCTAGGGGAATATCATGTGCTATTTCTAACAATTTGTTCCTATACTGATCTGGTACCATCAGTTGGTCAACCTTTTCCCCTGTCCATGGGTTCACACATACTCTGTATAACAGCCCCTTACTTAGTGTAAATGTAACCTGCCCAGGCTCAGCCTTTCCCACCTGTAAGAAAAAGGGTTGTAAAGTACCATCATTGCTCTGTAATCTTTTAAACTCATCAGACCCCCTCTTTATATGGTTAACTATATCAACATTGTTAGTTGTAACATCAGACTTAATGTCCTTTTATGCATTGTTTTGAGTCCATGTTTGTTTTTCTTTCCTCTTCGTCGCTCTGGACTTTCTGTCTTTACCCACGGGCTGAACATGTCCTGATCAAATGGAAACAGTACTGGCAAGTCCTTCTCTTTTCTACTGTCAGCTCGGGTGGTGACTGCACATATAGAGTTAGTTAATAAGGACTCAAAATGGGGGCGGTCATGGTTGATGATGACTGGTATAGGTAGATGTGGAACCACCCCCACTTTCATAACTTGTCCTTGTCCCTGGACATGAAGTACACTCTCTTGCAACGGAGAGTGATGGGTATCTCCAAGGATACAGGTCACCCCAATGGAAGGACCTCCCATTCTTGGCTTAGTGTCCACATAACTGGCATGTACCAGAGTTTGTTTGCTTCCAGAGTCCAAAAGGCCAGTTACAGTCTTGTTGCCTATTTGAACAGGGATAAGATAGTAGCCCCAGTTAGCAAGAGCCAGATGCGCTGGTTCGGTTTTCTTTCATGGGCAAAAGCGAGCTATGTGACCTTTATTCTTGCACTCATGACAAATAATGTCAGGGTTATATCTGTTAGTCCTAAGGCTAGTAGTTCGGGCCCCAGAGTTAGAGTTTACAGTACTTTGCCCAGCAGTAGTAGTAGTAGAATTAGCAGAAGGTCTTACCGTGGTTGATGTAGGTTGGTGAGGTGCTTGCTGGCGATGAGGCCGGGCTGTAATATAATCCTCTGCCAACCTTATGGCCACATCAGCTGCTTCCGGGCGATGTTCTTTTACCCACATTTGCACATCTTGTGGGAGCACTCTAATGAATTGTTCCAGGATGATAGCCTCTAATATTTGATAAACTGTTTGAGTAGCAGGCTGTAACCACTTTGTGCACAGGTCTTTCAACTGGGTATAGGCATCTTGGGGGAATCTACTGCATGAAATTTATACAACTGGAACCCTCTGCCTATACATCTCAGTACTTATATCATTTCAATATGGCTGCTTTTACTACATCATAGTTATTGGTTTGCACTATCTCAATATGGTTGTAGGCAAGCTGTGCTTTTCCGGTGAGGTAGGGGGCTAACCTCACCACCCACTGATCCCTTGGCCATGTACATGCAACTGCTACCCTCTCTAATGTTAGTAAATAGGCCTCTATATAATCAGTCTCAACCAACTTTACCATTTTAATGTCTTTCTGTCCACCTCCAGGGGGCACCAGAGGTCTTACGGTGCCTAAGGCTTGGATATCCCTTAGGGTGTCTGTCCATCTGGCCTCACTGTCTCTCCGATTGATTTCTCATTGCTTCTCCATTTCCATTTGTCGAACACACAGCCACTGCAACAGTTCATTCAACTCCACTGGCGGACTTTCCTCAGGCTCACCCCCTATGGCCTGTGCCTGTTCCTCCTTCTTGTCACCTTCCTTCTGGATTCTGGGTCCTTTGGCTTTAACCTCCTTCCTTCTTATCACGGGTCACTACCAGGAACCAAAGTTATCTGGAATGTTTTGGACATGTATCTGGTGACCGCACCATGCACTACAATGTCCGCTGCCTGCTCCTGCTACATCTAGTCCACCCAGGCCTCGGTCAGACCCTCCACACAGGAATCCCACAACTGCCACCACATGTCACAGGCAGTGGGATAATGATGGACCAGGAAGCAGTAGAATAAAGTTCAAGAAACAATACTGCTTTATTTTCTTCCTTTAAAGTTCTGCAGGAATAACAGGGTATCAAACAATATGAACTTAGGTGGCAAAATTATAAGGAGAAAACAAATAAAAATCAAACAATCAGAATTCCATAACAAGTTCCACAGCTAGAAAGGACTAGCTGCTCTAGGTGTGCTTCATTGCACACCTTACCACAATCTGCTTTCTATCTAGATCAGGTAATCTTTTATACAGGTAACTAAACATGTGACTGCTGTAGCTCCGCTCATTGCTTCCTAAAGCAGAGATATATGCACTAGTCATACAGAAAATATACATTTTAACTCTATAATCACTTCATTCTCATACATTTGTATATACACCTGTAATAATGATAAATAATGCTTCCCAACATTTTAAACTACTCCAGAGTCTCCAAGATACCACCCCCAACAGAAATGCACTATAAAAAGGTAAGAAGAACGGTCGGCTGGCTCTATAGCCGCATTCTGTGAGGACAGTGTGAGGAGAGCTTCTGCAGCTGGAGAGCCTTGTATGTAATATTTCTGCTACAACAGGTAATGTGTCTTTTGGTTTTCGGTTGTTAATTAAATTGTAACTGCACTCTAGAAACAAAACCGAAGTACACTGTCATTGGAATCCTTATTTTATAGGGAGCATATTTGCTCAACGAGGCTACAAAACCACATGAGTGTGCGCACAACCCAATACAGATACACTAAGAGTGCAGCCTGTGCAGCCGTATCGACGCGGGGAAAAACAGAAACAGTCATTGCTTTTCTCCGGGAGACGGCTTTTGTCTGAAACCCAAACAATGCATGCACTACTATTGATGGCTGTAAAAGGGGGGATAAAATAAAAAAAACACAGCCTCTATGCCTTCCAACGTGGGTTTCCAGCCTGCGCCTCTCTCTCTCACAAAGGGGAGAGACCCTTACAGTACTCGCTACCGTGAGTGCAGCGTTGGAGCCAGAGCAAGTGGCGACATAGGGACTGAGGACAGGAGTCTTGTTTCCTTCTCCCTGTGTCCTGCCTTGTATCCACAGGTAAAGGAAAGGGATCTTTTCATTATTTAATCAGGACAGACCTACCTTTCTTACGTGCGTGCATAACCGTGGGCTATGCTTTTCTTTGGTGCTATCATTATTGAAAAAACAGGGCTATCTTCTACTGTACAAAAAACACAGAGGACTGACGAAACATGTAACAAAGGGTGGCCAGCCCAACAAACAGACACACAGATAGACAGGACAGACAACAGAAATGCAATCCCTACCCAAAGTACAAATGCCCTGTTACAAAAGATAGCAAAAAAAAAAAAAGAAAAGGGGGGGTTTGAGTACCCTTTTACAGATAGATAGATAGATTGATAGATAGATAGATAGACTGATAGATACATAGATAGATATAGGTACTGCATGGACGTAGGTGACTGAGTAACTGGTGATCTCAGAATACTTACGTGCCCAAGGTTCTATGCTGATTGACAGCTTTGGGCTGTGCCACTACCCCTGTAGGGGTATTCAATATCCATATGTACTATATTAACTTCACATTGACAACGTTGGAGCTACTAGAAAAGGAAATAACAGTAAGTATGAAAGAATATTTGCTGTGCTGCAGAGTAAGTTCAATTACTACACAACTCACTACCTCAAATTTTAATGTACTGTAGGACCTAATCAGTTGGACATGGTAAACTGATTTGCAGTTCCTGAAAGGGTAACCTGGCAGGTTGGCATATCACCCCATCACTATTGTGAGAGCCAGCAAGCTACAAACCACAGTTTGACATCATAATAGTACAGCTGGAAGCACCCTGTCTTGCGGTGGTATAGTCGGAGTCTGGCACCTGCACATCTAAATCTCAGCTCATACATAGTCTGATCTTATGCTTAGCTTTGCAACAGGCAAATGAGTTCACAGCTGCATAAATATAATTGTTGACTGTTTATAACCTTGTAGACGTCATACAACTTCTTCAGCATATGATGTTATAGATTCTTGAGATTTTTTAGGTGGCAAGCATAGCTTGCAGCACTTCTCAGAGTAATGCATACCCTTATGCAGGTTTAAAGATTATTGTTATGCTTAATGTGTTTAAGTCAGCTGTGGTGAGGTACGAGTAGTGATATAACCTGCATAATATGGTGCCCATTGAGATTTCTTATACATCTCCCCCTCCCCCACACAGAAGGATTTAATGCTCTGCATATGGTTTCATGCTTTAGCAGGCATGAATGCAGAAACCAAATACATTGGAAATTATTTGTTTCCTTTAAAGGTTATATGCATCCTACACACTGCTGTTCTTTTAAATTATCTCTGCAGTATACTGCTTCTGGGATATGTTACTTTTGATTGCAATGGATGCCTCATTCATTGATCTGTAGTGGACGATTAACTGTTTAATTGGAGTAAGTGCATTGAAGACATCATTGCTAGTGATGCTGAGATAGTATCCTAGAAACTAGGATACTAACAAATACCTCCCATTTGGCCAAATAGTTGCTGTGGTAGGATAGCAGTGCTATCTGACCATGGATCCTATCCTCTAGGATCCAGTGCATGGATCCTACAAACATGGATCCTGGGGATCCTAGCAACACATGTTGTGGATCCTGTGGATCCTAACAACAGATCCAGCTCAGATCCTAACTATCTGACCTAGGATCCCTGGATCTGACCTAGGATCCATCGCTACCTGACCCTGGATCCTATATCTGTCTTTGGTAGGATTTCTGGTAGGATCCTAGGTAGGATACCAGCACTATCTGATAGATAGTGGTAGGATCCGCAAAAGCACTATCTGAGCAACACTAATCATTGCCTTTGTCCTCTGTGGTCTGGCACTGAACAAACAAGCTTCTAACTCCAGGAATCCACTAACATTGCTACTCTTGCAGTGCTCCTTTAAATCAGCACTGCCCCGGAGCCAAATAGAATGCTATGCTAATGATGGAATCTTTAGCTTGTGCATTCAATTTCAAACTGCCCATCGTAACTGCCTACATTCTAACCTCAGATTTCTTCTCTCCGCTGCAAAGTTCAGATGCCCTGGAGATCTTTCTCAATCAAAACAGATTCCTGTAGTGCATAAAACAAAAAAAAACTTAAGTATTTTGTTTTATTTTTTCATTACTGCCTATTGTAATTGTTTATAAGTGTTTTTTACCTCATAGTTGTAAGTTTAGTTTTATCTTTCGGTTCCTCGCGGTTCCTTTGAACCGAGGGGTAACCGATTCTTTTCTTGTTTAAATCAGAACCTTTTTTTAAGAGCTCCGGTTACTTTATTTTATTTTTATTTAAAAATGTACCACATTTGAACTGAGGTTTATCGGTTCCCTCTGCGGCTTTCTCGGTTCCAGATCTGATCGGAACCACTAGTCTCTGGACTTTATCGGTTCCTTAACCGACCGCTATTTCTCTCAGAACTGACTGCAATATTTAAATTTAGCTTATTTTTGTCGGTTCCTGATTCCTGTTTTCTAAAATGTCAGACAAGCCAAAAAAGAAAACAAGACCCCTGGGTTTAAAAATTGCTTGAAGTGTACAGAGGTATTTGCCAAGGCAGATAAGCATGATCTTTGCTTGATCTGCCTTGGGCAGCAGCATTTCAGTGAAAACTGTGACATTTGTAAGTCTTTCCCTGACAAGACAGTGGAAAATGCAGGGAGAGGCTTAAAAGGAGACTAGAGGAGGGGTCCATGGGCTCTAACCAGTCCACCCCCTCTAAGACTGTGGCTGTTCCTTCCAGAGCCTCCAAATCCACCCCTGATACGGGTGCAGGCTCTGGCAAGAGAGGCAAAGAACTGGCTGACTCCCCAGTGCCTGCCAAAAAAACTGAAGAAAACAAAACACACTGAAACCCCAGCTGAAACACCTCAAGGGGTCCCTCATGTGCACACTCCTGCTCCTTCTGCTGATTTGACTCAGGCCTTAGCCTTACTCCAGGTGCTGCAAGGCTTAATACCCCCTCAGCAGCCTGTGCAAGCTACTGCTGAAAAGCTGCGGTTGTTGCCCCTCTTTTGCCCACTGCTACAGTGGCATATGAGGAGGATGATCAGGATGAGGAGGGTATTGAACCTGAGGTCTCACCAGAGCAAGATTTTGGTTCTCCTCCCAGACCCACAGAGGATTTCTCATCCCATTTTTCTTTTGGTAAAACAATGGTAGAAACTCTGGATCTGCAAACAGCTGAAGAGAGCCAGGATGAGGAAGAGGCACAATATATGGAGTTCATGGGGCTGACACCCACTAAAAGGCTTCTTTTGCCTATGTACAATTTTTTTTAAATGGATGTACTAGAAATCCTCAAGTCTCCCAATACTGTCATGCCCACTGATAAAAAGTGTGACAAGAAATACCAGCTAGAAAGGTCTGGGGCTGAGTTTCTGTTCAGTCACCCAGACCACCAAGGGATTGTTCAACAGGCTGCCTGTGAAAAGATGAAAACTTCCTCATCCTCTCACCCCCCCCGAGGAAGGTGAACAGCATGGCAAAAAAGGAGTACCTTTCAGCATCCCTGGCAGTATGCCAAGTCAGCTACCAGGCTTATGCAGCCCTCTATCAGAAGGCTCTATGGCAATCCATGATAGGCAATGCTGAGGCTAATCCCTCTTTAACAGTATCAGAACTGCTGGACACAGCAAGACTGGGCTTGGAGGCTTCCAAGTACCAGTTTCAAATGGCAGCTGACACAAACAATACAGCTGCTAGATGGATGGCTGGTACCATAGCATTAAGGAGATTTTCCTGGCTGAGGGCTACTAATCTCACCTAGGACACCCAGACTAAGGCTATGGATTTCCCAGTTGAAGGTCACTCTCTTTTTGGTGCCCAGACTGAGGCATAGATGAAAAAAGTAGATGAATACAAAGCTACTTTTAGGAGCAACTCTACTAGAGAGAGAGCTTCTCCTTTCACTTCTTCCTATGCTAGGGGAGGCAGGGGTAGATCCTCTTTTAGGAGGCCCTTCTTTCAATACAGGCTGTTTCCCAGCATCAGAACCAACCACAGCAGGGTGGTTTTTAGAGGGCTAGAGGCAGATGGGGTTCTCAGAAAGGTTCCCCATCTGCCCAGCCTCAGCAGCAAGCAAAACAGAATCCCTGACTTTTCCCCTCAGGCTGCCTCTCCATTTCCTGTAGGGGGGCAGACACGTCCATTATTTTTAGAAGTGGTTGAAAATAACCACACACAAGTGGGTCCTGGAAATAGTGAGTCAGGGTCTCTCCCTTTGTTTCAAGTCCCTTCCTCCTCCAAGGTTAAAATAGTTTACACCAGTTCCTTTCTCAGAAAGAAAACTGCTGGAGCAGGAGGTGCAGGCTCTACTGCTGGCAAAAGCAGTGCAGCCTGTTCCTCTCAACCAAAGAGGGCAAGGGTTTTATTCAAGATACTTTCTAACAACAACAAAGAATGGAGAGTGGCGGCCTATACTAAACCTCAGACTGCTAAACAAGCACCTCGTAAAACCCAAGTTCACGATGGTCACAATGGCCATGATTTTTCCAACTCTGCAAAAAGGGGACTGGCTAGCCTCCTTGGATTTAAAGGACGCATATTTCCATATTCCAATAAGGGAGTCACACAGAAAATATCTCAGGTTCAGACTCCCTTAAGGCCATCACCAGTCCTCAACACTTCCCTTTGGCCTTACCGCTGCACCAAGGGTCTTCACCAAGTGCACAGCAGTAGTAGTGGCACACCTAAGAAGGTTAGGGGGTCACAGTTTTTCCCTATCTGGATGATTGACTAATCATAGGGAAATCTCATCAGCAGATGTTAGACCACATTCAGGTAACCCAGAATCTACTGCACTCCCTAGGTTTCCTCCTCAACACCAAAAAGTCAGTCCTGACTCCTGTGCAAGGCCTGCACTTCATAGGTGCAGCTAAATAGAGTAGTGGGAAGGGCTTACCTCCCACAGGAGAGGACAGAAAGAATTCAGCTTCTGGCAGGCTCATTTGCCCTGGGCAGGCCAAAGCCAGCAAGACAGTTCCTCCAACTGTTAGGGCACATGGCTTCAGCAACAAGCACAGTCATAGGTGCTGGGTTCCAGATGAGGGCTATTCAATTCCACCTCAGAGCACACTGGTGTCAAAGGTGGGACTCCCTCTCAAAGCCAGTACCAGTCACAAAGGTGTTACTACAAGCACTCCAATGGGGAGGGACTTGGAAAATCTAAGGGAAGGGGTTCCATTCCTGCAGGAGTCTCCCTCCATGGTTCTCACAACAGATGCTTCCCTGTTAGGATGGGGTGCTCATTTAGGGGAACACACCATCCACGGTACCTGGGGGAGTGCAGAATCTCTCCTGCACATATACCTGCTGGAGTTACAAGCAATTTACCTGGCCCTTCAGGCCTTCTGTCATCTAATACAGGGAAAGGTGATACAAGTCAGAACAGACAATAATATAACAATGTACTACAACAACAAGCAAGGAAGGACAAGGTCCACTTCACTGTGTACAGAAGCAATGAATATACGGAGCCTTATTTACTCCCTAAGCGCCTCCCTACAATCAATTTATCTGCCTGGCAAGGACAATACCTTGGCAGATGCTTTGAATGGAATAAATCAGGCCCATCATAAATAGGCGTTGAACAAGCAAGTGGTGAATGCTCTATTCAGGAGGTGGGGGACCCCAGAAATAGATCTCTTTGCTTTCCACCAAAATCAACACTTACCTCTCTATTGTTGCAGGGTCCCAGTGAAAGGCACAGTTCCCATGGATGCCCTGATCCTGGATTAGACAGGCAGGCATCTTTATGCCTTCCCCCTTTTCCATTGATACTCAGGGTGCTCATCAAGCTCAGGTCCCAAACAACTTCGATGATTTTGGTAGCCCCAGACTGGGCAAGACAGCCTTGGTACTCCTTACTGCTCTCAATGTCAGTGAGCAAGCTGATTCACCTCCCTCAGAGGTACAATCTGCAGACTTCCTTTCAGGGGAGGGTAGTGTACCCCAATCTCAGGTCTCTCAAGCTCAAGACTTGGTTCTTGAGGACCTAGAATATGCAGATTGGCAATTCTCTTAAGAAGTTTTGGAAGTCCTTAGGGGCTACAGGAAACCTTCCATTAAGAAAACCTATGCCTCTAAATGGAAAAGATGTTCCATTTGGTGCAGTGATAAGGGTATAGTCCCAGCCGAAGCTGGCATCCCAACTCTCTTGGATTACTTATCTCACCTGCACTCCCAAGGGTTGCAGCACTTAGCTCTGAAGGTGCACCTGGCTTCAGTTTTAGCATACCTTTCAGCTGGAAAGGATACCTCCCTGGCGTCAAATCCTTTATTCAAAAGGTTCTTTTTTTTTTTTTACAGTTATTCACTTTCTCCTACCTGGTGTCCCAGTCGGCTACCCTGTCCACACATCTCTCTGGTTCCAGCCACCATCCGGAACCCTGGCTTGCTTAGGACCCTTCACCGGTAATGTCCCGTGGCTTGCCCCCAGCGGCGGGGTTGTGGGAGTCTCCCTACACTCACCACCAAGACTGGATTCAGCTCTGGTGATGTCCCTGAAGCCAGGGTACCCATCGAATGGCCATCAAGTCGCCACGACCTGGGACACCACCATTTTCCATTTTCTCCCCCAGAGAGAGAGAGAGGGACGTGCAATGACGCCCATGGGGAGTGTGCAGGGTCGGCACGCACTCCTCCGGCGCCCTGCCCCATCACCGCCCCCCTATGTGCAGGTGGTGTACCACCTCCCCAGCCTCCGCTTAGAGCCAGCAACATACCGACACTGGAAACCCCCCTCCCCAGGAGAGGGAGAGCAGTCCAACGGACGCTCAATCCCTTTCCTACTCAGCCAACCCATGGCGGCCTGAGTCCGTTCCCAATCCCAGGTCACTGGCGTTGCGTGAGGTGTGGCATCCAGCACCTCAACCCTCAGAGCCACATTGTGTGGCTGAAAGGTTCTTTAAAGGACTCTCTCATTTGCTTCCCCCTCACAGAGAACCAGTGCCAGCATGGGACCTTAATATTTGCATTGCCCAGTTTATGCTTCCACCCTTTGAGCCTATGGCATCTGCACAGCTTAAATCTGTTACCTGGAAGGTAGTCTTTCTGGTAGCAATCACTTCTGCCAGAAGGATAAGTGAGCTCCAGGCCCTTTGTGTGGAAAAGGACTATATTTCTTTTCACAGGGACAAGATAGTGTTGAGAACTAATAGGAAGTTCCTCCCCAAGGTCGTTTCTGACTTCCATTTGAACCAGTCTATAACATTGCCAGTCTTCTTTACTGAACACTCTAGCTCAGGTGAGCGTAGATTGCACAGCTTGGATGTAAAAAGAGCACTGAGTTATTACATGTCTCATACCAAAGACCATAGACAGAACAGACAACGACTGTTCCTCACCTCTGGGAAAGTAGGTAAAGGTACTCCTGCTTCAAAGAGAACTATCTCTCAATGGATAGTTCAGTGTATTCAGTTTTGCTACTTAAAAGCAGGTAAGGTACCCTCCTCTGGTCTTAGGGCCCACTCTACAAGGGGCACAGCTGCCACTATTGTAGCTGCCTGAGAGGTACCACTAATGGAGATATGTAAAGCAGCTACCTGGAGGTCAGTCCACACCTTCACTAAGCATTATAGCCTGGACATTTAGTCCAGGAGTGATGCCAGATTTTGTACAGCAGTTCCGCAGAGTCTTTTTCCTAAATAGATTCTTGCCCGCCTCCTTGAGGTACTGCTGCACAGTCTGCAAGACTAATAATATTAGTGGATTCCTGGGGTTAGAAGAAAAAATTACTCACCTGTAGTAATCTTGTCTCTTCCAAAGGGATCCACTAATATTATTACTCCCTGCCCTTGCCTCCCCTTCAGAATCAGTAACTAGGAAAATCCTCTCCATAGCTCATCATATGTATAGTTGGAGTGGCATGCCACCTACTGGCACTTTCTAGTAATGTCTTTTAACTTGTAGGTTCTTTTTTCTAAGGCATATATCTGGCTTTAAGAAAAAGGGGACATTTATTTCTTCTGGTCCTCCAGTTAATGTTATTGGTTACCCCAGTTTGGGCACCATTTTTTTCCCCTCTGGTTATTTAATTATTTATTTATTAGCATGTTGTTATGGCCTCTTTGCAGGCTTCTAAGAAATCTGAGGTTAGAATGTGGGCAGTTTGAAACTGAATGCATGAGCTAAAGATTCCATCATTAGCATAGAATTCTATTTGGCTCCGGGGCAGTGCTGATTTAAAGGAGCACTGCAAGAGTAATAATATTAGTGGATCCCTTTGGAAGAAACAAGATTACTACAGGTGAGTAATTTTTTCCTTTTTGTTCTATGTTGTACTTTGTTGGGCTGTTGCTGAGTATAAAAGTTTATACTGTGATCCCCCAGTCCAGGAGATGTAGCTGAGAGAAGTAATAGAGGAGGCCATTCATGAAGCTAGGAAGACAAAGAGGTAAATGTTTATTTGGAAGCTGTCACTACCACTGGTATTTTAATCAAATATTGGTGTTGCATGGACTTCAGAAAAGCATAGAATTTTTTTCAGTTATGCAGTGTTTTTCATGCACTGTATCCCAAAGTACTTTACATGCAATTCATATACCCACGATATCAGAGCTGAAATGCCACATCTGATTTTCAGTAGCAAGGGTTTTATGCTTTAGAATGTATTCATATTCCTTGGAGAGATTTACCAAAACCAAACAAATTGGAAATGATTTGTGGTTTATTGTTTATGCACCCTTCATACAGGTCTTCTTTCAAACTGCCTCTGTATTATGGCTGCTTCTTGGAAATGTTACTTCAGACTGTAACTGGTGTACCATTGGTCTGTAGTTGAGAGTTAACTCTTTTGCTGAAGGGTTAAGTGCTTGGTGTGCACCATTGCTTTTATTCTCTAGGGATGCCTATGATCAAGCAAGCATACTTCTCTATAGCACACATTGCTTGGCTGTTGCTGAAGAATCATGTTGATTCTTCCTGTGGTCCTCCAATCCAGGAGATGCAGAGGAGGAATGTAAGAGCCAATGTGACTAAGAAAAAAAGGAAGGCAAAGTGAGAAATGTTTACTTGGAACCTATGACTTCTATTGGTATTTTGAACAAATACTGGTAGTTTATGGATATTTTTGCTTTTCATACAGTGTATTCTAAAGTACTTTACAAGCAATTTATCTACACACACACTAGCGACCTTGAGATGTCACATCTCATTTCTTGTTCTGGATAGCACGATGCCTTTCAATACCACTGGTACTCTGATTTTTGTTGAGATTTTTATCCCCCTTCATTCCCTGGTTCACCCTGCTTCCTTCCCTTCTTCAAGAAGGGTGGACAACCAGCTGTCTTTACAGCCAAGAGCAACTCCACTCCTTGATTGGCAGACGGGGGGGGGAAGGGTACCCAAATGCTGGTTGCCCACAATCTCTGTCCCTAAGAGCCAAGATCTTCACCTCCACAATGTGGCTATTCCCCAGCCAAACATAGCATGAGATTCCAGGGATCCCATGAGAAACCCAGTCCCCCAGGTGACCATTAGAGGTACTGCAGTCTGGCCACTGGTCCAACCTCTTGAGAACAATTTTATACTTATGTGTCATTAAACATAACATGCTGAATACAAGACATTGAAAAATACAAGGAAAAATGCAAAGTATTGTGCCTGCTATTGTTGTTAAAAGGAGTCTAAAATAAAAAAAAATTGCATATGGAGCTAGCAGAAAGAGACCAGGAAAGTCAGTGGGAGTTATAATAGACAGGAAGCTACAGTGTTTTACTGGATTCCTTCTACATAGTCACACTAGTGCCGTCCATTGAACATAAGCAAAATCTTTGGAGAGCCAATTGGCTACAGTCTTTTCTCCTTCCTTTCCTCTCAGCTCCGTACCCAACCCTCTCTGCTCCAGATCTGTTAACTTACTGGAAAAGAGAGGTTCCATTTTCAGTAGCAATTGTTAGCAGCTCAATAACTTCTCATCTTTTTCTCATCTGATTGCTTTTTTTTCAGATTTTGATAGCATGTTACCTACTTTACCTGGGTACATAGTAAAGATCTGCAAAGTTAAGAAAAGTTCACTTTGACAGAACTTCACAAAGTTGGCCAACTTTGCAAAGTCTGAAGTGCTGACATCGCAATGTTTCTTGCCTGGCGAAGTGGCACTTTTTTTTACAAAGTGACCAAGCTTTGCTTGCTAAGTTGCCACTTCATGAAAAAAGTAACACTTCACCTGAAAAAACATTGTGAAGTGGAGAGAGTCAAACTTGGTAATGGCAATATGAACTTTGCAAAGCTTTACAAAGTCGAAGTATCATAACTTCATGGCAACTTCACCGCATCTCTACTACATACATACATAGAAAATGATGCAGAGAAAGACTAATAAGTCCATCTAATCCAGCAATTCTACCGTACTACTCTAATCTGACCCTAGTGGCCTTCACCATCTATTATCTTTTCTCAACCCCCCTTAACTATGGCCATATGCCTATTCCATCCTGCTTTAAAGCTATAGACTGAGTTGGCACTTACCATGCGCTCATGTAATTTGTCCCATTTATCTACTACCCCCTTCTTGAAATAATGTTTGCAAACATGTTTTTTAAGCCTTCCCTCTGCAAGCTTTAGTGAGTTCTCTCTAGTACCTATATTTTCACTTAAAGAAAATATGACTTTATAGACTACTTTGTTTCCCCCATGTAGGTATTTGTATGTTTCTATCATATTGCCTCTTTCCCTTCTTTTTCAAGTGCACATAGATAAAGATCGCTTGGCCCACCTAGTCTGCCCATTTTTCTACCTAATGGATAAGCTGCAGATCCTAGTTAACCAACAGCCTACTTCCTCCTACCCCCCCACTAGAATTGCCTTATGTTTGTCCCATGCTCTTGAATTCTCACTGTTTTTGACTTACGACTTCCCTCGGAAGGCTGTTCCATGTATCCACAGCCCTCTGAGAAGAAATACTCTTACATTACCTCTGAGCCGCCCCCTCTATCTTCAAATTGTGCCCCTTGTTTTGCACATCTCTTTTCTGAAAGATGCTACCCTCTTGGACTTTGTTGATTCCCTTGAGGTATTTGAAAGTTTCTATCATGTCCCCCTTCTCCCTCCTTTCCTCGAGGCTATACATCTTTAGTTCCTTTAGTCTTTCTTTATATGTCTTCTAATGCAGATCCTGCATCATTTTGGTTGCCCTCCTCTGGACAGCCTCCATCCTGTCTATGTCTTTGCGGAGATGGGGTCTCCAGAACTGTAATGCCTCTCCCTATGCATCCTAGTATCCTCCCAGCCCTCCTTGCTGCCTTCTCACATTGCTGGCCCATCTTTAGGTCATCTGATATGACCAGGTCCCTTTCCATTTTTGTTTTTGTCAGTATCTCACCTCCTATTTTGTACTCTTCCCCTGGGTTTTTATTTCCCAGGTGCATTACTTTGCACTTCTTTGCATTGAATCTAAGCTGCCATACATTTGACCATTCCTCCGACCTTGTCAAGTCCCTTTTCATCCTTTCCACCCCACCTTGTGTATCAACCCTGTTGCAGACCTTTGTGTCATCTGCAAAGAGACATACTTTCCCTTCCAGTCCCTCTGCGATGTCACTTATAAAGACATTAAAAAGGACCGGCCCCAGTACTAAACCCTGCAGTACCCCACTAGTAACCCTCCTTTCTTCAATGTTGACTCCATTTACTATTACCCGCTGTGTCCTGTTGTCCAACCAGTGTTTTACCCAGGCTACCACCATAGGATCCACTCCCAGGCTGGCTAATTTGTTTATTAATCTTTCATGCGGGACTGTGTCAAATGCCTTGCTAAAGTCTAGGTAGGCCGTGTCCACAGCCCCTCCCTGGTCTACTGCTTTGGTCACCCAGTCAAAGAAATCAATTAGATTTGTCTGACATGACCTTTCCACTGTGAATCCATGCTGCCTTGGGTCCTATGCCCCACTGGCCTCTAGGTACTCAACAGTTCTTTCCTTCAGAAGTGATTCCATCATTTTCCCTACCACTGAGGTCAAACTGACAGGTCTGTAGTTTCCTGCCTCTGTCTTGCTCCCTCACATCCGCCCTCCTCCAGTCCTCAGGTACAGCCCCATCCTCCCATGATTTATTAAAAAGGGTAGTCAGTGGTGTTACTAGTTCTTCCGTTTAGTTCTTTTAAAATTCTGGGGTGAATCCCATCAGGCCCCATTGCTTTATCCACCTTCAGTTTTAAGAGTTCTTTCAGAACCCTTTCTTCTGTGAAAGGACTAATATCAACCCCCCCCCCATCCAGAGTGCTTCTATTGACCGGATTAGGTATTTCCCCCTGCTTTTCCACTGTGAATACTGAGCAGAAGCATTCATTCAGTAACCCTGCTTTTTCACTGTCGCTCTCTGCCCAACCACCTTCCTCTTTGTTCAGCCTCAGTATCCCTGCCGTAGTCTTTCTCTGCTCCCTGATGTACCTATAAAAGGTTTTATCCCCCTTCTTAACCGAGTTGGCTATTTTTACCTCAGTTTGGGCCTTCGCGATTCTGACTGCCTTACCCGCTTCCTTCTGCTTTAACTGGTACAGTTCTCTGTCCTGCTCCTTCTGTGTTTCCTTATACTTCCTGAATGCTATATTTTTCCCCCTTACCTTCCCTGCCACTTCTTTTGAGAACCATAGTGTTTTTTTCTTTCATTTTGATTTGTTTATTTGCTTCACACAAAGACTTGTTGCCTCTGTGATGGAGGTTTTGATGTTTCCCCATTGTTGCTCCACCCACCTTCTTGCCTGTTTGCTAGTGCTTTCCTGAGACACTCTCCCATTTTGACAAAATCAGCCCTCCTGAAGTCCAGTACCTTTACTTTTGTGTGGCTTGACTTTACAGCTAAGTTTATCGTGAACCACATTCTTTGGTGGTCGCTTGTTCCCAGATGGCTACCCACTTCAAGATCAGAGATCCTCTCTCCATCCCCATTTGAGAGTACCAGGTCTAAGCTTGCTCTCTCCCGAGTGGGTTCCAAAACTAGCTGTCTGAGGCATGCCCCCTGTAGGGCATCAAGAATGGCCCTGCTCTTACCATGCCCTCATGTAATTTGCACACATGTCTATGTTCTGCAATCTCCTCATATGTCATATCCTTTAGGTCGTGAATCATTTTTGTAGCTCTGTGCTGTACTGACTCTACCATATCACAGTCATTTCTGAGGTGAGGACTCCAGAATCTACACAGTTCTCTAAATGAATTGTGAAGTGGAGGAATTACTTCCTTTCTCCTGTTACTCATCCCCCTACCTATGCATCCCAACATCCTATTTGCCCAAATCACAGCTCTGTTACAATGCACTATGGATTTGAGGCCATTTGATATAATGACTTTTAAGTCCTTCTCCTTCTTTGTGCATTCTAGAATCAAACCATCCATTTCATATTGTATGTTTTGATTTCTTTTTCCTATATGCATAACTTTACATTTTTTCACATTAAAGCATAGCTGCCAGATGTGTGACCATTTTCCAGTCTTTCCAGATCATGCCTCTATTCTCAAATCCCCTCTTCTGTATATACTCTTGTACTGATTTTATGTCATCTGCAAACAGGTAGACATTGCTCCTTATGCCTACACAAATATCACATATAAATACATTAAAAAGAACAGGGCCCAACACTGATCCCTGTTGCACTCTACTTTTGACCTCTTTTATCTTTGCAAATTTACCATTTACAGCCACTCTTTTCATTCCAGCCACTTTTCTATCCAAGCATATTTTCTATACATAAGTCTCTACTTTTTTTGGCTAATCTCTTATGGGGGACTGTGTCAAATGCTTTACTAAAGTCCAAATATATTATATCTGTTGCCAGACCTTTATCAGCAGCCCTTGTTACCCAGTCAAAGAATTCAGTGAAATTTATATGAATCTACCCATTCTTCTCTTAGGAAGGTCTCCATTACCTTCCCCACTATAGATGTCAGACTAACTGGTCTATAGTTTCTTGGTTCATCTTTCCCGCCACTTTTTATGCAATAGGATCACATTTGTTCTCCTCCAGTCCATGGGGATCACCCCCATGTCCAATGAGCTATTCAAAATATCTGCAAGTTGAGACACTCTCCTTTCTGCTACCTCTTTAGGAATCCTGGGATGTAATTCATCTAGTCCCATACATTTGTCCATTTTCACACTTTTCAGCTGTTCTAACACAATTTTCTTTGTTATTTGGCCTATTTAGTTTTGATTCGTATGCCTTTTTTTCCTTTAAAATACATACTGATAAAGGCCCCTCTTCCTCCCTCATAAATACTGAACTGAAGTACTTGTTCAGTATCTCTGTTTTGTCCCTGTCCTCTTCCTCCTATCCTGCTTCATTTTCTTAGCCTCACTATCCCACAACCTTTACTTTGCATTTCTCCAATATGTACTTAAAAAATAATTTTCATATTCTTTGCTAGCCTGAGACCCGTGCCTTTTGATACTCTTATTTTCTTACTAGCCTCCTCAGCTATCCTTAGGTACTTTTCTCTATCCTCCTCCCCTCCCTTTGACTAGCCTTGCATTTCTTAAATAACTTTCTTTTACCTCTCACTGCTTTCTTGACTTCTATCATAAACCATAATATAGCTCTGATCTTTTACCCTTGGGTATTTTATCTATGCAGTTGGTAGCTGCTTCTAGAATTGCTGTTTTAGATGTTTCCAATTTTTCTTCAACCACTACCATACACCTCGCTATCTTCATTCTTTCCCGTAATCTCTCTCTCTCTCTCTCATCTTGTCAAAATTTGACTTCCTGAAATCCCATACTTTTAGTGACCTATTCATTTAGCATATTCACAACTGTACCTCAGCACACTACGAAAACAACAAAAGGCTACACTCACCACATATATTAATAAAACACCGAGCCTTATTTAAACTGCATTAATGGGGGTTTATTCATTCTCTGTAGCATCAAGGGCTTAACCCAGTGATTCAACCAGAAATTGGTCTTCATCAGGGGGCTATACCACAGCACACCCTATCTTGTGATTACTGGACCCCAATGGCTTCAGGACTGACATGTTTAAATCCTCTCACTGTTTGTAAGAAACAAATCTAACAGGCAATCCTCCCATGTCAGCTCCTTAACCAGCTGTACCAAAAGCTAGTCCATGTCTGGCATGTTAAAGTCTCCTACTTTTAATACTTCCCCTAACTTGGATGTCCTTCTCAGTATTTCCCCTAAACCCATATCTGCCTCCTGGTCCTGTGCTAGTGGCCTGTACACCACAGCAATTCTAATTCACCTTCCATTTCCTGACTTCAATAATACACCATCACATCTCTAATTTTTCTGATTCCACTATATTGTCCAACTCATTTGCCTCTGTACTTTTGGGGTTCTTCATTGATCAACAATTTGATTTTTTTGCTCCATATTTGTTCTTTGGTCTTGAAAATCTACAAGAACTTGGAATGCCTTTACAGGATAAAGGATTACTTTTCCCTGGGGATGGAAAAGTACCTATTTGAACAAAGGATACTGTCTAACATCAACTGTTTTGATGTCATCCAAGTAACTACCCCCAAACAGCACTTTGAAAACACTGCTCCCTGATAAACTCTCTCTTCTGCTTTATACTCAGTTGTGTGCCTCATAAACACCACTGTGAGTTGTGTGATCTATTATGCTAGCTATTGCTGAAGGATAGATGCTGCCTACACCAAGCCAACTTTAGCTCTAATTACTGTTTGACCAAATTTCCCAGCCACCAAAAAGATGTGCTTACACTTGCACCAAATTCGGCTTATACACTATGCTACCACCTGGGTCATAGGCTCCACATTCTGAAGTGTAAACAGAATGCTGACCAGAAAAGAATCCTGTATGAGCAGAAGTCCTTTCCTGTGAAACAGTTTGCCCCTAAATATTCTAATCCCATCAATCTTCAACCTGCCAAGGTATAAATGCCTAGGGACACAATTTATTTTGTATACCAATAGAGGTGGGCAAAATTAGTGAATTCACTGAATTTTTGCAAAATTGCATGAATTTTCGCAACATTTTGTGAAATTTTTCAGAATATTGTGAACTTCTTTAATTGGTCATAATTTAATCCATGTTCAAGCTAGGCATCTAACATTTGGCATGCAAATAATCTGTTGGAGACTCTAAAAGATTGCCAAGTTTCATAACATTAGGATGAAGGATGGGGACATTATAGGGGATCAAAATCTAGCAGTTCAATATTCATGTGAAAATTTCTGAAAATATTTCTAAGCTTAAAACCTAACCACCTTTGGAGCTAGATAATTGAAAACTTATATGCATGCTTTTTTAGAAGGTTCATAGGAACTGCTAAATAGAGATTATAAGATTTAACTATGACCTGCCTCCCAACACAACTTCCAGGGACTCGCTTCTGAACCCAGGTCATCAGCATGGCAGCATGACGTTCTGATGCTGGACCATGGTGGTTGTCTTAAAGCCTAATATTTAGGGTCAGTGAACCTAACAACATTGGTGATATTCTGTTCTCTAGCTTTAAACATACAGGGGCTTAAAATTCAGCACTTTACTTAATTGCAAAATTTAATTTTAAAATTTCTGAAAGTTTGGAAGGTTGTAACTCAGTCACCTTTAAAGCTAGAGATCTGAAACTTTGCACACATACTGTATTTATGGATTTGGGTAATACCACCACTCCACATTTGGTGCAATTTGCACAAACACTTTTAGTTTACATAGCTGTTAACTGTAATTTTAAAATTTCCAAAGGTTTGGAGGCAGTAGTTTTTTAAAGCTAGAGATTTAAAACTTGGTACACTTCTGTATGAGCACTGGAACAAGCAACACACCAAATTTTGTGCAAGCTGGACAAATGCCTTTTAAATTAGATGGAAATAACCAAAATCACAATTTTGGCAACATTACGTGAAAGTTTCACTGAAATTTCACAAATTTTCATGTAAACAAAATTACCATTTCACCTGAAATCTGCTGGCAGAAGAAAACTTTTGTCCATCTCTATATACCAAGGTTTTCAATTTACCTGTTTTTATCAAGAGAAAAATTGCGCTAAGACTACTGTAAAATGGCATCATGTTATTTTCCACAGAAGTCTGGGTCTCCAAGAACTCATGGCAGAGATAGCAGTGACAAAAACACAAATTATAAAATGGCATGAAAAACATTCTAGAAATGTAAACGTCTGAAGGAAATCACCTAAACATGCATTCAAACTCTGTAAACACATGGTCAGGTGCTAGATCTCCTTCTCTTCCCCCAAAAACCTACTTACAGCCATTGTATAAATGTAATAAGCCCCTCCAGGGTGTGCATCATAGCATTTTTGCACTTTCTAGGGGTGTAAGGACACTCAGCCTTTGACCGCATGCCCTACTACACCCTTGGGACATACATTAAAATCCTATAATGCACACCTTGTCATGGTTTATTACTTAGTGTCTCACTGCCATTTTTTGAATAACAAATATTTTATTATAAATACATCTTAGCAGGCTGCCCACTGGTGCAGTGGTAGCACTACCGCTCACGACACCAATGACCCAGGTCCAGAAGCAGACTTGAGATGTCAGAGGTCTGACCCGGGGAGGAGGATTGAACGTCAGCAGGACTACTCTCTTCCTCCAACAGGTGAATTGTGGAGTCTGGCATTACAGCGGCTCCCAGCAGAGGCTGGGAGTATTACACCAGCACGAGATGATGTCGACATGGGTGGAGACAATGGCGGACATATGTAGTGCAGGTGTGGGAGCACTTGCACCCCCACGCTGATATCATTGCATGTCTCTATCTCCAGAGGGAGACTTCAGGAAGTAAAATCCCTGTGCTAGCCAGACAACGATGCCAGGGTACTTGACG
This sequence comes from Neoceratodus forsteri, assembly GCA_016271365.2. Taxonomy (NCBI): domain Eukaryota; kingdom Metazoa; phylum Chordata; order Ceratodontiformes; family Ceratodontidae; genus Neoceratodus; species Neoceratodus forsteri. The sequence goes on from CM028130.1 coordinate 433,803,714, forward strand.
GTGCTCTCTCAGGCCTGTTTTGGGAGCTGCTGGGGATTGGATTTGCATCTCAGTCCCCCCCCCAGGTTCAGGGGGAGAGCCTCACCATGGGGGCAAGCAATGGTCTCCCAGTACTTCAGTAGTTTCCTGGAGATGGCAGAGAAGCAAAACTGGACTGAGCACCAATCAGCCAATATGGGGTATGTCCCCAAGTCTACGTACAGAAAAATAAAGAAACTTAAAAAAAATACACCTTAGCAATGAAAACAACACATAAGGTAAATTTTGCATTTCAATTTATTCCTAAAGATGTGCATCTTTTAACTGGTTGGACCTACTCCTTGTTTTGTAAATAGATTTTCTGGTTTCCAGCAACAAAATCATAGTTGGCATCAACAGAACTTAGTTACAAGAAAAATCCCAGAAAGTTGAATTTCAGGACTTTCCCTTTTTATCACTGAAAACATTTTTATTGAAACAGGGTCAAAATGCAGCCTGAAAGTGACCCAAGGCAACTGATCATGAATAAAAATGTATTTATTTATTTAAAATGGGTTAAGGATCTCTAGAGGATTCATTTCTTTTTACAGGAATTACCCAAAATAAAAACATCATGCAACATTGGTAATAAAAAAATAACAGAATGATTAAAAATAAGATAAAGAAAATTTAAATTGATGAGCAAAAAATGATACATAATGACAAGTAAAATGTGAATTTGAAAAAAAAAAAGAAAGACTATGACCATTGGAAAGCATAGGTTAACTCTAGGCCAGAAAGAGTAATACTGAGGGAATGCAAAGCTAGAATTAAGAAAGCCAAGGAGGGACTGGAACCCAGGACAGCAGCAGGAGCTGCAGACAACACCAGAGCCTTCTTTCGGCACATGAATGAATTGACTGTAAAGGAGATGGAGATTGGGCCTAAAAGTGATGGAACAGGCCAAGGAACCTGTGAGAGAGCAAGGGGTCATGGCTGAGATGCTAAATGAATACTTTGCTTTGGTGTTCCCCATTGGTCACCTGGGGAAGGAAGGTGTTAACCGGGAGAGCCCATGGCATCAGGAGTAGCAATAAGGCAGCCTATGGACATCACACCAGTCTTGGTAACTACCTACCTGGTGAAGATCAAGCCATGTAAGTCCTGAGGAAAGGATTGAATACATCTTAGGATCATTGTGCAGCTAAGGGAACAATTGTTGAGGCCTCTTGCAGTAATCTTTTAGGAGTTTGGACAGGTGTGGTGCCAGAGGACTTGAAAGTGGCCAATGTGGTACCCATCTTTATGAAGTGGGCAAGGTCGGACATGGACAACTATCGGCCGGTCAGCCTGACATCACTGCTGAGATGGTGAAGGCCATAATCAAGAGCAGAATAATGGGGCACTTGGTTGGGGCCAAGGTTTTGGCCTCCTCTCAGCATGGCTTTATGAGTTGCAGATTATGCTGAACCCACCTTTTTGCCTTCTTTTAGTGGCTGACCAGGGAGGTAGATCCATGTAGGGCCATAGGCATAGTCTACCTAGACTTCAGCAAGGGCTTTGATACAGTGGCACGTGACAAGGTTCTGGGTAAAGTGCATCAGTATGGATACATGAGTCATGCACAGAGTGGATTGCTAACTAGCTTGGTGGAAAGAAGTAGAAGGTTGTGGTGGATGAGCATTGCTCTGAGAGGAGAGGGGTTCTAAAGTGGTAGCCTGTATTCTTTCAAGCTTATCCTGTTTCTTTTTTAAATGTGAGTTCCAAAATTGCATGCAGTACTCTAAACACTGTCTAACCAGTAACCTTTACAGTGGCATGATTATGTGCTCACTGCGGCTTTTGAATCCTTATCTGATACATCCCAGTTGCCTGTTAGCTCTTCTGTAGACTTTTTCACACTGACTGGAACGTTTCAGTTTTACTGTCTATCATTATGCCCAGATCTTTTCCTCATGTGAAGATTCCACCTCAGCTCCATTTATGCTGTGCTTAACTTGTGGATTCCTCTTTCCTATATGCAGCACTTTACATTTTTTGGCATGAAATGTTAGCGGCCAGGCACCCAACCACTGTCTGTGGCTCTCCATATCTAGCTGCCAGCTTTTTATTCCTTCTTCTGTGTCCACCCACTCTTACAGCTTTGGGCCATCTACACCTGCTGCTCAGTTCTTTTGCAGTGTCAGCAATGAACATATTGAACAAGATTCATTCCAGCTCCTACTCATGTGGGACTCCACTTCTCACCTTTCTCACTTCTTTAAGTTTACCATTCAGTACCTCTCTTTGCATTCTGTCTGTTAGCCAGTTGTCTATCCCTCTTGTAAATTTCTTCCCTAGCATCATCTGTTCAATTTCTTTAAAAGTCTCCTCTGTGGCAGTGAATACAAAAAAAATACTAAAGTCGAGGTACAGGATGACTACCGCCTGATTATTGTCTACCATCTCTATCACTGTGTATGAGGTTAGTTTGACATGATGGGCTTCTTGTAAATTCAGGTTCTTGTCTACAAGTCAGTTCTCTTTCAAAGAGGCCACTATCCTTTCCTTGATGGTATCCATCAGCTTCCTTACACTTACTTGCCAATAGGATACAGGGTTGCCCTTGTCCCCACTGTTATGTAGGGGGATCACACTTGCAGCTCTCCATTCTGCTCATACTTCCCCAGTACAGTTTATATTGAAACCATAAAAAGGTCTGCTAGAAGTGCCACCACTGACCTGCTCAACTCTTTTGCTCCTATTGAGTGCATTTCATCTGGTCCTGTGGAACGTTTAGTTCCTGAAGTCCTCTCATGACTCTGCCCTCAATAAAGACTTCATTAACAAATCCTTCCCCTCATTTCACTAGTACCTATTTTTGATCTTGGCCAGTGGCCCATCTCTTTCATATATGAATACTGAACTGAAATACTTATTCTGTATGTTACCTTTGCGCCCATTCTTCCTGAAACATACCCCATTATTTGAGCCTCTATATGATACCCTTAATGTTTATTTTCTCTCTTCTCTACTGTATCTGAAGAAGGTGTTTTCATTACTCTTAACTCCATCTACACTCCTCTGTTTTGTGTCTGCTTTAGCTGTTTTTATGCTGTCCATGCAAGTGGTCAGTGTATCCTTGTATGTGGCACTGTTTTTATAATTTTGGTACTTCTTATATGCCCTGAATACACTCATCATTCACTGACAGCGTTACCTTAATATTGAACTATAGTGACTTCTTATTCTGGACCACTTGTTTTCTGCCCCCTTTCCTATTGTAAGTTCACTTGCTGTATATCTATTTTAGATCTCCTTTGGTCATGGTCAACCTTCCTAAGTGTGGCACTACACTACGGGTTTTGTTTTGTTCATGCTCAAGCACTATGTCAAAATGAATGGAGTCATGATCACTTAATCTTTCAGGTGCTTTACTTCTATGGTTCTTGATTATGTCCTGGTTATTCAAATTAAGGTCCAGTATTTTCTTCCCTCTAGTTGGATTGTAAACTCATTGTGTGAGGAGACCATCCTGTAATGTTTGATAAATCTGCATGTTTTTTTTGGCTGCTTGCTACATTCATTTGTCAGTTTATGTCTGGGAGATAGAAGTCTCCCATGGTCACTGTTCTGGCCTGATCTGACCTACTGTTGTAGCAGTCCCCCAGCCCATCACTTTGTCCCTATTCTCTTCTGGTTGAGAGGCCTGTAGAACCATCTGATTGTGTACTTCCTTCTCCCACTGTTTAAGTTTTAACCAGAATGATTCCTCCCCTGCTGGGATTGCTCAGTCTTCTATTAAATTTATACCCTCTTAACTTAGGAACACACTGTAGCTGTAAAGCTAGAAGAAGGCATGTAGCCCATCAAGACCATCCCCAGCTTCTCAGCAGCTGTAGCTTTGTAAGTTAACCTCACACATATACCTATCCAGATTTACATTGAACCCCTCAATGTGCTACAATTTACCACTGCTATTGATAGATTATTCCAGATTCCCACCTCTCTTTGTATAAAGAAATACTTCCTTCATTCTCCCTTAAATTGTTCTCCCCCCAGTTGCTTGTCATGTCCCTAGTTTTATGTTGGATTGTGCTGCACGTGCAAGCAACATCTTGTGTAGTAGCACATATTCAGAGGTGTGCAGCAGCACAATGTAGGATGCTTAAGTGGGTGCATCCTCAGCCGACAATCAGAGTATATGCTGCCGATGACAGCAGTTTCAGAGAGAGCCAAAGAGTTGAAATGAATCTGCCGCTGCAATCAGAGACAGGCTCATCATTGCAGTGGCAGATGACACTTCTCCATTACGTGCCTTTCCTGGTGAAACATTTCAATAACTGTGGCGACTACTGCCATCTGCCACACAATCCCCAGAAAGCCAACATCAGGGTGCCCAATCCACAAGTTGGCATGTCCCCCCCCACATTGTGTGGCACACCGTAACATGGCAGCTCCTGCCACCCGCCACACACTCTTGAAAAGCCAACATCAGTGTGCCCAATCCCCATGTTGGCATCCCCCCCTCTTAGTGTGTCTTTCTTGTTTAAACAGTTTCTCCTTTCCTTTCCTACACCAGGATGCCCACTCCTGGTGTTGGATGCATGCCCCCCAACCCATCTATATGCTTTGCCAACATTGGGGTGCCCAATCCCTGTGTCAGCATCCCCCCAGAATTGTGGCACACTGGGAGCCCACCCCAGTGTGCCTATTTTTTTTTTGTGTAACCTGTAAATGAAGAAAACCTTCCCTTGTGGTCTTTCTTGTTTTCCCTGCAAACAAGAAATGGTCAACGATGTCTCCCTCGTCCCCCTCCCCCATCCCCAGCCTCCCTCTGCACACCCATCCCCGCACCCCCCTCACCCATACTTACCACCTGGAGGTCAGGAGCTGTGATCTTCTCTGAACCGGGACATGTCTGCACTCTTCAAAGCTGAACTGCGAACTGAAAAAATGACAGTAAGCTTTATAATGGGAGGCAATGGGGGGTTTCAATTGAGGTTGATATCTCAGCTGTTTTTTGGAATTTTGGCTCCAAATTTTCAACATGGGGTTCTTGGGACCCCACCTCATGAACATGTCACTGTCATTTAGTTTCTCAGTTCTGAAAGGTGATTTCATGGTTGCTGCGTGGAATCATCTTTCTGGACTGATTACCAAAACTACAATGCCACTGTTCAGGAGGGGAGGTCCCAAAAAGCCCATGTTACAAATTTGGTGAAAAAATTCCAAAAAATGACTGCATTACAAGTGTGCAGTGCACAGTTTCTAAGCACGGTTGTAACTTCGCCAATTTATTCAAATTTTCTCTCCAGATTTTCAACATTGCCATTTTTTTCACACAACCTCATGAACAGTACAGCTGTCATTTTTACCTTCCTGCCAGAAATGTGTTTTTCACACTAGGCACCAATACTGTATCACTGTGCAAAACACCTTCGAATTGAGTAATGAAATGATAGTGCCACTGTTCATGAGGTGGGGTCACAAAAAGACCATTTTGAAAATTTGAAGTGAAAATACCAACAAACGGCCAGGGAGTTTGGGTTTCCAATCATAACGCTGTACTCTGAAGAGACTGACAGGTGTTGGAAATGTGACTTGGGATCATCAGCCATAATACTCACACCATTCCATACCCACCCTACAGCCAGTGACAGGCATCGAGGTGTGTGCCTCGGTATATTCGGCCCCAGTGTTCACCCCATTCTTCTATACCACACCCATCTCAGTGCATTTCCTTATGGGATGGGGTGAGTATAAGGCCCAAAGATCCTAAGGCACACCGTGACACCTGTCAGTGTCTGCAGGGTAGGGTGAGGTGAAATGGTGTAAGCGTTATGGCCAAAGACCCAAAGGCAAGCCACATACTTTGCTGCCATTCCTATTATGCATCTCTCTAACTCCTGCACTACCAATGCCAATGCCAGCAAGCCAACATTCACCACTGACAAATGCTTGTTATATTATAATTTTTAATCTCAGATTTAAGATATTCATTATTTTATTTATTTATTTAGCTTTTGTTTACCGAGTAAGTGCACTAAGCAAGAGCCTGCCTATTTTCAGGCAAGACCCTGGAGCGTACATAACAGGTGAACAAGCAAATTAACATTGGTCAAGAATACAAACATTAGGGCAATAAAGGAAGTGCCTAGATTTACAGACTAGTAGTTGGTATGAATATAAAGCATTTAGGACAATATCAGAAGTGCATTAACTTACAGACTAGGGGAGGGTACAAATAAGAGAAGAGTACAGGTTACAACCCAGAAATAGCTATGGTACAGTAAGGCAGGAGGAAAAGCCGGACTGGGCAGTAGGAATCAATGAGATCAGAAGCACAAGTATTTGTCAGAGGTTCGGAGGTGGTGGAAAAGATCTCTTTTGAAGATAGTATGGGAGGTGGGAGAACCAGAGGTGTGCAGGTAGGGAATTCCATGAATTAGGGGTGTAGTGGGTGAATGCCTGTCCACCCATCTTAGTGGAACATTTGGGAACGGTCATCGGGGCGTGTGTAGAAGACCGCAGTGAGTATGCCAGTATCATGTCTCCCCTTATCCTTCTCTTATCTAGGTTAAACAGGTTTAGCTTTGTTAACCTTTCCTTATAGCTCTGTCCCTCTACTCTCACCATTCAGGTGCTAATCTCTGAGCTCTCTCAACCCATGCCACATCCAATATGCAGTGTGACATCCAGAACTGCCTGCAATATTTTAAATGTAGTCTAACTAGTGATCTTTACAAGAGGATACACGCTCTCATGGTTTACTTAAAAATTTCTTCTGATACACCCTATAATCTAATTATAATTCTTAGACCCCTTCTCCTGGTGTGCCTCATGGTTCAATGTATTAGTTATGAGCACCTGTAGGTCTCTTTCCTGTTCTGATGCTTTAACCACCTCCCCACAGAGACAGTATTACGCTCTCGTGTTCTTTTTTTCCAATTAATTAATTGAACAACACACACCACTAGATTCCTTGTCACAGATGCTGAAATAATGTAATAAGAATTGGCATTCTGTTACCGAACATGAAAGTTGATCATCCAAAACTCAATACAAAGGAAGATAAAGTTTGTGGTATATGGAAGCTTCCATGGCAGATGCGAATGTGGAACCAATACAGATAATATTTTATTTTTTATTTATTTGTTACCAATTAAAAGCTCAAGGGCATAAATGCCCATTTTCATAGTTGACTTGAATACATATAACAATAAACAACACAAAAACATAAATACATTCAATTAAAACAGACGCCTACAAAAATAGTTAAAATATTATATCTCAGCATACAACTGAAAAAGGAGAATGAAAGAGAATTCCTAATGTCATACAATAAGGAATTCCAGAGTTAAGAAACTCAAAAAGATTTTTTGTTCAAAAACAGATTTCCTGAATGGAATACACAATTGTAAATAAGGATTATCATGTGTTACACAACAAGAACAATGAAACCCAGAACTAAAGGCTAGTAAGATTCCAATGGTTGAACATTTCCAAAGCTGTGTTGCCATAGACATTGTACATCTAGATTAAAAAGAAAACCAACTGCGGTCAGAATATAGTGCACTGTGATGAGTGTTACTATCCACAATTTAGGCTAAATCTACAGTTATATATAAACTTAATCCTATACAGATTAAACTTGGAGGTTGCAGTGTAAATAATCTCATAATGAATTAGGGAGACAGCAAAGCTTTGGGCAGCCTGCTTTCTCACTTCTATACAGTGGCAAACCCCAACTCTATAAAGAAGGCCTAAATGGGCATAAGACGTTTTCAAGAGAGCATCAATGTACAGGTTACAAGGCAAGGAATATCTAAAATGAGTCCTAAATACTTAATAGTTATCCACCATTTCAACAGCTGTAGAGTTGATTGTCCTTATCTCTAGGGCTGACACACTAGACACATCCCCCTTTTTTTAAGGTTCCCAAAGAGCATACTCTTAGCTTTTATTTTACATTTACTGCCAATCTATCTAAAGACAGCCAGTTATGAATATTCAGAAAATCATTCTAACGTACACTTTGAAGGTGGAAGTGGCTATCACCCATAGAGAAGGGAAAATGCCATCACCATGCAAAAGAACTTGAGTATGTGTTACTACAGAAGGAACATCATAGAGGCTAAACAAAAGTGGGCCAAGAATGGACTCCTTTGAAACCCCTATTCCAATGCCAGCAAGCCCTGAATGAGTACACCCTAATTTTATGTAGTCCCGCCTTTATTGTCCTTATTTGTCTAGGGGTCCTGATGGCATGAGAAGCAGGGAGGCACACAGACCCATGAGTACCTTTCAGTCACTTCTTAGCATTGGAATAAAGACAGGACTTACCTTGCTGATGATAACCAGGCCTCCTCGTACCCAGGTGGAAACAGCTTAGGCACCGCAGCTTTTGCTGACCTCCAGGTAAGGGGGGGGGGCTTCTTAAAAAGAAATGTAAGGAATTAATTCCTTGAAAACTCAGCACTACTAAGTAAAAGCGAAAATAGAAAGATTTAATTTTTTTGTTCAGAATGATCAGAACAATAACTAAATTAAATGGAGCAGTTCCATTGGGGTTCAGAGCTAGAGAAACAGCAGACAAAGAGCACTTGCACTGGCCACAGCTAGAATGATTTTACAGCCTGGAGTTTAGATCAGACTGGCTCCGCTTTTTACCAAATGAGTTGAAAATCAGCTCACACCCTCTCCTCCATACTGGTTGTCCTTTCCCTTTTCCTTACAGGGGAGTGCCTTACTCCTCCTTGCCACCGAACCTTAAAGTGTACCAGGGCATGCTGTAGCCTAAATGCCTCCCACGGTTGCTCCCAAACCTTACTTTCCATCAGAGCCAAATTAGGTGCTATCCTTTCTTTCCCTCCCAGCCAAGGCAAGCCTCTTTGAGTGTGACAACGGCTCCTCCTTTCCATTCCTGTTTCCTTAGACTGCACCCCTTAATGGGTCTAACAGATCCTGGTCCAGACACGTGCATGGCAGGCCCTAAGGTGAATCCCAGGATGTGGTCCCACCCCTCCTCTTACCTCCAGCAGCATGCCACCGGGAAACAGCTCCTCGAACCTGCCACCTCTGGGAGAGCCCTGCCATGGTGCTGCCACCACCTTGGCAGCCCCACTGCCTTGAATCCACTCCAACCTTTTGGGTAGCCAGGCCCCCCAACCTCCAGATGATCTCTGCAACTCTCCACCTCCATTTTTTCCTCTTGGATCAGCCACAGTATCCCAGGTCCCAAAACAGCCACCAACTTCTGCCACCTTTCCTCGGAACACCTCCCTCACATCACATCAATGCTGCCAGCTGACACCTACTGGGCCGGGGAGATCCTAGGCCCCCCCCGGCCACACTGATCTTACACCAGCCTGCTGAATCTCCAACTTCCCCAAGCCCCAAACACCTGGGCTTAAATACTGGTGAACTCTGCCACCTACTGGGCAGACAAAGGAATCATCCCCTAAGCTGGCTGATGGAACACTACGGGGAAGGGGGGCAGAGCAAGGGTAGTAAGCCCAGCCCGCGAGGGGAGGGGCTTACATTTACAAACTGATCGTGATTAGCTAAGTAATCAGCAAACTAATCTACTACATTATTTACATATTAAAATTCCGGCACTTTGACAGCAGCCGACTGGGGTTAACCAAGTCAGAGGCTCTAGACATGTCAACATATATAGCAGCAGTCAAATCCTCAGAGTCAAATACACTGTTCAGGTACTCAGTCAGAATTACTAAACCAGTCTGAATGCCAAGGCCTGCATAAAAAACATGTTGTGCATCAAAAAATAGGCCATGAACAAATGGATATTTGAATAATATTGAAGACAAATCTCCAGTGCTATCAGGTTAGCATCTCTGAAAAACATAAAGATTCCCTCCAAAACAAGTTAAGAAAGAAAAGAGCAGCCCCTGCCCATTCATTATCAATGATTTATAGACTAAGTTCCATTGAAATAACAGCAGACCATTCTTCTGAATGCATATACTGAATTAGAGGTGTGTTGGAAGCAAGTTATTCTCCATTTTGTTCTGTTCACATAAATGACTTATTTCTGGTTTATGTTTGTCCTTGCTATTATCTACCACAGATACCAATCAGATCTGTTGGCATCTGCCAGAGAATGCATTCTCTGGCAGATGCCAGAGAGAAATGAGAGGAAAATTAATATTTTACTCAGCACAACTTCTAAAAGGTAGGTAACGTGCAAACAACATCTGAAGGTGCTTAATAAACACTGAAAGTGTTCACAAGATGAGGGAGGAGTAAATAGTTTGGCAGGAGAGAGAGAGGAGTTGAGATAAACAACGGCCCACTAACCTAAAGTGACCTAAGTTTACTGAAGATGTATTGCATACAGCACAGTGCTTTCTAAAGCCTAAACAGCAGAGTGAACTAATACAGAATTTCTTTTAGCCCAGCTGCACGGAGTTCACTTATGATGTGGGAGACTGCTCCAGGCTCTTGGTTTGATCCCAAAATCTCTGCTTTGAGAATTATTTATGTGTGTGATAGCTTCCTACTGCTTGTGATTATACCCCGTGCAGCCATTTCTAAGACATTACAACATACATCTGGTACTTTGTGTACCAGTAGCAGTAGTTAAGATCCCACAACACACACACACACACACACACACACACTGGCACATACACATATAGATTGGAAAACTGTTCATGGTTCGATTTTAGTGCAAACTGTAAGAAGGTAAAGGTCAGGAATATAAAGGACTGGGGTGGAGTGTGGTGTGACAAAAATATTGGGTTTATGAACTTGAATAAATTGGATCTTCCAAGTTAACACATAAATGGGTCTAGTCCCCAACACTTCACACACATGGTGATTTTTGAGTCCTTATAAGAAATGTAAGATGTGTACACTAGGGTTACCTATCACCTTTGATTTGGACCAAAACTGAGTTACACAGCTTTCGTTTTGGCCATGGACTTTCTTCACTCCTAATACTAGCACAGGACCTACTGAATAAAAACATAGCATCACCAAAATATAAATGCATCAAAGGCAGATAGATGGTTCATCTCTAACATACACATTAGACAATGAATTGCTTAATATGAAAAAGAAAACTCGGAACTCTTAAAAAGATGACAGCTTGCGCAAACACCATTAGTCCCATCTGTACTGCAATGTCACCCAGTACTGCTGGCAGACACTGAAAAATAATATTGCAGGCCTGTGTCCAAGCAGCAGTCAGCAACCTAACCTTTTTTTCCATGGATGGCCCCTTTTTTATTTGCTGTGCACCTGCCACCCTTAGAGTCTAACAGCTTGTCGTGAGGTATCAGCCTCCCTCTGCTGCCACAAAACTGCCTGCCGTGTGCAATTCTGTGAGGGCTGGCAGCAAGCCTGGATCATCCCCAGCAGTACACAGTCCTCATTACAAAACACCCTGGGCCTCTTTGTTTCTTTTTAGAATGGTTTCCACACACAGTGGTAGACAGAGATGTCCCAGTATATCTAGATATTTTCAACTGAATTCAACTTTGCCATTGATCCAACACTCATTTTCAATTGCGTCCAATAAACCCAAAAATAATTCGGGTATACATGAAAGCATGCAAACACATAAAATGAACAATACACCTGGCATTCATGGAATCCACAGATTTGCACAGGTCAAAGGAAATCAGGCTATGGCAATAAACTCAAAATATTAACATGAAGAACTTTAACCCAAACTTTAAAGGGCCAGCGAAGGGGTCAACAGCAAGGCTTGACTTTAGGGAGGTTTTCCAAAAACCGCTTTTTAACAACAGATTGAGATGGAAATCTTTTATTTACCTGACATAATTTTGGTGGTAAAGCATTCTACAACTGTGGACGAAAGTAGTCATAAGAGCTTATACATGACATTTTAAACTTGGAAACAAATTCAATTGCACTTGCTGCATGGAGATTCCCCAAGCATGCTTTTCTGGAAGGTTTTTTTTCTAACAGATAGTTCAAAGCCTTGCCCTGGGCACATCCTAAAAAGAAAGACAGGTTATGTAGCCCCTCCTATCGGTTAGGTAAAGCCAATTTAATTTGTCATAAATTATTCAATGATGCATAAAATACTAACAATCCAGAATTTGCCATGCTGGCCTATTGCAGATATCATCCAACTTTTCTAGCAAAATTTGAAAGACTCTGTCATAAAAGATATCCCCATAATCAATGATTGGTAATACCTGTTTCTGAACTACTTTGGCCTACTGTCTGAAACTGCCTGTTTTTGTGCAGAAACCCTATTTGAAGACCCAGTTTCATTATAAGAGATTCATGAACATTTCCCAAGCAGAGTGGGTTCATCCAGTACCCCAGGCATTTGTACTTAAGGACTATTTAATATTTGCAACAACAAGGGTTTTAATACTCAGGGAACTACTATAGAACACAAGGAAGTTGAAACACATTGATTCGGCCTATGTCTAGAGCCAAAGAGCATGTTCTTAGTCCTTGTATTATTCAGTGCTAGTATTGTCATTAATAAGGACTGAAGACCTTCAAATAATGCCTGTAAATTTTGTTGAACAATAGGTAGAGAAGTGTGGGAGGTATAGAACAATGTATCATCTGCACATAACTGGTACTTGACACCTCCCAGACATACCCCCAATTTGTTTAAGAACAAAGAGAATAAAATGGGGGCCAGCACCGACCCCTGTGGATTATCTCTGACCACTGGAAAATATTTATTGGAAACAAAAAATGTGCACAAGGACTGGGGTGCTATAGATAAAATGTTTAATACTATATCTCAAAAACCCAGCACTCACCACCTCAACAATTGCAGGACACCACTTGTAAGTTACATAAAAGGAGCTTTAGCAGCTTTATTCAAAAAAGAAACTTGTGTGCCCACCTGACGCTTTTCGGACAGGGTCCTTTACCAAAGGCTGGGATCACACTGAATGAGACAAACATTTAAAGTGCAAAAATTATGACATCAACAACACTTAAATTAATTGACTTTTCTGGTTTTAAAAGCAGTGACATCATCTTAAAGATATATTAGCCTAATACACCTAAAAGGCACACCAGAAAAAAACACAAAACCAAGTGAATCCTAAATCTACCTTAGTGCAGGAAACAATGATGAAAAAAACTACCACCATATAAATATAACTATTAAACAGAATGTCAAGTCTAATTTCACGATATGTAGATTATATACAGTTTAAAAAGTTGAAATAAGGGAGGGAGGGAGAGATGGGGGGATTTGGTGAAGGGACTGGAATGGGAACTGTTTCTATTAGAAAGTTTATATCATTATAACATTATAAATATACTGTACACGTATTACGAAACGCTCCAAATACGCAATTGTCACTATTATATATGGTCAATTACCCAAATGGGGACCCAGAAAGTAAAATACTATCTAAAAATAAATAATTTGTCAATACAAGAACCAGAGGCTTAGAAATAAAATGCATTATCGGTACCTGAATCTAGAAACTTAGAAGTAAAGTGCTAGCTCTTCTTAATGTGTGATCTGAGGTCAAAACCAAAATTGAGATCTGGAAAGGGTTGAGCTTTAAGTTTAAGAATCCAGAAGGTTTCTTACTGTAAGACCAAATCATTAAAATGTCCCACTCTGGGGGCTGGACACACATTATCAATTGCTTTGAAGGTGAACTGGTTTGTTTCCCTGTTTCTGCCACTTAAGATATGTTGCGCCATGGCACAAGTTGTGTCACCCCTCTCAATAGCACAAATGTGTTCACCTAACTGAATCTTGAAACTACAAGTAGTTTTACCTACATACTGTAAAATGCTTTGCAGCTGCACTCTGCAAGATAGATAGTATCACTTGTATCACAGGTGGGGCACTGTCTAATCTCAAATGTTTTCGATATATTAATGCCAGTAAAGTCTTTGCTATTAGCAATATTTTGCAGTAGATGCATCTCCTGCAGGTATGGCAACCTCTTTCTGCTTTCTCCAGTCACTTGGAGCCCCTGGGCTCTATGTAGTGGCTGTGCACCAGTTTAGTTTTAAGTGTGCGAGCTCTGCGATAGGCCATTCGGGATGGTAATGTTGCCAGCTGTGATAAACCAGGGTCACTAGTTAAGACATGCCAGTGCTTATTGATTATGTTTTGGAAATAATTGGCATGTCCTGAAAAGTCTGTAACAAAATTTAATCTCTCCATATCATTATCCCTTGGTTCTTAGGGCTGTAGTAGTAGTAGATCACTTTTATTGTTCGACACAAAGTTTTTACAATTAAAAACACATATTTCATAATAATCAGAATGCCATAATTATACAAAAATACATAAATACATGATACATAAAGCCATAATTATTCAGAAGCATCTGACCAATACATATGCATATATGCGTATAGCCATATACAGTATGTCGCCTTGCCCTTTGCACCCCTCTCCTCACTCACCACTGCACTCTTTATCAGTCCCTTAACTGGCTCCCTCCACAAACATGAAGCTCCTAATTGCTGACTCGGACCATTGCTGATACTTTGCACAATCCCTCCTACTCTCCACTATCCCTTCTTATCCAGCCTAGAACCTACTGCCGCAGTCTACGTCAGTTTTCACACCTTCAACTAGAATGCCCTAACATAGCTATGAGGATGGGCCTAAGAGCCATCTCTGCAGCCAGATCCTCACTTTGGAATGACCTCCCCTCCTCCCTACATTCCCCCAACCCACCTCTAAATCTAAATTCTCTGTTAAGAATGCACTTTCTGTCCACCACAACCTGTCTCTGCCCACAGGATGTTAGCATGGCTTCACCCCCCCTTGCAGCTCACCCTTACCCCCTCCCCCCTCTAGTGCTCCACTCTCCTTTCCTACCCTGAATACTATTGTTATTCCTTTTGTTGAATGATGGAGCAACCTTACCCTGTTTACCTAAATGTTTTAAACCTTGTTTGCGCAATTGCTGATGTACCTGGCACGGTTTACCTTATATTTTCTCTGTCAGCTTGACCTACACTGTTATGTTCCCTGTATGATTCACGCTGCTCTCTCACTGTATTTTTATGTTGTTTGTGCCAATTACCAAATAAATAAACAAATAAATAATAAAACATGTGCAAATAGTGCCACTGATACATGAGTGGTAACTAAGGGTGGGATATTCAGAACTGCGCCAGGCAGGGGCACAAGCCGGGTGCAGCGCAACTGGGATGCGCCAGAGCATGGTCTGGGCGATATTCAACGGTGCTGCACCATGGCTCCACACTGTTGAATATGGCACTATGGCCACCCACATTGTGCATGGAGCAGTGACACTGCACAAGCGCAAGTGGCCAGAGAGGAGCAGGGGGATGCGCTAACGCAAGTGCCGTTGTGCTAGGCACAGCAACCGCGATATTCAGTGGTGGGCATGCACGAATGGGGTGCAATGAGAAGGTGCAAATGGGTCCATTTGCATGTCATTATGGCCCCATTTGCATGCAGGTGCGCCGATCCCCTGTGACTTGCACCTGGCGCCCTGCCAGGCTGCAGCCGTCGGGGACCGACGCCCCCTGCCCCCACCGGCAATGTGCCTCATTGCCCATTCATATGCTGTATTATTGATTTAACTCCCTGGTGGTCTAGTGGATCTAACACCTTGCCCGATTGCAGGCTGTAATATTGATGTAACTCCCTGGTGGTCCAGTGGACCGAACTCCTTGTCCGATTGTGGGCTGTACTATTCTTTTAACTCCCTGGTGGTCCAGTGGACTGAACTCACTGCCCGATCGTGGGCTGTAATATTGATATAATTCCCTGGTGGTCCAGTGGAACTTACACCTTGCCTGATTGCGGGCTGTAATATTCTTTTAACTACCTGGGTGGTCAAGTGTTCCCCCTCCCAACCTGCCCACTCATGCCGTCACCTCTGCTCCCCGGTAGTTTACGGGCATCAGCACTGCACCCATAAGCCACCCGGCCATCCGCCCAACTGACAGCATAAGTCACTAGCTGTACGCCCATTGGTCCACAGCGGCACAATGGGTGTCTAGATCATGCCAGGCTGATACAGTCCCAATATATGAATGGATCCATTCCACATATCGGGACCGTGTAGCACAGTATGATCAGGTTGCCCATTGGCCCACGCCAGGACCAATGGGCATACAGCCGATTGTACACTGTCAGTCGGGCGGCGGCCGGGCGGCTTGCGGGGGGGTACCGCCTGCTGCTGACTGGGGAGCGGGTGGTGGTTATGAGTGGGGTTGGGAGGGGGTAAGGAAACCACTGGACCACCAGGGAATTTAAGGAATATTACAGACCACGATCAGGCAAGGGGTTCGGTCCACTGGACCACCAGGGAGTTAAATCATTATTGCAGCCCATGATCGGGTAAGGTGTTAGGTCCACTGGACCACCAGGGAGTTAAATCATTATTACAGCCTGCGATTGGGCATGGTGTTAGGTCCACTGGACCACCAGGGAGTTATATCATTATTACAGCCCCTGATCGGGCACGGTGTTAGGTCCACTGGACCACCAGGGAGTTATATCATTATTACAGCCCACAATTGAGCACAGTGTTAGGTCCACTGGACCACCAGGGGCTTGTATCATTATTACAGCCCGTGATTGGGCACGGTGTTAGGTCCACTGGACCACCAGGGAGTTAAATCATTATTACAGCCCACGATCGGGCATTGGGGGCGGCTCTATGCCACCAGACAGTGCCGCCAGGGCTCGGGTGGCCACCCACAGCTGGCAGCTGCAGTGTTGGACCCAGCAATATGGCAGTAGGCCTGTGGGTGGCCAGTTCTTGCTCCTGTTTTTTTCAGACACATCTTTGCACCCCCCTGTGCGGTGCAAGGTGGTGTGCCTGCATGCGCCCCCATATTCGGGCTGAATATCGGATGTGCCGCATATGCATGGGCACACCCCCCGCACTTGTGCTGCATACATTACAGGTGAGACCTGGCACATCGGGATTTGCACAGAGAAAATTCCCCATTTGAATATCGCGCTGGGGTGAATCAGTGGGTTGTGCATGGCACAACACTGTCGCGCCATGTGCAACCCCTTTGAATGTTCCACCCAAGATGTAATACAAGTGGCACTTTCTCTGGCCATCCTCACCGACCATACTTTTCATTCTCGAAAAGTACATCTTGGATGCCAGGTCACCATCAAGGAGCCACATCTTGCCTTATTGCTAGCATTTTCTTTTTTCTGATTCCTTTAACATAAAAAAATAATTTGGCAGCATCTTCTATAGTTGTAACATCCTCTGTTATCATGAGGATCAACACAAATTCTGGCCTATCCATGGCATTTCCCAAAGGAGCCTATGGAGCCAACAGAAGACTTCTTATTTTAGAGTACACGGGACATTCCCAAAAAATATGTGTGAAGTCTTCACGTTCCCCAATCAGACAGGAGCATTTTGGTCTCACCAGATTTGTCTTAGAATACCTTGCACTTAACACATTACTTTCAAATGCTTCAAACGTATATCTCACAAATGTTTTCCTTAATTTTGGATCTGTTAATGTGTACAAATAAGATCTGAAACCAAAGTGGGTGTTATTTCCTGCGAACCATTTTGAGTATCTCAATGCCCTGATACTCAGAAGACCTTCCCTTGCCCAGAAATGATTGATTTTTGTGTTAATGTATGTCTTATATTTAGGGCTTAATGAGATGTTTTTTTCGTGGTATCTGTTTAGGCACCCCACATTACATTTCTTTGCATTACAAAGAAACATTTTATACCAATCTGATTCTCTACATTTAAATGCTATGCAGAGTTTCTTTTCCTCCAAACAAAGAAACGGTAATCTTTCTTTTTTTCCATTCTGGTTATTTTCAACCTCGTGGGGCTGTAGTAAATCGCTGCGTTTAACACTGCCGACAAACTCCCTCAGTCTGTCAATTGTCTGTATGTTGTCACCCCATTCTTGAAATGTCTGGCTCAGTCTGTCTGCTTCAGCCTCAAACAAGGTATCAGATCTGCAATTTCTTCGGGCTTTCAAAAACTGGCCCTTTGGTATGTTTTTCTTTGTATGTCTTGGATGACAAGGGATAGCCATCAAAATAGAGTTGTATCAGTTGCCTTTCTGTAAAGGTCTGTGCAAATTCTCCCATCTGTTTATTTATTCAATGTGAGGTCCACAAAATTAACTGTATATGCATCTGCAGTGTAGGTAAAACATAGGTGTTCATTTGAAAGACGTAAATAATAAAAAAATTCCTGTAATTCTACCCTGTTAACTTTTCATATTAAAAACATGTCCTCAATAAAATGATGGTACAGTGTTATTTTGTCATAATAGGACTTGTTTTCTGGGTTCAAGATTACCTTCTCCTCCTACTGCCCGACATACAAGTTAGCTATGGAGGGGGCGCATGTTGCCCCTATAGCTGTCCCCTTTACCTGCAAAAAAGTTTGTTGGTTAAAAGTAAACACATAGTAGGGCAGGATTTTCAAATGTACTTTGATACAGCAGGAGTCCAAGTGCCAAAGTACCCTGAGTTGCTGCAAGCCATCACATGTACCAGACAGAAGGTGCACCGGAGGAGTTGGACGGAGTGTTTAGTCGAATCCTGCAACAGCCGCATGACAACAAATTGCCAGTTCACAGCGCTTTGCCCTAGTCTGCAATCAGTAAAACAATTGCCAGCATTAATGTTTACATCATGTTCTGCATTCACAAAGTGTCACTATTATGCATCTCTACTGCCTGAGCAGGCAGCAGAGCAGTATAAAGGCTTTCAGCATGTTTACCGATTGTGCTATATTAAGGAAATGCCATAATAAGTTTTTGAATCCTGTGATGTCTGACACTGGTTGTACCCACTAAAGAATCAATAGATACATGTATGGTGTAGTTACGGCTCTATCCTGGAATGTCTCAAAATATCTCTTAGGATGAGCCTTCTGTAATATATTCTCTGTTCAACTCATTGGTTATCGATGCAGCCGTATCACTGACCGGATATCTTACTGGGAGCCACAGGTTTGTTCCATATATATATCCTGCACTAATCCCCTACAGCCCCCTGGTGCCAGGCTCTTGCATCCCGCACCTTGCTGTCTGTCGTGCTTCACATGGGTGCCAACACCCCTGTCTGTCAGGCAGCCCCTACTGCTCATGGACCATCCTGTCCAGTGGTGTTCCCTAGGGCTGGCATTGGTGCAGGGCCTTTAGACTAAGTATTGGTTGGTCTAACCATTGCACTGACTTGCAGCCACAGCAGGGCTTTCAGATTCCCACCTCAGGGGATGTTGCAGTCTGCCATGAGGCAAGCCACCTAGTGCCATGGCACAACAGCATGTAAGGTACAAGGGTGGTGCAGGACCACTTCAAAACAGATGCAGGGGGTCCCATATTGGATGCAGCTGACAATAGAAAATCTGGACTGCTGCTACTATGGATGCAAGGAGACGCTTGGGTCAATACTGTTTGACGCAAGCTGCTTGCGTCCTTATTTGGGCTTTGAAAATCATTACATTTTAATATGAATTCTAATAACTTCAATGAGAATTCTGTAGGTGGTAAATCAGTATTCTCTCTTTAGTTAAGAACCCAGGCTGCTGCATCCAGCACTCCCTCATGGGGGATGCTGGTATACAGTGACTCAATGTCATGGTTACTAACAAAGTTTCAGGTTCTGTTCATGTATGATCTAGTAACCTGAGGACATCAGTTGTGTCTTTTAAATGTGCAGGTAAACTTTGGACCCAAGGACAAAAAACAAGTCAATGTATTTTGAAAGTGGCTCTGTTAAAGAGTCCAGTCTGCTGATAATTGGGTGTCTCGGTGGGTGATCTAAAGTCATATGAATTTTGGGCAAGATATAAAAAGTAGCCCGCACTAGTGACTCAGTCATAAGTAAATCTCTTATTTTGGCAGTAATCATTTTTGAGTCATAAGCTTCTTTGACACTCATCAACTGCATACTTAAAATCTGCAGTCTGGTCAACATTCAGAAGATGGTAAAACTGCCTATTGTTTAGCTGCCTTTCAGCTTCCAACACATAGTCAGTTTTAGTCAAGATTAAAATACTGCCACCTTTATCTGCTTTTTTGATGATTATTTTATTGTTACTGTAAAGAGTTTCAATGGTAGCCCTTTCAACTTTTTTTAGATTGTTAAATGGTAGTGTTGGAAGATTTTTCAGCAAAGCATCTAAATCTTTTTCCACCAAACTTTTAAAGGTAGAAATGACTGGATTTGGTAAAGGGAAGAAGGTGAATTTAGGGCGACATTCGCTTGTATCATATCTAGTTGTTTCAATCTCAGCTGTGTCTTGCCTTTTATTAAAAAAAGACTCAATGCTCAAATTCCTGCACATAAGTTGTAGAGCAATGTATGTTTGCTCAGCATCAATTTTGTTGGTCAGAGCAAAGTTTAAACCATGTTGCAACAAATTTACTTCAGAGTCATTTAGAATATGTAAAGAGAGGTTGATTACCTGGGATTCAGGTGGCGTGCATGTATTCAATTCCATTGTCCTCTGAAATTGTAGGCATACCTCCTGTTCCATTAATATCCATTCTGCTGTCCTCAATTGCAGTTGCCATCATTACCTCTCCCCCCTCCTTGTACACCTTTTGCCCCATTGTGGTAATCCCCTCATGGGTAGTTGAACCTGGGGCTGCGTCGTGGCGGTGGTGGAGGTTCCATTTTGGGCTCGTCCTGGTATAAAAAAGGTTGATGGTTTCCTTGACTTCCTTGTTCCTCTGTTTCTGAACCACTAGCATAAGTGCTGTAGTTAAAGGAGACTTGAACATCTCACTTCAGGATTCCTTTCTGTTGACTCTCTTCCATGAGTACACATGATCACATTCGTAATTGCCACTATCAGGTGTGAACTTAATTTGTTTATGAGTTTTGAGTTCATGGTCTAGTTTAAATATATAGTCCTTTAATTTTTGATTAAAATGTTCAAATTTTGTGTGTGCACTGTATTTTAAAACTTCCTTTTCTTGGTGTTTCATGTAATTTCATAACTGAATTTCTCTCTTCTTGCAAAACGTTATAATCAGTTTCAATAATTTGAAGTTAGCTTCAGTTAAAATCAATTCCCACTGTCTCATGAACTCAGCATTTTCTAATCTGTATGCATATTTTTTTAAATCCTGAGACCTCTAGGTATTCATTGAGCTTGGATGTAAGCCTCTAAATTAGTAACACTCCAGTAAATGCGTCTAAGTTGTGCAGTCGCCTTCTCAAGATTTTTAAAGGCTTCATACAAGGACATTTCTTCCGTAGGCATATTTTCTTCTGCACTGGATTCATTTAAAAAAGGATTAGAAGTGCTTGCTGCTGCTAATAATTGCTCCACATAAACAAGTGGATTGCTTGTGGACCTATCCATAGAACCGTAGACATTTAATTTACTTTGATAAAGAACCCTGTCTGAAACATATCAGGTGGACACACGTGTCTTTTTTGAATAAAGTTGCTTTTATGTGACTTTCAAGTGGTGTCCTGCAATTGTTGAGGTGGTGACCACTGGAAAATATCTTTGATTCTTCCCCATTGACCGTCAGCAGCTCGGAGCTGTTTGCTGAGTAACTCAACCCAGGTTAAGGATACATTCACACAATTCAAACTTTTCAATCTGCCCAGAATTACTACATGGTCAGCCATGTCAAGGGCCCTGCATAAATCCACAAACACTACCCCTGTATACAGTAGTAGTCACTTCCATGGGATTTCCTGCAATACATCCAGACACAGATATTTCCTTGGACATATCTGTGGTTACTACTGTATACCTGTTGTCTTGGGGCCCCCAGAAAAAATTATCTGTTCCTGTAGGTGATGCTTACAGAGTGACTTTTACAGTAAGGCAACAAGTATTATTAAAACCAAATAGAGTACTTCATGTGGATTTCCCTTCTGATTTTTGTTAATTATTAAAGTTATCTATATTTAAACAAGAACTTGCTCCTTCTAACAAACATAGGCAATGCATGTCAAAAAAGACCATACTGTAGGTCCCTCATGTTGGTTTCCTGCTATCAAGGCAGCTGCAGCATTAAATAGCATGTAAAACACCTGTAGTCATTGTTAAATATGAGGGCTACCAGTGCTTTTTATGCACACTGGCACAATGGAACGGGTAACCTTAAGTGGCAGAATCCTTTGGCAACTCAAGGCCAAGCGATCTGCTGTTTTCCCCTAAGCATGATTCTGCTATGAGGTGTGCTGTTTGTAACCATCCTCCCCCAATGACCTAAATGTATTTAGCAATGTTATTTTGTATGAGGCGCTCATTCAAATTGAGTTTAAAAGGTTCCCAACTTGCAACCCTTCCTTTGGGAGTTAGTAAAGTGTGGGGACACACCTGGGAATGCAGTGCCGTGCTGAATGCATGAACATGAGAATGAAGAAAAGTAGCTGACACCTGCCAACAGTTGTGGTTTAGTTAACACAGTTAACACAGGTCCTCAGGCTTCTGTAATACTCAAAAAGGAAGAAGCAGACCAACCTTGTTCGTAGTTCCAAAAGGTGCTTGGTTTTATTATTGCAGACAGTGCAGCCAGCAATGTAAAAGCAAGGGCTACTTCCTCAAGCTGACTCTCCTCCTCTCCAAAATGTCATACCACACATCTCCTGATGAGTTTCATGCCCCCTGGCACTTTTTTAAAGGAACATGTGGTTAAACAGGCACCACTCCTTTTATACAGTTTTGAGTCTTAAAGGCACATGACATCACAATTTGACCATAGAGCAACACTTGTGCATTAGTGAGGTTAAAATTCATACCAACAAGCAGCAATGTTAAAATAAAAAAAAACTCTATCAAATAGCCTATTGTTACCATTTACACTTAATGATTTGATAAAGGCACTGATACAGTTATGATAACCTGGTGCACCATCATGATTTGACTTCGGGGCATGAAATGAAAATTAATGTCTGTAGACAGGCTGAAGTTTTCACAGATGCCTTCGGAGCTTGTGCTCTAGGTTTACTACTCTTTGGGAGAACAACTGCTTGCTCACATTACCCTTAATTCCCTCTGCTCTAAAGCTTATGGCATGCCCATAAGTTCAGCTGTTAGTTCTGCACCATAACCCACCAACTTCAGTTGCTGGAGCTTGTAATGTCTTTATAATCCTACATTTGTTTCATCATAATCTGTTGCTAAGGACATTACTGTGATGTCACAAATAGATGATTATAATGTCACTTCATGCTGTAATGGTAGGAACGGATGGGCTGAGATGTATAGGAGAATGCTTGTGTTCAAACACAGATATTTTCCACAATTTGCATTAACGGGAAGGGAACAACAACAAAGTAATTGGTGGTAACTTAAAGGAAAACTGCCCTGAACCTGTAAGTCATTTTTCCCAGTAGAAGCTGTTTTTTAAATACTGGTTAAATTTCTGTTATTGTGCCATCTAAACAGGCCTTTTAGTAACCTGAGTGAGTGTTTGTGACTTACATTCTGGTGTTAAGTGCCGTTTTAGAACTGTATGATGCAGTTTATGTCCCTCTCAGCCAGAGAGTTTTGTAATAGAAAAGAAATGCATTGTGTCAACAATATAAGAGTAGAACAGGGACATAAACTACATCATACAATTCTAAAATAGTTCTTAACAGCATCATGTAAATCAGAGATACCCACTGAGATAACTTAAAACCTGGAATAGCTAGTTCAACAACAGAATTTGAACTAGAACTTAAAAACAGCTTCTGCTTGGGAAAAATGACATAGTATCAGTGCAGTGCTCCTTTAATTCTATTTAAATTAAGCCTCTAAGAAAGTTGTATGAATGTTGGAGATAGGATGCTGCATGGTCTGTGGGAGGGAAATAAATCCCTCTGTATCAGATGGGGTGACTGTTGTGTAAGTGGACATTAACTGAGTGCAGGAGGGTGGGGTCTGCTTGACCAGTGGGAGTGTTGGATCACTGTAGAGGGGAAGGGACTATCACCAACTGCTTGTGATTCTTAAGCATTGAGGCATGACCAAGGTTTAGGTTAATGTCACTTTATCTGACCCATGGGGAGTCATGAGGCATGAGGTGCAACTTAGTGCCTTATGCCCCTAGGGTGAAATTAAAATAAGGTAACCCCACTCCTGGAATACCTTAATGCTATAATAGTATACGCGAGAGGACTATTAACTATGGAATTCAATGAATTCCTATTTTTGTTATACTATCGTAGTGATGTCAAGAGGTTGTTATACTCTCTTGAGTACATCACAATGATAGTATTACAACAGTCAATGTCTTTGCAGACGCACATCTCACAGACTTTTGCATTTCGACAAGCGGCTGCAATTGAAACTGAACCTTCAAAGAGGCTGATTGCAAAACAAAAAAATGGAAAAGTAAGGACAAATTTAACTGTTGCCCATACACTAAAAAAGACGATGGATGGGCACCAGTTAACAACAACGCGGAGTTACCTTCTCAAGGTTGTCATGCCAACAGTAAACCTCTCGAGCTTTACTCTTGAGGTTTACTAGGTTGTCACGACAACCTCTCGAAGGGAACACAGTGTTGTTGTTTTTTTCTTTGTAAACTTTACTTAGGTAAAACCAGCAAAGCAGAACATAACAAATGCACAGAGTTGATAAAGGAGACATTTATACATTCCATTTTGTTCGACATTAAGCATTCAGGCAAAATATCCCTTTTATACTGTTAGAGACATAGGACATTTTTGAATCATTTTCAGTAGCACTATTTCCAACCTAGGGAACCCCAGCTGGAACCTGGTTGGGTACTCTAGATCATCAGGTATAGCAAAACCATGGGTACTAACGTCTCAAAGGACCTATTGTGTCAAAATACAGGAAACCAGTCATTCTGTAGGGCTTTTTCTAGGGGGTCCCAGATAGAATGGTATTTATGCAACTGGACTCTCACCCAGTACTGAACATGTTCCAATTTCATGCACTGGAGCAAAGATTGAGCCCACTGTGCAACCATGGGGAAGGAGTCAAGTCACCAGTGCTGTGCTAGGGCCCTTTCCCCACAGCATATCCCAGAGACATGAGGGGATATCCTCCTTTCTTCCTATGACCCCAGCTCCTGGGGAGTCCCAGCAGAATTTCTGTCAGGTCCAGATTTGAGGGGATATTCACAACTCGAGCCAAGATCCAGTTGCTCTCCACCCAGAATGCTTTTACTTTGGGGCATGACCAAACTAAGTGATAAAAGGAACCAGTACGTATCTTACACTTTGGGCATATTTCAGAGACTGTCGGGTCAATTTTGTGCACTAGGACAGGGGTAAAGTAAACTCTGTGAATATAGTTCATATAAATGGCTCCTAGTCTGTTGTTCACAGAGCACTCCATACCCAGTTTTAGAATGTTATCCCAGTCTCCCCCCGTTAGGCTATCTGATCCCAGATCTCCCTTCCATCTGCATTTAAATTGTAAAAGTGGGTCTGGTAGCGCCCCCAACAATAATTAGTAGCACCGGCTCAGTGGCCTGGTTCTAGCTAGCAGGGAAGCTGACATGAAGATTTCTTCTAGGGGAGAGCGGGTGGGAGGTCTCAGTCCCCTTCCCCGATAGAAGTGTGATCCTGATTTTGCAATACACAAAAAATGAGAGACCTTCAAGCCATATTTCCTAAGAAGCTATGGAAAATCCAGCATGGCATCTGCCTCATACAGATGTGAGAGATGCTCCAGGCCCTTCCCAGCCCACTCCCTTGCAACTCCCTCTACTTCAGCAGGTATATCCCCCTGGGACGTTAGGGTAGCACCTATAGATGCCGCCAGGGAAAGAGTATTAAACAGCCCCAACATGTTATGAGCTTTATCCCAAATCTTTACTAGGTTCCTAGAGAGAGAGTTCCTAATTTTGGCATAGTCTTGGTTGACCAAACTAGGGGTCAAAAGAGACTGATAAAGTCCTCCCTCTACCTCCTCTAGTTCTGTCCAGGCACAAGCACTGGCCCTCCCAGGGATCAAATCTTCAACAAATGCTAACTGAGCAGATTGAAAATATAAATGTAAGTTGGGCAGGCTCAAACCACCTTTCCTCATCAGGGGCCACAATGCCTCTTTCTTAATTCTAGGACATTTGCCCTGCCTTATTACGGAGGTTATAGCCCCCTCCAAAGCCCTTATATATTTCAGAGGGACCTGACTGGGAATGGATTGAAACAAATATAAACACTGAGGCAAAATGCACATTTTAGTCAGGTTCACCATCCCCAGTAGAGTTAGAGGAAGAGCCTACCATCTTGTACAATCATTTTTCACTTTTTGAATTAGGGGTTTAAAAATGACTTCGGCTAACTTAGACTGTTTGTTAGTAAATTTAATCCCCAAATATTTAAATTCAGTCATTGGAGTAATCTGAGCCCCAGCCACCACTACTGGGTCTCTCCGGGTTCCCATTGGCATCCACTTGCACTTGCTCCAGTTAATCTTATGTCCTGACACAGGGCCATAATTAGAA
Source organism: Neoceratodus forsteri (assembly GCA_016271365.2). Classification (NCBI taxonomy): domain Eukaryota; kingdom Metazoa; phylum Chordata; order Ceratodontiformes; family Ceratodontidae; genus Neoceratodus; species Neoceratodus forsteri. The sequence continues at coordinate 433,830,027 of CM028130.1, forward strand.
AACAGGTGCTTGAGTGCTCGGAGGGCTTTTTCTGGCCTATACCGAAATAAAAGCATATCATCAGCAAATAGCAATATTACGTGATCCTCCCTCCACCATTGGAGACCTTCTAAGTCCTTATGATTCTGAATAGCAACTGCTAGAGCCTCAATAGTGAAAACATATAGGAGGGGGGACAGGGGGCATCCCTGCCTAGTACCCCTGGTGAGAGAGAAGGGATCGGACAAGGTGTCATTTGTTAAAATTTGCACCAAGGGATAGGAGTAGAAAGAGCTGATCCATGATCTAATAGTGGGGCCAAAATGGAATTTTTGGTGGACTGCAAACATAAAGGGCCACTCGACGTGGTTGAAAGCTTTCTACGCATCGAGCGCAAGAAGGCCTTGATAGCCACTTCCTCCTCTCCCTGACCAATGATAAATAATGTTTATGGCACATCTCAGGTTGTGTTTAGCCTGTGTCCCCCTAATAAAACCCCCCTGATCTGGATGGACCAGGCCAGGAAGGGCCTCCTCCAGCAGCCCAGTCAATAACTTGGCCATGATTTTGTAGTCTGCATTAAGCAGCGAGATTGGCCTATAAGAATCACACTTCTGGGGGTCTTTACCAGGCTTGGGCAGCACCATAAAGGTGGTTATAAGCTGAGATTGGGGAAGGGTGCCCGCCTCAAAGGCATTACTCACCATTTTATACATCCATCGGCCTAACATACCCCAGACTGCCTTATAAAACTCAGACGGGATTCCATCTGGCTTGGGTGTTTTTCCCTGTTTAGTGACCCACACTGCCTTCCTCAGCTCCTCGAGTGGAATGGGGGAGTCTAACTGTTTCACACACTCTGGAGATAACACCAGAGTTTTATTGTGTCCAAAAAGACCTCTGGGGAGAGATCCTTTGGGGCCTGGGAGGTATAAAGGTCTTGATAAAATACACAGAATAATGTGCTAATTTTTTGTTGATTGGTTGTGGTAGTTCTGTCACATTTTTCTATTTCTAAGATGGTCCTTTCCACTCTTTTTTTCTTAATTTGCCAGGCTAGAAATTTTCCTGATTTGTCTCCATCAAAATATGAGTGTGACTGAGATATTAGGAGGTCTCTTTCTATCCGCCGAGATGACATTTGATTGTTTCCCCTTCAAATATACCAGGGTGCTGGCACTGTCCGGGGTGCCCTGTGCCATATTTTGTTTCTCTAGTTCTTTAATATCTTTTTCTAGGGTCTCCTCTTCCTGAATTTGTTGTTTCCTGATGTGGGCAGCATATGCAATTGCTTCCCCCCTCAATGAATGCTTTCATAGCATCCCAGACCACGAGGGAGAATACCTCCCTAGTGTCTTTAAGAGTGATAAATTCCGAGAACATAGAGGAGATGGAAGCCACAAATTAAGAATCTATCAACAGAAAGGGATCCATTCTCCACTGGTGAAGTGGGGGGGCATCTGGATTTATCTGTAAGGATGGTCTGAAATAAATATGGGGCCATAGCTAGCCTCCACAACCCCTCCCAGAGTACCCACAGGGCAAAAAATATAATCCTGTCTCATATAAACTTTATGTGAGTGGGAGTAAAAGGAATATTCCCTGTCTTGCAGGTGTTTAAATCTCCATATTTCCATAAGGTTCCTTTCCTTCATCATATTATTCAAGGCCTCTACACTTTTTGAGGCGGGGCCTGCGCTGCGTGGCTGAGTGATCCAGGATTGGGTCCCAATATGTACTGCAATCTCCACCATTAAGGTACTGGTGTAAGGGACCAAGGCTGGTGGAAAAAGTCAGGAGAGTCAAAATTTGGCCCACATAGGGACACTAAGGTATGGCGGGCCTGCTCCAATGAAATGTCCATAATAAGCTACCTACCCTGGGGATCAGCTACAACTGAGTGGATCTCTATCCTGAGTGAAGGCCTAAACCAGATTGCCACTCCCCTAGCCCTTGGATTAAACAGAGCCACCAACAGAGTACCGCCCCAGAAGGATGCAAGCCTATCTGCTTCCTTTTGGGTCATGTGCAGTTCCTGCAAAAAAATAACGTCCCCCTTTGATTTCCTAATGTGTATCCAGACTCTTTTGTTTCACCACTGTTTTGAGACCATTGGCATTCCAAGTCAAGAAATTTAGCTGTCCCATTTAACACTAGAATCTTTATCAGGCTGATTTAGTGACCCCTCATTAAAAATCCCTGTACAAAAGAAAAGGTTGTCACTTTTGCAGGTGTAACCCCTAGGTGGCGTTATCCCAAGGGCTACTACCCCTGCCTGCTTGGCTAGTAGCAGGTTAAAGGGCCTGAGTTCTGAAATGGGTGCCTCCATCCAGAGGTCAGGGTTGGTAGTGGTCAAGCTAACCTGGGCACAGCCCTCTGGGACACTGTAACCCCCCTCTTTCCTTACTAGTGGCCAGAACAATACACAATAATCACTTTCATAATACCCCTGATACACCTCACAAGTACCCACACTGTTTGCACTTACCACCAGGGCTTTCCTCTGGCTCGACCCTGGGGACCCCTTGTAAAACAAGGTTATACACAGCAACTAACAGCAGTACAGTACTCTTACCCAAACTGGAACCACAGTCAGGGTAAATGCAAAAAAGAGTTAGATCTGATTTATTTAAGGGACTTAAATAAGGGAGGGGCGTAATCAGGTTAATTTCCTTAAAGGCTGTATCAATCAAACAGTTATGCATGCACTTCAGGGTCCATAAACAGTCACAAACTCTGGATACCCAGATGGAGAACAGTGGGCTAGCCAGGAACGTAGTACAGAAATTTAATGTAGCCTTGGAGCCAACTCCTTGCAGGAATGGATCATGGTTAAGAGGCAGATTATTTAGCAATTATTGAATAAATGAGGTCAAGTGGGGGGACATCAAGGAGCTCCAAGCAGCACAGGGTGTGGTTCCAATGCTGGAAATAGAAATCCCTCCAGGATGCAGAGAACTCTGCCAGGGGATAAAATTAGGTGAGGACAAGTTGGGCAGAGGGAATAAGGGTGATAGAAGAGGAAAGAAAAAGGAAGGCAGGAGGAAAGAAAACTTTACCTAAGAGTAGACATCGCCAGGGTGCTAAGAATCCTGACAGAGGGCAGATTTAGGCCAGGACAAGTCGGGTAGAAAGGAGAGAGGGGGAAGGAGAAGGGGGGAGGAGGAGGTGTGCCCAGTGCTAGACCCTCCAGGTGCTGAGAACCCTGCCAGAGGTCAAAACTAAGCAGGGGCAAGCTGGTAATGGGGAAAAAAAAGAAAAGTTAGGGGTAAGAGTGATGGGGTAAGCGGTGAAGGGAGAGGAGAGCATGCTGAGAATCAGGCTCGGGAGAAAGGATTAATAGGGGATGTGAGTAATGGAGAGGAGCAGAGGCACAGGACAGTTAAGGAGGGTTAAAGCAGGAGCAGTTAGATGAGAGAAAGTTATGGAAGGCAGGGGCAAGAGAGTAAGAGGAGAAGTGCCATATTTGGGGGTGGTTCCAGATTTGTGAGAAACAATGGGTAAAGCCTGACTGACTGTTGAGAGTGGTGCGATGGGGGACCAACAAAGTGCGAGTGTCAGAGGATCTGAGGGAGTGGGAGGGGGGAGTAGGGGAAGAGAGTGAGCATGAGAGGTAGGAGGGAAGTTCTCTTAACCAAAATTTAGAAGTGAGTTTGGCACAATGAGCGAGGCGCTGGTTGGCAAGTGAGAGAAGGGACAGGGCATGGTAGAGGTCACAGTGATGAGTGCGTGATGGAGCATCAAGGACAAACTGACAGAAGGAGTTAAAGAGAGTGTCCAGTCTGGTTAGGGAGGATTTGGAAGCGGCACCATAGACTACATCATAGTAGTCAAAAATGGGGAGGATCAACTTCTGGACTAGTTCACGCCGTGCCGTAGGAGGGATACAACTATGGTTCCTGAATAAAGCACCAAGCTTGGGGCGCAATGTTTTCAGGATAGTGTCAATGTGACCAGAGAAGTTGAGGTGTTGGTCCAACCAAACCTCAAGGTATCTGAATGAAGAGGTGTCTTCTAGGATTGTCCCATCAAGGGTATGGAAAGACAGTAAAGGGTGGAGCCCAGAGACTCTCTGCCAGGTGCCAAATGTCATGGAGACAGTTTTTTTGGCATTTAGGAATAGTTGATGCAAGGCAAACCATAGCTGGACCTGGTGGAAGTCATGCTGAAGGGTGGCTGCTACATTGGTGGGGCATTTGCCAGAGGAGAACAGGACAGTATCGTCAGCATACATATGGATAGAGGAGGAGGGGGAGCATAATGAGGACAAGTCATTTAGGAAGATAGAGAAGAGAATGGGTCCAAGCACCGAGTCCTGTGGGACTCTTGTGGAAATAGGGAGGGGGAGAGATTGTATCCTGAATCTTGAGTGATTGTGTTCTGCCTGAGAGGTAAGCTCTAAACCAGTTTGGGGCAGAAGTACACAAATCAGCAGCCGTAAGGGAGTCAAGAAGTAGAGCATGGAAGACTGTGTCAAATCCTTGGCGAGGTCGACAAAGATGGCAGATAAGGCAGGCCTATAAGGCAGGGCCATGACACCTCCCCTCCCTGCCTAATAAAATGCAAGAAGGGGTCTGTAGTCTGTGCCCCCATGGGGGCCAGAGGCCCTTGTCTCCCAGAACCCTTCCTCTGCAATGCACTCAGTGTTCAAATGGGAAGATTATTATGTAAACTCTGAGCACAGAGGGTAGGTACAGGCCCGAGGCCGAGAACCACAGAGGACTCCCAAGGTGCCATTGATGGCAAGGTTGCTGCCTAGGTATCCCCAGCCCACCCTCACTAGGCATGTTTCAGTTTAGGAATAAATTGCACAGTCATATAGAGCAGATTACTCAGCCATGCCCCTCAATACCCACCCCCCACACAAAGAAATAATACCTCTGAGCACAAATGAAGCGACCCAAGGTGGTACAGAGTAACGAGAGATATTGCCCACTGAAATACTACCCACTTTCAACAGATTCCCCCCCACCCCTGTTTATAAACATCCAGTGTAAATAAATGTTCCACAACAAGATATAAAGGTGAAGACCACAACCCCATGTCCATGAGGTGTCTGCCACAGGCCCAGAGTTCCAGAAATGGATCTCATTTGGTAGGAAACAGAACAAGTACAAGTAAACCTCTATGGAGACTGAATATCTGACTCAGTTGCTGAGGAATATATTACTTCAAGTTCTTATAGATCCATATATACCATAGCAATCCGGTCTGTATGCTTCCCAAAAAAAGAAGCTACTTCTCCAAGGCCCCAGAGACTGCAGTGGCAGTCCAGGCAAACAGCAGACAGCGGGACAGGGAGGGGAGGTGTCACGGCCCTGCCTTATAGGTCACCACCGTGTTACGGGATGCTATCCTGCTATCCCCCCAATACTCCCCATCCAAAAATCTGCAATAAGACAGTACCTGCAGGCCGAAACCAAGTCATAATTCCTGCTGTTCTTGATTGGGAGCTTCTTGATGTTCAGCCTTTTTCTCCTCGTCTTTAGTGTATGCCATCACCGCATCAGGGTCAGAGAAGGCTTGTTGTTTTGCTCCGGGTCTCCGGATCACTAATTTAGCAGGGTATACCAGGGCAAAGGGCCAGTCAAGATCATGGAGCTTTCTTTTGACCAGCTGGAAGGCCTGCCTCTGGGTCAGCAGCATTCTGGAGAAGTTGGGGAAGACACTCACCCTTGATTTTTTTACCATGACAATGCCTACTTTTCTTGCCGCCTCAAGCACAGCCTGCCGATCTTGATACCTCAGAAATGTTACTATAATATGTCACGGACATTGATCCGGGAGGGGTTTAGAGCCAGGAGAGCGGTGGGCACACTGAATCTCCAGAGAGATATGATCAGGTATCTGCGGGGATTGCTGGAGCTATTTTTGAATATATTGGGCACAGTCAGTTCCCTCTGATCCCTCTGGCATGCCCACCAGTTGCAGCAGTCATTGCAGCTCCACTCCCTGTTTCTCACGGTTGTCCATGATTTGCTTTAATTGGGCTATATCATTCAGCGTTCTCTGCAAGTCAGTTGAAACCTGGGCTAGGTCATCCTCTTGAGTGCTGGTGTGGGTTTCCAGCTCCTGCAGGTAAGATTCATGTTGGTCTACCGTTTCAGTGACGGTATTTATCATCTGCTGCAGATGCTGGAGCTGCGATGTCATGTTCTTGAAACCCACCTGCATTTTCATTGTAAGTTCATACTTTAAATCTTTAAATAGCTTCTCAAAGACTTGATATGATGGATCAGGAGCATCCCTTTTCTCTTTACCAGCCTGTTCCAATTCTTCTGCAGCAGGCTGAGTGTTGCCTCAGGTAACAGGAGCCTCCAGGCCTGAGTTTTTCGAGTGTTCTCCTGATTGCTTAAAGTTTATCTTTGCCTGGGTTTTGGCCGATTTAGATGAAGAGGCCATAGTGGATTGATATAATTTCAAATTTTAGCTGATTTAGCACAATTAGAGGCAAGATGGTTAAGATATTATGTGGATGGATGAGGAGCTCACAGATCAAGTGCCCATCTCCTAACCCAGCTAGGCCACGCCCCCCCCCCCCCAACACAGCGTTGTTGTTAACCGGTGCCCATGCATTATCCTCTATATTAAACCAAAATGTTTCTATTTTTGAAACAAATGCTTTTATAGTTAAAATTCTAATTGTTCTATTGTACTTGAAAGTTTTCAGCCATTAACCTTTACCCTTTTAGAACCATGTCAGCCAATCACAATGCTTAGTTTAAAACCATTGTTTTAAAATAGTTATAAATCTGGGGAGCCAGTGTTTTTATTGTCACCTAAATTTAAAGGGCATAAGCCTCAGACTGTTTGTGTGACTGATCAGTTTCATGTCTTTTGTATATCTTTATGAATTTGCATGCATAATGTTAGCCTTGACAAAGACAATAGCCCAAGGAACATAAGTATTGCCCATATTTAATTTTCTTTTCCTGCTAACCTTATTCTGTCAGATCTTCTTCAAACATAAAAGAGAGTATTGTGCATTGCCTTGTCTACAGAAATCAGTGGCAATTTAGTGAGCATTTAGACAATCATGAAAAAAAAGTGAGTAGGAAGTTAGGGCAGAGGGTCCAGCACAACCTGGATCGGTCATCAGATTTAAGCTGGCCCCAAATTTGCCTTCTTGCTTGAGCACACAATCTGCTTGGTGAGATGGAGAGAATACCCTGAGCTGTGAACAGTTTGTTTCCAGGTGTGCCCTGTGGGTAGGGTGCATAGGGTACATTGCAGAGAACAAAACTAAACAACATACAGTAATTTACAACCAGCTGAAGTACAAGAAATGAATTTTCTGGTGAAAGTGTTCAAGAAAGTAAAAACTAATAGAAAAGGAAAACAAATTATAACTAATAATCCTATCCAAACATAAAACAATGTAAAAATACCCAAGAGTTGGCTTTCAAAATAGTTAGCTAAGATAAGAAGGGAAATCATGAGTGCACATCTTCAAGAAGAGTCATCGCCAAACATGAAGTCCTCAGACTATCCAGGATTGGCTGACAATTGGCTGACAACTAGAGTGAAAATCAATCACAGGTGGGCCTGGTCAGTTCCCAGACTTGCCTGCTGAAAGACAGCCAAGAAAGAGACACTGGTGCTGAAAAGGAAGGGAGATTCTAAGGAAATGGAATCTCCAGGACAAGACAGCTTATCCAACAGTCTGGTGATGTCTAGGAGTAAGAAATGTGCAAGTATTTGAGTGATGGAGGGCATAGACAGAGATAGGAGTAGGCATGAGAAGGAAGGAAATGTAACTGGGGAGACTGTTAGTCCAGAATTTGGAAATCAGATTGGTACCATGCATGAGCTGCCATGCCTCCAGGGAAGTCCATTCCAGACTGGAGTACAGATCACAGTGGTGTGTGGGGTGGGAAGTTTAGGGTGAAGTGGCAGAAAGCATGGGAGGAGGTATCTGGGCCAGTTAGGGAGGACTTGGGTACAGTGCTACAAACAATGTCTCAGTAACCAAAGATGAGGAGAGTCATTTTATAAGTGATCTCCCATGTGGCAGTGGTGGTGAGGCAGGATTTACAGTATTAGAGGGCACTGACCTTCAGGAAGAGTTTTGTGAAGACGGCATCAATGTGGGTGCAGATGTTAAGGGACTGGTGCAACCAGACTGTCACTGATCTTAAAGTAGCAGTGCAACAAATTTGGACAATTGTGACTCTGCTTTTTTCACTATAAAAGATTCCAGGAATATTCCAGTTTAATTTGGTGGTACAGTTTTCAAATTTCACCAACACTGTATTTTATAAATGTTTTAATTCAGTTTTTTTCTAAAGAAAAAAATGATGGCAGCCACATTTTGCATAGAAATAGCATTATAAACCTGGAAACCTGGCTAGGGTTAGGATAGAGAAAATAAACAAGCATTTGTCAATGCTGAATGTTTGCTTGCTGACATTGGCATTGGTAGTGTAGGAGTTAGAGAGATGCATAATAGGAATGGCAGTGAAGTATTGAACTGAAGCCAACCCCACACCACTCTGCAGAGACTAACAGGCATTGGGGTGTGCCTTTGGGTCGTCAGGCACAACGGCCATGCCATTTCACCACACCCTACCCTGCAGACACTGACAAGTGTCACGGTGTGCCTTGGGGTCTTTGGGCCTTATGCTCGCCACATTCCATAAGGAAATACAGTGAGATGGGTACAGTATAGGAGAATGGAGTGAACTTTGGGGCCGAAGAGTCGAAGGCACACCTCAGTGCCTGTCACTGGCTGCAGGGTGTGGGTGGGGTGGAATGGCATGAGCATTACAAGCAACAATCCCAAGTCACACCCTGATGCCTGTCAGTCTCTCTACAGGTAGAGCGTGTAATAAAATCCTAATACCCCAGGTGTTAGTTGGTATTTCATTCAAATTTTCAACATGGTTTTTTGTGACCCCCATCTCATGAACTGTGGCAATATCAGTTCATTAGCAGAAAGCTGATTTTGCACAGTGACTACGCCATTTGGCACCACAGGTGCAAAAACACATTTCGAACAGGGTGTAAAAAATGACAGCTGTACTGTTCATGGGGAGGTGTAAAAAATGGCAATGTTGAAAATCTGGAGTGAAAATATAAAAAAACTGGTGAAGTCAGAAGCGTGCATAGAAACTGCGCAACACACATCCATAATGTAATTAGTTTGGGGATTTTTTACAGCAGATTGTCAACACAGGCATTTTGGGACCTCCACTCATGAACAGTGTCACTATGATTTTCTTAATCTGTCCCGAACACTGATTTCCCACAGCGACCATGCATTTCTGCACCAGAAGTGCGAAAATACATTTCAGCTGGGATGTGAAAAATGACAGCTGTTCTGTTCATAAGGAGGTGTGGAAAAATGCCAGTGTAGAAAATCTGGACTGAAATTATTACAAATTTGTGCACTTATGAGGGTGCGTGGAAACTGCGTAATGCACGCTCATAAAACAGTCATTTTATGGACTTTTGTCACCAAATTTTCAACATAGCCATTTTAAGCCCTCTGCTCGTGAACAGTGTCACTGTGATTTTCTTGCTCTGTCCCGAACATTGATTTAGCACACCGACTGCGCCATTGTGCACTACCTGCACGAAAACACATTTTGGGTGAGATGTGAAAAATGACAGCTGTACTGCTCATAAGGAGGTGTGGTAAAATGGCAATGTTGAAAATCTGGAGTGAAAATATTAAAAATAAGCGAAGTTATGAGCGTGCATAAGAACTGCACAATGCATGCTCGTAAAACAGTCATTTTGAGGAATTTGGTCACCAAATTTTCAACATAGGGTTTTGGGGGGCTTAGTTCATGAACTGTGACACTGTCATTTCATTACTCGGTCTCAAAAGGTGGTTCCGCGCAGTGACAGCGAAATCACCTTTCAGGACCGAATAACAAAATGACAGTGACTGAGCTCATGAGGTGGGGCCCAAGAAACCCATGTCAAAAATTTGGTGAAAAAATTATTCAAAATGGCCGAGATATGCACCAAAGCTGAAAAAAAACCTTTTATGCCATAATACAGCTTACCGGCATTTCTTCAGTTCACGGTTGACTTTGAAATGTGCAGACGTGTTCCCGGTCCACTGAAGATTGTCATGCTGGGCTCCAGAGGTAAGTATGGGGTCAGGGGTGTGGGGAGGTGGAGTGCTGAAGGATGGGCGCTGGTTGGGGGGAGGGCAAGACAGTCAACGAGGGACCTTTTTTTTTTAAAGGTGTGTTTTTTTCTTATTCAGGAAGATGACGCGGGACTTTTGCCATGCTGGGGTGGGCTCCCAGTGTGGCAGCTGGAAGTTTATTTTGGAGGGACAGTGGAGCCGACGGGGGATTGGGCACCTCCATCATCCATACCGACTTTTGCCATGCTGGGGTGGGCTCCTAACGTGGCACCTGGAAGTCTGTTTGGGGGGGCAGTGGAGCCGATGGGGGATTAGGCACCTTCATTGGCCATACAGACTTTTGCCACGCTGGGGTGGGTTCCCAGCATGGCACCTGGAAGTCTGTTTGGGGGGCAGTGGAGCTGACAGGGGATTGGGCACCCCCGTTGGTCATACAGTGTGTGAAGGTGGAGGGGAGCTCATGAGCAAGCTGGGGTGGGCTCCCACCATGCTATGTAGATTCTCGTGGGGGGGATGAACTGTCTATGACAGTGCAGATGCAGTGCTGCTGACATGTGGGCAATTTGCATACTGCCGATGGCAGTATGCAAATTACTCCAAGTTACCACCGCTGATTGTAAGTAGTAGTAGTAGTAAAAAATTTTTATTCATACAAAAAATGAATATGGATATCTCCTCTGAGCTGAAGCTCCTTTACAGTGAGATCCAGGTGTCAGTTCCAGTTACTCTTATAAGTTAACAATATGTAACAGACAAAGACACAAATACACTAGAATTATACATCAATAAAGATAACACAATTCCAAATCATTCACAAACTAACACTACAAAGACATACAACAAAACAATAATATAATTCACAATATACATTTAATACAATTTACAGTCTACCATCCTAAGATTCAATCTAGTCCCCATCATAATTAGTATTTTCAATAAGCCATCGATTAATTTCGTGAAACTGAAAATTTCTCTCAAGGAGTCTAAGCTTCCCAGGCAATTTATTCCATATAGATGGTCCAATATTTAAGAAATATCCCCAGGCCGTTCTGTGACTTGGAACAAAACAATCCAAGCTATTTGCAGAGTGCAGGCCCTCGATTGATCTTTTATATTAATGGTCTCAGCCATATATTTGGGACTTTTCACAAAATACATTTTAGCATTAACATAATTGTACTAAAAACCCGCCTTTGAGATAAGGTATGTCAGTCCAATTCTTTATACATATCTACTCTATGTGCCCTCTATGTTGCACCCAGTATAAATCTGGCTAATTTATTGTAGATAACGTCAAGCTTATATAGCTGCTCTTTAGACGCACCCATTGTGGCGGTGTTTTCCTCAGAACTGTACGCCACTGCATCTGAACGGCTGTCATAGACAGCTCGGACATTCATTGGTGTGGTGCAGCTGCACCTGCAAAAGGAAGCAGGGTATTGGAAGTGGGGGAGGCACACCTACGAAAACTCGTATGGTGGCACTATGTTTCTTGCACATGCGTGCAAGCAAACATAAAAATGGCTCAAGGTGAGCAGGCTAGGAGGTGCCTAGACAAGGACATTTGACAGGCATTCTAATATTTTTGTTAACTGTAGCTGAAACTAGCTTTTTTGGAAAAAATATTTTTTATTGCACTGCTGCTTTAATGGAGAAGGTGATTTTAGCCTGTCTTGATTTAGATACAAAGGTCCTCCTGATTACTGTTTACTTTTCATTCAGAGACAGTTGGTTTGAGCAGAACTACCACTGAATTGCATTGAAATCAAGCTGTTTTAACTTTTTAGGGTATTTTGTGTAATTTTATAGTAGTATGGTGATTTTTATATTGTTAGTTACGAAGTGAGACAGACTAGGAGGTCTTATTATTTTTTAGTTGAGGTCCCAGTGTGATGTGGTGTAACAGAAATCTGTGTCCTTGGAACAAACTGTTGCTATCAGTAACATCCTTTGGCCAGAAAATCAACTCTGTGGCTCTGGAGTGGGACTTGGCCTAATCATTTAGAGTTTGGCTAGTTAATTGCTAACCCATATCTGAGACATTTAATCTGCAAGCTGTTCTGGGGAAAAAGCACCAAGATGCCAAATTAACACCTTTCTCCAAACTGTCCATTTGAAACATGCTACTTTCCGGACTGGTGGCTGGAGGAGTCAGGGGTTCCTGTTGGCCACTGCCTGGAGATGGAACCCTGAGCTGGGAGCATCAGATCTGAGCTGGAGCACGCATGTGAGGTGAAGCATCTCCTTGGGTGAGCTGGAGCCTGAAATGGACCAGGAAAGCCAGTGGGAGTGTCTGGGGACTTTGGGAGCTGCTTGTGTGTTCCTGAGCTGTTGGGAGTCCAAAGACCTGATCTGAATGTAGGACTAAGTAATGCAGTGTTTGGGGCCAGTGAGTGAGGTCTGCCAACTGGGGCACGGAGATGCAGTAGGTGCGTTCCGCATTCCCCAATTAGTCAGCAGCAGGGGCCGACACCCTGCCTAGCTAATGAGGTGAAGACATGAGAGAAAAGGTCTGCTGCAATGAGAGCGAAACTGTCATACAGCATGACCACAACACGCCTCCCCTACATGCAGACAATATGGTGGCAGTGACTACCGCTGTTGCCTGTCAACACCACCGTTTATTGTGCGCTGATGGGGGTGCCCAATCCCCATCGGCATCATGTAACCCCGCCATTTTCTGATTGCTGAAGAGTGTCCAATCCCCCTCGGCATCATGCGCCTCCCCCCAACAGTTTCTTTTGCCGACGGGACCAATCCCCATCGACATGTATCCCTCCCTCCCCTTGAATTTTGCAGAAGGGCCCACTCCCGTTGGCATAATGTATTCACCACCCCGTTTTTTGCTTGCTGAGGGTGCCCAATCCCCTCGGCTCCCAAGTGCTCCCCGCTTCCTTGTTTGCCGATGGGGTGCCAAATCCCCATCAGCTAAAGCACCCACCACACACACACACTCAGGTGGCATGCTGAAGCCCACCCCAGCATGCCAAAGCACCTATTAAAAGCGGAAATGGTCCCCGATGTCTTTTAGGTTTTTACCTGTAAAGAAGAAAGCGGTCCCTCGGCGATCTCCTGCCCCCATCCCACAACCCGCACCCACCCACTGTGCCCTGCCTCCCCACCCCCCCCATACTTACTCCAGAGTCCGGCATGGCGATCTTGGTGGACGGGAACATGTCCCACTCTTCAAAGTCGACCGCGAACTGTGGAAATGCCGGTAAGCTGTATAATGGAATAAATAGGGGGTTTTCAACTTTAATGCATATCTCGGGCATTTTTGGGAATTTTTACACCAAATGTTCAACATGGGGTTTTTGGGACCCCTCCTCATGAATTCTATCACTGTCATATCGTTAATCGGTCCCGAAAGGTGATTTCGCAGTCACTGCGCGGAATCACCTTTCGGGACCAATTAACTAGATGACAGTGCCACTGTTCATGAGGTGGGCTCTCACAAAAACTATGCTGCAAATTTGGTGGAAAAAATCCCAAAAATGGCTGTTTTTCGAATGTACGTTGTGCAGCTGCTACACAGGCTCGTAACTTTGCAAATTCACAATATTTTCATGCCAGATTTTCAATAGGGTCATTTTTGTACACCTCCTTGTGAGCAGTATAGCTGTCATTTTTCACATCCTGGCCGAAATGTGTTTCCGCACTTCCGACGCACAATAGCATGTTCGCTGTGAGAAATCAGTGTTCAGGCCAGATTATGAAAATGACAGTGACACTGTACATGAGCAGAGGTCCTAAAATACCCATGTTGAAAATTTGGTGATGATACTCCATAAAATGACAGTGTTACGAGCGTGCGTTGCAGATTGCACGCATGCTCGTAATGTCGTGCATTTGTAATATTTTCACTCTGGATTTTCACCATTGGCATTTTTTCACACCTCTTGATGAATAGTACAGCTGTCATTTCACATATCTTGCCCAAAATGTGTTTTCGCACGTCTGGCACAGAATAGTGCGGTCGTTGTGCGAAATCACTTTTTGGGACAGTTTGAGGAAATAACAGTGACACTGTACATGAGCAGAGGTGCTAAAATGCCTGTGTTGAAAATTTGGTGCCGAATGTCCATACAACGACTGTGTTACAAGCGTGAGTTACACATTTCCCACGCACCCTTGCAACTTCACAAATTTGCAATATTTACATGCCACATTTTCAACACTGGCATTTCTTTACACCTCCTTATGAACTGTACAGCTGTCATTTTTCACACCCTGCCGAAAATGTTTTCTCGCACTGCACTACCAAAGCCAATACCAGCGCAACAACATTCCGCATTGACAAATGCTTGTGCTTATTTTATTTTATATTGCTGGGATTTATTTTTAGCCGGACTGTATCAGGGTGTTCATGTTTTCAAGTTAATTGTATGTCAAAGGGATGACTGGAGTGTGGCTGTCAGGGATTAGTTAGAAGTGTATATTATTTTAAGGGTTGTGTGATACTGAGTGAGGGGTGCTTTTGAGGGGTGCTGGGTGGTTTTAAGTGTTTAGTAATTTTTTAGTTTATTTGTTAATTTTAGTGTGTATTGTGATTTACAGGGAATCAGGGGCTGTGCTAGAATATGCAGACTTTGAAGCTCAGCTACTCTCCGGCCCTGCTTCAAGACCTATATCTCTTCTGTGAATCTCCCCAGATGCAGCATTGTACCAGTGTAATGAGGTGGGGCTCAGTAGGAGATGTGGGGGGGGGGCAGGTGAACTGGGGAGGTCTGATGGGGAGGGTGTTATTAGGACTGTAAGGACCAGGAGATGTTCTGCTGTGAAACAGAGAATTGGGAGAGGACAGAAGTGTTTAATCCAGATACCCAAGAAACCTACCAGATCAAATGGTCAGGTAGCTGAGGGAGCAGGTGCAACTGTTCATCCCCTGTGGGCAGTGCTATGCACTGCCAGATCAATGAGGGATAAGATTTCTATTATAGCAGGTTTTATGTCTCATTCCTCTGTCAATCTGGTTTGCTTTATGGAGAACTGCTATGGTGGCAATGCTGGCCTGGTGTTGGAGGCAGCTGTCTGGGCCGGGTGGTCGGGTCATCTGTTTTAGATCTGAGCTGAACCTGGTGGTGCACCCAGTGGGGGAATATGTCATCATTTCAATGCGTGGCTGTGCATCAGGGTCCAGCTGCAGGTTGTGGAATCCTCCTGGTATATCGGCCCCTGGGATATGAAGGGGGACTTTCTGTAGGAAATCGCGGACTTCGTGGCTGATTAAGTATTGGAGTTACCTAGATGGATTATTCTGGGAAACTTCAATGCTTGGATCAACAATGGACTCTCACATTTTGGCTAGGATTTCCTCTGGGGCATTGTAGCCCTGGACCTTGCACAAACTGTTGGTTCTGCAACCCATCAAAATGGCCATGCCTTGGACTTGGTATTCACCTTGGGGCTTGAGGTGGTGGATCTCAAGATTGATCCCATCAGTTGGTCAGAACACTGTACCATCAGGTTCACCTTCAGGACCCCCTTGTAGTCTTCCCTCTTTGGAGGTAGTTCAGTACCGCCCTTTGCAAGGACTAAGGTCAGAAGAACTCTTGGCTGTATTGGATATCTCAGACGCGTTAGCAGCTTGCAAAATGGGACTCAAGTAAGCAGTGTTGGCCTATAATAGAGTCATCATAGCAGACTTTGATCTCATGCCACCAGAAACCTATTGGTTTCATGCCTTGGCTTACCCTGATTTAACAGCATGTTGGGGAAAATGAAAGCAAGGGGGCAGAGGTTGGAGCACTGCTGGAGGAGGTCCAGGGTCCAGGAGGACAGACTGGCACTGTTTAGTCACTATGATGAGTATCAGAGGGCAATTACCCATGAGAAGGCATGATTCCTGTCAAGGAAGATTGTTGCTGGCAAGAATCAAACAGCTCAGCTCTTTCAGACTGTAGATAGACTTCTTCATCTGGCTTGCCTGGAGACCATGAGAGCTTTTCTTCTGTGAAATGAGAGGAGTTTACTTAATTTCTCAAAGATAGGATGTCCTCTATTCAGGCCAGTATCTTGCCAAGTGGGCCACCACAGCCCGACAATGTTGAACCAGTGGGACTCAGAGGCATTCAGTGGTCATGGGGAGGGTTTAGATTAGTGATAATGGAGGAGGTAAATGAGGTGATTTAAGAGCTGAGGCCAGTGTTTTGAGATCTGGATCTAGGCACAACATGTCTACTAGTGAACTGTACTGGGCAGCTGGGCCTGGTGTTTGCCAAGATTGTCCAGTACTCCTTGTCAGAGGGGGTGTTCCTGGCAGCATTAAAAGCTGCACTGGTGAAGCCCCTCCTGAAAAAACATCTCTGGACTAGTATGTCCTGGCGAATTATCATCCTGTTTCTAACCTATCCTTTTAGGGTAAGGTTACTGACACTGACATCTATGAGCCTCTCCAGTCTGGTTTTGGGTCAAGGCATAGCACACCACATAGACTGCACTGGTCAGGGTGCACAGTGACCTACTCAGGGTGAGGGATAAAGATGAATGGTCAACCAAAATGGTGCAAGTTCTGCACCAGAAGACATATGAGGAGAGACTAAAGCAGCTTAATATGTATACCCTTGAGGAAAGGAGGGAGAGGGGGGACATGATAGAAACTTTCAAGTATCTCAAGGGAATTAACAAGGTACAAGAGGGTAGTATCTTTCAGAAGAAGAGATGTGCAAGAACAAGGGGGCACAATTTGAAGATAGAGGGGGGACAGCTTAGAGGTAATGTTAGAAAGTATTTTTTCACAGAGAGAGTTGTGGATGCATGGAACAGCCTTCCTGAGGAGGTTGTGGAGTCAGGAACAGTGGGATAATTCAAGAATGCATGGGACAGGCATAAGGCAAGTCTAGTGGGGGGGCAGGAGGAAGTAAGCTGCTGATTTAGCAGTGTCAGTGGCTCAGTAGGTAGCACACTCGCCTCTGAGGCTGGGTGATCAGAGGGCTGTGGGTTCAGTTCACACATCTGGCACTTGGGTTAATATCCCAGTACTGACACTGTAATGCAGCATGAGAGGGGTGTTGCATTTCTGAGGTGCCGTCTTTCGGATGAGACGTTAAACCGAGGTCCCATCTGCCTGGATTGGTGGTAGTTCAGGTGGATGTTAAAGATCCCATGCACTTATCGAAAAGAGTAGGGAATTTCCCGGTGTCCCTGGCCAAATTTCCCTCATTCACTAAAATACCACCAACAGCTTAATCTGGTTCAAGATCAGTTGGCATTCATCTGTATCCCTCCCCCGGGTCGTGCCTGAAAATAGGCAGGATTTGTCTAGCGCACTTACCCGGTCAACAAAAGCTAAATAAATAAATAAAATAAATAAATTAACTAGAATCTGCAGCTTATCCGTCAGGTAGGGAAATGGGCAGACTGGGTGGGCCAAGCGGTCCTTATCTGCTGTCAGATTCAAATTCTATCTATATTGTTCTCCTGGTGCTGTCTTTGGCCTTTGGCACTGTGGACCATGGGTTGTTAGTGGATTGACTTGGGGAGTATGTAGGGCTCATAGGCAAGGTCATCAGCTGGTTTGAGTTCTATTAGGTGACAGGACACAGAGCACAGTGTTAGCTAATTTCTCTTCACTCCCGATGTCCCTGCCATGTAGTGTACCCCAGGGCTCGATCCTTTCTTCCTTGCTGTTTGAGGTGTACATGCTGCCTCTGGGTAGGATCATTATGTAGTATGGACTTGGGTTTCATTGCTATGCAGCTGTTACCCAGCTCTGTCTGTCTTTTGCATCCAGGATGCCGGGTGCGGTCGATGTGCTGAATAAATGCCTGGCCTAGAGCCAGGACTGGATGTCACAGAGCTGTTTAAGGGTGAACCCTGACAAGACTGAAGTGTTGGTAGTGGAACCAGATAGGGGGGTAGCAGCTACTGAGAGGAAGTCTGGGCTTTCGGTTGGGTTACTCTAGGCTTTTGGCCACTACCAAGGTGAGAAATCTAGGAGATTAGGAATCAGCAGTAGTTCAAATTGGCTTTTACCGTCTACGGAATATTCATTCATTTCATTCCTTTTTATTTGAAACAAAAACCTATGGACAATAGATGCCCATTTTCACAGGCAACCATGGTCATGATACAAAACAGAGATTACATAACATAACACAACATAGACAAACAATAAATACAGAGGACTGAGAATCATTAGTCTCATGCTACAGAATACAGCATTAATGTCCACTGCAAATATGTGTAATTGTATTAATATTTCTTAAGGTTGTGACATCGGATTTGTAATTTTCTACAGTCCTTATAGGTAAAGGTATAGAATTCCAGTATTTACTAACTCTGTAACAGTAACTTAAGCACCTTACCCACAATGTGGTCTCCTCATGCATGTGCCTCTCCTCCATTCCAATGTGCCATAAAAGCACACAGACTTAACCTCTGACAGTGCCCAGATGGGCTGCTATCTTTGTATAGCTCCTAGTGCCTATGTTATGCTTTGTATTATTTGACCTGTTGAATGTTATCTTTTGTTCACTCTATATTGCTGAAACGGTACTTATTATACACATTCTGTTTTGTTATGTCACTGAATCAATATTGTCCAGCCTTTGTTAATTAGTTTTCAATACTGTCTTTGACGTGGTATAAACAAATTGTTATTCTGACAAGGAACTATTTCTGCTCAAAGGTGTACTTCCAAACTTTGAAATGAATAAATAAATAAATAAATAACTTTATTTTAAGTATAGGTGGTCTGTTGATCTAGTTTTAATGTTAGACAATAATGGTTTTTGTTCCAATGATTTTAATTTAGCAGGTTCTTGTCTATTTACCAATTTCCAGGCACAGCATCCCAGATGTTGATCAATTCTTTGTTGCAAAGTTTGCCAATTTGATATACTGTACAAACAAGTGTGACAATCTAGTGATAGATCAAATGCAAACCTACCTAGTATATGGGTGCTGCCTATTGTCAATGGATTTCAGCAACTGCTGAAATCTTGTTGTAGTACAGTTCAAAGGTCAAAAAAGTTGTTGTACTATCGTTCTGACGTCACATCAATAGTACAACAACTTTTTACCCTTGACCTGCTGCCTGATTGACTCAGACGACGCTCTCTAGAAAAAAAAAAAAAAACCATGGCGGTGCGATTTAGCGAGCGCCGAGCAGCGGAGCCACCGACTTAGAAGTCAGGAATCGGGACACGGAGAGCCATACATGGCTCCCTTTCTAAAAACAATTGCTTTCTTTTTTCTCCCTGATTTAAAAAAAACATGCTGAGGAGCAGGATGGAGCATAAGCGGAAAGGCGCAAGCAGAAGCACCAGAGGGAAACGAGAACAGCGCCTACGGCAAGTAATGAAAAAAAAAAAGTAAAACAAAAAAACCCATAGAAAAAAACCCATATACTATAAAAAACAGTGGATGGGTGAACATCCACAACTAAGTCTGCGTCCCCATCTTGGGCAGTTGATGACATCAACGAGACCTCTCGAGCTTCGCTCTCGAGGTCTCTGTGATGTCATCATCTCCCTCGATGGAAACACAGCCTTGTTGTGGATGTTCCCCCATCCACTATTCTATATATAATGTATGGGGCGCCCTTATTATTAACTGAAATCAAGCAGATTACAACCTTGTTATGCCATCAATATGACATCACTCCATTGTTAACCCTTCTTGAGTATGTCATATCAATGGTATAACAAAACGGGATGCTCACAACAATCAGTGTTCCATAAAGTAGTTCAGTAAAGTACTTCAATCTGCGATTACACAATTTGGTAGCCCATACACCATAAAATATAATGTATGGTCTTTGGTTAATAACCGCACTGTAAACACTTCCCGAGGTTGCCATGACATCTGAAAACCTCTCAAGCTGCGCTCTCGAGGTTTACAATGATGTCATGGCAACCTCTCGAAGTGTTTACAGCATGGTTATTAACCAAAGACCATACATTTTCCTCTATGTTAAGTAATAGTGTGATTCTTTGCAACAAAGATTTACTAGCAAAAAGGGAATAAATGACTAAGCCATCGTCTATGATAGTTAGAATATATGTTTGTACAACAAGTTTTTTTGTTTCTGATGTAAAATTAGATCTGTTTATAAACAATATACCAAATCGTTGATTTAGAGATTTCACAGCATTTTCAATGTGCTGATGGTAACTAAGATAACTATTGAGAGTCAAACCTAAATAGTTATTATCAGCCAGATTAGATCCCTTGTGTCTCCTGATGACTTAACCACACTGTTGCATGCTTTTATAACTTCAGGGCTCAACTACTGTAATGCTCCGTACCTCAGGGTCACTGGGGGTATGCTGTGATGCCTCCAGCTAGTGCAAAATGTAGCGGCTAGGCTACTGATGTCCTTACAAGGTCAAGTCACGTGTCCGCAGTGCTATGTGACCTGCACTGGCTGCTGATAAAGTGTCATAGCTCCTTTAAATTTGCTTTAATAACTTATAAGGCCCTGCATAAGTTGGGTTTGGGTTAGCTGTCTGATCTCCTGCGTCCTTATATGTCCTCTTGCACTCTCTGTTACACTGAGGAGGGCCTCCTGGTGGTTCCCAAGGCCAGGCTCAAAACAACAGGGGAGCGGGCCTTTGAGGTGGCAGGTCTGGTCCTATGAAACTCCCTTCCAAGGGACTTGAAGGAGGCCCCACTCAGTGGTTACATTTAAAAGGGGCTTTAAGACCTTTCTATACAACCAGGCATTTGGGGAATGACTTGTCCAGGATTTGCTGCTACCCCAGTACATTATTTGTATTTATTTATTTATATTCATTGATGTATTTACTTAATTACATGTAAGCTATAAGGAAGTACCTATTAATATTTACGAAACAAAATGGTAATATTAAATGCACACTGAAAATAGAAACTACAGTAAGAATCAACTTTTCGGTCATAGATCTTCTTCAGGAATTATCTAAAAGAGAAAAAAGCAAAGTTAGTTGAGAGATAAGTGGAAATAAGGCTTGTATACGTGAGGAAAGAAACTAGGAGGAGGATCTAGGAGAAAAAGTGATGATAGGCAAATAGAAGCTGGAAAATAAAAGAGTGATGCTGTGAATAAAAAGGCGGAGGAGGAGAAAATGAGCTGAGTTCTCAAGTTGGGAACAATTAGCAGCCACTGGTAGAGCACTGTTTCACCCACGTGCGTGTGGATATGAGTGTAGGTACAGACAGAGGGCAGGTAATTTAGAAAAATGGAGACTACTGCAGGACCAAGGACTGAGCCATGGGCTACTTCCATATTTACTGAGAGGGGTGAACAAATTGAACGTGTTTAGACAGGCAGAAGCAAAAGAATATTTCACCTGGTACAGTGTAGCAAAAAGCTAAACAGTTTTTATCAGCTACTGTGAAAAAATATGTATAGCAGTCTCTTGCTACACATCTGAGCTTACCATAAAGTGGTCGTACAGCTGCTTTTCACAAGGTTACCTGCAAAATGCTAAACACATTTTTCCTGCCATTACTCAAATAAGTTTTGTAACACTGCAATTGCTAGCTAAAAAACATTTTTCATTAAATTGTCCCTGTCAGAGGCTGAACCAGGTGGTTATCAACCTTGCTCTGGCTAGCTTTTTTACAAGGAGGGGTGAGAGACAATGTCAAAAGCTTTGGAGAGATCAATAAACACAGACAATATGAGGAGTCTCTGATCTACGCTAGTGGGGAGGAAGTCAATAAGCCTTGGGAAAGTTACAGTGGAGTAGCTGGGCCAGAATCAAGTCTGAAAATGGCTGAGTAATGAGGAATCAGAGAAGAAGGTAGTGAGCTGGGAGTGAACACAATGCCCCTGATCCTAGAAAAGGTAGGAAAGAAAGAAATGGGATGGTAGTTGCCTGGGCTTGGGGTGTCACAATACAGTATATGCGTAGAGGGGTGGCTTTTGCAATTTTCCAGGCATGGGGCACTTTGGATGAGAGGAATGAGGTTCAGGGGAGATGGTTGCAACAGTAGCAGGGATGGCAAACTAATATAAGTGATGGGCACTGGCAATTATGGCTGCCCCTTTTGGAGAAGTTGAGGTGAGGCGGGACCTTGAGGATATCAGTGGGATATAGGAACATAGAATTTAACAGCAGACAAGGACCGCTTTGCCCATCCAGCCAGCCTATTTCTCCCTACTTACGCTATTACTACAGACTGTGCCCAATCTACAGCTTTCTCCCCCCCTTCCTTTCCGCTATGATTCCCTTGTGCTTATCCCATGCATTCTTGAACCTCACCACTGTTTTGGCCCCCACCACCTCTGCAGGAAGACCTTTCCAAGAATCCACCACTCTTTCTGTGAAGAAGTACCTCCTCACATCTCTCTTGATTTTACCCTTCCTCCAGCGACATAGCATGTCCCCTTGTTCTTGAGCAATTTTTCTTCTGAAAAATACTTCCCTCCTGTCCCTTATTTACCCCATGAGGTATTTAAAGGTCTCTATAATATCGCCCCTCTCCCTTCTCTGTTCCAAGATGTACATGTTAAGGCCCTTTTCTCTTCTCTTCTCTTAGGGTTCTTGATGCAGACTCTGCACCATTTTAGTTGCTCTCCTCAGGATCGCCTCCACTCTGTCTATGTTCTTCTGGAGATGTGGTCTCCAGAACTGGACAGAGTATACTAGGTGAGGTCTTACCAGTGATTTATACAGAGGCAACACCACCTCCCTCTTTCTGCTGATGATACCACTCCCTATGCACTGCAACATCTCACTAGCCCTCCCTATGTTCTTGTCACACTGCCTTGCCACCTTTAGGTCATCCGATATGATCACCACTAGGTCTCTTTCCTGCTTGGTGGTTATCAATATCATTCCACCCATGTTTTACTCTGACCCTGGGTCTCTTTGCCACAAGTGCATTATTTTGCACTTTTTCACACTGAAACCCAACTGCCATACCTTTGACCACTCCTTTAGTTTTCTCAGCTCTATCCTCATTCTTTCCACCTTCCAGAATGTCCACTCTATTGCAGATTTTGATGTCATCCACAAAGAAGCAGACCTTCCCTTCCAGCTCCTCTGCAATTTCTTTTATAAAAATATTATAGAGTACTGGTTCTGGCACTAATCCATGAGGCAGCCTGCTGGTCATGCTCCCTTACTCGGAGTGAACTCTGTTTACCATCACCCTCTGTCGCCTAACCCCTAACCAATTTCGTATCCAATTTACCACCTTTGGATCCACTCTTAAGCTACCCAGCTTGCTTACTAGTCTTTTATGTGGAATGGTGTCAAAAACCTAACTGAAATCTACTGTAGGTTGGCCATGTCTACTGCTCCACCCTTATCTAAATCTTGTGTCACCCATCAGATTCATTTGACATGACCTTACCTCTGTGAAACCATGCTGCCTTGGGTCTTGTAACCAACTGGATTCAAGATATTCCACAATCCTTTCCTTCAGCAGTGGCTCCATTAACTTTCCCACTATTAATTTCAGGCTGACTGGCCTGTAATTGCCAGCCTCCTCCCTGTTACCACTTTTGTGTAGTGGGACTACATCTGCCCTCCTCCAGTCCCCTGGAACCATTCCTGTTTTCAGTGAGCTGGCAGAACTGTCAGAAGTGCAGCCAGTATTTCCCTGAGCTCTGTCAGTACCCTTGGATACACCCCATCTGACCCCATTGCTTTGTCGTTCTTCAGATTAACAAGTTCCTTCAGTACTGTTGCCTCCAAAAAAGGACTAGTGTCCACCTCCCCCCACATAGCTTTTGTTACTTTTTTGCAGCACCTTCCTTTCTCTTTCCACTGTAAATACTGAACAAATGTATTTGTTTAGGATTTCTGCCTTTTCCTGGCCCAGCTGTACACAGTCCCCCCTTTCCCTTTTTAACCTTACACGCCTACTCCTGGTCTTCCTCTTTTCACTTACGTACCTAAAACATGTCTTGTTCCTATTCCTTACTTCCCATGTGATTCTCTCTTCCGTTTGCACCTTTGCATTCCTTGCTTCCCTCTGTTTCCCATAATACAGCTCCCTATCAACCTCCCTCTGTGTCTCCTTATACCTTCTGAATGCTGCCCTTATTTTTAGCCTTAACCTGTTCAGCCACCTCTTTCAAGAACCATAATGGTCTCTTTTTCTTCTTGCTTTTGCTCACGTGTTTGATGCAGAGATTTGTTGCCTTTACCATGCTTCCTTTTATCTTCACCCACTGTTCCTCCACCCCACCCAGTAGAAAAGGTAGCCAGGACCTGAGTTTAATGTCTCATCTGATGGATGGCACAATGCAGCAGTACGACATCCCTTTAGTAATGTCTGATGGTGTCAGCATTTATAGTATGAGTGCAATCCTGGTGTTGGACTAGAACCCACAACTCTGTGGTCCAAAAGCAGAAGTGCTACCAACTGAGCCACTCTGATACTTTTAACAGTGGAGAAAACAAAGGGGATTTTGGAGGTGATGGGAGGGGTGTACCAACCGAACATCGAAACCCCTACGGCAAAATCCCCCACAGCGACAATTTTGACAGGTTTCAAAATTGTTGCTGTGGATGACTTGTGGGCAAACTTTTGCCCTTCCCCCATGTGTGCCCCCCCCTTCAATTCAACTCTGACTCAGTGTTGATAATTATTTAGAAGGGGGGTGTGCGGGGCGCAGCCCCCGGCATGGGGGATTCAGGGGTGCAGCCCCCAGAGAGAAACACTCCAATGTTAGACAGGTGAAATTCCACCTGTCAACATTGGGGATCTTGCTATGCCAAATGCTGACAACGATGTTGTTGCAATGGCATGGGAGGAGAGGTGGGGTGGTGAGTAGGGAGGGACTTGGTGCAGCTAGTGAAATATTTGTTGAAAGTATCAACAACTTCCTTGGGGGGGCAAGAGCAGAGTGTGCCTACAACTCACAGTCTGGATAACAAATTGGGGGGAGGATCAAAAAGGTTTTGAACCACCTAACAAAATGGGTAGACTGGGTGGGCCCAGTGGTCCTTATCTACCGACAAATTCTATGTTTCTACAATTCTTCCAAAATTTGGATGGGCTATTTATAGTAGTTTTAAAGCTGATTTTAAAGTTGTATGCCTTATCAATACACAGCTGTTTAAACCAGTCACTTTGGAGCTGCCTGTAGCTGAGGAGTCCTGTGAGGGAGCCTGAAGCCTTGTGAGAGTTACAGGCTACATCATGGACTTTTTCTAGGCTACAAGATCAATGGTAACATAGAAACATAGAAATTTGCCAGGGAAGCCCTTCAACTGACTCTGTAGAGGGGAGTTTGTTTTTCCATACCCTTAAGAAGTTGTGGAAATGGTTCAAAACCTCATCAACATTTTTAGAGTTGCTGACAGGGACCAGTTAGTACTGGTGAAGTTAACCATTCAGGAAGGGAGCTCCTAATTGCAGAATGAGTGGGAGAGGATGGTCCTGGAGGGTATTCTGTGCCTGTGAATCTTTTTTACTCAAATGTTTGGCCTATGGTTACTGATGATACCCTGTAGGGTACTTACCATGACAATTTGGTGGAGAGGCTCCCATTGATGAGGTTGTAGTTGAGGGAACTAGGGTTTAGGGGTACATACCTCTCAATCTCTCAGCATTAAAATTCATAGCACTGGCCTTCATAATTCTGAGCAAAAGGCCAGAATGTGTAGCATTTTCTTATTTTAAAGAATAATATGTCTAAGAATAGTGGGCCCGATATATTTAGTGTTAAGGAATGTTTCTATCAAGTTAGTTCAATGTTTTAAAGTTTGGTGTCCAGAAATAGTGCTAACATTATGAGGACCATCTGTAAATCTTTGCCTAGCAAGGGTAAATGTGAGTGTAAAAATCACAGTGCTGTGCAAAATTCATAGCATTTTAGAGGTATGGGGGGGTATACTTATCAATAGGCTGCACGGGGTACAAGGTTTGTATATTGTGGACAACCAATTAAACCAGCATGTTTTTATTTTAGGACTGTCTGCAATGCAAACTGTAGTTTTTCCATAAAACTGAATGGAAAAGAAGCTTCTTTAATTACAATGGGTACCCAGCCATCTTTTGCAAGCAGTATATTAAAACATTTACCATTTTAAATATTAACTTTAATTTCAGACAAACTGTCTCCACAGTTTAAGTAACCAAGCCTTTATTACTTAAGATCTAATTCTGAAAGATGTGCATTGATGACTTACGTTGCATATCTGATTATATTCTGCACTTTGCCATGAAATTATGCCCATGTAACCCCTATATTAAATAAGGGGGTTACAAAATGGTTCATTCACATAAAGGGTTAAGATCTTGTTCAGAAGTGCCCTTGCCATGGAGAGGTCCCAGCTAAGGGAAAAGGTCATGGAGCTAAATTTGTAAGGGAGAGAGAGGAGAGAAGCTTTACCAGAAAGAGGAAGTGTGGACATGGTGTCAGCCATTATCAGTGGCCCCTAGGGGCTGTGGAGGGTCACCCTATTTAGAGAACCCCTGTAACAGTAGAAGGGAAGGAGGATTTATCAGATACCAGCATCCAGAGAGACTGGGGCGGGTACTGCACATAGACTCCTGAAGTGATTAAGATATCGAGTGTTTGTGTGAACACTTTTGTAGTTTCCTAGTGTGCACCAGAGAGAGTGGGAGAGAAGAGAGATGGGAAGTTAAAAGAGCTACAGTGTGGAAAACAGAACTGGAACTAAGGTACCCCCTGTTGTATTCTTCTAAAAGCAAAGTGTATGGAATAAACCCTGAGGTTAAAGCCAAACTGATCCAAGGTGGAAGGAGGTGGTATTCTGTAGATGCAGTACAACCGCTCAGAGGGCTAGTCCATGAAAATTCCTCTGCCAGTTTGGTGCTGAGGTCACATGTGTACGCAGAGCTTCAACTTTAAACTGTTTCTGATGCCCAGGGAGATCTGTTAAGTTCATCTGCCTGGGGAGCTGATGACACAGGGAAAAGGATTATATTGAGAATGTAAAATGTCATCTGCCTGTATAAGGCACAATGAGGTGTGAGATCAGAAACCCCAAAAGTATTGTTAGTAGCCTCCAAGGAGGGAGCATCAGTGGAGGGAGTGGAGAGAATGCATAAGGAACTGGGTAAACTCAAGGAGTGGGAAACAGCATGGAAGTAAATACCAAAAAGTGCAAAATCCTAGAGCATGGTAACCCAGAAGCTCAATATAGGATAGGCGCAGGAGGTACTGACAGTCACTAAACAGGAAAGGGATCTTGAGGTTATCGCATCTGATACTGCCAAAGTTTTGTGGCTACTGGGCCATTTCTTCAGGGCCTGCAGTGGTCTCACAAGTCCATCCATTTTTAGCCCCACACATTAGTGGCCTATCCAGGTCACAGCAGCTGCCTGTGCTCAACGTGCAAGAAAGTGGAAAAGGTAAGTAGTTTTGAAGAATGCATTGAAATGAACAGGAAAAGTGTCACAGGCAAGTTTGCCCTTAACAAATAATAAGTATTTTGGCCACTAGAGCATGGGGTTAAAAATAGGTGGACTATTTAAGACCATGGCGGGCCCTGAAGAAGTGGCCCAGTAGCCATAAAACACTGGTGGGTATCAGGTGGCTTTGTAAAATATTTAATAACCTGTTTTCAAACCAAAAACTTGTAAGGAGTCTTGAGTTTCCCTCATTTGTTGTTTGGTCCCTGGTTTTGCACCATAGAGGCAGATGCCTCTGACCTGTCTATGTAGCATCTCCCTTGGCAAGAGAGGTGGGATTCCAAGTTCAAAAAACCTGTTTTGGTAACTGTACCAGCTTATAACACTATGAGCTCCTGGAATTGAAAGATACATACATTGAGACATTGCTGGCTAGCTCATCTCAGTGGCCATGACTGTAACCTTCTGGAAGGAGCTGGTTTTCAGAAAAGTCAGGGTAGGCAGGATTTTGGTCTTCACCTGTAGGACATAGGCCCTCGTTGTCTGGTGCTATGTGCAGGCCTGTGCAATACTGATCTCTTTATGGCTTAACCTGTCAAATTAAAATTAATTCAGACACTAACAGTTTTCTGCTTCAGGGAAATCCATAATCAATACATATGGGCCCTTCTGGGCTGCTAGGCTGCTTAAAGCTTTTGCTTAAGAACCCCCTCGTACAGTACATTAGCCATGAGACATACATTGTAATGTCTACTGAGATGCAGTATACTGTGCTCATTCTGGTGTGGAGCACAGACAAAGGTTTTATACCATAAGCCTTTTACTTGGTCTGTTGCTACAATACAAAGGGCTCATTTGTCACACGGTGTGCCTGTGTGGAATGTGCTTAATAAGGTGTGTATGTGTGGCTGTTTGATCTTGTGTATATGTGATAGTTATGCAGCTCTTTAGTCACACCTGCCATAAAGCTTACATGCCCATGGAAGGTCAAAGAGTGTAGAGAGTGGCCTGATGTGGAGGAGATTCTCAGAAGCTGGCAGTTACATGTAAGCCTTAAAGGGCAGCCGATGCCTCCGGAAGAGCTTTGAAAAACAATATTTGGACACAAAGCAGCTTAAATTCCTTATTGCTTCTCCCCATTATTTACAATTCTTCTCATAATTTACTATTCGGGTCGTATGACTGAAAACACAATATTTGCTCCTTGAGAGCTTATCATCTCCTATTGCTTATTCCCAACCTGATGTCATAATACTCTACATGTGACACCAGATTTATTCCTATGGCAGCAGAATGTGATGTCACAACAGAGCATTATGATTTCAGGTAGGGAATTAGCTCTAGGGGCAGGTGGACTCTAAGGGATAAGGATCCTGTTTTTGTGCAGATTTCCTCAGTAATAAATAAGGGCTAAGAGTAATCTATAGTGTCAATGGCTCAGCAGGTAGCACACTTGCCTTTGAGTCTGGGAGATCAAAAGGCTGTGGGTTCTATTCCCACACCAGGCACTTGGGTTAAATCCCAATACTGACACTGGAGTGCAGCATGAGGGGGTGCTGTACTGCTGAGGTGCAGTTTTTCGGATAAGACGTTAAACCGAGGTCCCATTTGCCTGTTCTGGTGGTAGTTCAGGTAGATGTTAAAGATCCCATGGTACTTCTTGAAGACAGTAGGGGTGTTTTTATTGAAGATATCAAAACTTACACAAAGAAACAATACGAAACAATCTGAAGATACAATGGTAGCAAAACATGAACAGAGCAATTAAACAAAAATGCTAATACTAAAATAAGGAAAAGAAGAACAAAACCAGGTCAAAAATTCAAGTTGGATGAAACCACCAATTCTCACAATTTTTCCAAAGGAGAACTCATTTTGCCTTAGAGTGGTGAGATAGTTCATAATCATACAAGTCCTGCAGTTATTTAGTGACAAAACACACAACTTCCAGTTAAGTCCATAGTGTCTATTGAAAAACATATTTATATCTGGACAACCATATATAATATTTTAAAACCCCTATGATTACACATAACATACTGGGATGGTATTTAAGCCAGACCCCATTATAAATACCTAAAACTAGGGTATCATAAATAATGGTGTCATATTCTGGGTTGCTCTGTGTACGGGCTAATAGTGGTCATAAATTAACAACATGAGGACATTCTAAAAAAAGGTGGACTTGTGTTTCTAGGATGCCATCACAAGTGTCACAGGGACAAAATATTTCAGTAACTTGTTTATGCTTATGAGAGTTATGAACCCCCAATCATCCATAAAAGGATAACCAAGTGGTTTCCCACATATGCGCTGGTAATCGAGGTTCAACCAAACGTTTCAAAGTACTAGCACTATTTTCCTGAGTCCCCAAAGGAAAAATTAAAGGTTCCCAAAAATTTCCCCCTGAAAGGTTCTGATAAAAGTCTTTTTTGGAAAACAAGAGCACTTCTTTTCTTGTGATACACCACTGCTTTATTTTTTTAAACGTTAGTATCATATAAAGGGGTATCACATCTCATTTCCAAATAGTGTGGAAATGCTGTTTGCCCTCGCCCCAAAGAATAAATAAATGATGTAAGACAGTCGAGAGCCAGGACTGCCAAGGTTTTCTTATGGGGCACTAAAAGGGGTCTAATATTATAAAAAATAAAACTGATAATAAAGAAAGTCACAGGGTTGACCATACTGAGGCCATCATTCTCAAGTGACAGATAAGCGAAATTCCGCTTTACAGAATTAAGCCTGATCCCCCAAACGGTCTGAAAAAAGAGACTAAACAGCCTAGTTTCCCATTCCCAGGGCACTGGAAAGACTGCACTGACATACAAAAAAAGAGGTAATACTAATGATTTAATTAAAAGTAATCATTTACATTTGGAGATTTGCATATATTTCCATTTAGCTGTAAGAGCAAAACCTTCATTTATTTTTTGTTCCCAGTTAGTGCATTCTACCTCAGGTATAACAAAGTTAACCCGCAGAATTTTGATGCCACTTGTGGTAATAGGAATGCCAGCAATGGTGTCAGACCATAAATCACAAGTGCCCAACTGCAGGGCCTTACTATTAATGATGTCAATTTTTGCATTGGAAGTGACAGAGAATTCAGAAAAAATATGTTGCAGTTCAGTGCCTGAATGCAAATCCTTTAAAAATAAACAAAGATCATCAGCATAGGCCATGGTTATCCGAGAGAGAGAAATCACAGAAATCTCTGGAGAGCCCATAATTCTTTGTAATAGAATGTCCAATCCCAAAACGTATAAAATAGGACTGATTGGACAGCCTTGCCAGACCCCCTGAGTTTGCCTAATGGTTTTACCCTGAAAACCATTAACCAACACTCAAAAAGAAGCATTCTAATATAGCAATTGAACCCATGAAATAAATGTTTCAGGGATACCGTGATGCCTTAGGGCTTGATACAAAAACTCATGTGACATACTATCAAATGCTTTCTCTTGGTCTAAAGAAAGCAAAAAAACAAGTCTAATTCAATTCCTACATGCTTCAATAATATCTCTAATCTGGATAAGATTATCTGTGATATTCCTAGTGGGAATAGAATAAATTCGGGCACTGGAGATTAGCCGAGGTGTTATCAAATTCAAATGTTTAGTCAAAATTTTAGTTAGAATTTTCTGGTCAGAATTTAGAAGCGAAATTGGTCTCCAGTTGTTTAAGTCAGTAGCATCACTCTTTTTGTATAACAAAATCATACAGGCCTGAAGCCAGTCACTGGAAATATACTTAGATTCTAGAATATCATTAAATAATTCAGTGAGTATGCTGAAGACTAGGGATCTAAAAGTTTTATAAAACTCCAAGCTAAGACCATCCAGCCTGGGAACTTTATTCAGGCGAAGAGCTTGAATGGCTTCTTCAACTTCAGACTGAGTTACTGGTTTTGTTAATAAAACCATGTCATCAGCTGGTAAAAGAGTAGGAGATAAATCCTGAAAAAAATTATCTAGGGAGCCATCTCTAGCACCAGAAAAAAAGGATTCATATTGGGATTCCACAAATTGCAAGATATGTCTACTTTGTTGCAATAAGACTCCCTTCTCATTACATAAACCTTCAATAATTTTGGTTTTATTAAGTTCCTGGTTGTACTTAAAAATATCAACGGAGCCTTTCTGTAACCGGGTCCCAAATCTCTGTTCAGTAACCAAGAACTTAGCTCTGTTATATAAGAAATGCTTCAATTCAGTTTTAATACAATTAATTTGAGATGTATAAGACTGGTTCAAGGTCGACTGTAAGGAAATGAGTTTAAAAATTTGAGCTCTGAGGTGTAAGTAATGCAAATAATCAGCTCTTCCCTTTTTCTGTCCCACATGGCAAAAAAAGGATTTTAATTCCCACTTGGTGTCCAACCACCAATCTAATAATATCATAAAAGACTGCTATAGAAAGTCTAGCTTGTAATAAAGCAGAGCAGTCTTGGACTATCATAGGGTCAGTAAAAAGTGAGGTGTTTAATTTCCAGTAGCCCTCGCCAAGTTGCCCAGTGGCTTCTAGGTTTAAAAGACACATGGAGCTCTACATGGTCTGAAAGAGTGCTAGCTTCTGTCCAAGCCTCCTGAACCCTCCCGCTACTGGAAATAAAAATAAAATCAATACAGGTGGAGATTTTATTCCTAAAAAAAGTATGGCCACCAGAGGGGTGAATCTGCCTGAAGGAGTTTACCAAATCTGCAGTCTGAAGGATTTGTTTAAGGGCATTAGTATCACAATACAATTTGTGAGTGTCACCTGTTTTATCCTGTAAATCGAATGGACAGTTGAAGTCTCCCCCAATATGGTAAACTTCACTGTATGGAGATATGGTTGTAGTGTTTTAAATAAAACAATCCTATCACGTTTGGTCTGGGGCGCATATAGAGTGCCAGTCCTCATGGGTACAGTATCCCAACAACATCAAGTAAAAGCAATCTTCCTGGTATAATGTCCATTATTCTGGTGACCTGAAAAGCATGTGATTTAAATAAAATGCCCACCCCAGAACAGGCCTCCTTCCCTAAGGACCAAAAAGAAGCACCCCATGGCCAAGATCTGTGTACATGCAGTAAGTCCTGCTCAGTCCTAAGTCAAGTATCCTGTAAAAAAATAATATGAGCATTAACTAGGTGTAAAGAAGAAAAAAGGGTATGCCTTCTCTTAAGATTTCATAGAAAACATTGAAACATAGAATTTGATGGCAGATAAGGACCGCTTGGTCCACCTAGTCTGCCCATTTCCCTACCTAATGGATAAGTTGTAGATCCAAGTTAACCAACAGCCTACTTCCTCCTACCCCCACCCCCTAGAATTGCCTTATGTCTGTCCCATGCATTCTTGAATTCCCCCACTATTTTTGACTCCACAACCTCCTCAGGAAGGCTGTTCCATGCATCCACAACCCTCTCCGTGAAAAAATACTTCCTCACGTTGCCCCTGAGCCATCCCCCTTCTATCTTCAAATTGTGCCCCCTTGTTCTTGCACATCTCTTTTCTGAAAGATGCTACCCTCTTGGACTTTGTTGATTCCTTTGAGGTACTTGAAAGTTTCTATCATGTCCTCCTCTCCTCCTTTCCTCGAGGGTATACATATTAAGCTTTTTTAGTCTCTCTTTGTATGGTTTCTGGTGCAGACCCTGCACCATTTTAGTTGCCCTCCTCTGGACTGTCTCCATCCTGTCTATGTCCCTGCGGAGATGGGGTCTCCAGAACTGCACGCAGTACTCCAGATGGGGTCTCACCAACTGTCTGTAAAGAGGGATGACATTCTTCCTGTTTTCTACTGGTGATGCCTCCTCTCCCTATGCATCTCAGTATCCCCCCAGCCCTCCTTATTGCCTTATCACATTGCCTGCCTACCTTTAGGTCATCTGATATGACTACCCCAGGTCCCATTCCATTTTTGTTGTTGTTAGTACCCTCCCCATTGTGTACTCTTCCCCTGAGTTTTTGTTTCTCAGGTGCATTACTTTGCACTTCTTTGCATTGAATCTAAGCTGCCATACTTTTAACCATTCCTCCAACCTTACCAAGTCCCTTCTCATCATTTCCATCCCCCCTTGTGTATCAACCCTGTTGCAGATGTTTGTGTCATTTGCAAAGAAGCATACTTTTCCTTGCAGTCCCTCTGCAATGTCACATATAAAGACATTAAAGAGGATCGGCCCCAGTACTGAACCCTGCGGTACCCCACTAGTAACCCCCCTTTCTTCAGAGTGGACTTCGTTTATGATTACTCTCTGCATCTTGTTGTCCAGCCAATTTTTTACCCAAGCTACCACCCTGGGACCCACTCTCAGGCTGGCTAACTTGTTTAGTAATCTTTTGTCTGGGACTGTGTCAAATGCCTTGCTAAAGTCTAGGTAGGCCATGTCCACAGCCCCTCCCTGGTCTACTATTTTGGTCATCTGACATGACCTTCCCTCTGTGAATCCATGCTGCTTTGGGTCCTGTGTCCCACTGGCCTCTAGGTACTCAACTATTCTTTCTTTCAGAAGTGATTCTATTACCACAGCAATATACTCAAATGATGACTGATACCAGGAAACAGATGCATCAACAATTTCCAACTCTTAAACATAAACTTTTCCTGAGTTTGTGACTTTCCCGTGAGGGTGCCCAGTATGGGGATCACAGTACCAGAGCAAGTGGTGTAAATAACACCATTTGTACTGTCACTCCTTATGGCAACAAATAATATATTGAGAAAAGTGCAAACTCTGCTTACGGGATAGTCACTAACTCAGGAAAAGTTTATGTTTAAGAGTTTGGGATTGCTGGTACATCTGTTTGCTGGTATCAGTCATCATTTTAGTGTATTGCTCTGTTAGTAAGATGGTTGAATCGATGGAGCAAAGTTAGTGGTAATAGCTTTTCTTAGGCTAACAGAGAATTATTCTCACATGCTTTTGAAGCCACAAGGACTTAGTCTTTAGACAATGTCATCACCTGAGGGGATATGATAGAGACATACAAGTATCTTACAGGGAGGAACAGGGTGCAGGAAAACACTATTTTTAAGAGAAAAAGATGTTCCAGGACTAGAGGGCATGGGATGAAGTTGGAGGGAGGACTATTCTGAGGAAACATGAGAAAGAATGTCTTCACAGAACGGGTGGTGGATAAGTGGAACACCCTGCCAGAGGAAGTGGTGGGGGCTGAAACAATCACGGGATTTAAGAATGCATGGGATAGACATAAAGGAATTCTAGAGGTCAGGGGTAAGGGGAAACAGACTTCTAGGAAAACAAACTGAACTTACAAGCTCAAATGGGCAGACTGGGTGGGCCATAGGCCCTTATCTGCCGACACTGTCTATGTATCTATGTATCTATGAATTAGAAGTCTATGTAGCTTTAAAAGCTTGTGTAAGTAATTATTTGTTATTGTTAATGTAATAAAAGGTCTTACCACAAACTTTGTCAATCATTTGGAAGCAAGTTAAGGACACTGTGGCATGCTTGCTGCTGTGGAGAGTTGTTGGGGGCAGCATGGACTTCCTCAATTGTAAATATGATCCACTGTATCTCAAAGCCAAAGTTTGTCATTAAAAGCAACCTAGAACATTCTTATAGACCAGTCAGTTTCACATCAGTGGTGGGGAAATTAACGGAGTCCCTACTGAAGGAGAGGCTGATGGAGTATCTGGAGACAAATGGGCTGCAGGACAACTGGCAGCATGACTTCACAGGGTGGAAGTCATGTCAAACAAATCTCGTAGATTTCTTTAATTAGGTAAATTAGGGAGGTGGATCAGGGGAGGGCAGTAGACGTGGCCTATCTGGACTTGAGTAAGGACTTTGACACTGTACCACACAGGAGGCTCATAAATAGAGAATAATGGTTAGGTAGGTGTGTGTTATGTTGTTTTTTTACACATCCGAGGTGAGTGATAAGCCATAAACCTCAAGAGCGAAGCTCGAGAGGTTTATGAGCCGATCACTCACCGAGGGAGTGTAAAAAACATAATGAACACACACCTACCTAACCATTATTTCTTATAATTGCTGGTACAAAGACTTACTGTTCAAGACAATCGGTTTCATTTCTGCCAACTTGGGTCCCTTAGCGTACCGTGACCGAGCAGTGTTCATTCAGGAAAAAAAAAATGAAAATGTAGACAAACTGGAATGTTGTGTTTAAAAATGATGTCCCTTGTAGCGTCGACAGTCGCTAATGCTTGTGTAACTCCCCTACAAATGGGGGTTCCTGAAAAGTCTTCCTTGAGCTTGCTTACATTCTTACTGCCAGGCTGGTGTCCTACGTTTTAGCAGTTTAAATGTATTGCCAGAGAGTGCCTGTATAGCCTCTGTGTACTGTCTCTTTAACAGCTGCCTGGATTGCAGTCATAATTAATCTGAGAGGATCGCTGTTAGAAGATGTATTTGTTTGCTGATCGTTTGTTAGAGAAGTAATAATATTGCAGTTTGTTTTAACCAGCCTTCTTTGCAGCATGGACAGTTCTGTTTGTTTCCATTATCTTGGTCCTGGCCTGCAGAATGGGCCAATCACTACATTTGGGACTCTAAAATGGAGCCTGCCTATAGGGGCTTGGTGGGGCCAAAACTTGTAGGAATTGTAATTTTGGGCTTTTGGCACCTAAAATAACCTGGGGGGGGGGCTTGTTGTGACTGACAGACAGATCAGCCAACTGAACCTTTTGGATCTTGGGGAAAGTCCCACACTGCTTGCTGTTTCAGTTAGATCTGAGTTGGGAAGTGAAGAAGTAACAGCTCAAGATAGTTCGAGCAGCAATCCATAGTGGAGTCGTGTGGGAGAACTGTGGAAAGGCCTGAGTTTGGCCTGCATGCCTGCCTGCTGTTCCTGAGAGGGAGCTTGTACTTTTTTTCGGACTGAATCTGAATTTGGAGAGTGAATTAAGCCACTGAATTGTGACCAGGCCTTAACCTAAAGAAGACTGAAGATTTGCTGAATGCGATCAGCCTGTCAGGACTTCCAGCTACCTCTGAACTCCTGGATTGTGCAGAGACTCTGTAATTGTGACCGGAGAGCCATTTGCCTGGTACAGTGGAATTTCTTTATATGTGAATGTGCTGTGTGCTTATAATGGGTTGTGATTTGGTTCCCCTCTGTGTGTCTGAACTGTGTTTTGCTTGCTGGAGGCTGTATTCAGCTCCACAGACTGAATCTGTATCCATTTCCGTTTGCCTGAGCCTTGCTACACTGGCCCAGCCAGAATACCTGCCACGCAGAGAAAGTAATTGACGAGAGACTGGCCTGGGGATCAGCCCCCTGCTCAATGCCTTGAACAGGGACAACACCTCGGTGATTCGTGTGGGCCTTGCTTCTCCTGGCACTCCAGCTCAACAGCTTGCAGTCTCGATTTCATCCTGCCTGTGTCCAGTATTGGGTATCGTGAGTGAACATCAGGGTAGCTCCCTGCAACAACAGCTAAATCTAAAAGTGTTGTCATCTGATTGCTTTGTTGCCTTTTCTTTCACGAACTGAGCCCTCCGGCTCTGGATTACAAATAGTATGTGTTGTGCATGTTGCTTTCTTCTGTCACAGGGCCCAAACCAGCTGCAATGTTCCTGGCTAGCCCACCATTTTCCTACCTGGGTACCCAGAGTGTGAGACTGTGTAGGGACTCTGAACTACATGCATAGCTGTCTGATTAATACAGCTTTTAAGCAAATCAACCTGATTACACCCCTCCCTTGTTCAAGTCCCTTGAATAAATCAGATTTAACTTAGTTTGCATTTAACCTGACTCTGGTTCCAGTTTGTGCTAAAAGTAATGCACTGTTGCTATTTGCTGCGCTTAACCTTGTTTTACAGGGGGTCCCCAGGGTCAAGCTAGAGGAACTAGCCCTGCTGGTAAGTGCAAATGGTGTGGGTAATTGTCTGGTGAATAAGGGTCATTGTGAAAGTAATTATTGTATATTGTTCAGGCCACTAGAAGGGAAGGGGGGGGTTACAGTGTCCCGGAGGGCTGTGCCCAGGTTAGCTTGACCACTAACAACCCAGACCTCCGGGTGGAGGCACCCTTTTTCATTACCCAGGCCCCTTAACCTGCTACTAGCCAAGCAGGCAGGGGTAGTAGCCCTTGTGATAGTGCCACTTAGGGGTTACATCTTGGAGGCTCACTGCTGGGATTTTGTGCCTTCTAGTGGCCAAAAATTACGAATTATTGTTAAAGATTAATGGCCACCCCAGTAGAAATGGCTGTACACCAGTTGGTGGAATGGTGTACTGGGCAGGAGATCGATCCCCAAAATGCTCTACTTATACTGGATATTCCCTTGAGTACCAGTAAAGACACTGTAGAGGGAGCACTCTCCAAAGTTGAATGTTTAAAAAACCCTGTGGTGGTGGGACGACAGACTGATTTGATCGCCCAAACTTTCATTGCCTTGGTAGAGTGTAGTGACCTCATGGACAGCTCTAAAGTGCCACAGACTATTGCCCCAGAAGGGGTCCCAGCCACCTGGAGAATGATAACAAAAGACAGTAAAGACCCTGGGGAGAATGAGCTCCCACCATTATCTGAGACTTTTGAGGAGAAATTTGCTAAGTTGTTGTTGGAGGAAGGGAAAACTGTAGAGGACTTTAAGAAACTATTCCTGCCACCTGGGGGTGTTCCTTTCCCAACACCACCTCCCACTCCAGCACTTGTTACTGCCCCGCCTTCTGTGCCCACGCTAATGCTGGCCCCTATATCTGTACGTGCCATTAGTCACTTCTCCTACTGAAGGCTGAGACTCTTCTCTGGCACCCTCCCAACCCCCCGGGGGAGGATGACTGGGAGACCTGGATAGACTATGTTGCCCCTTTAGTACTTGAATGGCAATGCTCAGAAGCAGAGAAACGAAAGAGGTTGAGTGAAAGCCTCCGAAGTCCTGCCCTGGCTACCATCCATGCCAAGCGGGCCAATAACCCCGAAGCAACTGCACAAGACTATCTTGATGCATTGGAGAATGTGTATGGGAGCCCGAATTCAGATGAGGACCTGTGGTGGAGAGTAAGAAATGCCCAGCAGTACACAGGGGAGCCATTGTCTGTGTATGTACCTTGGCTTGAAAAGCTGCTTCAAGAGTGCCTCAGAAAGGATAGTTTGCCATCAAATTAATTAGATCGAACTAGGCTGGACCGGATCCTTAAGTCTGCTCCATTTTCAGAATTGTTACTGCTTCAGTTGCACCTCGCCACCCGACTGGAATCACCCTCCTCCCATGACAAGTTAATGAAAGAAATTCGGGGGGTTGAGCAAAGGTGACCCCGTGAAGGAATTGCACCAATATCTGCTGCTACTGCGCTAGTGACCGAGAGTGATCAGCCAAATGAGGTTCAGGGGCAAATGTTGGCACCTAACGAGCACTCTGAGAATGCAAAGGACTTCCCACCCTGGGCCCAGTTTTGGAAAGACGAGCTACTAAAGGAAGTCCAAGAACTGAAGGCGGGTGCCTCTGCAAGGGTTTCCCCCATGGAACAAGATTCTGGTTCCTCTCAGGACATGACTGCCATGGGGGTGGGGTTGTACCCGCAGGCATCCTATACTAAGGGTAGCATCCAGGCTGAAATCAAAGAATTGACTGCCACCCTAAAGGAACTGTTGAGACACATTGCACCACTCTCACTGCTGCAAGCAGATATTGGATCCCGATCTCTTGCTACTACTTCAGTTCCTCATGCAATGTTCTCTCCAAGGATGGCCCAGGAGTCTATCATTTGTCACAACTGTGGAAAGGATGGCCATATGAAGAGGGAATGCCGGTCTCAGAAGAACTTAGAGAAAGTGGTGAACTGGCTTCAAGGAGAGCTTCAGAAAATGAGTCAGTGGTCAAGGGGTGTATGAAATGACCACAGTGAAGGCTTCGACCATCCTAACTCAAACCCCTCTGTGGCTAAATCGTCTGTCCAGGCCCCTGCAGTTGTCTCTCCAGACTGGTCCAAAATAGTGGGCCCTTCAATGAAGACTACTGTGGCTGTGAATGGTATTCCTACTCAGGCTGTGCTTGACAGTGGGTCGCAAGTGACCATTGTATTTCAGGACTGGTATGACAAACACTTATCTGATGTGCCATTACAATCCCCAGAAGACCTACATGTGTGGGAGCTGAGCGACAAGTCTTATCCCTACCTAGGATATGTCTGCCTCTGGTTGTCTTTTTCCTGCAACTGTAACTGGTGTAGAGGAGCAAGTAGAGACACTGGCCCTAGTGTGTCCCCCCACTAGACTGTATGATGGGGTTCCCCTGTTAATTGGAACAAACGCCCACACGTTTGGCAGACTAGCACAACTCTGCCACGAGGAACAAGGGCAACTGACTGGATGGGCCCTAACAATTCCAGCCTTAATAAAAAGGGCATATGACTTACAACAGAAACCCAATGAAGAGGACCCAGATGAGCCAGTGGGGATAGTGTGGAAAAAGGAAGCTGACTCATTGGTATTGGGCCCCCAATGCCCAGTGCACAATCCATGGAGAAGTCCTCCTATAGAGAAACATAAAGAACAAAATATTAATGTTGGATGCACCAGGTGATGAAAAGTTGCCAGGATTATTGGTTAAACCCAGCATCTTGTCTGCCTGTGCCCATGCCTATGCAAGACGAGTGATGGTCCAGATTTGAAATGTGTCAGATTGGGAGGTCTGGGTGAACAGAGGGTGCAGTCTAGCTACAGTACACTGTGCAAACACTGCAGTATTACCCAATAACAAGTACTCTGGCCAAAAGGAGAGAGTGACCCTGGACTTATTTGACTTTGGTGATTCCTCACTGCCAGCTGAATGGAAGGCTAGGATTAGCAAGAAACTAGCCCATAGAGACCAAGTGTTTTTGTTAAAAGAATGGGACATGGGGTGTGTCCAGGGTGCAGAGCATCATATATGCCTGCATGATGACCGACCATTTCGAGAGAGATCCCGACGCCTCGCCCCAGCAGACATAGATGATGTGAGGAGACACCCGCAGGAAACGCTCGCTGCTGACGTGATACAGGAATCAAGGAGCCCATATGCCTCTCCCATTGTGGTTGTGCACAAGAAGAATGGATCGGTGAGGATGTGTGTTATCGAATCCTGAACCGGTGGACCATCCCAGATCAATACACCGTGCCCCATATACAAGATTCCCTGGATTGCTTGAATGGGAGCAAATGGTTCTCAGTATTGGATCTTCGCAGCAAATATTACCAGATTCCAATAGCCATGGAGGACCATGAGAAAACTGCCTTCATCTATCCTTTGGGGTTCTACGAATTCCTAAGAATGCTACAGAAGATTTCAGGTGTCCCGGCCACCTTTCAGAGACTGATGGAATGCGTGGTGGGAGATATGAACTTGCTGGAATGCCTAGCACACCTAGATGATGTCATTGTGTTCGGACGCACATTACAGGAGCATGAGACCTGACTGTTTAAAGTCCTAGACCGAGTGGAAGACTTCAGCCTCAAGCTGTCCATTGACAAGTGCCAGTTTTTTCAAACCTCCGTGAAGTATGTGGGGCACATAGTATCTGCAGAAGGGATAGAGACCGATCCTAGTAAGGTCGAGTCACTGATTACTTGGCCCCAGCCCCATAACTTGAAATAACTACAATGTTTCCTGGGGTTCTGTGGCTACTACCACAGGTTCTTAAAAGACTATTCCAAGGTGATTAGCCCGCTCCTGAATCTCACCCAGGGTTACCCCCCTACCAACCGTAAATACAAGAAAGGGGCTGTCACAGAACCCAAGAAAGTATACTTCCAAACAGGTGAACCTTTTGGGCCCTGCTGGACACCCGAATGTGAAGCAGCCTTCCACAAAGTCATATACCAGCTCACCCATGCTCCCATTCTTGCCTATGCTGACCCTACCAAGCCTTATGTGCTGCATACAGATGCTAGTCTGCAGGGCCTAGGAACCATGCTGTATCAAGACCAGAGGATGGTTTGAGACCAGTGGCTTTTGCCAGCAGGAGCTTGACCCCGTCAGAACAAAACTATCCTGTGCAGAAGCTGGAGTTCCTTGCCCTAAAATGGATCATTGTTGACCAGTTTCATGAGTACCACTATGGGCCAAAGATATTGGTGAAGACTGACAATAACCCATTAACCTATGTACAGACTTCAGCTAAGTTGGATGCCACTGGGCACCGGTGGCTCTCTGCTTTATCAACCTATGATTATGCTGTCGAGTACAGGCCAGGACTGAACCATATTGATGCTGACACCCTGTCACGAAGGCCAGTCTCCATGAGTGATTGGGTCAGGTTGTCTGAACCTGACATTCGAGCACTGTGCCAAAAGTTTGATAGAGATGAATAGATGTCTACGGACACAGTGGACTGTTTAGTAGATTGCTTGGGCCCTCCTGATACCTGCATACCGGCTGCCTATTGCCATTTCTCTGCTCTAGATATTAGTGCACTACCTCAATTTGACAATGGCAGCATCCATTGGGCTCAATCCCAAGATCCTATGATTCAGCCAGCACTTGATGCCCTGCATGCGGGGAAAGATGTGTCCCAGTTGCGTTCCCCTGACTTGCAAACTGCTCTATTGTTTAAAGAAGGCCTCAGGTTGAAGTTACACAGTCAGTTGTTATACAGAGAGACAGTGGATTGCAGTGGTTGAGTAGACAAGCAGCAATTGGTCCTGCCCACGGCCTTTAAAGATTTGGTACTGAGGTCCCTCCACAATCACATGCGGCACCTCGGTATTGAAAGAACTCTCGACCTGGTACGATCTCGATTCTACTGGCCCAAGATGGGGGCCGATGTTGAGCTCCATGTAAAGACCTGCAATCGTTGCCTCTAAAGGAAAGCCCTGCCTCAGAGGGCTGCCCCCCTTGTCAATATTACTACCAGCACCCCCATGGAACTGGGCTGCATAGACATTTTGTGTTTAGAACCTGATCAGCAGAATATTGGCAATGCGTTAGTGGTTACGGATTATTTTACATGGTATGCACAAGCTTTTCCAACTAAAGATCAAAAGGCCTCTACCGTGGCCAAAGTGCTAGTGGAAAATTTCTTTGTCCACTATGGTGCCCCCCAGCAGATCCACTCTGACCAAGGCAGAGACTTTGAAAGTCAGCTAATCAAAGAAATGTTCTCTCTGTAGGGGGTGAGGAAGTCAAGAACCACCCCCTACCACCCGCAGGGGGACCCTCAACCAGAGCATTTTAACCACACCCTTCTAGACATGCTGGGCACCCTCCACCCAAAAGACAAGCATAAGTGAAGCCAGCAGATTAGCACCTTGGTACACGCATACAATTGCACAAAAAATGACACTGCTGGGTTCTCCCCCTACTGCCCCATGTTTGGGAGGAGGCCAGGCTGCCAGTTGATGTCTGTTTTGGGGTCTCTTCAGATGGGGTCCAAGCTGAAAACTACCTGCAGTATGTACAGAAACTGAAAGTTCAATTGAACCATGCATATCAACTGGCCCAGACAATGGCTGCTAAAAGAAATCTCGCCAAAAAAGAGAGGCACGACAAGAAAGTAATGGCTCAAGAGCTACGGCCTGGAGACCGTGTGTTGTTACGCAATTTGGAACTACATGGCAAGCACAAAATTGCTGCTAGGTGGTACCATCTCCCTCATGTAGTTGCTGGAAAGTTGGATGATCTACCAGTATACAAGGTATGCCCAGAGAATAACTCCAAAGCTGTCAAGACCATGCACCATAACCACTTGCTGCCTATCGGCCAAGGTATTATTGAAGCTGAGCCAGCAGACATTGCCTCCCCTGGGCCGGTGACTCATGCTGCTGCAAAAAAGAGACAGAATCAACCTTCCCCAGTAGTTACAGATTTAAGGTTTTCCCCGCAGCAGGCCCAGAATGATAGTGACTGTCAGTCCACCTCTGATGAAAGTGACTATGGTAATGCCTATTATCCCTCCTATGAACTGAGTCAGTTGTTTCATGGAAATCCTATGCAGAATTGTGGGGTTGAAGCTGGGCCTTCTGGACTGCCTAACCCCCCAGCTTCATCCTTAGAGCCAATGCTCCCTGAAAGTGAGGTGCAAAGCATCACATTTGAGGTTGCGGACTCTCTGTGTTTTGTGGAACTGTGTGAATTGCCTGAAGAAGGGCCTGATGGTCTGAGTCTCCCTGGTGACACACCAGAACTTGAACAACAATATGAGAGTGCTGACAGCCCCCCTTCAGTGCCACAAAGCCTAACTGTGACAGAACCTTCTCTAAATGAGCCAAGTGTTGTGGAGACAGAGCCTACAGAGCAAGGAGCTAACAGTGCTATCAGTTAGGACATTCCAATCCATGCAGAGGCACCCCTCACGACTGAAGAAAGTTCCAAAGTTAGTGCTGAAAGTATAGAGACTGTGGCTGTTCCCCCCAGAAAGACTGGCCGAGCTGTCAAGACAGTATTGCGCTTCTGTTATGATTCTCCCAGGAGGCCAGTGGATTTGCCTCTTAGTGTG
This sequence comes from Neoceratodus forsteri, assembly GCA_016271365.2. Taxonomy (NCBI): domain Eukaryota; kingdom Metazoa; phylum Chordata; order Ceratodontiformes; family Ceratodontidae; genus Neoceratodus; species Neoceratodus forsteri. Next base: position 433,873,774 of record CM028130.1, read on the forward strand.
ATTCACAAAGGTGTTTGTATTTCTCAGAGCTCACTACCCAAACTGAGTTTAATGGCCAATTCTAGGTTGATTGTTCTTCCTTCTCAGTATGGTGCCCCTGCCCCATCCAGCCCCAAGGGAAGGGCCCCCTCCTACATTGTTTAATGTACAGGAAGTTACAACATGAATCAGTATTGTGATGTTACAAGTATGTTAATCATAGTGGAATCAGTATCACATGTATGAAATGTGCATAAGCATTGTCATTATGAATATAGTATTGTGAAGTGTAGTGAATATGTATAGTAAAGTAATAAGTTTATGTTAACTGATGCATGATGGTATAGACTTGACGTGGATGCCAGGTTTTCTGCAGGCAGGGAAGGGTGCAACCCCCTACAAAGGGGGTTCCCAAAAAGTCTTCCTTGAGCTTGCTTAAATGCTCACTGCAAGGCTGGTGTCCTGCGTTTTAGCAGTTTAAATGTATTGCCAGAGAGTGCCTGTATAGCCTCTGTGTACTGTCTCTTTAAGAGCTGCCTGGATTGCAGTCATAATTAATCTGAGAGGCAGCTCTGTTAGAAGATGTACTTGTTTGCTGATCATTTGTTAGAGAAGTAATAATATTGCAGTTTGTTCTAACCTGCCTTCTTTGCAGCATGGACAGTTCTGTTTGTTTCCGTCATCTTGGTCCTGGCCTGCAGAATGGGCCAATCACTACATTTGAGACTCTAAAATGGAGCCTGTCTACAGGGGCTTGGTGGGGCCAAAACTTGTAGGAATTGTAGTTTTGGGCTTTTGGCACCTAAAATAACCTGGAGGGGGAGCCCTTGTTGTGACTGACAGACAGATCAGCCAACCGATCCTTTTGGATCTTGGGGAAAGTCCCACACTGCTTGCAGTTTCAGTTAGATCTGAGTTGGGAAGTGAAGAAGTAACAGCTCAAGGTAGTTCGAGCAGCAATCCATAGTGGATTTGCACGGAAGAACTGTGGAAAGGCCTGAGTCTGGCCTGCATGCCTGCCTGCTGTTCCTGAGAGGGAATGTGTGCTTTTTTCCGGATGGAATCCGAATTTGGAGAGCGAATTAAGCTACTGAATTGTGACCAGGCTTTAACCTGAAGAAGCCCACAGATTTGTTGAATGTGATCAGCCTGTCAGGACTTCCAGCTACCTCTGAACTCCCAGATTGTGCAGAGACTCTGTAATTGTGACCAGAGAGCCATTTGCCTGGTACAGTGGAATTTCCTTACATGTGAATGTGCTGTGTGCTTATAGTGGGTCGTGATTTGGTTCCCCGACTGAACTGTGCTTTGCTTGCTGGAGGCTGTATTCAGCTCCACGGACTGAATTTGTATCCATTTCCATTTGCCTGGGCCCTGCTACACTAGCCCATCCATAATGCCTGCTATGCAGAGAAAGTCATTGACGAGAGACCGGCCTGGGGATCAGCCTGCTGCTCAACGCCTTGAACAGAAATGACGCCTCGGTGATTCGTGTAGGCCCTGCTTCTCTAGGCACTCCAGCTCAACAGCTTGCAGTCTCGATTTCATCCTGCCTGTGTCCAGTATTGGGTATCATGAGTAAACATCAGGGTATCTCCCTGCAACAACAGCTAAATCTAAAAGTGCTGTCATCTGATTGCTTTGTTGCCTTTTCTTTCTCGAACTGAGCCCTCCAGCTCTGGATTACAAATAGTATGTGTTGTGCATGTTGCTGTCTTCCATCACAGGGCCCAAACCAGCTGCAACGTTCTTGGCTAGCCCACCGTTTTCTTACCTGGGTACCCAGAGTGTGTGACTATGTAGGGACTCTGAACTGCATGCATAACTGTCTGATTAATATAGCTTTTAAGCAAATCAACCTGATTATGCCCCTCTCTTGTTACAGTCCCTTGAATAAATCAGATTTAACTTTGCATTTAACCTGACTGTGGTTCCAGTTTGTACCAAAAGTATGGTACTGTTGCTATTTGCTGTGCTTAACCTTGTTTTACAGGGGGTCCCCAGGGTCAAGCTAGAGGAACCAGCCTGGTAGTAAGTGCAAACGGTGTGGGTAATTGCCTGGTGAATAAGGGTCATTGTGAAAGTAATTATTGTATATTGTTCAGGCCACTAGAAGGGAAAGAGGAGGGTTACAGTGTCCCGGAGGGCTGTGCCCAGGTTAGCTTGACCACTAACAACCCTGACCTCCGGGTGGAGGTACCCATTTCATTACCCAGGCCCCTTAACCTACTACTAGCCAAGCAGGCAGTGGTAGTAGCCCTTGGGATAGTGCCACCTAGGGGTTACACTTGAATCTCGTTTTCTGAAGCCGCAGAGTCACTCGCTCTCCTCAGTCTATACTCGGTGGCTTTAACGCAAAAAAAAAGAAATAAATAAAAGCAGGTTAACTGCTACAAGGGACAGGATTTTTAAACACAACATTGTAGTTTGTCTTCATTTTTGTTATTTTTTCTTCCCGAATGAACACCGCTCGATCACACTATGCTGCCAAGAGAGTGAAAGTGGCAGTCGGAGACGGTGCAAATGAGTTGCTTTCTGAATGCCATAATAACTGGTTCTACCAGTTATTATTGAAGCATGACTCTAGTCCATGTGTTAAATGGGGTCACCAGTAATTATAGAAACTTAACAGCCTGGGGGTGGGGAGAAGGTGGTGAGTTGGGTATTTAACTGGTTGAAAGATAGGAGGCAGATTATGGTGGTAAACACCAATCACTTGAAGGATGAGAGCGTGACCAGTGGAGTACTACAGGGACTGGTACTGAGGAACTGGAGGGGAAAGTGTGTTTCTTTGCAGATGACACAAAAATCTGCAACAGAATGGAAACATAGGAGGGGGTAGAGAGAATGCAAAGGGATATGGGTAAACTAGAGAAGTGGTCTAGGGAGTGGCAGCTGGGTTTCAAAACCAAAAAGTGCAAAGTCATGTACTTAAGGCAGGGAAACTCTGGGGCTGTGTATAAGATGGGGAGAGGTGCTACAGTTACCAACCAACAGAGGGACCATGGGGTGATCTTATCTGGTGATCTCAAGGTAGCAGGGCAATGCAACAAGGCAATGGCCAAGGCAAGCTGGATCCTGGGGTGCACAGGGAGGGGGATTTCTAGAAAGAGAAGGGAGCTGGTGTTGCCCCTGTATCACACACTTGCAAGATCCTGTCTGGAGTACTGTGTCCAGTTCTGGAGACCACACCTTTGAAGCACATTGAGAGGGTAGAAGTGGTCCAGAGCAGGGCTACCAAAATGTTGCAGGGGTTGCACGAGAAATCATAAGAGGAGAGCTCAACATGTACTCCCTAGAGAAGAGGAGAGCAAGAAGGGACATGATTGAGACATGTAAGTACCTCATGGGGGTGAACAAGGTACAGGAGGAGAGTCTCTTTCACAGCAGGAGGAGGAGCACCAGAACACAGGGGCATGCTATAAAGCTTGAAGTAGGGAGTTTAAGAGGGATGTGAGGAAATACTTCTTCACAGAAAGGGTGGTGGACACCTGAACAGCCCTCTAGAAGATGTGGTAAGAATGAAGACAGTGGGGAACTTCAAACATGTGTGCGATAGGTGCTTGAGTATAATAAGTAGCGGTAAGGGAGGAGGGGGGACACCTCTGACCAAATAGGGTCCTGGTGTAGTGATAGGCAAGGAAAAATAGGGCAGACTAGTTACATAGATAGACACTTTCGGCAGATAAGGGCATATGGCCCACCCAGTCTGCCCATTTGAGCTTGTAAGTTCCCTTTACGTTTTTCTAGAAGTCTGTTGCCCCTTACCCCAACCTCCAGAATTCCCTTATGTCTATCCCATGCATTCTTAAATCCCATGTTTGTTTCATCCCCCACCACTTCCTCTGGCAGAGTGTTCCACTTGTCCACCACCCTTTGGTTGGGTTGCCCTGCAAAAAGTATGGCTGCCATGCTGGACGTGCTATGAAGTGTTGTGAGCCATTTTTTTAGTTTGTCAGCTTGTTTGTCGGCTCCTTTGAGCCGTTTTAGCTTATTTTTTGTTCTTTTACTGTTTATCTGCGGACTGCCTTCAGTTATTTTACTGCTTATCCACGGACTTAAATGATTTGTTAAATTGTCCCTGCTGATTTCTACCAATTATAGGGAGTAAGTTACGTTAAGCTTCCGAAGCGTTATTGGGGTCGTAGCCGTTCAACTCTGAAGTGTGCACTGGGGCTGTCAGCTTGCCCCCACTACCACTCCGATTGCTAGAGGGACTCCCTGAGAAAGGTTCATCCGCTGCCCTGTGTTTTTATCCTTGCAGTAGGGAACAAAGAAGGCTGCTGTGTGGAGCTGATGCAAGCAGAGGCAACGAAAATGCCTAGTTAAGTGAAGAAGAACTGACTATTGGGGAAGAGCTGAATCAGGTGTGGTGTCTGTTGCTTTGGCCTCTCAGAAGGAACTAGAAGGGGGACAGGATCAGATCTGTACAGTACAGTAGCTTCTTCTTCTTGTTTTTACATTGTTTCTTGTGGATTCTACTTGGTAGAAGGTTATTTCTTTTATTTCTTACTACTTCTAAGGGGCTAGCAGAGTATTGTTTGGGGCTGTTGGAATTTTGAAACCTGTTTTGGTAGCTATAAGTGGGCTCATTTGTTTGATGTTTCACTGTGTGGCAGGCTGCATTTGTAGAGGCTTATTTCTTCTGATTTAAAAACATAAGTGGTGTGATTTAACTGGGTCTGTTTCTTTGAATTGGAGACCTATATCTTCTAATTTCAAGCCTATTTTGATGTGTTGTTGGTGCAGCTGTTTGGAGTCCTGTTTCTTTTGGTAGCAAACCTATTTTGGGGGCTTTGAGTAGAATTGTGATTCATTGTTGCTGGCTTCACTAGCTGCAAAGCTTAGTGCAGAGTGGGGGAAGGGTGCTAATGGTTTGACCAAGGGCCTCAGCTACCTGATTGTTTCTGGAAGACTCGGGCTGATCCCACCCCTGGTCCATTATTTCCTTTATACCAGGGGTTCTGACATCAGTTCCTCAAACGGGCAAAGGATATGCATCTGTTATAGCAGAAGCAGACATCCAGGAAAGGAACAGCAGCAAGTGAAGAGGTGAATGCTATCTCAGTGGAAGGGAAGTAACTGCAAATCTAGGAGCTTTCATGGTTACTTCTTCGCATTGCTATTGCATTGGGGAAAGGAGGGGTAGGAGTTTGAAGAAGGTTGTGCAATAGCTACTTAAAGTCTCTTTTTGAGTGCGGATAGGAAGGATAGGAATATAAAAGCAGTTGCTCAATCTATCTAAATGTGTACAACAAAGGGGTAAGGGTAATAAAGAAAAGAATGTTTTGCACTGATAGAGGGGAGAGGGAAACTTGGGGGAGTGTTTGGTATCCTGCATCTGGAAGGGAGGGGGTTCGCTGGTGGGCAACGACAGCAATGGGTAGGGTGGTAGGCTGCAACAACAGTGGTGCACCAATCTTTCTAAAAAATGCCTGGAGTGTGGGAGGATGTTTAGTGTGCAACCACATAGAGAAAGTTAGAATGGAGATTGAGGGTCTGCAGGAGGAACTAAGACATGCAAGGCAGATTGGGAGTGGGTTTAGCCCAATACTGGAGGGAGGAAGAAGGGGAGATGAGGGAGGGCAATTTAAGCCAACAGTGGTGAGGAGAGGGTCAGAAGAAGGGAAGCAGAGACAAAGGGGCCCAGGCCAGGAAGAACGATTGCTGGGGAAACCAGGTCAGGAGACAAAAGACAAATGGAAGAAGGAGATAGGGACTTGTGAGGGGAGGTGAAGAAGTGGCAAAAGTCATGGAGTGGAAAGGAGAGAACAGGTTACTATGCAGAAAGAGGGAGCGGGCATTTGTGAAGGGTCTTCAGAAAATAGTTTTGCACTGCTGGAGAGCAAGAAGGTGGAGGAGGGAAATGATGAAATTAGAGGAGTAACTGATAAATGCCTGGACCAAACTGGAGCAGGGGGAAGTTCTGCTGGGAGAATTGCAACAGGGGCAACAGGGCAAAAGGGGGAAATAATGTGCAGGAGGAAGAAGAGGAGCTGGAAATGAGAGAGGGAGATGAATGGAAGCAAGCAGGGAGTAAGAGTGGTGGAATCTTAGTGCTGGGGGACTGAATACTAAGAGGAGTCAGGTGGGTAGCTAGGGGGAGAGGCATAGTCACATTTGGGTGGAGGCCATGCCAGGAATGACAGCGGAAAGGGTGGGACAATCTGTTCTGAAATATGCTAGAAGGGGTAGGGACAAGCTTCATTTAATTATACATCTTGGGACAAACGATCTGGCTGACAAGGCAGTAGATATAGTCCAGAGGAGGTTTGAGGAACTAGCACATTTATGTGAGGGGGCAGGAAGATCAGTAACTTTTTCAGAGCTACTTCCAGTGCCCAAGGCAAGCACAACAAGAAAGCTGAGAATAGAGGAATTTAACGGATGGCTAAGAACCTGGTGTTGTGCTAAAGGGTATGGGCTGTTGGGGGGTGGGGAGGGACCTGGGAGGACAGTAGTCTCTATGCCAAGGACAGACTACACTTGAGTGAGGAGGGAAAGAAAGTGTTGAAACAGAGGGTGGAGGAGTACATAGAGGAAGTTGGGAATTTAAACTAGGAGTAGGGGGTGGCAATTGGGCAAGAGATAAGCAGAGACCACAGGTTGGGAAACCATATGAGCTTACCCCCCATAACAGTGACAAAGGACAAATGGCAAGTACTATTGGTGATGCTAGGAAAGGAAGGCAGGATGGGGGTGGAAGGTGGTTACCCTTAATGCTAGGAGCCTTGGGAGGAAAACTGCAGAGTTACAGGTGCTCATGGCAGAGGGAGAGGTGGACATTGCAGCCATCACAGAAACATGGGCCACCCAATACAATGACTGGGACCTGTCTGTACCAGGGTACAGGTTATTTCGTAGGGACAGGGTGATTGGGAAAGGAGGGGTGTGGCACTATATGTGAAGGAAGGACTGAAGTGTGTAAGGGAGGAAGGGGAGGAGGGTAGTACAGAGTCACTTTGGATGCAAATCCAGGATTCCAAGAATAGGATTCTTAGAATGGGAGTGGTGTACAGGCCACCATCTCAGATGGAGGAATTAGACAGGGAACTAGCAGAACAGATCAGGAGGACCTGCGAGAAGGGTAGTGTGGTGATTGTGGGGGAATTCAACATACCAGGAGTGGACGGGAGTACCCCAACAACCAGGAACAGAAGGGAGCAGGTACTGCTGGATGCCTTCCAGGACAGCTTCCTGCTGCAAATGGTCAGTGAACCAACCAGGTTAGGAAATACCCTTGACCTTGTGCTGGCAAATGGAGACTTTGTGAGGGAACTTACAGTGGAGGAACCGCTGTCAGGGAGTGACCACCACTCAGTATGGCTCACATTGGATATGGGCAAGGAAGGAGTGGAATCTGGCACAAGAGTGCTGGACTTCAGGAGGGCCGACTTTGGGAGGATGGGGGAAGTGGTAAAAGGGTACCTGGCCAGAATTCAATCTAGTATGAACACTAACCAGAGGTGGGAGCTTAGAAAGCTGGGGATAGTGGAGGCAACCAAAACCTGCTGCAAGGCCCAGAGCAAGAAGGCTAGGGCTAAGAAACCGAGCTGGTTGAGCAAGGAGGTCATGGAAAAGGTAAGGAGAAAGAGCTACCTTTAGGAAGTACAAGAAAGCGGGGGAGGACAGGAGGAGTACTTGACAGAATCGAAGGAGGTGACAAGGGCAGTAAGGGGAGCAAAGCATCTACGGAACTCAGGCTGGCACAAGGCATTAAGAAGAGGAAGGACTCTTTAGGTACATCAGGAGAAAAGGGCTGTAAGGACCACATAGTAAGGATTAGGAAGGAGGGGTGGGGTGGAAGCAGGGTGCGATAAGGCAGAAGCACTAAATGAGTACTTCTGCTCAGTATTTACTAAAGAGAAGAGGGTGACACCCAAGGGGGGAGAAATGGCAGAAACAGGGGGGGGAGTGGTGACAGATGGGTAAATCATGGAGGGCAGAGTTCGGGAGGGTTTGAAGGCACTGAGGGTCGACAAGGCACCAGGCCCAGATGGCATCTACCCCAGGGTACTGAAGGAGCTGGCAGAGGTCCTTGCAGGACCTTTGGCAGACCTATTTAATGCCTCACTACATTCGGGGTGTGTACCTCAGGACTGGAGGATGGCTCATGTGGTGCCCTCCACAGAGTGGCCCAAGGATGAACTGGGAAACTACAGACCAGTGAGCCTCACATCCATCGTGGGTAAGCTAATGGAGACTATCCTGAAGGAGAGGCTGGTGGCCCTCCTAGAGGCCAAAGGACTACAGGACAGCAGACAGCATGGCTTCATACGGGGCATATCCTACCAAACCAACCTGGTGGAGTTCTATGACTGTACCAGTAACTAGGCAACTGGACAGGGGCCATGCAGTGGATGTCCTGTATCTGGACTTCAGTAAGGCATTCGACTTGATGCCTCATGGAAGTCTGGGAAGTAAGTTAGTAGGCACAGGGGTAGGTGTAAAGCTGGTGAGATGGGTAGGAAACTGGCTTCAGGGAAGGCAACAGAGGGTGGTGGTGGGTGGGGAGCTCTCATACCCAAGGTTAGTGACGAGCGGTGTTCCACAGGGCTCGGTGTTGGGACCAGTGTTGTTTGGGATATTCATTGCAGACATATCATGGGACATCAAGAGCAAGATCAGTCTGTTTGCTGATGATACCAAAGTAGGAGCAGTGGTGGATAACCTATGGGGGATGGCAGGGGTTGCAGAATGATCTGGCAAAGCTTGAAACCTGGTCAGACATCTGGCAACTGGGGTTTAATGCCAAAAAGTGCAAGGTGCTGCATTTTGGGATGAAGAACCCAAGGAGGAGTTACCAGCTAGGGGGAGTGCAGCTAGCCCAGACAGAGGAGGAGGAGAAGGATCTGGGGGTGCTCATTACAGGGTCAATGAACAACTCGGCACAATGTAGGAAGGCAGCTGCAAATGCCAACAAAATGCTGAGTTGTATTGCAAGGGGTATATCCTCGAGGAGGGAGGAGGTGATTCTGCCACTGTATAGGTCATTAGTTAGACTGCATCTGGAGTACTGCGTGCAGTACTGGCGCCCGTATCTGAAGAGGGACATTAAGTTACTGGAGGGGGTGCAGCGCAGGGCGACAAAGATGATCAAGGGGCTGGGGGACTTATCATATGAGAGGAGGCTGAGAGAGTTGAACATGTACTCACTGGAGGACAGGAGGGACAGGGGGGACATGATTGAAACCTTTAAGTACATGAAACGAATAAATAAGAAAGGTACAGAGGGGCTGTTCAAAGTTAGGAAGGGGAGGGACACCAGGGGCCATGATATGAGACTGGAGGGAGGTAGGTTCAGGAGGGAGATGAGACACTTTTTTACAGAGAGGGTGGTGGCTGGGTGGAATGCGTTACCTGCAGAAGTGGTATCCAATAGAACAGTGGATTGCTTCAAAAGGGGATGGGACAGGACAAGGGGAAGGGTCAATATAGGGGAAGGGTGGAAGGGAGGGGCAGCTGCAGAATAAGGGGTGCTAGCTGCACATTCGAGCAGACTTGATAGACCTCTAGGCCTTAATCTGCTGGCAAATTTCGTATGTTCGTAAGAGAGTTTCCAGGCGAGTGACCCAAGTGAACCCTGCATCACGGTCTGAAGTTTGATTGTATTCTGGGTTCAGCTTGTCCAGCTGATCAGTTGAGGATTCCTGTGTTCCAAAAGGGGCTTTGACTGGATATGATTATTTTGAGTGGCTCCTGATGGAATAATTTGACTCTCCTCTGTTTGCCAGTTGGACCCTGCAATTGTGTTTGGCCCGTCAGTCGAAATCTGCCCTGCTTGGGTAGACCGGGCCTGATCTGGTCAGGGAGTCGGCCAGTGGGCGTGCGGTTTGTCCAGGCCCTTTGCTTGGCCAGCTGGTGGGCTGACCCATATGAGGGGCCATGGCTGTGGGGCAGACATCTCCAGCAGTGGCCCTCACAGGCAGGGTTCCTAGAATTTGGATATAGTTTGTGCTGGATCTGGACACCTGCAGGGCATCCTTTTCCGGAGCCGAATCAACTGAAGAATGTATGTTTAAACCTTGAATTTTTTTGTCAACTTTTATTTCGGCAGTGAGTGTCGTGGTTTTTATCAGTACTACTAGGTAGTGAGAGTGCCTGGTTTGAATTCTACCAGAATTTATTTATTGACTCCTGTATCCAGTGAGAGGGGATTACTCGAGTTTCATTTCCTAATTTTCATATTGCTGGTTTTAGTTAGTTCAACAGTTTGTTTTGTTCTTCATTTGCAGTTTTTATATGGCAATCTTCTGTTGATTGGTTATTATTTTGGGGTAGGTATTTTATTATTATTTTTATAGTTTAATTGGGGTGGGTATTTAGTTCTATTTATTTTTAGTTTTATAGCAGGGGTTTAATTTAATTGTTAGTATTGGACTGTTTAATTTGTATAATTTGTGTTATAGTTCCCACGAGTGGAAGCTATGGGGTGGGGTTTGTTTTTTGGGTTTATTATTTTTGGGTGTCTGTAGATAGACCGTGTTTTTAAGAATGTGTAGGAAGGGTCCAAGGATGGTCAGGCAGTGTTCCCCCACCAGGCTCAGGGAACTGCACCCCTTTGATTGCCCCTTTTTATCTACGGAGATGCACAAATGTTGTCAATCCCTAGGGATAGCTAGGAGGCATAGGAAGAGGGGCAGGGCTGGGCCTGGTGGGGGAATGGAAAGGGGGGACATATTGGGGTGGTGGGGACCAGGCGACACCCTGGGGAGAAAAGGTGTCAGGACAGGGGTAATCCTTGACTTGTTCTCATACCCAAGGGTCCAGAAATTGATGCTGGACAGGACTCGAGGTCTTCCCCAGCACCTCATCCAACCCCAGCGGTGTTATGTAATGCTAGGTCCATCAAAAACGGTGCACCTGGCATGCATCATCGAGATCTGGCTGGATGAAAATGCAGGCCCAGTATTGGCCTCTGCAGTTGCAGCTTAGTTCTCAGTGATTCATCGCTCGAGGTTGGATTGCAGGGGTGGGAGTGTAGCCATCTTTTCTAAGACCAAATTGGGCCTTGTGGATGTTCCAGTGGGGACCACCAGATCCTTTGAGTGCCTCATGAGTGGGGGTGTAGACTGTAGGATACTCCTCATCTACTGTCCACCAGGTGATGGAGGTTTATTCCTGCAGGAGATAGTGGACTTTGTCGTCGACATGGTGCTGGAGTCCCCCAGATGGATAATTCTGGGGGACTTCAGTGCCTGGGTCGACGACGAACTCTCGCAGTTTGGTCAAAATCTCCTCCAGCTAATGACAATGCTGGGCCTTACACAGGTAATTACCTTCTCTACCCATATTGGAGGTCACTCATTGGATCTGCTGTTCCTCCTGGGGATGCAGATCACTGATTTGGGAGTGGAATCAGTCAGTTGGTCTGACCATCACACCATAGGGTTCAGTTTTGGGGCCCCCCCAAATGGACCTACTCCTGTGGAGATGGTCCGGTACCGCCCTTTGAGGAGAGTTACCCCAGATAGTCTATTGGTGGTGCTGGACCTATCAGGATTGCTGGGTGAAAGCACATGTCCGGGGACCTCGTACTAGCCTATAATAAGGCAGTGGGAGATGTACTTGACTTGATTGCTCCTATTCATGTTCGACCACTCACTCTTCACCCAAGGTCCCCTTGGTATGATGGGTCCTTGAAGAAGCTGAGACGGATTGGTCAAAGGCTGGAGAGAGCATGTCAGAAGTGTGGCCTGGATGCTGACAGGCTTAGATTGATGGAACATTATAAGGGCTATCAATCAGAAATCACCTGTAAGAAGACAGAATTCCTGTCCAGGGAGAATTCTGCTGCGCAGAACTGACCGGCTCAACTCTTTCGCACTGTTGACAGATTGTGCAATCCAGTCTGTTTCCAGTCTGGAAGAGCTTCTTCACAAATTAAGTGTGATGAGCTAGTTCAGTTTTTTGCAGATAAGGTTGCCAGCATCAGGTCCGGAATCGGCCCGGCTCTCTCCATGGGGGGTTGTGGAGGTCGACGGGAGGTGGTGAGCACTCGATCTGTCTGGATGGATTTCAGCTGACTGGAACTTATGGACATTATGAAGATTGTCCCGACTTTGCACCTAACCTGTTGTAGTTTAGATCTGGGCCCAACCTCCCTTTTTGTGGGATGTGTAGATGTTATCTGCCCGATCCTAGCTGAAATTGTATGAAGATCCCTGGAGAGGGGAATCTTTCTGGATCCCTTAAAGGAGGCAGTCATTCGATCACTCCTTTACAAACCCTCCTTGGATCCCATCGATCCAGCTAACTACTGACCTGTCTCTAACCTTCCCCTAGTGGGGAAGGTTATTGAGAAGGTGGTTGCGTTGCAACTGGACAATCACTTGGTAACTCACAATGTCTATGAAGCTCTCCAGTCTGGATTCAGGAAGAGGCATAGCATGGAGACTGCCCTTGCTCGGGTATTAAATGACCTCCTAATGGCAAGAGATCAAAAGGCTAGTACCATCTTGGTCCTTCTTGACCTCTCAGCAGCCGTTGACACTGTGGACCATGAGGTGCTTTTGGAAGCCCTGCGGTTCCTTTGTGGACTGTCGGTTACAGTTCTCGAATGGTTTTGATCTTTCCTTGTAGGCAGATCTCAGAGGGTGGTCACCGGAATTTATTCCTCTGACGTCCTCCCCCTGTCCTGCGGGGTGCCGCAGGGTTCCATATTGGCACCCATGTTGTTCGCAGTGCATATGCTGCCTTTAGGAGATATAATCAGGTGATATGGCTTGAGTTATCACTGCTATGCAGATGATACTCAGCTGTATATGTTCTTTGTGCCCTGACAGGTTGATGCGATCTCCGTGCTAAATAGCTTCCTCTCTGAGATCAAAGACTGGATGAGCTCAAGTTGGTTGAGACTGAATCCGGATAAGACTGAGGTGTTGGTCATGGATCCGGGCCACCCGGGGGCAGGTTTTAGTGCTGGGCATGTGTCGGGCCTTTGGCTTGATGGTGCCCAGCTCATCACCTCAGATTGGGTGCATAACTTGGGCGTTGTTTTTGATGATGGCTTGACCTTGAAGTCTCAGGTGCCAGCTGTGGTCAAATCCTCATTTTACCATCTGAGGAACATTGCCTGGGTGAAACACCTGATTCCCCCGGGCCACCTTCCAACATTAGTCCACATCTTCATTACTACCTGTCTTGACTACTTTAATGCCCTCTACCTAGGGCTGCCTGGGGTTGATATCTGCCACTTGCAGCTGGTGCAGGACGCTGTGGCCAGGCTGTTGACTGGTACCTCCAGGTCCAGCCACATAACGCCTGTCTTGTGCGAACTGCACTGGCTGCCAGTTCAGTGGCGGATCACCTATAAGGTAGGCTTGCTTACCTTTAAAGCCCTATATGAACTGGGACCTGACTACCTTAAAGATCTCCTGACTCCCTACTCCCCAGTCACCCTCTCCGATCCACCAGTGAGGGATTGCTAGAGATTCCCAGGGTTCGTCTTAAAACATCTGGAGCTCGTGCTTTTTCATTTGCAGCACCAGCCCTGTGGAATGCTCTGCCTTGTCGGTTAAGAGAATGCCTGACCATCAGCAATTTTAAATCTATGCTGAACACATATTTATTCTCCTTGGCCTTCCTGGAGTAACTGAACTGATTTTAAAATGTTATTATATTCCCTGTTTTTATTTTGTAATTTATAATTTGTACAGTGCCCTGGTTTCGAAAGGCGCTATAAAAATAAAGATTGATTTGATTTGACCATTTCTGTGAAGAAATTCTTCCTTACGTTTCCTCTGAATCGCCCTCCCTCCAACTTCATCCCATGCCCTCTAGTCCTGGAACATGTTTTTCACTGGTAAATAATGAATTCATGCACCCTGTTTCTCCCTGTAAGGTACGTGTATGTTTCTATCATATCCCCTCTCTCGCTCCACTCCTCTAGGGAGTACATAATCAAGTCCTTCAGCCTGTCCTCATAGGACCTGTGATGCAGTCCTTGTACCATCTTTGTTGCCTTCCTCTGAACCTTCTCTACCCTGTCTATGTCCTTACATAGGTAAGGTCTCCAGAACTGTACACTGTACTCCAGGTGGGGCCTTACTAGTGTCTTGTATAGTGGAATTATGACCTCCCTTTTCCTGCTGGTGATGCCCCTGCCTATGCATTCCGCATCCTATTTGCTTTACCTGCTGCCTTGTTGCACTGTTTCCCTACCTTGAGGTCGTCACAGATAACCCCAAGGTCCCTTTCCTGCTTGGTGCATGTTATTTCCTCACCCCCACAACTGATACATTGTTCCAGGGTTTTTGTGCCCCATATGCATTATCTTGCACTTCTTTGCATTGAATTTCAACAGCCAAACCCTTGACCATTCTTCAAGCTTCTGCTGGTCTCTCCTCATTCGGTCTACACCCTCTGGCATATCCACTCTGTTACAAAGCTTCATGTCATCAGTGAATAGGGAAATTCTACCTTCTAGATCCTGCATAATGTCACTGATGTAGACGTTGAATAGGACTGATTCCAGTAATGATCCCTGTGGTACCCCACTGCTCACTCTTCCCTCTGTGGAGTGACAGCTATTTACCACCACCACCCTCTGTGTCCTGCTGCCCAGCCAATTGCCCACCCACCACGCTACTGTCCTGCCCACTCCCATATTCCCAGTTTGTTTAATAGTCCTCTATGTGGCACAGTGTCAAAGGCCTTGCTGAAGTCCAGATAGGCCACGTCCGCTGCCCTCCCTGATCCACCTCCCTTGTCACTTAGTCAAAAAATTCAATGAGGGTGGTCTGGCATGACCTCCCCCCAGTGAAACCATGCTGCTTTGGGTCCTTTAGTCCATTGGCAACCAGATGGTCCACCAATCTCTCCTTCAGTAGTGCTTCCATGATCTTCCTCTCTGCCGAGGTCAGGCTGACTGGTCTGTAGTTCTCTGCTTCCTCTTTGTTCCTGATTTTGTGTAAAGGGACTACATCTGCTGTCCTCCAGTTTTTGGGTACCTCCCCTGTTTCCAGTGATCGGCAAAACAGGATTGCCAGAGGTTCACCCACCACCTCTCTTAGTTCCTTTAGAACCCTGGGGTGCACCCCATCTGGCCCCATTGCTTTATTGACTCTTATTCCTTCCAGTTCTTTTAGGACCCTTTCCCATGTAAAGGGATTTGTGTCCATTTCTGTGCCATTCCCACCACTTGTACTTCCTTCAGGCCCATTACCATCCTCTTCCTCAGTAAAGACTGAGTAGATATATCTGTTCAATATGTCAACTTTACTGTTATCATTCTCCATGCAGCCCCGTTCCCCCTTCAGTCTCACTATCCCTCCCTTTGCCCTTCTTTTTTCACTTATGTACCTGTAAAAGTTTTTTTCCCCTCTACTCACTGATTTTGTGATGTGCTCTTCTGTCTGAGCTTTGGCTTCCATTACTGACCTCCCTGCCTCCCATTGCTTCTCCTGGTACTTCTCCCTATCCCCTTCTGCCTGTGCCTTTTTGTATTGCCTGAATGCAATCTTTTTGGCTTTCATTTTCTCTGCTATCTCCTTGGAAAACCATAATGGCCTCCTCTTCCTTTTCCCCGTGCTAACCTGCTTAATGCATAATTCTGTTGCTCTTGTAATCCCTGTTTTAGATATTGCCCACTGTTTCTCCACCCCTGATTTCCTTCCCATTCCCATTAGTGCCTCTTTCAAGCTTGTCCCCATTTTCCCAGTCTGCCCTCCTAATATCCAGGATACGTGTTCTTGTGCAGTTTGGTTTTGCTCCATTTGTGATTTCAAACCACAGTGACCAATGGTCACTGTTCCCAAGGGGCTCCCCCACTGTTACCCCTATAACATTGTCCCCATTTGTAAGCATGAGGTCCAGTATTGCCTTCTGCTGAATTGATTCCATGACCAGTTGTTTAAGGAAGGCACCTTGAAGGGAGTCCACGGTAAATCTGCTCCTGGTTGATGCTGTTGCTGGGAGGCTCCAATCCACATCTGGAATATTGAAGTCTCCAACCAGCATCACCTCCCTCTTGTCTGCCATCCATTGGATGGCTAAAATTAACTCCGTACCTGTCTCTTCGTCCTGGGCTGGTGGTCTGTAGACCACCCCTGTGCAGATGGCTGACCCCATTTTCCTTTCCAGCTTAACCCACAGTATCTCTCCCCCATTTTGTTCCTCCTGGATCTCTATGGCCTTTATGCCATCTTTCACATAAAGTGCCACTCCTCCTCCTTTCCTGCCTGCCCTGTCTTTTCTGAATATGTTGTAGCCTACCAGTCCTTTTCTGCCAACACATTCTACTTGCAGGCAACTTTTTTGTATTTAAATTGCTCTTTAAACATTTTTGACCTACAATTACTTCGATGCAACTTTTTTTAAAACAAATAAAATCTGTACCTGTACTTAAATTAAGGTTGGTATTGTTAAACCATCCTGGTTTGTGCTGCCAGTGGTCTCTCTGGCTACTCATATACTGTACTCATACTTTTCCCCTAACTAGAAATAGTGGACAGTAAGAACTTGTCAGATGTTAAGACACACAATGAAAGCCTTTTTTCATGTTGATAACCTGATTTTCTTCATACTACATCTCCCAAAACAAGAGCTACTCTTTTTAATTCATTTATCCAGGGTAGCCCATTTGAGATACAACACCTTGTTTGTAGTGGGGTCCTGCTTTTATTTCTGCATTTGGATGGACTGGAGCCCTGGGAGGTAACATAACTTGTCCAAGGTCACACAGTGAGTTTTTGAATCTAGTGGGGTTTTAACCTGCAGTCCTTTGGTTATTATGCTAATGCTCTAACCACTATACCACACTATCTGTATTTAAAATTATTGATTTGGTGAAATAATTTCTGTGTCTCTTACACAAACATAACCCCAAATGGAGACGTCAGTGCAATTCTAAGGATCTATTTAGTTACATTTTATTTTTTATATATTTATGCTTTGAAAGAAAACGTGAGCATTCTCATACAAAACTAGGCTTGGCGGCAGCACTTTATGTTGTCCAATTCCTCCTGATAAGACTGACTTACCTAGTGAAACTTATGGTTAATTAAGCAAGAACTAGAAAACGTGGAGAAATGGATCCCAAAAAAAAAGATTTAAGCACAGATGAAAATTGGAAAAATTCATTAAAGTATGGACCCATGGTGGTGTTAATGAGTCATCAACCAGGCTAGATGTGTCTCGAATGTGTTCCGAAGAGACCTGTTACCAAGGAACTCTCTTAAGTGCACACCCTTGGGAAATAACATTTGTGGGCATTTGGGTGGACTGTGCACTTTTCATGCTGCCTGTGTGCCTGTGTCCACTCCATCAGCTCCCTCCAACTCTTTTTCAAAACTCCACTGGCAGCTGTCTGTTCAACTCTGGTATGCCAATGAACTAAAGATATTCTGAGAGGGGTGTTGTTTTGAGACTACAAAGAAGGCTGAGCATCAGATGATGCTAAACAGACCAATTAACAACAGGTTCCAGCCTGTTAATGTGGACTTAAACAGAGATGATTCCCCTCTGGGCACCTGTTAATGTGCACTTAAGTGGGATGTGCACTTATACCATATGCATTTATCAGGGTTTTGGACAGGAAGGTACAGGAAAAAAATTGAAAATTGAGAAGTTGTGCATTTAAGTGAGATGTGCACTTATCTGATATGCACTTAAATGGACTTCACTACATAAGCAATACCCCCCCCCCAAACCAACACAAAGCCACCCTTTTGCATTTGAGGTGCTGTCTAAAATTATTAAAAGCCCTTTCTGTTGACAGACTCTGGCAAGTTGGCCAGAGCAATGAGAAAAGAGCAATGAAAAGGATGAGGTCTGCCACCAAAGCTACAGAGGAGAGTTAAGTTCACCTGTCAGCTGGACTGCTGACACAAACCATGTAGCACTCAGAGAGATTACCTCCAATCTGGTTATTGCTATTCTTACACCATGACTCAAAGAAATGTTGGGTAAAATGGATTAACTCAAAGAGACTCTGGCATTACATTATTCCTGTATCACTTAGATGGAAAAATACCTCAGTCACTGTACCAACCCTGCCTTTCACAGTGCAGTTAAGTTAGTGAAAGAAATCCTGGAGTTTCCTGCTGGTCTAAATGACCATGCGAATGAGTCCAGATGAAATAGCATCTGCCTAATAGGACTGACCAAGAGAACTGAGGGTTTTGACCTTGTGTCTTTGTGAAGAAATGGCACCAGATGCTTCACAACTCAGAACAAAACTGGGTCACGTGAAAATTAACCACACTCTTTTATCACTGGTGTTAATGTTGGCTCAGGGAGAGTGACCACAGCAGAGAATAGCCAAACTCCACCATTGTACAGAAAACTTGCTTTTTTCTCAAAACTTCTCAATGGCCCTGAAGAAAAAGGCAAAGGCAAGGTAAGGCAAGGCAAGATTTATTTCTTCGGTGCCTTATATAAAATTATAAAAGGGAGTAAAAACATGCAACAAATGTACATAACACACAGTACACACTAAAATAGCTACACAAACAGTAATTAATACAGATCAGCAGTCTTTTTCTCATATTTAAGTAGCTATGTCTGAGAATGCCAATGAAAAGAGATAGGTCTTAAGTCGGCCCTTAAACACTTCATCTGAAGGAGCTTCCCTGATGGCTGGAGGAAGTAAATTCCACAGGACAGGGCCAGTGATGCTGAAAGCCCTGTCACCGGTGGTTTTAAATCTCATCCTGGGAATCGCCAGGAGGCCCCTACAGGAGAAGCGGAGAGAGCGGACTGGGGCAGCAGGTGTTAGGAGATCAGACAGACAGCCAAAAAGTGATGAGCTTTCAGGAAGGTCATGGCAAACTTTGTGCATGACAAATTGAACACTGGCAGCAATATCTAGCAGTGACGTTAGTGAAAAATTTTGGCTACCTTAGTACTTCATATTCATCTAGTACTTTTATACTTAGGTTTTCACCACACAAGTATTGCCAAAGTAGCCCATAATATATCCTTAAAAGACATCCCTCAATATGAAGGTATGAAATAAAATATTATTGTGTATTGCATTGTTTGGCTTTTTTGCTGGGGAAGGAACACTGGGGCCAGATATTCAAAACGTTGTCCTGTGGGCAAAGTGATTGTGCCCCATTTGCCCAGGGTTTGCACCAGCGTGCAATATTCAAAGGGGCAGTTGTGCACACTAAAAGGATCAGCACACATGCTAAAAAATAATGTATGCAGTGAGCAAAGGGACAGGTGGTGACATGAATATGGGCACAGTGCAATATTCAGCCTATTAGCACTGTACAAAAGGAATAGTGCAGGCCATATTGCACTGCACAGTTACCATCAAGAAGGAGCCCAACATACTCTGGGCAACCCTAGTGGCTGGTAAAGCTACTGCAGCCACCAACCACATTGGTGGTTGGGGGAACACACCCATTCCCTGGTACCTACTGGCACTGCCCCCATCCTCCAATTCTTGGTCCTGGTAAAAATAAAGTATTCCTCGGTGTTCAGTGGTCCCCCCAACCTTCAATCCCTGGCCCCGGTAAAATAAAGAATTCATTGGTGTCCAGTGGTCCTCCTGGCCTCCAATCCCCAACCCTGGTAAAAATAAAGTATTTGTTGGGGTCCAGTGGTTCCCACACCCTCTGATTGCTGGCCTGTGAGAAATTCATGTTTCCCTGGTTTCCAGTGGTTCCCCCCACTCTCTGATCACTGGCCCTGTGAGAAATATATGATTTCCTAGTGTCCAGTGGTCTCCCAACCCTCTAGTTCCCAGACCCAGTAGAAATACATGTTTCCCTGGTGTACAATGGTCCCCTCACCCTCTGATCTCCTGTACCGTTAGAAATAAAACTTTCCCTGGTGTCCTGTGGCACCCCCCACTCTCTGATCACTTGCCACAGGTTCACACAAGAAGTCCCTGGCATCTAGCATCCCACCGGCACTGCCCACATCGTGTACACACCCCAACATACTAGCCAGCACCACGTGGAGCCCATATGGTGACCGGCACAGCCCTCCTCTCACCACCTCGGTTGGCCAGCATTTGCAATCACAGGGAGCGCATTTCCTGCATTCTGTAAAGACACCGCATGTACTGTCTACTGTTTTACAACATTGATGTGAGAAGTGGGATAATATTTGCATCCTGTCCAACAGCAGAGGAGTGGCAGCATCAAAACAGCGGTTTTGCCATGCCGCAGTGACAGCTATCACAGAGACATCCCTGACAGCGACAGCTGCAGTGCCAACAGTCAGTATTGCGTTGTCGGGGATGCCTCTGTATATCCATCAGAAGGGCTCCACCCCCCCCGGTATCTAGGATTCCAACTCTGAGTTGGAGTTGGACTGGGGGGGGGCAAAATACCCAGCGAGGTAGTCTCAGTCACTGCACAGACCATCACAGTGACCTGCGGGTTTTGCCCTATTCCTGTCACTGTGATGGTCTTCATGGTGTCGGAGTCACTGCCGTGACGGTATACCCAAAACAGCATGGAGACCTCAGGTACTGACATGGCACTGAGAGAATTCCTGGCCAGTCTGGATCAGAGGTTATAGGCAAGCCAAAAAAGACAGACAGCTGACCTGCAAGCAAGCCTGGCCAGGATGGAAGCTGAGGTGAAGGATGTAGTGAAGACAGCACAGCTAGAGTGGGTGGCCACTCTACAAGGTGAAGTAAAGGCCCTTAGGGCAGATACACAGAAGAAAATTAAGGAGTCTGCTTCAGGATTCTCCAAACAAGTGGTTGAGATGGATGCAGTCCTGGACAATGTGAGAACGGAGGTGTTTTGAGAATTGAAGACAGTTATAGAACAAATGGATCATGGTCTGATGTATGAACAGGAGACCCTTGACAAGAAAATTGACTGGCAAAAGTATGCCAATAAAGAGGGCCTGGATGAGCTCTGGGAGGATCTGGAAAGAAGAATCAACCTCATGGAAATGTGGGGAGCACTGGAAGACACCAGAACAAAAGAAGAATCCATGACTCCATCCGCCAGAAACACCATGGTACCAGTTACAGTAGGGGAAATCCACACAAAGAACCAAGACAATGGAACCTGCACAGTACAGAGGTCCACTGCTTTTGATGGTAAGATACCCTAGGAAGCATACCTTGCCCAGTATAACATAATGAGTCAAATGAATGGCTGGTCAGATGAACTAAAGTGGAGCTTCCTAGCAGCCAACTTAGCAGGGCCAGTACTCAACATATTACAGAGCCTCCTCCCAGATAGAAGGCAGAGATATGAAGACTTGGTGCAGGCCTTGGAAATACAGTAAGGGGCAGGCCATCAAGCTGAACTGGCCAGGTCGCAGCTCAGAATGAGGAGATGAATGAGAGAGGAAACCCTCCCAGAACTGGTAGAAGACCTGCAGAGATTCGCACAACTGGCATATGTGGATGCCACCCCAGAGACCCAGGATCGATTGGCAAAGGACCAGTTTATTGACTCACTGCAAGATGTAGACCAGCAAATCCAGGTCCGGCAACATAAACCTGAGACACTACGAGGAGTCCTGGAATACGCAGTGGAACTAGAATCTTATCCCAAGGCGGCTCCATAAAGGAGGAGTTAGCAGCCAATCCTCAGCAAGGTGGAGGGGCCAAGTAGAGTAGACCACAGGGAAGGGTATTCTAGTCCTGTCATGGAACTACCTGTGGCAAAGGTAACTTTTGATGACCTGGGTGAGTACAACCATGATGAGTATGCAACCGTGTCCAGATCTGGTGACTAGGGGAGAATGGGGTTGAGGAATTGCTGGGAGGGCTAAAAAGAATGCTGGGTAGCACAGGGTATAATAAAAAAGTAACTGCAGTCTGGCTGGAGGGAAATACCCACCTCCCCCATCCAGTGCTGGTACTGTAGAAAAAGGGGGCATAAGAGACAGCATTGTTGGAAATTCAAGCAAAGCCTAGAAAGTCTGTCACAGATAGCTGTGGAAGAACAGACTAGGGTTCAGGGAAATGTACTCTGACCAAGCTTGCGGAGTGAAGCTTGGGGTCATCACAAAAGGCTTCACAACTGGTTCCAAAATTGGGGAGCCGAGGGCATAAAATGTATTGGGATCCTTGATTCTGGGTTCAGCATCATGGCTGTTAGGCCAGACCTTCTAAGGTCAGCCAAGAAGGGGGACGTGTGGCACTGACAAATCTGTAGCACTCTGTCTGAAAACTGTCACTAGTGAGTTGGCCACCGTGTGACAGTGTGGGCAGTTGGGTTTAAGGATTGGAACCCTGGGATTTGTCCATGATTCCTGGGTGGCTTACAATATTTGTGTGTTAGATCTGGCAAAAGGTATCTTTAGTATTGGGAGTGAGGAGATCCCATGTAAGAATATGGAGAATAGGGAACAGCTAATGTTGGAGGAGGGGGAGGAACAACTTCATAGAAACATAGAAACATAGACTTTGATGGCAGATAAGGAGCGCTTGGCCCATCAAGTCTGCCCATTTCCCTACCTACAGGATAGGCCGCAGATCCTAGTTAACCAGCAGCCTATTTCTTCCGACCCCCACAAGAATTGCCTTATGTCTGTCCCATGCATTGTTGAATTCTCCCGCAGTTTTAGACCCCACAACCTCCTCAGGAAGGCTGTTCCATGCATCCACTACCCGCTCTGTGAAATAATACTTCCTCACATTGCCCCTGAACCACCACCCCTCTATCTTTAAATCGTGTCCTCTTGTTCTTGCACGTCTCTTTTTCGGAAAGATGCTACCCTCTTGGACTTTGTTGATTCCACTGAGGTACTTAAAAGTTTCTATCATGTCCCCCCCCCCTTCTTTCCTCAAGGGTATACATATTAAGCTCCTTTAGTCTCTCCTCATACGGCTTCTCTTGCAGACCCTGCACCATTTTAGTTGCCCTCCTCTGGATTGCCTCTATCCTGTCTATGTCCTTGCGGAGATGGGGTCTCAGAACTGGGCGCAGTGCTCCAGATGGGGTCTCACCAACTGTCTGTACAGAGGGATAATAACTTCCTGTTTTCTGCTGCTGATGCCTCTCCTATGCATCCCAGTATACCCCAGCCCTCCCTACTGCCTTCTCCATTGCTTGCTAACCTTAAGGTCATCTGATATGATTACCCCAGGTCCCTTTCTTTTTTGTTGTTACTACCTCCCCCATCGTGTATTCTTCCCTGGGTTCTTGTTTCCCAGGTGCATTATTTTGCACTTCTTTGCATTGAATCCTAGCTGCCATACTTCTGACCATTCCTCCCACCTTGCCAAGTCCCTTCTCATCCTTTCCACGCCTCCTTGTGTATCAACCCTGTTGCAGATCTTTGTGTCATCTGCAAAGAGGCATACTTTTCCTTCCAGTCCCTCTGCAATGTCACTTATGAAGACATTAAAAAGGACTGGAACCAATACTGAACACTGCGGTACCCCACTAGTAACCCCTCTTTCTTCAGAGTGGATTCCATTTACAATTACCTTATGTGTCCTGTTATCCAGCCAATGTTTTACCCAGGCTACCACCATGGGACTCACTCCCAGGCTGGTTAATTTGACTATTAATCTTTTGTGTGGGACTGTGTCAAATGCCTTGCTAAAATCTAGGTAGGCCATGTCCACAGCCCCTCCCTGGTCTACTACTTTGGTCACCCAGTCAAAGAAATCTATTAGATTCGTCTGACATGACCTTCCACTGTGAACCCATGCTGCCTTGGGTCCTGTGCCCCACTGGCCTCTAGGTACTCAACTATTCTTTCCTTCAGAAGTGACTCCATCACTTTCCCTACCACAGAGGTCAAACTGACAGGTCTGTAGTTTCCTGCCTCTGTCTTGGTCCCACTTTTGTGAAGGGGAATCACATCCACCTTCCTCCAATCCTCGGGTACCACACCATCTTCCATGATTTATTAAAAGAGTAGCCAGTGGTTTCACTAGTTCCTCCCTTAATTCTTTTAGAATTCTGGGGTGAATTCCATCTGGCCCAATTGCTTTGTCCACCTTCAGTTTTGGAGTTCTTGCAGAACCCTTTCTTTTGTGAAAGGACTGGGATCGATCCCCTATCAAGAGTGCTTCTGTTAATTGGATCAGGCACTTCCCCTCCTCTTTTGTGAATACTGAGCAAAAATATTCGTTCAGTATCCTTGCTTTTCACTGTCCCCACTGCCCACCCACCGTTCATTCTATTCAGCCTCACTATCCCTCCTTTGTCTTTCTCGCTGATGATGTACCTATAAAGGTTTTATCCCCTTCTTAACCGAGTTGGCTATCTTTTCCTCAGTTTGGGCATTTGCTATTCTGACTTCCTCCCTGCCTCCTTCTGCCTTAACTGGTACAGCTCTCTGTCCTGCTCCTTCTGTGTTTCCTTATACTTCCGGAATGCTATCTTTTCTTCCTGACTTTCACAGCCACCTTTTTGAGAACCATAGTGGCTTTTCTTTCATTTGATTTGTTTATTTGCTTTACACAAAGGCTTGTTGCCTCTGTAATAGCAGTTTTGATGATTCCCCATTGTTGCTCCACACCTCCTTCTAGCCTGTTTGCTAGTGCTTTTCTGAGGCACTCTCCCATCTTGCCAAAGTCAGCCCTCCTGAAGTCCAGTACACTCACTTTTGTATGACTTGACTCTGTAGCTGAGTTTAACGTGAACCACACTGTTTGATGGTCATTTGTTCCCAAATGGCAACCCACTTCTAGATCTGAGATCTTCTCACTGCCCCCATTTGAGAGTATGAGGTCTAAGATTGCTCCCTCACGAGTGGGTTCTGAAACTAGCTGTCTGAGGCCTGCCACCTGTAGGGCATCAAGAATGGCCCTGGTCTTGGATGTGGCTGCAGCAAATGTGCTCCAGTTAACATCTGGCATATTCAGGTCTCCCATCAACAGTATCTCCCCTTTCTCTGCCATTCTAAGAATGCCTTCTATCATATCCTTGTCCATTCCCTCCCCCTGACATGGGGGTCTGTACACAACCCCTGTGCGGATTGTGGTGCCCTTTCCAGTCTCCAAGGTGACTCACAGTGCCTCCTCTCCTCCCTGTTTACTCTTTTGTACAGTTGCTTTTATCCCTTCTTTTACATAGAGAGCTACTCCTCCCCCTCTTCTCCCCTGCCTGTCTCTCCTGTAGGTTATGTACCCTGGTATGTTAACATCTCAGTCATCGTTCTCTGTGTACCATGTTTCTGTGACTGCTATGATATCCAGTCATCCCTCTTCCATCAAGGCCACCAGCTCAGGGAGCTTGTTGCCCAGACTACAGGCATTGGAACTCATTACCCTCCATTTCCTGATGGCCTTACTCCTTTTTGCCCCATCCCTGTCCTTCTTGCCTTTGTCCCTTTCTCCATTTACCCCTGGCCTTCTCCCTATCGACACCTCTATGTTGGTGTTTACTGCACTTACTACTGTTATTTTTTGGGGGGGGCTAGAATTTCTTGCTCCTTTCAGTGCCTCCCTTGGCTAGTTTAAATGCTTGCCAATGAAGCATTTAAACCTATCACCTAGGATCCTGGTTCCCCTCCTGGACAGATGCAGCCCATCATGCCAGTATAGGCTTGCATCACTCCAGGTGGACCCCCAGTCCCCAATGAAGCCAAATCCCTGAGCTCCACACCAGTTTTTCAACCACTGATTGAATCCCATGGTGCGGAACACCCTAGCCTCTCCTACGCCATAGATGGGCAGTACCTCCGAGAAGGTTACCGTGCGTGCTACTTGTCTAAGGCCCCTCCCCAATTCCACAAATTCTTCCTGCACTTCTCTAATCCCTTTCTTAGCCAGGTCATTTGTCCCTAGGTGGACAATGACATCCAGTTCCTTCCCCTGTGCAGCTGCTCCGGCAATCCTGAGGATTCGCACCCTGTCGCTCCAAGCCATGGCGCCAGGCAGGCACCTTACCTCCCTCTCCCCTTCCTCCCCCAGTTCTATCTTCCTAACAATGGAGTCCCCCTCCAGGAGTTGTTTCCTTCCCCTGCAGGGTCCTCTGCCACCCTCCTGAGGGTCTCCTTTGTGGAGGTTCCCAGCATCATCCTTGGTCTCCACTGCGGGTGCCTCCATAGAGGAACCACACTTTGCCAGAATGACATAGGAATTGTGGAGAGGTACAACTGGAGGGATACACCTCTGTTCCACTGCCCTCACCCTCTCTGAGCCCACTGTGGTCCAACCGCTCCTCTTTCTTGGCAACCTCTGAGGCAATGGCAGTGGCACTGGTGGTCCCCGGATGGAAGAGGAGGTCCCACAAATCCTGGCCAACTCAGCCTGGAGTTGAGCAACCTCCTCCCTCAGCCCAGAGAGGTGCCTGCAGATGGGACAACACCGCATCCTCCAGAACGTCTCCCAGAAGACTGCTGCTCCACAGCCACTGCACTGCACCACTCCCATCATGTCTTATTTCTGGCCCCTTAACTGTTTGCAATCCTTACTCTTTCCTCTGTTTTTTTTTTCCTGTCTCTCTCTCCTTACTTTCTGCCTGTGTGCCCTTTAAGCTCCTGATTGTCTTGTTCTGAGACAAGAAAATCCTATATTTCTCAGTAGATCCCTTACTTGCTCAGAGGCAGACCTCCAGCAGCTAGAGGGGACCGGAGAGCTACTCTTGCCCTTAAAGGATGGTGGGTCTTTGGTGGCTCTGTGATCACTCACTTCCTGCTCCCAAACAGGAAGTTTCTGTTGTCAGTCAAATCCTGTGCCTATAAAAGTAGAACTAGCTTTGGGTGGGCTAGTTCATAGAGACTGGCTGTGCAGATACCAAGGGGGAAGCAGCATTTAGTTACCTGACAAAGATGGTGAGTGAAGTATGGAAACTCCAGTAGGGTGTCCTTACGGGGGTGGGGGGTGGAGGGTCTATAGAAGATAGAACTCACATGGGAAATAAGATTTTGTTATACAGGAGTATAATGCCTGTCTGTGGGGGGGGGGGGTAGTGTTATGAAAATGATAATCCACTTACCCTATGGGACCCCTTCTTCCCACTGAGTTAGGTAGTCTTCCTCTCTCCATGGTGGTCAAGGTACAACTGAGGGAGTTGCCATGGTAACAAAGGGGCTAGTCACTACTGTGATGTCATATAGCAACATCTGACACCAAGGTCTTGGTTCATATAAAGGTTGCATGACTCCACTGATGATGTCATGTGATGTCAGCTGAGGCAAGCCTTGCAAAATAAGGATCCAGTGGCTTTATTTCTTTTCATTTCATTTCATTTGTTTTACCAGAAAAAGCTTGATTGAGCAAAGCTCATTTGTGGGGAGGTCCTGGTTAGGACAGTACAGTACAGCAAAAAAATGTAGCAATGATATGTAGGCCCCCTTGCAGGAGGGGCTTATGATTAGGAACCCCTTTCCACCTCCTACCCCCCAATCTAGGGAATTAATTAGTGTTCTGGGGGGTTAAGCCCTGTTGGACACCTCAGGGTGGCAGTGGAGGGCAGTTTAGGGAAGGTATATGAGGCTGGAGACAGGAAGTTTAGGGGTCTTTTCCAGCCCGGGCACTAGGCCTGAGGCTGGGGGGGGGGGCAGCTGGAGGAACAGAGTAGGCAGACAAGGATGGAGCTCAATGGTCTGGGTTGGGCCTGTGGGGGAACCCCACCCCAAAGTGGCAGACAGAGACGGCCTCTGCAGTGATGTGGCACTGAGGAGCTGGGAAAGGAGCTTCAAGGGGAGGATGGTCAGCTAGGTACCTGCATCGCTGGGAACAGGGAGGTGTAGGTAGTAGGAGAATGCCAGGATAGGCAGGAGCCGGTGTGATCCCATGAAAGAGTGGTTGGGGCTGCTAGGGCTGTGGGGACTGTGGCAGAGTTCCCACAGGGGGAGGCCAGTGGCAGTGGTTCTCTCATGTACCCAGAGTGGCAGGGTGGCCTGAGTGTGGAGGGAGCCGGGGGGGGGCCTTCACCCATATAGAGGGACCTGCATGGAGGGGCAGGTCCTGGGGCTCCAGCATTTAAGGGCCAGGTAGGTCAGGTACTAAAGCAGGGCTGGGTTTGAGGGCTACTGCACCAGTAGAAGAGAGAGAGCAAGTACATGGCCGTGGGGTACTGGTGCCGTGAGGCTGGGTGCACTGGCAGGTTCAGATTCCATGTGGGAGGAGTGAGAACAGGTTACAGGGCCTGGGTCAGAAAGGAAAAATCCTGGTACCCCTTGAGATCTGGGCTGAGGTACAGGGGCCAGGTGGGGGAAGCGACCTGCTTCTCCACTCCAGAGACAGGGCAGCCGACCAGTGCCAGACCAGGACAGAGATTGAGGAAAAGGGTAACCCAGAATAGAAGTAGTGAGAGATTTGGCTTACCAGCACCAGTGAGCCAAGAGCCTCTAGGTTCTTCAAGGGAAGAGGTTGCTTGGGTAAATCATCCAAGAATTCAGAGTTGAAGATAACCTGCTTGCACTGCCTGTATACCAGTTATGTTGCTTGAAAATTCCAGCTCGGGTGAACTGTACAAAGTGTATATAGCCCCATGGAGCTGTTTTATTCATTTGATGAAAGATGGGATCCCTGTATGTCTGAAATCATTTGGGGTGCAGGTGCTAAAATAAAGAAGCTGGTTGGAAAGAAACTTGGTAGTGATTTTCTCTTTACTTAAGTTAGAAGGGGGAGTATGAAATGAACCCCCCTTGTCTAATTTATTTCATAAGTTGTAGTTCCAGGTGTCCATCATGCTGCACCAGGATTGGGGGGCTCAGAAGAGACAGAAGGCTGCAGGGTGGAGGTCCTGCATCTGGTGGCCAGAGGTTTGGGGTGAAGCCAGGTTTTGGAGGTGAGGTTAAGAGTGCACATTGTGTTGAAGCCATCGAGAGGCAGGATAGCTAGTTTTCCTATCTTTGTTTGTGGTGCACTAGCTTGGAGTGTTACACATTGTGATAATTCTTCTCAGTCCCCC